>JABSTQ010009675.1:0-1370000 GCA_013358835.2 Ixodes persulcatus | reverse complement strand
CATGTGATCAATGTTGACAAGGGCGTCCTTATTGAACGGGGCGTGGTGACGTATTCATGGGATTCAGGGTGACGTATAATTTATTTAGAGGTCGAAGTATTTTCGAATCCCTCGTAAGAAAGACAAGATGTCAGGGAAGGGACCGCGGTCAGTCCTTGATGAAACGTTTTCTTGAGTCCATTGAAGACTTCTCGTCGTCCGAAACAACTATTTTCAAGGCAAACCACGGGAAAGTAATTTCGGGATCAAAAACTTCCACTCCAAACTTCATCTCAGTTTTCGTCTCAAACAAATTTGAAAATGTATTGCTCTATCAGTATTTCTGTATTTGTATTTCTGCCCTCCCTGGAATGTATTCCTGTATCTGTATTTCCAAATACTTTTTGCCTCTATTTCAAATGTATTTCCGATACGTATCGCGATACATTTTTACAGATGTATTTTAGTATCAGTATTTTAGCTACTATTTTAATGTATTCCAGTATTTGTATTTCCAAATACTTTTTTGAGTATTTCTGCCCAACCCTGCTACCATGTAGGAAACGCATTATCTCAAAGTCCCTTCATGCGCTCTACAACTTTCCACCACGCACCTCGTCCGTTAAACGAATAATTACAAATATTAGTTGTCTTGTTTACATAAACACTCGGCTCACTTAGACTAAATCGTGCACATTTGTGAGACGCTCGCAAACAACATAGAGATGATGTAATTCTTTTTTTTTAACGTGTCGTGTAAAGCATCTTGGACGCCCTGCATATAAAATACGCAGTATTAGCACATACGTTCAAGGACTAGTAGAGCTTATTTGATCAAAAATAGTGACTGACCTGTTTCTCCTTTTACGTGTTTTTCATTTGAAATACTTATAGTTAATTTGCTCTGTTATGTAACGTTTATGGGCACTTAGACAAGGTACACTGTAAAAAAACCGTAAGTTAACAGCCTTTTTCAAAACTGGAAAGCGCCGTGAGAGGCGCGCAAGGGGAAAACGCCGTAGAGGCGACATGACGGCACGAGTCCGTAAATGTACGCCCTCACATATTTCTTAGTTCAGGTCTGTGTTCGCTTTTCTTTCAAGTAAAAACACATAACACACGCCACGTTTGCTCTAGGGATAGGTTTCTTGTTGGCAGATGTCTTATGTTACGTGCCATTCGTGCGAATGCGAAGATCTCTTTGAGCGGCGGAGGGAGACCCACCCGAAAGCCGGCGCACTCAGCTCGCGGACGAAGACACGCGAGCGATGCGAGCGAGAGGAGCTGGAGGAGCACAGGAGCGACCGTCCGTCACGTGATGTTTACTGCGTCCGGTCCGTACGCTCGCTCGCGCGTGAACCACCAAAGGTGGTGAGGGCGGCAGCTCTCTTCGTTGTCGCCGCGATCATCTGTCACCATTCAACCGCACTAAAAAGGTCAGCTAGCTCATTTTCGCATGCACCTTGCGAGATAACCGAAGTGCTGAAGGAATCAAGACGCGTAACTTAACGCAATGACACGGGCTGATTCAGAAAACGCACTAATTTTTTTGCTTTAGCTTCCCGACTCAGTTGCACGAGGGAAATCTATCTACGTGTGCAGGCACAGGGCTCATCGCCATGGGTGTTTGGTTTGCTCTGGGCTGAGTGGGCTCTCCTGAACTCTTTTTGTTCGTACCTTTTTTGCTTTCAGGCGCCGTCACCCTTTCGCTTTCGGGCGTGGTAAGAACAGGAGAAATCAGATTTTAACATGAAACACTGAACCGCGCTCGTTGAAAAATTATAATGAGCGCTCTCGCTTACTGAATTTAAGAGAGAATGTCGTGTTTTCTCTAGTTTATACACTGATGTTTAGGACAATTGCTGGATCGTGTATCCCTGCTTGATCGCTGCAGCCCGAGTGCGGCCACCGGACGGCAATCTTGCATGTTGAGAAAGCGCGCTTTTGGAGCGTTGCGGAGGCTGGCGGCAGCGTACTGAAGACACGGTTTCTACTCCTTCGTCGTCATTCACCGAAGAAGTTCTTTAAAACCCTATGTAAGACGTGAGACTTGCCGTTAAAAACACGTGACAATTTTTGCGGAAGCGCAGTGCCACAGAAAAAAGACTCAACTCGTCGAAAGCAAGTTTCGCCTGTCTCGCGGCGTGTTCAAAGCTTCCTTGGCACGCCGAAGCGCTGCGTCTCTATGCCTTCGCACGCTTGGATGCCGGTCAAGAATCGACACCGCGTGGATGCGTTTTGTGAGTGCAATGTGCCTGTAGCAGTATGTGCCTGTGTAGCAGCGTTTTACTTTACTCTGACAACTGTATCTGTAGCTAAGTGGCGACGGAAGAGGGGGGAAGGTACGTCTTTTTTTCGTTGTTAGTCGGTGCAGAGATTACCGCGCACAGCAGCTCCTCATCACTGATCAGCGGTGGCTCATTATCAACCTACTTAATTGCACTTGACGTTTGAGCACGGCTCGCCTAATTGTGATTGGTCAACAGACTGCGCACGACCATATGGACTGCGCTTCAAAGATTTTCATTCTCGCCGTCTTGTGCTTTTTCCTTCAAAAACCCTCCTTGCACCACAGCGTTGCTCTATTTGTGCTGCTATGTGATATATTTGAGTAGATTTGGAACATAGCCATGGTTAATAGTGCATAAGAGCAACTGTATAGATTGTTTTCCCCCTTCTATTGATAGCAACTCGCCTGAACATCTGGACAATCCAGAACTCTTTGGCCGATATATGATGCAAAGACATCTATGCGCGACACACCTTCAAAACCTTTCCACAACACCGAACCTTGATCGGTATCCAAGCGTGCGAAGACACAGAGACTCAGCGCTTCGGCATACCAAGGAATCTTTGATCATGCCGCATGACCGGCGAAACTTGCTTTCGACGAGTTGTGCCTTTTTCTTGCTGCACTGCGCTTCGGTAAACATTTACACGTGTTCTCATCAGCAAGTATCCGGCTTACACAGGGTTTTAAAAAACGTTTTTGGCGAATGACGACGAACGAGTAGAAAACGTGTCTTCGGCACGCTGCGGCCAGCCTCCGCAACGGTCCAAAAACGTGATTTTTCGACATGCAAGATGGCCGTCTGGTGGCCGCACTCGCGGAGCGGGGATGCGCGATTCAACAATTTTCATAGAGATCAGTGAGTTTATGTGTAAAAAAAGTTCATGTCTTCTTGTCTATGGCAGTTTGTTTTGAGGTAGGCCACTAATCTCCACTAGATGACCGGATGGCGCATTGAGCAAACGGGTATGAAGCCACCGGAAGTAAGCGGTTTGTCTCGGAAGTGAGCGCTTGGCAGGCTTTCCCACTCTTACGAGCGGTGGTCCAAACAGTGTCCAAAGTGCTTGATTTGCTTTTGTTATCTCAAGAGAGCCTGCTTGTTGCGCAATAACAGTTCATTCAGGCCCGAGAAGTCTTCTTGGAAGCCATATGATGTGTGAGAATTTCGAAATTCTAGTTCATTAAGTGTACATGCCCTAAGTTCAAATGCCTCATTCTCAAGATGCTAGAGATCCTCAAGTAAGAGTGCGTTCAAATTAAACCATGGAGAGCGTTTGCAATTAAACGGCGGCGTTAGAGATGGCGGATTATACATTTTTCTGCGTGTAAAAAATGCCTATCCTATCGGAACAAAAATTCTGTCTATAGCAAAGTGTTATTTTATTCTTCGCGTAAAATCTTCGAGCATTTGTTTATGACCGGATTTACGTTAAAAAACCACCCGTCGCCCCATAGACCAACAGCAAAATTTTGCAATTTAATGGCGCCCATAAACACATGCCCCGATGTAGCAGTTGAACACACTGTTACTTGAAGCTCTCAATTAGATGCTGGCTGGAAGCAGAAGACGACATGCAACCTGCTTTTACATTTATGATTTATTAAATACTTTCAGCAGATATGATGTATTACCGGTCTATAAAAAATAGGACTGAGGTACACAAACCACTTCCGTACCACGGTGAGCTTCCATAGACGAAAACAATTTTGTTCTTTCATGAAATTGAGGAACCCCAAGATACTCGCTTATATTTGCCTACGTAAAAGCGACTATTAAAATATGTGCTCAAGCAAAAAGTGTCCACTTTCCGAGAAGAGTGTTCAACCCTTATTTTCCCTTTTGTAGTAGCTTCTCATTAGCTGCAACGATTATTAATGCCTTTCGTAGGAGGAAGAGTGGTGTCATTCATTGCTCCGGTGGCACTGATTACTTGAGGACTACTCGTATGAATCTTCCTTGCATTATTTTCATTTTAGGGAAAAATGCTTGTTGTGACGTGTCGTTTATTCGCTATGTTAAAATAGTTTTGTTGCTTTGCAGCTGTCGAAAATGGTACTGATTTAGTAATTGCATCAAGATTTAAAGGCAATGAGGTTCTTGCCAAAGTTCTGTGTTTTCGCTTTCTATCCCATTTTATTACAACACTTCCAAAAGCAATATTTTTGCTGCGAATAATTGAGTGTTATAATTGCAGTTATAATAGTTTTTATGGCACTTTGAGGAACTGCGGGAATTTCTATAGTACTTGCATCGCTTTTTACAGTGTGATAAACCGGAATATCCTGTTCCCAAAGCTCAAATGTGGGGGACACGCTACCACAGCCGTGATGAAGCACTCGCACATCTTTTTGCTGCAGGTTATACTTCTGAGCATCGCCAACAATGACGGGGCCCATATGGTGGACGAACTAAAGGACGCCACGGAATTGATCGTTCTCGAGCAAACCACGGGAAAACAGTGGCTCCTGGGACCCATCTTGGTGGATTTCAAGTTGGCAACATTAGGAGACTGCCAACACTGGTCTTCAGCTACGACGCCTCTACAAAAGCCGCTATCCCACGCCAGTCATTCGAGGCACGCTACCACAGCCATGATGGACCGCTCGGATATCTTATTGCTGGAGGTTTGTTATTTGAATACTTCAGCTTGCCGTCGTTCAGGCAACTATTGTCTACTAGTGGTATCCTTCCCCAGTACTTGGTTGTGCTGTTTTCGTTTCGTGTGCTCTTGGTTTCGGGTCGTCATGTCCTTACGTTTGCAATGTGAAATAAATTCAATGAAATGTGTGCAACGAAAGCCATGTTTTTGTTACAAAAACTGCTACAAGCAGTTCTTTTGTAAGTTTCACCACTGATGATTACATTTTGTCTGTTAAGGCATGGAAGCATTAGCCACTTGTGCTTTCTTGCCTTTGAAACATTCTCAAATAATGATATGGTTTGAAGTTGAACTGCATCATTGTTTACTTTTAGAATGCAACACGCATCTCCAATGTTGAACCCGAAGAGCTTCCCGCAGCGCCCATCTGCATCACACTGGGCAAGCCTTTGTGCATCTTTTGGCATGCAGGATACAGCACTACTTTATTTAATTAGTAGGCTACTCTATAAGTCAAGCTTTGTACTTGGAGTGTGGTTCGGTACAAGGAAAATAGTTTTTCTCCATATGTCCACAAATCTGGTTCCCTCCATTTTGAATTGTATATAGGTGGCTCAGAAAGAAAGATTGTAAATATTTTGATTTTCAAAAAAACAGAAAAAAAAGACGGAAGTGACACATTATTTCTAAGTTCACAGTTCACCATTTGCATCTCAGGTTTATTTCTATGGTATGTACTACGCAACAACTAATCACCCTGTGCAACCTACCTTATGTGAATGCTGTGGATGCTTGCTTTTGTTTTTTGGTTGAAGATAATCAAAATCCTTTTTTAACAAAGAGATGGATCGGATGAGGAACCAGTTGTCGTTGTCACGAGCCAAAATTTCTCCAGCTTCCACATATCCTTGTGATTCTATCCTGATAGCCTGCAGTTATCTGATCTTACTAAACTCTGTCATGCAACGGCATCTGGTAACTGTACTGCCAAATGTTCACACAACACCGAGGGCTATCTTTGATGTAGGGCTTTGCTTGACCTGCATAGGCAATGCAAAAGCGGATCATATATTGTTTCCACCACGCAATGCACCTGGAGGTGTCCCCCCTTCCAACGTTTTTTTTTTTTGCTCCCCTTCTCTGGTCAATACACAAACTGATATCCATGTGGGGTAGGTGGTGCCAGATGATTTAAGTTGTCTTCTATGTTTTGTGTTTTATTTTTAATTCCTGGTAGCAAACCTCCACTGAGAGTGATCCTTTTGTTTGCCGAGGCACTTCTATCCGTACCTGTTTTTTTATAATTTCTTTCTGACGTATCAACAGGCCAAACTACAATTTTAGTCACCATGGATTTTTATCATAATTATATTGACGAGTAGGTTCATTTGTGGCTCTGTTTTGGTTGTTGGAGCACTATAAAAAGCCACACTATGTTTTATGGGAGTTACTTCAGCTCAACTTCATGTTCATTACCCTCAAGGGCATTCTCGTGGAATGCATTATATGGGGGGGAAACAAGAATTTGTAGCGGCAGTAACAACATACTAAATAGATTAAGCATTAATTTCACGTAGACATAAACAATTGTTTATGTGTACGTGTAAAACAAAAAAAAACAGCTGTAGAAATTATTTTAGAATTCATCTGGTTCAAGACTTTTCAGGAATGGAAAAAAATGAAATCTATGTATGTCACTGAAGCCCATTACATCTTACTATAAAACTGCCAAATTTGTTTATTAAAGAACGCATTAGTTTCACACAAAAATTCTAATTAGTTTCGAGACCCTCGGATCCACATATTCAGCGAGCCAGATATGTTCGCAAGCGTTGGTGACAACATCTTCTCCGTCCCTTTAGTGTGTCTAATCAGTTGCAAGCAGCGAGGCGAGGCGGTGCCACTCGTAGATCTCTTGTATGTACTTCCAGGCGTGGATCAGAAGGCGCCCCGGCGTACTTCGCCCCAACGTGCTCCTTTGCCCCACTTTTCCCTCCCAAGTTTTGGGCTGTTGGATTATCTGGCACAGCTTGCTCCTTCGAATTCAACGTCACTTTTGGAGGGAGACGGCAGAGGAAGAAACAGGTACAGAGCCTTAGTAACGGACATGCGTGGCTTGGCGACCGCGGGCAGGGAACAACGAAAGAGAGAGTGTTCAACGTCTCAATCATAGTCACGTGGTTTATGGACGAGCTGCCGTCGCCACTGTAGGAGCTGTGTCAAGGTGTCCTGGTCACCAGATAAAAACGACGAACATTATAAAAATAATTTTGTAATTATTGGAGTTTTAAATATTCTGAAATGTTACGTGTATGTCCAATAACCTATGGCGCTGTCTCGTAACAAATACTCTAACTTGCCTAATTTCTGTGTCCATGCCCTTTCAAGTAATTTCATTTAGGTTTACAGCTTTCGCAAATCACACTGGCACCTGCAGTGCACTTATGTGTTATGTGTAACTTATAGTTTGCAGATATCGGGAGGTTTAGTTTGTCATCGCATTCTATTCAGAACCCAACCACATTCCACATTTTTGTTTTGTTTTCCAGGTTTTGTAGTTGTTCATATGGAGTTGATTGTTCTGGAAGTTATGAAGATTGCCTTCCACATGAAAGCTGGACGTGACCCACTAATTAATTCTCAAGAATAAAGGCATGCACGTGTTTTACTCCCTACTTCATCTTGTGTGCACTTACTTGAAATTTCTTACTAACACGGTGTTCAATCACCTGTTTATCTCTGGGAGGTGCACTTGGCGGTAACATCTGAAATTAACTTGTGACAGCAGGCTTGAAGAAACTCATCGAATGCGGCAACTCCATCTTCGAAGGTATTTTTCAAACTTCCCTAGCTAAAATGGTTTCGTTGCATAAGTCACAAGTTGGTTTCACTGTCTAGCGTCTGCCAGAGTTAAGCTGAGGTTCCTGCACTGCACAAATTATGTGTAACCTATAGTTTGCAGCTATCGGGAGGTTTATTCTGTCGTCACATTCTGTTCAGAACCTAATCACATACCGCGTTTCTTTGTTTTGTTTTCCATGTTCTGTAGTTCTTCATATGAACTTGATTGCTCAGGAAGTTAGAGATTGCTTTTCACGTGAAAGCTGGACGTGGCCTACTAATTATTTCAAGAAAAAAGGTATGAACATGTTTTACTTCGTGCTGCATCTTATGTGCACTTGCTTGAAATTTCTTACTAACACGGTGTTTAATTATCTCTGGAAGATACAGTTGGCAGAAACTTCTGAAATTAACTTGTGACAACAGGCTTGAAGAAACTCATTGGACGCGGCAATTCCGTCTTCGAAGGCATTTTTTGAACTTCCCTTGTTAAAATGGTTACGTATCATAAGTCACAAGTTGGTTTCACTGTTTAGTGCCCGCCAGAGTTAAGATCAGGCTCCTTCAATGCGCTTACATGTAACTCATAGTTTGCGGAAATTGGGACGTTTATTCAGTCATCACATTCTGTTCAGTACCTTACCACATTCCACATTTTTTGTTTTGTTTTCCAGGTTCTGTAATTCTTCATATGGACTAGATTACTCAGGAAATTAGAGATTGCCTTCCACATGAAAGCTGGACATGGGCCACTAGATATTTCTTAAGAATGAAGGTATGAACATGTTTTACTTAATACTGTAACTTTTGTGCACTTCCTTGAAATTCCTAACAGAGTGTTTACGCAGCTGTTAATCTCTGGGATGCGCAGCTGGCATTAACTCCTGAAAGTAACTTGGGCCCACAGCCTAGTCACATTCCCTGGGCACTAGATATTTACAGGGGTGTGACATCTGCGCCAATTGCACTATTTTGATACAAACCCCATTTTCTGCACGTAGTTGCGCCAGAAACGCGAAATCGGCCGAAACTGCGCCACACTGCGCCAAAGAAACTAAAAAACTAAAAAAACGTTTACGGTGACGCTAGGTTTAGCGGGAAACGAGAGCTTGGTTGGCAACATTCAATCTCGTCGTAGTAAAGTACACGGCACGTGTACAGGGTGGCGCAAGCAACCGCCGGATTCGAAGAATCTACATTGTAGTACCCTTCTATACCCATGATACGTGGTCTTTTCCCGATTCTCCTACTATTTTCCGCTGTCATTTGTGACTGCATGTTACCGTTGCGCTGTTCAGCGGTCTCGCTGTCTGGCCGCGGCAGGTGCGACGCACAGGCTATCAAGATGAGGAAACAAATATATTTCTTTCGTTTGGAGAGTAAACCTTTTCTTAAAAGTGCTATTGAGCGCCTTCATTGTGTAATTGTTCATTCGTGTCCCTAATCTTCTCGTCAAAATGGACGGCGCCGTCGCCGTGAGCACTTCCTGTTATCACACACGTGCTTCCATTGCGTGAACAATCGAATGAATCGGTCACATACCCGTATTTACCGTGCACGTGCTGCTCAGTTTTTCTACCAATTAACTATTTATCTTTACCTTGTGACTCACTTTTGTGGCGAGCTTTTTCTATCTGTACGTGCTTTCTACGAGAGTCTGATCGATGTCTGGTTGTAGTAAACCGTGCCTTCCGTGTTCATGCTCTCGAATCACCGCTTTAAAAAGTTTTGCACTACAATTGCGCTTTAGCACCTGTTCATTTAAGCTTGAGGTACCTGGTGCCCACCTAACTTTGCTGCAAGCCTGTGTTTTCTGTCCTCATCTATGCGCATGGAACTAGCGTTTGCCTTTTCCGTTTTTCTTCTTTTATATTTTATCTCGGTGCGCATCGGCGCTGATGACTTATTGGAATTGGAACCAGGGTGGGAAAAAAATGATTAAAAAAGAAAAATCTGATTTATGGGATTTAAATCAGAACTTTATTTACTTGATTTAAATTGCTTTCTCTCAAAATAATAGTTTCTTTGTCAATAACTGTCTTTTTAAACATAGCAGATTCGTTTTCTAATAATCCCGAGCACATGAAACAGTCTGATTGTAAATTTAATAAAGAACTTCCTTTTCCTGATATAAATCACGCAATGCTTTTAAATTGGATCAATGGCTGCTTGATTTGATTTTCGTTTTAAGAACAAACTTTATCTGCAGCGATGCAGCAAAAATCATATTTCAACCCATACAGCTGTTCTAACATTTTCTTCTCCTAGTCTGCTCCAAACTGTAGACTTTTCTGTTTCGAAGTTGCTCTAAAATGCATAAACTTCTGCTCCAAAACGAGAGTCTTGTGCTCCTAAGCTGCTCCAAAATGCAGAATTTTCTGCTCGAAAAATTGCTCCAAAACCTGTTTCACCTGTCTCACCCCTGTATTTAATTTGAATTGCTCCCGCATCAAAAATTAGTTTACGTGTTGTCTGTAACTTGCAGCGGCAGAAAGCTGTAACTCTCAATCACTGAGCTGCACGTCATGCGTGACGATGAGAATCGTTCCGACATTAAAAGTTAGCTGGCGTGTTGTCCGCACTTCGCAGCAATGGCCAGAGCCTGTTGAACTGCTAGCTGCAGTGATTTAACAAAACGGACATCTGAGTGAACAATAAATATAGCTGTAAAATGCTATATTTATTGTTCACTGAGACGTCCGCTTTGTTAAGTCACTGCAGCTAGCAGTTCAACAGGCTCTGGCCGTCGCTGCAAGGTGTGAAGAACACGCCAGATAATTTTGTATGTAGGAACGATTCCTGTCGTCGCGCATTACGTACAGCTCAGTGAATGAGATTTACGGTTTTTTGCCGTTGCAAGTTACGTACAACACGCCAGCTAATTTTCGATGCCGGAACGATTTCCGTCGTTGCACATCACGTGCAGCTCAGTCATTAAGTGTAACGGTTTTCTGCCGTCGCAAGTTACGGACAATACACCCGCCAATTTTTGATGCCCGAACAATTCCCGTGTCTGTGGATGACGTGCATGAGAGTTACGGTTTTCTGCCATGCTTCTACGGGTGAAGTTACGGGCAAAAATCGTAGGGCCTCATTACTGTCATGCACGTAATACATTGTTAATGCTGTGACCGTGATGCAAGACAACGGAAATTTCACCGGCATCAAAAATTAACTGGCAATTTTAGTAAATTGACGGGATTTCTTTTTATATTGTACAGCAGGACATCTACGTGTATGTGCGCAGTACCAAATCTATATTGTTCCGTTCTGTTAGTGTGTGCCTCATATGTTTCGGTAATTAGTTTTTTTTTTATACTGATTAGCAATAATCTAAATGGTGTAATGTTTCTTCGCTAATTAAAATGTACTAAGAAATCTTGGTTAATAATACAACTAATTAGATTTGCTTTTGGCATTTATGACGCCTGGCAAGGCTGGAAAATTGTTCCAGCTAGGAGTGTTTTTTTACCGCACTTATTTTAGGGAATTTTGTTTTTATTATTCGCTGATTCACGGGGTATACATTTTTGTTTATGAGCGAGCTAATCATTTCCGATAGCGTAATAAGATAAAACATGTATAAAAAAGAAACCTTTTGAATTCGCACAAAACCGGCTCCGAAGTCAGATCCCACTCCGCCTAATGCGTTGTAGCCTCCAATGCACTAATAATTTGAAGTTCCTATGCAACAGGAACAAAAATAAAGCATTTTGACTTTAAGTCTAAAACTAAGACTGTGTTCAATCTGGCCCGGAACATACGCTTAGCCCGCGCCCATGGCGACCCCTCAATCGCTAAGAGACCTTGCGCTGCTAGGTAAAAAGCCTACAAATCGCCGAGGAATTTAACTTTCATTTTCTTCTTGTTCCCGCTTGGCTAATTGCAACCAGGACCAAATTCAACGAAGAGCTTTTAAAACCGATTGTGGTAAAGACCGTGTTATCCAATGTACCGTGTGCTAAAAGCTTTTTCGTAGTTATATAGCGTGCTTTGGTGCAAATTGCGATACCTAGAAGCTTTCAAAAACTTTGGCTAGCTAAAAATGTTAATTAAAGACTTGAGCGTGTTGGTGATCCACATTGACTTAAAACGAAAGAAACACACAAGAGGACGAAACAGACGACACGAAAGCTGTGTCGTCTCTTTCGTCCCCTTGTCACTGAATCACTGCGATTCACCGCCTTTTGCCAAATAAAAAATGAAAAAAAAAATCGGATCCTTTTTTTGCTGTTCTCATAGTTAAAACTACCAGACAGAGCGAAACTCTTTTGCAAGCGTTAATTATATCCAAAACAGATATGTAAAAGCACTCATTTTAGTTCACACTGAAAGCAAATAGATCTTTCCGGACAATTTTAGAATGTCTATCGTCGACCTAAATTGCAGAATACGCCGCAGGGAACTGTTGTTTTTTTTTTTTTTTTTTCTGACGTGCGTTTCGGCCAGTTTGAGCGTTTTGTATATTCTCGCAGCGGCGCGATTCATCCCTTTTTAAAATTATGAGTTCAGAACAACAAAGAAAACAAAACGAACACAAGCAAAAGCAATGCGTATTAAGTTTTTTTTTTTTTATTATATCGTGCTTTCTTTGCGTCCTAAAATAGGAAAATGCTAAATTGGCATAAGCAGTTTATTCTATTCGTGTGCCGTCCTTCACGCGCCGTACATATTATTTTGGTAATGCGCCGAGAAGACAGTGGGGGGTGCTGCGCATTTCGTGCATTTTCTATTGGCGGCTTCCGCGAAACGTTGGTGAGTAAAAAAACAAAAAGGACACTCGATGCGAACAGACATATGACCGCCGGCCGTCATGGTGTTTTACCATTCAGGGCAATACACTACGGGTAGCCATAGATTGAATCTATAGTTTTTCTCCTTTTATAATCTTCTGCAATAACCGAGCGCGTTAGAAACAAAGTGGTTAGTACGTTCCAAGTATATCAGTATTACTTAGCAGTAAATGAGGTCGCACAGTGTGTCTACATTCCCGCACTTAACATGTACATGCAAAGACATTGTTCGGCATCAAAATATAAAAATTACCGAGTAACGTTATGTGTGCAAAGGTATCCTTTCATACGTTTCTTAGCGCACGTAGAATTCTGTTGTGTGTACGATAATGTTCTCCTTTAGGCCGTCGCAGGCTTCTGTTTACCGAGATGATTCAATATCCACGTCGTCATTCGCGGACGTGATGCAAAGGCTTTGTTGATGAAGAGCGCGTCAAATACTCGAGTATACGCGGCAATAAGTCAATTCCTGCATTTTTAGCTGCCGAAGGCTATACGAGCCTTGGACCTGATAAGGCTCTAAGTTCATATATATCTTTTTTCAGAAAGGGTGATACTTGCGAGGGAGCGTACTTTATTGATATAAACTTTATATTTTGCTGCTGATAACGGCCACGTAAAGGTCGGCAGATATGTCTACCTTTTTTGAACGAATTTCTTGTGAGTCAAATGAACAGACATCAACTTTGTGGCAGATTATATTCACACCGCCGCGACCACTATGCTCTTTCCAGTGCATCGCAAGCTCGCCGGGACAACTGCTTCCAGCTCATCCTTAAACATAATACGACATGCTCGCGTGGCTTTTTTCGTGCACCTAGACAGGTGCCTCGGGGCTTGAACTGGCTCTATACATGCCCGACAGCTCGAACGAAAAGTAGGAAATCGGCTGAACCCGACCAGCCGTTGGTCAATCACGTCGTTACGTGCATTCACGTAATGCGGTCACGGGCCAACGCCTCGTCTGGTTGTGCAATATTCCTGAGACACCGTGTCAGTACAACCCGTCGGCCATGTGTACGGCCCGATATGTGAGCCGGTTGTCATCACGTGTCCAGGGCTATAAATCAGATCCCGTGAGTACGTGACTTTGCGGTTGTTTATGGGGTGGAAGCACCTGTACTAGCGTGGGTGTGATGCCCTCGCAAAGAACGTGGTCTTGGCAGGGCAAGTAAAGGCTGCCACAAAGGTGGTGCAAATACAATCGTCTGTAGATTAAGTATGCGATTAGAGTAGGAATATTAAAAAACCAGTGAGTGGCCAGCGTTTGCACAAATAAAATATAAATCTACCTGCTGCGTCCCTTGTATCTGCGTTGTTTTCACATACCTAAAATATAATATGATCAACTTTGTTATATCGCAATCTGTAGTTAAAAAAAATAAGTGTAGACGGTCGCAATATTTTAACGTGACTTTACGGCACGGGATGACTGCGATTCCATTCGGCCCAAACCAAGAAACTGGGGCAAGAAAAGCATTCCACTTGTAGTTGCACAGTGACACAACTAGCAATAAGATAAGCTGGCGGGCTAGTTGGTTGTCCATCATGAATAACAACGTTGAGGGTGTACTCTTCTTTCTTTTAAGCAATAACATCAGTAACTTCTTTCTTTCCTTCTTTATAGACTGTATTAAACGTCAGTTGTCAGTTAGCGCCCTTCCTGTCTACCTCGTCCTTACTTCCTTGTTGTTTTGCGCTATTTCATTCATGATGACACAACTTGCTGCGTATACAGAAACTGAAACTTCACGAAATGCTAGCAAAGATCAGCTCAATCATTTTGACATCGCGTTTTTTACCGCCGCAGTACGAAAATGAATCCTATTTCCCATCAATGTTGGTATAGAATTGATTCAATTAAGAGTCAGAAAAAGAAACAAATTCGTCGTTTCGCGCAAAACCTTTTCTCGACATTACTGTAAGTTTTTAAATGCTAATGCTATTTTAACAGGTTGTTTGAAATTCGCTAAATTCATAGAAACAGCCCTTCGCAGGACGCGATGAAAATGAGTAAATGTGTACAAAATAAAACAGAAAAACAATGGCGCTCCCAGGTTGTTAAAATAGAAAAGAGGAAAACCTGAATCGTCTTTAGCAATTGAGTGTTTGTTGCGTTCCAATTTTATCATGTCTCTATTGCATTTTGTTTCATATAGGCACCGCCGAGCAAACGACTATCTGAGAAAAGGTAGTTCAAAAGATAACAGAAATACATCACATAATGATTATTCAAATGAACGTTTGCAAAGCAAAACCAAAATAAATAAAGCAGGAAACAAATGCAATTCAGAAGGATAAGCGATATTAGCAAATGCATTTTGTTTAATTGGTATTCTTTTACGTTTTTTCTGTCTTTTTAAACTGGATATAATTATTAAATTGCAGCGAAACACCACGTGCTTTACAGAGATACGCTGCCATTGGAAACACAATCTCCCGAATGGGTACGTACAGTACGAGACAAAGAAAGGCAAGTAAAATGGAAGATAAGCCATTTTTTATCATCACGTCAAGTTTTTTGCGACTAGCCATGAGGCTGAGACGAGACACCAAAGCGAACCAAAAATAGCATCAAGAAAGAAAAATGGTGATTGTAGTTAAGATACAAGAACTAAATGATCTGTGTTTTTATTACTATTTTCTGCACTGGTTATTCCAACGAGGACGTAAGAATGAATTTCATTATGTGAGCGGGAAGATAATATAAACGGCTTCAAAACTTGCCTACGGAGAGGAGAGATCCGAACAAATTTGAGGTGCGTGAAAATAGTCATGAAGGAATTTTCTGAAGTTACAATGGCAAACTTTTATCTTTCCTGTCGGGGCCTCAGTGGCGAACCGGCGAGGTGATAGTAATAGCCTATGTGAAACAAATAAAATTATACAGCAAATTCGTAAAGTGCCAAAACAAAATATAAAGCCTCGTGTTTCATAGCTTTAGTGGAAGGGCGAAATTTAAGGGCGCAGCTAAACGAATATTTAAGATTTTTTTAAGCTTAATGTCACCAGCGATGGGATTATAGTCGCCGCATGAAGTGGTAGGGGCCTTTTTAACGAGGGACTGAGGGGAAAAAAGTAGCTTTCGGTTATGCTCACGGTTACTATTAATTTACGCACTTGGCTTCGTTTCAGTTTTTTGCGGTTTCATTTTCATATTGGGTATCCGGACAAACGTTTATTAAAACTGTTCTTTTTTCGTTCGAGAAAAGAAAGTTTGAGCATTGATATTAGGGTTTTGCTGAATGCCAATAATGGTGTTGCACTAACTTTAAACTATCTTTGTTCTGAAGGATCTGTTTTCTTCAAGGCTGAATATGTGTCGCTTGGTAAATGATGTCAAGTAGTCCTGATGCTAAACGATAAGTCGGGAAGTTTAAATGAATCGAAGCAACCTAGAATATTCAAACGTGTAGTCGCCTATACTGACTATACTGATTATCTGCAAGTCGCATATAGCTTCATATACACTGCTATAAATGTTTTTTTTCTCAAAGGAACGTGCTACACACAATATAATAGTCTATGAGCGCAGTCTTCTATAAAAAAAAAACACTTTTTAGCGGTACGACACCTCTTGTAAACAATTATAAAAGCTGTTTTGAAACCAGGGATATTTTTGTTAATTATTTAACTAAAATAGCTTAAACAGTATGGCGCATGAAATACAACGTACCATAAAAATGCAAGCAATCAATGAGGAATAAAAAGATACGTCTTGGCATTAAGTCACCGCCATTTATGTGCAAGCAACTTTTCTCGCCACCGAAATTACTGGGCAGTTACACGAAAAATGCTAAAACAAACCCTCTATCTTCCGTTCGCTACGGAAAAACTACAGCTGGTTTCTAGATGTTATTCGCTAATTTGACATCAGAATGACGTTAGGCGTATGTAGATTTTTTTAATAAAGTCACCGGTGTTGTCAATTTGAAATGCTTTTGAAGGATTAAAGTCAGCGGAGCCGATATACCTAGACCTAAAAAGTGGTTTCTTCCGACAACCGATCTATACACGAGTTAAGGGCGTCAACGGCGCCCGCATTAGCTTGGGAACACCGTAATATATACGAAGTATGGCCTAGTGCCAGCAATCACAGTCACGCAAGCGAGACTGAAGCCGGCTATCTCCCGAAGATCTTTTGGGCGACAGTTTTATAGTGAATGCGGCTATTCCTCCAGGATGCTAAGTTAGTCGCAAAAGGGATTTCGTTGTCACCTATCCGGCTTCATATGGACAGGGTGTGTGTCTTCGGTCAATATGCTTGAGCTTGGTATGTACTCTCCCATCATCCAGTTCCTGGACCTCTATACTACATATGGTGCCGAAGTCCACACCAGGAGACTGGCGGCTGTGTGGGGACTACCGAGCGCTTAAAGGAACAACTGTTCCCGATCGCAGCCCCGCGCCGCACATTTGCGACATTACTACGAGCCTACTCGGAGCTATAATATTCTCCAAAGTGAACCCGGTTCGAGCATATCACCAGACTCTCGTGGCAGCAGAATATATTCCTAAGACGGCCATATTGACACCGTTCGCCCTATTCGAGTTTGTTTGAATGTCATTCAGTCCTCGCAACGCGATCCATGCCTTGGGGCGTTTCAAAGACGGCGGCTTGCACAGCCTCGATTTCTGTCACGCACACCTCGACGACCTTCTCTTAGCTAGTGGCTCACCGGAGGAACACGAAGTGTACCTGCACACCGCATCCGACGCCTGACTGATTATGGAATAGTCGTAAGCACTGCGAAGTGCGAACGCAGGGTCTAGACGCTGACCTTTCTCGGTCACCTTATGTGAAGCTTGGGAATCCAACTAACCTCAGAGGAGGTCGAAGATGTTAGAGTTTCCCCCGCCAAGCACGAAACGCAAACTCCGCCAGACTCTCTGGCTCGTGAACATTCATTTCCGCTTCGTTCATCAGTGTGCAGCCATTGTGTATCATCTTCACAGCCTCTCGGCGATACCAGGGATTGCAACCGCCGTACTTCAATGGGCCAACGAGGCGGTAGAGGCCTTTCAAAAGATCAGGACAGTCTCTCCGATGAAACACTCCTCGTCTACTCTCAGACCGGTATGGCGCAATGTGTCATGGTCGATACTTTAGACAGAGCCATCGGAGCAGTTCTGCAGCAACTATTACGGATACATCAGACGGCCCTTGGGACAGGATGGATCTTCGCTGCCTTAACGTTAATACAATAAATAAGATTCATTTTCCATACCTTGAAATGCCATGTCGGACTGGTAATAATATCTGCATTTACTACTAGAGCTTCGAGGAAATTCAAACACACACAATTTTCAGATCAAACGTCTGCACGTTCGTTGAGAACCTAACTGATATTTACGTTTCTACTTCACGACATAGTATTTACTCACTAAAACACAAACTTGACAAAAGTTGTTTGTATGCTACTCAGCAACTGACTTTTTGTGAATACAATGATAACATATGGTGTTTTATTTGATATGAACAAGTTTGAATTATGAATGGTTTTCTTCTCTGGACATAACAATTTCATCAGCCACATCGTCATTAAAAATTATATATTTTAGCATCAAGCAAACATTTTCCTGCACGGCCTATACCAGGGGTTGATGAACAGCTTCCTTCTAGCCGAGGGTTAGATTGTCAAGTGTTCTCCCACACATCTTCGCTACCAGTTAGCAGACACTATCAATCGTTTAAGGGGAAGAGGCGTTTATTTTAAGATTCTTTAAGTCTACCTCCCTTGAAACCCCTGGTTCATGCCAGTGCCAGGAAACCTTGCCTGTATTGCTGAAAAAGTAAGTCATGAATATGGTGCTGGTCTAACCGGCATCAGGGTCGAAATTCCTGGCATGTGTTTTTTTCTTCAAGGTGAGAGTACAAATTTAAGTGATCCTCTTGCACCCCTTCAATGCTTGTTCTAGATTTATCCCGGGTGACGTTGCCAGGTGACGTTGTTCGTGTATTCATGCGAGTTTGCGTTGGGGTGAGCTAGGAAAGTGTGCCCAATTCAGACTCCCTTTACAACATAATAGCGTTGGTTGGACGCAAACAGAGGGCGCCGAGCAGTATTCCCTAACAAGCCGCAGTAAAACATTGTCATTCTTTACACGCCTCATCTAAAAGGAGAGAAAAAGAGTACAACACAAAACGTTAATAATAACATATAAGTACTTAAAGCAGATTTTAAATCCTTAACAATAATTTATATGGGTATTTTTGAAGACACATTCATAGTTACAAATGTAAAAACTGATTGCCCAAACATTGTACTTACAACCCTATCTCTCATTTGATTTTAAAAACTAAAGCTTTGTCGCTACGCAATTCGGAGTCAAAGTTAGCAGAAGCCGGCTCATGCTACGCAGACAATGAGATAAAGCTAGAATTCCTCGCAAGCTAAATTAATAAATACTTCCTAAGTGTGGGACCTTCGGCTACACCCCTTCAGCTTGACCATCTAGCTTAAGCAGTCAATAACTTTCTTTCTCCGCGAATCTGCCAGCATATAACACGGCGCACCTCAATTTCTGCTTCGCATGCGATTCGAAACAGACTTACTCAGCAGTTCGAATTCCTCGTTAGCCTTTACTTCTCTCCCGCACTTTAAACTGATGAAATGTTCGACATCAATTTTTTTGTCAAAGTCATCAGAGGTTTGAGGAAGAAAACCAGTAGACAATTTTCAGATAGAAAGCCAGAGTAGCTGACGCGACCAGCGTGCATAGATTTTAAGTCTAGATTAATAACACTACACTGATTTATCTGCTCAAGCATTCTCGCGATTTACGGACACCATGCAGTTCGTAGCTAAAGCACGGGTCTGTTATTAAGGTGCTCCAGATTAATTAATTAGCAATTTAATTTCGTCATCGGCACCCATCACCCTCGTCCACAAGCTCATTTAAACCATCATCACTATATTTTTTAATTCATCTGCACTAAACCATTTCATCACTGCTCTACAAAACCATCTCATCATCATGGTATGGGCGACTTGCCTCTATGCGGCAAAAGTGTTCTCCTGAGACAGAATAAATGCCAATATCATTATCACTATAAACAGATGGCAGGATGGGATGATAAACTTTGTGTCTATATGTCTTCTAATCTTCGCACATAGCACCTAATCAACATATGCTCTGCACACTTGTTCCGATATTGAGTGTTCTTTTTTTTCTGTAAACTTAAACAAAAAAATTAATTTCACGAGCTCCATACTTTTTTGTTCATCTATACTCCATCTCAAGTGCTAGTCATATGAATAAAGTGAAGGAGGTCTGCAAACACTGTACAATCCTCAAAATATATAGGCGGCGCAAGCTACCACCCGATAGAATAGTTTTAGTTACAATGGTCACCACGAGGTGAGAACGACGTGGTGAAGCTTCAAGTTTCCCGCCTCTAACGCGAGCTTACTACCTTGGACCATGCTCGTCAGTTCATGCATCTCGAGCACAGGCGCAGCTTAAGCACGGCGCAATGCACAGATTGCGTGCTGGAAGCCGGACGGTTAAGAAGTACGCCTTGTCTTTTAGACTCGATCAGTGACTGCATGCGCCACTGATTACCGTTTGTACACTGTATCCCCAAAAAGTTATATTTACATCCACGAACGCTCCACTCCTTCTTCGCCCCAGTTGTAGCGTTAGCGATCTGAACCACACCTCAAAGTTTCACAACTAACCCTTATCTTGTTCAAATGTTATAATGGAGCTTTTCCGAGAAGCGTTCCGCGCACGCGCGAGCACCCGATGCCAAGCGGCGGATGTTGTCACGAAAAATCGAGGGAATTCGGAAGGAGGCTGTGGATCAGCGAGTTGAACACGTATATGCAACATATATATAATTGTGTTACACAAAAAAAAAAAAGTGGACGGAAAGAAACACACGACGTTTGGGTGGACGCCACGGATGCCCCTCTTTAAAGTCGCGTTGGGCACCCGCCGCCACTCAGAGAGCAAAGAAACTGGTAGCGTAGCTCCCATTATCGATTGGTAGCCTAGGTAGGTCACTTCCTCTATTTTTAGTTCGTGCAACCACCGCCTGGTGCCGTCGGTATGTGGAAAAGGTCCATTGCAATTCTAAAATTTTCACTGGGAGAACGACTTTGGCTGAGCTCTCGAAAACATGAAGCAGAATGGCGTCACTTACCGAAAACGGGACCCGTTTTTTGGATTAAACATAAAAAAAAATCTATATTTTTAGAATGAAATAACGTTTAGTTCTAAAACTTCGGCATCCGGTCGGACCTCTAGCGTTACGTTCGGGCAAAGAATACGTTTTTGGCAATGCGTAGTTTATATTTGAGGTGACTTCGAAGCACTAACAACTTTGGAGGGCACTCTCTTCAGACTTAATTCATCTGAGGCAGGCTGGTGCACCTCTTGGGCGCTTCGAAGCTGGTGCCATGTAGTTTGCTGCCATCTCCCTCGTCAAGCGCTCGCCGATGCGGAGACGCGCGGACGTCAATGAGTCGTGTGAAAAAGAGCCTCATGTTGATGGCTTTTAATGATGCTTGAAAATGTGACGTCATTGTTTCGGGCCCTTGGTCGTTATTTCGGTATTAGGTCGTCAGCGCATCCGCCCAGGACAAGCCACAAAAAAAAATGACGAGGTGCGCGAAATGTCTACGTCACGCCTCGAGGCATTCACGTGAAAGAAAGTGCAGTCGCTCTCTCTGGATACATCTACAGTATAAGGCAACAAACCGAAAAAAAGGGAAAACTGATCCAGTGTGCGTTGGCCTTAAGAAAGCTGGTTTTGTTGGTTTAGCCTCTAATTGTAACGACCGTCAATACTGATATTACAACATGACCCGGAAAACTGATAATCAAAGATTGAATGTGCATACTTAATTTAATTAGTCATCATACTGTGACTGTTGTGCCCTCGATTAATATTGATTAATATTGGCCGAGCCTGAAAAGTACACATTAGAGACCGGCCTTGTGTAACTCTATGCCTTGAATAAAATCGACGGGAAATAAATTTAGTAACATCATATGTTAATAATAATTATAATTGTGGGTCTGAGAGTATGGTCTTCTGAGCCGACAAAAATCACGAAATAAACAAACAAAAGCACGTGTCAGAAAGAAATATCGGTTCTTATTTCCACCCAAAGGCTCATTTTTGCCACTAAAAGTCGCCGGACATTGATAACAAGACAAATTAGATACATTTCTTACATCTGATATGTCTAGACAATCTTAAATACAACAATATTGGAACTTCGGTCTACCGAGTCAAATCGGCGCCACAACGAATTGGTTCACATAATAACTCGCACTCCCATTACCGCTTCGACAAAGTGTTGTCAAACCTTTATTGTGCGAATGAGCTTGACAGGTAACTGACGCAGATTTTGAATTCGAAAAATCTCGGAAAGACCGGGGCTCTTCCACACATTAAAATAATGGGTGGATTTTTTCCCTTTTCATTCTACGTTATTACAGTCACGGACAACTTAAGGAACGCCGGGCGTTCCGGACACCGATTATCAATTAGAGAGTTTAGGGAACAGTTTTTGCACATCCGATACGGCACGATGTGGAGCCCGTGGCGAAGTGCGCATGGGCTACCTGCAGAAGACTCGCAGATGCGCCCTCGGTACACGAGGGCCCTTCGTACCGTATCGGATGTGTAAAAAAAGTTCCATAATAAACTTTATGATCTTTCCTGACTAAATAAGAGCGCGTATTTAGAGAAACCAATTCAGAAGGAATAAATAACGAAGCAGGATGGGTTTCTTAAGTTTCTTAAGCTGCAAGTTACTGTAGTTGGATTGACGTTTTGCTCTTTACCGTTTCGCAATACCTCCGCCCCTTGCTTGTTACCTACACCAGGAGTGCAGTCAAACCAGAAACACTATACTTCCTTTCATATCAAATCAAGACACAACCGACGCTACAAGCCGATAGGACCGATCCAACAGCCTCAAAGCGCCACGTCATCGTGGTAATCAAGCGTATCTACGTGTTCTATCGTCGCTCAACCGATCATGTACTGGGAAGATCCAGTGACTTGTGTATTTCGTGCTATTTGATTAGTCTCATCGATTTCTAGGATCGGCGGTGACGGGACACAATGAAAAACGAGATAAACGGCTACGAAGTGTTCCAGAATACGTCTTCGGCGCGTCGGAACGAAAGGAGGAGCAAGCAAATCAATTGGCAACATAGAGGACGCGCATGGATGGCGTGATGATGAGGCAGCCGATCGTGTGGCGCCATTGGTTGAGGTAGGGGGGAACAAAAAAAGGTAGGCTTTTTTTAGGGGTAAACAAACGCACCAGGTGCAGAAAGAGCGGACGAACTTACACGCCCTAGAATAAATAGGCCATCATCGGAGTCTGCAGTTGACCCTTGCTAGCCTTAATGCTAGCTCGGAGATGTCGAAAATGACGTCATGATGACTTCTTGCAGATAACTGGAGGCATATTGCTTCGTCGCGTGGTCTGGAGCAATTACCACGGGTTGTCTCAATATAAAACAATTTAGCGTAAATCCTACCAATTTTAGCGCTGTAGCCAAGTTGAGGAGACAGAAAGTTATAGTAAACCTCTCCCTACCTTGGTTTCCCGTATTTCAACGTGCAATCGAAGTTCAGGAGGTGTATACATGCAGTCTTGTACACGTTACTCAAAAAAGTAATCGATTACAATTACTATTACTCTTGGCTTTAAAAAGTATTCGATTAGATTACGTGATTACTCGACAACAAAAGTAATTGGACATTACTTTAAGAAGTAACCGTTATTTTTCCGATTACTTTATTGTGTGAATACTTACATCTTTAGCGCTCATCACAATGAACTACTTCCAACCTATATTTCCTTTTTTCACAAGTATCGAAGAAGAAAAAACGGGTTCCCTCTACAGCATCAGTCATCTCTGTGCGCTGCATCATGGGATCATCGGTTTTGTAGCTGCAACATTTCTAGTAGTGTCGCAATCGCTATTTCACCCGAAACATCTCCTCTGGTCCCTGATTAATAGAACCTTAGAGTGCTTTTTGGAATCTCTGGTTCCAAATAAAAGGTATTTTGTTTTCTTGCTCTATATAATTTCTTGTACTGGCAACCAAGGGGCCCTTACTCCCTTTCGCACAGACACGCGCTTCTCCAGATATTAATCACATGTCGAGGAACTCGCATGTTATACAAAAGAGCAGCAGCTCCAGGATTTGAAACGGATCATGTGTAGCATCCATTAGCGGAAGAGATCGCCCTGACCACTTCTCAACTCAAAACCTTGATTCTCACAAAGACCACGTAGGGGAAATACGGGATCTTGACGTGTATTTTAACTGGCTTTGTTATATTTTGCATCCGCTTTAGATATTCTTGGGTTCTGGTTCTCCTACGGGCTGCGAGAAGGTACCGTAAGCCGGATTGTTTTTGTTTATTTCTGTGTGTGTGTGCGTGAGGGCGCTAGTTTGAACGAAGGACTTACAAAGTTACATTCTGCTTCCTCAAACTTCACCCTGAATGACCTTTGTCACGCACTGGGGCTTCCCTGGGTCTTCCCACTCCCAGTCCCAGCTCGAAAACAAAAAACCGGACATTCCACAGAAACTGTACATACAAACGGGTTGACATCGTTTCCTACAGCTCCGCAATTTTTTTTTTTTTTTCCGTTCGAAAAAAGACGCCAATTTTATTTTTGTCGTTTCAGAAAAAAAAGTGTGTGCGGGGAAGGGGGGGGGGGGGGGTGTTCCGTGGAAAATAATAACGGTGAGAAGTAATTTTCATTACTTCAAAAAGTAATCAGATTACTCTTGTGATTACTGCCTAATAAAAGTAATAAACTGATTACAAAATTACTCCAAAAATAATTGATTACAAGTAATTTGATTACTTGTTATGCGTACGGTACAAGACTGTAAACATGTCAGTGTGCTTGAATTAGTTCGCCAATACGTATGCACAGAAAAACTACGAACGCCGTGAAGGTACGTTTTTCGAGCTGAATGATTGGTCCATCGACTGAAAACACCGACTACGCTCTCACGTACGGTCGCAAAAATAATAATCCAGTAATTTTTTTTTTAATGCTTCACTCGGCTACACTTTTATTTAAGAACGCGCGCCGCTTTGCGGGATATTGAGGGCGCTGATGATCCTAAACCGAAACCAGAAAAAGGAGCAGCGAAAGGAATCGGGAGCAGTCGGATTCTGCCCAACTGCACGGTCTCCGCGCAGCATTTTTGCCCGGCGGCGGCGATGGCAGCAGTTTCCCCGGCCACTTCTAGTCGGCGCTGACGATCCAAGCGTGGAAGGGGGAGGGTGTACGGAGGAGGGCGGTCGGTGTCGATCGGACGGAGCTAGTCTCAAGGTTGGAACCGCGGTTGCAAGTCGGGCACCGCCGCTCACGGAGCGGGTTCCGATCGACTTTGGTGTCGTGTGTTCTCACCCAGCGAAGCACGTGGTGTAGAGTTTTCTTCTCGGTCGCCGCTGTAGGATTTGTCGTTCGCCGGTAAGCAAGAGTTCGTTGTTCCCGTTTACTGCGGTAATTTTGTATAGAAATTATTTTTTTTCAAGTTTCGGGTTTCATAGCAAGATGTAACGAAAAAGTGTAACGTATAACACATAATTATCCCTCTAAATGTTACGCAAAAATGTTTGCATTTTTCTAATAAATTTAAACTGATTTTGTGCGCTTAAACATTACCAAAGAGAGCAAGCTCTTTTTTCTTCCTTTTTTTATCTCTCTAGCAGATTTTATTGTAGCCTCATATAAATTTGACCAAAAATAGCAGCGGGTGATATAAATTATCTTGAGAGGCCTGTGCGACCTAATGTACCAGTGCTGAGAAGGTTGCAGCCCCGAAATCAAGTTTTCAAAACATGCGTTTATAGATCTAGCACTCGCGCTAGAAAGCCCGTTTTAATGCCAGGAGCACGAGCTAGATTGGTTTTGTCACCTCCGCTGCTCTTGCGACTTCAAAGTGGATGGAGCTTATAGCGTGATTTATAACATTTTTTCGCGTGACATAGCGTGTGCATAATGAGGGCAGTGAAACCTCTTATTCTACGAATTCGCCTATCTTGTCACTCAACGAAAGTTGTGCGAAGAAAACTAGGTAGTCGGTGAATATAAGCACCCAAGAGAGACTCGTTTACATTTCCACCATTGATACGAATAAAACAGAATATGCAAGCGCGATTTTCATGCGTCTAACACACTTAGTAATGAAGTTCGTATTAAGACTGCATTCGTCGGTCAGCGTTAGATGCCTGCAGTTTTATCCTCGGCTATGCAAGAACAAAATAGGCGCGTATCGAAACTTCGAGAATCGGGTTCATAAACTCGTGTCTCGATTTAATCTATCCTTCGCGGCCATACATTATTTTACTCTTGTGTACGAAACCTGGGGCTGCACTTATCCGTACTAAAATCCGATGTGCTCACCGTTACACATGTTACTGGTTTCAATTTTGGTATACTGTAAACGTCTTCAGTTTTGCGAGGACCTAATTTTCGCGAACTTCGCGAATCACCTACAATTCGCGAAAAATGGGTCCCGCGAACGATTTCTGTAAAAAGTAAACACATTGGAATCTATATTGAGATCCCACCGCGTCGCGAAAATTATAACCCGCGAATTATTCAAAAACTTCAGCTTTGACCTTTATCGCGAAATAGTGAACCCGCGAAAAATAAGTCGTTTACAGTATTCGTTAATCTAGGATACTAGCTGACTCTCTAAATCTACATTGAACTTTATGTGACTGCACATTGTGTATAGTACTGTCGGTTATAAATGAGGAGTGATAAGCATGGTCAATTTAACTGAATAATCTTATCTTAACTTAATCAACCAATTAGGGTTTTAAAGTTAGAGGCACAATAAACAAAAGGAGAGTGCACTGACAGCTCAAGAAACGATTTTTTTTATTATTTAAACTGTGCAAACGGTTAGGAGCGCTACTTTAAAAATGAATGAATAATTTAATCCATCCGTTAAAATGTATTAGAGTAGCCTTAACTGGGGCAAACCTGGTTATGCGCACTTATAACAAAGGCAGATCGAATTGTTCAAAACTGACACTGATTGGACGCAATGACTTAAGTAAGGTCTAGTGGAACACGAAGTTCCGAGGAAATATTTTTAAAAAAGGTAAGGTCAGTATATTCGTGTAATGTTGTGTGACGAGCAACATCTAAAACGGAAACTTGTTACCGCAAAGAAGCCGACGGCGACATTTATTGATTTTTATTTAATCTAAAATGCCAGCAAGATCAATAGTTTAAACATATGTGCACCTGTCAGGTACTAACAGAGGCGAATGAATTAGGTATTTTGTCAGTATATTTATACGCAATACGTAAAAAAACGCCATTGTTTTCTTCGAGCTAACTGGGTCTCAGAGTGCACGTGCCTGGGAGTTTAATGAGTATACATTTTTAACTGTTAAGAGTTGCTAAATATCTTGGTGGTTATAATGATCGAAAGTTTACGAACGCCAGAACATAATCAGCTCCGGTAATTTCATTGTCTTTCGCAAGTCGCTAATCGTGCAGTGTATCCCAAGAAGAACAAACGGTAATCGATACAGTTATCAACGCGTTCATAACACTCGTCATAAAAACATCAAGGCTATTCGCAGCCAATGCAGAAGCTGCACATTTCTCGTCTATTGGCTCTTGCGTAACTTGAAAAATGTCGATTTTACAGTAAACTGAACGTGACGCGTACCGCTGTTTTAGTATATTATTCAATAAGAATTCTA
Organism: Ixodes persulcatus; assembly: GCA_013358835.2. NCBI lineage: Eukaryota > Metazoa > Arthropoda > Arachnida > Ixodida > Ixodidae > Ixodes > Ixodes persulcatus. The sequence continues at coordinate 1,342,765 of JABSTQ010009675.1, read as the reverse complement.
TAGCTGTCACCAAAACTGCTATTGTCGTGCAAAGTGCTATTTCAGCGAGCAAAACCTGAGCATTTTTGTTTGATGCTCCTCCCTTTTCTGTCTAGGTAATAGCGAAAACGAGTTAATGCTGCGCTCACGCTTCTGGTGCCGCGCAGCGGTAATGAGCCAGTTTGCGGAAAATTAGCGGCTGCCTGCTCTGTGAAGCTGTTGTCACTTAATATTTTGGGGATGAGAATCAAAGTAGTTGCGTCATTACAGCTTTGGGTACTGCTTTGAAAAGAGTCACAATATAAAAGTTTTAAAATGGTCCATTCAACTTTGTTTCACATTAAGTACGTCCGCAGACTGCGGTACGATACAATGTGGAGTGCAAGTTCGTCTGCTTCTTTTGCACGGGTTGTGGTGACGTCAGAACGCAGACCTCTGATTGGTTTCGATTGAAGGCTAATGGGTTTACCTCAAGGTAGCTTGCTTTGAGGTCTGCCGCATATTCTTCAACCAGAGCCAATTGGGGCTCGCCGTCCTGCGTCACAACAACCCCTGAAAAAGAAGCAGACGAATGTACGCTCCGCTCCGATCCGCACCGTTCAAGCAGCGAGAAAATGGCGTCGTCAGGGCGCTCCTCGACTCTGCGCGTTTTTCTTCACCTGTCAAAATATTGCAGGATGACACTTATTACTGCTTACGTGTAGGAATGCGAGAGCATTCCTACAAGCAGCGCGCCACATGTTCCTTTTTTCCACGGGCACTCTGGCGTTGACATCACGCTCCCCCACTGCGTAGGCACGGCGAACACTGCCGGCTCCAGGGCATTCGTGACGATGCATCTGCGTTGCTGCGCTTTTCTTTGTGTTTTATATCTGAGGCGCGTTAGCTTTGACCTTGAGCGGCCCCACCGTCTTCCATGACAATGCATATGCATTGAGGAGGTTTTCTTTCCGTTTTATTTCTGTGGCTCGTCCGCTTTGACCTCGAGCGGCCTCGCCGCCTCCCGTAACGATATATTTGATATGACGCGACGCATCCAATCAAACTTTAGGTGCCGTTTCCCTCAGCCAGTGTTGGGAAGTACTTTAAGTGCATTGTACTTAAAGTACTACTTCAAGTAGGTTTAGGAAACTTGTACTTTACTTGAAGTACATTCACTGAGTATGTACTTGTACTTTACTTGAAGTACATTCACTGAGTATGTACTTGAACTTTACTTGAAGTACATTCACTGCGTATGTACTTGTACTTTACTTGATGTACTTTACTTGAAGTACATTCACTGAATATGTACTTGTACTTTACTTGAAGTACATTCACTGCGTATGTACCTGTACTTTACTTGATGTACTTTACTTGAAGTACTTTACTGATGTACTTTACTTGAAGTACATTCACTGAGTATGTTCTTGTACTTTACTTGAAGTAGATTCACTGCGTATGTACTTGTATTTTACTTGATGTACTTTACTTGAAGTACATTCACTGAGTATGTACAGAGCGCGACACTGTTAGTGCGAACAAGCGATCGCCGGTTTTTCCAGTTTTTCTCTTTGAAACCAAGGAATGTCATCCAAGTTATTATTGCTACGGAAAGAGCTCATTTAGTTCTATACTCTGAGCGATAAAATTTCGTGCTCGCTAATACTATTTAAAAGTAAAATGCGAAAATGCGCCAATGTCGTGTTCGCGCTAACACAGTCGCGATGTGTACTTGTACTTTACTTGAAGTACATTCACTGCGTATGTACTTGTACTTTACTTGATGTACTTTACTTGAAGTACATTCACTGCGTATGTACTTGTACTTTACTTGATGTACTTTACTTGAAGTACATTCACTGAATATGTACTTGTACTTTACTTGAAGTACATTCACTGAATATGTACTTGTACTTTACTTGAAGTACATTCACTGCGTATGTACTTGTACTTTACTTGATGTACTTTACTTGAAGTACATTCACTGAATATGTACTTGTACTTTACTTGATGTACATTCACTGCGTATGTACTTGTACTTTACTTGATGTACTTTACTTGAAGTACATTCACTGAATATGTACTTGTACTTTACTTGAAGTACATTCACTGCGTATGTACTTGTACTTTACTTGATGTACTTTACTTGAAGTACATTCACTGAATATGTACTTGTACATTACTTAAAGTATTTTTTCTGGTACTTTCCGATGAAAGTACAATTTTCGACTTCAAAGTACATTCCCCAAATTTGGTTTTCTTAAATTTGTATCACGAAATGATGCTTTGCCAACTCCGAAAGAATACTGGAATTGATATTCTCAGAACGCCTCATAGATTAAATATTTGAGACGTTCTCCTTTTCTTCCTTGTCGTCGTTTGTCAATACCTCAGTCTTGAGATTTTCACTACAACGTTCGATATTCTACTCTCACCAGAAACGTGAGTTGACGACGCATCGCTCCGTTTCTTCTGGGCGCTGCTTTCCCGTAGCTTTTTGAACTCTCGCTACTCCTCGTTCGCTCAGCGAGAGGGAGGAGGTGTAAAATATTAGGGGAGCAGAATTAATAATAATGCAGCGCCTGAGACTGTGGTGCGGAGAAATTAAATTTTCAAGTCGAAGTAAAAGACAACAAAGGAGAACGTCACAACGTTTTGAGACATTCTATTTTGTCTTTTCCTTCCTTTTGAAAGTTCAAAGTAGTAGCTTAAGTTTTCGCATTCCAATCTCGGGTGTCATATTATGATTAATTATCACCAGCTCGTTTGCACAGTCATTGTTTTTTTTGTTTTATTAAGGAGAGGACACTCCTCTATGAGAGGATTGCTTTCGGTATCTACGGGGCTGACGTCATGCTCTATCTTTGTACATTTAGCCCCCTTGTGTGCAACAATCCAGTGCAAGGGGTGCCAAATTCAGAAGAGGGACTTCTGCATTTGGCTCCATTCCTGAAAATTACTCCGTGGCAACTTGACTTTGTCAAATATTCACCGCTGTTTTTGAAAATAGGTCATGCACCCTAGTACACCTGGACAATGCATACCAGTTAAAAAAACTACTGTATAGGAGAATGAAAGTGCAACATGAAAGATTGTATTAAAATACTGTTACTTTACTTTGAAAGTGCATTGTATTTATAGCACTTTACTTCAAGTACGTTGCATCCAGTGTACTTAATACTTTACTTAAAGTACATCACGTCTCATGTACTTTGTACTTTACTTGAAGTACCTTTTAGATGTACTTTACCCAACACTGCCCTCAGCCAATGAAAAAAAAAAGAATTTAGGTTCCGCTTTTCGCTGCTACACATACCACCGGCTTTGCTCCATGAAACAGTTAATGATTTTGCATTTAAAATTATGCACAGGACAAAACGCAGGAACACGGCGCATTCGCTATGCGTAACTACTTCAGCCGGAGATAGCACACCCACGACGACACGACGAGCGCCATTACATTCCAGTTAGGTGCTGTACGATTGACTCTGACGGTTCGGCTGCGGTTAGGCTTAATGTGAAACGGAGCGTATACTTCCTTTCAGCTTAAGTCCAGAACACATAGCCGATGCAACGAGGTAATAGGACGAACCAAGAAGCGTCAAAAGCACATGCGACTAGGCCTTTTCAGTTTACGATTGGTTCAGTAACACGCGCGGTCATAATCGACCGCGCGTGAATTTGTACAGCGTCTTTTGAGGGGATTGTCCGGTGATATCCTGAAGTTACCAAATTTTCGGGCTGGTCACGTAGGGTGGGCTAAAATATTCTTGCATGTGATATTTATTTCATTAAAAGGCGGGTCGAAATTTGTTAAATGAAATACGAACACTAATGCATAACTGCACACAAAATGTTCATTGCTGAACACCAAATGTACATAGCTGGTGGTGTCGTGACGTCATATTAGGCATGGTTACGTCAGTGTCGCAGGCGTTGACTTATTCCCGGGTTTGGTCAACGTGTTTATAATAATATCAATTGTTGTGCAAACGAACAAAACGAATGTGAGATCAGACATGACAAAGCCGCAGTGGGTTTGACTGGCGGCGTTTTACAGTCAGCGAAACCAGCTGCATGCAAAAGGAAACATGTAGAATAGTATCCACGCAAAATTATTAGAAAAAACAACAACAACAACTAGTGAGCACTTTACAAAAAAAAACACGTTTCTCAGGTATTTCTGGAGCTTGTATTTTGTTCTTAATTTAAGAATACCAGAGGGTAGTTTGTTTGGAAATGCTGGTACATAATAACTACGAGATTGCTCTCCAAACCTTGTCGAAGTTTGAGGTGTTTGATAAAACTCTTTAGGTCTAAGAATATGAGAAGGAACATATAGAACTTTAGAGAGACTCTGCCAAAAATGCCTTGGACAATTTTCACCAATAGCGAGTTAAAACAGGCAGATGCAACGTTTAAATACGTCAGTTTACATTGCAAGGCATAAATCAAAAGAAACAATCTTTAACAAAGAACGTAAAATCGAATGGATTCGAAATTGACAACGGAAAGCACAGTCACAATACACGGTAATGCCTTAACGAAGCACAATGTAGACTAGAGCATGTATAACAATTTTTCGACCGGATAGTGGCATAACATTCTAGAGTTGTATAACAAACACGACACTGCACGACTTTTTTTTACATACATCAGCAAGATGAGAGTTCCAGCTTAGGTCGCTCTGAACGAATAAGCAAAGATATTTTATGAAATATGTATGATCTCGATGATGATGGCGCGAAATAGGGTCATCGTCGAAGAACTGAACTTCCCTCAATACCGTTAATCTTCTCTTTTTCAAAACAAGGTTGTTTTACTGAGACAGCAGTCTCTTTGCATGATGTTACGTCAGAGCTTCCGCTGTAAACAACAAAAACGCTGTGTGCTTGGCGGGTTTAGTCTGAGCAGTTGGGCGCTGTTTAAAATTAAATTACTTGTGCGGAGGAGGATTACACTTTCGAAAATTGCGCGTAAGATATTCCTTACAGCATTGATAATAAAGCATAGCTGTTTACTAAAACACGAATTTCTACCGGACAAAGGACAATTCCTTTAAGCATCCGCGTTCGCAAACACTGCGGATGCGGTTGAACTGCCTGTGTGATTACGGCATTACTCCCAGTTTGATCTTAACTTAGAGCGCACGAACGATGTGTGAGTTCATATATTTGTAATTGCGTTTGTCCTGCGTGCCCATTCGTGATATAGCGCAGTTTTCAATGGTGAAACATTTGCTGCTTACGATATTTACATGACGAATACGTCCACAATATACACAGCGTAACCTAATTTCCCATCAACTGCCATTCGATATGGCCTTCAGACTCGGAGCGTATATCCTGCCGAAACAATTTCCATCACGAAATTTCTTTTTTTTTTTTCTTGTCAAGGATAGGTACGAAGTACCGCGGGCATGGTGAAATAACGTCCCATGCAAGCCATGTAGTGATTAGTGCTCTCGGGCTCAAGTATAAATTGGCGTCACACACTTGTATGAAAATGCCAACATATAAAAAAATAATTGGCGGGAGGTCGTCCACACAGAGACCTCAAGGTGCTCACACGCTTAACGTGCCACTTGACTGTTTCCATCACAACCGGGATTTCAAATTCTTTTAAGTACTGTAATGGCGTATGACAACCGAAATTTAATTTGAACTGCGCCATGAGAGATAGCTCAACCTACCGAAATAAAGTCAGCCGCACGTCAATATGCCGCAGCGAGGGAGGGGATCTATTCGCAAAGCCAATGCAAGGCCGCGTCATGGCTACTTAAGCAGAAGACTGTGAATGCCATCCTAAGCGGACATGACGTTTACTCCGTCAACAATAGGTAGTGAACTTTGCTCCCGAAGCAGCAGGAAAAATAACTTCGTTCGTGACGTTGACTCACCTTATTAGCTTCAATGAAAAATATGCCATAACTCCTTTCACCTTACGTTCAGATACTGCCGATGTTACGAGGTTATGGGATCATTCAAGCAGAGTCAAAGGAGTAAGTAACTAGGACATTTTCGTTCATGATTGGCTCAGCGATGATAGACCAGGTACAAAAGAAATAAACACTATGATGGTGCGCTTTTAGACCTTTCTGAGCGTAAGGGGAAGCGTCGGCTGCGTCAGGACTTGTGGTGAAACGAAAGATAGGCTTCATCAAAACGTGTTTACATTTGAAGGCGCAATGACTGGCTCATACATGTGCGTATGTTTGTATTAGTCACTGAAACAACAGTGGCGGAAGAATTACTGAGACACTCCCGAGCCGCACTTTATGCGGTAAAGAACGCAATAAGCAGCTGTGTGATGCAATCAGGAGTACACTCTTTCTACTGTTGTTGGTCAGTAACAAGCAACAACACCGAATTTTTCAAACCTTGAGCTGAATGTCATACGACGTAAGATGTTCACGTGTTTACACAAATGCATTTGCTGCCAGCGTAACTGACCTCGCTATCTCAACCAGCATTAATTGGTATGGATATGTTTTCGCTGTTATCTCGTTGTTTTGACAGCTTAATACCGATGCGTCGCCGAAAATTTTCAGGATTCCTCAAAATTGAGTGGGTGAGGAAAAAATAAACTATTTCCAGTTGCACACTGCCAGGTAAACCGGATGTCCGAGACTGCAAAAATACACAGGAATTAGCTAAATAATTAGATAAAATAATAAAAAAACTTGTAACCAGTGTATATATATCTATCTATCTATCTATCTCAATAAATAAATAAATAAATAAATATATATATATATATATATATATATATATATATATATATATATATATATATATATATGCTTTAATTTAGAAACTTGTAGAGCAGAATCTAGAACGACTAACTCAACTCACTATAAAAATTAATGAGGCGAATGCTGAATGTTACGTTGTTCGGAAAGCAAGCCCTTCATTAAAGCGTTTCTAGGTTTCGGATTCTTATCGAAGCGCATCTTTGCGCCAGAAGTCCTGCCCCCGTTGGGTGAGGTGCGTAGCGCAACGTGCATTAAACTTATTTTCATATCAGGAGGGAGGCGAGGCGGTGGCTTCGCTCCTCGGCCTCTGGGGAGCGGCACAGCTGGCGCAAATATATGCTCCAATAGAAAACAGAAATCTAAAAACGCATCCAAATTGAGTGTCTGTTTTGGTCTTTTTTTTTTTTTAACGCATTAAAAGCTTGGATTTCGCATATACCTCTAAAATGTTTTGATTCGGTGGATTTCGATGATACAAATCATTTTTTTTAATCATATCAATATGTTTGGTTTTATTACACAAATATTTATTTAGTACATTTTATTTGAAGAGCTAGCTAATCAGTGTAATTTCTTGCATCCCTGGCCTTTACCGTAACCGGCAGTTTGTTCCCGAAATAGTTTTTGTTTTCTCAACTAACCTATTTTAGCGATTTTTAAATGTCCTCCCTAAAAACACGGTATGTGAAACGTCTTCGACAGAGTTGTGATACGTGTCGATTTTGTAATGAATTTGAGGAAATGTTTGAACCCAAGGCGTGCAGAAATATGGTATATCCTATTAGAAGCTCTTCCGTGCATACTGCTCCTTAATTTACTATAATCACCACTCACTGATCTTTGTTCAACCAGAAGAACGAGCGCTTTTGACTCACTACATACAGAGTCGCCAAAAGGAACTGCAGCCATTTCGCCATTTAGAACGTATGGCCAGTGCAGGATGGTACCGATCGCCCTTTTCACCAATAGCACTAGTTACAAGAATTGATATAGCCGCTATTCTGAGTGACTGCCGGCATAAGCCTAAAAGTCGTTCCCCAAGATTAACAAGAAATATCCCCTAAAACTATCAGTGATTACTTAAGGAAGAAAGGAAATACAAAATTGACTGTGTTGGTTATTTTGTGGCCGTTTTGACGTGTTTATACGCGTTGTCTCAGCAATGTCATATAATGAGTAGTTACAATAAGCTAATCCTGAATGACACTATCAAGTCCTTTATAAGTAGTCCGTAACTATAATAAAAACTTATTTAAATACGACGTTTCGTTGTCTGAAAAAGTTTGTCTATAATATGATGATGAAATTACTTGAAAACAGGTACTAGGGTATCATCTAAAAATTCGGCTTCCAAGGCTTGCCGTACCACTTCCAGTGATAAGCAATAATCTGTCAATGCACGCACAAGACATTTCCATCTTTGAAGTGTTTCAGAGTTTCTGCACGGCTTCATTCCTTTTCGTCCCGTTGGCTAGTATAGCGAGTAAAACAAGCGATCAAAATTTCAGAACGCACCGTTTGAAGCACCGAATGTTTACTTTCAGTTCCAGCATATCAGTTATAATATTCATGACCGTATTTATATTTTAGCCTGGGTGCAAATGTATGTTTTCTTTTCTAGTCTAAACAAGTTTTAATTAGTATCAAAGTTATTTTTGTTAATATCCTAATGCGCCGAATCAATTACGAGAAAGGTATAATTAAGCCATCTCATTACTGCTATTCAAACCTGCAGCGGCATTTTTAAGACCCCCGTTAAACAATGGGTTATTTATGGAATATCATAGTGCTCTGTGTTAAATTGCACGTTACCTCATCCTGATAATTTAAGTAATTACACGACGCAGGCCAAGATCACCAAATAGGACCAAAAATATTGATGATAGACCCTTTGTTTCTTTTAATACACATTTCATTTTTTGTGTGAACAAGAATCTTTTTCGTTTGTAAATATTGAACTTCTTCACCAAAATGAATACCCGCCAGAATTGAATCGGCATACACCCTCAGGAAAGCAAACGAGCAATTACGTTACTTGAACATTAATAAAACCTTAACTAATCCACCAGATGTATGTACGGCACTCTGCAACAAAGAGAGTTGCTTACTTATATCTAATTATAAATTAAGTTATCAATAGCTCTGTCGACATCACCACACGTTCCCTATAACCTATTCAAGACATTATTTTTATATATGATCTTTTTTGCTTGCAGGAGGTTTTCGCCACTTAGAATGGACTGTCACGTCAGCAAGCTCTCTGCTTAAGAGCGAGTGAGAGCCGTCAGACCCCGCATGTTTGCAAGACAGCAGCTCAACCCTGGTCCTGTCTCATCGAGTTTGTGCCTGGGTGTGACATCGGCGTGTTTCCAAATGGACTCTCAGGCGCATTTCCTTGTCTGAATGACATTCCCAGTTGGTGACTCAGGTCACGTTCGTCTGGAGAGCTACAGCCTCTGCGTTGTCTGCGCGCGCCCTCAACACGTGCCGTGAATGTCATTGCTGTGAAATGTGTTACATCGACGTTCTCTGTGGAAAAAGATTGATCTAAGCACAACCGACCCAATTCATTTTTTTTTGTGAGTGACGATCTTTCTCAATTTGCATTAGAATACTTGACCGCAGTCAAGAAATCAATTTCCTGTGTCGATTATTAAGATACTATTTTACCCGAGGTTTCTAGAATGAAAGATTACAAGTGACTTCTAGTCACGGTTACCGCGGAACAATTCATAGAATCAACTGTTTTTTAAGCTTCTCTTTTGTGCTGAAAGATCGTGGTGCTCTTTATATTGTGAACACAGTTGAATATATCAAGGAAGCGAAAGTTTGAATTCAACTGGATACATTCGACGTTGTGGGTGCGGTAGCCTGCGCTGATTTTTGACTTCTGAGCGACGACACGAAGGCACAGGGATTAGGACGTAATAATGTGCGAAGAAAGAATCCACGGTTTGGACTTCCGCTGTGGATTTCATCTCCTGGGGGCCCTCATTCTACTGGCACCATCCTGTCGTGAGTTTTTCTTCTATTTATCAAGGAATGTTTTATGCGAATGATGAGCCTCATAAATGTTTATGTTCGTGTCACACAGGAGAACACTCCCGGGAAAATATAAACTAATCTAAAACTGAAGAACGTTCTAAGCAACATCAGGTTTTTATGATTCCTCCGTAGAAAACGTTGTATTTGTTGTGCAGTTCGTAAACTTGGAATTAAATTTATTTTGAATCAAATAATACTGCGGGTCAAATATATTTTACATAAGTTCTGATGTATAAAATTTATTAGAGCATTTCATATTTACGTTAATCTGTTGAATATACAGAGCGTAACCGAAAGTAATTTATGAGAGCGTGCGAAAGCTACAGAGCGTCGACCCCTGATTAAAGGATAGTGGTCAGACGCAAATACTAACTCCTTTTGCCCTATACCCATAGTCTGCCTCCAGTCAGTGGGAAGTAGATTTTTGTCTACTTCGCGGGCAAAGTCTAATGTTCAACATTCGAACGCTGACGCCGAACGCTGACGTTCAAATATTGAGCGGAAGATTGTGCGCCCGAAACAAACGACACCCTTTTTTTCTCCTATTGGAAGGGTACAGTAAGTGCAGAGAAAAGCAGGTAGCCTTTGCGTTTTCCCACTAATCATTATAATCAGACCTGTTACGTTTTGACGTCACTAAGCACTCTCATCTCTTTCTCTTCATTAGTTTATTAATATTTTTGAACGTTTCAGCACTGCTGCCCTGAAACAAAACTTGAGAACTTGTTTATAGAATTTTAGAATACAGGGTTAGACGAAAAAGATTTACAGGGTTTTTTTGCCGCAAAAATGAACTAGGCATCGCTGAACGCTTATTCTGCGCCCAAAGGTAGCACTAGAGGTCACAACCAGATGTCAAAGTTTCAACACGATCCAATACCTTAATCAAAAGTTATAAATGATTTATTGAAAATTCCGTTGGGAAAATGGAGCCGATTTTTGACCGCCTTCGGTTTCTGGTGTCATAGAGCCCCATGTATTCGAAAACTCGGTCGGACGCCATCTTCCCATTGAAAATTTCAGAAAATTACTTATATCTTTTGAATAAGGTATCGGATCGGGCTGAAACTTTGGCATCTGGTTGTGGACCTCTAGCGCTACTTTTGGGCGGAGAATGACCGTTCGGTGGTGCCAAGTTTATTTTTGCAGTAAACAAACTTTGTCATTTTTTTTTGGTGACACCCTGTACAACAAGTAAAATATACTTAACCAAAAAGTCAAAAAGACAAAAAAAAAAAAATCTTGTATTTTTGTGTGCCTCAAATTACTTTACATGCATATAAACGAATAAAATGTTTGAATATTTTAATTACTGGCATCGGTTTAAGGTAATGTCGCAAGAAAACGTCTTGAGTATTTGTGAAAATCGCTTTACGTGATAGATACAGCGTGCTCACGCACGGGTACACTAGGCGTACCTCTGTGTTTCAATACTTACTATACACCAAAGGTATTGTTTTTCTTTGTTGAGAAATATTTACCTAGGCCTAATCGATATTATTTAATTACTCAATAATGTTTTCTTGTTTTGTCAATTGATTCAGTGATCTTGAAGTTTTATTTGTTACCTCTGACATCTTATAAACCAAAATAAGCATCCAGTCGAGAGCAGCGTCAACTTATGAAACAAAAAGGTGTGTGCTTTTGGCCCGTACTGTCTTTAGGCAGTCAATCAAAAACACTTTTATGCTTGGTTTTGGTACAACGCCAATTAACGCAATATCCAATTATTCTCTCGTTCTAAAACGTGTACGTCTAATTTACGCTGGCTATGTATCTATTAGAGTGTAATGCTCATTCACCAATTGTAACGGCGCTCGTTGTTTGATATTTTCCACAGAATATAAAGTAAGAAAGGACATTCTAATTTTACCGCAAGATGTCAAAGGTCGCATGATGTAGCGAAACGTGGAATCTTCTAAATTCCAGGCAAAAAACGTGTTCTATTTTAAAGTACAACGTCAAATCCAACCATACATGAAATACAACAAGCTTCACTCTTGCGTAATGCACCTTTAATCGGAGGAAAAAATAAATAGAAGGTTCGCGCAAAGTATAATATAGAAATAGAGACCTGCATTGTAAACGGTTTTGCAGTAAACTAGCCACGCACGCAGTTGCTCCACGAGCGAAGGTAATTTCCTCGGGCGTTTCACAAAATCGTGGTTTTCCAGAAAAGCACAACGAGAAAGTGAAGCGCACGACAAATTTGCGCATGGCACTAAGAACGCCGCCGCAAACAATTGGCCGTCAGGACAACGGAACAAAGAAAAAGTCCGAACATGGCTCGCATGGAACGTGCCTCGCGGCTCTTGTGGCTATCAAAACACGTCGAAATTTCGGAACCCAGCGTGCGCTTTTAGTCAAGGCAGCTGCTGTTGACGTCCTTTTAAAAGGGACTCTCAATTCCACGCCTCCCTTTCCAAAAAAAAATTGAGCGCTGTCTCTACCCAAAAACCGCACAACGCCCACCTTCGCCATACCATTGTTTTACCATCGAACAAAAGTAAATGCTTTTCTTGTGACCGTAAGGTTTTGAGATAGTTGTGGTGTCCCGCGTCGCTTAGCTTCGGAATTTAGATATCGCATGGTACAGATGATGGCCTGAGTCAAGTGGTAAAATTTGGTTTTTCAATGCAAAAATTACTCTCGGCGAAAATATGCAATAAATGCAGCTAAGCATAAGCTTTCATTGTGAATGTGCAGGCACTAATACCTTTAGCGTGATTACTTTCAACTGTATACGCCACCCCCCCCCCCTCACCACACACACACATTTTTCGAAGTGTTCAACGCACCGCACTTGACAAACGGTGTTTAAAATTAATAAAATAATAGAAAACAATTAGTGGTTTGTCGAATTATTTAGCTTCAATGTGCTCATTGGTCGCGTCTTATGTAGAAATTCTGCAACGCTCCTGAGTCCCGTAGATAATTGTACTTGTGGTATTTGTTTATTATTTATGACATTTATGTGCGTATAACGAAACGACGGCTGTCGGTTTATTTAATTTGAAGTTTTACTCTAGTTTTGTCATTGATTAAGATGTGAATTGTTTTAATGAAAATTAGCCACAATGACCACGTACAATCGAAAAAATAACGTTGATAAATATTTGGAAGTTTATACAAGCGCACAAGTTGCTGAAATAAAGACTAAGTGTATACATTTGCATATGCATGTCCATGTTTTGTTTTGTTTTTGTTGTTTTTTAAGAGTCAAAAGGTTTTATGTTTCGCGTAGTGATTTTCTACGAATGCGCAGAACTGTGGTAGTTCTCAAAACACAGTCATAAACGAAACCCCTTGGCTCAGAAAGTTTGTGTTTTACTATATTGGAGCAAACCTTGTTTCCGTTTGGTTACAAGTGGATAGTCAAATGCTCCAGGGATAATAGCTGGAAAATGTATATTTGATAGCCTGTTGCCCATCGGTCACCACGAAATAGTTCAATGTTTCTACGTAGTCCTCATTTGCAATCTAATCCGAAGGGAGGTGGTGGTCAGGGTGTTCACTCCAATGAGAAAAATGTCCAAAGGTGCCAACCAGTCTGCCGATAAGAATTGCTTATTGTCCCTTTACGACTCGAAGCGTGAGTTTCATGGCTGCGTTGTGGCGGCGTTTTTTTAGAACGTTTACCCGAAGTTTGGCGAGGACTGCCACTTTTTGTCTAGACCAGGTGTACAGCTGTTTCACTTCGGGCTACGCTTTCACAGCTTTCTTAAGCCACAGTTTGCGGAAAGTTACTCCAGTGACGAGCCTGATCGCAGCTTGGGTGTCGATCCTCATTTGCAAGATTCTATTTAACATCGGCGGTGATGGTAGTTTAATAAAGTGGTTAATTTGTAGATTCAGATCTTTGAATCGTAATGTGCACTCACTAGACTCACGCACTTGATGGATCTAGCTCTATCCCTGTTTCTTCTTTTTAGATTCAAGCCTTCTCAACATAATCAATTTTGTTTCAGCAGCTGCATGTTCTTTTGCGACAGCAAAGCTCCTCTGGGCGATTGTTATTTTAAAAGGAGGGGTGTAATTCGCAATTTGACCTAGCTCTACGACTTTCTGAACCAACCAAATTATTCCTCGTCACCAATTTTACGTGCTAGTCCATTCCCATGATATGTACAATAAAAGACTGCGATCGAATGCCAGCTGCGAGATTGGCAAATATGTCGCTAGCACGATCGGAAACAGTGCGTGGCATGTGACCGGAGCTGAGGGAGCGCGTCTTGGCCCTTCCAGTAGAAGACGACGAAGTTCCATGATAAAAATGCGTAGACTGGAACAAGTTGCGAACTCTTATTTTGTTATACCTATCTCATCCCAAGTGGCTTTACAACTCAAGCTAAAACGCGAATATCAATGACCCTCTAAAAAACTTAATTTTTTATTTCCTCAGATCTTTAAATCGCCCATCTTCAGACATGGCGGTTGTTAATCAATGTTGCAGAATACTCATGATTCCAGAACTGTAAGACCGTCAGCGTAGTGTATTTTACCGTGCAGCACACAAGACTGACTAGACAACCGAACCTAATGCTAGTTTACCCTCTTGTAAGTTTGTGATGAGTTGTGAAATATTTCGATCTCCTGAGCGCTTCCAGCTATATTTAAAATAAAAACAAACGTTACATTTGGCCAGGAAGTTTCTATCCAAATACTCACCAAATTGCGCGGTTGTCCCCTCTGACGTCAGAGCAAGTGAAGTGCCTACCAGCGCTCAACATATTATAGAACAGAAATTGTTGTGATATTGTGAGATGCTACCACGAGTCTGCTAAAAGCCTATTCACATTCGATCCAAGGTTATCACTATTTGGACGTCAACGCGTTTTATATATGGACGTTCTGGTTTTATAATTAAAAAAAAGCTACATTCAGTTTTTGTATATAGAAATGTAGACTAGGCAGCAGGGTGACCCTATGGACTGTGGCAGTGATGGGGATCCCAATGTTTACTTGCCGAGTCGGCGGGATGAGTGAGGTAGTCGCAGATCGTTGTTTGTAGACGCTGGCAGTAGACGCGACGGGACAGAGGCGGTGTCGGAGGCTGCGAATGAGGGGGTCGTGGACCATGTGCCTGAGCATATTCGTCCGAATGGCCGAGCCGTTGTTGTGCCTCGGGACGCGGAGAAGGTTCCTCTTGATGGCTGGGGCTGAGAGTTGATCATCATATCCGGGTCACTAATTTGTAGAGCGTTCGTTTTTGAGGACAAATGAAAGGGTGTGACCCCATGCGAGCTTAGGTGAAGACGGTATTTCAATTATCGTGCATGGGAGCAACGCCCTCATTGTCTTCTTCCTTAACGTTGGGTCAATGGACCACTGCACACTACCTTTTGCTGCATATCTTCATCAGCGCCTTCATTGTCTTCTTCCTTAACGTTGGGTCAATGGACCACTGCACACTACCTTTTGCTGCATATCTTCATCAGCGCCTTCATTGTCTTCTTCCTTAACGTTGGGTCAATGGACCACTGCACACTACCTTTTGCTGCATATCTTCTTTAGCGCCTTCATTGTCTTCTTCCTTAACGTTGGGTCAATGAACCACTACACACTACCTTTTGCTGCATATCTTCATCAGCGTCTCCTTCTGTCTGAGAGTTAACTGTTTGTGGTTCCTCTCTGGCTCATGCTATGTTAATCTTACATTACGAGAGCAAATATTTCATCAAGGCACAGCATATCTATTGGATGATTGAGCTGGTGGCAGGATATGTACCGGCTGAAAGAACAAGGAACTAATAGTGTGCGTCAATATTGCAAACTGCATTTGGCGCATTGGGGAACGAAAATACTTGCGCGTGAGTGCAAATATTCGAAACATGAAACTTGAAAAAAAAAAAGCGAGGTGCTTTTGGTGTCATATTTAGCAATACATTTTAGACTTCAGTGTAATCGGTTCGGTACTAAACGGCATAATGCAGTGCCGTCGGGTTCCTCGGCCTAAACAACTGGTAATTATGCAGCGTCGAGGATATCCTCGGCCAAATATATCTACATGCATTTAAGATGAATACCTTTAAACTCATCGACGGTTGCCCGGCAGTCTAAGCTTCAAAAAAGGTTCTATCATTGTTGAACACCATGCAACTTTATTGGAGCGTAATGGAGAAATCTGAATTGCGTATTTGACGCCGGCATGTGAATCCCGAGGGTTCGCACTCAGCAGCTAGAAATCTGTCAGTTACCATAGTCGGATTTGCATTTTTATTTGTTCAGTGTGGTACCATAAACAACCTCGAACTTTTGTAATCGTCAAGCGGGGACGTATCCGGGGCACGTGGTAAGACATCAAAATAACATCTGTCAGCTTGATTTATTCCTAAGCTCAAGAGGTTAAATCTGCATGATTGTATTTTGTGTTTTCTGTAACAGGTATGTTAGAGAAGACGGGCGTATATCTTAAGTTACAAACACTTTCTCAGTAAATCGTGCAGTGATTAGATAAATTGAGATAAACTTTTTCTGCTCCCTTGAAGTGGAGTTAGCAATACAAAGTGCTAGCACATTTTTCAACAATATTGTTGAACGCCATGTAGGGCACATACAGCCAGTCAAGAAAAGACGGTATGTTGGTAGCAGGAATCGCACGTGAAGGAGAGACGCCTTGGCGACACTGCTTGATATCGTGCGCCTTGGGGACAGAGCAGAATAAATCGATATCCTGTAGCGTCGCATTTTTTCTGAGGTCGGAGGAGAAAAAAAATGTCGGGAGTCGGAATGACCAGGGTAGGCGGCAGGGGCCTCGTCAGTACCCAGATTGAAAGCTAGGAGAGTGGGTATTCATGAAAGTTCCGAGAGGCTGCCAGGCGTCAGCGCCTCTCCGGTATAAAAAAAGCAGCAACAAAAAGGCACAAACGTCACGAAAACGGCGGCAAATTGTCTGCCTTCGACTGTGTTTTTTTCATCAATATTTTGTTTTAGGTTTTGCGAGAAACTGAATGGTGTTCTACAGTCAACGCCAATAAAGGACTAAACAGACGAATGGGTGTTCGAGCGGTGATATACTTTCGCCATTCTCATCGATATTTAGAGGATCTAATATGAAGAACCATATTCGAATATCTTTGATTTGCAGCTTGGATTTGTTTCGGTGGTGGATAATGGCAACTTTAGATTTTTGAACGTTATCATTAAACTCAATGAGCAATTTTCCGAAATTTCTAAAGCCATCTATGGACAAGCCAGAAAACGTTTTTGACGGCCATTCTAAAAGAAAAAAAAATCAGTTGTGACGCCTCTATACGACAATTCACACAGGTAACATCCCTCGGCTCTATAGTATTACTGACCTCCGCCGTCCGCCATCAAAATGAATGGCATTGGCATCTGCTACAAATACGCATTCGCAAAGTCAACCTCAGAAAACGTTAGTTCAATGTGCGAGCTCTAACACAAGCCAAATTATTGTTGCCTTGAAGCGACGCGGTCAAGCTTTCGATTAAAGGTGTTCTTTAGCGAAACGTAAAAACTGACAAACTCTTTGACTGCCACATCGCTGTTGTGGGTAATGATGTCAACAACCTCTTAATTTAAGAAGATACCGTGCTTATCATCTCTTGAGACTTTAAGTCGTTCATAAACAAGAAAAGGTGCCTGTCTAATTCCGAGTGGGAAGATCTTGTAACGTATACGTATCATCGAAGACATCTGTAGATAATTTTGTAGATAGCATGATTCAAAAACTCCGAAACTGCAGGCAACGACACACACACTCAAAAGTCTCAAATGTTGAGACATTTGAGTGTGTGTGTGTCGTTACCTGCTGTCTTTGTGTTTTAGGGGCGAAGCTCCTTAGGGTCTAGCCTTGTCCGTCCGTCCGTCCGTCCGTCCGTCCGTGCTCACATCGATTACCATCCCATCTGCCTTCTTAAAAAAAAAAGAAAAAAAATGTTGGCGCAGTCGACAGGATTCGAACCTGTGCGGGGAGACCCGAATGGATTTCTAGTCCATCGCCTTAAACACTCGGCCACGACTGCGGGACGAGTAGGGGGCTCTGAGATGTGGTAGTAACTCAAAAGCTGGGGCTGTCATCGATGAAACGTTGCATGTAGCCGCTTAACGTCTATACAGGAGAGGGCGCTGCGGTCAAATGCTCAAATGCGTATATAACCATGTTCCATACCACACATTCTCTTTCTTACATGAACCGTTGACTTAAGCGGTGGAGTTGCGTTCCCACGGCTTCTAGCTGATTCAAGCTGATCCGCTAGAAGAACCACTGGCTCTGCATTTCACCGATCATAAAGCAGTAATAATGAAGTCGAAGCGCAACCCGGAACTCAGCACTTCCTATGAACAATAAGATAAAATCAGCACCATCAGCGCTACCTATGAACAATAAAATCAGAATCATCAGCACCACCAGAGCTTCGCCCCAATCAACACCATTCACCACGTGGAGATGCGGTCATTTTTTTAACTATGTTTAATTCACACCAGCTCGTTTGCGCCCTTACATTTATTTCATTTTTGTAGATAAGGTCGTTCAAATGTGCGAAGTTTCAAACACGTACTTGATTCGTTTTCTAAATGTCGTTTATTTCGGATCCAATCTTAATCTCACGACACACTAATTATACCGCATGTTCGATACATATTTCATAAAGATACTGCAAGACAGAGATGACAAAACTGAAAATAATACGAGACCGTGAATCATCAATGGCTGCTTACACTAAATATGGGATTCACAATATTATCCCCAGGTTAGTAGCCGGATTGCACGTGCTAAAGTCTCCAACTACGGAATGAACTATAGTATAGCCATATCCCGAAAGTATAGTGACCTTGTGGTTTCTATACACCAACTTATATCTATGACTTGACGCCATTGCGGTGGCTCTGCTGTCCGCAATGCGCACGCGCAGCCGACGATCTCAGGCGTATCTGGTTTCAGCGTACACGCAGTGCCATGCCACAGACCTGGTGTGGGCAAATGTGTGCGTGTTTCTAAATGGTGCGTTGGTCTACACACGCACCACTAATTTGTTTGGGTTTTGTGCATGGTGATCAAAACAGCGCAAAAGACATGGACTAAAAATGAGCATACACGACAAGACAGGCGCCGACTCGCAAATATTCTATGTAACTCATAGAAAAGAAGAAAAAAAGCAAGCAACGCACTACACACATACGCACACACACACAAACCCACGCACGCACACACACACACACACACACACACACACACACACACACACACACACACACACACACACACACACACACACACACACACACACATACCCAGACACGCGCACACGCACATACGCACACGCACACACACACGCACACTCACACACACACAGAAGCACATTAACACGGGTTTGGCTCAGAAACAAATCGAGCGCGACTTTTCGAACTTTTGTTTGGTCAGGCATGCACAAGTATCATATTTATTGTTGTATTAAACCGTGCTCTGACTAAAAAAAGGCAGGCTTTTTTGTGTGTGTATGGGGTGGGGGGGCGAGGGTGAGGAAGCAATTGGGATTTAGGGAATGAAAAGGGTGGACGAACTTGCGCATTTTCCTTCGAGTGTCGCGGTGACAAAGGATTACAGAAGAAGCTGCCATAACTAATAACTGTCGTGTTCCGAATCGTAACCGTCGAGAGAAATTGTATACGCTGCAAACTTGGGAAACATTCCGCTGGTACACTTCAACCTTTCAATACAACAGGATATTTAGGAGCATCGTGTCCCTGAAATGCTCCAAACGATCACTCTCTTACACACCATAAGCCCATGACACCTACAGAAGGGCAGTGCATGGCAAGCTCCGAGCATCCAACGATCGCTTCGAAGCCGACGATATTGCCTAATTAGGTGATACAATGTGGAGAAGAACAAAGTACCATCCGCATTCTACGAACGTTTACGATTATCCCCGGACATTGTATTAATTTTGTTTGACTTAACAGTACTGAAATGTCATTTTAACGCAAGCACGATAAGGAGCTCGTGTCGCGGAAAAGCCAGCCTCGATGCCGGTGGAAATGGAAAATCCCTATTGGTCGATAGGGTCATGACGTCAGAGTGACATGACCTCGCGTGGGCATTTCCAACAACCCGCGAGGCTCATGTAAAACGTGACGTCACATGTGGAATAAAAGTGAAAAAAGCATGACATGTAATGCAAATTAAAGATCGCCGCAGATCTCAAACGATTTCACTTTATGAAGTAATTAAATTGCTTTAAATAAAACAAAAATGGTAGAACCTTAGGCAGGATTTCAACCCCCGAACCATCGGTTGCGAAACCACGCAGACAAGCTCGCCCGCTTTGAGAACGAGGGGGTGTTTAAATGTTTAGCTCTCCCGTTCCACTCTTAAGGGCGAAGCTTAAGCGTCTTCCTGTAATTTGTTTTTTTTTAGCATTGTTTGTACTGCGAGTGCGGTGCAAGTTTGATTGAAAGGCATTCTTCTGTAGAATTGTTTGTATTGCCTCGCTTGTTGTCTTTTGTCACGGAACACTAAATGGTTTTGGTTACCTTCACCTATGTACAAGCAGACAGTAAGTGCAACAATAAAATATATGTCAGAACATTCAATCCGCGTCAAAAGTGAACTGTCAAAGAGCTCATTGTTTTGGGCGTTTGTTCTCATAGAGTGAGTGGATGACGCACAGTGATTGCGCCGCGATGCTCCGTGTTGTTTTCCTTTGTGTGATTGGTGTGGAGGATTATAGCACACTCATAAAAGGAATGAGTGCCTCGGCGATGCAATTCAGGCTTTGTTCGATCGGATCCGCCGATTGTAGTATCGACTCTGGTCGGACTTATAATGAAATAGAGTGTGGAAAAAACGAATTTCGACAAAATGAACTGAGAGTGCGGTCTACAGACGAAAATGAGTGTTAACATTATTCATACATTTTTGCCTTATACTTAAATCCCTCTAATCAATAACCTACAGTGATTATTTATTTGACTCGCAATTCATTTTTTGTGAAGTCAAGTTGACACAAAAGTACCACCCTTGCTTGTCGAGGTAACCTTCAAATATAAAAAAAAAATATTGACTTTTACAATTCTCTGTAATGCCTTTTTATAGCGCAGCTCTCGAAAAGCAGGAGGGTAAGGTATGGAGGGGAGAGTATGCCCCTCCTCCCACGCCGTACCTTCCGCTCCTCCTCTCCTGCTCCCCTGCCATATAGCGGGAACGTTTCGCTACATCTCCACTAAATTTAGCGACATTTTCCCTCCAAATTAAGTGAGAAATATTTCCCTATTAATTTAGAAGAAACAATTCCCCGCTAATTTTAGCGGAAATATTTCCAAGCTGAATTTAGCTGAAAAAATTTCCCCAACAAAATTCAACAAAACAATTTCCACTCCTAAGTTTCGCGGAATAATTTCCCCGCTAAACTTAGCGGGAAAACTCACCCGTTGAATTGAGCGGAACAATTTCTCCGCTAAATTTAGCGGGAAGTTTTCACGCTAAATTTAGCAGAAGCGATTCTTGGATAAATTTAGCGCAGAAATTTCCCCGCTAAATTTAACGGGAAAATTTCTCCGCTGACTTTGGCGGAGAAACGTCCCATAATGCGACGCGCGGTCACTCCGACGCCGACGCCGACGCCTACGCCAAGGGCGGCGCCGATCAACCTCGAAACGAGCGCCTATGTTCTGCGCTCTAAAAAAAATATACTTTTTGAAAAGATGGTTTGGGCACATTTAGATAAACACCACGAAATATCCAACCATAGATTGTTCATCGATCTATTGACATTTAACTACGTTCTTTAAAAATATACGGTGGTGATTCAAAATAACTTTACCCGGACTTGGCCGATGGCATGTTAAAGATAAAAACTTACTCCTAATAAAAATACTGTATTTTTGTGTCTGACTGCCATGAAGCCAGTTACGGTATACGTGTTGGTGCTTGAAGAGCAAACATGTTTTACAATGGAAAGCGGGTTATTAAATTTGGGTATGCGTTTTATTATTATTTCCATAATCATTTTTTTTTTCTGTCAAGGAATGTTATGTTTTCTGTTTGACCTTTTGTATATCAGTCATTTTTTGTGCCTGCGAGCTTAAATTTCCCCACCGCTAAAACTCTTTTGAAAGTCTTAATCTTGGAAGGTACTCAACGTCTAACAAAACTTGAGTTCGCCTTTTATTTGCCACACAACTGTTCAACAAAACACTGTCTTCCAAAAGAAAAACGAAAGGAAAAAAACTGGTTGGTTGAAGAGAGGGCGCAAACATTGAGAAGTGAGGCAGGGGACAAAAAAAAATATCGCACATTTGTAAGTCTTAGCGCTTGCTTTGTATTCAGAAGGCGGGAAAGCCCTCGAGGAGTTCTCACAAAACTGCATTTCTTCCCTTTTCGATCTTTACAAGTTTTTACGACAGTGTGTATCCGCCATTTAAGCCTCTCTATAGAGCCTCTTTCTATACTTTACTTTTTTAGTTCGATACTGTCTTCACTTCAAAACCATAGTCGCAGTCTCGGCATGGTTCCTTTTTGTTCTCTTTTTTTTTTCTGGGACGTTGCTTTTCTTGAGAATCGAAGTCCAAGCTCATGCTTATCAGCAGTCCGTCCTCGCTCTTCAAAAGAGGCGCGGGTTTGAATGAGACGTACGAAAACATTTTTGCGCTTACTGGAAGCAGCAAAGCAGATAAAAAAAAAGCAACTGCTTTCTTTGAAGAGCAAGAATCGCCCTTCCATCTCTTATTAAATCGTGTAAGCCGACGCAGCAAAACTGTGCATGAGAGATTTTTTGATAACTGGAATTAAAACTGTCAAAAACATAAACCTACACTGTTCACGAACACATGATGGTAAGATTTATTTATTTTAGTGTGGTATACTTTATAAACAGGAGCTCATAAAAAATATGATGTTATTACGCGACTCGCATAGCCGAATTAAAGTGTTCTTGTCAGTAATGATAAACGAGATAGTTCACACTAATTACCGTGACAGTTGTGAATGTGACTTTATTTAAGAGCGCAGCTCTTAGGTGCCCGTTTCCCGCTTGAGCGGCGTCGCTGTCGGCGTCGGCGTAACCGCGCGGTGCATTATGGGAAACGTCCCATAGTACGCCGCCCCGAAATGTCACTCTACCTTTTGGCGTTGTTCCTAAACGTCACCGTGTCAAAACGTCACCGTAACGTTTCGGTGGAAGTCACGTGCCGAAACGTCACGTGATTTCACCGAAACATAATGGTGACGTTTCGCCACCGCGCCGAAACGCCGCTTGAAGACGAGCGTTTCGCGCTTGAAAGAAGGAGGAGGGGAGGAGGAGAGGGTACGGGTGAGGAGGAGGAGCATACCCTACCCTCAGTACCCCTTCCTCCTCCTCCTCAAGAGCTGCGCTCGTATTCGGCGTTACAGGAAGTTCTAAACGTCTTTCATTTCCGTATCAGTGTATTTATTGAACTAGTTACGACCATAGTTTTCGCGAACGGCGCTTTTTCTACCTGTTCGATAAGATATCGAATTATTTCTACGTGCATTCCTTACGGTCGTCAAGATGATGGAAATAACCTGAACATGCTCCTCCACTAAGTATGAGCACATGCAAAAAACGTATTCTTTCAGGTCTGTGTCACTATGGTGTATTTTGGCCTTATAATTAAACAGAACAGAGCATTATTAGGCGGTGTAAATTTCTTAGACAGTTTACAGCTCTTTCACAGAGAGGCACAGCTATTTTTTATAAAATATAGAAACCTGTGTCGCAGTGATTTTCAATTGGCCAAGGCTAAAAGGTTTCAACACTTGCTCAAACAGAAATTAAAAACTTCTCTAAAAATATTTCACTCGGATTTCAAAGATTGAATCAGAAAAAATACTTGTAATTTTAAATATGAGCTTTAACGTCACGACAAACAGAATCAACAAAACAAAACCAAAGAAACACAGTACAAAAATGGCCGTCATGACTATCTCTTCAAAAAATCTCAAGTCTTCGTCGCTTCGGGTATATTTAATAACCCGAAAAATCGTAGATCAGGATTCATTGAAAAGAAGAACATGCCCCATTTTTATGTTTTGTGACATTAACTCAATACAGTGTTCCGAAATGGCAATCAGTAAACTTTCAATTATTTGGTACTCATATGTATGAAGGTTTCGGGACAGTAAGCATATTTAAAAAAAGATATGTATATATTTAAAGTGAAAATTGCCGATGTGTGTTTATACAATTAATTTATAGGTCAAGTTTTGTTTTGCCTTTTGTGCAAAAATCCAGAAAATCCCGAGCTGCATTCATTGTTATTCTTGCTTGGTTAAGTGCACAACACTGACTGATTTAGAAAAAATGAGAAAATATTTACAATTGGGGTATCTCTGTAACATTTTTTTTTAATGAAAAGTCAACTTATTCGGAAAATTGATATAATAAAAACAAAATGAGCTGAACCCCAGGTACACATTTGCACTCTATATACTCCAAACCGAATTTTATAAAGCTTTCTTTTAGATTTGATACTTACTGATGTGCAGGTAGGCTGGATACCAAGCTAATTTAGTTTCACAGCAGCAATCGTATTGAATCGTGTTCACCTGAAAATTTGTTACAAAATCTATATGCAAGTTGTGATGAAAAAACTATACCAATGTGGGAGAATAAACCACTCAGAGTGGAGGAAGACTGAATTGTCTGAACAATGTCATCCAAGGGGTCAAAAGAGTTTCGGAATTCGCGCATTTTGAGGAGTAGGTGCCATCGCACAGGCGCTGTCGCGCGCGCTGAGTACGCCGCGCAACATTAAATAGCATGCCGTGAGTAAGAAAGGCTCCTCGAGTAGCTCTCGTGGGTCTGCTACAGCGCAAGGTGGCTGCGCCTTTTTATGGAGTTTATTTGAAACGGGGCGCTCTATAGCGTGGTGACCAAGTTCAGACACTTCTCTTTGGATCCACAGTGAGTCCAGTGTTTGTGCCATGTAGACAGTCACAGGTCTGTTTATGCATGGTAGTAGTAAACATTAGTGTCAGGATACATGAGTTGTTAGTTATATTATACTTAGAATCTAAATATAAATGGATAGTTTCTTCGAAACTATCATCTAATTCTTAGATGAGAGTTTTGAAGAAAATTTGCTGTATACATTCAAAATAGTTGTACAAAGACAATCATTAATTATGCGAATTAATGGGATAATTTTTTTTTACGTTTTATTCAAGTGTTTTTTGTCGAATATACTAGCTCGTTGTGATTTGTTTTTTAATATCTCTCCATGTATAGTATATATGGAATTTGCACTGAAGCTGTCCTTGTTTATTCTAAATTCCTTAAAGAAACGACTGTGCAAGAGGAATTGACCAGTATATTTAAATCCGTCAAATAACTGTTATTTAACTCTGATTTATTATGTTCGACGACTCGTCTGTACAAGTTTTTACGATATAAAAAAAAACTAATTAATGTGAATACGATGTTGTTTTCAAGACGCAATAATGGGCTTTTTCCTACATTAGTCATATTAAAAACGTTGTTGAATGTGCTGGGTAAATGTCCCCGTACGGTATTTGCTACTATTCAGGCATAATACACCTGGACACCAGCGCCTAACCACACCATTTTGTTTAGGAAAGTTCGCTCGTTCGTTATTCCTAGATTTTATATTCTAGGTTGAAACAGAAAAACCCAGATAACGATCCGATGGTGTTAACCATATAAATACGTTGAAACTTCAAATCAGCATTTTCAGGAGATTGTTTTAACTCTATGAGGACTATTGAGAGTAATAAGTGATTTATTGACACAAGTCAGGCGCTTCCGTGGCAGCGTATCAGACGAAACGGATATATTGGAACCGTTACACTATAGAACCTGCTAGCCTGCAGTCATGCACACTGTGAGACCCAAGACACCCACACTAGTTTAAAACGGATGTGATAATGATGGTTATCGGTGGAGGGAAGAAATGTGGATAGGGCCGATGACACTTCAGTTCAAAATACCCTACAAAGTTAACTGGACTGCTCGCGCGATATCTCCAGAGGGCCGTGAGTTTCCAACGGTATGAAAAGACAACCTTTAGTAGCAGAAGGCAGAAAAAAATGTTTTGTGTCGAGAAGCCTTTCCACAGAGAAGCCTAGTTTGTTCCGACCAGGGCTGGGCAGAGATACTCCAAAAAGTATTCGGAATAAAATACTGAGATACATGTATCTTCAGGCCCTAAATACAGATACTGAGATACATTTGTCTTTTATGTAACGCGATATCCCTGATATACGTCTGCAAAACCAGTCAAAAAGTATTTCGGAATGCAGATACAGATGCTTATAGGAATACATTAGTTCACGAATAGTGTTACGTGTGGAGGGTGCAGTTCGAGGGCAAGTATGAAATGTAATTTATGCTTGTGCTCCTTTTTTGAGTAATTTTATGCTATTTCCCTTACCTCGAACTCTTTATTTATCATTAATGCCGCTAAAGAAAACATGTTATCCCCGTTGAGCCACATACTATAAACGACTTAATTTTCGCAAGGGCCTAATTTTCGCGAATTTCGCGAATCTCCTACAATTCGCAAAACATAGGTCCCGCTAACAATTACGGTAAAATCTAAACACATAGGGATCTATATGGAGATCCCAGAGCGTCGCGAAAATTAGAACCCACAAATAATTCCAGAACTTCAGATTTGACCTAAATCGCGAAATATTGAGCCCTTGAAAAATAAGTCTTACAGTAGTTGCAGAAAGCTAAAGACTGCGTACCACGCTTGAAAAAGACGTCTGTCCGAAATGAACCCGGTTTAGCCGTGAGGGTGCATCTCAAACTGTCGCATTATAAGCTTCCGAGTCACCCACTGTGCATGGAGATTGTACAACAGGACCATGCTTCTTCACTCAACTCCTTTAGGGTGTTCTCTGCAAAATTGAAAAGAATGGAGTGCTTTGTGAGTGGAGCTGATTTGGTTATTCTTGCCCGTAATCTTTTTTAAACCACAGTTTTTTTTTCTTTATGTGGGCGATTGATACGAAATATCTTATAAGGCGTGTTCACAATTATAAATTACGAAGCAACTAGCACCAAACAGATGTTTTTTAATTTTAATTATTTCTTAAAAATGACAAAAAATGTTACGAGATAGCTAAGCATGGCAGAGTATCGCGATACAAGCGTCTAATCTTAAATGTATTTCACTACTGAGATACAAATACATTTTGCGAATGTATCTCCATACAGATATACAGATACTCAAAAGTATCTCTAAGATACTATCGCAATACATTTGTATCGTGATACTGCATAGCCCTCGGTTCCGACCTTGTACCGAGGCACACAATGGCAGACAGGCAGGTTCCCAAAATATATTTGTCAGGCAAACGGCACAGCACACGGATTCGCGTAATTATTCGTCTCTGCTTTTGGGATCGCTAGGAAAGTCGTAGCAGGAGGCGAGATAGAAATTTCAAGCGATTCGCGATGTTGCATACTCTCCAGTCTCCCAGTTAAGCTTTGTTGTTTCGGAAACCAGACTCCACAGTAGCACTTCAGCGAATGCAGCACTATTTATGTGAGGGTTTGTGAAGAACCACCGGCCCATGTTTCCCCGTAACGCGAGTGATGAGTCCAAGGGTCCTCCGAGCCTTTGCGACAACAGCGGTGAGTAAAGTGACACCCAAGATGGACAGGTGGTCTCAGGCAATCGGCGTAGTGCCTTCTGCGGTTTAAATAGGGTTGTCGCACCTTTTCCATTAGATTTATTTATTTATTTATTTATAAATACTACATACTCCAATTTGGAGACTTGGTAGGAGTGAAAAAACACTTCAAATACACAGAAAACAACAGTCCTACAGCCGACAGTGCCTAAAAATGAACAATGGGCTCTCATGTAAATACACCTCGAAGCATAAATACAAAGTTCAACCACGCCACTAGAACAAAAAGGTACTCAATGAAGAAACAAAAGAATACGCCCTACATATCACAGTCACAGCTCACAAAAATAATACACACTGAGCAAAGGAAAAAAATTACAGGAAGTTGTTTAAGCGATTAACAAATTCTGGCAATCTGCAAGAATGAACAATCTCCTCGGGTAACTTGTTCCGCTCATTGACAGTTCGCGGAAAAAATGAGAACTTAAAGGCATCTATTCTGCAGCTAAACTCGGCAAAGGCTCTGCTATTTCGATTTCTGGAAGGATATCTTGGGACCCCAAGTGGTGTTATGTACAAAGATTGATTCAGGTTTACAAGACCGGAACTTAGACTGAACATAAACTTCAATCTGTCTACCTTACGTCTATGCTGCAATGTAGGCAAGCCTGCCTGCTCATAAAGGGATGAGACTGAGTCAAGACGACCATATTTGTTAAAAATAAAACGGAGTGCTCCTTTTTGTACATTTTCAAGTAAGGAAATATTCTGTGCAGTGTAGGGATCCGATACGACCACAGCATATTCGAGAGTAGAACGAATAATTGTCTTATAAGCGGTCAGTTTAATATCCACGCTAGCTTGTTTGAAATTTCGACGCAAGTACCATAGTTTCGGCTGTGCCTTACGCACTATGTAGTTAACATGAATATTCCAACGTAAATCGTTACTAATTAGGACTCCAGGGTACTTATAAGACGAGACTTCTGAAAGAATATGACTCTCCAATGTGTATTGATAAGTTAGAAGTTTGCGTTTGCGAGTAACGTGCATGTAGACACTTTTTGTGGGGTTTAATGACATTTGCCAGGTCGTGCACCAAGCCTGAATTTTGCGAAGGCAAGTATTAAGTTGATCTTGGTCACTTACATCACGGACTTCATTGTACAATATGGCGTCATCGGCAAACAAGCGTAATTTCACAGGAATGTTACGAGTAATGTCATTAATGAAAATCAAGAATAAGAGAGGTCCAAGGACGGAACCTTGCGGAACGCCTGATTTTACTGAAGCATCTGAAGATCGGGAACCGCCAATTTCAACAAACTGGGATCGTGATTCTAGGTAGCCTCGTAGCCAGTTAATTGCTTATAACGCTGCTCTTGGATGTTCTCGGGCATATCTGCCAAAACCCACCCTTATCAGGCGTTTGACGGGCGCAAGTACTTACCTAGAAGCTAGGACGAATCACTGCTAGTCCCGAATTACTGCAGTGAGTGACCTTGGAATTCTGTAACAGAAGAGTTGGATGAGTAAGTGATTCACAACTAATAATCACAAGGACTTGAGACGAGAGCTGGGCGACTGTGGTTAACATTACGCGGGCGGTCGTAACCAGTATTATCTTGGGAAATAAGCAGTAACAATTTGCTTTCTTCCTGGCGGGAACTTGTTGCTTCAGGAGAATTTAATATTTGTCATTGCACGGAACTGATAAATATAAAAAAATAAAAAAAAACTCGGGATGATTACGTTCGAGAGTACCCGTTTTGAGACTCGCAGTGCGTTTTTTTTTTTTCTCAAGCACTGTATTGTTATTGAAAGCGTGCAGCGTTATAAAAGTGTACAAAAATAAAACAAATTTCTTTTTTTAGTTTTCCCATAGTACTTTCGTTTCAAAGATTATTACAATCTTAGGCCCATACAATATATATTGGTGAAGTTTACCTATATCTATAAAACACCTAAAAACTTTCGTCGATTATATTTACACAGAAAGTTTTGTAATCTAGGTGTCTTACGTCCTATGTACCTTTTCTACGTACGCTATAAAAAAGATGAAATTACAGGCGGGGGCTCCTAGTTTAAGGAGTACCTCGGCTGCACCGATCTCTCGAAAGGAAATCAAAATCCATTGCTCTGTATTGGGGCCTGTAACCTTCACTGTGGTGGATCAGAAAGGATAAACAGTGTATTATACTGGCATTCTAGTTCTCACGAACGAGCGGATAATGGGGAATTGTAGTAGACCGTTTCCGCAGCCCGCTAAGCACCCAGATAGCGCTTCTTAATCCACCTCAAGACCTTGAACTATGCAGATAAGGCTGGCGGCGCGCATGCGCAGCTGCGGCGTTTTCTTCAGGGATACCGTAGCGGAGGAGAAAAACGGTCTACTACAACTTCCTATTGTTTCAGAGCTATATTTGTCTGCCATAGCTTAAAATACTCGTTTAAGACTGATACGAAGATTAGGCATAGTGATATATAGCTGCGTGCTTATGATTTCATACAAAAGTGTCGCGCTATAATCGGCCAAATTAATTGTAAAGTAGATTCTTGCACGATTTAAACAAAGTTATTATGACATCAGGGTACGCTACAAAATCCGTCAAAAATACATAAATTCTCAAAGCACCGGACATGGCTGTTATCGTGTGAAATTGTTTACTATATGCTCAACCCCAGAAATTTACATGGCCCGTATACCTTCATTGTTACTATGCACACTCGCAAATGAAACAGTTTATTTCGTTTTAATTTAGGTAAAGCAATACATGTGAAGATTTAAAATATATTTATGCAAATAACTATTCTCGTGACACGAGCAGCAACACCACATGTCGCATTGCTGATCATTGACCTATCAGGTTAAATGCATATAAAAAATCAGCGGTTTGGTTGTTTTACTATGTTTTCCTTTTTTAAGATCAGATACTTCAACGAGACAAAGGAGAATGCTTTTATGTCTAACGAAAGATCCTATCAAACTCTCAATCCCTCGAATTGTATTGTCCAAAGTGCAATAATGCCGCTGTTATGCTCTGCGTGCCCACGGCAAGAGACGCTGCTTGCTACGGGGTATGTACCATTTTGATCCATTCACAGTGCCCCAAGCTACGGCCTAGAAGGGAGCTCTTCTGCACGTGGAACATCCGTGTAGATCGGACAAATGCGCAGCATTGTCAGGCCCGAGTGCCGGTACACGAATCCAGCCACATGCCCAAGAGCAAACAAAACCACGGCTTTTCATGTGGCGCGCATATTTTTGCCTCTGGATGACGGGAAACCGAAATACGCGATGGGGTTTCCTTTCCAGCAAAAAGGATTGTCAAGATTGCCTTTTGCTATCTCGGAATAGCGGGGGAGCGATTCCGGTGCGTGCATTGTGCTAAAGTGGAAGCGCCTTTTTTGTGCTATTTCGATTTTTCTAAGGTGCGTGCCTTGCAATCTTTGGAAGTGGACTATGGCTACTTCCGAGCGCTTTCGCGGTATTCCATTGAAAGGACCCTTCCCTGGCATGTGTGAGAGGAGTCTTTTGGGCGGCACCTTCTATGCTCCGTGCCAGGAGAAGACGTAGCAGGAGGAAGTGCTGGAGGAAGGTTGGCTATGAACTATTTTGAGTGTAAATGTTTCATTATTTTTTTTCCTATGCCCCGAAAACGGGTATTCTATCGTGCAACCAGCAAAACAGATGCTATAAAACACCTTCTACCTATTTCAGGATTGCCTGTAACTTAAAACTGTGAGTTGGTTTTTCTTGTAATTCGTAGGAATCTGTGCTGTCATGTTCTTAGTTAATTTAAAAAGCGATACGCGCATTCTACCATTGTGAGGAATATTCCCTCTTGTTACACGATGTTTCTTACGATTAGATAAAATTACCTTTTTGAGTTTTCAAGAAAATGTAATATCCCACGACTTTTTATTGCACTACATTTATTTAGACTTATTCAATTTTCTTTTAAACAAAACAGACAAGTGAAATGCACAATAAGATAGGGACAATGCTTTGTCGTAGTCGGATGCGAAATGAACATATTATAACGGCATTTACAACTTGCACTATAGAAGTGAAAGAACGTAAACTTGTCGGGTGACCTAAATTCCAACGCTCAATGTAAAACAAAAAAAAATCAACGTTTCTAGGTATCTATGTTTAATTTATGTCCAGAGTTAGTTGTAGTGGCGCACGACAGCTTTTAAAGAATAAATCCGTATATATTTTCCACAAAAAAAAAGAAAAAAAAGAAACACATTGTTGCAAAGTTTACCGACAGAAAACGTCGCAAACGACCATTGTCGCTGTACTTGGTGTCCTGCAACAAGCAGGCGGTGCCACCGCACTTCTCACAGCAGTGCGGTGTCCCGCAACGTTTTTCTGCTCCTGAGGCGCCAACAAACCACTTCGCATTGCCACCACAATCATGAAAAATCTGGCCACACCAGTCTTCGTTGCATGAGAGCTAGGGCCCTTTATTGTCGTTTATGGACTAGAAGAGAGGGGGGTAGGGGGTAAACAGACGCAACGTGGCGCAGCCTGCATTATAAACCTTAGAGAGCCTACATTTAAAAGAGGGAGCAACGTCAACCATGGAGATAATTTCCAAAATTATGGCCGATACCCCTTTGCCCAGACTAGACACAAGTACCAGTGCGTTTCGCCGTTGCGTGGCGAGGATCAAAGAGGATTAAGAGGCGGAGACTCTTGCTCACGGTCACCGCGTTCGTAACTCACTCAAGTTCTGTAATCTAGATGCAGTATACAACTACAGCGGCGTGTGATTATTCGCTTGAGAGGAAGCCGAAAATAGCATCTGGTGAAGCAAGTCAGCGACCGAAGCGCAGCACATTTGCTCGATGTCTTATGATTTCGAATATTGTACGTTATACCATAATTTGACTGGGTTTCAATATTTTAATTAAAAAAAAAAACTAGATTATACGATCGCCATTTTTCAACCTAACTGACCACGTCTGTCAGGCTATTTCCCTACGAGATACCGCACCACCTTTCAGTGGGGCCGCCCATCACGATTCTGGGTTAGGTTTTGTAACATCTATATCGATGTTTTCATGTTCTTCGCGGGAATGGTGCTCCGCCTAGAAATTCCGCGTTGTAAGATGTACGTGACATTTCTATGGATATGTTTATTCGCGTAAATAGAGAAAAAAAATATAGAAACGAATATTGCACTGTCGGAGTCGAGCTTGAGGATTCTAATGATAGAGGGAACGGCGCGTCGAGGGACGAATGGTATGTTACATACTATAGTCCTCGGAGTGTACGATATGTTTAAACGTTGAACAGTTACGCTGTGCGGACTATCTACATGTGCGACTACGCAAATTGTTTTTAAAAAATCATTCATTATGATGATATGTCCCGGAACATAGCATTGTGACGATTATTCATGTAGAATATAAGACTTAATGATATATTTGACTCGGTAAGTGAAGAAAGCACAACATGGCGCTGTGCTCCAAGCAAGCCGTTGCTAGGGTCGTTTCTATTCACGAAGACACGGGGGCTTGACGTAACGTTAACATTTGTGTGATACATAAAATAAATCTTTGTTTCAAGCATTGTGCCTCTTTAATATCGAATCATCAATGCAATTTCAATCCGCTTAAAAGGCCCTTAATAAAGCGTTACAATATATTTTTTTTTTTGATTACTGATGAAACATTGCTTCGTGGGTCCAGTGATCCCTTCTGATAAAACAGGCGACTGCATGGCATTACGTTGGTGAACATTCACGAAACCTCTATTCTGGAGTCTTGGGTACAGCTTTATGTGGTTTTTCAAAGGGAAGGGTGTCTGTGCGCACCATTGATCAATACTGGAGGTATTGAAGCTTGCGTACGGACGTCTGCCAGAGAGACATCAATATATCAATATTTCGCAAGCTATCCCGATTGAAAATGTACTGAAGAGAATGATTAGAATTGTCTATGATAGGTATATTGAAAGAGGGTGTTTCTTCCACTTCTAATTGTTTTTTTACAGGCCTCTATTGCATGAACTGATTGTGAGAAGACGTTACTGAGATTTTATATTTGTAGACAAAGTTGTCTATGGTAAGCTAAACTTGACGGAATTATTGCAGTCTACTGATTTTCATGTTCCACCCGGAATTATGACGAACAAATCAACTTTTCCCCTCATGTACATCATCTGTGTCATCTCTTTTGAGGGTTGAAATTGATTTCAGTAATGCTCATCCGAATAACTTTGATATTTTTATTGCCAAACAGGATTTTATGCTGCAATTAAGCAAATGCGTAATTGCTGCATTAAGCAATTACTTTACCTTTGCCTTAAGCAAGGCCAAGTAATGCCTAGCCCTAGTTTCTCGCATGGGTTCGTTGTTTTTTTTATTGAAATTTTCGTCTTATATGTGTAATACATCACCAATGTTTGTGCAGCACACAGTAGATCGCTAAGTTGTTTGTGGGCACTGAAAAATAAATAATCATTACTATTATTATTAATATTGCATCGAAAAGTTTTAAAACGAATGTCATAACGTAATGATGATAAGTTTCGACGACGAGGTGATGAATCTGTATAAACGTCAAAGTGCCGGCAAAAATATGTAGAACGGCACAAAAATCGGTTGCTTCAGAACACATTTGTGCGATCAAACAATATGGATGCAACATGTAAATTTGTCTGGTGTTCTAACCATAGAGTTTTTATAATGTACGCTAGAGGTTCAAGTGGCGCTATTTTGCTGACGCAAATTGAAGCAGACAGCAACTGGTCAAAAACTGTCTTCCGGTAACGCATTTCTACTGGAAAAAAGTGAGTCCATTTTATCCCTTGCGCTCGGCCATAAGAGCAAATATCCCAAATAATTCATACATACTAGGTAGCTTAAACATTTCTCAGTCAGGCCGACGAAATAATTGGTCAGCTACAGCGCTTTTCATTCAAACTCATCGCATTAAAACGGTGCTAAAAAGACTTCGTACATGTATTTATGTGCACTGTCAAACACTCTTAGCGCGAACACGACGTCGGCGTTTTTTTAGCATGAAGGGCATACGTGCTAAGCGAATGAAGGACATCTGAAAATTAATTGAGATGGCAAGAACTACGTATTAACACTGGATAAGTAACTACCTGTGCATGTACGATCAAAATAAATTGAAGGTCACGTAATATCTTCCGATTTTAAATAAGTACCGCTTTATTCTTTCTGCTCTCTGCAAAGATGCTTGTTCTATGTTCAAAATATCACCCGCACACTCGAGATCTTTGAGAACAAGTGCTCGATAAAAGCTGCCCGGCAGAGAAAACAACACGAAGAGATACCGTTCACAGCCCACGTGCTTTATTATTTATGCTCTGAATGTTTTTATCCGCTCATGCACGACGGGGTCATTTTCATATAGTGACAGGACTGGCATATTATCAATATATAAGCGTCACCGGAATGCTGCTGAGCCTTGAACACAATCTATATTCCTTTCGATTTTAATTTTGCTTTGAATCGTCGCACGTTTTTACGCACCTGCTGCGGAACACACGTTTGGGACTGAAATGTAGCAAAGTTAAACATCGTTCACTGATGGAAAAAAATGCGCTAACTAAAGCAATTATACTTTTACAATATTAATCAAGGTACACACTATTCGGTACGACCCAAATAACCAAAGTGTTTTGTTTATTTTTCGGTGAAGAGAAAAAACGGACGCGCGTTTTCCTATAGGAATCCACAGGGGCACCTCAAAAGTAGACTGCACTCTTAGAAAAAAGGGTCAGTATAGTCCTCCCTAAAGGGAGGAACGCTCTTGATACATATGTTCCTTTAGAAAGGGAGAAACGTTCGTCCCTAAAGCAGGGGAGCAAAAGTTCCTCCGTCGCCTGCATCTCATTATGGCGGCCACGAATCGCGCAGATCGAGCTCAATAAGGATTAACAAGAACACTAAGTTTATTGTACGGGGCGAGAAGAGCAGCAAATAAAAACGTAACACGAGCTATCCGCGAACTGTATTTATTTCCGAAGCCGGCTTCCCCTGCAGGTAAAGAAACTTACGTTTCGAAAGCATGCAGTCAGTCAGTCTTCTCATCGTCAGCACTGCGATGTTAAACGGACGCAACCGGCACCCAGTTCGCGCACTTTATGTCTTACCTTTGCTATTCCTCGAGCCACAATTCCTTCGTCAATCGTTGCGTCAACCGCACATCACGGAGGAGTGATAAACCATTCGCCCGCGAAACTAAACGCCGCTCTTAAAAAAAGCAAATCCGAAGCAGCCTCTTGGCTCATTTCAGCACGGTAACACGAAATTATGGCGTAGCCGCGTAGCTTAAAAGGAGGTTAAATCACTTGCCACCAGATGGCAGGGTCAAGCAGAGTAATTGCACGTAGCTAGGCTAGGGGGCGCTAGGTACCGCCCAATTCATGTTCAAAAAAAAATATTTTATTTTGTCACGCCACCATAGCGCTTCACGATCTTCGGGAGACCCTATTATACACACATGTATACACATTAGGCATACTACAAGCATCAGCTGAACATAGATTGAGCGCATACACATGTATCGCACATACAAACATCAATACAACACACTAACCCGATTACTACTCCCGAGCTCTGCGTTTCCGTCATTTTATACTGGTCGTTTTGAACGTACGGAATTTCTCAGTGACTCCCTAAGCAATAAAGAATATTCACAGCATGTTGATTTTTTTCCAGCAATGTCATACATCTGAGAGTATTTTTAATGGCTCAGGTGATGAATCTCTTATTAAAAGGAAAACGCTCGATCATGCCGTAATTATTTGAAAGCCAATAAATCGAGCCGCTCCAATGCGGTTCCAAGCCATGCGTTCGTTTATCCGCACGGCACTTCGTAGCCACTATTTATATTATTGTGTTTGTTTTTCTACTCGTGCTGTTCGCGCACTGGCTGCAATTGCCGTCTTGAATTAATCTCTGTAGAGCAGATATTCACCCAGCTGAAAGTGATGCTTCACGGGCAGAGAAATCGCTTTTCGATCAACTTGAATGCAGTCAAAGCCGCGACTTGCGGCGAGTGTACGGAGCTACGCCAGCTACACCGTGGCGAGCTCGAAAACGTCTAGCGCTCATTCCAGCGCGCCACTTGGAGGGCAGTTTCTCCAGGAACCGTAGTATATTTAAACAGCAAAATAAAGGATAGCTTTTTGTTTTCGATTTCACCTGTTTTTTCTTATTTTTAATGCTAAACTTCCATTGTAAATATACGTACTTTCCGTCATAATTTCGTACTGTCCAGTCTTTTCCCCAGAGCGCAATCTCTCCCGGGGACCGACAGTTACATTGGCCACTGTACGATAGGAGCTTACCGTTCAGACCAGCGTTCCAACATGACTATCCGCACGTCGATCGACTGAACCTAATTTCTCAAGTGGCCTGAAACTCTTTAATGTAAAGCGGAATGTCAACCTGCGACACCCCGCCCCCTCCAATCAGGGCCCGACCAGCGGCATCAATGCCCGACAGTTTACGTCATCTCATCTTGTTGTTACACCACTGATACGCGAACACACGGTCACATCGGCGATAATATAGAGTTTTAGGGAACCGTTTTTGCACATCCGATACGGTACGATGGGCCCTCCGGTACGAAGTGCGCATGCGCTTGTCTTCTGCGATCTTACCGTAATGCGCTGCTCGAACCGTAAGGCGCGACCGGCACGACCAATGGCCGACATGGACGGTCTCGCTTGGTTAGCAAAACGGCTATTTAGCTGGCGGAGAGAGCGGGCCGTGGCTTCAAACATTAATAAAATAACTCGTGGTAGTGCCTGGCAGGAGCGCCATATGTGACAGCAAGTGCATAAAGTTGGAGTCAGCAAATAAGAAAGAGAATACAGATCGAAACGCAATAAGACATCCTCGATAGAAATAAATTGATATTTAGCAGCAGCAAAAATCGTCTGCTCAGTGGCGCAGTGGATTGGAGCGTCAGTTTCGTAACCTCGTAGGGGAGCGGTAGTGGAGAGTTCGATCCGGCTGGCCCATCGAACTTTATTTGTTTTTGTTTTTTTATATTTTAAGTTTTTGATATTTTAAGTTAAGGTTTTTATATTTCAAGTTTTTTTTCATATTTTAAGATTTTTTATATTTTAAGTTTTTTTTTTAATTATTTAAGTTGGTTTTTTTTCATACAAACGTTGGGATGTGCATTTTCGAGCTCTTATCACCCGTTTTTACAGCTGCTTTATGACTGAGGGTTATCTGTAGTGTCAACAGAGTGAGCAACAGCCTTCTGGATCAAGTTTCTGGATACTGTTTAGTTTAAAAATGTTGCATGAATTAAAAATTTGTGTTCTAATGCTAATCACATATATCCTATAAAACGAGCCCTTTAAATATTGGGTGATAGTTTTAATAGGTGCACAGCAGTAAAGTTACAGGTTTTCCTCTATTATTTTTTTTTTTTTCGTGGTCGTACCGTACACGGCTGAACGATCGGTTCGCGGGCGTACGACCGTGATCGTCTGCTATCTTTACCGTAAGAGAGCAACATGGGCGCCGTATGCTACCTCCGTCCCTCCGCCTCCTCCTCGCAAGCGGTTTTCAGCAGAAGATGATAACTTCCTACTTCGGGAGGTGCTAGGCGCTAATCCTTTTTTTACTCCAGCCCTTTCGGATGACATCCTTAAAGGCTTAAACGTGGCGTCGAAAAAAAACTTCTCGTTGCGAGGAGCGAACGGATTGACCTCCTCGTAACTTTGTACAAGAAAAATGACCGCCTCAACCTGAGAAAGTGATTATATTTCTGTTATTTTTGTATTTTCTTCGCGATTTAATATTTCTAGTTTTATTTGTCCATAACTTTCTTAATACTCGACCCTGCAGTGGGCCTCGAGGGAAAGACACAGGATCGCTGGCAGACGACTTCGAATGTTGATGATAAGCGCGCGCGAGCGTGTTCTTATTTGTGTGTCAAATCGAGTTTGCTGTCGGCGACTTTTCAGCATATCAGGACGTGGTTGGAGTAAACATCATATTTGGTTGATGTAAAACACCAAAGCTTGCCCACTGAGAAGAACGTATGACTTACAAACCAAGTTACCATGTACGACCGAGGAACTATTTTATTCCCCGAGGATATAAATCGGGTAAACTGAAAAAAAAAAAAGAAAAACGGTGGCAAACTGAGCCCCCGACACCCAGATTCAGCCGTTGGCTGTCAACGTCTCCGGGATGCGCAGCGCCGATCGGAGATGGGGCAGATCCTCCTTTGTGAACCTGAACTGCCGTACGACGTCTTCCTCGTCCATCGACGCCAAGTTGAACGTCCCATGCCTTGCCGCCAACAAGTGCCTTCTCTTAGTACGCAGACAGTCGTACAAAATAACGTTTTCTAAATTGTTTTCGCCGAATAGAGCCCACTCCAAGTCGTCGTCAAAAAGATCGAGCGCCATTGTTGTCGGAAAGCTCGTCTGCTACTTTAGCAGATGAACATTTTAGAACTTCGCAGTGCCAGTGGCGACACGCCATGTAGCGCCAGGTTTTGTATTACGGAAGCGCATTCATTCGAGTAAAAAAAACAAGACAAACTATAAGTAGGTATACATTGTTTTAGGTTCTCTATATTAATAGGATGCGATTTTTATTTACTTCAGTTTCTGCGATTTGTACAAACACACGCAAATTTGCTTTTCTCGATGAGGCCGATGCAGGTTTCCGTTGCCAGGGGGCGCGACCTGTACCGATCGTCTGCTCTCGTCTGCAAATACGGTTCCCCCAAAGCCGTTTCGAGGCACACGATCGGTCGACTCGCCCGATCCAAGGTATCGATCGTTTTTGTTTATCGATCGTATTTTGTTCCGGTTCCCTAAAAGTCTCGAATACCAGTCTTCTGTTCACTACGCACAACACTGCCATTACGATGTAGCTGCTACGTTGCTGACATGCAGAAATACAGAACCACGTTGAACGCCGGTTGGCACTCGGCACTATAATACAGAACCGAATTCAGCACGGAAGGCACCCAGGCAGCCGGCAGGAAAACCTGCCTGCCTTGGACGCAGTTCCTGCGATTTCCATAACGTCGAAAACGTCGACACAGTTCCGCGTGGTTCCGCTACTGTAGTTCCGCGTGGCAATCCAGAAACGGCCATCTTAACCAGTGTACGTAGCGCTGCTGGCACTCTTCGCTGTTTCTAGCGGCTTCGTGTGCTCGTTTCATAAAATTAGTGGTAAAAACGTCAATGCAACCGAAATGTTCTGCACGTTTGGACTAGAAGACGGAATTACCGGCGGCCTTCGCTGCCACTGAAGCTCAATCAACTTAACAACATTTATTAAACAACGTGTGGGACGTGCTCAAAAAACGAAACCGAAAGAAGAAGAGTTGGGAGGGCGAAAGCTTTCTCCCGTCTGCCTGGAGAAGGAGGAAAACGTCTCGTTCCTCACTTCTTCTCATGTCCGCTTGGAGCCGCGTTAGTAGAAGGGAGGAAGAAGCGCCGTTGCTACCTTTTTCCTCCATTTTTTCTTAGAGTGTGGTTGCTGTCTGCTTTAACTTGCGCCACGGATGTCGCATAGACACTACCGCCAATTGAAACTCTAGCGTACATTATAAGGACTCTATGGTTCTAACCCAAAGAATTCTTTCGCTATTTGAGGTCTTGTTGATAAGGGAAGAACCAGCGATTTTAGTCGTCTCACTATGCTGGTTACAAGCAAGTACGAAACACACTCTCGTATCGCAAGCCAGCAGACGAAATTTCGGTTCTCTAATCTATCACCTTCCGTGTTGTCGGTAACGCACTGCAAGTAACGACGTTAGCGGCAACGGGTTACGTTTCTTTCGGTAACTTGTAATGTACTCGCTACATTTTCATTACAGTTACGGGTAACGTCCTTACGTTACTTATTTTGAGTAACGGGTAATGGAGTTAAGTTACTCGCTACCTTTTCTTCCCAAAACTTTAAACAAACTAGACTTCGATTCTTTTCGTGTTTTATGCGCCAAATCATGTAGTCTTTGAGTTTTGGTTTTTGCTTTGCGTTGTTTCTTGTGAGTATTTAAGTGAAAAAAAAAAAAAAAAAATTAAAGTAATTATCTTCACTTCCTCCGCAAACATTATGTTTCTCGAAATATGGCCCTTGCATACCTGTAATAGCAAAACATGTAATGTCAAAACTTGTTAATTCATAATTACAAAGTAACGCAGAAGGAACATGCGTAACCTTTTATTATATGCGGTAATGGTAATGCGTTCCCCTTTCTTATTATGCAACCTAAGCCGGTAATGCCTTCGTGTTATTTTCAAGTATCCAGGAACGTATTTAGTTACTTTTTCTCGGTAACTCCTAGAACACTGATTTATCTTACAGAAAAGTTAAGTGTCTCTTCATTGCGATGCAGGTATATCTTCAAACTAAAAAACGAGAACATGATGCTTCATATCATTATTAAACAGATGCTTACCTCGCCGGTGCAGTACGCCATATCTCATTAAAGGCGATCTCAACACGTCTGATGATTTTCATCAGACAGTGTCCGTATCGCGCAGAAATACAAGTCGTTTTTGTAAACCTGATTAGTTTTAGTATACCTATCATGTTCCCAGTGAATATACAATCAAAATCATATCATGATTTGAATAACTCAATATGTTGCAGACGACCTTTGTCTGTCATTCTGCATGCGTTCGTCGTCTGCTGCAGGCATCTAGAGGCCTCTCGAGGGTCGGAAGTTCCCGTCGCAAATATTTGAGGACCAACCCATTCTCGGCCAAAATCTCTCGTAGTAGGTGTGAGATCCAGTCTTCGTATATCTGTTTCTTGACATTTGAATTCCACGTCCGATTTTTTACGGAGCATTCCTTGGGAGCGAAATTTAAGCCAATGTAATCGCCCTTAGCAAGGCCCCTTGCAACCGTTTGGCTAGAGCAGTGACGTCACGTTTCCGGAATTAATATTTTGTTTTAGAGCGCAGCTCTTAGGCGCACGTTTCCGGCTTGAGCGGCGTCGGCGTCGCCGTCGGCGTAACCACGCGTTACATTATCGGACATTTCCCATAATGCCGTCACACGTTACGTCACGCGTGACGTCACGAGGGTGGTGTCAAATGTGACATCACCCTCGCGACGTCAAACAGCGCCTACTTTTAGCGGAAAAAGTTCCCCGCTAAATTTGGCAGAAACAATTCCGGGCTAAATTTAACGAGAAAATTCCACGGTAATATAATGAAAAAATTTCCACTAAGTTTATCGGAAACATTTCCCCGCTACATTTAGCAGAAATAATTCCCCGCTAAGTTTAGCGGAAAATATTCCCGCTAAGTTTAGCGGAAAAATTCCCCCGCTAAATAGGAAAAAAATTTCCCGCTAAATTTAACGGGGAATTTGTTCCGCTCTATATATACAGTTATATGGGAAAGGAGTAGGAGAGGAGCAGGGGAGGAGTAGAGGAGGGTACGGAGGAGAAGGAAAGGCATACACTCCCCTCCTCCTCCGTAAGAGCAACGCCCTAGATCGGCATTTCAGAGAATTGTAAACGTCCTTCCTTCTTAATTTCTGCTGTTAGGAATTTTTAGATACGGATAAGCAACTGCTGGGGACTGTCTAAATATTCTTTTTTGAACCGGACATTTACCCAGCGAACTATACACTGGCTACAAACTATAGCGCGGGCTATGCGGTATTCTGATAAAGGAACCTTTCATTCGAACCTAATTTCTGTCTCCAGATGCGCCTACTTTTATGGACACCTTTACTCTTTCATCTTCCCTGCATATCTCATATTCTCTCACAGCCTACTTACCCACTAAATAAACATTGCTGCGGACGGACGGTTAATCACAGCCATTTAATATTTCCCAAGGTTCGGTGGATGCGCAAAAATGAATTTTCTTCAACTTTTATCTTGTGAAAACAACGAATGACCTACATTCTGGTTCCACCTATATTCCAGTTTATACGGTAGGCTATGTATAAAAACAGAGCCTATTTTCTCTCCAAGCCTTGAGCACATCTTTTGACCAATCAATCAATAAAGGATTTGAGTACCATAGTTTTAGTGTAATTATTTTATCGGTAACAACGATTTCGCGATTTTCCGCAACCACAAACAATGAAGGTGTTCCATCCGCATTAGCGCTTTTTACCATTCTGAACAGACTCACATTTGAACGGGTTCACACTGAAATTTTTCGGGCATTAGTTGCTGAAACCGCTACGTCTCATTATCTCCAGAGCGGCTGCCCTCTCTGACCGTTAGCAAATTACCACGTCCATCCCTCAACTTCGCGCGGCGCCCCGCCAAACAGCCGGTCAATGCGTGCATTTCCACCCCGCTTAAATCATCTAGATTTAAAGAATCGGGGCCAAACGACAAAGCTTAGTTTGGAATCATTTAATTAATGATAAATTCTTAGAAACTGCTAATGAGTTAGCTAAGGAAGGCGGGTCAACGGAGGATGCAATCTTCGTAAGCCCTGCATAACGTGTTCGAGCTCGGTTTCCGAAAGGCAAAGTGGAGAGGAAGGAGGGGAAACAGAGGAGGAGGAGGACTTGAATGATGGAGAGAAGGAAGATTAAAAGACAAAGGGAAAAGTCTGCAGCAGCGATGCGTTATAACACCAGATGGCACTTCTGACTTGAACGTGTACAGGTGTGGCAGGATAACCCACGTTCCCGCCGCATTCTTGTTTGAAGGTGCAGAATTCCCGTAATTAACAAGAATAACGTAAGAGATTGAAAAATATATCTATATTCACCGATGTATGTTTGCAAACAACTTCACTACCACCCTCTATCGGCGGACCCCTGCGCGCTTCCGGTTTTCCTCTTCTTTTCCATTTGTCTCGCCTCCTTTTGTTATTTGCATTACTTTATACAATGCACTAATGTTCTTACAAACATATTACAGAAACTTCTCTGAAGGAAACTCTTCTTACCCGATCGCTGTGCTTTGCTGAAGAATAAATAAATACACTAAGGGAAGTCTGCTGGGACACCAGATACTGTGGCGCCCTCGTGGTATCAACTCCCATCGAATGTGGTGAATATAACCTTGCATTGCTCGTGAAAAGAATTGAAGTCAGGGAGTGGTAATTTTGATGGATGGTTGCAAGCGGTTGTATCCTGCAAGTGTGTTTACACTAGTCGCATCATTGACAAGTTATGCTGAGAGCTCGAGTTGTCCTTTCGTCCAAGATTCACAGGGATCACCAACTCTGCTTCATCGCATGTTATCTTAAGTGACTTGATAGTTGTTTTAGCTAAAAAAGAACTGCCATTTTCACTTGCGTGTAAAAAAGATATTAAACTAAATGAAAATAAGCGACTAAATGAGTTTACAAGTGCACGAAATATTTAATGTTTAAAGACTTCTGTGAATGAATAAAGTAATAAATACAGAAATGCTTGCTCTATAAAACGTGGCGGTGGAAAGAATATCTACCAATGTATACACGTAAGCCGAAATCAAACATGCAGGTGTTTGTCTACGTTTTATACTTGAATCACATTAGCCAGATTGTATAGTTTGTACTCTAATTCACTTTAAAACTTTCAAGGCTTTCAATTCACATGCGGATATTTTTAGTAAACATCAACAAAACGTAAGTTTCCAGGAACCTTAAAATAAAAGCCGACAGTTTGCTAAGGGTTATCTATCTTCTTTCAGACAGATGTAGCCAAGCACTAGCGGAATATATCCCCTATTCCGACGGTTCTTGGTGGCTACCTTTCACGTTCAGGATTGTTTTATAGCAAGTGAAATGATTGTGAAGTACGTAAAAAAATAAAATTATTTATTCACCGTAATGCCATAACTTCTGAACCTTCAAAAAACCAAGCAATACTTAAAATATATACAGTAAGAATAAATATGGGGCAAGAAATCAGTTGTTTATGCCTTTCATTCTAAATAATCTGAGGAAACACTAAAGTCTTATACTGGAAAACCTGTACAGGTGAAGTGCTTTTTCTTTCCAAGTTATGTTTGCGTGCGCATTGCTTTTTTGTTATTTTATCTTGCGTTCGTCTATGAAGAGAGAAGCGGCTGAAAAGAAAAAAAATTCATTACCCTCAAAAAGAAAACCTTAACATGATGGAAGTTCTTACTGATTAAGTAAAAACGTCCTAATATATTGATGTTTAGACGTCAGACGAAGAGGTTGCGTTTGCTAGGCATATGTGCCTTGTTGTTTTTTTTTTTTTACCTCAAAATAATAAAAAAATCGTAGAACGATCACTCTTTGCCTTATGGAGACCTAGCCGTTTGGATTAGAATAAAAGGCTTCAGCACCTAGTGTATCTCATGAAAAAAGTAAATTAAACAGTTACTTTATTTTTTCTTGAATGTTAGAACATATCATATGAATTTTATACTTAATTATTGTCAGGTTTACTGTTGTAATAATATGTTTTTGTTTGTATTGTGTACTTCCTACACAAAGTGATTTCTATCACTGCCGATGAGGCCCAGGGCTCATCATTCTTTTTATCGAAGCCTTTTTCCTTCCGCTCCAATATATTTCAATAGAAAGGAAACACGAATATGAATACTAATAATAATTGTATTATTATTATCATTAT
Organism: Ixodes persulcatus; assembly: GCA_013358835.2. Classification (NCBI taxonomy): domain Eukaryota; kingdom Metazoa; phylum Arthropoda; class Arachnida; order Ixodida; family Ixodidae; genus Ixodes; species Ixodes persulcatus. The sequence goes on along the minus strand of JABSTQ010009675.1, from coordinate 1,297,861 downwards.
TATTATTATTAATTTAATATTAATAAGAATATTATTATTATTATTAGAATCTAGTCGTAGGGCTCCACAGTTTTTTTTTTTTACCGCTGCCACTTATTAGGTTTTCTTTATTATATTTATTGGTTTATGCAATACCCACAACGCTAATTCAGGCATTACAGTGGGGGATATACATACAAAAAAACATGCAATGTCAGTCAGACCTTTGGTCCACAGCAGATGAATCATTCAAACGACACATAAACCTTATAATCCATACAAAGAAATAGAAACTTATAAACAATACATATAAACATAGCTCATAAACCACTGGCGAGAAACTTTTCCACAGCCAGTGAGAAAAATCTCACGTCAGGCAAACACCACCAGCACCACCACCAGCACCACGCAAGGGAATGCAAGGTAATATAAAGAACTCAAGCTAGATTTATTCTAACGGAGAAAAAAAGTCATCATTCGATAGTACACCAACCACAGACGGAGGCAATCGATTCCACTCATAGATTAGTTCTTGGAAAGGACATCCTAAGTACCTATGTTTTGAACAAAATTTCTCGCACCTTTAAATTATGGTCAGCACGCTCGGATTGATAGTGGGGCGGGATTATATACATGTCTCTTTGTACGCCAACTGTCGAATGGTAAATGCTGTGAAACAACTTCAAACGAAGTCTTCTTCTGCGAGTTTAAAGTAACCCCCATTTTAAGATAACTTTCGTGCGTGTCGCGCTGAAATCTCTACTATAGTTCCCGGTAACAAAGTTCTGTAGTCTTTGTAGTTTTATTTTGTCACGTGCTGTAGGCGGGTTCCAGACGACACAGGCGTATTCCATAACTGACCTGGCGTATGTTTTATAGGGCAATTCCCGAGTGTTTGTATTGAAGTTTCTAGCATTACGATGGAGAACCCTAACATTTTACCAGCATTGGCCACTACGTAATCAACGTGGGTATGCCAGTTTAAGTCAGTCGTGTAATTTACCCCCAGATAATTATAGTCTAACACGCTTGATAAAATATTGTTATTTATAGCATAGGAGGCAGCGTACGATTTTTTTTTTTTTTGTGAATGACATCAAAACGGTTGTTCCTAAATTTAACTGCATAACGATTTCGCCGACTTAAGGCCTCTGGCGAGGTCCTACCATTTGGACAAGCAGGAGAGGCTCTAGTGGGCTGTCGATCGACGTCCTACCATCTACGTAAGGCAGGTAAATCGTCTGAGGCGATCGCTGAACCGCCTGCACGATCGTGCAGGCGGTGCGTTGAACATCACTCTAAAGACACCGATCCACGCCGGCTCCGCTGTTGCGCCAAGTGAGGGTTCTCTTCAATCAACGACTTCAGACTTCTTGATCACCGGACAAACTGTTTTCACGGTGAGAATCGTGCGCTCATTGCACGCACAGATCTCACGGTGTGTTCTTTTGTCGGCTTGGTACCGAGAGCTTCGCTTTTGCGTCCTGCGGCCGCCGGTTGAGACCTGCCGAGACCACGTCAGCTGACGCCGAAAACACGAGGTGGATCGCCTTCTTTGGCAAACGGACTCTATATAAATCGGACCCTGAAGTCATTGTCGACACTGTAGGTGTCAAGCTTCACTGGAGATTACTATCTTCACCGTCTTCGGCAAGTGGAGCCTGTTTATACATTAATGTATCCTACATTTAGTTAAGTCTATGCGAAAATAATTTTATTTTTTATTTTTTTTAGTACGCGTGCCACAGTTTGCCTTTCAAATACGCACGTCTGACACCAAGGCGACTTAATGCATTGCGTGCTTTAAACCTGTCCCAAGTGATGGGTGCTTCATGAAGTGTGTTCCTGTAATCATGTTTATCATCTTGACGCGTGCTCCGGTACTTGTGACAGAACATTCAAGTCACTGGGGCCAGGGAAACGCAAAAAATTGAACTGTCTTGCACGTAGAAATCACGAGAGCAGGATAAGCATCGGTAGTGAGATAGAAGCTATTTCTTCGGTCGAGGAGGATAGGCTGTTCGAGCAACTTGCAGAGATAAACTCAAAACTCGAACTGCTTTACTCTCTGAAAGCGAACGTCGACCGACTCTGTGACCTTCCATCTAAGTTAGACGACCTACTGTCTCTGAGACCATCGGCGGATGCAATTAAGAATACTATCAAAAGCCTCCAAAAATCGGTTAAATAGTGTGATCAGTAGGGGAACTCATTACCTAGAATAATAAGAAAGCAAAGTTACTTCGGCCAGAACTTGTAGCGTTGCAGGGCAAAGTTTTCAACCAATGCGCGGTCATCGAACATCTAAAGACAAATATAAACTCAATTGAACAGTACTGTAAGAGATTCAACAGGAAAATTCATGATAATCTTTGCGCAACTCATAAATATCAGAACAAAACTATATGCAACATTGCTCAACAACTAAACAACGTAAGTTTCAACCGTTCCCAAGTGCATCATTCCACCACTGGCGCTCCAGGCATGATGCGCCCCCCTTCCATTCCCCCCCCCCCCCCCCGCAATATTAATCCAGTTACACTTCGGTAAAGGTCAAACAACAATGGTTGAAAGTTCATAAAATGTTGGCCACGCTTCCTCGGTTTGATAACCAATATAAAGTCTATTTCATTGACAACCTAAGCAGGATGAACAAAGTACTCTTCTTCCAGGCGCAGAACAAGGGCAAAGAGAGATCACATAAATTTCTCTAGGATAAGAACGGTTTCATTTTTGCGAAAAAAAGACAAAACGTCAACGTCGATGTGAACCTCTCAGTAGTATTTACTGATTTTCCCTCGTTTCTTGACTTCTTTCTGCCTAGGCCCAGTGCGCGTACGGTGCTACATGTTAATATAAGCAGTATTAGAAAACATTGGAATGCATTTGAGAACATCGTTGTACCAGTTATAGTTAGAGTCGACGTTTTCGCTGCAACTGAAATTAATCTATGCACATATACATGAAGCAAAGCCAATTTTCCTTACCAAGTTTCGAAGCATTCTTTCTTAACCATAGCCTGCCTAAAGGAGGAGGCATCGCTGTTTGCGTAAATGATGACTGGTCTACTGCAGATTTCAAGGTTTCTTCTGAACACGCCCAATGTCTCTCTGTTAAGCAATTTAATAATACTTCTGGAACTTGGATCATTGACTTTTACAGACCGCTGTCGGGAAATGTGCTTGAATTTGTAGCTGATTTAAACTCGAATATAGGGAACATGTCTACCAATCGATGAGCTTTGCTAGTAGGTGATTTTAACATAAATCTTCGGAAACCTTCAAAATCAACTGTTTGTGATTATTTAAAATATATCTACCGACCATGGTTTAGAAAGTATAATACAATAAGCAGCAAGGGAAGAACTTCTAGAAGAAAACCTGGTAATTTTGTGTATCGACCACAGAAATGTTAGACGAAAAGGAGCTTATGACAGGATTTTATATGTGGAGAATACAATCTACAGGGATCCTTACTCTTAACTTGTGGATATTTTCAATCATTTCAAAAGAGCGCGTAAAACTGGGTTATTAAAGCAGAAAAGCGAAACCCAAATCAGCCTTGGCTTACGGCTTATGTTCTTTCGGCCATTATATAAAAAATATATCTTGTGAGCGCGATGTCGTCGACACCAAAAGTGAAAGAGTTAAATGTAGAATATCAAAGCAAATAAAATTACATCGATTCACTTGTTGTGTATAAGAAACGACGACACATCCAGGAATCATTTCATAAATCACGCTTTTGATCTGTCAAAAACATGGGCTCTAGTAAACGATGTCACAGCACGTGCTTCTAAGCCATTCCTCGATGATGCTATCCTGAAAATGTTTGGTTTGATACGAAATGAATTGCCGAAAGCTTCAAAAGATTCTTTGCTTCGGTCTCGTGCATTTCACCTGATGAGAATATTATGTCCATTAACCTTGAACGCCTTTGTGAGCACTCAGTATTGTTAACCAAAACAACTCTCGAAGATCTTCCTGTATTTATATTCAGTTTCATGCCGAGCAAGGCGTTAGGCGCGAATGCAACCAATTTGTGCGACTTAAGTCGCAGTTTGGATACTATGAGTATTGCATTTCTTTATGTATTCAATGGAATTCTAAAACTGGGGTTATTCCTGAAGTCTTCAAAAGTTTAATAATCAGACCACTCTAAAAGTGGTAAGCGTAATATGGTTGAAAATTATAGGCCAATTTCTATTCTCCCATGCTTAGCACTGAATCTGGAAAAAATTCATTTTAAGAACAATGACGTCCTGTCTTGATAAGTTTATCTGTTGTCTTCAAATAAGTTCGGGTTGATCGCGGGGCGTAGCACCGATTGTTTACTTGACGATCTTGTAGACACGTTGAATTTCTCATTTTATTGCAACAAATTTGCACGCGCACTGTTCTTATATGAGGAGAAATCATTTGACCCTATCTCGCATAAAATATTGTTACTAAAAATATTCGTCTAATGTATGAGACACCCCCTTTTCAGATTAATTCAAAGTTTTCTATAAAATCGTACCCAGGAAGTTTTCATTTTTGAAGCGCGGCAGTAAATTTGAACGCCGGAGTTACCCAGGGTTGTGTGTGGTCGCCACTTTTATTTAGTCTGTATCTAAATAATAGGGGGAAAATATGTTCTGGAAGTGATTTACTTCATTACGCGGGTGATACCCTATTAGTGTCACTTCACTTAAACTTTCACAATGCAATTATTCTTTTGCCGTCTTTTGCTAACCAGGTAATGAATAGACTTCTTCCAAAACTTGAAGCGCCCCATCACGGCGAAATGCCACGCAGTGCACTCTGGGAACTAGTTGGCCGCTCAGTTTCGGTTTCGATTAAGGAGCTTCAATTCATGCTATCACGCCGTGACCGAATGCGCTGCTTGCGTTTTCGATTGTCCTACTTCCCGGGAACGTAATGTACTGCTAAGCATTCTCGAGCGATATAGAAGGAAGCCAGGGGCACTTTTCTTGATTCCCGACTGCCGGATATTGTGCCTGCGTAGGCAAACGTGACTTGGTCCCCTCACCCCACGATCATGTCTTTCAGCTCAGTTTCAATAACCCTGTCTAATACCATTGAACCACAATTGAAATTGGGTCACTTTGAACCCTGCACGTATTTTTTTTTTTTTGCCAAAGATCAGCTTCGCGTTACTTCATTGAGCAAAAAACAAGCCGCATCCTCGCAGGATACTTACAGTTGTGCCCAACGTTGGCGCATGAACTTTTAAGGAAACGCAATAAATTCGCACTCACTACTGCACAAATGTTACTATGAAACCCTCCTCGTGTCGTAATATATCTCCCACTAAAATGTATGCCGATTGGAGATTACGTTTTCGCAAACCCCGAGATCGGCGAGCCCAACGGTGTCCCTAACAAGCGTGCCCTACTCGTCGCGAAGCATTTTTGAACGAGCGTTTACTGATGCCCAAGATCTGTGTCTGAACGGTGGCTCTGATCTCGGCACACTCTGTTAGGAAGAAAGCAAACATGCAACAAATCTTATGGCCATTAGCAACCACCAAATGCGCTGAGGAAGCTCATTTGGCGCACCACATAGGAGTTCACGGCGTTTACGTGCTGACGCCGAACTGTGCGAAATTCTTCACGCAAGTGCTCGACCGTTGCTTTCTTCAAAACGGTTTGTATGCGTGAATATGCCCTTATGATTGCAGGATAAGTTCATGCGACATTAAATTAGTCAAATGGAAGTGTGTAGGGACTTCACTTCGTGGAGTGCTGCACATCAGTTAAGCTATAAGGGGATAAAAGTGTTTGATTTTAGCTTTTCAACGGCGTCTCCAAAGTTTTAAGTCGCGTACTCAGGCGTATTAAAAGAATCAGTAACTGAAAAAGGGTAATTTTGTCAATGGATGCTTCAAACAAGTAACAAACTTACTGACAAGCAAACAGTAATGTAAACTCGCTAGCTAGGTGTATGCGAACTTATTGGTTGTTACAGCTTACTCATGGTGAATTCCGCTCGCAGATCTCGAGCACTCCAAAAGCGCTCCATTTGGAGCGCGCATATTCCGCTCGCAGATCTGGCTCGAGCTGGTCATCTTCCCCTCGTAGATCTCTGGCAACGCCCGCTCCACGGAGCGCCTCAAACTCCGCCGAACTTGCTCTGCGGGGTTTCACAGATCTCTCCGGAAGTTGACAGAGCGGCCCACGTGATTTCCTTCTAAATCGGCAGTGCGCATGTGCGGCGAGGTTGGCGAGGTCGGCGGGCCGGACGGGTCGTCGAGTTAGATCTGTTCGGGTGCATCGGTTGTTTACGTGGGATTGTGACGGCTCGAACGCTTCTACCTCGCGTAGATCAGGGATACAAAGCCGGGACTGTGGAGCGTGGTTAATCGTAAGCGCTAACATCTGTGATCGTGAGAGGAAGAACGACAGGAAAGCCGGAGGCAGACGCAAGGTTAGGCCTGTTCATTCCGCAGCCAATGATTGTTTACCTTTTTACACGGCATTCCGCCGGCGTTTTCCCGTGCAATAAAGCAAGAAGAGATAAGGCAACGACCGTGCAAGTCATGGTTTGTTACCTCTGTGTTTATTAAAGTCGTACAAGAAATCTGAACTCCACCGCTGGCAATCGCTGTCCGTGCCCCGCCGCTTCGACGCGGCCGAAAGGTATGTGACGGTGCCAAACGCGGACGTCTTCGTTATTTGCGACATGAGCGCCGTGGTACGTATAATTTCGCCCGGCCTGTGTCGCGTGTTATTTCTGCGTCGGAAAGATCACTCGGCTCAGGCGTTGGTGGGCTTGTCAAGTTCGAGCAGCGGCCATTTTGAATGGCGGAGGGGGAAGCGATGTGGAGGGGTGTGGGGGAGGTCGCTCCAAAAAGGCGAGTTTATCTTCCCCTCGTCGATTCGGAGCGGGTCCCACGGAGCGGAGTTTTGCCTCCCTCGCGGATTTTGGAGAAGCGCTCCGGATCTACGAGTGCAATTCACCATTACTCGTACACGAGCAAGATGTTTGAGCTCCGCAGCGTCGAGATTCCCAGCACTGGCTCCTCCACGTACCTCGAAACGCTAACAGGAAGGCTGGAGTACAAAAATAAACAAGTACGTGTCAAGACAAGCTTTACGTATGGTTCGGGCGTTTGCTGAAGCTTCGAGGTCTGGCCGTTTAGGTTAGTTTAGAGACCCAAAACGATGCGCTCGGGACCAGAAAATGTGAGATAACGGCTGTTCATAATCCACGCTCTGTGAATGATCTCTTCGCGACCTGTCCATCGAAACCGAAACCATACCTTTCTCCTCCTTGGCCAACTAGTTCCCAGAGAGCAACACGCGCAGTGTTGCTCGCAGGAATTTAAGGAAGTAGTCTATTGGTTTTATACCAGTATCATCAAAATCAACACAAAGAAATCAGAACTTTTATGATTAGTAGTCCATTGAAACATAAATGCCTAGATATTCAATGTTTGCTTCATTCGTCGACTTGCGTTGATTGCTGTTGTACTTCTATTGAGTGTAGTAATGTATTCAAATGCTTAACTATTCTTCTTAATGTAATCGATCGTGGTGTATTCATCTTACCAACATTGCTGCGAAACTCTGTAGTGTATCCTGCCTTTTGTATTCCACGAAAACGGTTCTGCATATCTCAGTCCAAAGAGTGGTAGCCAACGCTTTGTCACAGGGTGTACTGCGTTATTTAATCACTTTACGTTCTAATTTTTCGCAAATGTCGACGACTAAGATTGACAATACCCCAAAAGGAATTTTACGTGGAGTTGCGTACCACACCGAGGATGCATCAAACAAGGATATATTCAAGTAATTCGAATCTCCCACGTTTGTCGACATTTTAATATATATGTCATTACTGATCTATTTTTCAGAGCTCACTAAGAAACGGTGAGCGTTTCAAGCGCCTTGTGTGTACGCCAAATATGGAAAGAGAATGCGGTCCATCTATGTTCCTTACATCTTTAATAGGCTACCCAAGCATTTTCTTGGGCTGGGCTCCAAACAACAGCTGAAAAAAAGCTTGCGAACTTTGCGCTAAATTTGTTTGCTTTATAAACCATTACTGAACTACACCTGGTATGAACGTCTGTTCGGTATATATTTTTGTATCTGACGTCACTTATGGTTATAGTGGATACAGCAAGTTTTCTGCAATGCTATGTTGTGTTATGCCTACTAGTACTTGCTTTGAGCAAGACATACGTGTTCTTACTTTTGCTATTCAACTTGACTATTGTACTGTGTTTGTAACTTCGTAGTTTTCTTTTTTCGTTCTTCGTTTTGATGATAGCTTTTGTGTATTTGTGTTTTGTTTGTGGAGTTTGCACGCTTTTTTGTAATTTTGGTATTTTGAACGGCTTCTTTATTTTTTGAAACTCACTGCGCATTACCAATGCCATCACTCTGTTCGAATCATATTGTGCTTACGTAAAACAATTGCGGTGTCCAACTCCCGCAAGCTATCAGAGGCTTTGGCGCACCCGTAAAACTTTTTTCGTCCCTAACATCTGTCAATAAAATATTGTTATTATTATTATTTTTATTATTATTATTATTATATTCCGTAATGTTTAAATTAGAAAAGTATCCCATTTACGATAGCATACGCTATATATCTACACTCTAAAAAAAAAGGTGTAGCCCTTACACCCCTTGTCACATATACGACACCCCAAAACTTCAGTTCGCCGTACAGCGCACTGATATCAAGCTGACGGCCCCAACTTTTACGAGAGGCTTGATGACGGTGAGATAAAAGATATTAAACAACTAAAGTAAGCATCAAAGAGTACAGAAAGAAAACACTGAGGTTTTACAGTAGGGTCAAGAAAACCCCAATAACTTTTTTTTTTATAGTCAGTTACACTTACTTAAGCTATTTTTATAAGTTGCACAACTCGGCTATCAAGCCACTCGTGAAATTTGGTAGCGTAGGTTGAACGTCAGTGCGCTGTATGCCCAACTGAATTTTAGGGGTGTCGTATAGTGACAGGGGATGTAATGGCTGCACACCCTTTTTTTTTAGTGTATACATCTGGTTCTGCTGCGGCTGCGTTTGCCACCATGGTATCATTAAACAAAATGTCCGATTCATGGTTGTAATATATAAAAATAATAACATAAAGTTATGTCACTTTGCCCGTTTTGTCTTTGTGGCTAACGATACTTTCGACCGTAAACAAAACGTTCAGTGAGGCGGAGATTATTTTTGAAGTTAAAATAATCAGGGATCAAATTGTTTTCAAACTCCACATTTAACCTTTTATAGGGAGTTTTTTCTCTCTCATGATTGGGCGAGTTAAGTATCAAAATATACGTGTTCTTCTGTTTTGAGCCACCTTTAATTAATGCTTGCGCTACATTGAACCTGAATTCCGAGTATAAAGTTCTAGTTCATTCTTTTAGCGAGGGCCTTTGCAGTTTGCACACCCACAATCAAGCCCGAAGTAGATTCGCCTCTATTGCTAACCGTGCTCTACTATTCTTCTCGGGTGGTCAATCAATTCCTGAAAACGTTCGTAGACAGCGCAAGGCAGGGGCAAATAGAAGTTGCGCACAAAGCTGAAGTTCGGAGGTTCATTAGTGAAGTGCTCACTGCTCAAATAGAATTCGTCTGCTCATTTGCTACTTTAATCTTTCCGCTATTTTTTTTTTCCAATTTCGACGCTAAAATTGCTTTGAGTGCCAGATCGCGAAATCTAACATTCATTAGCTTAAACAAACATCTTTTTAATATAAATGGGAGTCGACTAACATTTAAACCGAATTGTCTTCAATCTTAAATGGTATATATACTCAGATTACCAGTACCTCCAGCAAATATATCTAAATAGCACCAAATCTACATGTCGATAATTTTACTCTTTACTGTATTTGAAGTGGCTAATTGTAAAACCTTAATTTATCTCACCCAACAGAAAAACAGAAAAACCGTTTTGGCAATGCACAGATATTTTACTATATTATAAGCGTCCTGTTAATAGTGTATAGGAGTTCATAATAAAAACAAAAGATGTCTACCGAACGAGCAATGTATTGCTTCCATAATTATTAAACGTTCATTTTTGCTCTCACAGGATTTCCTAAACTCAACTGGGAAAATGCCATTACTCAAACCCTTCCCCGCAGAGTCTCATGTTCGTTTATTCCACGCGTCCTCTGACAAAGTAATTATCTACACAGTAAAAAACAAGATAACCCTGGACTTGATTGTTTCATCATGATAAACGCTCAGCTCGACCGATTCCCCCGCAGCAAGGGGCTGCCACCTCATTCCCTCGCGTGTGGATGCCCGCACGCCCCATTTCTGAGTCGGGCGCCTTCCCTCTGACTGCGGGGGCTCCTTTGATTGATTACAATCGGTCTCGGTGGAAACAGGAGAAAGCTTTCAGCTCGTCCCCTGGAGAATGGGCTCCACCGCTCCATTGCCGACGGCGCTGACGCTACTCGGTGATGCAGTGAAGGCACGCCTAATGCGGCGTAAGCTTCCGTTTTGCCCAACCACCGAAGCGTTCCCAGAAAAGGCCGATGGCCTTGTGTTGTACAGCGAGGTGCTCCTTTCGACCGAGAGGAGCGTGGTGGACAAAACAAAATCTTCGTCCCTTCGTTTAGGGATTGCTTATGAGCTTTATCAATTGGATCTGGCGTAGAAATGTACATAAAATTAAAAAAAACAGGATTACTTGGGGGCTTTAATTGTATAACTTGGAAAATGTTGCGGATATTAAGATAATATGTCTCACGACGAATCGTTAAGTGGAAGAAGAAGCGAATATCTTTTATGTATATGACGTAAGATGGGGCACTCCTTTCGTGTAAAATTTAAAATGTACGTACAAGTAAATATATGTAACTAAAATAATGATAAATTTCGTGCATCGTTTTATATTATTCGTTTCATAAGGTTTATAAGCAATCGCGTCTATATCAAGACATAGGAAAGAAACACCCGACCAGCGTCAGTCAAACTTAGGTTTTTTTTACATCGAAATGAGCTGGCGTTCAATGTACAGAAATTTTTGCCATCGCCTGCTTGCGCCATCTTTTGGCGCGTTCCGTCAGCGCTCCCATAGAAGCCCCTGTATTTCGTATACAAATATGGCCACAACGCAGAATCGTTCCGCTTTGAAAAATTTGCCATGCTACTACTCTACTCTAATATATACCGCAAACCGCAGTGTCTTCAGCCGAATAAACGTTTTGATGTATCGCCACTAGGAATAGTACCCAAGTTAATCAAAGCGTGCAGTTTATACTTTGGTATAAAAATCGCTATGATTGCATAATTTACTTAGGATCACCTCCCCTAAATAACAGCAATATCTGCCTTGTCTAAAGTGTGTTTTAGATCTGTAGAAAAATATATTTTGCCGGCAACTCACACCAACATTTGGCAAGGAACAAAGTTCAAAAGAGTACAATTTAAAAATAAAAAATACAAGATTTGCCATCAACTAGAGCAAACCACAAGAAACGATAATGTGCTGGTTACATGTTTTTTCTCAAAATTGTTTTTTTTTTTGGGTACCTGAGACCAATTTGCCAAATAAGGCGAATTCATTCTGGTTTAGACTTTTACGATCATTTCCAGTATTCAGCTAAAGACATGGATAAGCTAGACAGCAAAACAGCCATGTGTGTTACGACGCAATAAAATTATAAGTACATTTTCAAAATATTTGCACTCATGATGATTGTTATGCGGTTATGACAGTGACTTTTTTATTGTAAGGAAGGGAAGCACTCCGATGAATAAACAATTTATGAGAGGATGCTCGTTCTTGCCAAGTTAGCAATCACGTGCCAAAAATATTTAGGAACGTACTAAATATTTATAGTAAATTAATTATCCTAACTGCGCTGCACGCAAATAGCAAAAACGAAAATCGGGAAAGAGCGCATTGAAATATCTGACTTCATACAACATTCCATGAAGAGGGCTGAAGCCCAGGATTGTGCAGTAGCAAAGGCTACTATTCGGCGTCCTTAAAGTTTGCATTTTGTCAAAAATCAAGAATACGAATCAAGAAATGCTTCTAAAATAACGAGTCATCCCATTATCGATCCCGGATTTCTCAAAAATGATTCGTTCTTGAGTATTTGCCATAGTACAGGAATGGGCTTGAGGGCTCTACAATTTATATTCCACCTTTAGATAAGAACTGGGTCGTCATAAAAAATTGCCTGGTGAGGCACGGGTACTCAAATTTTATTAGATGAACGAATGCGTAAAAACAGCCGAACCATCCCCAATTTGCGACCGGTTAACTAAAAAAAGGGTTCACATAGTAGTGTCTGCAATAGTACCAGAATGGGCTCGAGGGCTCTATGTTATTATATTTCGCTTTTAACTGAATACTTTGTTGTCCTCAAAAAGTCACCTGGTGAGGAGGGTTCCCAAATTCCAACAGGTGAACCAATGCGTAAAAACAGCCAAACCATCCCCACTTTGCGGCCGGTTTTCTCTAAAAGAAGTCACTTTTGAATACTTTCTAGAGTACCAGGATGGGCTCAAGGACTCTACAATTTATATTCAGCTTTTTGCTAGGAACTAATTTGTCTTCAAAAACTTCCCTCGACTAGGCGCGTGTGGCTAAATAAAAAATAAAAATACCGAATACGCAAAAAAACAGTTGAAGCATCCCCACTTTGAGACCGGTTTTCGTAAACAAATTAATTCGTGTTTGAATTTTTGTCATAATACCAGAATGGGCTCGAGAGCTCTTCATGTTATATTCTGTCTTTAGCTAGGAACTGCGTTGTCCTCGCAAAGTTGCTTGGCGAGTCGCGGTAGCCCACATTTCTAAAGATGAACGAATCCTTAAAAACGGCCGATACATCCCCACTTTGAGACGTTGCTACTCGGTATGCGTAGATTTTTTTTTTACGATTTCGCATGATGAATGCAGTTGATAAAATATTATCCGCGTTTTTGCATCGTCAGCTTTGCATTTTTTGCACGAGTGAGCGCACCACCACGACTCCCATGTGCTGTAATGCTTTCGAACATTTACTAATCTAGAGGTTGTTTGTTTTTACGTTAATTTGAACAATGTGTTAATTCTTATTATTACAATTATTCGAAAACATTTTGTCTACGCCGATTAGCTCCCTATATAATTTCCCCCTGGTCATACGCTTACGCGAGTATACTGCGATAATATAGCCTTAACGGGTTCAAAATGAAACGATGCGAATAGCCTAAAACAAGCACCATATACGCACGATATAAACGTAAGAAATTATATTTAATATTAAAGTAGATTCGAGCGTGGTGCAAATGCCGTATGAGCGATAGTTTTTATTCTTTGTTTAAACTAAAGTCCAGAAGTAGCCGACGCTTCGAGTTAATGGGAACAATTAAGCGCCGTAGAAGGCGCAAGCCGCTGTTCCTTTTCTCCTTTCGATTCTCTCAGGGATGATAGAAGACGTATAGAAACATGACGAACGCCGAGATGGCGTTTGTCATGTCTGATTGTTCAATTCAGCTCGAAACGTCGGCTGCATCTGGACGTAAAGGTGAAACGAAGTACAGGAGATATTGCCTCGTGCGTGACGGGGATATGTACATATACGCCCTATACTAAAGTCATGTTTAATCATTTTCGCGTATACTGAAAAGTAAGTTAAACTGCTCGACAATTTACTTTTCGTGTGATTTTAACTGTATTGTACATGACATGGCAGTGCAAATTGCGCGCGATATAAAAACTCTCGCAGCGTGTTTTAAAATATTATGGTCCAACGTAGTGAGTTAGAAGATTTTGTGCTTTGCACGTTAAATGGACGAGGTGTACAGCTTACACGCATTTTCAGGGTGCATGCTGTTTTGTTAAGTACTATTCAAAGTATTTTTGTTTTTGTATTCGTGGACTTTGGTTGCAAGCTATAAGTGCGTATTTTAGCGATCGCGGATGATGTGGCGATTTTTGCGTAGACTCCAAGCGTTTCGAAATGTCCGTCGAGCTCACGGAGATGTTTTGAAAAAATAAGAGCAGCTCCGTCAACTAGGATAAGCGTTTGGGTCTTTGGCACGGCGATTGGCCTTCAACGCTGGTTGTTTTTAACAAACGTGTTGTATGAAACGAATCGCCATCGCGTTATCTTGAAGTTCCCCTTGAACACTACTGCAACAATGACGACTATTGGCGCGATCACGTGGAAGTTTCGCACTCAAAATTGCGACAAAGTTGTGAGGTTATAGGATGCCAATTTTCGAACGGGCATCGGCTTGCAATGCGTTTTTTTACCGCAAGCGTGTGGTATGCTTTTCAAGGTGCTTCATCGCTCATGAATTAACATGAGACGTATTCACTGTGTTTTTGCTGTTTTATTTGGTGTTCGGTTTAAGAACGTACGAGTCGTACAAACCTGTTTAGTAGAGTGGTGCTTCCGGGGGGGGGGGGGGGGGGGGTAGTTTTGTTTTTGACGAAACACGTAAATCTATTTACTTATCGTAGAGACCAAAAAGACCATTCGTCTTGTGTGTCGAGCAGGCGACTAATGAAAGATTTAATGGCTAATGAATGATTTAACTTTTCTTCCTTGGCAACCTATTCCTTGGGGTTGAAGAAAAGGAAGTTTGAAATACAAATCAGTTGATAGTTCAGCGCTGTGATAGTGTACGTTTCTGTGTGTTTGGATTTTGAGTAACTGTCTACCTATGCGCTGGTTCGTAATTATGCCTTACCAACTCGTCCAATCTGCGGTATTAACATGATTTAATGGATTTGCTTTTTTGAGTTCCTCTGTATAATTTATCGTACAATACAGTCCCAGAGCAGGATATCTTAAAGCGAGTCATGCGATTGGTGGCAACCCCTTAACGCGAATATTTTTTTTTAAGTAGCATTGTAAAACTATTTCGGTTGAAGCCTGGTTAGTTGAAAAGGTATCCCAGTAGTTTGGTCAGACAACTGCCTACTGTGCTGAAAGCAGGAAACGGTTGATCGCGTTTTCCCAGACGGTTGGGAAGCGGTCTTCTTTCGGGACGTACTGCAAAAGACCCTCGGAAAAGACTTCTCATTAACGCCCCATGGCTAGGGTTTTGCGCGGTATGAGGTAAAAATGACGCTCCATACGATATGATCCTACCTCTAGGCCTCCACAGCTAACGGCGTGCCGCATGACTGTGCGCCACGCCAATATCGATGTTAGTCCCCTGCAAAATATTTTATTGAGCACATGCGCAGAACGTATAAGTTGACAAGCTCCGAGAAAAGAGTGGACACTCTGACATTCACTGCCGCGTAGCGGCGCTTGTGACGCAGCCCGCTTGACCGGTTCGGTCTGACTGGCTTCGGTATTCGAAGATACGCCGTGAAACACATTGTTTTTGTGTGGGTTCACAAAGTGTATTACCAACATCTGTTGCCACTGCGAAAATGTCCGGATTGAGACAATATTTCCTGGAACTTTCGAGCTAAATTTTCGCCCGCCGGGACTTCGTAGTTTTGGCAGTTTCCGACATTTGGGACCAAGGCAAGCAGCTCGCCGAAATCTGCGTCTATCGTTCGTGGTTTCCGCCACATGGACCGTTGTGTTTTGGCCGTTCCAGGAGTACAATACGGTGAACTTCCCTTCTCTGGTGTTCTGTGTTTGTGTCAGAAGTTCAAGCGTAAATTGCTGCATACATACCAAAGCCGCATTTGAAAAAAAAATGTCAATTTGAAGACGTCTTTATTTAAAGGAAGTTGGCTGTTTTTGTATTTGTATTCGGCTACATCAAGGCCTGCTATTGGTGAAAACGACTTAGTTATTCCTCTCGTGTGTTCTTTACGTGGGAAAGGAGCGCGGTGCCATGCGTCTACTGGCCGTTTCGGAGACATGTGACTAAGGGGCAAGAATTTGAAGACATCACTTCCGATCAGCTGATGTGCGCGGATTCGTGTGCTCATACTTTGGAGATTTACCCCTGACCATGCGGTAGATATTAGAACAGTTATTTTACAGTACCTGCTACAGCTTCGCGACAACAGTTTATGAATTTTGAGACACACTTGTTGTCTATGTGAAACGAGTTAATTTGTGTAAGCGTATACATGCTGCACGTTCCTGACAGCAACATGCTTGTTGACGTGTTTATTTACGCACGTTCATTTAAATTCGCTTTACGTTACATACTTTGTTTTTGAACGTTCCAGTTGGGCTGAAAATAACTTCATGATAATGTTGTTTTATTGATCTCGTGACGCTTCTGCGATCTATTTCAAGCCAAAATAAAGACGTTTTTAGCCTCCCTGTGAATGCGACATAAGAAGGCTGAGGCTGGGGTGCAAAGGCCACTTTAAAAATTTCACTGCCTTTTCGTTGTGACGCGAATGCACTTCTAGGCGAGAGGCATCAATCGGGAGATGACGGAGAAGGTGGCAGTAGAAAACAAGAAAGCTCGGGTCCTGTGATCGCCAACTACATGTACTTTCAGTCTTAGTGTTTTGGTTTCTTGTCGCCATTGTTTTATACAAGAAGAAATTAACATTGTGCAGTATTCCGCCACAAATTTAGCCTGGCTGAGAATATGTTGTGGCAACAAATAAAAGGCAGAAAACGTATGTTAGTTGTTTGGTGACAAATATGTGGGAGCATTTATTCAGAACTGTATACTGTGCTGACAGCAAATGCGAGTCCCTCCCTGTGGATGCTGGGCATATATGAATAGGAGAGACATCAGCTCTTAAATAAATGCCGTTTCACGTTGATATAACACGAGCGTAAAAGTGCACTGGGAATCTCGACCCAAAGCTAGGCACCTAAGCTTTTATCCGTTGAATTATACTGTAAAAATCAAAGAAATCGTTAGCGTGCTAATTTACAACCATGCAACTGCAGAATATGCTATTTGCAGGGTTCATTTCTTAAAACTAAATGTGCAGGGGCCGCCGACGGGCCGCCGACGGGCCGCCGACTGCCTGATTTCGCAATAAAAAGCAAGCGTCCTGAGTTTGCCCAGAGCTTGCCGGCCTTGCGGACTAGGCAGGCCGCGACGACAGCGCCACCACTCTCGCGCAAAAGGAAGGGGGCGACTTTACGGGGCGCGTCTATTACGCAGCTTGTCAACTTAGACGATCTAGTGACGTGACGTTGGTTAGGCCGACGGCGACGCCGCAAAACACGGGAACGAGCGCCTAAGAGCTGCACTCTAAGATAAGATTGTTTTGGGACTATCTCTGAACTTGTTCACAACATACTCCGGACCTAAACTACCCGGTGTTCGTTAGAAAAACAGAACATGCATTTAGGCCTGTGCAAAAAAAAAAAAAATATATGTATCGGAAAAGCTCAACCATTGTGAGAGTCTGAAACAAGCGGTTGATATAAAACGCGAAATTTTGAGAAAATGATGTTACTTGGATCAAAAGATAATTAGGAAACACGATTTCTTTTGCAGCGTGAGCTACACAGGCCGAGGTTGAGCAGTTTCGCGTGGCTCGCATAGTGAGCCGTGCTCCGTGCTGCGCATGCGCGAGGAGCACAGACGCCACACGGCACACAGCTGGCGCGCTCCGCCGCCGCCGCCCCGCACGCCTCGCCGGTCTGCGCATTCCAGAGGAGTGACGTCATAGCCGCGGAAGACGCACTGGCGCCGCCGCGTGCCCAGCTGCGCGCCTCCGTTGCGCAGTAGCCAAGTCTGACTCTGCACCGAATCCACTTGATAGCGCCTCTCGTTTTGTGCGCAAAAGCTCACGCTACGTATATCCTGGCATAGCCGAGCTAAGCCACCGCAATTTTTTTCATGAGCGGACGTTCGGTTCAGCTTAATATCTTAAAAACGTTAACTTAGATTAGGGGTGCGTGATTCATTTATATCAGTAATAAACACTGGTCAGAAAGAAATACAATATTTGTTTTTTCGTGATGACAAGCTGCTTTCACTGGTATAGATGATACAGGCGCTCGCAATGTCTTCTTGTTTTGACAATATGAGGCTTAGGTGGAGGTTGACTCATAGAAAAAAATTGGTATTTATATTTAATATCTTGATTTAAGCAACGTCATGTTCTCAAACTTCCGAGTTTTTATCAGAACCGCTAGTGTCACATTCGCACGCTGTTTCATCTTTCTGCCATGCGCAGCTTACTTACGAGGGCCCAAAACGCGGTTTTCTTTTCTAACGACCACCGGGTATACCGAAAATAGAGCCAACTACAAAGGTGGGCATATCAATACCAAGAAGCGACAGAACAGAGAGAGCAGCGTGTACGTAGTAATTTGCGGAGATGGGGTGCTTCGATTGTACTGACGTTTTGGGTGTTTTGTTTAATGCTGTGACTTTTCTTAACGATGTGTCATACCAACCTTTGAAAATAAACATATCAATATAACATTATTGAAATGCCACCCATAAGCTGTATTGTTTTAGTTAGAATGTAGTCATTAGTTCAGTAGAATATTTTCATATAATCCACGCAAGAGGAAACCGAACTTTCAAAGTTGAGAAACTTAAGTCGCTTTCATTCGCAAAAAATAAACGACAATTTTCTTTTCTCTTTTCGTCGCAAAATAAAACAAGGGTATTGAACAATACAAGTGACATAAAGCTTTCCTAAATTATGGCAACAGCCGTTCCTATGCTGTTCAAACTTTCATAAGAAGGGAAACGACAAAATGTGAACCACTTCACGCACGCCACTGCGATCGCGTAATCTGAGGCATCTGTGGCACCGAGCTCATATAAAAATATCGATGTTAGTTTTCTACTTTTTTGTTTCTCTTTCTTGAACGCATTCGATTTACCGCCGGGAACTTGGATCGACATCTGGAATTGCGTCGTCTCGAACTAGATTCCTTGATGCCGCATTGAGCTGTTGAGCTGTTAAATCTCAAGATAGTCGTATTTTCGAACTACTTTCTGAAGCTTATTTTGAATGTTTTTTTTTTATTCTACTGATGTTCTCGACAATGTATCATAAATAACTAAAGTAGAATTCTACGTCCCTGTAGTACGTTCTCGGAAATTCTTGTTGCCATCAAATATTAATGAACAATATTTCGCGACCAAAACAATCCTGGACTGGTGAAGGCGAGCGGGTTGAACATGAATACATAAAATTGAAAGAATAAAACACGGAGGACGAGCACAGGACAACCACTTTCTTTCAATTTAGTAACGACGTTTATTTTTCAAAAAATAAACGTCGTTGCTAAATTAAAAGAAAGTGGTTGTCCTGTGCTTGTCCTCCGTGTTTTATTCTTTCAATTTTATGTATACAAAACAATCCACGGAGCAGATTTATAATTCAATATGTATAATTTTCATACAAAACAACTCAACCCTATTAAAAAAAAAAAGTTTGATACTTAAAATGGGTTACAAACTTACCGTCCCGTTTAGGTTATGAATTACGGAATACGAACACCTGTTTTAAACGGGTACCCGTTTGACATCGGTACCCATTTCATAAGGATACCCGTTTCATACCGGCGCCAGATTGATTCCCCGCAGGGGGCACCTGTCAAAGGAGGTGAATGGAGAGTGGCGTCTCCACGGAACCCGATCCCCGCAGGGGGCACCTGCACCTTAGGTGCTAGGTGCTTGGTGAGTAGCGTCACCACGGACCCCAGCCACGTGGGCCACCATACCCGCACGCAGGGGGCACCTACGTCATAGTAGGTGCTTGGTGAGTAGCGTCACTACGAACCCCGAGCCATGTAGGTTCGCCCACACACGTCTGGCTGTGCGTGGCGTACCCGTGTCCGGGGAAAAGGGGATCCTTGCGGTTGAGTTGAGTCTGGGGTACGTTTGGACCCTTCGGGGCCCCCCGGGCGAGGCAATACACCGCTTCGGGCCCTGCGTCTCGTAGACGGGTGTCCTGGCTTGGCCCGACCAGGATGATTCAGTCAGTCGCCTCCTCTACCCTCTTCTTCCTTCTTTCACTTTCCCCCCCACCTCTTTCTTTTTTCTTCTACACTCTCTTCCTTCCTCTTTCACCCTCTTAGGCGGCAAGGGCCAACCTTGAGTGGAAACGGGTTCTGTCCCTGCAACCACACTAGGGTATAGTGCCCGGGCAGCACTGGTAGAGTAATGGACCTTTTCCACATACCGACGGCACCAGGCGGTGGCTGCACGAACTAAAAATCGAGGACGTGACCTACCTGCGCTACCAATCGATAATGGGAGCTACGCTACCAGTTTCTTCGCTCTCTGAGCTGCGGCGCGTGCGAAAGCGACTTTAAAGAGGGGAAAGAAAAACACGACCCAAAAGTCGTGTTTTTCTTTCCGTCCACTTTCTTTTTTTGTGTAACACAATTATATATATGCGAAAATTTCGTGCTCTACTCGCTGATCCACAGCCTCCTTCCGAATGTCCTCGATTTTTAGTGCCGACTTCCGCCGCTTGGCATCGGGCGCTCGCGCGTGCGCAGAACGCTTCTCGAAAAAGGTCCATTGTGTCAGCCAAGCCCTTCTTGCCATGGCACATTACCTACATCCTTCTGGGCTCCATGGTGGGCGGTGCACCCGGGCACTGAATCTCCTCCCATCTCTAATGGGTTTCAAAGCTAAACCTCCCCCTGATTCGGCCCCGAAAAGGGTCCGCACCGAAGTCCCTCTGAAAGACATGACCTCATCTCCCCCTACATTCCCCATATTTTTGTTTATTCACTCTGAAGACAATGCACCACTCTCCACGATGTCCCCCTTTCTTGTTGCGAAAGTGTTAGAAAATGCGGTCGGAAAGAACTTCAAAGCCAAAAAAGATGCCTTCAGGTGACCTACTCGTGGAAATCGAATCCAGACAGCAGAGTACTGCACTCCTTGCTTAGAATTTTGTGTCTGATCACAAAGCGACCGTTTCACCCAATCATACACTCAATACTATTGAGGGCGTTATCTCCGAAGATGACCTAATTGAGGCCTTTGACACTGAAATACCTGAAGGGCTCTCTGACCAACGAGTTGTAGCTGCGAGGCGCATCTCCATGCGTCGGGTCGGTCAAGAGCGGAAAACACATAGTCTTAACCTTTGAATCCACCGCACTTCCCGAGGCTGTTAGAGCTGGCTATCTCCACTGCAGGGTTCGGCCCTAAGTGCCTAATCCTCCAAGGTGCTTCAAATGCTAGAGGTTTGGCCACGGCTCTCAGAACTGCCGTGGTAAGGCCACTTGTGCCAAGTGTGAAAAAAATGACCATTTTGCGGACTCTTGCTCCAATGAAGCCCATTGTGTGAACTGTAGTGATCCACACCCAGCGTATTCTCGATCTTGCAAGACACGGAAAGAAGAGAAAGAAGTGCTTACCTTGAAGGTCAAATAAAACCTCTTCTACCTGAAAGCACACCGTCGCTTTGCGTTCTTGCTGCAAGAGTGGCTATGCGCATGTGGTGCAGCGGGGACCTGCACCACTGAAGGTTGCAGTGGCAACCCAGACGTCCTTTCTGGACTATGGGAAGCCACGGCAGTCCCCCACGCCCCAGCTGAAGATTCAGCTTCCGGGGCAGGCAATCTCGGCTGGGCGATCTACGGACCCTCCAAGCCAGAGTGCGAACCCTCGCGATCCAACAGGGCAACATCCTGTATCTTCTCAGGCTGTTTCCCAAACCCAGGACGGGCCGGTGGCTACCACAACCGTCCCTCCTCTGCGATCTCCTTCAGGGAGAAAGGTCGACACTCTCGACCACACTCCCTGGAGAGAGCATCCTCGAAGGAGTGGCATGGTTCTCGCGTCATTCCTGCAGCGCCTAAGGGGCAGGAATGGGTGAACTCGGGCGACGCCCCGCCCAGCACCTCCTCCGCCCCTCTGGCTGGGGATGGTCGTGGACGGGGCATGGCACCTCCTTTCTCCGAGCCTACCCAAACCTACAGCAAAGGCCTCTCCTCAGGAAGCAGAGACCATGGATGAGGGTACATAAGTCTCCACTCATGCGTCTGAGCAAGACGACATGGAGTGGCAGACCTCTAAAATTAGACACACAAAAAAAAAAAAACTGTGATCTCTCCAAAGTGATGTTGTACATTCTTTTTTGCCCTGCGTGGCAGAGTTGACGTTTTTACTTTTGCTGGTACCTTACTACTTTTACTGATTTACTAATATTTTAACTTTGTTTTAGAATAATGGCTTAATTTACTTTTATGCAGTGGAATTGCCGCGGCCTTTTACGGAATATTGACTGATGTTAAATTTTATGGGCGACCTCCGTCCTCTAGCTCTCTCTTTACAAGAGACACACCTTAAAGATCATCATGTGTTTATTTTACGTCATCACCAAGTTTTTAGACAGGATCGTTTCACATCAAACTCATCTGGTGGAGTAGCGGTGATCGTCCAAAATGGAGTTGCTTGTCCTCAGATTCCTCTTTCTTTACCCCTTGAGGCTGCAGCTGTACGTCTCCTCTTGGACCGCTTTATCACCATTATTTCCATCTATATTCCGCCAAATGTTCCTCTGCATATTCATGATCTTTATGATTTACTTACTCAGCTCCCTCACCCCTTTTTACTTTTAAGAGATTTTAATGCCCACCATCCCTTGTGGGGTGACACATGCCAGGACTCGCGCGGTGGGGTCATTGAACGGCTTTTACTGTCATCTAGTCTCTATCTTTTGAACAGCAGAGAGCCTACCTTTTTTTAGCGCAGCTTACAACTCATTTACATCCATTGATCTTTCCATTTCATCTCCATCCTTGGTGTATTGTTTCACATGGAGCTTTTTAAATAATCCTTTTGGAAGCGACCACTTTCCGGTTGCTCTGGAGAGCGTGAAATCTATTCCCAGTCTCATGAAACGGACTCCGCGTTGGAAGCTAGAAAAAGCAGACTGGGCTCTTTTCAGCCAAAAATCCAAGCTTGTTCTCTCTATGTTCTCTTCGTTAAATCATGACGATGCCACTGTCTACATCACAGAGAATGTAATTGGTGCTGTTCTTTGCTCCATCCCTCAAACATCTTCGAACATCCCCAAGAAATGTAAGCCATGGTGGAACGAGGATTGTTCCACCACAAAGAATAACCAAGATAAGGCCGAGGGTGTCTTTTGTAGATACCCGACATCTGTGAACTTGATTGAATTCAAAAGGTGCAGAGCTTGTGTCCGTTGGACTCGGAAGCAGGCTAAAGGAAAATCTTGGAGAGGTTGCTTGTCCTCCATCTGCAGCTATGATCCAGCAAAGGAAGTGTGGGACCGACTTCACAAGGTCGAGGGGAAATACCGCTGTTTTACAATCCCCCTTTTTCCTTCTTCTGGAGCCTTATTGTTAGACCAGGCTAATGTGTTGGGCACTCACTTCGCCTCTGTTTCAAACTACGCATATTACTCTCCAGCATTCCTGAAGCGTAAGGCAAGCATGGAAAAGACTAGGCTCTGCTTCACAGGGGGAGCGTCTGCACCTTACAATCATCCTTTTACAATGGTTGAGCTCGAAGTGGCTCTGAACTCCCGCAAGAATTCAGCCCCCGGTCTTGATGGAATTCACTACGACATGACCCGACACTTATCTAGAGAGTCACTCAGTGCTCTTCTGACTTACTTCAATGGCCTGTGGTGTGATGCCTACTTCTCTGTTGAAGGGTAGCGGGCTGAAGTTATACCGCTGTTGAAACCTGGCAAGGACCCTTCCATTCCTGCAAGTTACAAACCATTGGCATTGTCTAAGTTGTCTAAGGAAAAACCTTTTAAAGATTAATTAACAGGCATCTTATTTATTTTCTCGAGCAGCATAATACCTTGGATGTCAATCAGTGTGGCTGTCGGCCTGAACGCTTTACAACAGACCAGTTAGTGCGGCTGGAGACCTTTGTGCGCGAGGCATTCGTCAACAAGCAGCATTGTTTATCTGTTTCCTTTGATTTGGACAAGGCCTATGATACCACTTGGAAGTAATGCATCTTGCGCGACCTTTATATGTACGGAATACGCGGTAGAAGTGCGTCAGTGCATAAAGAGCTTTTTGAGCAAACGCACCTTTCGAGTTCGGTTGGGAACTCCTTTATCAGACTGGTTCGTTCAAGAGAATGGTGTTCCTCAGGGTGAAGTCCTAAGCGTCACACTCTTTGCAATAAAAATTAACTATCTTAGTAAAGTCATTCCTCCTTCAGTATCTTATTCGCTATATGTCGATATCATTCAGATATCTGTAGCGTCATGTAATATGTCTAGCTGTGAGCGGCAGCTACGACTGGCCATAAATAAAATGACCACATGCGCTATGAGAATGGTTTTAGGTTCTCCCGGAGAAAACTGTTTCTGTTCCTTTTTCTTTAAGGCGTGGCCTCTATTTATATCCTACACTTCTTTTAAATGGAAACAACATTGCTGTGAGAACGGAGCACAAATTTCTAGGAGTTACTTTCGACCGTAAACTTACTTTTGTTTCGCATCTCAAACAGCTCAAGCAAAAAACTCTGCAGGCATCGAATATACTCAAAGTTCTTTCGTACAAGTCGTGGGCTCGGATAAGAAATGTCTCCTTCGTCTATATTCTTCTCTCATTCGATCCCGCCTTGATTATGGCTCAATTGTCTACGCCTCTGCGAGACCGTCTGCTTTAAAAATGCTCGGTCCAGTCAATCACCTTGGTCTGCCTTTGGCATCTGGTGCTTTTCGCACCTCCCCTGTGCTTAGCTTGTATGTTGACTGTCAAGAAATGTCGCTTGAAAAAAGGCGACAGCTGCGTAGCCTCACCTATGCTTACAAAATTTTGTCAGACCCCAGCTCCCCCACTTATAGCTGTATTCAAATCGCTAGGTTTTCTCGCCTCTTTAACCATAAGCCAACTGTTGTGGGCCTTTGAGTCTTCGTGTCAAGCGTCTTCACTCCTCACTCAATCTGACCCATGATTTTAACCTTTTGGATAGTTCATATCATACTGCCCCATGGAATGTTAAACCCATTTTTTGGGACTGGTGCTTCACAAAATTCAGGAAGCAAAGTGTCTCACCTTTAATTTTAGAGCAATAATTTTTTGCATTGGAGGAAAAATACAAAGATTATAATCATTTTTACACTGATGACGCAAAGTCGTCAATGTTCGTTGGTGCGGCTGTATACTCTTCTCGCTTTTCCAAAGTCACTCGTCTAAACACTCTTACCAGTATTTTTACTGCCAAGCTATACGGGGTCATGATGGCGCTTGACTATATAGTTCAGAGTAAAACAAAAAAGCCATCATCTTTGTAGTTTCCCAGAGTGCTGTTAGGGCTTTGTGTTCTGTTTTATCAACAAAGAATTGGCTGATCTTATCTGTGCGTGTTAAGGCCCGTTCACACTCTTGCGACCGAGTTCGACCGAGAGAGACCAGACCGGTTTTTAAGCCTCTTGCGATCTCTTAGTACCAGCTCCGCTGCAGCGGAGCTGGTACTAAGAGATCGCAAGAACCAGCTCCGCTTAGAACCAGCTCCGCTGTACCAGCTCCGCTGCAGCGGAGCTGGTCCTAAGAGATCGCAAGAGGCTTAAAAACCGGTCTGGTCTTTCTCGGTCGAACTCGGTAGCAAGAGTGTGAACGGGCCTTTAAAGTGCAGCAGGGCCTAAAGGATGGCACGACATCAGGTTTTTGCTGGATTTATAGCCATGTGGACATTGCTGGCAACGAGGCTGTAGATAAACTGTCCGTCTCTACGCAAAATCTTTTGGTGTCACATGTCCGCATCAGTCTTGCGATCGTGGCAGTCTGAGTGGGATTCAGAGGTTAACAATAAGCTTCTCACAATCAAGCTAGACCGTGGTACTTGGGAAACATCTTACAACAAAAATAGATTCCACGAAGTCCTCCTATGCCGCCTGAGAATTGGCTACACCTACTTTACACATAGCTACCTGCTTACTGGGGGAAAACCTCTATCCTGTGAGTGCTGCGGTCAACCTTTGACTGTTCTTCATATTTTATTTCTTGGTTCTTGTCTTCGGCAGCAGCACAAATTCTTGTTACCTGATCTTTTCAAATATCGCATTCCATTTCACCCTGCCTTGCTACTTGGTGAGCGACCAGTGATTTCATTCAAACGTCTTATTGATTTTCCTGAAAATATCGGATTTTTAAACAAAATATAGAACTATTTCCCCATAGTTCAATTCAACTCACCCTTTTTTTACTGACCCACCTTGTTTGGCGCAGTATGGCCATCGATGCTTTTGCTCCATTAAAACCGTAAACAACAACAACAGCCAGATTAATTCAGGCACCTGTTCAATACGGGTACCCGTTTCATGTAGGCACCCCTCTGAACAGGTCATCCTGGTTTGGAGGCAAATCACTCGTTAGTCCGAAATTCGTACTACCTCAAATGAGTCGGGTTCTCACACGCAAATATCGAGCTGGACGCTTTCTTTGAAAAACATTTTTTTTAGAGTAGCTGACTTAGGAGAATGTACTGCAGGACGTCAACCTTTTGAACTTGATAACCCTGCATATACTAAACTGATAAAGCCGCTCATATAAAGGGAGTGTTTCTTTTTAAGCTGACCCACTATTTTTGAGGCTCTGAAAGCTACTTAAGGGGTTTTCTGAATGTGAATTATGCTGCCAGGGGGAAAAAGTACAGCGGAATAATCGTAAATATGACTAGGCTAAATAACTAATATATGTTGCTTAACTTTTTAAATATAGAAAATAAATGTCCGATTATATTCAAGAACTTACTGAGCACCATCAAAAACCACTAAATCTATAAATATTAAAAAACTTGGAGCACGCGGGCGGCACTCGAATCGAAAAAATTACCACTCGTGCAGCAGAAGGAAGGCTGCCGGTGTATTAATGCGCCCGTGCTCTTTTTTCGTCTCTTATGATAGCCCCACTCTTGTGCCTGTCGCACAAGTGGTAACTTCAGCGCTCTACACAACGCTCCTCGCTTGCTCAAAGTATTTCTAAAAATTACTCATTTAGTTAGGTTCGATGACACTCAGCAAGTTTGTAATTGGTAACACATGTCTATTTTTAATAACTTAGTTAACAGTGTGTAGTTAATCATTTTGATTCTTGTGACGATCAGTCACATTTATATGTCCCACTAGTTTTATAACTCACCCACACAAACCGTATTAGAATAACTTTTGCGTTTTTTTAACAAATATGTTACACGTAAAAATAAACACTTTGCATATTCGCTGCATTAAACAAGTTTAATTCTAGAAACAAGTTTAATCTTGATAGGAGTGGCGTTGTTTCGGTTTAATTTCAACAATATAAATGCGATCAAGACAGTCGGGCGAGAAGACCGACCGCGGAAGAGCCATCCCGCAGCGGATGACGTCAACCGCTACGGCGGGTTTGAATGCTTCCTGCAGCGCTCTCCGCAGTTCTCGAAAGTAAGCACATGGACACAAACACCACAAAATAAGTGGAGGCGAGACACTCTGGGTGATCACTGCTCCGATAATATGCATTAAATAAAACACTAGACTTCGTTTCACCGTATGAAAGAAAGTGTCGGACGGTAGAAGCAATCTGAAGCCGCGTTTACATGAACGCGACCTTCAGCGCATCGACTCCACTCGTTCTTCGAACGAAGCCGACGCGGCAACGTTTACAAGAATGCGCACCAAGCCCTCCACGAAGGTGGCGCCCCGCCGTGTCAAAGCTCGAAGCTAAAGCGGCATTTCCGGCACCAGCCGCACCACGTTTTCCGGTGCATCGCACGTGCAGGCCATTCGATGCTTTCAGTGAACGTAAAGATCGTGCCCGCTGTCTTCGGTGCTGTGCAAGAAGTTACGTGACGGAAGAAACATCAAAACCCAAGCGCTTAGGGCTCCAGGCCGGGCCGCCGGGCCAATCTGGACCAGAGGCGACGTGTGTCCGCACGCTTTGAGGACGCCTCCGTGCTTCGCCGCGCCAAACCTCGCCGACCGCGACCGGAAGAACCGGACCCCGAGGCCGAAAGGCTCCGGCGCAGCCAGGAACGGCACCGAGGAAGGAGCTGCTCGGTCCGCGCTACCATGCAGTGCTCGGAGCTCTCTGTTTCGTTCGTGCTTGCGCCAATCCTTTGGGGACCCCTTCGGACGCGCATGTCGTACTTCGCAAGGCTTAGACGGGTGCCGGCCTCACCGAACAGCTCAGCTATATTCCGCTTACTTGTGATGGCAATAAAAGCTCGCGTTTCTTCTCGGGAGAAAATTGGGGGCGACCATACGGGACTGCCCTACGCGCCGCCAACGAGGTTGGCTGCCGCCATGTTCTCAGCTGTTCACTCGCTCCCGCAGCGAGCGCCTTCCCATCTTCCTCCCCGTTCCAAAATGCGATGCGACCTCCGTTTACATGAGTTGAATGAATGCGCATTTGCCATCTCGATCCACCTCTGTCTAGCGACTTGAATGCGATGCGCTTCCTTAGCGCATTTTGCCGTTTACATGACCGCAATGAATGCGACAACTGGATTCAATGCGACTACGTCGCATTCATGTAAACGCGGCTTGAGTCAATCCAAAGTCGTGCCAGTGTCACGCATGACACTCGGCAAAGGAACAGCGACGTTTAGTCGCGCGATACGCTTACTGCGCCTGATGGGCTGAGATGGCTCGTAGCCTCCACTGCGGTTAACCGTAAGGGAAAAGGGAGTCTAGTGACGACAATGGGACACAGATCTTGACTTGCAGCACTCTACCCAAAAACATAGTTCGTATGTAAAGGACAGAGCGCATCACCACACGTTCGAACGGCTTCAAGTGCCAGATATAGTCGGCTAGATCGGGCAGCTCCCCTTCTGTCAATCGCCCCCCTTGCGGCGAAAAAGCGGCATAGCCAAAGTGCTAACCGGTTTTGGTGTAACTGGTCACCTGTTTGATGAAACTGTATACCGGTTTGACGAAACTGGTGAGCATTTCGAAACTGGTTTGCCTCACCGTTCTGCGGTGCGAACATGTCCACATACCGCTGCACTCAAAGAGTAAAGGGTTTGATCTGACCTGTGAGTAGTTTAACAAAACCGGTGGGTATTTTGATCTAACCGATGAGCAGTTTGTGTATACCATTGTGTGAAACTAGGAACCGGTTACAGGTATAGTTGAACAGGTACCGGTATGAATCTTTTCAAATTTCAGTATATTTATTCTGTAGGCAATTTTGAATTTACAAAATATATTGCCTATCAAAATTTTACTTCCCACCTGTTTTTTACTTCTGGGAACCTTATGAGGCTGCCTGTTATGACAGTTATAGTGAAAGTATTTTCGATTAACTAAGACTAGTTAATGTTCTGTAACTTTAAACTGAATTACTCCATACGTTCCCAAACGCATTAAAAAAATGTTATATGTATAAGAAATTGTTTGGTGCAATTGACGTATACAAATAAATAGGATCACATAAGTGCTTAAAAGAACCTCATAAGAACATATAATGAGAAGACAATGTTGCATAAGAAGTTATAAGAAACTTGTTTTCAGTTTCCTATAACTGCTTACAATATTATATTTTTGTTACATATTTTCATAAGGTTATTTTATGCTCTTATATGATCTTATTTAATCATATGTGCTTATTGGTCCAAAATATTTCTCATTCATAGAAGATTTTTTTTACTAGGGACAACGTTAGAACATGCAAATAGGTAATATCTTCAATTCAAAGTGATGTCTCAATATGGACACATTAGTTCCCCCAATAAGCGTCCATAATCAGAGTTTTGCATAAAACAACATTTCAACTAATAATTACAATACCTATTTTTATTGTGATGTGTTTACCAACACCACTAACCATTCAAAGGTGTACTTTCTCCAAATTAAAAGAAACACACGTAACAGAAAAAAAGGAGGAGAGCAAAGTTAGAAATATGTACACACTAGCGCACTAGTTGCTTGAGTGCTCGGCGAAAAGTGTTCATGTCACGAAAATAAGGAGTTTTCATAGACCGCGTTTCCCCCTCCGCTAAGCCCTACGCAACGAAGATGCCACTACTGCGCCTGCGCGCGGATAGCCTTTGCTGTTGAGTTCCGGGTATTGTAGCGAGTTGCGGAGAGCGTTGCGGGACGGCGAAAACCATCTACGAAGGCTCCCTAATATCTCTTACATATTGGTCTAGCGCTAAGGTCTCGAAACCCCGGCTCGCGGGTCAACTCCGGCCCACGTAAGTCTCCCCAACGGCCCGCGGCTGGCCGCTGTGCTTCCAATAAATCACGGTGCGCTTCCCGCTTCAAACAGTACGCTGCTACCGGCGCAGTAATAAACGCAGCGCGCATAAATAGTTGGCAGTGCAACGCGGAACAACCGCGAAAACAAAGATGAACAAAAACGGTAAAAACAAACTTTTTATTGTAAGGCGCCCTCCCGTCATATTAAGGCCCGTTCACACTCTTGCGACCTCTTAAACCTGGGTTCCTTAAAACTTCTTAAACCAGAGGACACACTGGCATTGTGGCGCCATCTATGCGGTGACCCTGGAACTGCATATCACAAGAGCGAAGGTTTTGCGGGATTTCCGAGGTCAAATATGCGTAATACCCGTAGAAAGGCTCGTTTATAACATCGACAAAAGTTGTTCGAGCCAAGAAAGAAAGGATAATGCGCGAGAGAAATAAAAAAAAAAAATCCCGGACCGTCGAGTTTACACTGCTACCCAATAGATGGTGCCAGCGTGTCCTCTGGTTTAAGAAGTTTTAATTAAATTTCGGCGCTCATTTTTTGGTCTATATCTATTCAAAAGAGCAGTATCACATGGAACATACCAATATCTTGTTAAAAAAGTCTCGAAAAGGAATTTTAAAACGAATTAAATTATTAGCAAAGAGCACCTGGTGGATGTCGCTAACACCTCGTTTGTAATGCTCGTCTAGGAACCTTGACAGCTAGTGACGGAGGTTGTCTCACCTACGGCCACGACGAGAGAAGGGGGGAAGGAGGAACTCCCCTCTTCCTGAGAATCCCTTTTGTGTGTCGCAGAAGTCGCTATTGTCCCCCTACAAGATTATAGAAGATTAACCCGTCACTCAAAATTCGTACAAAAGCAGCCGCTTCGGTGGCTGGAACGACTAGGCCATCCTCTCGGCGTCAGCCTCGCCGTAGCTTTGCTCGTCTCGAGACAACCTACGTCACGATTGCGTTGGATGTCACGTGCTCTAAGCTGGGCCTTCTCCGAGCGCTTGCCAGAGTGGGCCGTTTATAACGAACCCAGGTTTAAGAGGTCGCAAGAGTGTGAACGGGCCTTTATTCATCGTACATTATCACCGTAATCTTCATTCTTAATCCCCCGGTTTGTATCGGTGTAACTACGTATGTTAGAGGTCCTTTGCGATCCCATGCATATTGTGCTTAGTGTCCCGTGTCGTATCTATTGCAGGTTGGCAGCATCGGTTCTATCATTCTCGGTAGACTTTTGGCCGGTTGGAAGATGCAAGTTCCTTCGTATACACTGGGATTGACGCCTTTCGAGTTTTCTGTGTCCCAATTGTGGTGTAAGGTCGTAGTTAGATAACAATAAATTTCGAAATTGAATAGATGTATTCGTCCGGTTCATATACTACTTCTTTGCTTAAATGTTTACTCTAACTTTTAACTTTGCCTCCAGATCATTTATTAACTTTTTTTCTCATTTAAGTTAACTTATTCATTTTGCAGCCCCCGAGACCGTGAAAGATTCCCAATCAGGCCCCATAGCCAAAACGTTTGAGACCTTGGTTTAGCGCGTTATTTATATATATAGATATATATATATGATATAGAATCGCCTCTAACTTTTAAATTTGCCTCCAGATCATTTATTAACTTTTTTTCTCATTTAAGTTAACTTATTCATTTTGCAGCCCCCGAGACCGTGAAATATTCCCAATCTGGCCCCATAGCCAAAACGTTTGAGACCCTTGGTCTAGCGCGTTATTTATATATATATATAATCGCCTACAATTCGCGAAAAATACGTCCCGCGAACAAAATTCGGGCAATATGTGAACGCTACGGAAGCTACACTCGATTCGCGAAAATTAGAGACCGCGAATAATTTCAAAATTTCAGCTTTGGCCCCATTCGCGGAAATTTGAGCCCGCGAAAAATTTGTCGTTTACAGTATATCATGCGTTGTTTCTAATTAATTTAATGTCCGATAATCTTATTCATTCAGTTATAAAATAGTTTTGTTATTTTAGTCATGTTTAGTCATATTAATTGAATTCACTCAATGAGCAGAAACAAAAACGAAAAACCTGCGATTTTAGGGTGTTAAGTACTTCTCGATATGATACTCTTTAAGGGTGTGTTTATGAAACAAAACTCTAGCCGTGGTACGAAGATATACAGGCCTTCGTACTATGGGATCGCAGAAAACCGAAGCCTAAGGTTTTATAACACCCTAGCCAAACGTTAAAAAAAACATTTGTACCTTATACAATTTATTAAAAAAGTTGTTCTAGTCATTTTTTCTGCACGTCAATTCTATACAGACTGAAGGTCACGTAAATTTGCTTGCTGCACGAAAATTATATTCCAGGATTCATTTCCTGGGTCATTCTCCGAGTCATAGAAACTTGGTGGGAAAGTACATGAGGTTACAATTGTTGTATTTCATGACTAAACAATGCCATTCATATTTCTTGTTTAATGAAATAGTAGTGCACTTATATGTAAATACGTAACGATGTTCATACAAAGCGCTTTATATACTTATGATAATCTTATCTTCTTCGTTTGGAAGCCGCCAGCCTTTGGCGTGTTGCAGGGGTGGTAAAGATGGAGCACTGCCGAACATATCATGTGCTCCATGTAATTATAAAACTTTCTTATTTATTTATTTTAGAGGATGTTAAAGGTACCAGGAAACGGCGTTTTTTGTCATTTACATTTGACAAATAACTTTTTTACTAAACCTTAAATGTTCACTGAATGCCTTAAAGACACCCGTTTTCGTGTCGGTACATTCACTTATACACAAATATTTTTTAAAGAAAAATCGAGTTTTACTTTTTCTCCAACTCAGCGCAAAATAAGTTGCAGCGTAATTATGACGGTCGTGACGGACTCTAGCACGGACCGGAAGTTCTCTCGGCAGTAGGAGGAAGGGAGCGTTAGTGGCGAGTTGGTGATGTGCCGGTATGTTTTACCACAGTGTTTTACTGCGCTGATGGCGCCGATGCCACCAAACTATTTTCTAAACCGGCGCCTCTCATCACCGCTTTAGCCATGAACACATCGCAGTTGAGCGAAATTCCATTAGACGTGTTGCGCTACAGCGACAGTATGTGACTGGTCCAACACGCCGGTACGGCTGTTGGAAAGTGCGACGAGTCTTCCACGAAGACCGGTTCCTCGTCGGAATCGGACGACGAGGAGGGGCGACTCCAAAGTACGGAATGTTCCGAGCATACACAGATGAGCTTAGGCCCGACGACCCTCTAACCAATGAACCTGCACCAAGTGCTCGGACGTGGTTGCTCGAGTAACAAATAATAAAACTGCTGCCGTAATTTTTTTTTTTTTTTTTTTAAGCGCCGGTTTGCACATAGGTGTGATTCGGGCACTTGCAACGAGCGCGTTAGCTACGACTGCGTCAGTTCTGATCAGAGCGACCGGAACAACCGCTCTGCGTCGCGCGTGCACACTCCTGCAACCACTGCAACAAACGCAGCAGCTCATCAGCACGGCGAACGCTTCTCCGCCGCCGTCAGCTGTTTTTGTGGTGCCTCTAAAGCGAAGGGGACGCGCTGCCGCTCACTGGTGTGGCCGAAAACGAACAGACAGCTTTCTTTCGGCTTAAGCTTTATTAATTTTTATTTTGCAAGGCAACAATCGCAAAACAAAGCAGATTACAAAAAGAAAAAAAACGAACAAAACGCAGTACGTTGTTTTGTACGATCACGACTTTAACACGCGATTTTACCGATAGTACATATTTTGCCACTCACGTTTTCTACGATTTCAAAAGACGATGCAATCTTAGCAGTGATACAGCAACGTAGAAACGTGATTTCGTGATCACATAGGCGTTGCGAGCGTTTAGGAACGCTAACATTAATCACGCTTCTCGTGTGATTAGAAGGCGTCAACATTCGCATCTTTCATACACTACTTTAAATACAGTACGCACGAGTAATACCTTGAGCTTGAGCTCACGCATGAAACGCGCACAATAAAAAAATCCAGGCGTTGTTCCAGGACACAAACGCTAAGAAAGCACCACTATATTTGAAGTAAACAAACACTACGGCGCGAGTGTTTCTGCTGTCTTGAAGGTGCCGCCACAACATCGCCGCACGAGTAGATAGATCTTCCCTTCTAGGACGTGCTTGGTTATCATCGCGATACAGACGAAAATTCAGTCAAGGAAAGTGATGTACAAGGAACGATGATCTTTCACCACACCGACCACCACCAACGGCATATTTTTCAGCAGATAGCAAAAGTTGCGTCCGGCATGCAACGCGCGCGGCCGAGCTCTCGTTGACCTGTGATTAGTCTGACGGTTTGGTCGCTCCGTTCGTTCTCAAACGTAGCGAAAAACTTCAGCCCCGCTCAACTCCTTGCGTTGCGAACGAACGCGAACGAAAAGTTCGTTTGACGCTTCGCTGGCATGGCATCTCGTCGTTCAAGTGTGTGAACGGGCCTTGAACGCTACTCAACCGGCCAGAAAACGAAATTCTGCTCTCTGAAGAAAGTGCGACCGACGCGAAACCCGTTCAGCCGACGACGCTCGTGGATTGACAGCGGCGCCGCAGTCTGGCAGTCTGGTATTTCTCTTGCTTCGTTTACCACACGATAGATGGCGCATGGCTCAGAACGAGATACAATTCGGAAATTTCCGTCACATCGCTAATTATGCTACAAAATGCGGATCGGAAAATTATTTAACAAAACTTTTAAGCGTTTTCTGGTGATGTAGGCTATTGCGTTTGCTGGTGATGTAGGTTATTGTCCGATATGCGACCTGGATTTTACTGACGTGCTTTGGAACCGCGGATGCATCGCAGTGAAAAGGAGGAGAGCTTTCAAATTGATACGGTATAAAAGAGCCCGCTTTTTGTTTTAGAAGTTCTATGCCGAAGAAATGTTTATGGCTCTCTATTTTGTGTTGTGATTTTCTTTTCACACCTTTTACGAGGGGCGTTAATAAAGTTCGTATCATTGTCCCGAAGGAATAGAGATTCAGCAATCAAACTCGAGTAGGAGTTAAGACGTTTTCTACATGTTCACCACCAAAAGGTATGCCCACTTTTTCCAGTGATGGACCACATGCCGGAGGCCATTGTTATAGAACTCCTCGTTTTGAGTGCTCAGAAATCGCTCCACTTCAGCAATCACTCTGTCGCCGTCATTGAAATGCTTTCCTCTTATTTGGCCATACTGGAAATGTCTGCGCCATTTAACCAAAGAGTCATAAACTGGGGCGTTATCCCCGAACAACGCTCACAAATTGGAATGAATATCCTTGGCATTGCTTCCCTTCAAATGGAAAAAAACGATCACTGCATGTGCTTGGCACCGACGGGCGGTGCCGTTTTTGTTTCCACACCGTAGCGGCGTTAAGCGCTACTATAGCTATGCGATGTTAAACTGTGCGGAAAATAGAGGGACGCGTGCTCATGTTGAAGCCTGTTTTGTTTCGTTTTTCTTTAAATTTTTTGTGACGATAATACTAACTTTATGAACACCCCTCGTACCACGCGAGGTGGATAAAATTCAGTTTGAAGTTCGTTTCGTTGTTATGTTAAGCACGTTTCGAATGGGAACCATATATTTTTTTTCACAATTTAGAAAGTTATTCAGCAAAATGTAGCCAATTACGCAACTTATCATGACCATTATCCCCCTGTATTATGTACTCTTGGTCATGCATCTCCTGTAAATACGTCATTAGAGTAGCTCTCAACTGTATTTTTACAACTTCGTAAAAAAACTGTATTGTGCATATCCCTGGCATGGTGCGCTACCATGCTTTTTGTGAGCGATTAGTCTTGACCAGGTTTCCTCTAAAGGATCTGAAGTCTCTCCGTTGGCAACCTCAGCAAAAAAAAAATGTAAATTTGAGTTGTATGCGGATCATTAGCCGACGGAAGAAGGAAGTCGTGGGGCGAACCTTAGAACTGATGAATCATAAGTTGCTGAAATGAGCAAGATTGCAAGAGCTGGGCCCGTGGCTAATGTTGCCCTTGAGTTGATTGTAGATTTCCGCATGATCAAATCACTGCGGCATTTATTATAGCAGGGGCCTGGCATTTCCTCTGCGTTGGCATGCTTAGATAGGAGCTCCACCCTAGTGAAAAAAGCCATTTGTATGAGAAAGTTCTTGTGTCCAATCAACATATATGAATAGTACACGATTAATAAGAACATATAAAAACCATTTGAGAACTATATAAGAACTATGTAAGATATATAAGAACATATAGGAAACTTATAACGAACTTCTCACAAGTTTCTTTTGTGGTTCATACATATCCATATATTTCTGATATAGTTCTTATATGGTTCTTATACAGTTCTTATATGGTTATAATGTGGTTCTTATATGTTCTTATATATCTTGTATGATTCATATGTCTTTATTGGACACAACAAATTGTCATGTAAATGAGATTTTTGCAATAGGGCACCTGTGCTACTATGTGTCTTCTCACGGGACGACCCATTTATTTAGAAGTTTTGAGCTAATGCTTCGAAAACCCAATGCAACGTAGTTGTCTGTAATCTAACATAGCCTTTCTATAGATGCATGGGACTCCAAGTGAAGTCTTGCTACTTAGTTGTTTGAACAGCGGGAGGTTTGATGCCTGCTTGTTGCGATTGATCACAAATAAACCCAATAAGACTAATAGAGTCACGATGGTAAAACAATTATAAAACATATCCTGTGGTATAGTTATTTTGTGACTTCAGAAAAATTTTAAATCGAAATATTTTATTGGGTGCTGAAAGCAACAAAAAAAAAACCGCGAAGCACAGGTTCTTTTGTTTTTTCTTCTTTTTTGTGATACTCATGTTAATCTCTCATTATTTTATCAACACGCTCAACGTTCTGCTAAGCACCTAGCTGTTCATGCAACTTCCATGCGCCGTAAACGTATCAGCTCTATTCAAACTTTAATTTCACCACATCAGTTTTTGCTCTAGACCAATCGGGCAGTGAAGCAAGCAACGTTTCGTTATGGGGTGGTTAGAAACGGATGACACTCACTTTGACGCTCAAAAGTGTACTCAGATTTTGAGTATGGGTACTCTCAAAAAACAAAACTTCAAAAGTGTTCGTCCAGTTTATATTGCAAGTGGGCATAGAACATGATCTGAACATAAGTATTCGTTATGTCTAGTTCTTTTATTTTGATTATTGTATTGTTGTTTCCTCTCCACCACAATTTAAAGTAAACAAAACATTAAAACACTGAATTTGGCTAGAAATATTTCAAATCCTGGAAAGGCATTTGAAGTCGCATTTAAGTTATTTGTCAATTTCGGTAAAAAGATTAAGAAATTATTTATATAACCAATATAGTTTCGATAGCAAATGAATCTAGTAAGCAAAACTTTTATTTTCCGGAAGTTTAAGGACACTGACTCCGTAGATAAGTTATCGCTGTCCTGCGAAGGAATCCCTATGCATCGCGACAGCATCTCTTTCCACGAGGCAATGTCAGCGTTGTCACCTCATACCGGAATGCGAAAAATCAAAGACAAACACAGAAGAAAAAATTTGTCATGTCATTCTTGAAAGTCAAAAAGAACAACATAAAAGAATAACATCGGTCAGTCCAAAAGAACAAAGCATGACACATCTGAGCGCATTCCTCTACTTACACTTCGCCAATAAAGGGAGAGAGAAAGAGAGAGTATGTAGAAAAAAAAAAAACCTTTGAACAGCGGAGAGTTGAAAGAGGGAGAAGTGGGAGAAGAGGAAAAGTGCGAGTGTGGGATTGTAGCTCGCCTTAGGGTCTTGAGAACGGTCATTAGGGAATACCGGTTAAATATGCAGCAGCGGAGCCTAATTTTGGCTCTCAGAGCTGCCCTCAGATAAAGTGGCTGTTACCCTCTTTATAGGAGGGACTCGTTGGCTTTTTGTCTTTCTTCGTTTCTGGGGAATGATGATGAGCCGTCGGGTGAAGACTCCGGTATTTGGGGAGATAATCTGAGCTTCGGAAGAGCGAAGAATTAAAAACAGGGGGGTCGGTTTTGCATATGCTCATGCAGGTTTTCAAGGTTCTAACGACTTTGCTTTAAGATGTGATATCCTACCTTTGCAGCAAGAAAGCTGAAGTGTTTTGAATTGTTGCTCAGACATTTTTGAATTGAAACCTATCACTTCGGCACTAAACTTAAAATGCAGAAATTCAAACCAATGAAAAGTTCACCAGACAGTCCCGCTTTAAGGGTGCATTTCTGCCGACCCCTCATTTTTAATCCATGAAGCCTCACGTCTTCGTTTTCGTGGGCCTGTCCATGCATAGTTGCGAAATGTGTGCTAAGCGAGTGAAAGAGATCTAAAATAAGACATAATACACTTGACAAAAATAAACACATTCTAAAAAAATCGTTCGGCCTTTCCACTGTCGTGAAGAAGGAAGACCAGCGGAGCTGTACTCAATACACTGTGTGCTTCTTCTTCGTCGTCGTCTGTTTTTCGCGCTGTTTCCTACGATGAATTCCCACCAACGCGGCCAACTATCCATTCTTCTATTATAGCTGGAAAGGTTGCCGCCATCTATGAGCGGCCGCGGAAACCATACTGGTTGTGGGCTTTTCGCCGTCGCTTATAGATGGCGGTAGCTGTCCAGACAGGTTTGTGTCGACATACACGGACACGATCCTGGGGAACCTAGCCCTTAACAGCTCCGCTGTAAAAATGGTGTAGCCCTTACTCTCCTAGTGACATACACGACACCCCAACATTTCACTTCGACGTACAGCCCACTGACGTCAAACTGACGGCCCCAACTTTTATGAGAGGCTTGATGACGGTATGAT
This sequence comes from Ixodes persulcatus, assembly GCA_013358835.2. Classification (NCBI taxonomy): domain Eukaryota; kingdom Metazoa; phylum Arthropoda; class Arachnida; order Ixodida; family Ixodidae; genus Ixodes; species Ixodes persulcatus. Next base: position 1,259,091 of record JABSTQ010009675.1, on the reverse strand, counting down.
ATAATATATTAAACAGATTAAGTACGGATTTAAGAATTAAAAAAACACTGATGTTTTCCAGTAGGTCTAAGAAAACTCGATCACTTTTTTGCAGTTAGTTACTCTTATTTAAGCTCTTTTAATAACTTGTACAACTCGGCTATCAAACCGCTTTTAACGTTGGTAGCGTCGGTTGAACGTGAGTGCGCTGTACGTCCAATTAAAGATTAGGGGTGTCATATATGTGACAAGGGATGTAAGAGCTACACCCTTTTTTTTAAGTGTGTATTTTGGAAATAGTTGTGTCATATAGACCAAACTTAGAACACTTTCTGTGATTCCATCTGTGAATACGTTCTGTTTGGGGCACTTTTTCATCTTACCATTAAGAAGGAGATTCAAGCATCTCACCCCTAGTGGCTAAATTGAGAACTACACGGATGGGGACACAATCAACATGGATAATTAGTTTGCGCTATGACGCAGCGCTCGGCCCACATGGCCAAACATTGTATCAGCTTTCGGCTGGGGATAGTGTTCAAAAACTGAAGCACAACGGGGACGCATGAAGGGAATTTTTTAACTTCATCTTTGTCGACTCAGCGCGGAGAAAAAAAATGTGCACGAGTCGTGTCCAAACTTTGCACCACGCTCGATAGGGAAGGACGATTAAAAAAATCCTATGCGAACTGCCTAGAGTCGCTAAACACAAAGTTCTGGGTAAAACAAGCAGGACATAGGGTCCCCTCTAGTTCGATATCCTCGCTAATCTTGGGCATACCTTGGCGTTGTTTTGAAAATGAATGAGAACGATGAACTTCGAAAGAGTGTGCATTTGTACAGAGTACTGAAAGTAAAGAGCTTGCATTTTCTCTCGTCCTTGCTTCCCCCTCAGCCCCCCCCCCCCCCTCCTCACCAACGTTCCACTTTCTACGCTGTAGATTTTGGCCACCCTAGTTATGTAGGAATTTTGAACTAGTCAGACTATGAATTGTCACATGACTTAGTAATTGTTCTTAAATGGCGATGAAATCACTTCCACAATAGGTGAATAACCATAAATGATCACTTCTTTGCGAAGGAGCTTGTATTTAGCCACGGTTGTTCCTATGCATAGCCTTTGCTAATTAAAATGTTCCTTCATATATATATATATATATATATATATATTTGTTTTTTGGGCGCACACCATATACAATAAGCTTCAGGCATTTCTCGGAGCACGAGTTTCAAACGGGGAATTCAAGAAAGAATTGCAACCAAAAAATGGATACATTGCACCCTCTTCGTTGCAAGCTGCTGCCTTGTTTGAGTGAACTTGAGCGCAAGTGGTTAGAATGGAAAAGCAACGAAGAACTAAAACTTAAAGACGAATACAAATAAATAAAAAATGAGCAATAACGCACTCATTGAGGTGACCGAATAGACATTTGTTATTTTTGTGAAGTAAATGAAAATAACTATGGTCAGCATTCTCAGGCTTTGTGATGTCGAGTTCTGCGATCGATGCACCAAACGATAAAGGTATACAACCAGACTGTCTTTCTTTTTTTTTGTGACTCATTTTTTGGTTTTTTTATATATTTATATTTGATGGTAAGGAATGTTATACCCGTTAGTAAAAGAAAACATTCCCGTTTTTCTATTTGTTCAAAGTTATGAGCAGTAAAACCTCATAAAAGAAGAGTCAAATTTCTCCACAAAAGGGTTGGAGTAGCCGGCGCCATTTCAAGGCTGCCAAACTCTCCATAGCATCATTTATTTTCTTCTCCTTCTTCTTCCACAAAAGGGCTGGTCGTCCATGTAGTCGTACTGGTATGTTATACACTGCGCTCAAAACTAAACTACACCACAAAAACATTACTTGTTTTGTGTTTGAATTTGTGCCTCAATAGCCCAATAAATGTTAGGCTAGCGTCTACCTAACCAAAGGAGTTTTTTTTTATTTACTTACAGCAAACAATGAAGCGATCATTTTTCGACCTAGGTTATCCTTTCATAGCAGAACAGTTAAAAATAGTTGCTCTTTTTATATTCGATTATAATTCTACTTTTACTAGTTGTAAAACGAACTATTAAATGGAATTTGAAAGTGAGTGAAGACCATTACATGATGTACGCGGTCTCTTGACCGCGTGAAGGGTATCAGAGTGATTATCAGCAGAACACAGTACCGAACCCTACAGCCGTCGTTTTTATATTTCGCCAACACTCTACATTCGAACTTCTATTAAGATATTTTTGTAGGTGTACATTTTATTGTGTTTTTATATACGTCCAAACAGTAAAATCTAAAAACGTCTAAAAAATGTGCGCGTGTTTTTTTTTTAATTAAAATTAATTATTAATGTGTTCTTGTTTTTTCGCAGGTGCCTCACTACCCGGAGATGCGCCTTACTTTGTCCGGGAGCCACCAGCTCGACTTCGGTTCGTGAATAGCACCGGTGGCGCCTTGTTCTGCGCGGCGAAGGGACATCCCACCCCCGATATACGCTGGGTGACCGTCGAGAGTGAAGTGCGGGCTGAGTCTCGACCGGCGTTGGACATACCGGGGCTTCGGAGGCTGCAGCCCGACGGTACCATCGTGTTCGAACCCTTCCGTGCAGAGCAGTACAGGCAAGACGTGCACAGCGCAGTGTACAGGTGTACGGCAGCGAACAGAGTCGGCGTTCTCGGCAGCAGGGACGTCCAGGTTCGCGCGGGTGAGTATGTTTTCTTTTCTTTTTTTTTAATTAGTGTTTTCCATACAATACATTTTACATATATTTTCTTGTATGGACACTGAAAACTTAAAAGGAAGAGCGTGACGAGTGACTATCGTCTTATTCTTGTTCAGCAGCCAATAAGATCATGCATCATTAGCCGTTAAGAGCGCCTGAGTGCGAATCACGACGCCACAAGTGCGGTCATTATACACACGAAAGAACAAACAAATATGACAAGGCACAGAACACGTCTTTCAACTCGAAAGGTAGCCAGCTTAAAGATGTCGTGTTGGGTGCTTCGTACTGTTTGTTAATTATCCCGTGTGCACATTGAACCTTACCAACACGCTTGGGTTCTAATAGTAGTGTGGTTATCCTAATAAACCACGACCAGCGGTTTCTTAAGTGGTTAGTGCCCACAGTCGCTGCGCGCTTGTTAGAACGCAGTGGGGTCGCAAGCACCCATTAATTCCCAGCCCATTTCATTGCAAGGTTAGATAATAAGGACGCGAAGCACGAATCACGACGCTAGAAATGTGAAATATTTAAGCCACGCCACGTTTTAACGCGTGAAACGCTTTTTTAACGCTACCCCCCAATCCCAACATTTTGTCCGTTCGTCCGTTCGTTTTTACTTCCGTCCGTGAATTTTCCGCCAAATTTAGCAGAAAAAGGCCGTGACGTCACTTAATGTCACGTGGGCTATGCACCTTGGAAAAATAAACGGCAAGTAACTTATACGTCAGCTCAGTTCTCCCGTTAAATTAAGCGGGGAAATATAACTTACGTGACACACCAATCATCTCATAAATTCCCTACAATACAAGTTATGCATTAGAGATGTTTCAATGTAAAGGCCACTGTAAATTGTTTCCTTCATTTTAATGTTAGTGACTTGGCAATACGCAATGTGTGGCGAGTTTCGTGTATGCCATAATCGCTACGCTAGATTGCGGCATTGGCCGATACAAAGAGCGACGAAATAAAAAATTCAGCAAGGGTCGTGGTTATGTTAAACTATGCCCTGCATTGCTTAAGCTGTGGGTGAACGTAGTCCCAAATATTTCTTGAAGCTCCGAATTCAATTATATAAGAACCGAACAACGAATCACGCAACAACGCCACGTGAGAAGCTGAAAGGTGGAGGAATACTCGCGAGATTGACGGCATCGGCGGTGTCTTATGTTACTTGCTCGACTTTCGGCTGACTTGGAGGTGCCAACGACGACATCACGACGAATTTAGCTGATTACGGGTTGGAGATCAGATTGTAGGATGATTCTTCGCGAGAATTCGTACGCCTTTTTTACGAAATTAAAGCGCTTCACGCTAAATGCTTCCCAATTGCATCGCGATAATTTAATTCGTCTAAAGAAATACAACGACACCTAACCTGTGTTTTGGGTGCTTCAGCTGCATCTGAAGCACTTGGTGGTTATCGTTAAAACGGCAGTGCTTTCTTTAGCAGATGACACCTTGGAAACGTCACTGTGGTAAACTAAAAAACAAAAATATCCCCAAAAATATCACGTAAATATGATCAGCGTAAAAAGTCAGTAAACAAAAAGAACGATACAAGTTTTTTTTTTTATCTCCATATTGTGTATAGAAGCTAAAGATCATCCGTGTGTCATCATTCGCTGGAAGCACACTTCGTACATTACAGCAGCTGTCAAACTTTGAGCCCTGTGGGCAGCAGATAGAGACGTATCGTTTTACGATGGAACGTTTCGGTAATTATTTCATGGGGCCGATCCGGAGTCAACATAGCAAACCAACTTCATAATGTTGGTGTTGTTACTAAAAACTTATATTAATAAAAAAAAAACAGTGTAATATCACTTTCTTGCAATGCACGGAGAGAGCCCCTCACGGCGAACAGTTGACTTTAAAAGGTCTGGTGCGTCTCCTTTCACGAGAATCACCTAGGAGAGCAAATCGCGGACATTTACATAGAACTCTCAGAGAATGTAGAAGTTGAAAGTGTGTTTAGCCCTAAAGAGCAGTGCGCAGCAACACTGAGCATGCCGTAAGCATGTGGAATACAAGGTTCAGTGCCACAAAAGAGGCAGTTTTTGATTTCTAAACATAATTTCAACCTTTCTAATTGCTGAGCTCACGCTGTAGGTTACACCGTAGAGCTATCCAAAACATTATGGCGGGGAAGTAGATGCATTAGATTGCTTAGAGCGTCAAAAGAACCAAGCTAAGAGTATGACTAGAGTAAATAATTCCCATGTGCGGAGGACCAAGGGGCTAGACGCCCCAAATCCTTGGTATCCCGGGGCCCATATTTTTTTCTTCAAATGCCTTCGTATTCTGATCTTCGTAATTTGTTGGAATCTCTCAATTCGTCACCGTAATTTGGTGTTTACGTGTACTGCAGAAAATTAAGCTCGCAGATTTTGAGTACAGACTGTGTTTAAGCGCAGGGATATTATGCTAAAAGCGTTAAGGTCTGTTCACATTGTACTATTTCTTTTCGTTTCGTTATGTTACTTGAGCTAATGCCTTCCGACGTCGAGAATCACCGGGGCGTTTGTGTTTGCTATGGGGCGTGGGTACCAATTAAATAAGCACCTCCAAAGTCGATAATCGAAGCATGGATTTACCGGTTATTCCTAACGTAGCGTAAGATTTCGTAAATGAGCCTTTACGCTCTCTGTGCTAACGGGAAGGCATTACACGCATGCCAAGGCAACATAAAGCATACGTAGCCTGTAGTATGCAATGCACATGCTAACACTGCACCTTGATCTTGAAGGTATACTTAGTTTTAATTACTCATACTAAATCATACTTACCCGTGTTTAACGAGCGGGACTCTGGAAATTTAACCCTGGAACGCGGGATTTCCTGCCTAAAAGCTTTGATCGGCTCCTCGAGGAAGAGGTGAGGTAGAGCTTGAAATGCTAGACTAAGTGTGACTCACCGAAGCCTTCGGTAGCCGGCGACAGTCGGCGATACCAGGTCGGTCCCAAATGACGAAGCGCAGCTCACGGAGTTATTTCACAACGTATCAGTGCGGATTATAAACTTTTGTTTTGTTTCGGGGGATTCATTTTTGTTTGAATTCGACGGTGTCTCCTTCGGGCTTATTTTTTCCCGCCGATTCGGGGAGTTTCGGTATTCATATTTTGCGTAGAACAAAAACAAAAATAGGGGTTTATCGGAGGCTATATTGTAGAACATGGAACAAGGGCATGCAATTCCTCAACTTCCAGGGAACATGTGCGTGACCCTAGCACTTGGAAAACGTCGCCGTACCAATCAGAAAAAGAATCAAGATATGATATATGGATCTGAAGCAAGACGAAGCCTCGTGCACGGTTTATTAGGGGCTGCTTTCTCTGTCAACATAACATAAAGGTGTAGACAAAAATGTTCTGCCCGTGAAATGTTAGGTGTTTTTTTTTTTTTTCAAGAAGTGCTCCCATTTTGTCTTTATCTGTTTTCCCCGATTTTTATAAAACCGACTCGAATGTTAATATTTGGCGTTTACCGGTATTTAAGAGACGCACAAAACCCTATTTACAAAACAGAAAAAGAGAGCGCAACCGTCGTTGACGTTGTTACTTCGCAAAGCAGCCAGTAGATTGCGTAGAGGGCGCAAGCAACTTTCTCTCCTCGAAATTTGAAGTCACACTACATTCCTTACGTCACCGCCTGCAGCGTGACTACCCTGACATTCGACCAAGCAGGCGCGATCTCATGTTACACCACCCCTAAAAAGCCAAGCGTAAAGTAACAAACTACGAACCGCGAACACCGTTTTAGGGCGCACTGCTGCTCCCAGGAGTCGCCGGTCCCGAACCTCAAAGGGGGGGGGGGGGGGGGGGGGGGGTGCACAAGAGACACGAGTCAAGCTTACGTAGTTGACATTGAGCCCCTAGGAGAGAACAGTACCACGCTGATCTCGTGGTGAAAGTACCTTAGAAGCAGTGTTGTACACGTTCCTCAAAAAAAGGAACGAAAGCTCGTTCCTCGTTCCTTCTGCTTTTTGGAACGCATTCCCGTTACAAGTTCCATACGTGGAAAAGGAACTCGTTCCCGTTACTGTAAAAAATGGAACGTATTGTTACATATACGTTACATTTGTATTGTGCTAATTATCATACTTAGTTAAATCGAGCGAAGTTTCTTTGTTTTTTTAATATATCCCATTAAATGGCAACATACTAATTTGAACGCCCTGACGGAAGGGTACCAGGAGAAGAAAACAAGCTGAAGCAGAGTTTCATTTGTTGGTATATTTTACATTTGTGGTGGGCGATTCAGACGAGCCAAATCTACGGTTACCCCAAATTGCACGAGCGTTATACAACATCCTCACACGTATCAATCTAACAAAGTCCCTTGTTCGAACCTAACAACAGTGGCTTCTCGATGTTCCTGTCCGCAAGGCGAGCAAGTGAAGGAGAGGGTAGGGCTTTTGGAAGGTTAGTCTTCAAAACTACTAGTCCTTCTTCGTGAAGGTCGGATTCGTTGTTCAGTTTGAAGGCGGGAGGGGGGGGGGGGGATAATAAAGGTTAGTTTTTGTGCATCTCTTAAGTGACCGATGTTCGGGATACAAGCGGGCTCGATTAACGAAAAGTAAAAAAATTAATCGAGATCCTGCTCTTCCTAAAGATATTGTTTTTGTACGATTATAATTTCCGTCTATAAAATAAAAATTACCCCACTGGACAAAGAAAAAAGAACGCCGTTCCTCTTTCCGTTCCACTAAAAATGTAACGAGTTCCCGTTCCAGTTCCATTAATTAAAAATGTAACGGCGGCGTTCCTTCGTTCCTCCTTAAAGGTACGCGTTCCAGGAACGCCGTTCCTTGGGACGTAGTTCCGTACAACACTGCTTAGAAGCCTTTTCCTATGTACAGTCGTCGTCAAACTTATACGGAACACTTGTGGAATATTGAATGCAGAAAGGAGATAAAATATAGAGAACTGCGCATATTTATGTGAACTGAAGGTATGCTACGTGCATAGTGAGACACAAAAAGAAATAGCTTACGGCTGGCGCCAGCTATGCACGCACACATAGAAAAAAAAATAAAATAGAACAAGCCAAATGTAGGCTTAGCATATGTTCCAGATAAGTTTGCTGAGCACTGTACCTTTCAAACCCAAAAGCACGAGGCTCTCAACGCGCTACATGTACCGTCCTGAAACCAGAACCATAGCAAAATTCTTATCAAGCATCACGAATTTTCCGCCTGAATAAATATTAACTTGTCTCTCATTCATTCTCATAAGCGGGAAGAGCCTTTGAGTGTTCCGTGCGTGTAACATATTCAAAACCACCGAAACCTCCGCACGGCGAACCAGAGCAAATCACAACGAACGCGAAGTGCCTGCACGGTATATGCGTTCTAATAGTTTATCTGAATGTACAAGTCTAGTCGATATCTTTATAGCGTAGTGCTTCTGGCCGACACATATCGACTTCCCACTACAGTTAATCATTCGGCTTGGTAATGAGCATTGCTTAATGCTGTGGGTTAGTTTATTTTATTGCGACGAAGATACCTTTCTGGATACTGTTACTTGTAGTCATCAGTTACTGACGCATTAAAATTTATTTAAGTTGGGAAGACAGCGGCGTTCCCTCAATAAACCGATCTCACCAGCCATAATTCTTGTGCCAGCACTGCCGGGATGCATCCTCTGAAATGTACACCATTTCTGCACGCGCGACAACTCTGCTGCCGGTCTGTTTGAGCAGAGCCCGAGTTGACACGGGCCGTCTCGTGCACTGGTATCTGCGTCCTTTAAACTACAGCCTTGGCGGCGTCACGCATGCGGGGAACGCGTAGTGAGATCGGTCTATTCATTTTCCTTCGTGTATTTTTGTTCACGTGTTCATGAGCAGGGAGGCCCCTACGAAGAAATCACATCTGCCGCTTCACGAAAGAAAAAAAAAACGATAGAGTTTGTCGTTTGTCGGATTTTGTCTGTTTTGTTACGAGCACCATTTATTTTTCGTTCTTCACCGCACAGCAATATATTCTTCTTCAAAAAGGCAACAACGACATGAACAGGTTCGATTCAGTTGTGTCTCTGGAGGACCACGCCCGCTTGCCAGAGGTATGTACTGTACTTTAAAAAATAGACATATATAAATTTTGCTTTTTTTTTGTTCATATGTGTTTTAGGCGCATTTATCAACGCTGGACTTCCGGATGGGGCATTTCTGACAAGCCCGAAAAGTCTCAGCCGTCGTTCCTCATTGTTGTTCGGGGACTTTAGCTTTTTAAAGCATCCCCTAATTCAGAGGTTCGAAATTATACTTTGGCGTGACGTTTTCAATCAAATGTGGTAGCCTCTTTCTTTGTGCCGATAACCTGACGAAAACTCAGAGTGGAAACTGTGGGTATCGCTGTAACGCGCATAGTTGCTTTATGTTTTATTCTACATTTAGCTTCCTAAAATAAATGGTAAAATACAAAACGTCCGAACAATATAGACAACATATTGAGCATCCTTGTCCTTGCATTTAATTGTTAACAAAAAAAAAGAACTTTTACATGGCTGGCACCTGCACCCAAGTAGCACAGATTTGGCCAATCATTGGCCAATGGCTGGCAATGGTCCTTTGGCCAGTGACCAGACACTCGCCATTCATTGGCCGATGACTGGCCTTTCTCTGTACATTGGACCAATGGCCACTAGCCATTAGCCATCGGCCAAGCATTAGCCGATGAATGACCACTCTTTGGCCATTGGCCAAAAGACCATAGCCAGCCATTGGCCAATGCTTGGCCGGAATTCGTGCTGCTTGGGTGACCACTTCTGGTTTTGCGCTCGTATTACGAAAAACAGTGAGATGATGACTGTGTCAGCATTCAACTCAGTAAGTCGTGTCCGCACTAATTGAACACGAGTTGCTGTCAAGCGCTGACACCGCACTCGTGCCCTGATTAACAATAACGGGAAACAAGTCTCTGCACAAGTCTGACACAAACCATGTGCCGTACATGCATCCCGCGCTGGCTTTTGGTTGGTGTCCTACCAAGAATGCATTCAGCACTGTGACTCTGCTAAGGCCTTTTCGCACATCGCCAGTTGCCTACGTTTCGCTTGATGCGCTTTATATCTTGCTCGATTACATCCGAGTTACTCCGGCGGGTCACATCGCGTGACCTAAAAGAGTGGCTGTAACTTTGTCTCCTCCTACGATGGACTAAAGGCCGAAGCCACGGGCCGCCAGGTCCAGTCACGTTCCACGCAATACTATGAAACGCTTAACATTGATTAGGTGTGCACGAATGATGCTCGAATTCAAAAGCTCCGCATCATTTCAATAGCTTCCACTCTGCTGAGAGCCTCTATGCCATGGCTTTCTTTGCGATGTAAAATTGTTGAGTCACTCATTGCTCTTCGGTTCAAACCACTGCCTACCCGTTTTCTAATCTGTGATCCGAGACGCGGATCACAGACCGATACGTGCATCGAAGCGATATACCGCACAATTTCTCAGGGGCTTGTGATTGAATCTGGCGATCCGTAGCTTTTGCCTTTAGTACATCGTAGGGTGAGACGAAGTATAGTAGATCTTAAACGAGAGAGCTCCAGACTTTTGACGTCCTTGCCGAGCGGGTTCACTCTGCAAGAACCCGCGTGGACAAGAAATGCGGCCAAAGATGAGAAATAGTTACACGTGGAGGTTTGCTTACAGCTCTTTGAGGGCATGGGAATCTTAGTGAGTAAGGAGCACGCACCGTCAGAGTGTGCATTGCAGTTCTAGGCAATTTTAGAGCAAAGAGCGGGTCGAAAGGTGAACCAAAGTATCGATATTAACTCTAACGGGGGACACTTATTCTAATATTTAAAATTTACCAAAGTGAGACAGATGTTGTCTTATTTTGCTAAACTTGTTTCACAAGGATTCCCATTCGACGACAACATATTTATTTCACTAAAACGTTTGCGGGCTTAACATGCACCATGTGCGTGCTGGTGTATATGTGTTACATATTTACATGCTTTTTTGTATCAATTATTTGCCTTTGAGCAAGAATGTTCTTTTATGGAATAACCCTAGTAAATAATATTCTTCGTATAAGACATTTCTTGCTCCAATAAACGAATATTATCAAAAACGATGATATTAGAACATCTTAGAACCATACAAGAGTTTATAAGATGTTATAAGATCTTAATAAAACGTTTCCTATACCTTGTATAATTTTATATTGCTCTTATATGCTATTAATAGGGTCTGAAATGCCATCACATGATCTTATATTAGCATAGGTGTTAGTGGACCAAACAATTCTGGTAGCATATAACATATTTCACTAGGGAAGCACCAAATAGAAAGAATATTAAGACACCCATAAAATTCAAATAATTGTACTGGACGCATATATATTATACGTGAAACGTTGATCTCGCCCTTCAACTAATGTTAGTTAAAGCTGGTCTTTGAAATTTACATATCTTTTACAGCACATATCTAATATTGCTTTGAGTGAATTAGTTTCCAAAAATAATTACGAAATATAAAGCACCAAGTTGCACTTGCTAAAATAAAAAAAATTAATATTTTTTTACTGCACACGTACTTCACTGTAGCCAAATCAATTTCCTGAACGGTACCATGTTATTCAAGAGCATAAAAACACTAATAGACGACGGATAATTTTAAGGGACGACTGACACCACGGAGCGTCGTTTTTTAGCTTGTCCGTCGTCTTTTAGCGCTTTTAAACTGTGCACTAAATAACCAACTGGCCCAAGTACATACTCTTCTACGGTTACTGATTCGTCAACCTTAAAATTTCCACAAGCAAAATATGTGCTGTAGAGGTGCAAACACGAATTGTACATTCCATTACTCACTTGCGTACGAAAAACAAAAGTAAGGGGTTAACTTTGATTTGAGGACACAATTTGAGACCCGGAGATTTCAATGGTCAATCAACGATCCAAACTTCACCCGTGATCAGCGAGTGAGTAAGGAAAATGTTTAATTCATCTAAGAAGATAGACATGCTTAGGTGAATTACATCACGTCAATACTAACTTTCTGGTTACATGCATAAACAATTGCTACAACAAATTGTTTATTGAAAAACTACATACGTCTTAGTTCGTTACATAAAACTAATACAACGGAACGTTTGGATTGTTGATACACATGCAATAACAGCTCGGATATATAAGATTTGGTCACTTGTTTTTCAAACAAACGTCCAGTGGAAACTCAGCTCTTTGTCTTGTCAGTTATCGTCCATATTTGTTTATAACTCTTCCTGCTGTTTTATTCAAAATAACTCATACAATAGATTCTAGATCAGTTTAACTTATTTCAGAAACATGGTATTGTCATATGTTAAGAAATACGGTACAAAGTTAATATTGTAAACATTATTATCTTGCATCGTTCAAGCGACCTTCAACTAGATATAACGTTAGAACAACTACCGTTGCGCTGTGGAAACTTGAAAATAGTCACTGTGACAATTTCAGATTAACATTAGGCTATATCGAAGCTCGAAGTAAAAACTTGATGCTCTATTTTGATTCATAAATCAAATCGACACATGCGAATTTAAAATCGTGAGAAACACCGATGACGCTCAATTCGATACCCCGTCTTCTTGGCATAGGACAGTCATACCTTCTTAAAAAAAGCGCTTCGTTGTCTTTTTTTTGTACTTCGCAACGAGACTGAGAGTGAATAGACTGAGTCAAAAAAGCATTGTGTGGGGAGGCTCATGGCGTGTCTTCTACACCAGACGCCATTCGAACACACTCAATTCTACATAAAAAATACCATGATTTCAAACTCCGGGACTTCTTATGCCGTAAGCATCGCTACTTTGGTAAACAATATGGCTAACAACTAAACATATTATAATCACCAAAATTTCAAATACTCCAATAATTATCATAATTACCTTCGCGTAGTGTCCTACACAACAACGCGCTTGATTACCCTAGGTCAAATTTGTCACCAGTCGATTTCGCAAGGATCGCAACCCCATACTAGGATGCCGATAGTGTCTATCACGTTGGCCGGTAACATCTCGGAATTCAATTAGCTCTGGAACGCAACTTCAGCTTGCCGGTTGTCCCGGAAACGACGTCCTCCTTCCGGTATTTTCGTTCAGAGAAGGCCGTCGTGCAGTGCTCGGAATGTGGAAATACTTGGGACATTTGGCAGTCGGCCGCCAGGCACTCCGTCACGTCAGAGCAGACGACAAAGTAGAAAACTATTTAGCCCAATTAATGGACCCTTTTCGAAAGCTCCCGCCCTCCAGTAGCTTAGCGTCAACTATCCGAAGTCGCATAATTTTGGTCACGCATTCGATCGAGCACCGGACACGAGTATGACGTCAGCGTTCGCCACGTTTCCGGATGCAGATTTCCTTTATTTTTCTTTTACACAGGTAAGCGCTTGAAGTGCACTAAGATCGAGGAACGAGCTTTGTGCAGAAAGCAAAATATGGCGGCCTCAGCGTTGCTTGATGTACTGGTCTGCGTTCACATAAAGAAAACAGAAGTGAAGCTCGCTCCTTTAAATCACGCACGAAATGTACGTTGTGAAATTATACCTTGTTCCATCAATATTCATATCTGACCTACTTTGTGCTTTTGTCTTACAGTTATCTCCATAATATTTAATTATCGTTATAGCAGGGAGTAAAAAGACGTGAAAAAAGTGATCCGTTCATCTGGGCAGACAGCAAAATGTCCTCGCGTTTAGCGGCCATTTTAAATGCCGCTTCCACAGCAAGGGCCTCAACACACAAGACGACGACTATAACTTTAACGCGTATCGCGGAGTGAAGGCATACAAGTGTACTTCGTGTGCTAAACGGCGACGGAAGTTCATCGGAGCGTTGACGCTCTCAGCGAGGAATATGAGGAGTCAGATGCATTGATGGGACGAAGCGCGTGCCGTGTTGACCGGCTTTTAACATTGTTTCCTAAAAAAGTGTACCTATTCCCCAGTACGGCTCTCTTCTTTCATGATAAGAATGCCGCCATTCGTGTCATTTTAAAACAAGTGAGCGATCAAAGAAGGGTGCTAAAAGATGCCGCGTCTTATGTCATTTCTTCTACTGAGAATACTGTAATTCGGCAGACAAACGTTAAGATTGAAAGGAACATTTTTTCTTACGTTACTCCTCCTGCGGCTTATGGAGGGGTAAAACGCCCTCTTATCGAATACATCTTACCTCGAGAAACTTTAGTTACCTTGTTGCCGACAGCTTTTGCATAGATAGCACGGATGAACGCACGCATTGCCGGTGTATTCCCCTTTGAAATTGAAGAGGTGGTTACCGACATCGAGCTTTGTGGAAACCCGTGGAGACAGCGGAGGCGGCTGCCTTGGCGAATCCGCTATCTTGGTGCATCGGAGGCAACTCCCTCTCTCAAAGCAACGTGAAAGTGCAAGAGCGTGGACAGTGCAATGCGCTTGCGTTCTCTACGACGAGGGATCTTTCCCGCCGCTCAGAAAGAGTTTTGCACTGTCAAATGCAAAATAATGATGTATAATGTGCTCTCCTAGTAAAGTATTTAAATATTTCATCGACTCAGGGTCCACGAAACTTCTTTGCCCACACCATGCAGGCTCGATTGTTATTAAAAGTAAGAGTTTAGTGACTCTCCGCTCTTATGGGTCTAAGCACGTTAATTACAACAGTCAAGCTTGTTCTATATCTAGCTTGAAGTGTATTAGCAACGGTTACCGGCTTTTGAGATGCGACCATAATTCAAAATATTCCTCTCCGACCTTAGGAGTAGACATTCATAGCAGCACGACAATATTTCTCATGACGTGGTAGTATGGCTGGGAAAAATATGGTAAACAAATACGGTCGGATTCACGTTGGAGTCAGTAACATACATAATCTGCTTATCGGGAAATATCAGAAGCAAGATATTGCAGGAGAGCGGATCAGGAAACGGCATATTTGTAAACCCTAAGACGGGGGGAAAACACGGACAGAACAGAGTCTAAACGGCATTTGACGTCTTATTCAAAAGTTACAAATGATTTTGTGAAAATTGAAATGGAAAAATAGGGCCCATTTTCGGCCGTCTCGGTTTCTGGCGCCATAGAGCTTCATGTATTTGACAGCTCCGTTGGCCGCCATTTTGTCATTGAGATTTTCAGAAAATCACTTTGAACTTTTTTAATAAGGCGTCAGTTGGGTCTGAAACTTTAGCTTCTGGTTCCGGCCTGTAGCGCTACCTTTGAACAGAGAATGAGCGTTTGGTGATGTGTAGTTTATGTTTCCTGCGAAAAAAAACCTGCTCGTTTTTTTTTGTATCACCCTGTAGTTTCGACCTTAACAGATCTTTTTCCAAGAAAAACAAAATGTAGTGTTTAAAAAATGTCGTCGTCGATAGTGTGGTTGATATACACGGTGTCACAAAAAAAAATTTACAGGGTTTTTTTTTTACCGCAAAAATAAACTAGGCATCGCCAAACGCTCATTCTCCGCCCAAAGGTAGCGCTAGAGGTCACAACCAGATACCAATGGTTCAGCCCGATGCGATACCTTATTCAAAAGTTATGAGTGATTTCTGAAAAGTTCAATTGAAAATAGAGCCCATTTTTGCCCGTTTTCGGTTTCTGGTGCCATAGAGCCCCCTGTATTCCAATACTCCATCGGTCGCCATTTTCCCATTGAAGTTTTCAGAAAATCACTTATAGCTTTTGAATGAGGTATCGGATCGGGCTGAAACTGTGGCATCTGGTTGTGACCTCTAGGGCTACCTTTAGAGGGGAATGAGCGTTCGGTGATCCCTAGTTTATTTTTGCGGTAAAAAAAAACTGTTTTTTTTTTGTGACACCCTGTATATCTATGCATTCTTCTTGTCGTATCTAGGTTTAGTTTGTAGTTCACTCGCTGTTATTTTTACTCACTATTTCTATAAACTTTTAATTGATGCTTGTTTTCAGCGTGCATCAAACATTTTCCCGATTAGGCCGTATGCTATACTTGTGACGAAACACAGTTTAGGTATGTAAATATTGAGGTAAAATTATTGTTGAACAGTCGTTCCCACTCTTGAAAAGAAATAATTTTTTCCCTCGAAGGTTTTGAGATCAGTTGATGTTATTACACGAGCTTTAAAGTTATTTTAAGTAATGCTACTGTTCATTGTATTCGTATTCCGTATTTACTTCTGAGCATTGTTTACTAACGATAAAAAATTACACAGTGAGAAAACAATGTTCTAAAAAAGTTACATTTTTATTTACCGCAAGGCAAAACTAGCCATCGCCGAACCCCCAATTTCCGCACAAACGCAGCAACCAGATGCCAAAGTATAAAGGCTTCCACTATGTTGTTCAAAAGTCACAAGCGATGTTCAAGAAAGTTTTTATGATAAATTCAATCCCGCTCCTAGCAGCCGACACCGTTTATCTTCATGCATTTTATGGGCTTTGTCGCCCGTTACTTACATTGAGAAAATTCAGAAACATTCCCTATACCTTCTCAGCCAGATAACGGAAAACTAAGAAACTTGGGCAACTTATAAGTGCGGATACTAGTACAGTTGACGGAGAATGTTCAAAAATTACTTTCTTTTGTTGAGGATAACAATACAGAATTTTTATTCACGCACCCTGCAATTAACAAAAGCAATAAAAAGAGGTTATTTTTCGTTTACTTCGTATCATATATTGTACGCGTGGTTTTTCGGCTGTCTTTAATAAAATTCGGCTGCAAACTTCCGACAAAAAATATATATATATATAGATAATATAAAACTGTTCTGTTTTTTAACCTGAAAAAAAAAAAACTTGCGTTTGTGCACATTTATACGAGCTGTAAAGCACATGAGGACATCTCGATCGCGAAATGCAATAACTCGAGCAGAGTAGGAATCGCTCGGGTCTGAAGAAATGCTTTCTCCAATTCAGCTGAACGAAGAAAATTAAATCAATATATGCCAATGCAGCCTTGAGTATTTTGGGACATCAGCATGCACTGCAAAAGTATATTACGTTAAGTATTTTATTGCGACAAGAGCTGAGCGCTGGCGCACGATAGGATGCACCTCTCCTCGCGTGTAAATAGAGTTTCGTAGGCAAGTACAGGGTTGCTCGCAGGAGCTCGTACCCTCGCTTTGTGCATGGGTTGTGGACGTGCCCGCGAGGCTCGCAATCAGTAGAGTACGCTCTACTAAACCTCTCTAGTATCTTAAACGAAGTGCATTTGCAGACTCGGCATCACTCCAGTTAAGGCAAATGAAATACACGACAACGTGTGCAAAACAAAGACTTTTCGGCAATTTTTGGGGTTACCGATCGTTTTCAGAAACCAGCAGCATGGTTCATTTTGTACACATTTTATAAACGCCGAATACTAGCAGCAACTGCGCACATGCGCACGGAGGATTATGCGAGATCTTCTATTTACGCGCCTTGTGTATGTAACTACCCATGATATATACTCATTTTTTCCCATCAGTTAAACAAAATAGCGCGCGCTCGGTTGCCTTGTCAGCGCGTTCTTCATTTATCCCATTTATAAGCGAGGCCCTTTTTCATTATTTCTGTATTTCTAGACATCGTTTTCACGTTCTCACACACAATGTGCGCCCTTTAGTTTACTTGCAAAACGTGTAAGACTTGCCACACAGCCGCGGGCGTACCTTACTGCGTGAGTTTCAAAGAAGACAGGGAGATCCTTCAGCAAAGCCTTCAAAGGAGAAGTCCAATTTTTTTTTTTATTGTCAATAAATGGTCGTATATTGTTCGCACGGAACAAATCACATACAAAGATGACGAAAACGAAATGTGTATTGCTACGAGACAAAATACTGCACATTTAGCATGATCTGAACTATTTGCATTTTCAAGAAACAATCCTGTCCAACTACAAAGACATCCGTAACAAAATAACTACCGCGCATTCCTTACCATTTACAGACTGCTACACAAAACATTTCAAGCAGAACAAAACAACCCATTTTTATTTAGGATGTCGTCATAGATCCGACTGTTCTCGTCTCATGATCGTATTAGTCGATCTTCATCGGGGATACCGAAAGAGACAGGCAATACAATCCAGAGTTTACAATAACCTGCCTCGCTAATTCTCCCTTGGAGGCAATTAAAAGATTCCCGGCAGATCCGGTGGAGCCATTGTCTTCGTCGCTGATGCGTTTCTGTTCCCGGCGAGGCGGTAAAAAGATTCTTCCTTTTCGCACCGCTGTTTGTGCAACACACAGCTCATTAACCATGTTGATTTAACCTGAGACTGGGGAAGAGAAGAAGCATCATGATGGCATCGCGTTGCCACCGAAATCGTAATAGAAGGAAAAGAAAAAAAAAATACAACTTTTTTTAGATATAGTTGTCGTACCCTCTAAAATTAACGGAAAAAATTCGCCGCTAAATTAAGCGGGAAATGTTTCCGCTAATTTTAGCTTGGAAAGTTTTCCGCTAAGTTCAGCGGGAAATTTCTCCGCTAAACTTTAGCGGAGATATGTTTCCGCTAAATTGAGCGGAAAATTTGCTGCTCTAAATTTAGGCGAAACAATTTCCTACCTCCTCCTCCTTCCTCCCTCGTGACGTCAGACGTGACGTCACGGTTGACGTCATATGGGAAACGTCCCATAATGCAACGCGTGGTTTACAGCGACGGCGACGCCGCTCAAGCCGGAGACGGGCGTCTCAGAGCTGTGCTCTAAAAAAAGAAAACCTACGGCCAGGGCGTAAGCAACGGAGCCACAGCCGGGCCTCGCACAAAGATGGCGTTGGTTTAGAGAAGACACCCGTATCACGCGGGATTAAGGGAAGATAACGGTCACGTGTCGAGCCCGATCTAATTGAAGCGATGGGAACGATAACTTTCGAGAGGAAAAGGACGTGGGCGAGGAGAGATTTCTTTTTCTGATTTTAGAGAATGGTTTGCTCTACATTTCAGTATATAGAGACCCTTTTTTTCACCTTTATGAAACGAAATGTAACCAGTTGATTTTACATCTAGTTTAGACTTTGAATGGCACATTTTCTGTTTCTTTAGTTTTCCTTGCTTTTTGGCCATTTCGTATTGATACCGCCCAGTGGGCGTTGCGGTAAGAGGGGCAAAAATGACATAGAACAGATGGTAAAAAGGTAATACACAAAATAAAAATAATAAAAGAGTCAAGACTGCAATTTTATTATTTTCATTAAAAATAAAAGTGAACAGTTGGAAGCTTTATTGCGATTGTGCACGCCGTTCTAATCACAATGGTTGGAGAAAAATACGAGGATTTGAGCAGGTAAGCCCCACAGAATTACACAAACATTTTTTTTTTTACTCTAAAGGAGGCGAGACCAGTTGCAAGGATATGTTAAAATTTGGCTAGATCAATGTCATCAGATTTAACATTGTAAAAAGTTTACGTCGCCGAGATTTTTTCATGAGTTGTAGGGCGTCCGTTTGAACCGGAACATTATTCAAAATATATTGCCGCGGTAAAAAACAAAAAGGTGAGTAATATATGTATCGTGGATACATATTAAAAAAAATAATGTCAGAAAACACCGTAACGGATTGAAGCTGACCTAGTCGGTACATGATTATTACGGAAATGGTTAGGTGAACGGATATAAACCTACCCCATTTCGCGCTTGACAATGTTGTGCGAGGTTATACGACGTGAAAATCCTAGCAAGGAACAAGACACACCTTGCACGTGAAATCTTTGAGGTGCTTGCCATTGCAGATATACGCAACAGGTGCGTTAGCGCCTCGTGGGTGAAACCTCGGGGCGAATCGGGAAGAAAGAAAAAAAAAAAAAACATTTTACACATAGTGAGTTTTTAGTAGCAGGGACGGATAAAGAAAACAGAGTGGTTTGTCGAGCGGCATATATAATTAATGTTTCTTCGTCCGTACTTTTAATTTATTCTTTCATAATGAGTAGGTTTATTTACGTTCAGTTGGCCATTTTCGTAAGAAAACACTTCCCATCCAAATGAGATTACTCAGAAATATCGTTATCATTTCAAGTTGAACAAATAAGGCCTTCTTTCTCAGTGTTGCAGTTCACGCTCTGTAAAAAAATCGTAAGGTCCTGCTTCAGCAGAGCAAATACTAAAATGGTGACGTGAATGCCAGAGAAACACGAGTGAAAAAGGATGACACCTGCTCATTGAATATTTTGATATTACATCGAAGAAGAAACGCAGTTGCATCAATGAAACAAACTGCAAATCTATTTCTTCCCTCAGAAATTTCGATTCTTCTAGGATTATTTATGGTGAGACAACATAGCACTTTTTAACGGTATTCTTTTATTTAAATGTGCAACTACCGTTAGTGTTTGTGGTGTCCGAAGTTTACAAAAGTGATTGAGCTAGACCTCCCTGAAAGTATTGATAATTAACTTCGTCGGCGTAATTCTAAATTGAGGTAATTTTCTTCTTTTTAGTTGCAGCTCACTGTAATTCGCCTTATATCTGAATTGATATTCCAATAAAGGAAATATTTTTATGGAGATGTATTTTTGAAGTTTTGCGAGATACCTATTACAGTGATTTTTCTGTAATAATGAAATTAAAAGTTGCACAAGTTTATGAGCGTAATACGCCTGTATGTCAACATTATCCGCTTTCTTTCAATTAGATACGAAGTGACGAACATTACGGAACATACCATACATAAGTCGGAATATTGCCGGACCGACAAATATATATATTTTCGCATATTAATAAATACCCGCTTGGAAGTATATTGTTGGCCGCTCACCTGCACGTTCATCACTAACTAACACCCTTCAGAGTAGCGGTTGAAAACGGCGGCAACTTTGCTTGAGCAAGCACTCCCATCTATTGGCAAAATTTATAAAGTATTAACTTGCTGTCTTGGCTTCACATCACTTGACTCTCACGCTTTTTTAAAATGTAATGATGTATCAAATTCGCATTGACGTGTCATATAAAAAAAAATATATTGACATGTATGTAACTAACCGAAATCTATGAGACTAGCAAAAACGCAAATTTAAGAATCATTCATGAAATACAATTGAGAGAGATGCAACAAAGAGGGAGTTTTCAGCTGAGCCGTTAATATAGACAAAGTGAGCCAACAAATCATGAAAAGAGTGGTACCGAAGGCAACACACAAAATAAAAGAAAAGAGTTTGGGGAAAAAAAGCAAACTCGAGGATGTACTGAGAAAACAACCGCGCCCCAAAACCCAGAGGCACCATCAGTCAGATCCCCCGAAACCGCGAGGGACTTATCTGGAGATCTAGAACAAGGGACAGCGGACCAAGGAGCAATTACCCGGATATCCCCAACCGAACAGAAGGCACGTACGGCGCTGCTGCCTGAATGAAAATGGGAAAGAATCCTTCCGAGCCGCGGGACCGTACAGAATCGAACAACTGAGCGAACATACGGCTGGGAAGAATAAAAGCTAAAATATGAGGTTAAATCTTGGGCAAGTTCATTTTGCCTTCTGTTTAGTGTTTGTATTAAGAGGCAGGGTGTGTTACGTAACAAGCACAAAAGTAAGGGACATTTTAATTGTTTAATTAGAAGCAAGATAACCCCTGAATATAAAATAATATTAGTTTAGAATATCCCAACGTTTTCTTTTTTCCTGTTCTTAAGATTATTATATATAAAAATTACGGCAAGAAAATTATTATATATTATTTTCTTGCCAAATAAAGGGCCTGGCGTTAATTATCAGTTGAAGTTCACGACTCGGTTGTGCTGGACAAACACTTTTCTGGGCGATTTCAGTTCGCCTATTCAATTGCTATATTACCACTTATAGGCAAAGACATTCACTGAAAAAATACATATAAGCATATAGTCATGGATTTTATGTGCCAAAAGAAACGTTAAAAATGTTTCTGGCCACGAAAGGGTAGCAGTTGTTGAATAATTGTCACGAGTTTTGGTTAGGGTTTTTAATTAGCGTGCGGACGGAGCTCGCTCCTGGAGATATACTTCGTAATCTTTAAATCATCTCTCCCTTCGTGTAGCTGATATCATCATACTGAATCATAGTTTAGACATATTGCTTCAATTGCAGACCGCCACAAGGTAAAATAAAACTGGCTCATTTCTTTTATATCTAAATGCAGAAGCGTTCCGTGAAAAACATTTAACGCCGCCAGAGATAACATTGCTGTATAATGTTTTTTCATAAAGAAGAGCGGAAACATAGACGCAAAAATAATACACATCTAGAATTACCCTACTCAGCTTTCATTGGAGGTCCAGCGACAATTAGTCGGCAGCGCAAAAGAGTAGGTTAGAACGTATCGCGGGGATTTACGCTTTCCATGCCAGACACAGCGTCGGAAAAAAGAACTAACGAAAAAACCATTTATCTCTGTTACACTCCGTGTACATAACAACAATTTACTGTAACATAATGTTCTAGATTTGAAAACGGAACATTGCGAATCCCAATGTTACACTCATGCAAGAAGTTTAAACTAAGATGTCCTGAAAAGTGTATAATCATCATTGATGCTACAGCTCTCTTCGGTCAGGGAAACTGGAAGACCCACACCCATACTCGCAATTTCTCGCCAAGTTTGGGATCTGTTCCTACCCTTCACGATTTTACTTTGGGCGGAAATGACATAGCGAAGAATTCGTATTAATATGTCTAAACTTTCTACTTTTCAATTAAACAAAACTTGTATATGGAATGGTTAGTATGTTCCGACCTCAGAAAAAAAACGTTTCACACAAAATAATAAAATATGGGTTTATGCTTGAACGAGAAATAAATAAATGAATAAAGGGGAAGGCACACAAACCGTCACATACACGGTTTGTATCCAAGCCCGTTAAAATGTTTTTCTTGGACTAGGCTCAAGGCACGGAAGTCGTTTATCCGCGCGTCCACTTTCCTGTAAAAGAGCAATTAACTATGCAGTGAAAACAAGCAGACATCACAGCAAATGACGTTGCTCAGAATGCAATTATGCCTGGAAATAGAATCCACGCAGAGATATTAACTGTGCCCCTTTACTTGATATATTATCCTGTGCACAGCGCGTTTCTGGGGTCCAATTATATTCTAAGCTTCGTCATTTGCTAAGATGTTTTCTTTACGCGAGGTGCTTGGCTGCCATCCTGTTTTGTAAGGCTGCAAACTAACAGGATTGTGTTAAGCTATATTAATATTTCGAAGCATTATTTTGTGCATTTGTATGTCAAATCTTCTAGGTTTTCTGAAACGTTCTAGGCGGTCTTTCGCCAAAGGACTTGGCCAAATCTTACAATGTTTATTATAGTAATACTGGAAAGGGCCTGAGAAATAATTCGATAAATGTATTTATCCCCCACTACAATTGCCGTGTCTTGCAATGATACGATCCATGCACTGTTGAAAATTGTGAAATGGAAGGTTAGAGTGCCGCCCTTTTTTATGGTTGAACGCAGCCCGTAGCTCAACGTATACGCCGTGTTTCCAAGTTACCTCGGAAATATAATTTTCTCTTCGACGAGCCCTGGCATTTTAAATTCTTCTCTATTTTTACTACATTCAAACATTAACTTTTTTTGCGTATAAGTGATGCCGCTGAAACTTTGAGCATCTTAGATATATCTGCTTCTACATCGGAAGAGATAGGGCCCCCACCCAACTCTTCCTTCCATTTTCCCTATCCCATGAGGATGAAACCTTTTCGCGCTTGTTAGAACATGTCAAACTGTCTCAGAAGAGTTGAACTTTGGTAAGATAATATCAAAAACAAACATAAAAAAGACTTCGTCGCTTTCCCTTGGGAAATTTTGGTGAGGCACAGGCCAGTGTAGCTTGATCAAAATATTACGTGAAAGGACTTGCGACTTTGTTGCAGACATTTCATTAGTGCTTACCATCACGGTGTGTTTTATAAGAGAGTGAGTGTGCCTTTGTTCGCGTTTACTCGAGTTACATGGAGCAGACGGAACGCATGGTGCGGCCTATTATCTTTAAATTTTATTATTTTAAGTCCTTCGTTGGCGTACTTTTGGACAAAAATCATATCCTGGAAACGGAGTGATAGTAACATGTTCTTGACTCGTCACACTGTTTCTTGAGTTATCAGTCCCTATCTGACATGTAAAACATTCCTTCATTTTCTTAGTACGTATGACTTAGCCCTGTTTTCTGCTATGGAGACAGAAGTCAAAATGTTTTCGGATATTTACATTGTTTGTAAGCGTGAACCTTACAGTGTTAAGTTTATTGAGGCTTTCAAAACAAAGGTTTTACAACGGAAATTAGGTTTGTTTGAATTATACCAGCAAACATTCTTATCCGACGTTCCATTATTTTGATATCCATGTAAAAAAACTGAGTCATGTAGATCCTGTGTTCCATACAAGTGCGTCTCATGAAGAATAATTTTATAAGATTTTCACGCGACAGCGTTTAGGAGCTGGTGTAGCAGAAAAGCCGGTGTCACTGGCGTGACGCGAAAATCCTGATTGGTTGATAGGGTTGTAACGTCACGGTCACATGACCATGCGCGGGAATTCACAGAACCCAAATCGCTCACGTGTTACTTGACGTCAGGCGTGGAATAAAAGTGGTTAAACATGACATGTAATGCGAATTAAAAATCGCCACATGCCTCAAATGATTTATCTTTATAAAGTAATCAATTCCGCAAAAAAAAAGTTTGAAGAAGTTTAGGCGGCATTCAAACCCACAAACCTTCGTTTCCTAACGAGGCAATTTACTAGCTAGGCCACGCAAGGCACGCTTGTCGCGTTTCGTTCTTAAACGCGAAGTTTAGGCGTCCTCCCAGTTTTATTACTCTTCAATGTTTAGATAAGGACAGAAGTAAACAGGAATGCTAAAAATTCAACGACCTAGCTTCTTTTTAATTTGAACAGGAATATTTTAATTTGGTTACTCGGCTTTCAGAGACATTTAAATCCCGTCTTGTAACGCAATGGAAATCAAATGTTTGGATGGGACTTTGAGAATTTACTCAGATATTTCATTTTGTCCTAGGGCTTACCATTCGAAATTAGGCGCAAATCTCGCGGAAATGCCCAAGCAAAGCTCCATCATGTTTTTGTTTTCATCTTTCTTAACGTTTGCCTGCTGTCTTCTCGTCGGACTTGGTTTGTGAACGGTGGACTGAAGTAGGGGTTTCTTTGTTGCGTTTCGTTTATTATGGAAGATAATAAAGTTGCAAACACTGCAGTGATTGCTTTATTATATAATTAGGTCATATTTAAGTTCAAATGATTAAAAGACTAATCCTAATTCTTGATTATAAACAGTCATTTGTTTTAAAAAAAAGATTACGATTTAGCTTATTAAAAGAAAAGTTAAAATAATTTAACTTGTTATTTGCGATCGGGTGTTAACCTCATTATAATTATGAGCTATCCAATATAAAATTAGAAATTGTTGACTATATAATATGTTTGGTAAAAATATAACTTCGAAGCCCCAATACGGAAATTACGCGGTGCTAATATCATTTAATAAATGGTGTCAATATTGTGAATTTGTTTCGTGGAAGTTGCTAGAAAGTTTTCCCAAATTATAAGGAAAATGTTGTTGACCTATAGCTCAATAAGCAATAAACTTTTACCATATAAAACTGAAAAAATAAAGTTATTCCAACACTTTCTTTTTAACAAATAAAATATTTCAATAATCAAAAACTGATTTTGTATTCCATGGACACAAAAAGGCCTAGCTTTATGCCGCAGAATATATATGTTATCTCATTGCTTTTATGACAGGCTCACTTGTATTTTTCAGCAAAACAATTGGACCATTTTGTACAATAAAGAAAAATGAACAAGGAAGACAAACAGACAACACCTGTGTTGTCTGTTTGTCTTCCATGTCCCTCTTTCGTTGTTGTAAATTAGAAACCAACAAGCTCAACCATCTACAAATGAACAAAGTTGTGGCACTCTTGAAGTAAATTATATGGCCTATATCTGTCTCATTCATTATTTGTTTTCAGAAATGGATCGCATTATTTTTTTATGGTAAATGATGTCATTGTTTACTTCTGACTTTCAGCCATTCACAGCGTCACATAAGGACCAATAAAGTTAGATTGAAAGTTTTAATAACACTATGGTGCCTAGAACGCGTCTCCGACTGTTGTGTATAGCGTCCTATGCTGCCCATATATTGAAAAAAGGTCCCGAAGTGGCAAAAATCTACTTCGGGTCGCGATCCTGGCGGTTGGTCGTAAAACTGCTGACGGAAAGCACGAGCGAACGCGAGTGTCGCTTTCGGCATGGCGTCCCAGCTTCTTGCTCCTGAAGCTTCCGTAGACTCTCACACCAGAGAGCGACCTGCAACGGAATAGCCATCTGCTGCATCCAGCGCCGCTGTTGAAACACCGCCAGGATCGCGACCGGCGGCAGCATGACACTTCTTTGACGTCACAAGGCGGAAATCGAGGGACCACTTTTTTGGACGCGGTAAACACACCATTCGGAGACGCGTTCCAGGCTCCATAATAACACCTCAAGTCAGTGATGACCACATTCGTTCGTTCCGCAATCAAGCGTGGTAGTAATAATAACAACTTTCAACTTTAGCGACTCAAAAGCCGAGTAACGTGCTGGAGTTACCTCGGTGGACGATACGCATCACAGAATGTTCTGCGCAGGATTGCCGTTAGGAAATAATATCAGTGCTGTGGTTTGCCCACACACGCTTTTTGCCCGACGCCTCTATCGCTCTGAACTATAGGGTGTCCCAAGTCACCAGGCTCGATCTAAAAGAAACCGTAAAAATTGACGCCTGCACATAGCAATCTAAACTTTTTGTGAAAGGCGCATTTCACAGGCCGTTTTTTTCTTGTAATTTTACAGAGCGTGGCTCCCTTCTGTAAGAATATAAGGAAAAAAAACTTGACTGGGTCAACGGCGGGAGGCGACGCAGATGACCAAGTTGACTTGCTGGACGCGTCCGAGGCTCGTATTGATAGATGGCGCTACCTCCTTATCGAGGAGGTAGCGCCATCGATCAATACGGGAGGAGGAGGAGGGGGAAGAGGAGGTAGGAGGAGGAGAGGAAGGAGGGAGGAAGAGGGGAAGAAGAGAGGAGGCGGGATGAGGAGAAGGAGGGGAGGGAGGGGGAGGAGGAAGGAGGAGGAAGGAGGAGGAAGGAGAAGAGAAGGGGAGGAGCTTGAATGATGAGGGGTCGAGGAGATGAAGGATAAGGAGAAGAAGAGGAGGAGGACGACGATGGGGGAGAAGAGGGAGGAGTAGCAGCAGGGAGGAGAGAGAGACGAGGAGGAGAGAGGAGGGGTATACCCTCCCCTCAGTACCCTTCCCTCCTCCTCCTCAAGAGCTGCGCTCTGGTTCGGCGTTACAGGATGTTGTAAACGTCTTTCATTTTTTTTAAGCAATTATATTATTTTGTCTACAGGAACCTCCATGAGAAATTAGACGTTAATCAGAGCAGTTTACGCGTGTTTTTACTCTTTGTGCCTTCGGCCATTTTTTGGTGCCATCGCTCGGTCACGAAGCCGCCGATGCTGAATTTTCGTGCATGTAATGCTTTCGCATTAAAAGAGTTCGCACGCCCAGGCGCGCGCAATTTTATTTTTGGCGTCTGTTTCTCCCTCTTCTCAACTCCTCTCTTCTTTTTATTTGCTACTAATTTATTATGAAATTTAGAAGCTTCGTAAGGGAAATTATATAATAGTCAATAACGGCATTCGTAAAACATGTTTTTTTTTAACGAAATTGAGAACGCACTACGCCCTGCCCCTTCTTTAGAAATATCGTATATCGGAGTCCGGAGGTAATTACGCCTCCTGGCTTTTAATCCTTCTTCAGAAAACACGGTGGCGTTCGGCACCTGTAGCTGCGAGGATGATCTCAGAGTAAGGGAATAGGACGAAGTTATCTATGATTGGTAGACTTACCTCTAGCCTCGGACATTTTGCTTCGTGTGATGTGACCTGCTGCGGGAAGTTCGTCGGAACGACTCTACGCCTCAACCCAGCTACCATTAAAAACCCCAACGCTCTAGAGACGCTTGGGCTGAGCCCCATAATCCTCGTCGACAAAGGTTCGAGAACAAATAAAGGACTATGATCAAAAACCCTCCTGTAGTTCTTTGGGAATTGTAGTTGGCCAATGCCGCCTTTTGTGACGCATTCTTCGGGAACATGTGCAGCGTACCTTCGGTTGTGACTCCGCCGCGTGGCATCCTTTAACGTAGCACCTGTGCGACATGGCCCCTCACATTAGTCAATAAAGTCCACTGCACGTTTCTTTCGGCCCCCCACCGTTTAAAGAATTTGAGATCGCTGAAAGGGCCCTAAGAGAACATCAAACTTCAAAGTTGTCGGGTCGCTCTACAATAATCGCTGCTCGATCGGTCTGTGCTTCGCTCGTCTCCGAAGGAGCGATAAACACATTGAGAAGACAGCGAATAGGTGTACTGTACTTCCCGCTTGCCCGTCCTCGAGCCCCGGACCCGCCGATCCGTCGACCCATAGACCCTGGTTGTCGGCCGTCGTTCAGAGGTCGCAGTCGGAGTCCGTGTCCTGGCCTGCAGATTGTCCTTGCAACGCCAGCGCCGCATCGGCTAGCAGTTCCAGGCTAACATAGCCCGAGTTTCACAGCGGAAGCACTTGGGGTCGTCATAGCCTATTGGACTGTATGGCCAGGGCTCGCCGTTCCCGCAGGTCCTGGTCCGAACCTCGCTTGTGGAATCCTCCGGGGATCGCCGTCGGCCAGACCGTCTCCATCGTTCCCGCTCGGGCCTAGCCTCGCGCAGTACGCTTTGTCCCGAGCCAGCTCGTGTCTCTTCGGCCTACGACATGTCACGTGCCCTTCGCCCCGTCGTCTTCCGTCCTCGTCTCCCTCGAAGTGAAGATTCGTCTGCTCACAGCGATAAGCGGCACGCACGGAGAAGTGCTGTTGATCGCTAAAAAGAAACAGGAGATAAACTCGAGTTGCAGGACGACTCAATCTTTGACGTCACTGCACTGGCGCGGATCGCGCGGGAACATCAAATTCAACTTTAGAATTTTTTTTGTTTTTTTTCTACTTCGCGCATACTGCGTTTTAAGCTTCAAAGTTTAGAGTAGTGTACAAGCATCGTCTTTAAATATGTCGGATAATTAAAAAAAATATATATGATTTTGACCTGTCAGTGCCCCTTTAACACATACGCTGCCAAAGGCACTACCAACTTAAGAAACTCAAGGTGTGGGCTACAATGTTAATGCTCCTGGCTTCGCAATTTCTTCTTCGGCGTTCCTAACGGAACGCCGCCCTATAATAGGCTGCGGAACTATAATTATGCACCCCGGGGTCCAGGCACACCCAAAGCTTTTTATAGGCTTGCAATAATCAGACTGGAAGGACTCCGATGCGTCAATTTTCCTGCAAAGCACTACTGAAGAAGATCGGTGAACGACGATGATGATATGTTAATGCACCGAGCCTGGTTCTTGAGCATAGGGTTGCAGTGTCATCAGAATCCGAGCTCTGACTGGCTCTGATTCGAGGGGTAGTCGGTAGACATCTATGCTAGCTCCCTTGACGTTTACCCACTATCCTTCCGAGCAAATCCAATTGGAGCTCGGCGTTGCTGACGCCCCCGCAACCGCTGCGCAAGATGAATACACTCTTGCGCTCCGCATACCGCAAACACTGTCTGCTCTTTGACGCCTCAGGCTCTGACGTCGCGTTCAGGTGTAACAGTGCGAGCGCTTGTTTTAGGTCGAAACGTATTTCCAGCGTTGTCCTTCGCGAAGCATCCTCCGTAGGTCTCCACAACTGGCTCTTTCAAATTCTTTGCTGGAATGTAAACTCATTGGAGGTTTTAGAGCGCATAACTCGAGCTGCGCTGTTTAAAGCGGGTTTTATATTTCTTCAATTTAGGGGTTATTTTTGGGGGTTCGTTTTGTGTTGTTATGGATTCGCTACTTTTCGGCTTTCCGATATTAATTTTTGGAGTGGAACGAAAAATTGAAGAATATTGGGTTATGTCGAAGAAAGTAAAACGCAGGTATGGGAGCCCTAAACCGCTATCGAATCTACGCGTGACCCGAATGTACGCGTGACCTGACAAAAAAAATTAAACGAGGTAAGATGCGTGGTTCCGTATCAAGAACCGTCTTTGCAAACAGCTTATTGGGTTTGTCTTCCGGGTCTAAGAATGCAAAGCTAATGTAAAAAAAATAAGAATAAATAATAATAATAATACACTTTTTTAAAAACATTCTTCCCAAAAAGTTTATTTTTATATGCAAGGGAAGGTTTTATTTGGCGTTTTTTCGATTTTCTTGGTTCTGTTAAAACCGTCTCGTAAATTAGCTTTTTTTCACGGATTACCTGTATCTATCTAAAGCAAGCAACACATCCTATCAACAATTAGAGCGTTTATAGTCTAGACTGAAATAGGCAAATCACTGAGTTTTGAAAACATGCGCGGTATCTGATATTTTCAGAATAGAGCTACAGCACATGCGCAGATCCTCCGTTACATTCCAGTAGGCGAAGATTTCATCACAGATTGAGCCCCCTACATTTCAAGCCATCGGTTTTCTTTTTTCAATATTATTTGATACGCCTGAGTCTTACCATGAAGCCTCAAAGTGCACTCTTAAGTATACCTGTGCACCAACTCTCCCGCAGAGCACTCGGTGCAATAACAAAAGCGATTTAGGTGAGAGCTGAGACAGTGTATACATTTAGACGTAAAAGTTAAATCTGCTATCTTATATACTCCTGGTGATTTCATTGATACGATCATGTCTCGGCAATATAAAAATTTCATAAAAAAAAAAAATAAAAAACGTCTATATTGTGGGTTGTCTATATTGCGCTGAAATAAATTCATATATTTACCCAGTTCGTCCTCGAAAATATTGCCTATATAGCAAAGTATCCATATTAACGGTGACCAAATTAACAAAACACTGACCGTATTGCCTACTCGGATAAGTAACGGATAACTAAGTAAGAAACGTACAACGTGATAAATTATATTCGCACTTCTTGCTTTCTCATTCTTTATTCGTTGGAGTTATTGTCAAACGCCGAGTTCCTGTCTTCGCTGCAAATACGAAGCAGCTCGGGACTAAATGCGCCTTGCGTTCTTTTAGCTGTCACTGAGTCATTGACAGTTGAAGAAACGAAGGTCATGGCTTATTACTTGTTTCTGGATTCGTTTTTCGGAGTTCTTGCCTAATGCAACAACCTCGTTGGCTGCAGAAGATAGTAAGATGCACGGGAGCTGCCAAATTCTGGTTTCATTAAATTGACGGTTACTTTATAGGGTGTCCCAAGCGGAACTTTCGTTGTAAAACGTGCCGGGAAGATCGGGTCCTGGACAATACAAAATTTAACACTTTCGCCGAATGTGCAATGAGCAGGGACGTTTTACCTCGTAAAATGTCAAGATGTAGCTCTATTTCTGTGTAAATAAGAGCAAAAAACTTGCCAAAGTCAAGTTTTGGCGTGTTCGCAGGCAACGAAGATAGCGACGCTGCTTACTGGTGCCGCCATTTCCCGATAGGCGTAGCCGGCACACGACGCTGCGACTATCGGGAGATGGCGCCGCAAGTCAATAGCGTCCCTAACTCGGTCGTCTGCGAATGCGCCCAACCTTAATTTTGGTAAGTTTCTTTAGTCTAATTGTTTATGCAGCAAGAGAAGTGCGCCTTGCAATTAGAAACTAAAACTTACTTGCACATACAATAAAAGTTTACGTGTTTTTTTGTTTCTTTTTTTTTTGTACGGGCGCCGTTTTGTCCGGCTTGTTTTACTGCCGAAGGTCCGCTTGTAACAACTTATAGAAGTAAAGACAACCTTGACGCATGAGGAATCACGTTTCGCAGAATCAGAATGGTGTCTTTTAGTGTATTCCGCCCCTGCGACGTGCCGCCATTTTCAGCATAAAAGCAGACCCTCCACACAGTTGGCACTGCAGAGAACGACGGAACCACAGGAAGAACATAGTGCATCAGGACCTTCATTCTACACCCTCGACCGTGGCACTAGCACAAGTAATGTTCTGCCGAATTTCACATCGCGGACTTAATTTTTATGTCTAAGTATAATTTAAAGTTTGTTATTTTGTCAAGCTTCCTAGTTAGAATGGAGTAATTGGCTATCCAATATTTTATAAAAAAGTTGACTTAATAAAGGAAACTAGAATGAAAGGTGTTTATTTACTGTCACATAATTACAGCCAGATGAAAACAACAGGCGCCATAGCGGTATGTGCTTTCCCTAAAATACTAAAATGAGTTATTTTAACCAGCTTTTGGTTTCCTTTGACAGTGGTGCAGCACCCGTACAAGCCCCAAGTGTTCGACGAATTCGTCATCTTGGGCAACACGGCCGTGTTTCGCTGCAGTGTCCCGAGTTTCGTAAAGGACTTCGTGGAATTTGTTTCCTGGCACAGGGACGACGGCCTGACCATCACAAGAACATCTGACAGAGGTAAGCTATTTTCCTCTCTGTTTAATGGTGTGAAAAAGAGTCAAATATATAAAAACAAATTGCCAAGATAATTCTAATTTTGGTGATAGTCCTGAAGATTAAACTAGGCGTACACGTGCCAGCTGCAAGTAAAGTCGGTGATGCTCAAACACCAGTCTCGTATACTTTTAATCCTGCCCAATGCACTCAGATCTGCAGTAGCAACTGTAGAAGAATTGTCAGTGACGTCATGCAATCATTTGCTTGTGTTGGTAGAAGGAAGGTCAATATTTTTATTTCTTCGCAAATATTGGGAGCCGCAGTACAATTTGTGAAACTCTGTCGGTAACAGTCCTAAATCCAGATTGCAGACAATGGACTAATTTCTTAAAACATGAAATACATATAGAATCCAGATACTTTTCCAGATCCATAATCTAGATAGCGAAAATTTTCCTGGGTTTGTCGGTAGGGCTTTTGAACACGAGACATGAGAATTACTGCTAATGCCGTAGACGAATACATTTTCTTACAAAGATATGTAGGGAAAGGTTTTGATATTCTAAGTTAAACAATACTTGCTGTTTTTTTGTGAATCAGTAAATAGGCCATTATTTGGTATTATGCATTCACCGCGCTAGAAATAGATAGGCTCGCATTACAAAAAAATGCTCAATTTAGATTCGTTCTAATGCCCATAATATTAAAGCGATAAGCGCCTACTGCTGCAAAACAAGAAGTCCTGCTCTACATTATCCGCTAGCCGTCTCGGTCTTTCTGATAAAGGAGAGTATTTAAAGAATTCACATAAAAAAACTACAAAATTAAGAAGTTCAGTATTTAGCAAACTCAATCTAATCTTCTTTATAATATAGTTTAGTTATTGCAATATAAAAAAAACTCTGGAAAATGGTGTTACTCATAATTGGAATTATGCAAAGCGTTGTTGTTGTTTTATTTTGTTTTTTGCGCAAACCTTTAAAGGACGCTAGTGGATGGCCCTTGCTTTCCATCAGGTCAATAACATAATACGCTTGTACGAAATTGCATTCTGACGCGGTTTCGCTCCAGGAACGCTGAGACACAGTTATTCTTGTACTTGGGATATTTTTACTGGATATATTATATAACATGTATATATTATACGCGTAACCAATCATATTTGGTGACAACTTTCCGATCAGTGCATCCAACATTTTGTATGTGATACTTTCTTTTTTCTTGGAACGGTAGCACTGAGTTGAGTGCATTTTTTTTTATTTTTCTTTAAGAAACAAACATCATTTTTTACATTTTGTAAAATATTTCTGACTAACATGGGTAAGATGTTTCTCACCAACAATTTAAAATATCGACAATTATCAAGATATATTCATGTAGCCATGAAGATTTCATTTTGTTTTAGTCGAGATTCCTTAGCTTCAATCTGAAAGGCTCCAAGCACAATACCTGCAATGCTAGACAACGCAATCCTGCGTAGCAATGCGTGTACATAATGCACTGACAATATATTTTGTTAAGAAATCACTGCATATCAGGCTTATTTTCGTTACTTGAAATATGTAAGGTGTTACAATTGCAAACTGCCTTGCCTTAAATGCAATGAATTACCATTACAACTTACTTTTCCTAAAAAGCAACGAATTACGTTACGCATTACTTTACAGATTACATTCACGTTACCTTTACCGTACACCTAAAAACAACAGCAATAAAAGCCATTTTGTTGTTTTCAAAAAAAAATCTGCAGCACAACTTTATATTTCTCAGACGGCCGCATTATGGTAGTCCTTGTAAACATAAAATATAGTTCTTAAGAGAAATTATATGCGTGCACTCCGTCACCCTGTAGGCTGACAAGCTAGGGAAAGCTGCAACCACACCCGCCATCCCTCTAGCTTACAACGACCAGAGATGATCCCTTGAATTTGACAAGCAAAGCTAGCGGTGCGTATGCTCAGTAGCAGAGTTTACCTCAGCTAGCAGATTCACGTGTAAGAAACCGATCTACGAAAGCTCACTTTGAAACGAGTCTTTCAATGGCGAGCGCAACGTTCAAAGCGGCCATCTTGTAGATGTAGCTTTGAAGCAGTGGCAGCTTATGCACGAACGGATTATAGTTGCATACAGTCCTGAATAATGCATTGGCGCGAGAGCTCGTTTTCGAGCCTTGGTCGAGCGGGTGGTCGCACACTCATGTTGCTCAAGCTTCTGTATAAGGTTCTTATTAAAAGAAATAACGACTAATTAAAGTAATCCGCTACCAATTTTGTAACAAAATTACACTACAAGTTACTGCCGCAAATAAGTAACGTGGCTATTAAGGATTCTTTGAAAACGGAACAGATTACAAGTGCGAATTCGCTTGTAATGGATTATTTACCAAGTCTGCTGCATAAGCGAGAGGTTTGACTAAACTCCTAGCGAGCATTCACTATCAAAGTGCGTGTGCGGGAGTTCCGCGAATAAAATATACAATAAAAACGTTATGTTTATATGTAGGTGAATTTCCTTAAATGAACAACTGCATCACTATGAAATCCTGTATTCGTTTACTTGATTCAACATTACTAGAACGTCTACGTTGATTGATAGCCAGGTACAATACGTTATGAATATCGGCTCCAGTTTAAAGCTGGTATGATAAATTTTATTTTTAATAATTAACTTATTGCACCGAAGGAGTAATCATTATCATACATTAACAAAGGTTTAGTTCACCGTTGCTCCTCGAGAATGTCGATATATTTTAATTATACAGCTAATGTTCGATACTGCGGTTCATTGTTTACTAGCATTCGGTGATCGGCTCCCTTTCGGTTTGATCATTTTTCCCAGATAATTTATGCCTTTCACGTATCCGGCCCTGAGTTAGCTCTCTTTGAGTGAACACGTGCGGAGATAACAAAAATTAATTATCGATTTCGGAGCTTGGAGAGGCTTACCATTATACTCCGTACAGGTAATATATTAAAACATGCGTGCAGATCGTTTTCGTGCGAGGGGTTCGTTATACTTCAGCGCAATGGAAGCTCAACGGCGCACGATTACTTGAAGGGTCGATGCAACGATTTTCGTAGCTCGCGCAAATATCTCATAGAACTAATCCCTGACGTTAATAACCTATGAAAGATGCGTTTGTTTTTTCACCACAAGCAAGATAAGTCGCAGAATAAATAAAGAAATACGAGCATCGTTCACCAATCAACTAGCAGCAAGAGCAAGCGGCCCCGATATCTGGAGCCAACTGTATGCCGCAAATGTTGCTCGTCACCACGCGCTGGGGTTGCGAAAGCATAGGACACTTGCTGAGTTCAAGATATTGTTATGGTTCGGATATTGTTGACATTGCAACGATAGAACATGGGCCACTACCCGATTGTTTGTCGAGCTATTCATTATCACGAGCCCAAATCGAGTGCTCACGCAATGCTCCAGTCCAATCTATAAGGCGTATTTATATGTCGTCATTGTGGGGTACCGCGACCCCGCAGCAACGTCATCATGTTTTGCGCAGTAAAAATTAAAAGAAAACGTTCAATTTTAACCTTGGAATTACACCGCAACAATTCAGTTTCTTATTCAGTGCCGTTGCGGACGAGTATACTACGGCTCCAATACTGCCAGTTAGATCGTGTAAAGTGAAAAAAAAACAACAGTCAAGCGAATATCGTAGCGCTGCCCTTTTCAGGTGTTAAATATTCACACGCGTGCTAGGCATGTCCGCTCGTGCCAGTCACCGAAGGGTACGCAGTCGGCTCACCAATGTTGTGAACGAAACAATGACAGAGAATTAACGAACACTAAATAAAATTATTTATACCCAGAAGTACACTCTCAAGTTGAGGTAGTTGGTAGATGTTAGGAATAAGTGCCAGCTAGAACGTAAACATAAACACAAAGGGTAGAAAGGGACAAACGCTGGGCTGACTAACAACTGTGTTTTAAATTATTCTGACACGAGGTGTGTGTTGTGGCGTGGCTTTTGCCTGGAAATGTCGTTTTCTTCTGCAAGAAACTGTGATTTGCTATTTCCCGATCATTTCACACATGTTGCTATGACTTTCTCTTCATATCCCTATCATTGACCTCGATTCATTTGTACATTTTTGACTGCCTTCGTACAGGTATATTTTTTCACGTTTAAAATATGAAGAAATGTTAAAATGTAATATCTTCATATTATTAAGGTAGCTACCTCGACATTATACGGAGAGTAATATGTAATTTAACGGAAAGTAATATTGAATTAACGGAGAGTATATGTAATTTTATTATGGGTATTGTAAGTACCGCGAAATTATTCGGAGTGAAATAGAGAAGCCGTACCTTTTTACTAAGCACGGATTGTAGTCCGTGTTATTTCTGACGAAGCTTAAGCATCAAAGGAGTGTCCCACGTAGCACTTGCCTTCGATGATATCTGTTCCAGAATTACAATCAGAGGGGCACTTGCTCAATGCCCCAGCACTGGCTACTATTCGGTATAAACGTTATTGGCTGTTTCGGCAGTTGCTCGTAGTCTCCATAGGTAAAATTGAAAATCGAGTGATTGGTACTTAGTGAACCTAGAATAATGAGAGTCTTGTCCCGGAAGCGCTCGCGGTCATAGAACATTTACTGTATACCCTACAAAAAAGTAATGTTTACTTTCTCGCAACAAACGCGCTGGCAACAAAAGCAAAACAAGAATATTGTGCGCCTCGTAGGCGCGATTGAACCGTACATGCATGGTCCGTGCATATACAGTTTTATTTTAATTCACACCGCATCTCGAACTTCTAGGGTCACTTGATACACCTTGCTCGTTCTAGTAATTGGTTGCCTAAGGGACCAGAGTGTTTTCCTAACCAGCAAACAATTAAAGCGGAATTAGTGAAAACTGTTCTTTTAATGCAGACATCATTTATATAATCCGTGACGGAAGGCAGTGCACCGGCATATACATCCGAGCTACGTAGGTGATTATTTTCTCTCGCGACACCCGGCGGAAAATCGAGGCACACTCTTGTTTCCGCAGAAATTCTCGGCTGCACAATCAGGGGGGAAATAGAAATGAGAGAACAAACGAGGAGGAAAGGGAATAAGGTGTCTGAGAAGAAGAGGCAAGAAAGAGCAAAACGGGACGCCTTAAACCCGTTGAATAATGAGGCCAAGCTCCTGGCCGGTCCCCGAGAGAGGCCGTCGTAGATGATTACTGCGTCTTCGGCACAAGCGAAGGATTCCGCTTGAGCCCGAGTTCCGGATTTGCTGGAGCCTACATCCAGCGCGCAGAAGATTGCACTCTTCGGCTCTAGAGCCTTAATAAATAACTCATTAATAAACATTTTAAGTGCCTGGCTTGGATACGTATGCAACATAATATTTTTATTATTAAATATTAAAACATATTATATAGAAGCATATTATAAAATATCTAGAAACTAAGATCTTTTGTGATTTACAGCATATCTTTCGAAGGAGGTAGCGTATCATATTACAACTATCTGAATTCACTCAAGCTATCACTCACTCTCTCGGCATTCGTAACCAAGTGGACGCAATATACATAGCATTATCCAAAAACTTCGATACGGATCCTCACTCTATAGTTTGGCAGAATCTCAATGAAATACAAAGCAATCATTCCTTGGTAATTGGATACCTAGTTTTCTTTTCATCGCTCACAGTATGTGTGTTTTAACTCGTAAACGTCTTCTATTAGCGATGTGTAATCAGGTGACCCGCAAGGCTGAGGTCTTGGTCCGCTTCCCTTTCTTGCTATACATTATTGATTTGCCTCGTAACATCGTCACAAAAATACATTTCTAAGCCGACAATTGCGGGCTGTATAACACGATTACCTCCGCCGATGATCATAGTTTTGTTAACAATTTTTTTCTAGCTTCTGCACATGATGCGACACATGGTGAATGAATATAAATTAATCTAAAACCGTCTTCCAGCATTTTTCTTTGTGTTCATCACCTTTCTTGTTAACTTATTCAGTTCACGGTTTTTCTCTAGAAAAAGTACTTGAATAAAAGTACCTTGGACCTCCCTTCACCCAGGATATATTTTAGTTTAAACATATTGTGTTAACATGTATTAAAGCACTAAAACATCTCGGTTACCTGTTGCGGACTTTTCCTGTTGCCCCACGAGAAACAAAACTCCTGATATATAAAACACACTGATCCGCCCTATCAACGAGTAGGGTTCAATCGTTGGAATCCCTATAAACAATCATATATAGAAAAGCTCAAGGCAAAGCAGAATAAAGCAGTGCGTTTCATTTCTAGCCGACTCTTGAGGGGGGTAAAGTAGCACAGCGAATTAGACAGCGAACTCTCACCCCCATATATATCCTTACCACATTAGGCCCGAGTCTTCTTTCTGCGCATCGTCGCGTCGAATATGAGAAGTTCCTATACTTTTTTTTAATTAATTGATCTCGTTACACCTTATTAAGTTCATATCTAAACTTTACAAACGCCATATCTACAAGGAGCCACCACGACTTAAATATTTCACCATTTTTTGCGCGTACCGACATATTCAAACACAGCTTCTTTAACCGAACATTTATAATTTGGAACTCATTACACGGAAATATTCGATTACTATCGCCTGATGGATTTCGGTGTGCGGTAGGCAGCGATTGATGTGAATTTTCTATGTTGTTTTATGTTTTGTGCTTGTTGTACGGTCACACTTTCTTGTAGTCCCCGCCCTCCAATAACACAAAGAGGGCTGCAATGCGTATATATAAAATAAATAAATGAATAAATAACCCTCGCGGAATATATTTCTTTTTTGGTTGGTAGGGGAGGTGATCTTGTGACACACATCCTATGTATGGACTTAAAGCTATTTTTGTTGAGTTCAATGTTCCTTTAAGGCAAAGGTTATATATTTGGTAAGGTTTGCAGCATTTGCGAGAGAATATTTACACGTACGTAAGCTCTGCCACCACGCATTGGTGGACGCTCATATGCACTTTTGTGGTCGACATGTTTCAAACAGTCCGAAACTAGTAACAACCAAGACTGGGTGGGGCGTACGAGGTTACGTGACACGATATTCACAAGGCACTGCGCTCGAACGATAGCTTCGTCAGTGGTTTATTACAGGAGACGGCAGGCACGTAGCCATTATTTTGTTTCGGGAAGGGCCCGCCCATGACAAAATGCTGTATGAGAGGAGGGGGGAGAGGGGGCCCCATCAAAATGGAAGATATCGGGGAGGAAGGGGGGGGGGGGCCTACCCCATGCCCCCCCCCCCCTCCCCGGCTACGTGCCTGGCAGACGGTCTTACCGGCAGGCTGATTGGGTCAGACGAAGGATTTGCGCAGGTGGGGACATGTCAGGCATGCGTTTATATTTTGACCGAAGTTTGCTGGTACTCCTACCGCTTGGTTCGTCTTTATATAAAACATTCTGCTAAAGACGATGTTGGGATTTTTGGTACGCACTCTGGTCCTGCGCTGAGTTTTTGTTGGACAAATGAGAAGCGAACGAGAATATAGAAATAAAGAGTGCACTTTAAAAGTACATTACTCTAAATTTCAGTTTTAAAACGTTACTGCTGCAAACGTAGCACGGGCAACTACAAACCCAGCATGCTTCTTGTTGTCGCAATTGCATTCCCAAAGTTTTTTTACGCGCTCTTAGACACAGAGGTGTGACAGCACGACATAAGTGAATGCTCTGTCGAGTTCGTGATCTATAGTGCAAAGCAAAACTTGGAGGTTGTTTAAGCTTGGCCTTTAAGAGTGGAAGTCGATATCGTTATCAGTTCAGGTTCTCATTGTCTTCTAAAGTCGCTTCTGGTGCTCTTCCTGCTGTCGAGCAGGAAGTGCGCGTGTCATGACCCAATCAGTAGCGTGACTGGCTCGGAATCGAAGGGTAGTTGTTTTG
Organism: Ixodes persulcatus; assembly: GCA_013358835.2. Classification (NCBI taxonomy): domain Eukaryota; kingdom Metazoa; phylum Arthropoda; class Arachnida; order Ixodida; family Ixodidae; genus Ixodes; species Ixodes persulcatus. Next base: position 1,219,143 of record JABSTQ010009675.1, on the reverse strand, counting down.
AATCTCGCCTAAAATTACTACCATTTACTTTAGGGCAAATGAATTGCTTTTTTCCCGGCCCAAGTTTGTTGCTGTGACGTCATAACTATATTGACCAATCAGGATTTTTTTTTTTCTCGCGGCACCAACACTGGCCTTTTTGCAACGCCACCGAGGCCGGCTTTGCGGCTACACGAGCTCCTTTACGCTTTCGCGTAAAAAGCGCGAAGGAGATGCGCGATTCCAAGAGAGATCGAACCAGCAGGTCCAATCAACATTTTTATTTTTTCTGGACTTTTTTATATGTGATGTACACACAAATGAATCGCATGAAACGGAACTTTTTGTCTCGAAAGGGCGTTTTCACTACGAGAAAAAAAAAATGTTTCAAAATTGCGCGACGGCCCAGCGCGGACTGGATTAGTTACCAAATTTGCGGTTTTGTGCAAGGCAGGCAAAGATTGGTAGGCCAAAAAAGTTTCCTGTTTTATGTAACACACCACAGTGTAAGTCATCTGCATGCAATCATTATTTGCTTTATGAATTAAAAATATATAAAACATTTATAACTTATGACCAGATGAAACAAATTCACTAACTTTCAGGCCTTCTACCTCAATATCTTGGCATTAGCGAGTGTGAAAACTACACATAATATAGGCCAGGGCATCTAAATTATTTCCGGAAAATAAGAACTTCCGATAAATATATGTATATAGCAAAACATATTTTGGAAAAACACATTTAAAAAAAATATTGAAAGAAACTTAATTAAAAACCCGGTCTCAATTTTTATTAAAACACCGGGATACAACTCTCCTTAGGCCAGGCAAAAAGATACTGCAAAAATATGTTGCACCATTTGCTTGGTACAAAAGTTCTAAGCGGTCAAAGTAGCGGTTGCGAAGCGTCTTGATTCCGGCGTTTTTCGCTTAAACCCGCTGCTGGCACCTTTTTTTTCTTCTTTTTTTTTTAAGGAAAAAGCAACATTTTTTTTTGCCAGAAGTAGCAAATTTATGTGCTGTAGCTTGCTGTAATAAAAAATATATTCCCAGATTTGTTTTTCATGTGGTTCTTTACGGGCACTCATGAAAGTTTACGCACCTTGATAGCGCTTGGACTTCGTATGTCTCGTTTATTTAAACTGTAGGGAATAAAAGAACGACGCCTCGGGTAGAAGGCAACAGGGCTCTTATGTTATGGCGAAGCCGAGGAATAGGTTTACGTTTGCCACGCGTTATACGTGGTCCGCGGTCACTGTCACTGTCAGGAGCTGGTTAGATATTTGAGGTCACGTTTACCGCGGGGCAAACGTACACGTCCCCCTTGTCTCCGCCGGAACATTAGCGCCCCATGGCCTTGTACCCGAGGCGTCGTCCTTTGCTGGCATCTGAGGTGAAAAAAATTGCCGAGCATCTGACGTGGAAAAACCGATATGGTCTCTTACAATATAATAAAAGTAGGACAAACCATCCCACAAACCCCTCCACTCTTTTCAAATTATTACATAAAAAACTAGAGAAGATACGAGTCAAGAGGAGGCAGTCACCAACCACGGCGAGCGAGTAAAGAGTCATAAAACAAAGCTTGACTTGATTTTTTTTTAACTGCAATTGATTGGGTTTTTTTTTTTTCGGGAAGTTGTTGTTCAAGGTACGCATTTCTGATTTCGTTCCCGATTTTTCCTTTCTCGCAGGAAAGTACAGCGTCCTGCCCAGTGGCGAACTTTACGTCCGAAACACCGGGCCCAGCGACAGACTCAGAAGCTATCATTGCAAAACCAAGCACAAGCTCACGAACGAAGTAATCGTCAGTGCGTCGTCCGGGAGACTTTTCCTTCAAGGTAAAAGGTTAATGTAAACTCGGTGTGCCATTGCGTACGAAAAAAAAAAAATATCCGAGCTCGTGGCATCGAAGTTTTTCTGCCCTTTCTATGAGAAGGAAACTTAATTATTATCGACGCTTCAGTGGCTGTTACATTTACATCGTCAGCTTCCGCCTGGCCGACTGTCGCTGAGTTAATTCTGATTTCAAAGCCGTTTGTGAGGGTTTGCAGCAAAAAAATTCAAAATCAAGCGCGGCTGAAATCCCTAAGTCAGCAAGTTGAACCGTCAGTTTTTGGTCGTTTGGAAATTAGTTCGCAAAATAAAATACTATATGAGGTTTTATGTTATTTCGAGGATAACACTAAATAATGAAATTAAAATTTTCCCTTTGGTGTTACGCCACCAGCTTGATTAAAAAACAACGCCGAAATCGGTGTTGACTGAGCGATCGTTTGCCTACCAAGCCGAGTTGTGCTGGTTACTTGAAAACGTTCATGGATTACATTTACAAATTACCCAGCATAAAATGTAATAGAATACCGTTACCAGTTATTTTCTTTGAAAAGTAACGAATTATTTACTCCTTACGTTACGAATCACTTTCAGGTTATTTTTCCCGTACACTTATCAAGAAAACAATAAAAACAAATCTGATGTTATCAAAAATGTTCCGAAAGAGTGCATTCCATTTTTTATACGCCCTCAATATGATAGTCCTTGTAAAATATGATGTTCGATATTAAACAAAGGATACAGGTGTGCTCCGTTCACCTGCAATTCGACGAGGGAGCGAAAGCTGTAGCTACACCTTCTAACCTGCTACCTTATGGCGACCAGCAATTATCCCAGGAATTCTGCAGACAAAGCTAGCCGTACGAATTCTCAGTAGCAGAGCCTACCTTCGATACATCTAAAAGACAACGCCTACTCGAGGTTGCTTTCTTGATCTTTGTTTTTTGCATATTTTTATATACCTTGCACGTTTTTTTCTAGTAGTTCTAGTGACAGGTGATACAAAAATCGTGTTTTATTTTCGGTTATTCTCTTCTGCACGATGTTTTTTTTAGTTAGTTTAACTTGCTATTTCTTTTTGTTGCAGAATTTCCTGTTGATATTGCCCCAGTTTCTGTATAATGCTCAAGCTTTTTTTTTTTTTTTTTTTTGAGTGACGAGTGATTAAAGTAATTCGTTACCAATATTTCGGAACCAAATTACCTTACGAACTACTGCCTCAAAAAAACAAAGTGCCAATTACAAGATGACTTGAAAAAGTAACGACTTACAAGTAATTCTTTACTCGTAACGGATTACCTCCCAACTCTGCTAACATGCAAGGAGTGACGACGCAAATCGAACGGTCGCTCTAATGACACTCATGCACACAATAGCCTAGAGGACAGTTCAACTTTCTTCCCTTAGGTGACATTATGGATCTGTTGAGCCACACGCTAGCCTGGGATTTTTCATATCGTCCACTACTGTACAGACTTAAAGGTATAGGCCGAGTGCGACAATTCTCTTATCTTCATCTCTAGAGTTTAGCAGCACTGTCATATGATAATAAAGAAGTCGCTTCTAGAATACTTTCGGCAAGCTTTTGTCGTTGAAAGGCACACTACGAGAATCATAAATTTACCTCTCACGCTGGCTGTTCCGTGTGTTGAAATCAGAGCGAAAAGTTAATTTGTCTTCCTAACTTCGTTTACTCAATCCTACATTAAGAAAAACTGTGACACACGTTTGATTACAAAGTACTATAATTAATCTCATTCGCTACTTATTCAGCAGCTTTTTTAATTTGATTCAAAGACATCAAACAGTCGTTTTTGTAATGAAGAACAAAGTATAGAAATGTGCGGAGTTGAACTAGTTAATACATAGACCACATACTAAACAGCAAACAAGTATAGAGAAAGAGATCACGTAGAACATTGCAATTTGCCCTACATGTTGTGTTTTCTTCCTTTCTGCCTATGCGCTGCTTTAATGTGTGGTGAAGACAAATCTGTATTTTTATCGATTTCCCCGCAAAATTTAGTAGGGAATTTGATTTGGCGGTGTAGGCGACGAGACGTAAATTTCCCCGCTAAGAATAGTGAAAAAATAAACAAAAGACGGGCGGACAAAGTTTCGTTAAGAAGAATCATATGATAACAAAACATATGAAGCCACATGATGGATATTTCTTATTAACTCACTCAATCACACAACTTTGAACATTTACTTTCCGTTAGCGTTTTTTTTACAATTTTAAGTAGTTCAATACAGTATTTTTTTATTTTAAACACGCATTATATACGTTTAATGGAAAACATTATCGCTAAATGGATATTTATTAAACACTGGAGGAAGAACACAATAATATAATATTCATGCCCCATCTGACAGAGAAAATATGGTAGACAACCATGGCACAATTTCAAATTTACCTGTAAATTGTGATTTGAGAATATGTATATAATATGCGTATGTTCTCTTCACGTGTTACGATTGGATATTGGTTGTATGGGCGCATGTTTTATTTAATTTGTTTTTTCGCTTGTTTACACTGATGTACGGCTTTCTGCTTGAAATATAATCACGAGCGCCATTTCGTGTTTTAATGTGTCTACATAATACAGCGCATTATAGCTAGATATGTTTTGTTGTTTTTTAACGCGATAGAGTTTAGGAGTTGGTGTCTAAAAGAGCCGGCGTCTGCGTCGGTAGCTTTTTGACGGAAAAATCCTGATTCGTGGAAGGGTCCTTACGTCAGAGCACCATGACCTCACGGGGGAATTCCATACAACCCAAAACGCTCACGTAAAACGCGCCATCACGCGTGGAATGAAAGTGGTTAAAACATGACGTGTCATGCGAAATCAAAGTCGCCGAATATCTGAAATGCTTTCACTTTATTAAGTAATGCATTTGCCTTAAAGAAAAATGGGAATACTTTTATGGGGGATTCGATCATACGACCTTTCGGTTGACTGCAAGACACGCTACTGACTAGGCCAAGCAAGGCACGCTTGCACGGCGAATGAGAAGGCGATGCGAACGGGGCCAGATGACGCACCAAATAAACACTGACTTAATAGAGACATCACGCTTCCAACAATTCCCTGATACCGCAGCTTCGGGAACGAATGTTTGCTGCACTACCGCCCTCCTCCGTGACAATAGGTGAGCGGCGGCTGACAACTTCCGGTTCCTTATGAAATTTTGGTTTACTGTTGACAAACGACGACAATAAGCTGCAAGCGTGTGTAAGCATGGTTTTGAAACCTCCAGACTGTAGTTTTCAGAACCATGCTTAGACAGGCTTGCAGATCGTCGTCGTCGTTTCTCAAGAGCTAAACAAACTTTCCTAAGGAACCGGAAGTTTCCAAATGCCGCCCACCCATTACAGGCACAACCTGGCTTAACGGGAACGTACCAGTTGTTCTGTTTGATAACGTATATCTTGTACAATCGAAGCTTGGCTGAATTTAACAGATGGCGAATAACTATTTTTTCTCTGCTCCTCTGCGACGTTATAATTGAATTATGGAAACGTATCTTTTGCCGTAAAAACAACAGTTTTGTTTAAATAAAACGCAGAATTGCTCGCAAATATTATATTTAAATAGTACCTATGTGGCAAATGGGATTGCGAGAACTTTGGTCGAATTACAATTGTACATATAAATGTCCTAAAATACCTCAAGCAAAACAAAAGTAAAAGACAACTTCGAGCTAAGCTTTTTTATTCATAAAAGGCTGATTGGTTTAGTATTCGCTTAACTAATAATTACATTTGTAGAACCCATGTTCTCCTTGGACAAGAAGACATTTATATAAGCAAGAATCTTCACCCTCTGCATAGCATTTCCGAGCAGCTCGAACTGGTACACTCAGAAACTCGCTCGTTTACAGATTAAACGGGTTTAATATTTTGTTAATGCTATCGCTAAATTACCGAGTGACTAAACCCATATCATTCTATGTTTCTATGTATCTATTTCTAAACACATTTAAATTAATTAGCGGTGGATCGGCTGCAGTATCTTAATAGTCTTTTTTTTTTTTAGAAATGTGATGAATTTTTGGTGGTGCAGCTTTTAATAGCTCGTGCACTTTTTCATTTTCTTCTTAAGTTATTTGCCTCCTTTGCTCTTGTTGATTCTATAATTTTCGTAGGAAGGTGAGTGCTCATGAATTTATTTAAGATATCTATTTTTGTCTCAACACCAGATTTATAGTCATTAGAAGCAATGTTTGTTGTTTGTAATATCGATGAGCTACAATATACTGGAGAAGCTTATTAACATATGGCCGCTGCTTTAAATACTACTGCAGCATTGAGTTGGTTGCGTGATAACATATTTTTACATAAAGCGAGTTGAGCATGCTGATTGTGATCCCAAAATGCACATTATTCGCGTTGCAGAGTTTGACGGATAGACTGTATATATATTGACACTTCTTTGGTGTTGCCGAATCACCCACATTTCTGCAAAGATCACTGTACCGAATTTTCGATACCTAGTATCAAAGCTCTCATTTGGTTACTTAGAGAGGATGGTAGAATTGTACCCGAGAATCATGCGTACGCATGGATAACCACTGACAAATCATGATCGAATACTACAATAATACGAAATCACAGAAATAACATAAGAGACAAACGAATCATTATGTATCATATATACTGCTCGGTTGTCAATCCTTTTTTTTTTATTTTAGATGTGTTTCGAACCTCGTATGTCGGACTGAATAACATCATTAATGGGAATGTAGTAGACGCATAAAAGGCATATCGAAAAATCAACCTATGGAAACCATCGTGAAACGTCTATCGTTTTATTTATTTATTTATTTTTTTTTGCGTAGAAGTTTACCAAGATGTCAGCCGCCAGCTTGAATTTTCACCGGGTTCGCTTACGTTTTCGTCTGTTCCTTAGCATGACCTCGTTGTTGTGTCTTGTACGGTGTGCGAAATCCTTTATTATGCGACGTGGTTATATTGCAATGTTCGTGGCTAACCTTTCGATTATTTCTTTTTGTGCCACGCAGCCCCACAAGGAGCGGTGGCACCCAAGATCACGGACAGTCACCCTTTCGTGAAACTGGTCGAAGGCCAAGACATTGTAGAGATCGCTTGCGCGGTGCAGGGATTTCCGGTACCATCGTACACGTGAGGCTACGACGGCATTAGTTCAGTTCTCATATAATGCGTTTGAGTACGTGTAAAACTGCGTGCATGTTATCTCAATATAATCAAAACCTTAACCGGGATACGCCGAGTAAGTAACTTCAGGATTCGTTACGGTCAAAAAATTGGCAGCGACTTTTATCTTCAAAGTCCTTTAATGCATGCAATGCATTAGAGTACTTTGAATTTTCAATATCACCGCTAGATTTAGCGGGGAATCTATATTGGTGTATAGCTCACGTGATATCAGGTTACGAGAGCTCAAATTCCTCGCAAAATTTAGCAGGGAAACTGAATTGGTGTATACGGTCACCCGACATCAAGTTTCCCGCCAAATTTAGAGAGAAAACAAAATAGGCGCATAGGGCCAAGTGCCGTCCACTTTACTGCCATATTTAGTGGGAAACTGCATATGCCTATACAGTCAAGTGCCACAAATGTTCCCTCAAATTTTAGCGAGGAAACTGAATTTACGCCACTTCAAATGACATCAAATTCGCCGCAAAATTTAGCGGGAAATGCACGCACGGTTTGACGGACTGATGGACAAAATATGGGAGAGAGGGGGGGGGGGGGCGGGAGAGGAAGGCTGGCGTTAAAGTGCATTTCGTGCTTTATTATTGGGCTTTCAAAAGGAGAGCCAATAGTGGTTCGATGCGAATTTTGCAGTGCCATGTTTATAGACATTTACTACTTAAGGAACACAGGGAGTGCCGTATTGGTTTCACGTATCTTGCTTTGCTATTCGTTCTTTCGCGTTATTATTGGTCGTTGCCGCGTCGCCATTAGCTATCCTCTACTCTCCATGACGTTCGTTTCGTACGCTGTCGCCGTCTATAGCCTTGGAAATGTTAATAAAACTGATTATCGTGTCTTTCCCTTTCAGTAGGAAGACTAGTACGCTCTGATGTTGCACTAAAATCATTAGAGACACGTTTCTTTCGCGATTCATTACATCGCGATTTATGCCTCGCGCACGATGTTTGGCAACGTGATGTGCGAAGCGTAAAGGATTTTTGTTCAAACCAAAATGATCTTCGTAATCAAGGTCTCAAAGTTACACTATGAAGGATAGCATAGTAGACATCATTTTTTATATGTCAGAAGAAAGCATAAATAAATACGAACTCGGTAAGATCAGCTTGAGAGGAAACCACCTTAGGGAAGGCTTAGAGTGACGGCCGATATTAGAGCTCGACGCGGGACTTCAAATAGTAAAACGTCGCATAAAATTGTAAAAACAAATTGTAAAAACAAATTGTAAAAGAAAACAAAAACGGCCAGAGGCAAACAGTGCGTGCTGGAGGTCGAGCGCTCGAGATGCCTTACCGTTCTCGCCCTCTCAGTTACTCTAGTCAAGGCCTGCGCATGACGTCATCGTTTATTGGTCTCTACCTTCCCCAAGCGGCAAACACGCAGAAGCTCGATGAGAATAGGCCGAAAAGCGGCAGAGGCTTGGCCCTGGCGTCGCTGCGTCAGCTCCTTCGCAGCTTCCTGATAGAGGGACGCAGCAAGAAGTGCTGGCGGAAACGCTGACGCGAGCAGGCTTGGTGCTGGGCGGATCTACTTTAATCGCTGACAGAACGAGAACGGTTGGGCGCATCTTTCGAACACCCAACCTCCGTGCCACCCGCCGTGCTCTGGCTGCGCGAGCGCTTTCGATGTGCACGAGCATAGCCTCCTATATACTAACAAAGCCTGGCAGATCGCCACGCGAATCAGCCGCCGAAATAGAAGAGGTGGAGAGGCAGACAACGGATGAGAGGAGAGCCACGTGACTGGCGCCCCGCTGAGGCGAGACGCCGGAACACACTTCCGAGCGAGCCCCGTCCTCCGAGACGCCTAAGCGCTCGCGTCTCGAAGGCCATGAGCGAAGAAGCGTGTTTCGGGTCTTCGCCGCTGCAAAAGCTGTGTGCTGACGTCCATGTTCCCCGAGAAACGGATCTTTGATGCTCGGTGCTACCAGATCCTCGCGCTTTAAATTGGCGACCGGGCACTTTATGGCTCCGTCGCCGAAATGCCAGGCTTAGTGAGCATAGAGGAGGCTATGGCACGAGACACAGATGAGTTTTCAAAAGGTAAGAAACGCGCTAGAGGTGGGACAACTGAAGCTACTTACAGCTGTTCTCATCCTGCCGGTGACTTAGCGGAGCGCAAGTTCGCCTGCTTCTTCAGCAGGGTTGTGTGTGGTGGCATCAGAACGCCGAGCTCTGATTGGCTCCGAATGGTGGATAGTGGGTAGGCCTCAAGTTAAGCTGACTCGATGTCTACCTACTATCCTCGAATCATAGCCTATCAGAGCGCGGCATTATGACCTCACCACAACCCCTGTAAGAAAAAGCAGACGAACTTGCGATCAGCATAGCGATGACATTTGCGGCAGCAAGACGCATACAGTATCTTCTAGGAGGTATTGCTATAGGGGGCTCTTTTATTTCGGCCATAGCTGAATGTGCCGCAGCTCAGCGCGTGCTGACGACGAACTACCACAGAGCTTTTCGAACCTGCGTTGCGCACCATCAAGATTGCCGGTCTTGGGAACCTATGAGTGTGAGCTCTCTCTGAGCATGTCCAGTGAACAGTGTACTCAAATATGGCGTCCAGTGATTGCACGAGGAGCATCTTGCCGCCCCAATCTCTCTGTTAGTCAGGGCACGTACGAGCAATTACCAGCTTGCTAAAGCTACGTTCACGCGCGCGTTGCACATCTTTAAATATATATTCCGGGCGGTCCATAAACGATTGGAAGGAGGGCGACTCGCCGCCGACATTCTTCTGCTCGTGCTGGCACGCCCTTGGAATTTCAAGCTTGTCAAAGCTACGTTGACGTACTCCCTGCGTGCGCTTGCACGCCTGTGGCACCATTTGGGACTTCATGCTTGCACTTATCAATAAAAAATGCCTTCAAAATTTTACCAACCTATTTAACTTCCTATCAAATCACTTCGTCTCGACAGTCTTCAATTGACTATATACTTCTTTTCAACTGAAGTCAATAGAGTACATACGATATAAATGGTAAAAAACACTTATGACCATGTTGCAATGTACTCTCTCTCGCTAATTTATATAGGATTTCAATAGGCTAGAATAAATTAAAATGCAGTGTGGAGAAGCGGCATCGCGGCCACTTTGAGATCCCTTGCGGGGGCTGTTTTTTTATTGACAAATAATTATCGCTTCTTGCAATACGTTGTAGTTGGATATGCAGTTCGCCGACCCTTATAAGCCACATTTCATATCAATTATGTGCTTAGAAAAAGGCAACATGATTGCCGTCTTTTTATCTTCCAAGATGCTCCTCGTCCAAGGGATTGTTTTTGAAGTGTATGTTGTATATAGCGGTGGAGTAGCCAACGCTACTGAATCACTAGTGTTATGATTGCTCCGTGGCATGTCTGTTTGTCATCTCTTCCCATGTGCGCACGACAAGTTGCGAGGGCATGCTTCCATGGGTCTATGGTGACAAACCTAAAATTAATAATAAGGATATTTTTGTGCGAAGAACTGATTCAAGTTTTTTTTTTTTTAGAAAGGGGATATAAAGTTTGTTAACACGTCTATTTGTTTTTGATCGAATTTCTATGTAATTTCTATTGAATTTGTATACACTAACTTCAATAAAAAGTGTACGAAAAAAAGTCGCTGAAAAAGCTATAGACAGTGGATAGAAAACTGGTTTCATCTTCTTTAGACTATCTATAGCCTCTAAACACTATTTTCCATAGACATTCTGCCGAAAGTGTATAAATATATGTCTAAGGGCATGCTTGCACGCAAGGGGCACCAGTAAGGTGCCATGCTTGCAATTCTCCATGAGAAGGACAAAGAGCGGGTTGGTGAAAATACAAGGATCAAAGAAAGATTAAAAACACTTATGGACAAGGACGGACAACACAGAACAGCGCTGTCTGTTTCTGTCTCTAAGAGTTTGTTTTATTTCTTTTATTCTTGTCAATTGTATGTAATGGACACTCCGGTGTTCCGGTGCGTGCACACGACCATCCTACCAGACGAGATTTCAGCCCGTAAGGCAGGACATCGGAAGTCCGTAGCGGATGCGAATATTGCAAATAGACCGGTCTCACCAGCAAGTCTTGCGTCATCGCTGCCCGCATGCACCGTTGGGAACCGTAATATAGTATTAAACATATGGAAGCGATTGGCGAGAAACGAGACAAGTGACGGCGACACGTTTCGCTGTCGCTCGGTCGGTCGCGCAACGAGGTAAACCACATCAAAGCGACAGGAGCCAGCGTCCAAGGCGTTGAGCGTCTTTTTCTAGAAATTCAAAAACCGAGTGACGCGACGAGAGATAGTGAGAAATCTCCGTCGCTCGTCGCTGACTCTCGTCGCAGTCGCTGGCTAAATCGCTCACATGCGGTTTATCCTTAATTCTGGACGCGCGACACCCCCCCCCCCCTCCCCCCCCCCCCCCCGACTGGTCTGCGCAAGCAGAATACAAGTCGACGCGAGCTTTCTCGTGCCCTGGCTTTCGCCTTCTGTGAACTACCGTTATGGAGGCGTCATGCATGGGCTGCACGCTTAGTGAGATCGGTATATTTCAGTTTCGTCGGGCTGATGAGGTTCATCGTAGCAAACGTCGAAATTGATACTGAAAGCGAAACTGTAGGGAAATTCCTCAGAATTGGGGTAAAGAGACGGCTCAGAAACAACTTCGAAAATAACACTCTCAAATCACGCAGGCGCCGAACTTCTGTCGCAATGACTTACGTTACGTGGTATCGTACATTTACAGTGGTTCGCGTGTGAATAGAACGTTAAACAGAAAACATCACTAAGTGAAACTGGGTACGACTCATATGATGTGTCATTCATCCTGCGAATGTACAATAAACACGTTTGGACCTTTTTACGGAGGGAAAACTTTCTTTTTTCTAATAAAATTGCAGGGTGCAAAAACCGGATCGCCCTTATTAAGGCGTAATTCATATGTCGATCGAACTCCTCTAATGTAGCTCGCCTTCTAGCAAATTTATTTCTCGCTACTGCCCGCAGCAAATAAAAGAAACCAAGTAGCGGCGTTCTTTAGTACGGCAATTGTTATTTTCGTGTTGTCTCCGAGCAAATGCAGACAGCGTCACGGCCGTACACATCGATCCGCGTCACGCAGCGAGAAAGTGGCACCAACAGCGGGGCTTGTCGCTCGCAGCTGGTACCGGGAAGTGGACGGTCGCCTCGCGGACCTGTCGCTCGATCCGCGGACGGCTCAAGTGGACGGCTCCCTGTTTCTGTCCGCTCCCGTCGCCCGGGACGCCGGGAAATACTTTTGCGTCGTCAACAACAGCGTCGGCGAGGAACGGATTCGAACAACGCTGTCCGTGACAGGTAAACCTCCTCACTCTTGCGCTCAATCTGCTCACGTGCCTGCAGTATTCCAAAGATTGGTTTCAACTATGTTTAACTTTTGTTTCTACACGTTTGTATCGTTCTTGCTATTTTTCGCTGCTTATTCTGGGGTTTGTTTCGTTTAAAATGGACATAACATTTCATTTGATTCGAACAGACATTTTCTATGGGAATGGGATTTGCCATTTGGTTAACTTACCAAGTTATATAAATTAACTTTTAAATTTTTGCTTTGAAGGGTCATGTGAAAGTTTCAATGTGACTCCAATTACTATTAGGTGCCTGACCAAATAAAAAAAAGCGAAATGGAAATATATATATTTAGATATTAATACCAATAATTATTTTGTTTTCTCTCCGATTTAAAAATTGCGGTCAAGAAACACTGGAAGACTCTCTCATGATGACACGGGGATGAGTGACGTAGTTGTTTCAATAACGTCGTCTCTATCTCGGCATCCAGCGTGCCCTTGGTGAGTGCACGGACGACATAAGTGGCAACGTGACTGAAACGTCCACGTCACTCTCCTAAGTGTCATTGTGGCAGGGCATGTGGAGATCGTCATTCAGGGGGTCTTTGAACCGCGAAAATACGTCCAATTTGATGGACTAGTATAAAAAAAAATCTTACGCATTTGCATTTTTTTAAAAATCTTTGTCGCCTCACCTCCTATAGTAATTGCCTTCGATAAGGCAATTTCCACGTGAACCCTAAAGGCAATTTCAAAATAAGGTTAATCACAGAGCTTTAGTTAAACAGTATTTCCTCATACGCTAAAAGTAGCAGGTACCCAATAAACGCATGACGGAGAGAGCATTTGTGAAGCTCACTTATAAGTTATTTGTAAGAAAAATATATAAATAATATAAAATATAACAGCCTGTATATTAAAAAAAATGACGCTCTGGTCATGTATTAGCACATATTAGCGACGTCAAAATAACAAATAGCAAAAATGTTCGTAAAGTACACAAATAAAATAAGTTGAAGTGAAAAGGTGGTGAAGCAGAGATCATCACTCTTGATGGATCAGCTGTCTTTTCCACTAATTTACATATTTTTTTTTTTAACACACAATGCCTCGATGACATGAACTTAGCCAGATTCCGTTAGTGTTTGCGTGGCGAGACGCTTTCACTTTGACCGTTTCCCACCATACGTAGCGGGAAATCCCGAAGCCAAACGAATTATGCCATTAACTGCGTTTTCGAACTACCTGCTATGGGGTTATACTCTAACACGTTAGAATTGCGTATGCTTTGGGTGTGTAAATCAGTAGCGTCCTTGCCATGGGCCAAATGAAAAACATGGTTTTGGCTAGGCGCACGCTAAACGGTGGCGACGCTTTTCATTCCCCGGGCTAATATAACGCTCGATAGTTTTACGTTTTTGCATTGCGTATAGGAGCCCACAACTGAGATGTACGTTTGCGTTCGCGTTGCATGCTCCGCGCTGCCAATGCGCGTCGTCGCCATGCGCCAATCCCAAGACCAGAGTTTGGGCTCCGCGCACGCGCAGTTGGGAACACGTAACGCTAACGGAAAGGTGCAGTGTTCGCGTTCGCTTGTATACGCAATGCTAAAACGCGAGTTTTAGTAGTGCGTATACGAACACACGCGAGCACTCTGCGTTTGGGGTAGCTTTGCGTGCTTAACAAGGCGCATGCGCGGAGCCCAAACTGCGTTTTGATTGACGCATGGCGAAACCGCGCATGGGCAAAAAAGTGAAACACGCAACGCTAACGTCAACGCGAAGCTCTTTTTATGTGCTTCTATACGCAATACTTGAACTCTCTATTAGACACTCTTAGTATATCGTTTCTGACTCTTGTGTGCGTAATGCGTACTAATGACCACCTCCTCGAACCGATTTTAGTTGTGCGTTGTTTAAACGCTCTCGATTGGGTTTTCCGCGCCCTATTTTTAATACTTCTCGTGCCTCCAGTCCCGCCAGGCTCCTCAAAAAATCAAAGTAAGAAAAAACGTTTCTAATTATTTTATTTTCAATTCCACCTAGACGCACCTGCCTGATTAACCGCGCTTTTTTTGCGGGGTGTGGAGGCTACGAGTAGAGTGAAAGTGCGTGGTGAAATTCAAACCCGGTGTCTCCGACAATCATCGTGGATATGGGACATTTTATCAAAGATATCGTATAAAGAAGCCCATGACCTACTTATGTCCAATGCACGGCCACAACCTCGGAAATTTCTTGAAGAGCCAACCCTCCGTCGTCGATGAGCTTCGCGATGAGTAAGGCCTTGCGGTGAGCAGACGCAGCGCTCACTTGAACTGTGGGCGGTGAACATTTTAACTGTGCACCACTGCAGGTGCAAGAGAATCCTCGGCTGCGGCAGGTTCCACACATAATCACCGAATTGAACTTTCCGTAACTTCATCAAACACAGAGTTTTGTGACCACCGTATCACCCATGTTGCCAGTCGAGGTAGCTGCCAGCTTGAAACTTGAGCTCTCGCGGGGCCCCAGATCCCTTGAGAACGTCCCACAAAGGGCCCGCCGCGGAAAATCCCCAGCGTTTAGCTTTTAGGCAACAAGCTAGCATTTTTCTTTAGTTGTGCGCATGCGCATTTTTGACCCCTATTTTTTCATGCGTAAAGCCCTTGACTACGGTCAACTAAAATGGTAAATTTGATATTTTTAGACCAAGGGGGCCCCAGCTATTTGGGTCCCTCAGGAGCTTGAGGTTTCGCACCGTTCATGCGCAGAGCTTCTTCGCTTGCGAAATACGGTGCCTGAAGCTGCTCAGGTGACCGTGCGTGTTGGTGCCCCCTATTTAAAAGTTCCCAACACTGTTTTACCCTTACAAGACCGTCTTATACATATTGTGGTAATTGCTTAATCGTTGGCGTTTATTAGCCCCCAAAATGCAGGTTCCCATACCCCTGGCAGGTCTACAGCTGTGAGAAGTTTATACTGTAAACACAAAGATATACGTTTCAAAGTGACATCATTTCGGCTGCCTTGTTGCCTAAATTATTTTTTTCGGCTATCTCAAGGTTTGTCTGAAGAAGCATGAAGTGATTTTAGTTCCTCCAATATGTTAAAACAGTCCGTGACAGGGCAAAACCAATACACAGCATATGAGGTTGTATATTGGAATATGTGGTGTGTATAACACACCATTTAATGATGGGGAGATTACATTTTTGAATTGTAACTGCCACCATTTGGTGCCCGCTCTTCCCTAGGTAACAAAATTGCGACGCCCACGGGATATTAGGGGAACGAAGTGTCAACTCTTTAGAAATAGCTTACTTAATTGATACAGGTAACACTCTCCTGGCTCCTTCAATTCTCCATTGCGATATTACCGTTTACCCCGTGGCCCTCCACAAATTTGGTGTCTTGTTTCCCTCCAGAATTTATAATCTTTCTTGGTGCCCAAGTTTTCTCGACAGGAAAGCTCAGTTCCTCAATTGTGCTATAGCTGCTGATAGGAAGGCTATGCATGAGTACAATATTCCTAGGGCCCAAGTTCCTATTGCGGGAACGCCCAGTTCCTCCCTTGTTCCATAGCAACTTCCAGGAGGTTACGCTCGTATCTTCCACAGCGGCCTTGAAGGCAGAACTTCAGCCCACCGTGCAGACGGCGGATGTGGGCCATCCGGTGACCTTTAACTGCTCCGCGAGCGGGCAGCCAGTGCGGTCCGTGTCCTGGTACAAAGACCAGCAGAGGCTCCAGCCTACGGGAAGAATTTCCCTTCTAGCGTCGGGCCTCGTGCTCCGGATTGACTCAGTCTTGAGACAGGACGCCGGGGTCTACCAGTGCTACCTCCATAACGAAGCCGACTCCGCGCAAGCGTCGGCCGAGCTACGACTAGGAGGTGAATTACTCCAATTGTTTCACTCTAGACATTGTTTATATAACGCTGGACCGCAGTGAACACAACGGGCCATCCTCAGTCGTTTAGTGCTGTCAGTGTATCGCGTGTTTACGATTCTTGAGCGTAGCCGCCTCCTTCTTGAAAATCGACACGTGACACACTCACGACTTTATTATCGCCACGAAGATTTGTACGGTGCGCTGCGGTCTATTGTAAGATGGAACACAGTGTAGGGAAAGTTAGAGGAAACAGAGGCTTCTGCAGAGGAATTGGACAAACTTAAGTCTCGCATATTAATTTTCCTCGACACGTTTTTTTTTTTTTTTTTTCCAGAGAAAAGGCACTTCAAACTAAGCTTTTTGCAGGAGCATTAACAGACGTTCAAATTACTTTCAACTGAAGTTTTCTCGAGATAAAATTAAATCGAATAGAGACCTTAATGTTGAGCGGACTGGAATGTATATTGAGCGTCAATTGCAGGTTGAAGAGGTTATCGTAGAAAAACTAACTCACTTAACCAAATAACGTAATTATGAGTCCCTTCTTCAGTCTAGTATATTGATTTATGCTGCACAATGGAATATATCATTGTGTCTTGTTTTTAGGACCACTACAAGTTCAGAAACTGTTCTGAAAGTAAATTTCGGTTTACGCAGAATTAACAAATAAATGTGTCGGTTATTTCAAGATCGCGATAAAGAGTAAGCAACAGTCAAATTGCTCTAGAAAAAAAAAATATAACTAATTGGTCTTGAATTTTATGCTAATTATTTTAGAATTTATCTATATTTTACCTATGAAAAAGAATGCCTCTCACATAGTCGTAACGAGGTTAACCGTTTTTAATCGTTTTTGTATAAAACAGCCTCTGTTGTCCATATCTTCACATAAAACAAAAAAGCGACTTTTGCAGCATTACAATGACCCAGATGATGAAAATATAACCTTCACATACATTCGAATGTTTCTACTCCCTGTTCCTGGTCCCATAACTGTCCACAAAATCGAGGCAAAAAATTGTTTAAACGCATACTAAACGTAGTTTTATATACCAAATATTAGGAACTGTCTAAGTTTTTTTTTTTTTTTTTTTACAATCTAAGAACGCTATACCTTCTTCAATTTCGCAGATGTTGCTCCTTTCCTCGCGTCCACATTTGCCGAACAAACTTCTTTGCCCGGCAACAGCGCCTCGTTGCGCTGCTCGGCTTCTGGAAGTCCACTACCGCAGGTAACAACCTTCATGAAAAACTTTAACATTCTACAAACATTATACTGCTAAGTGAAAGGGGGAAGCAAAACGCGTGGAGAAGAAAATACGGTTTCACTGGACATGACGCATTAACCTATACCTCTTGTATGAGCTGTAATTATACCTTCGCGTCTTCTTCACCGACCATATCTGCTGGGATTGAAACATTGGTAGGAAAGGAACTTGTCATAGGGTTTAAATGTAAAAAAAGAAAGATATTCGCGCCCATATGGGTCATCTTATGCCAAAACGTCACTTCCGGTGGTACCGGCCATCTCCGCTATTTTTTCACTGTTTTTGTAGCTGGCTATGTTCCATATATACTACTAAAAATAGGGTTCTGTGTTTCCATGTCAAATGATCGGCGTAATATTAGTTCTAATAATTCTGAAAACAAAAATAAATTATATTCTACAGATATGTGATTGGGAGAATCATTCCGCTATATACGAATGACATAGCTAACGTTCCTACACAGATACAATCTTTCGATTCTCGAGGCGAGGAGATTGCCAAGGCGTCGTTAAGGTTATTTACAAAGCCGTCAATTTCATAGCGAAGCATGCCCTCAGTAAAAAGGTTTACAGCTGAGCTGTTAAGGGTTAGTTTCTCTGGGATCGTGTCCGCCGGATTAGAAAATATGACACCGAACTCCGGACAGCTACCACCATCTATGAGCGACGGCGGCAACCAGTTCCCTGGTTGCCGCCGTCGCTCATAGAGGGAGGTAAGCTTCCTTCGGAGGAAGAAGAGCGGGAGCGGAACGAGCGGCGATGTGCGCAGCAGCGGGAATGGCTCCGCAACCGCCGCGAAGCCACTATCGCCTAAACTTCCACTGCGTCGAGCGCTTCAGATTACCTTGTAGAAGAAGAGCAGATCGCTGGCCTGGAAAACAACCACAGAGAACAGAAGCTACAACTCCGCTGCTTTTCCTTCACCAGAGTGGAAAGACTGAAACTTTGTTTTATTCTTATTTTATGAAAAGTTCACGAGAGGTACACTGGAATATAAAATATTACAATAAGAGTTTTTGTGCAAAAACAGTTACAAAATACGCCAAATAAATACGTTTTACAGACACATTTACATAATATATACCACCGAATTGCTACATATAAAGCGACGCCAACCATATCAAAATGATTTTCTTTGAATACGTTTAAAGATATATAGGAAAATATGGTTTGACCGTTATTGTACTTCCGTTTTTATTGCACAAAACGATATTCAATTCCTCTAATTGTAACAAAATTTCATGTACATAGTTTAAAAAATAGCTTTTTAATTTTTTTTAAATCATTCATTAACCCCTTTTGTAGTGACTTGAACTAAATTGCGATGGCAAAGCATTGAAAAACAAATAAGCTCCTTAAGAGTAAAAAAGACGACAAACCTTCACTCAGATTAAGCTAGCTTGCCATCGTTATAGGGGCTTTGCCGCACGACGACGGCTCCAAGGAGATATTTTTTTTACGACCGAGAAAGCAAGTACGGTGGTGCTGCTCTACGTAGGCTGTAAAAAGTCATACTGTCTGTAGCTTAGATTTATATTTGATTTTGTCTTCGTTTTCTACTAAGACCCATCTCCTTCCACGCTCCGTTAGCCCAGGAAAGACTGTCGTCAGACGCCACTGCTGCCGGTAGTTGAGAACGGTGGGCACAGCACATTACCGTGAAGCCCAAAGCCCTCACACGAGAAAGGACTATCACCGTGAATACAAGGCTAGGGAAGTAGTATCTGGAGTGTCGGTACCTTGGTGTTCAACATTGTGCGACGAAAAAACAAACCAGCATACTCTTTATAAGTATTCATGGGTACCCAATGTAATACAGCTATGATTTGATAATCACAAGGGTTCTGTTTTTGAGTGTTCCCAAGTATGTTGATACAGTGATGGTTCGAGTCATAGTTTGTATATTTCATTTATGTTAAATAGTTACTATATGAGACTCATGCTTCTGAGATAAGTGCTCAGCTGCATGTGCAGGGTGTTTCAGGAAACGCGGGTGAAATCGTTCCTGGGAAAAGTACGCGTCGCATAGAAATGGGGTTGTTATAATATTGGTTCCCGCCAAAGGTCAAATTTCGGGACAAAATATTTTATAGAATTAGGTTAATAATTATTTTTAGTAATTGTCTTGATAATATTGAGGATAAATATACCACTTAAATTACAAACAGGGTTGGCATATTTGAAAACGATTAAGTCCATTTACATTAGAGAGATAAAAGGCATAAACAGCCTTTTACGTCACTCCGTAAAAAACACATTAAATTTGCCCGTGTTTTGGAAACAAAAAGGAACAAATATAAAATTAGACTATGGACACCATAACGTCTTACACCCTACGATAGAGCTGCACCACTGTACAAGCTTCCTCGGTTCAAGAAAATGTTTCCTTAGAACCGACTTTGTGCAGCAAACCCTTATAAGGAAGACAAGCAAGCTAAACTGGAGAGAAAGTTTGTTGTCGTTTTTCTAAGGACGTTATTGGTACTGAATATTTTGCCAACTCAGGTTAGTACAAGGCACTGTAAATGGTTAAGGAAGGTTTAAATAACATAAAAAGCGGAGCTTTTATTTTCAAATATTGATGTCCATATTTTTTTTACATGTAGAAAAAATGAGCTGCGTTTCTGCATTCATAGCAGAACTGCGATACTATTCGATCGTGTGTGTGTGTGTGTGTGTGTGTGAGAGGGGTGTGTGTGTGTGTGTGTGTGTGTGTGTGTTGTGTGTGTGTGTGTGTGTGTGTGTGTGTGGTTGTGTGTGTGTGTGTGTGTGTGTGCGTGCGTGCGTGCGTGCGTGCGTGCGTGCGTGCGTGCGTGCGTGCGTGCGTGCGTGCGTGCGTGCGTGCGTGCGTGCGTGCGTGCGTGCGTGCGTGCGTGCGTGCGTGCGTGCGTGCGTGCGTGCGTGCGTGCGTGCGTGCGTGCGTGCGTGCGTGCGTGCGTGCGTGCGTGCGTGCGTGCGTGCGTGCGTGCGTGCGTGCGTGCGTGCGTGCGTGCGTGCGTGCGTGCGTGCGTGCGTGCGTGCGTGCGTGCGTGCGTGCGTGTGTGCGTGCGTGCGTGTGTGTGTGTGTGTGTGTGTGTGTGTGTGTGTGTGTGTGTGTGTGTGTGTGTGTGTGTGTGTGTGTGATCATTTCGTGATGGTCCTATGTATTTTGCGCCGTTTTATTTGAAGTGGTTTATAGGCTATTAATTTGTGAATCTTTCTCTAAATCGCGTTTATTTGTCGTGTTTCGTAAAATGTTTTGCATAGAAATATTTTATTGTAATTTTTAATATTATGGGTATAAGTTGTAAACATTTTATAAAATAAGTAAAACTAATATATTACAACGTACACGTTTTTCTATAAAATTGAAACTATGTAAAGTTCCATAGCGAAACCTTTGCAATCTCCACGCCTCGAGCAAAGAAGTTTTACATCACCACAACAAAATTATCTGCGGCTTTCGCATGTAGCTTAATGCTCCTCCAAAAAAACTTCACTTTAACCTTATTTTTTACCTAATAATAGAAATATAGCACTCGGATCATATTACATATTATGACGTAGACACATTATTCACTGAAAATGTGAGTTATTTATTACCTGAGCCGTGCTTTCATTTTTGCAGCAAAGAAAACTTGCTCTGAGTTAAAAATATGCTAACTATCTAAGTAATCAATTTGGTTTAGAGCAATGTGTTTATATACTATGCTGAGATCGTGATCTTCTGTGATGGGAGAGCTCATATGATGTGAACAATATTGCGTTGGTTTTGCTGGAGTAAGCAAACACAAAAAAGTAGATGTTGAGCACTGTTGACCTTTAAGATATTTTCAAAACGCATCTAGGCTGGAACGTTTGTATGATTGAGGCTTAAATTTATTTGTTAAGAAAAAAAAGCAAACAGGTTTCACAAAAATAAAAAAATAAAGTTGTTAAAAACTGACTTTTGCTGAAGATTCGGACCAAAATAGATCATCATGTCCCTTCCGATAAAACTAGGCGGTACAGCATATTAGGTACATGCACGTTTTACTTTGTAAGTAAGTAAACCTTATAAGTGTAAATTTTGTTTTAAGCGAGAAAAAATACTTTTGTTTTTGAGCTACTACTGAATCGGTTTTATTGTCACCGTGCTTTTATTTAACCGCACAACACGCTCGCACCGCTCGTAACTGGAGATTGACCGCATACCTTCGGGCCCCAAGCGCATCGAGTTTGATTCATGTACTTACATCAGGTACTTTTAGCTGCGTTATTCTGGAATAAACAGTAGGGAAACAAGTCATATGGCACGTCTCATATTACGTGCGGCGGGCTCGTGTTGTGCAATGTAGGCAATCTACATTAAAACGAACCCCAATTAGGCCTCTACTTATCTTCAAATGTGATTTTTATACTTAAAACAAACAGTGAGCGATACAATATTTCCTCATTTACAAGGTAGGAAGTTGATGTACCTAATGAGCACTTCCAAATGCTTACATCGAGATGCCTAAATGCTTAAACTGGGTATCACTCTTCAGAAAGAGACAGTTTTCGTGCAAGTTTGATATTCATTTTTAGGAAACATGTTTGCTTTATCACTATCAAATAACGTAAACGCAAAATGTAAAAAAAATATCAGTTTATCACAGGCATGGTTTAAAATACCATCAAGCTGAAGAGTCATTTCTGTTTTAAAGGCCGAATTTATATTGTTTGGTTTTTGTTTATTCTAGCAAAACGAACACCAAATCTGTTACGTTTTATAAACCCGGACATTGTACGAAATATCAATATCAGAATACTTATACATCTATGAACCATCCCAGTTTAAGAAATTAAATTTTCATATATCTTTAAATTGTACCTTCATTGCAGAAATTTCAGAGAGCACTATGGTAAAAAAGATATTTGTTTTCAAGAAACAATAGTTCGACTAATATTTATTTTGAACCTAGCAAACAGGTACGATTTTCTTTTCTGAGAAACATGTGATGACCTATATCACCGTCTTGGACGTTTCGCATGGAACGACCCAGATATAATATACTTAGGGACAAGGAGCACCGAAAATGTGACGTAAATTTCCATTGTATGGAACATACTTGCAGCTGAAAGGTGTTCCCTGCCTTTCATTATTTGCTTGATGTGACATTTTTATCGACGTGTTTGTTTAGTCTAAATTGACATAAAACAAACAACAAAAAAAAACGGCATCGCGGTCGTCCACAATTTCATATCCATTAATATTTTCCTGATCGCATTTTCAGAAACTAATGTGGATACACAGTCCACCGATAAACTCGAAACACCAATTGTTGGTGATCCCTTGACTAGTTTAGTCAATTGAGAAAATGAGTTCTATTGCGGCCGTGATGTTGATGATTTCTTAGCGGAAGATTTGTTTATATCAGTTTCGTCACTGAGATTGTTTTTGCATTGAGGGCAGTGCATATTACTAAACTGTTCAATTCAGTGTTTCGAGGAATGACCAGGAATTTGAGTAATAAGTGCAGCGCCTTCCATGTGTTCAATCACGAACTTCAGAAGAGTGCACGTTCTATTACACATTTTCAGCGCGTTTATATTTTTTCGCGGAACATGTCTCATTCTATCATTGCCATGTTTGCAGTTTGTCTAGCTTTAAAGACGTCTTAGAAACGCCTTGTCCAACATCTTCCTGGTAGGACGGCCATAGGGCGCGATTCTCTCATTCACCTTTGCGAGCTCGGCGCTAGGAAGAGGTTGGTCACCTGCGCTACTAAAGCGTCTGGATAAATCTGGTCCTCAACCATTGAGAATAAAAGTTGTAGAACTCTTACGCATCACTGACGTCAAAATATTGTGCCCAGTACATGAAATCTGGCACTGCTTCCCCGCTATGCACGGGGTGCTAGTTTGCGTCGAAGCGCAATAAGCGCGGGAAACGTGAACACATTGCTACACTCAACTGTTTCTCTTCGCATGCCGACGGCATTCCCGCACCGAAGCTTCTTTCGATCTCTAAAATCCTAGGTAACGTGGACTCTCGATGGCGGCGGCGTACCCGACCACCCACGCTTCCGGGTCGGTGACTTCGTCACGTCCGATTCGACGGTGGTGAGCTTTGTGAACGTGACCGATCTCCGCGTCGAAGACGGCGGGGAGTACGTGTGTAGGGCCACCAACGTCGTTGGCGAGGCGGAACACGCGGCCAGGGTTAACGTGCACGGACCGCCTATGATCAGGTCCATGGGCAACGTCACCGTGATCGCCGGCCGAAGCTTCCAAACAGTCTGTCCCGTGGCGGGCTTCCCGATCCACAGCGTCGTCTGGCTCAAAGGTTAGATTATATTTCGTCACTGGTCGCCGTATTAAGGCTCGGATACTAAAATCGGTGTGCCGACGAGGTTGGTATTTTTTATGCCACCGCAATACCTTTCCAAAGGCAAGCTATTAAAAAAAAACAGTATAACGCTTGCGTTTTAATGAATTATATATTGTTTAATGTAAGTACATGAATAAACGCATCCGTATTCACGACATGCAGAGTAAAAATAGATGCATAGTCTCTTATATCTTAACAATAAAAACAAATGGGTTAGTTCAAATGCGTTTTAATACGACCAATCGCGTAACGATCGCTTATGACTGCTTACCCGTTTCTATAAAAACCGAGGTACTCAAAACGAGTCGTAGTGGAACCTAATATTTTGTAACCCCCTCCATTACACCCACCAAAATGTCTGACACTAGCCTGTAGTATGCGCCTACTTAGGATCACCAAGGTTTTATTGAAATATACTATAGTGCTTAAACACTGACTCTACCGGGAAACAATTTATAATCTTGTCTCAAAATGCGTGAATTGGACATGACTTCAGTTTTTGTTGCTGCAGTCCTACAAGATTCCCAAAATTTTCATGTTTAAAAAAAATAATCTAAATAGGCCACAACTTTGATTTGAAGCAAATATATAACGTTGATTCCGTCGAGTTCTGGTAGAGTGGATCGCACTCAGAATGAGACAATCAATATAGAATCCTCCGAAAGGTCACGTTATTGATTGAGAGAAACGACAGCTTTAATAACGTTCTGCTTGTCGATCC
The DNA here is from genome assembly GCA_013358835.2 of Ixodes persulcatus. Classification (NCBI taxonomy): domain Eukaryota; kingdom Metazoa; phylum Arthropoda; class Arachnida; order Ixodida; family Ixodidae; genus Ixodes; species Ixodes persulcatus. Next base: position 1,194,631 of record JABSTQ010009675.1, on the reverse strand, counting down.
AGCATGTTCGTATTATCTTGAGTACCATTACTGAGCCGAAGACCGATAGTGGGTTGAGTGAAATGTGCGAACTAAAAGCTAAAAAGAGTTGCCACAGATCTCAATCATTTTTTTTTCGTCTCTTGATTTCGAAGCCAAACAACTTCGAATGTTTTTACGTTCGAATCCGGGACAAATGGGAAATAGCATGAATCGTTCGGGGCATCAATATATAAAGTGGGCTTTCGTGACGGTTTGGATGAACTGTTCTCCAACTGCTTATGTGAATCCCCATTACTGGTCACCATATTTGACTTAATGTATGGCCAACATATGGGCTTGCTTTCTTTTTGCTTTAAATCAAAATAAAGTTATTGGTTCTAAAGTTTGATTCAAAACAACTTTCGCAAAAAAACAATATGTGTAGGACCCAATGTCGAAACTTGATCTTGAAATATGAGACTGTTCACATTTTTAATTATTAAGTAAAAATGTCAAAATGTAAGGCTTCGAAAAAATATAAACTTTGTGGTTTCGATTATTTGTGTCTGAGAAAGGTTACCATAATAAATCTATATTCAATCATCGAAGAAAACAATTCTTAGGGTGCGCATTCCGTTCACACCTGCTGACGTCTCAGGGGACGCCAAACTGCCGACCAATCACCGACAACAAATCTTCCACTCAACGTTGACCGTACATAACGTCCAGAGGGCGTCCGACGAGGGAGAGTACTCCTGCGTCGCCCGAAGTGGCAACCTCTCCGCCAGGGGGAACACCTTCGTTCATGTCCAAGGTGAATGCTCCCGAAATTCGGGTTTTTATAATGCCATTTCCGCCGTTGGTACGACGTGCATACTTGAACAATCTAAAGACGGAAATAAGAATCTGGACTTTCTCCTGAGCATTCCGGAATTCGGAGTGCTACTGATGTGCATTACGAGGATTCCTTCCAACTGAGCGTGTTTGCTTGGCTCAAAGGATTGTGAATATTTTACTTTGGAAACATGTTTGTTTGTTTTTTTTCTTGTTAAACGTCTTTTTTGTAAAAATTCAAAATTTTAGGGGCGCTTGAAACGATCCTAAGACGATGATAAAACTTTGCCGCAATCCTTCTATAGGGAGAAGTCTCACGTCTTCACCTAAAGTGTCCAAATTAGAGCAGTGTCCGTTTTTCCTTCGTTATGGATTCAGTACAAAGTTAAAGAATACATTTTATACTGCGAACTGCGTAAATGTAAGCGCATAAGGTCTATTGGTGTTTTATTGTCATTTGTAATTTTCCGTGGCATCATAGAAATCAGTATTACCCAGAAAAGACCCCTAGGTTATTTAGTAATCCAGGGATTAAAAACACACAAAACGTTTGTGCATTCAAAATGGTGTAAGAAGTATTAGGATTTTATCAGTGGATATATCAAAGCAGTATAATGAGGAATCTCTTGATATTCTGGACTGCAGGAGATACCTCAATATGTTATTAAGTAAAATAATACTTGAAACATTGGACAGAAAAAAACAAAATATAATTTTTTTAAATATTACTGCTTTTGCTCTAATTGGGTGACCTATATTTGCTGCCCTCGAGTAAATAAAGAATGCAAGAGAAGTGAGATGGCTTGAATGTTTCTATGTGAAAGATTGGTGCCTTTTGAGGCAAGATATAGTAACTGAAAAACTATGGGAACAAAAACTCATATATTTTGGGACTAAGGATAGTAATATGAACATTCTAGATATAGTCGCTCAGGGAAGTAGAGCGGCACGACGTCTCTTTCAAACTTCTGGCCTTCTGCACGTGCGCCGTATCTTTCGCCGAGCGTTGACCGCGCTTGTGCGCTCGAGCTGCACCGGACGCGGGACAACTGCATCTCCCCGCATTCATTCTCACCTCATACGTCACTACATGAGAAATTTGGAGAGTGCAGAATGGAAATGGAAAGAAAGGGTCGTATAAGGAACAAGAAAACGCTCCCTGTAGGAACGAAAAAGCGAGAGTGCAACTGAGCATAACTTATTTCCTTGTACGGGTGCGATGGAAGGACCATTCATTTGTGTTAGGCATGTATCTGTTGAGTACATGCTTTGAACACAAACACCTAAAAAAATACACTGTTCCTTCCCTCTCATATTCACTGAAAAATGAATAAATGTTTACAACTTATTGAACACTCACAATAATCGCCGAATATAAGCAATATGTACACTGCACTTTTGCCCTATGCGAAGGTAAATAAACGAGGCAAAAACACTCGTAAATCTTGAAGGTACATTAGTGCACACCGAAAACAAAAATCGAGTTAAGAAAGCCTAAGCCATTTCTCAAAATGCCTCGCAGTGCCTCCTGTCATCGATAGCCAGATGCTACCGGACATGCTGACTTCCAACCAGGGAATGAACGTCAAGATGCTCTGCAGCGTTGTGCAAGGCGACCCGCCCATCTCGCTGCGTTGGATGTACGGAGCTCAGCTGGTGTCAAGAAGCTCGTCGGTGTCGCTGCAAAGTCTCGATGATTCCTCCGTGCTGACCATCAAGGGAGTGTCGATGCACGACAGCGGAAACTACACTTGCGAGGCCTCCAACGTGGCATTAACCGTGAATAGAACAGTCACCCTCGTCGTCAATGGTAAGCTCTGCGTTTATTTGATTCAGCTGGAACGGAATAGATTCGTTGCGGTGGGTTCTGAAGAAGGTTACCAGTTAGCAAACTATTAGTTTGAAAAGATGGCCGAACTTAAACTTCGTTTATTTTTTTCCTATATTATTGGCGCATATGGATAGTGATTCAGCATTCGATATATTTAATTTTTATAATAGGTGAAACGAAAATGAGTTAAAAATAAGATATTGCCATGCATGAAACGAAGCTAGAGTTCTCTACGTTTTGAATGTTCAATTTCATGTGACAGTTGGCAATGTTTTAAAACCCGGCGTGTTGTACGTTCCACCCCGCATTTCCTATGAGTAATATACGCAGATAAAACAACAAAATTACCTCATGGTACTTGCTATAGTAAAAAAGCTACTTAACCGAATATAGCATTATCGAAAATCACTTTCGTTAGTCAGGTTGCCTTATTAAGTTATGTTACCAAGTAAGCATCTTTTTTAAATCAGCTAGTGAAGTAATTTATTTTAATTAATATTCACTTGGAAATTTACTCTTTAACCAATAGTTAGCACTGAGGTGGGCTTTAGGTTGACTTTCGTCTACAACCCCATACTCTGCGAACCCTACGCTCTCATCTCTAATAACTTCACATTTGCAACAAAGTTTTCGCACTGTAGCTAAACTCTTTTAAAGAAATAACCGAAATATAAATTAGGTGATGCATTGGTTGGCTTAATATAATTAAATTTAAACTCTAATTAAAATAAGACAACGCAATTCTATTATCTGGAGAAATAGTTCCCTAGGTAATTCAAATATTTTTAGTAGTGCAAGTGAAATTACGGATTCATCGGTTCAAGTAGACCAAATATAAAACGTTGAAACAATGTAACCCTTCGAATTACCCGTGGCAGTCTTGGATAGTAACGCGTTACTGTAACTTCGCTACTTTTCGGTAACTTGTAACTGTAACGAGTTACGTTTTTCAAAATGTAACTTGGCACTGTGTTTTTATTATTTTTTCTGAAGTAACGATGAAAGTAACCACGTTACTTTTTTCTTTACTTTCCAGTTTTTATGAATAATATATGATTGAACGAGTACAATCTAGCTATACCTTGCACTTTCCGAATTGTCTGTTCTGACGTTTCGAGTGTCAAGTTGGCCTTGCACAAACTTGCGAATACCTTCCTCTCTCGCGAGTCACGACTCGAATATAGCCACGTGAATTTTGATAAAAAAAAAATAATCTAGTTATCTTTACAGACAGGCATGTGCTTTGTGACTTCACACTGAAATCTTAGTATCTTGAAGCACTATCTATTTTGCGATATCTCTTTCTTCTGCGCAAACGCTTTTTTATCGGGCGAATCAATCGTCAAACAACAATACACGGGGAGGGCACTGCGCATGTTTCGCATTTTGATTGCGCCACCACTCCGGCGTGGTGTCAACAGTCGAGGCAATATTTACTGCTGTTTGCGCGAGGTTTATTTCTGGCTTGCCGGGTACGAACTGAAATATGTCCAGGGACTCTATGAGCCCAGCGCAACCGTGAACGACACAGCAATATGCTAGTGCTACCAATGATAGGTATGTTGATGAGAACAGAGAAGAACTACCATGGCCGGCGTACAGGAAGTATTTTGCTGTGGCGAAGGTGTTTGCTAACAAAAGAGTAAAACGCGCACTTTTTTAATTTTATGCAATAAAACTTGGTGAAAGGTGTTTTGTATTTTTTCCCAGATGTTTTTCTTAAAGAAAAGTAAAAGTAACATCGTTTCTTTTTTAAAAGCTACTCTAACTGTAACGAGTTACTCCTGTTTTGCGGTTACTGTAACAGTAACTTCGCTACTTTTTCCCTGGGAGTAACTGTAACTGTAAAGAATTACTTTTTAAAAGCAACTTACTCAAAAGTCCCGTGGACAGTAAAAACGTGAAGTCGCTTAGCACTGCCATATCGTTTATGCGACCTGGTGACGGCCGCAAAAAAACAGTTTGCCGAGTCGATATATCGCGAAATGACCCCATTGCAACTGTTTATACCTTGAGTTAGCAGACAACACGACCTTAATCGAAAGTTTGCTTGAAGTGAGGCGATTTATCGGGTAATTCGCGTCTGTATTTAGCCTCGCTTGTGCTTTCGCTGGCGTCAACCTTCCACGTGGACGGGCGATAGGAGTCCAAGCCATCGATTGTCTGGCTTTTATTGGTCGTCGGGCGGTGCCAGAGACCAAGTTCTGTTTTGTTGGTCGAACGTTTGGCGTGCGTGGATAATGGTCAGGAGGGGCGGCAGTCGGGAAAGATTGAAGACGGGGGTCCGCCGCGTCTACTATTTAGTGGTGTCCCTATCGGAATGGACATCTTTGGCGAGGCGGACAGACTGTTTGTTTGAAGAGGTAACGACAATATTTTAATAGTAAGAAGAAACAAAGTGCAGCGGCGTATTAACTGATTTCTGGAAAGATGTTTCTCCGAGCTCTATTTTTTAGAATACTAATAAATAGGCAAATCCTTTATCTTTCATTCAAATAGACTTCAGATGAAAACACATCTTGTGACGCTTCGATGAATATCACCTGCCCTGCATGTTTATCGGGCAGAAGAAACATTATATATGAGAATATTCCGGACAATTAGCATGTTAATTATCTTAATATTATACAGTTTTCTGGTTTATGGTTGGATAGGTCATGTCGTCACTGCAGAAGTAACAGAAATTACGTTTGACAAAAGGAGAAGGAATAAGCGTTACTTTTTAAATGCCAGGCTTTTACAAGGAGCTTTCTGCTCTCCGTTGAACGTAGATTGCATCAGTATTTTGGGAGCCCATTGTAGGCCGAAGAGTTGTCAGAGATAGGGAGCTTTCGTTGAGGGCGATGACATCCAAAAGAGCTCCCAGCCGTTTTGATGATGTCAGTTACTATACATCGATTTAACCATTTGACAAAAAAGTAAAGAGACATTGAGATGCGAAGATTTCAGTTTCCGCATTTTTTTTTTCCTGATTGCAAATCTCGATGCCAATCTTGGGTCCGGACCCAGCACCATCTAGAATAATAAAGCCGTCCGAACGCTTCACTCTTCTTCCGCGGAATCTCATCACAATCGGATGGCTCGACTAAGTGGCACATTTGTGTTGCAATTTAGGTTGAACGAGATATGATCTTGACTGCGCTCACCCAAATTTCGCTGCCAATTTTATTGCTAATGGACGCTTCAGCCTTGCGTTTCAAACAATACGTTTCAAGAAAGAATCCAACGAGTACGACTGAAGTCAAATTAAAAGGAAAACAAATGTCGTCTATATGACCCATAAGTGTGTCAGAACCAAATATTACGTTCAAAAGACCACATGCATTACTTCTAAAACAACTCTTAAATCACAGTAGCAAATGACTGCTTAAAAAACCCAAGGTGGGGCAAGTCTCTAACATTTAATTATCGCTCCAAAACCTATCGGATTCCTGCATAGACTGATACGAACAGAAAAGAAGTATCAAGATGCGTGAACACAATAAGCCGCCATCTTTAATTTGTCAGTGTATATATCACTAACAGCTTAGCGAGCTGTTAGCGGCTAAGCTGCTGCTAACGCCCGCCAGGCGACGTTTCGGTATTCCCATGCAGCCTGGAATCCCCCTTTGGCGTCTCTGATAAAAATAAGATATGGGTATGCGTATCTTATTATGCGTATGTAGAGATATGTGTGTGCTAGATATGCGTATCCAAAGAAACCTAGCCTTTGCGTCTCATGTCATTCAATGGATCACACGCGCTGCGTCTTAAGAGTCACTCAACCACATATTTCACAAATGATTTTCTGCGGTATGGCTGCTCTCGGTAACCGGTTTAACACACAGTCTGCGAAGTCAATTTTCGAGGCCACGATCGGTACGCAAAGAATAAAACGGACGGCCCTTATTTAAAAAAAAAAATACTAGATATGTATTGGAAGACGGGCCATTTTCAACATTTTCAAGCTAAAATACCTTGTTACGTCACCGCACCCACTCGGAACTAGCATGTTCAATAAATCAGTAACGGCTGTCGTTGCTGAGAGATCAAGTTAAGAATTGAGTCCGCCGATAGAATTGGCCGGGATTTTCTAAGCGGATAAGGCGTCGCCCTGGGTAGGCGTAGGTTGCGGATTCGATCCCTGCTCCGGTGCCTATTTTTACCAGCTTTCTTTTCTCTTTTTTTGCCCTAACATTAATCTAATTAATTCAATAATCACTCTCACCCTCTTCGTTCACAATGTTAGCACTGCTCCAGTTGTCAATCTTCCGCCACTCCCATTATATACATAAAGAAATCAGCAGAATGTTTCCGCCATCAAGCTAATTTTTAGTTAAAAGCACTGCGAAACATCCTTTCATCTCCGGGTCGATGTTTTAACATGGAAATGCGTTTCGAAAAAAAAATATAATAAATCGAAATCAGTCAAACAGCGTACAGGCTGCAAAAAACCAAAAAGAAAATGCAGAAAGTTTGCTCGGAATACAAGAATACAGGTCGTAGTCTTGCGATCGAACTTTTTTTCGTTTTTCTAGTTCAATGTTAACTTAATTGAGATAGTCCAAATAGAAGCACCGTCAAGACTGAGCAAGGGAACAGTCTCAAGATATAAAAGTATTGCAAAGCCTAGACAGGGATGCTAGATAGCCAACATCTATGAATATATGTTTCATTGAAACTCCGGAATAAGATATTCTAGTTCCATTTTTAGCGAGCCCGTGCGCGTGTTTACTGAACAATACAACGTAACTTCTGACAAATATATCCCGTTGTCTGAGAACGTCAACTGCGTAAAAAACAGCCATAATCACAAATTCTAACAAATAAAAACCGAAATCGCAATATTAAAGGACGTCTAGAAGAGCTGCACCTTTGTGTGTAAAGACAGCCCTCGTCTTCTAGGGCCTATCTAAAGCTCTAATTGTACCAAAACACTTTTAAGTACGTTTTTTTTCGAGCAATTACGGTGTTAGTTTTTGTCTCACTTTAAAAACAAAGTATGGGCAAAAAAACAATTGCAGACAAAACAGAGAAAACCTCTTGTCTAAGACATGCTATGTGCATGCAAAATAGAAGACTCAGTCGAAAGGGACTTTTATGTCATATTTGACAAGCGATATCTGAAGGACAATGGGCAGCATGCTGCTATCCATTCTCTAGGTTAGCCCACAGCACATTAATTACATATTTCCCTTATACAAAGCTTTCTCAACCAGAAAGAAAATAAATTCAGGAAAAAATATGGAAACCTCCGCCTCCCCTGTCTCTCGCACTCTAAACAAAAGCATATGACATCAATATCCTGCAGACTACCGAGACGGCTATGTCACCGCGAAGAATATAAATGTCCCAACGAAGAATTAAGTTCTGAATTCAAATATTAAAAAAAAGCCATGTCCGTAGAACAAATGCTCAAGACGTTTTATAACTCATTATGCCCGCGCATATTGCATTATTCAGGTTTAACCGTATTCTGCGTTATATCATTCGAAGGGATTTTTGCACTGTTCGCCTGGATTGACTGTATATCTGTGTTCGGGAAAGTGAACTCGCCGGCTGCTTTATTTTAAGCTTGTATATTCATGTGGCATGTTTCTGTCATAACAAAAAGTGTCGTTATATATAATCTCAAGTTTATTTGAACGAATGTTTTTTTTTTTGCATAGGTCTCCCTGTTTCTTTTTACCTCTAAGTGCACTTTGCCCTTAATTCCTGTACGTTAGGCGAAGGGAAGGTTTAGTTCGAGATCGCATCCTGCCTATTGACAATGAACATGACGTTTGTGCTTTGTAAACTGCTAGAATGTTAGATATTAGATAAATTCACCACCAGTGAGCTCACTGAGGCAGTATCTTGCTTGATGTTTTTCCCTAGAGCGTACATATTAAGGTTTGATTGTATAAAAAAGTACCGTGCTATAGCTATGTAGGTTAGGGCAAACTGTATATGCAAACTGTAAGAAATCTAGATCATCCACTTTACGGCGAAGCATTTAGGAGAGCCATTCGCTGCAATCTGCGGAGGAACTTCAGCGAATGACAAGACACAAGGAATGTCTAGACCTAAAAATAGACTTTGTACTGCCACACACAGCATGACGTTTTACCATGTAAATGTTGCGGCGCAGACTGTATTACAGCTGCAGCCTTTAGTGCCGCTTTCCCACAAGCGCGCCGCTCTAGACAGAGCGAACAATGTCTACAAAACAGCACGACAACAGCAAAGGAGTGCATGATCCCGACAATGACGGACGAGATGCTGCTTGTAAGCACCTTTCAGGCATCTCCTATGGCATGTGTACTACAAGTTCTGTTCAAATAGGATCATGCACGACAGTTCGGTCGTATTTTTCCCTTTTGTTATGTTTATGTTTCGTCTCATCATGTGCAGGCAACGTAATAAAAAAAAGACTATTTTGCGAAAAACGTTATTTGAAGGGTCAAAAAAGAATGAGTGGGCAAGAACGACTTCTTCGATTTTTTTTTAAGTTTTCGTTTATCTCATGTTTGGGGACAGCGAGTATGCAAACTACAAATATAAAAAAAAAATTAGAAATGTTCTGAACTTATAATTGATAAAGGGAACTACTAATATAAATATTTCCAGGATTGTGGAGTTTATATGCCTTGCGTAAAAACGCGCGAACATGGCACCTTTGCAGTTTTCTCATAAAATGTCTACGTCGTTATCTGAAGAAATTTAACAACTACGACATAAAAATTTTGTCAAATATTATAATTAAAGCGTTCTTCCGAATGGTATATACATAGCTGCTTTATCTTAAAACTTAAAATATTATCGAACTCCAAAATTACCCTGAAGTACTAGGTTAAGAAACTTCAAGGGCAATAAAAAATGACATCCATTTCCCTAAAAATATAGTTATCCTTCTGTATCATACTCTTGTGTTTATTATTATTAAAAAAAAAACATGTTGCACCATTTTCTTTTTTTTTCAATTTAAAGCGCTGCAAAGTGCGTGTCCCACGCCGGCATTTTTGCCAATGTCTCAGGTGATCTTATATTTTGATTCCGTGTATTTTATACTGGATATAGCTTGGGCGCTGTGTTTGGGTATTGGGCTCAAGTCCAAGCTAGCAAACTAATTAAACAATAGCTGTGTTGTTTTTCTTTTTATGAATTTAACCAATAGTCCTGTTTTGCCCTTTCGAATTTCAAGTTCTAGGGGCTTTAGCTCAACTTTTGTCAGAAAAGCGGAACGAAGACAAATGTAATCGCTACTACAACATTTTTTTTTACAGAAAGTAGTAAAAAGTAAGTACATCGATGCAAATTATATGCGAATTTGCATGCACATATTCGCGATGAAGTGGGATATTTGAGCACAATTTCTTTACAGTGCTTTTCATGACGGTTGTACGTCCGGATTACCGAGGTAAACCTGCGACTTCACTGGCAGACTTTCAGCAAGACGTTTGTTAAGAATAAAAATATTTGTAATTATGTATTCTAGTAAAATAAAGAGATAAACATGAAATAAAAAAAAAATAGTGAGTCAAGATACTGACCGCACTAGTTGCCCGCGTTGGCAAGACGGCGTCTTGAGGAGTTCGTGTTTTGTCCCTTTTAAAACCAGACTCACCTTCGCTGCAATAATACTAACGCGTGCTAGAAATTCGGTCGACTCCGAATATGGATACAAATGGTGGATGCACGAACTGGAGGTTTTGGTTTTGCCCGATCCTCTTTGCAGAATTGACACCCATATCTTACACACTGCAAAGATTAATCTGTTTTGCTACCTTAGTTTTGTTTTTACCCAGTTAGCCAGCACAGAATACAATACAGACGCTGTGAGTTGCTGCCATGGCTGAAGACGTCTCTCAAGACGCAGCTACTCGGGAGATGCGACCAGTTCGTTTGTTTATTACCGCAGCGCGCCTGTTGTCTTTTCTCACGATCACAAGACCCCGCGACATCCAGAAAGCATGACATGAGAGAGAGCTAAGGATATATAATGCGTTATGAGATTTCTATGAAGCAACGCACAGAGTATGTCTGAAGAGCAATTCACACACTTGCGTTGAGTCTGACGCAGTGCGAGGGTTGCTGTGGCAACAGTTGCGTCGGCTCCTAAAAACCGGGGTAAAAACCGGTTTTGTTCGAGCCGACGCGGCTGTTATCATGGCAACCCGTACGTCGCATGCCGTTCCAGTTGCCTTCGGTCGGACTCGACGCTTTGCTTTCCGAGCTGCCACGTCGATTGATGCAAGGCGAGAAAACAGCTTCCGCATCGGTTGAACACCATCCTTCAAATACGCCGACAGCGCAATTATCGACTCTTTCGTCGGGATGAATTCAGGCCTTCTTTTGTCTGCTGTTCCAAGAGGACTCGCATCCACTTGCCTAAAGTAGACAATAAGAGATCCCGAGTTGGACTTACTTCTCAAAGACGTTTAAAGTCTCCTCCCGGAACGCTGCGGCCGTGAGACAGCGATAATCAGTTTGTGCATTACCAATTTGACACATTTGGAGTTGACGTATTTTCTCGCACTCTTTGGAATTAATGAAAGGCATGCGAATGCTTAGAAGGATTGGTCAGTTTGTTTTAAGAGGGGCAAAAAACGGTCTTCCCAAAGACACGCTCCTGTCAATGTGGGCAGCTAGTGCGCTCGATATCTTTACTCATTATTTAAAACATTCCTACTTCATTCCGCATATAGATATAAATGTTCGCATTTAATTTATTATCACCAGTGTTCTTACTTTTCTACTACATTGCGTAATAAAATGGTAGTAGTGGCGATTACAAGTGAGAAATTTTCGGCTAAATCTCCTAGACTTGTAACTTTAAAGGGCAAAAGAAGCTGATTATTTGAATGAATACAAAATACGAACAAGGTGGGTATTTTCTTAATTATTAGGATAATTTAACTTCAGCGCAGTCCTCGGAGACCTCACAGAAATATATCTAGTCAAATAATACACAGAATCAAAAGATAATCTCGTTTGTGGCACTGAGCAAGAATTTCGGCATGGAAAATCTTGCACAGCTGTAACTTTGACGAAAACAAAATGGTGCAACGTGTTTTTTTTGTTTTTTTTTTATGAATAAGCACACGAGAATTGTGGAAAACAGTCACTAAACTTTCAGTAAAATGAAACAGCTTTTGTTTTTAATTGCATCCTGTTTAGTTTCAGCTTTGTACTGTAGGGTTTGGTGCTACTGCTCACCCGAAAGAAGGACCAACGAGGCAGAGCTCAAAACACACACCTTTACTTTATGCTTGCGGCGGACCAACTCTGGCAGCCTGCGCCTCGAGCGTGGCTCGCGGGCACTTTGCTCGCAGGGCGCCGAGAACGAGTTCTTTCGCGTGGTTTTCGTCATTGTCACCAACCTCAAACGGTATCATGAATCGGATGACGAACTTCTCTCGGAGGTGGAGAGTGATGCCGATCCGGGTTATACTTAAAAATAAACTTAATTCTGCGAGGACTCTTTTTGATGTTGGTGACAAAGACGAAGACGAAAACTTAGAAGATGCGCGTTGCAATAGGCTTTGACAAGAACTCGTTTCCGCACCATAGTACATTAGTACAGGTTTAAAGAAACAGAAAACTTTAATGTTACAGATAAACAATATGTTCAATTTATTAGAAAGAACGTTTTAATAAATATATGGCACACGTTTTAGCGTTGTAGCTAATCCATTCGCTTGATAACCACGCAAATATCAAGTGAAAAAAAGTCAAACAGGCCATGTTTGCGCATTCTTGCCGCGAAATATATAGCCTACACAATGCTGTACATATTCAAATCAATAGTTTCCATAATCTAAAAAAGTGCGAAATATATGAGATTTCTGATATTTGTAGTCTGTTCAGTAGGTATCACCAAACGTGATTTGAACGAAAACTTCTAAAATCAAATAAGCCGTTCTGGCGGACTGATATTGTTTAGAGCGGAGCTGTTAAGGGCTAGTTTCCCCAAGATCGCGTCCGTCCTCAAATGACTCGATGACACAGAGGACAGCTACCGCCATCTATGAGCGACGGCGGCAACCGGGCAACCCGCTTTCCGGTTGTCTGGTTGCCACAATCAATCATAGATGGTGGCAACCTTTCGAGCCTTTCCACTCTGGCTCGCCGACTTGCGACCGGCCATTACTTCATCCCCACCATAGTACAGCTTCGCTGGTCTTCCTTCTTCACCAGAGTGGAAGGGCTGAAAGATTTTCTTTTCAAGTATTAAAGTTTTCCTAGACATTTTTTATTACGTTTCCTACACATGTTGGGGAGTTACATAGAAAAAAAAAAAACATTAACAAAAAAGAGAGAAATACGTCCGCACTTGCGTGCATGATATTTTCTGAAGAGAGTCTACAACTATTCATCTTGAAGCGAAATTCTTGAGGCATACTCAATCACATGGACAAAAATAAATCTGCTAAAACGGATGTTGCTTCAACGGAAGAGCTGCCACTGACAATCACAACACGCTTTATGTAATCGATTTTAATATTTTCTCAATCTTCTCATTCGCCTTGCCGATTTCTTAGTTTTTAGCGACTGGCTTTTCCGTGCTCATCACGGAAAGGCAAACACTTCAGATTTCATAGAGTGCATAAATATATTGAGAGGAAGCCAGAAGCACAGCCTTAGAGGCTCGTGTTCCAATTTTGGCGAAGGCAGCTGACGCGAGGCTAGTTTCCTCCTAGTACCACCCATGTGGACCACAGAGCCAACCAACGGGAATGTGGTTGTCGGCGAAACGGTCGTCCTCGACTGCGCCGCCGATGGCTTCCCGGTTCCAAGGATCGCCTGGAAGAGAGCTGAAGGTGAGCTCATTTTAAAGTACCATAACCCCCATCATAATGTAATGGTTTATGCAAATTCCTCGAAGACTATAACTGAACTGCAACAGCCGGACCCTTTCAGGTCGGTCTTATATATGTCTTTCCTTTGTATCAATAACAAGTGACATTTACTACGGTGTACTTTCATTTCAATATTTAAGGCCTTATTAAGCACGAGCACTCTGAATGCTCTATTAAGAAGCCAATCGATGTTCCTGTGTGATACCGTACAAATGCAGAAGAAAACAGTTAAAGGGATGGTACTGAACAACCAACAGACAAGAAAAAAATAAGTTAAAGGGGCACTGACACCCCAAAGGTCGCATTTGTTATTGTCTAAAACGATGCAAGTTGTAGTCATAGACACGCGAAAAAATACCGCATCGCGAAAACAAATTCCCCCACGCGCGTGCGCGCCTTTTTTTAGTTTTGGCGTTCTTCTCTCCCGCTCCTCACCTCCTCGCTTTTTTTTATTCGTGACGTCAAAAATTATAAACTTTAGGAGCTGTGCAAGCGACATTTCTATAACATTTAATAATGGCAATCGTAAGACATGTTTTAACACAATTGCGAACGCACAACGGCCCTTTTTTGAAATACCAAAAAATCGGAGTCCGGTTGATGTTGCCTCCTGGATTTGTAACCTCCCTCGGAAAACATGGCGGCGCTCGACGTGCATAGCAGAAGAAGATCGGTGAGTCGGGGAATCGGACGAAGTGGTCATTTTTAGATGCCCGACGACCTCTCAGATTTAGAAAAGCAGATCGTCAAACAATCAAAACAACTGGGTTTGGTGTCTGTGTATCGTAGTTTCGGTCGTGACTCCTCCCGGGCAGCCATTCAGACGTCAAGCGTCGTCTGCTCGCTGCGATAGGCATGCGGCACGGCTTTGATGGAGTAAAGCCTCGAACACATTTGCGAAAAAACGAACCAAAAATCGGACAGAAATCGGAGGCTGCGAAAATCGTAGCTTGCGATTTTCGGACGACGAGCCAAATGAGGTGGAATGCGCGGCGCGGAAATCGCAATGCACTGCGGTTTTCGTGCTCCGACCTCACGAGGTTGTTCCGGTAGTCTGGCGAACTCGCGTCCCATATTTCGCGCCTCTTCAAAACTTGAGGTATTAAAAGCTCGTTGAATGGCCACGCGAGCCCCACCACCCTTTGAGACAGAAGGGGATTCCTCCGAAGGTTGAGATGAGAACGCAGGAATGGCATACGCTGTTGGCTGCGCTTTTCCGAAGCTGCGCGAGCCGCCATGTTGCGAGCCGATCGTAATCATGTCGTTCCGTCCTGTTCCGGGCTTTCGCTCACCGAGCTCCTTCGCCCGGAATTCGGAGGCGCCGTGCGAAAATATGTGGCGCTGCAGATCTCTCGAACCGCTCCCGAGTTTCGGAAAAGGGGAGGAGCAAGGGAGGAGCCTAGCTGCCGTGCGATTTTCGTGTGCGGTTTTTGCACGAAATTCGGCTTTTTTTCGCATATGTGTTCCTGGCTTTAAACCCGTGCTTCCCAATCTCCTTGTTTTCCTCGGTCCGCCGGCGCACTTCTCTCCCGCTCCTCACCTCCTCGCTTCGGGTTGCGGTGGTAGCGGAGGTGGAGGCGTGAAAGAAAGTCGACTCTTAGGGCTCCGCAATATTTGACGCCACCGCACTGGCGCGGATCGCGCGGGAACTTCAAATTCGGCATTTGAAAACTGTTTTTTTTTTACTTCACAAATACTGAATTCCCAAGTTTCGAAGTTTGAGAGTAATGTCCCGGCGTCTTTTTAATTATTTTCGGATAATAATAAAAAAAAAAAAATATATGATTTTGATGTGTCAGTGCCCCTTTAAATATCAAGTCACGTAGGCTGTCTGCCTCTACAATTACAGTATGCATGACGCCTCCTAGGCTCCCCCTCCAGTGACTCATCATCAACTATTGTCAGTCGCCTCACATCATCTAGAGTGGTGCCGAAAAGCTATGTGATCAACAACGTTTCAACTATAGCACCAATTTCGAGTTGTCTGCTGTCCATATTGTTTACGAGCGCGTGAGAGTGAATGAAGAAACAATTTCCCCCGATGCCATTTTACCACCAGCTCTCTTCCTTCGTCGTCGTTAGGTAAACAGAGGCCTCATTGGAGATGTTTTAAAAGGGCAAGCGAAGCACTGAAGCAATAACGCATATTTTACTATCGCATGATGTGGTGCTCCGGCTGCTTGCGTTATTGCACGCGAAGAGTAGTTTTTTGGCGGAAATGTCCAAAAGTCATAAGAGTAGAGAGACCCATACGGTGACGTGTTCAATTAAGGAACGATTACCACCACCGTTTTCTCCATTTAATACGCACCTCCGTAAGCAAGTTCAAGTTAAGGGCGCAAAGAACAGACACTTTAGTTTTGCGCCTCGGCCTGCCTATTTGTAACCGGAAAAGAAATGGAATCAGTCACAGAGTGTTTACATAGTCTTATCGATTGATAGAAGAACATTATATCGGTTAGAGAAAATGACATGCCCACTTGAGGCAACCTCCCTCTCGTTCGGCTATATTGATAGTGCATCTTTAAGTCAGTTTGTGTTTGCGTGTTTTCGGCATAGCGTTAATAATCCACAAGTGTTGAAACTGGTTATTTATTAAAATAAATTTTGGGTTGAGCTAGATCAATGAAGGGTGCCGTTAAATTTATATAAGAGATTTTGTGTGTGGCTTCTTTTCGGGGATAAGAAACAATGCATATTTCTTGGAGCTTGAAAAAAAAATGTTTCTGCCAAAGAAAACGGGATAGCAGGCAAAGCATTTTAAAGAACAGAGTTTTGGTCTGCCAATAGGGTACTATTTTTAGGAACCATGCAAATTATAATATTTTGAATATTAGTATTGATATAAGGCAAAATAATGCATCTGTGTTACAACCATCCGAAATCGCCTTTAGAAAATTGGCCTAATGTTTCTAATCACACGCTCTACGGTATAATAAGACGTATACTAAGAGCTCAGCATTAACTTAGTTTTAAATATAATTTGCTTCTTAACATAACCTTCAAAGAGCGTAGCTAGAATGTGTTTGCGTGTGATATCTGGCGGGGCATAAATAATCTTAGAAATATCCACTTCTTTGTGTAGTCAAGTGTTACCAATGACGTCGTGACTTCAAGGGGAGTCCCTAGAGATAATGCTTGGGGTTGCGGAGCTGCTCCGGATGCTAACAACATGCAACCTGGGGCTTTTTGGTGGCAGGGATAAAACTGTGAACAGGTCGCAGCTCAAAATCCAGCCAAAACTGAGAGCCGGGGTTTCATATCTCAGTTCTCGCTTAGAGAAACTGTGCTCTAACGTACAAGCTTGCTTTAGTAATTTGGTAAGGAACTGCAATTGCTGATGATGTGTTTTTTGCTTGCGGGGAAGGGGGGGGGGGGGGGGGGCTTGATAGTTTCTTACTCACATTTGTTACTTTTACTTATTAAAAGACAAATAAAATGAGAGCGTCAATAATTTTTTTTTTTCTTGCACTAAAGTTTAAAACTTCGTGGCATCGCGAAAAGTCGGAAAAGGGGGGTGGGGGTGGGTGGTTAAAATATCTAATTTTTGTGGGTCGCAAGTTTTCACAGTTTTTGATTAACTGGTGAAGTTCATACGCATAGAAACAAGTGGACACACAGCGAATCCTCGAACTCATTTTGTAAATGACTGTCATGATATTTGTTGTTGAAGCAATAAATGCAAAGGTGCAAAAGTGGAAGCGGGCTGGACAAGTATAACGATAATACATGGACAAGGAGGACAAAGAGAACAAAGGGCACACACAAATCTCCTAACACAGCTAGGTGACTTGGACACTCAATATATATTTCAGAAGAAAGCTGTACAAGGGTCTAAAGCTTTTTTAGTATGGTGACTTTTTAAATAATACATATATTATCAAAGTGATAATGTTACTATTTATGCAGCACCAAATAAGTTTGATAACATTATGGGAAAGAGAAAGCTTTAAAAACGTATCCGGCACACATATTGCTCTCTTGAGATAAAAGTAAATGGAAATATATCACCATGCTAGTCGGATGTTTGTGTTACAGTCTTATTAACACGCAGTCACACATGTAGCGTATTGCTACATTAGTTCGCTTGACAAAATCCACTTTAATGATGGCAGATTATTTGCAGGTAACGAGCCGAGAAATTTCGAGAGACTCACAACCAGTTACCGCGTCCAGATGCTGAGCAACGGAAGCCTCGTCGTACAAGATGCAGAAATTTCTGACAGCGGCTTTTATCTTTGTGAAGCGCACAACGGCATTGGCGCTGGACTCAGCCGTGTCGTCTCACTTTCTGTCAATGGTAATGAACGTGGTTTATTCATTGTAATGATATTTTACATCGCTTAGCAACTGGAGAAAATAGACATGAAATGACACGTTTTGTTTTCATTCACTCTTTTTAAATTAACATAATAATAAATTGTATTATTATCCTGCAGATGTATACAATGTCCAATAGTCTTCGGAGTGGTTGTCTTATAAATACCGGTAGTCTAAAAAAAAAGTAAAGCATATGCAAATTATATTTTACAAAAAAAAACATAGAATATTAGGTTCTCTTATCGTGCATACTGATCATTTAAAATTGCATAACATAATAAAACCATAATGGTAGGCTTGATTCTTGACGCAATATTCGCAACTGTGTATGGAGAGCTGGCATCACCTATTACCACATGCATATTTGAAATACACATTATACCAAAAAAGTAGTCGTATCAATTTGAACATTTAAATTCACCATTTGATACAGCGAATGAGCGTTTTAAGAAACAAAATACATGAACACTGGTACATTCATCTTTTTTATGAATTTGTGTTTCCGTGATATAGGACTGCAGGGTGCGTCTGGTTTTAAAAATGTTTGCTTGCTGCTGGTTTGATTTTTTCATTGGACTAGAACAATTTAAATGACCCTCGGTGAGAACGAAAAATGCTAACCAATAATTTTGTATGTCTCTTTTATTTTTCTTGTATACTATATACTTATACATTTTTTTATACCGTGGGATTATATACTTCCGGGTATTTCGTCGCTTTCAGTGCCCCCGAGTTTTTCAACAAAGTTTTCCAGCCAGAACGTGAAGCGTGGCCAAGACGCTGTGTTACGATGTGATGCTTCGGGTGATCCAGAATTAATCATCATGTGGGAGAAAGACAAACAACCCATCGATCTGACCATTGAAAAAAGGTGATCTCTAAATGATAAGATATAATGTTGCTATTAATAAATTATAACATACAACGTTAATTTTCTTCAATTCATGATTTTGAGAGAAACAAGGTACATGACTGGCGTGCTGAAAATATACATTAAAATTATTACGTTTTTGTCAAACTATTATTTGACCTTACACAAATAATAAGTTTAACAAGCCGTAAATTGTTCTTGTTTTGATTATGTGAGTGTACATACAAATAGACATCTGAAATCATGAAAGATGCCGTGAGATGTTCACATCTAATATATATGTGATCCCTTGTACAATTTGTAATAATTTGCATTATAGTGTATTATTCTGTTAATATATGTATTCAGCTGATTTTCATATTTATATCTGTGGAATGTACTGTTATGTTGAAGGCACAGGAGAAACATATAATTCCAAATCATATTTCAAGATAGTATTTTTCCATTACAAATGGCCTATAGTCCTTAGCTTAATTGTATATCTGCTTTAGCAGAGTTGAAATGAGTGTGCTCTTATCTAATTTCTCTCCTAAACGACCACAGGTATTCCTTGTTCGAAGAGACTTTAGATGGACGGCTTGCATCATCGCTTACGATTGCATCGACTGAGAGGTGGGATGGGGCCCTCTACACCTGCATTGTTAGAAATCCCTTCGGTTCCGACGAGACGAACGTGCAGCTGCTTGTGCAAGGTTTGTGGCGTCCCAATAAATATATCACGTTTTGGTTAAATATATCGATATCAACACAACTTGGTAGTGCGCTTGCGTTTGTTAAACGCAGCGCGTAAAAATGAGGTGTCAATAATTCGGATTCGCATTACCGGTATATGTTTATTTACATTAACTACGTGTTTTGACTCGAACGTACTAGAAAAGGTTGATGTAAAATAATGCGTCGATGCACTGGTGTGCACTTTAGTAAATCGTAATATTCCAAAAACCGCTGTGCTTTAAACAACAACAAAAAAAAACTATCGCGTCGAGGTAGGCTAAAGCCCGTGAATTACAGTCACTTAAGCAAAAGATCACAAAATATATTCAAGGAAAAAAACATATTTCCGTTATTGTGTTTTTGTGGGCCCTTACATTGCTCATAAAATAATAATGCTGATTCTGTCGGGCACACACCTTAAACACCACTCATTTTGCTATTTTTCATTATTCCCCATATCACTGGATGATTGGCTCTTCATGCTCGGTTTGGGAAAATAAGTGGCAGGACACAATTAGAGCATTGGGTGTGCTATCATTACAAATAACGAATATTGAAAAATCAAAACCGCTGTATGTGTTGTGCTAGACATTTAAAAAGGTTGACTTTAAGAAATGCGATGTGTCTATTTTCCCTCAAAGCACTCAGCAGAGTGCGTACGTCTGAAGTACGGAAGTATCTAGGCGAACAACTGCCTTAAGGTCAGTCCAGACATAAATACATAATAATAAAAAAACCATCTGTGCGTAGACACTAACATGAGTTAAACAAGTGAAATTTCATGCTCAGTGCTGGAGTCCAGAGCACCCTTGCTGGATCCAGTCATATTTGAAGCGTCGTTAGCTTTCAAGATCCCTATGTAAATCACAGTAATTAGCTATTTCTACTAATTTCCGTGAAAGCAATGGCACTGGATCACGTGGAGCGTTCAGACCCAAAGATTAAAGAGACAACCACAATAAATTGGCTAAAACGACTACAACATTAGTAAATTCGTACTTCAGGATAAATGCGTGTAAACTGCGAAAGGGCCTCAGGCTACTTAGCATGTAGGTTTACAGCTACCCTGCTGCGACTCTTAAACAAAAAAGTTAAAAAAATTGGGATGCGATTTTTTAAACTAATTTTACACTTACATAAAAAAACTACATCTGAAGACACGTTTTTTGGAAGTAGAAGCTGGACTGCGTTCTCTACTTCTTTTTTTATTTTTTTCAGAACCTCCATCTGCCCCAACAGAAGTGAGAGCCGCAAAAATTGCAAGTCGCACAGTGGAAATTATGTGGTCTCCATCTTACAATGGAAACAGTCCCATAAGGAAGTATCACGTGCATTTTACAAACACCACAAGTACGCACCTACCAACATATCGCCTTCTGGATGTTAAATATATTATGTTATCTATGCGTGATATTGATGTTCCTACATGAGTGATGCAGTTAAAGCAAATTCAAGAATAGCTACTTGCTGTTTAAAATATATCTTCGGTTCGCAGATTTCTACGCCTGAAAAGCTGCTTTGCTGAACGGTGACAATATAATATTCCAGCTAGAAAATAGGCGGTATATCTGAAAATTCTTAATTTGTTGAAACGCATGTATAAACGTATAGGCGCAATTAAAATTTCAATAATATTTAATGTTTCAAAAAGAAACAAGGACGTAGATACACGCTCTTTTGAACTAAATAACTGAGTTCCTAAATAACATTACCGACATATGTATTTTGCGTGTGT
The DNA here is from genome assembly GCA_013358835.2 of Ixodes persulcatus. Taxonomy (NCBI): domain Eukaryota; kingdom Metazoa; phylum Arthropoda; class Arachnida; order Ixodida; family Ixodidae; genus Ixodes; species Ixodes persulcatus. The sequence goes on along the minus strand of JABSTQ010009675.1, from coordinate 1,173,545 downwards.
GGAAGATTTTATCAGCAGAATGTGTGTATTTAGCATGTTTGGCTTTGATACAACAATTGAGCTTAATTTTGCATGGTAACGACTCAAGTTGACGACTTCGAAAAGAAATCGTACTTACACCGGATTCGTTTCAACAGCCAGTTGGGATTCTTCAAGCAGTGCACTTCTATTATCCGTTTCTGGGACTGAGAACCGTGCTACGATTTACAAACTTTACCCAATGACAACCTACAGAATACGAATCACAGCAGAAAATTCTCTGGGTCACAGCCCACCCAGTGATACGCTGGAAGTGACCACAACCGAAGAAGGTAACGTTTCAAATAACAGTTTCTTCTTTTTTTATCATAACCGTTTTGTAAAGAAAACTACAACAAAGTTAACGCGTTTCCCCTTTAAAGCTACGGTCATTGACAACTAGTTGTTCTCATTGCGCACGGACTACAGAGCAGTAAAAACACTATATTCATATATAGTGCGACGTTAGGCGATAAAAACGCGGATGAACCAATCACAACACAAGACGCATGAGCGAAATGGATCTCGCCATGTGCATAGGTTTTCGCTGGCTCCACATTGTATGTTCTTTATGCTTCACATATTTGTTTTAAAAGAGCCGCGAAAGCGACATTCATGCGGTTTTGTAGAAGAACGTCAGACACCCAAGGGGACATAATATGAAAAGGCTAGTTGTCTCGATAACTCGAAAAATGAACCAAGATTTGTTAGTCGAAATTTCAGTTTCTGAAACGAAGCACTTAGTTACTTTCGTAAGTGTGCTGAACGCAATCCAAAAACCACTAAATCAGTAATTTTATATATACTTCATGCTCGTAGGAAGTGGAGTAATGCGCTTAAGTTTTCGTTCGTGCAAGAGGCACAATGCTAGCATTAAAACGCACCCGAACGATGAGACGAAATAAGGCGCAAGGAACTCGTTATTGTGTGGGTTACCTTGTGCCTGCTGCACGAGCAGATAAATTTGGCGGTCCACCGTACTTCCGGCGGGCTCCAAGTTTTTTGTATACATTTTACCATTAAGGAGTTTAGATGATGACCCGCAAGTTTCTTATTTGGTCCATATTTATTTTCACTACTTAAAAATATAATCAACATATTAGAGTGATTATCACACTTGTTGGGACGATTAGCCCTCTTTATAATGTCAGCCTGGACGTATGCAACTCCCGCGCAAACCGCATTGGTGTTGCATTTACGACCCTTTTAAAACTAAATTGTAAAGCCAAATAAAAAGAAGAAAAACTTGTACAGCTAGCGACAACGTCAGAAAGGAAGTGCGTGTTAAGACCATCGCATAATAATATTTATCTTGAGTGAATGCGATTGCGACATTAGGTAATAAGAACGTTCATAGGACAAGTCACGAATATAGATGCCTGGACATAAGATACCGATCCCTGCATTTGTTTAAGCTCTAGGTGACTGCAGTGGCATCCTTGTGCTGTGGTATTTTTGTTTATCTATTTATATCTGCATATTCTTGGTGCTGCAGGAAGCGTATATTGAAAGTGCGTTAAATGGGAGGTAATTATCTGCTAATACGAATATTCAAATGTTGTTGGATCGCCGCTTATTCAGTATTTTAAACTTGGACCATATTTATACTCAATAAAGTATATAAATTATAAAAATAACGTAAGGGCGCATGTGAGCTGGTACACACTGTACACTTTAAAGCAACCGAGACTGAGGCATACGAATGATGATACCAATAGAAGAGAAGAAGAATGTCTCGAATGAAATATCCGGTATATCGTGATGACTTTATGGAAGAGAATATTACGTGCAGTAATAAAAGGCTACCTAACCCTAACACACACTTACTCGTAAAGTTCAAACTAGACCAATGACAGGAATGGTTTGAAACAGCTCTCATAAACTGTTTATTGGGCTTCAACAACAAAACCGCCATATTTATTATTTAGAATGGCTTAATGCAACGGAATTTAAATACTGTGTTCGCAATACGCTTTCGAAAAACCAGAAAAAAACGCGTAAAGTCGTTTTGGATGTGCGCTTTTATACGTACTAAGGCATACACTGACAAAAACATTTGTAATCCTTACTCCTTTAAACTGCTATTATGAAGCAGGCTAATTAAAGAAAAAATAATAAACACAAAAGGATAAGACTCCACTTGTTCACCACGCAGGTTAAAAATAATTAGAAAAGTGTACAAAAAAGATAGAGCCCGCGAAATACGAAAGACCGATGAACGTGTCGTTTTTAACGCTTTCATTGCAAATAAATGAACGGTTCATAAAAGTTTCCTTTCACGCAAATATCGTAAATTTGATTTATATGATTGATGTTTTTTGCCTGCATAGCATTTTCATCTGGTAATCATTGTGATCATTATCTGCTTGGCTTGGTTTCTAATTGCTTATTAACCAACAGCTCCGGGAGGTCCGCCACTTCACGTCAAAGTAGAAGCAACTGGCTCTCAGTCATTGAAAGTTACATGGGAGGTAAGTGCATCATTTTAGGCATTCTGTGCGCAATAAGATAACGAATACTTATTTAAACAAGCTAAATAAATAAAAAAAATATCTGCAGGATGTATTAAGCAGCGTTCTGCTGTTTTTTTACAAGCATTATTCAATCTTATCAAAAGCTTTTGGTGTAATACCTAAATCAAGCTATGCAGTATGCCTAATCCCATTTCAGCTACCTAGAGTCTGATAAAATATCTGTTGATAGAAGAATATAATTACGTGAAGACGCGATAATAACATTGTATACTGACTTTAAACTTGATTGTAAAAGCTTTGTTTCTTCAAGAACGCTAAATATTAAAACGAAGATAAAAAAATGAAAGCCCTTTACAACTCCCTGTAACGCCGAATTGGAGCGCAGCTCTTGAGGAGGAGGGGAGGGTACTCAGGGGAGGGTATACCCCTCCTCCTCCTCCTCGCCTCATTCTTCAATCTCCTCCGGGGGGGTCACGTGACGTCGGGGGGCGGGGGTCACGTGACCCCCTCCCCCAAGATCACGTGACCCCCGGTCACGTGACCCCCCTCCCCCGAGGTCACGTGACCCCCGAGGGGGGAGGGTCACGTGACCCCCTCCTCCCCCCGAGGTCACGTGAACGTGACCCCCCACTCCTCCCCCAAGGTCACGTGACCCAGGGGGGTCACGTGACCCCCCTTCTCCGAGGTCACGTGACATTGGGGGGTTACGTGACCTTGGGGTGACCTTGGGAGGTCACGTGACCTCGGGGGGGGGGCACGTGACCTAAGGGGTCATCTGACCTCGGGGGGTCACGTGACCTTGGGGTGACCTTGGAGGTCATGTGATCTCGCGGTTACGCCGACGGCGACGCCGACGGCGACGCCGCTCAAGCCGGAAACGGGCGCCTAAGAGCTGCGCTCTAAAAAGTTAGCTACAAAGTTTCAATTCGAGGAAGGGTGGCAAAGGCTGCTCATAATTTGTTGCATACTGAATTATCCACAACATATTTCCTGTTTAATATTATACTGACTAGTTTCTTCAATGAATGCAATGCACACTTAAAATATAAGAAAAACAGTGCAGAGCGATATCTACTACGAATAGGGTGAAGATGAAATATTAAATATCAGCAGGAAACTGCATTGCTTCCCAGATTTATACTGTTTGGAGCAGTGATAGTGTATTTCTCCACATTCATGCGAATATGAAGGGCGAATGTACTTTTTTAATTTTTGTTCACCGTCATACCAATTCCAGTAGCTTATCTGCAACATTTAGCATCACAATCTCTGAAAAAATAAACTTCAGCAATATAGTATATCATTTGGCTCACAATTTTAAGTTATTTTTCACGAAGACAATTGACTAATACATTTTATTTACTTGCCATTCTTTCCTAAAGCCACCACGAAAAGAGCTTCATTATGGGCAGCTCAGAGGTTACTATATTGGGTACAAGGAAGAAGGCAAAATAGAGGCTGAGTTTCAGTACAAAAACGTGGAGGCCTTAGATTTAGATACTGTCTCTCAGAGGCACCTTATGAGCCATCTGACTAACCTCAAGCGCAAGACAAGTTACACAGTCAAGGTTCAGGCATACAACAGCGAAGGCGCCGGCCCAATGTCGGACGACGTGAGCTCCACAACACTGGATGCAGGTATGCACCGTTCTCTTGAATGTTTGTGTTAAAACAATTTTACTGAACCCTTCCGTGCAATGTTTTGCATAAAACTATTACATTATTCGGGGTATGCCATCTGTATTTTCGCAATAATTTGATTGAAATCAGAGTATTTTATAATACGTTAAAGATAATTGTTTATAATAAATACCCGACACTATGAAAGCTACCCAAACTATAATATTGAGAGTAAAGACATCGAACATTTATGTCCCACCGTATCGAGTATTTTTCTTATTTGTTTTAATATTAGCTTGCCTAAACTCTAAGCTTGGCGGCAATTAAAATAGCCTTTTTTTTTTGTAAATAGGATTCAAACTAAAATAATTATTCCTTTAATGGTGACAAGGACGTAAAGTTTTGTGAACGTTTTGAGGCAACTGCATGTTTACGTGCCTCCCAAGAAGTCTGACTTTGAGGACTGTGAAGGTTTTAATTCCCACCTATTTTTGACGCCTCTTTTTACAGCTAAGTTAAAATTTTGATGATTCATCGGCACGTAAAAATTAAACATATAAAATTTCTAAAAATATTTGCATAATTTAATTATACAGGTGTTTGTGTAATTTATAGGAAGGCATATACGCCCGCATATATTTTAAATGTATAGTATATAAGAAGAATGAACTAGTTGTTATTTAACTTTGCATTTCAAAAATAAATATGTATAACGCATTACATTATATTCAGTTCCCCCAACTTCACCCGCTCTGAGACTCAAGACGGGCACCTCAACATCGGTCACCGTTGAGTGGGAGCGCTTCGAAGACGACATCGTAGTTCGCGGTGAGCATAGCACTAACGAAATTCTGTAAAAAAGTTCTCAACACGGAACTCCTAGGACTAAGTCATGCACACGAATCCTTCAGGCTGCCGGTCAACTACACCACACGCCGTTATATTGTTTCTGTATTCGTCACACAATAATAGTATTTGTTGTAAAATAATACAGAAAAACTAAATATGTTAAGTTATATGTTGCATAGATGTACTACTCTCTCTAGCTACAGCATGAAGCAGCATTTAAAAAAAAAGTAATACTATAGGACTACGAAACGTCTTTCTTCCTTGTACAGGAAGTTCCCAAAAATATGGAGTGTAATACTACCTCGGGTAGCGCGGCTTTAATTTTGAATTGCTCCTTGAATGTTCAAACTAAATATATAAGTTTTAATAATTTCTGTTCTGTGTTGTGTCGCATTCAATAAAAGCCGCCGTTTTTTTCCCCTAGATTACGTGCTTCACTATCAGGTTGAAGGTGGGGAGTGGAGAGAAATCTCACTGAGCACAGACGACAACAAGTACACCTTAAGAGGTCTAAAGTGCGGCTCGTTGTACAGCATGTTCATGACAGCCACGAACAGCCTGGGGACCGCTGAACCACGTGATATCATCTACGCCAGAACAAAAGGAGCAGGTACGAATCCTCACCTCGCTTTGTAGATAATGGTATCGGTTGCTGTCTCGGTTATTAAATTAACATCTGCGAAAGTTATGTTCCGCATATTTTACTAAGAACAGTAAACATCTCTAAAAATACGCATGAATGTTAGAAAGAAATGCACACAAAACTCACTGCTTCTATTTGTATTTCTGTTTTTCGTCACGTATTCTAGTCCCTACAACACGGCATAAATGACGACATTGAAGTAATACAAAATTTATGGGTCTAGGATTTTTCAGTGTAGTGCTTTTCGGTGTAGGACGTTTCGGTGCGGATTTTTCGGTGCACGGAATTTTCGGCGCAGGGACTTTTCGGTATGGGACTTTTCGGTGCGGACATTTCGGTGCACGGAAATTTTCGGGGCACGGACATTTTGGTGCAGGCCAATCAAAATCACAATTTTTTTAAACGTAATAAGCACTATTTTAGCTGGACATTTTTTCCCCCACTTTATCAACCTCAAGCGCGCTCTAACCCTCCGCGCCGGGAAGGACGCCAATCTGCAGCACGCCAATTAAAGACATCCTATTCACCTTTAACGAAGTCACCAAGCACTATCAAATGGGCAGGCGGACTTTTCCGCCCCCGAGCGGTAAACTCTCCAGGTCTCTGGCAATCACACTTAGAATGTTGACACTAGATCATATCCCAATTTAGCTTTCTTCAGCATTATTGCTCCCGATACCTTCGAGTCTACCTGCCCGGATTGCGGGTCGGTTAGCAGCTTCGATCACATTTTCTGGCGGTGTCCCTCGCTACGGGGGCCCAATCAAGTCACCGAGGATGTGTGAAGCTCTGCCATCACGAGTTCCGAGCTTCTCCCACAACTCCGGGCTGTCCTGAGAGCCCACGATCGGGCGGTGAGGGTAGGCCTCCCCGTCCCCAGGTGGGAGCGGCCCGCGGTGCTGCTCTAACGGCGGCGGTTCTCAGGACCTCAATAAAGTCCTTTGCTTGTCTGTCTGTCGCATTTTATAATTTTTTAGACTTGGACATCTATTTACAACCACTTACTGATATACCGCCTACGTGACTTTGTTAGGCGTAGTACCACCCTGCGTGAGGACTGGAGACGTTAGACGTTATGGTTGGTTTGTCGGTGTCTCTTTTCCAACGTACGCACTAGTCCCGTCACATGTCTCGGGTAATTTTCAACCATCTCAAGCTTCTTTCTGTTGGGGCCTTTCCTACACAAATTACCAATAATAAGGCCGCACCTTTACAGAAGACGCCGAGAAAGCCTTTATCGACCCAACGCGTAAACACGCTGTGATGCGTCTAGTGCGTACGTTGGAAAAAAGACACCGGCAAATTAAACATAACGTCCAACATATCCAGTCCTCCCGCAGGATGGTGCTGCGCCTAACAAAGTCACTTAAGTTGTATATCACTAAGTGACCGTAAATGGATGACCAAGTCTACAAATTTATGAAGTGCAAAAAAAAATATTTTGCCTAAAATAGTGTTTATTACTTTTAGAGAAAACAAGATAAAAAAAATCCTCGCGATTTTGAATCACCGTGCACCGAAATGTCCGAGCACCGAAATGTCCGCGCACCGAAAAGTCCCACACCGATAAGTCCGTGCACCAAAATGTCCGTGCACCGAAACGACCGTGCGCCGAAATGTCCGTGCACCGAAAAGTTCCTGCACTGAAAAGACCGCACCGAAACGCCCTACACCGAAACGTCCTACACCGAAATGTACAGATCGCAAAATTTACAGAATTTAGAGTGATATCAAATCCTGCGCAGGAAAGCCGGGAAAGACGTACCGTTATTTACCAATATTTGTTTTCATGTAGGCATAGAGTTGACAAAAACGTGGTGTAAAACAAAACCTTATAAACAGGCGTAACTTTCAAATTAATATAATTGCTCGCAGCTATTTTCTAGTCAATAAAGCCAGCAAGCAACTCATTACACAGTATAATCCGGCTCGAAAGACACTATCGTAAAAACATGATGCTGCACTAGCATACATTCTTTAAATGTACATGCCATGAAGTAGGTTAAGTGCCGATTATCCGAGTACTCCCGTACTCTAGCATAAAATGAACGCGAGTGCAGCTGCAGTGTTCGGCTTGAACTCGCTTCAGATATCAGCACATGATTCGTACCCAAGAAATATCGACCGCCAATGTTTCCTTCATAGAATTTTGAGACCTGTATATTACGCTGCGGGCAAAATTTCTCTGTCATTGTCAATCTGGGGCTGGGAAGAAAGTTTCATTGTACGTCCAATGAAAAAACAATTAAGTCATCTTAAAGTGTGTTGTTAGAAACAAGCAGTATTAATTAACCCCTACGTAAAAAAAAAAATTCTGTGTATTAATGATACGTGAGTAACAAAAATAATTGAGCCTTAGTTTATTCCTTTGTGTAGAAAATTAAAAAAAAATATATTTTTTAATGTTTTTTGTTAATGTTTAATGATAATTTTAATTAAAATACAATAAATGTATTTTAAACATCTAGTGTAAAAGTACCCTTCCTTTATTAGTTTTTTTTTTTTTTACTTTATTCCCTCAAGCCCCAGTATCGTCGAATCTGGAAGAATTTATCATTCTAAACGCCACTTCCATTGGCCTGAAATTGGGCACGTGGCAAAGCGGGGGCTGCCCCATCCTCCACTTCGCCGTTCACTTGCGACCCACTGGAACGAAAGAATGGAAGATGATGTCCGACCGGGTGCCGCCCAGCCAGCGTCGGTTCGAGCTAAAGCACCTTACTCCGGGAAAAGAGTACGACGTGCGAGTCAGCGCGTACTCAGAGGCTGGCATAACAGAGGCCGACTTCAGGTTCAGGACGCTCAATGCATCTCACATTGGTAAGTGCCTCTGCGGGGTGTCCCCAGGGTAACATTAGTGCTCAGACATGTCCAATGTCTCTTGTCCTTCTACCGTTACTGTTGTCTGGTTTGTCATAGTATCCTTAATGTAGTGTAATCTTGAAGAGATAAGTGCCACCTTCCTTTAAAAACTTTTAAAGGCCAGACTCAGCAGACTCTGCAAATATCTAACTTAAATATCAGGTGTCGTAACATTTTAGATTTTTTTTTTACTTATATCATGTATTTTTGTTATTTTTAGAACAACTAAGAATTAAACTAATTTGCTCTTAATTTAAGAAAACGTTCGATTGTGCAATTCAAATGTGTTGTTCATATGAATAAAATATTTAATACAAAATTAAAATGAGTGGGATTTAAAAAGAAGAAATAATTTTAATTTGTAACATAGATGCAAATTGACTGCGTGCAGTCAACTGATTAGTCAAGTAGCATAGTGACGATCAACTGCGTGATAAGTTTATAGCGAAGATTATAACAACAATGAAATAGCTAGAATGACCGACATGTAGGTCAGTTCATACCTGTCGACATCCTTAAATGCCTAAGATTTATTTGTAGTCCCATGAAAAAGCAAATGATTGAGAAGCGAATAGGAAAGCCAATTGGGTCGTACCCTGCTGTTTTTCGAAAAGCTATGCTAGCTTTTCCTTCGGTTTGCTCATTTCCACTGCAGGTGGCTACAGCTTCAACCACGGGAGCTCTGAGATTCATCAGACCGGAAGTGGCGTGCCTCTGTACCGAAATCTTTCCGTCCTGCTTCCGGTCGCCGTGTCTGTCCTGGTGGTCATTGTCGTTGTAACCCTCGTGGTTGTGTACCTGAGAAAGCAGAACGACACTTATGGAGCAACTGAATCTAATAACGACCACCAGATAGGTAAGCATTCCTGAGGCTCTCAAGCAATTGGCTTATCCGTTGCTTAGATCATCGCACATCTTCACCTAAACATCGCTGAATTAATTACACTGTACCGAAATATCTAGATCGTACTGCGCTCAACTCATATCAATATTTATTTTGCTTGATATCTGAAATATATATTTAAATCTTTTTCGTTTCCCTTTTTTGTATCTGTATTTGGGCATCAATGACCTAATTGACGATGTAATAGGCATGATTATGATTATTAAGGCTCGGGGAGTTTTCTTTCTAGCACTGCTAGAACACAAAATGATGTGTTCATAAAACGTATAGAGAGTACACAGCACTTTTAAAATCTAAGTAGCAACTACTTTGCCTAAAATTCCGCTGCTTTTTGGCGCAAGCTTTTGATCTGATTATGGGCCACATTTGGAATTAGACGGAGGACTATTTTTTTTAAACGTGATATACATCTTGTATATCTCCAAGAATAAATTTTGAAACTGATAACCTGGTGAATTTGTTCACAATTTCGCGTCCGCTGGTGGATGACCATTATTTTGCAGTGCTGGCAACTAATTAATTATTTGCCGAATGTTTCTTGAAGTGTTGCTGGTTTACTTTTTTATTATTTCTAGAAATGACTGACAAAATATTGGAAACGCAGGTATGGGTTAATTATACACCGTTATAGCTTTAAGATATGCTATAATCATGAAATAGTATACAAAATATATATCATGTCCTAAAATGTAGATCGTTTAAATTGACCGAAACGTGGCATAGTTTAATCACAAATAGGAAATCTTGAAAATAAAGAAGGGTGCAGGCGAGCTGGTGAATAACCACGTTGTTTTAACCTGAGATTGGAGAACAAGAGAAATATTAAAGCGTCGAAGGAACAGTAACTAAACAGGATGACGTCTCAATAATAAACACGTTGATTTAGCCTGAGACTGGGGGAAAAGAGGAACGGGGAAGAAGTGGAACATAAAACGTGTTAGGAGCAGAAAAAATAAATTCAGAGTTGTTACAATGCAAGCATTGTTCTGAATTTCTGTCAAATTTGAAAGGAATTGTTGCTGGAGATTTGGTTCTGTAGTATAAAACGGCAGGGGAGGAAGGGGAGTCGATTAAGTTTGGTGTTGGTTGCTTGCGTTTTTTTGTAAACCCGTGCTCCTCAATGGATGAACACTGATATTTGTTTGCGACATTAAATACAACCTAGAAAAAACTGTATTGTTTTTTTATATTAAAACATGATCTTCAATTTTTAGCTCAATGTCACCTTATATTTGTAGTTATAAATTGTATGTCGCAAAACTGAATCAGATTTTCATTCGAGTGAATTTAATAAATTTAGCCGAGGTAATGTAAGCTGAGAATCGTCCACCTCGTCGACCGTAACACATTTGAAACGAATATACTAACAGGCGCAAGTATATACGAGAAACATCATAACTCGAGGTACTTGTGCAATTCTCAGATGATCCACTGAGGAAGTGCCGTGGGAGTGTGGAAAGTGTGGGCATGGACGAATTTTGCGCCAAGAAAGACCGGCTTCAAATGCAGCTTCAGGACGCCTGCACCAAGGCCACTTCATACTACACGCCAGGAGCGCAGAATCCAGGCACGAGACTGAGTAAGTTAGGCGTCTATGCGTGCGTGCGTGCGTGCGTGCGTGCGTGCGTGCGTGCGCGCTTATGTGTGTGTGTGTGGGGGGGTGGGTGAGTGTGTTCGTGGTTTATTAAATATAATTTTGATTGCCGTGATTATGATGTTTTGTTGTTGTTGAACTTTTATGTTAAATATAATATAATAATATTCTTTATCTTGGGTCACTTTATTCGGACAAGGATGGCTCGATGGCATGGAAAGGAAGAGTTAAAAAAAGAAATGACTAAAAAATAATCTCAATCTTCGGTGGATACCAGAAGAACGAGCAAAGTTCAAAAGGCTTAGTAGTGTATGTTTTGCTCGGGCACCACACTTCGGGTTGATCCAGTCCTCGTAAGCATGTGTACTGAGGTCCAGAAAACTAGTCCGCTCTTCGATGAGCCCCACGTGCTCCCACATCAGACATCGGACTCTGGGCTAGAGTGCCTCCAGAACACGTAGAACAGGTCACCGCCGGGTTTAAAGCTACAGCTCACTGCGCTGTTTTGCAGTTGGAATTGGTGTGCGCAGAGGGCGTACCGCCTAGATCATCTCAGTCAGCTACTCAGGCAGTACGTTGGTGTTTAGACTCTCCATAGAGTCAGGACATCTTCAAAGAGTGCGGTACCGGTGCGTGCTTTATCAATTAGCACTTGATCACCTCTTGCTGAATCCTTCGACAAGGGTGAAGGGTTTGCAAGGGTCTGGTACGACATCATATAGAGGGTGATTTTTATAAACTTTACAAATTTGTAAAAAAAAAGCTGTAAAAACTGCTTTTATCGGTTTGTGCAGGTGAGATATACTTCCAGGGGGACATCCATAGATGCAGATAACGATCAGTCGGCTAATTAAGTAACATTTCGTAATTAGCCTTATAATTAGTGAAAATAGTCATTAGGCTCCAATTATAAACTTGCTGTGCACCATCCAACAATCCCTAAAACAGTAATAGTGCGCTAAAGTTAAAACTCGTGGATTAGGTAAAAGGCTTTGACTCTCACAAGAGACGGACAAATCGCCCGGGTGCCTTACCGCAACCTCTAGCTTTGTACGTGCTCAACGAGTAGTAACTTTAGTGTACTACTACGCTTTTCACGCGCTTAGTCTTTTTGAAAATTACGGATTTAGTGGTCTTCGATGGCGCTCAGCAAGTTTCTTATTATAACCATATGTCTATTTTCAATTAATTAAAAAGTTCATTAACAAACTTACACAATTAGCCAACTTATCATTACGATTAGCACCCTATTCAATGCCCCCCTGGCCGTATAACTCAGCTGCACAAACCGCAGAAGTGTAACTTGAACAACTTTTTGTAAAACAAACCTGTAAAGCTTAAAAAACACCCTGCATTTTATGTGATAGCACACTCCATGAAACTATATCTGAGAGCAATAAAGATATTTTTGGACCTTACTTTTGTACAATCCTAATAGGCTGTCACTCAAGAAATATAAAATCGATTGAATATGCTATGTTAAAACTGTCGATCTATGAGCACCATACAGAATAACAGCCCAATAAAAGTCCAATATTTATTCATATAAAACAGTACTTTGTTTCCACCAAAAGTATAGCTAAAATTAAATATTTTGATCAGCATGAATATCTAAAAGTTTATGCCTCTTTCAAAAGTATTTATGGCCTTAGATTCGTTTTAAGTTACAATGAAGGTTGTTCCGCATTCAGGTTATAACTAAAGATAACTTTTTTTTTTTTGTTTTCACAAGATTTGCTTTAGTTAGCCAAGGCTTCCATTTGAATGAGTGTTCTATATACGCCCAACAAATTGTCGTTCTAGATAGATCTGGGAATGGCCATGAGTACGCTGAGCCGTATGCTGCGCTGAAAGCGAGGCAGCAAAGAATGCTCGAAGAGTCTGACTACGGTGATGCCGTTGCCTTGGGTCACATAGTAAGTCCTTCATAGATTCGGGATTTTTATACAGTAATCTGGGGAAAATAATATTAAAATTGAAGTAGAGCGCGCCTCCTCTTGATTGTGATATCAGTGCTCAATATTTGAAGCTTCTGAGTCGAAAAAAATAGTTTCTAGAAGGGTAGAACTAAAGTTCCTCTGTATCGACATTTTGAATATTCCGCACAATAGCTGATTTGTTAAGGGGGGGGAGGGGGTGGGGCGTGGAAAGTTGAAAGCACCGCTGTCTGGGGCAGCTACAGCGAGCTTTTTTTTTCTCTTTTATTGCACGCAAAACTAAGTTTTTTTCACGTACTTTTGTAACACGGTTGGAAAATTATATGGATTGCGAAGTATGCTTAACGAGCCGACGGCATCGAAATATTGCGAAATTCTTATGTGAAAAAGGTAAATAAACGTGTGTGATAACCGGTAAATAAACCACTAGAAATAATTTCAAAGCATGAAATCGAATAAATTCTCTCTTTTTCCGTAGGAAAACCTCAAATGTGTTACATGGCTCCCCTAGTAACACATTTGAGGTTAAATGTTAAATTGCGATGCGATGTTAAATTTAATAAGCGGATGGCATCGTGATCTCTATTTATTAAAAAAATTAGTTACGTGCATAATTTAGTTGTTTCGCATGTTCCTTCTTGCAGTCAAGGTGGGATGGTTCATCTTACGCCACGATAAAACGCAGCCCCCAAAGGTCTCACATAGCAAGCTTTTGTCGAGGTAAGATCCTTTTATAGTCATAGTAGTCATCTAAATGCATAACCGCAAGAATTTGCATTTAAATGATGATTTCATACATATTACAATTAATCACGTGCGCCGTAGCCCGTTTTAATTAATTATATCAATAAGATTGTAATCTTCCTTGAACAGCCTCAACAATTTGTCGCTAGGTTGCATCCCATGTTAAAACGTTGAACATGCCTGCACACATTGTGATAATTTCTTCCAGACTTCTCCCACAATCAATTTTTTGAGTGAAAATTGTATATACATTACAGATCCCGAAGCAAACACTTAGGCCACATAGTTCACCTGTTCTGAGAGAAGACACTTCGATTTTCGCGGATCTAAGGTTTAGACACAACATGTTCACAACCACTTGGACGTGGACTTGGACTGCACGCACGATCAGAATGGTAAGCAACATCCTAGAATAGAGTATGTAAAAAATAAAGAGCGAATAAAAATGAGACATGGATGAACCACAGATAAAGCATGGTTTCAACACTTGTTTTGATCGGCGATTCAAATTACAAGTACTAAATAACAATACATATCTGAATTTTTTTTTACCAAGAACTTTTTATGAGGATAAATAATCCGGGGCAACCAAAAAACAAATAACTCGCGCTCTTTAAAAGAAATAACCAATTTTTTGTTTGGTTCATTTTTTTTTTGTTTCGGCCCTTTTCTGTTTTCACGAAGTGTGGCAATTGTATTTTTTTTCACATTTTATTACCCTGCACAAGCTTGCTTATGTTCAACACTGGGCGAGGATCCACACTTCCTTCAGCGCATCTACTTTTTGCGATAGGCAGGTTTATATAGACGTAGTTTGTTTTAAAATTAAATATCACAGCGAATATTCGTGAGCTCGAATATTTTGTTACCTCCTATTTTAAGCACGAAGCTTTCCCCGCTATCAGGTGTATCACTCAATATCCTATTACGCAAAATGGTTAAATTAAGACATCGTAAGTTTACGCATTATTTTGAATGCTTAGAGCATTCAAAATAATGCGGTTGATTCCTTCTTGGAGCAAGCAATGATTGTTGAGCATCCGGATAATACTTTTATATTTTGCTATGTCCTGATAAGGCAGACAGTGATGTATCAATCAAGGGCTTTGACTTGCAAATTAAAACTAAGGCAGATATTATACAAAATCTTACCTACCTCTTACAACAAAAATCGAAAATAGTTGTTAATTTACCCAAATTGAGCTGGTGTTTTTCCAAGCACAATTAACGTCTCTGAATATTACATTTCATACTTTGCTTGCTTTGATGCGTTTCAATATTTTAGGTTTTTATATAGTGTACAATGTAAATTATGTCTTGCGAATTCACTATAGATAATTTAGTATTGCCGCCAATTCTTAGATATTTGAAAACTCCCAATATATTTTACCAAGTATATATTATAAAAAACTGGTGACGTCGGTCAATAATAAAGGTATACACATAAGCATAATATCTTGAGTGTGGTTTGCTTGGAACGACATCCTCAGATTCAACTGTATCGAATAAACTCGAATATGACTGACGGCAATATCAGGAAACTTTGTATCAGCCTTCGCGTAGCCTCCTAGACAGATGGGTGTCTAAAATAAATTATAAGTATTGTTAGAAGTTGCTCAATTATATTTCAATGAAGCATTCTTTATTAGGGTAAAATATTACATACGTGCCAATAATTAGAAGACCTGACGTACTAGGAGTGATAATCAAATCGACGTTTCATCCACAACGTTTAACAACAGTTATTATTAAACTGCGGTTTTCAACATTGATACATTTTTAAATATGAATGTATTATTGTACTTTTATTCCAGGACAGTTTGGCAGTAAAACCGTAACTCATTTCTGGAACCATGCCCACCAAACAAGTGCCTTTGAAGAGGATTGTTGTTTCAGCGTTGAAGAGTTCCTCATGAAGCGCCGGTTCTTCTACGTACTGCAGAAACAAATTATTGAACTCACAACCTGGCCTGGGAAACACCGTGTCTTGAGCCTTAAGAGCCAAAAACCTGCTGTGAATTCTGGTTCATCGGATGAAAACACGCTGCTCACTTCGCCCTAGACAAACATGAAACACTGTGATCTGTAAATAAATGTTGTTTTTCTAACATTTATATTGATCTGGAGGCAAAACATATTCGTCAAGAACGGCGGATTGGTAAATGAAACAAGAGAGAGAAAGAGGTTAAGCATGTAATAACAGAGGATCAAGACCGTTACTCGTAAGTAGCCCATGCTTGGGAACTGCATCACAGCGCTTCGACCAAAGGTAAGCAAAGTAAGAGAAAAAAAAATAGTTCAGAAGATTCTTTTTTTTAATTTCTGTCATGCTGAAAGAACATTCTCAAAGAGAGATTTGTTAGTAAATTGTGACTAGAAAAAATCCGATACATTATCATGACAATTACTATAAAAGTACTATTAGTACTATTAACTCAAGTAAACTAGTTAGAATCGAAACAGATTACTCTTCACTCCCTTCAGCTACTATGTCACAAGGAAGTCAGCGGGACGGCAAAAGACGTAATTCGATCATTACTTTGACCTTTTGGTTACCTTACCTCTACCTTCTATTGGTCATTAGACTATCGCGGGTAGGTAACCATTGTAATGATACGGGTAAAGTCCCTTTGCCAAACAGGCATTGCTGTCCGCTCAGCTGAAATGAATTTTGGGAACCCCTTCCATATAACCCGCTGTAGCAGACGATGAAGTAACTTTGAAGGCGACGGGAGATACGCAGCCGTGTGTTTGAAGCTAGTCGAGGAACTGCGCTACCGCTCTTTTCTCTCTCGCTCCCTGCTGTTTCACGTGGTAAATGCTTCAAGAGCAAGGGGGCGTCTACAAAACGTTCGAACAATTCGCTGAACCCTCCTATCCAGCCATTTGAAGTTTTCGTAAGTAAGTCTGTTGGCTTTACTTCCTTATTTTGATGCACTTTGACTCTAGAATAACGTATTTTGTCGGTTTGATCTTCAGGCTGTCCGAACGAAATATAAATCGCCATCAGCTGGACCCACGCATGCTATTCTCGGAGAAGAGGATATTGTTACACCCACTTTTTGTCGATGCGACCGTACCTCATTCGAACGAGACGGGACGACTTTCATTTAGTACAAAGGAAAGAAAGAGGGGGGTAGGCTGCGCGTGTCTGTGGTCCCTTTATGAATCGATGTGCTCCGGTAGCGATAGTGAATGTAGCCAATACCACTGATCTAGTCAATAAACGCTTCCCCTTGATCACACTGTACTTTTCACAGAACGATGCATTTTTATTAAGAAATTCTTCGTTTGTACAGAACCCGGCGCGATTACAAACAAGTTGCGCCGGCTTCATTCGCGCATTGACTGAAACCTAGTTCCTACCTCTTGGTCATAAAATTTAAAAGCACTTTTTTCTCACCTCTTTAATTCATATAAAAGTAATCACCACGATGTACTTGCCAATTATTGATTGCTACATTTTAATTTGGCCAAAAAATATTTTTTTAAACATATAAAATAGCGCATTTGCTAGGACGAACTAACACATTAGGAACCACTCGGTGAAATACCTAAAAAAACTCAATTTGGTTTGTTCTCACAGCTTTCACGGGGGCTTCCAAACTGTTCACTGAACTGATACGGTTCCTATGTTTATGCGACATAAACGTTTACGCGTGCCAAAGGTGTTTCAGCCTTATTCTAGGTTTTTTTTTTCAGAAACTCAAAAACGTGCTACCAATAGAATGTTTGTCTCACATTAAGATTGTTGTTGAAAATAAAGGGTGAAAGAGTAGAGCATTAAAAAACTATCCGGGATGAACTAAGCTTTCTCATGAGATACTTGTCTCTTTTGCAGTAATATTTCTGAAATCAATATGATCTTGCTCTGAACATGTTAAAACATATTTTTAATATTTTTATTTAATTTTTATTGTAATGTTGTATGTATCTTTAAATTTTTACATTCATTAGATATGATGCAGTCACAGTATTTTATTATCGGTTGACTGTTTTGTGTTTCTGGGACAGCCATAAAATTTAATAAGCCGCCTTTATTATATTTCGTAAAACAAATAAAAGATTTATGGTGTAAACTTTAATGAAAATATATTTTTTATATTTCAGTAATAATTCACAAAGTATGGAATACAGCATCAGTATTAGTTTATGAGTAACTTAATATTTCCCGAAACGAAACAATAAGGTATATAATAGAACCTTTGCAGGACAAAATATGAGATTATATAAAAACTATCGAAAACGTGGGCGTTTTAGTGTGAAAATGCTTTCAATTTATTTTGAGATTTCTTCGTTCAAGTTTTCATCTAAAATATCAGCGATAATTATTAAACGTTGTTAAGAATGGAACCTTCGGCAACCTTCTTCCGAGTTTCAACGCTGCGGAAGCGAGTCCCAAAACGAGTCCCGACGTGTTCAGGACTGACGCCCACCTGTCGAAGGCTGCCCAAAACGTGTCTCAACGCGTCCGTGACGTCAACGGGACGTGTGTGTGTGTGCGTGTGGGTTCGTGCGCTCCGGAAGGGGAGAGAGGCCTGGCCTAACTGCGGAGAACCTTGGCTATGACTCATTTCTAGCTGCGA
Organism: Ixodes persulcatus; assembly: GCA_013358835.2. Lineage (NCBI taxonomy): Eukaryota > Metazoa > Arthropoda > Arachnida > Ixodida > Ixodidae > Ixodes > Ixodes persulcatus. Next base: position 1,155,314 of record JABSTQ010009675.1, on the reverse strand, counting down.
CGCGACGGACCCAGCTGCAAAGCACGTGGCTGTCGCACCTGCTGCCCTGCGGAGAGAGAGGGAGAAAACGGACCCCTATATAAGGCGGGGCGTGAGAGCTCCATTTGTTCTCTTGGATTTGACGACTGTATCGCTACCATGTAATTAAACCGTTCGTTACGTTACCAATTCTCCCACCTCCACTGGACCCCTGGGTTCTTCTCTTCGGGGAATGGTCGTTGTCACGAGCCAGGAAGCTCCCGGACGTGCGGCCTAAGCCCCGCCTCGAACAACTGGTTGGCAGCGGTTGGGATCGGACCATGCGACATCGTGCTACATCTGCGGGTGAGCGTTTGGACTTTGCTTTGGGATTCGCCAGGCTTCAGATTATGGGTAATTAATTTTGAACTGCTGGGAATCCTTAGTGTTTGACTCGTGCGCTAGGTTTGTGTACAACCTCGCGACAAGTTTTATAGCAAAGCCAAAGCTAAAGAGCAGCGATCATGGATCTGATGAGGTTACTGAGAACAGATTTACTCTGTTTATGTGAAGAATCGGGTGTGGAGGTGGAGCAAAAGATGAAGAAATCTGAGATCAGTAAAGCGATTTCAGAGAGCGCGGAAGCAGAGGAAATTAAAAATACGTGGGAACTGCTTCAGAACGCTAAGAGTGAAGCTGCAGCAAAAGAGGAACGAGAGCGAGAACAGGCTGCAGCGAAAGAGGAACAGGCTGCAGCTAGAGAGGAACGAGAACAGGCTGCAGCGAAAGAGGAACAGGCTGCAGCTAGAGAGGAACGAGCACAGACTGCAGCGAAAGAGGAACGAGACCAGGAGCGAGCGCTGAAAAGGCTAGAGCTCGAAATTGAACAACAGCGATTAAACTCGCAGAACAGTAGAGTTGGGGCTCCGGTACGAGCAAGTGAGACCGAGTCGTATCAAATGAAGAAGCTCATGCAGCCGTTTAAAGTTGGGGAAGACGTGGGCCTATTCTTAGTTAACTTTGAGAGGACATGTGAGAAGTTGAGCTTCGCCCCAGAAACGTGGCCGCAACGGCTTTTGACTCTGTTGCCCTGTGAGGCTGCAGAGGTTGTCGCGCGCCTTAGTGCTGGAGACGCGGACGACTACGACAAGGTGAAGTCCAGCCTTTTGAAGCGGTACCGCCTTTCTGCCGAGGCGTTCCGTCAAAGGTTTAGAAACGCATCCAAAAAGAGCAGCGAGGGCTACTCGGAATTCGCGTACGGGCTTAAAACCAACCTGATAGAATGGTTGAAGAGCGAGGAAGTGTACGAAAGCCGAGACAAGGTAGTCGAGTGTGTGTGCCTCGAACAGTTCTTTCGTAGCATTCCGCAGACAGTCAAGCTCTGGGTGCAGGACAGGGTGGGAGTCGACTCTGTCGAAAGGGCCGCTGAGCTAGCCGAAGAGTACGCAACGCGTAGAAAGCTGAGCGGAGAGGAAAGCGAATCCGGCCGAAGCGATCAGCGCAAGACCTTCCGACAGGGTAACGGCTCGCGAGAAAACGGGCCCGAGAAGCCCGAAGCAGGACAAAAGGTCCCAGACAAGAGCGCAGAACACTTGAACGGAGACGAGGCGCGGAAAAGCCCAACAGGGAAGTTCGAGGCAAGGAAGCCGTTCCTGTGCTACAACTGTCAGGAGCCGGGACACACAGCGGCCAGATGTAAGAAACCGCGGGTGGTGTTCTCGTACGTGAACGGTAGTGACGAGGACCTGAAGCTCCTTCGTCCCTATCTTCACGAGCTCCAGGTAAACGGAAAGCCGTGCAGGGTGCTTCGTGACAGTGCAGCGACGATGGACGTTGTTCATCCGTCGTATGTAACGCCATCCGATTTTACTGGAAAGGTAGTTTGGATCAAGCAGCTGCTCGAAAAGCACAGTGTCTGTCTGCCTATGGCGAGAGTAAGGATAACTGGCCCGTTCGGAGAGCTAGTGACAGAGGCGGCTGTCTCGCAGACAGTCCCGTTGGAATATCCTTATTTGTTTTCTAACCGGTCAGATTTCCTGCTGCGCGAAAGGGGTCAACAACTGGGAAAAGGGCTAGTACAGTCGTGTACGAGGTCCAAATCGCGTCAGGTCGCCCCTTTGTTGACGAGGGATCCAGAGCCAGAGGCAGCTGACGGGGAGCAAGCACTCCCAGAGTTGGAGGCAGAAAACCGGGATGAGAGGAACCAGGTTGTAGAACAGCCTGATCTCGTAGCACTAGGAAGCGTAAGCCGTCCCAACGCGCCGGCGGAAAAGGCGGAGGAAGACGGGATCAGAGAAAGATCTCTCGTAGCTCCGGCGTCGCGTAACTTTGGTCCTCTGCTACGAGTAGACAGAGTGTCTTTGACAGTCGAGCAGAAGAGCGACCCTAGTGTGTCAGGGTTTCGCGCTACAGCTCAGGAGATTGCTAGGACCAATGTGACGGGGCATGAAAAAGGCGGATTGTTTTATCGGCGCTATAAGGACCGTATTTTCACGTCTAGAAATCACGTGAAAATCGATCACTATGACTTCAGCGTAAGAAAAAGGAAAGGCAAATTTAACGGCAATGCCGATGGGTTGAGCAGATTTTTCTGATATCACCAAAACAGTAGGGATGATCTCAGAGGTTTTCGTCATTCACGGGAATGAGGATCAAAGTGGGGGCACTTTGCCCAAAATGACCTCACAAATTGCGAAGAGTTTTTGTCTTTTGTATTTTGTTCTTAGATACCTCGTTGGAAAAGTGAGTTTTTTTTGGCGACAGGGGGTCTCGATACCCGGAATTGTACCAAATTTTGGTAATCCGTAATCCAGTCTGGCGGGTCTTTGGCGAATTCCGAGCGTTTGACTGCGGTGTGGCGTGGTGTTGTGGGGGACGTTTCCGCTGATGCCTCCGTTGTGAGAGGTTTGGGAGTTTGTTTGGTGCTTGCAGCGTCTTCTCAAGGCCTACTCCAAGCCCACCTCTTCAGGCCAGCGATTGTACCACCGGCCATTCGAGGTTTCCCTGGCCCCGGAGGGGCTGTTAAGAATGGAACCTTCGGCAACCTTCTTCCGAGTTTCAACGCTGCGGAAGCGAGTCCCAAAACGAGTCCCGACGTGTTCAGGACTGACGCCCACCTGTCGAAGGCTGCCCAAAACGTGTCTCAACGCGTCCGTGACGTCAACGGGACGTGTGTGTGTGTGCGTGTGGGTTCGTGCGCTCCGGAAGGGGAGAGAGGCCTGGCCTAACTGCGGAGAACCTTGGCTATGACTCATTTCTAGCTGCGACGCGACGGACCCAGCTGCAAAGCACGTGGCTGTCGCACCTGCTGCCCTGGCGGAGAGAGAGGGAGAAAACGGACCCCTATATAAGGCGGGGCGTGAGAGCTCCATTTGTTCTCTTGGATTTGACGACTGTATCGCTACCATGTAATTAAACCGTTCGTTACGTTACCAATTCTCCCACCTCCACTGGACCCCTGGGTTCTTCTCTTCGGGGAATGGTCGTCGTCACGAGCCAGGAAGCTCCCGGACGTGCGGCCTAAGCCCCGCCTCGAACAACGTCTACATCAGAACGATTCGATTGGAGCGTTCTAGTATTCTGTTCTCGCTGCGTTGTTTGTTTTTAATAATATAATACTTCTTAATGCCACTCCCCACCCCAAAATATTATTCGTCCGTCCGTTCGTCCGTCTGTCCGAGCGTGAATATCCCGCTAAATTTAGGGAGGAAATCGATATCACGAGACCAATGCACGAATTCAGTTTCTCAACTAAATTTAGAAGGAAAATACTTGTCACGTGACCTGACGTTACAGGAAATGCGGACCAATTTGATTTCCCCGGTAAATTTAGCCCTAAAAATGTACCTCAAGTCACCTAAACAAAAATTCAGTTTCCCCGCTAAATTTGACGGGAAAATGGCGTCCTGAGACGTCACCTGACACCACGTGACCTTATACACCTTAGAGAAATTGGCGGCACGTGACCTGTACTTCAGGTCAGCTCCTCCTCTAAATATAGCGGGAGAACTCACGTCTTGTGGTAAAAAGAATCAATTCAGTCTTCCCGCTAAATTCAACGCGAAACTGAGCTTTGTAAGTAATTCTATAACTTTGTAGTTCCAAGATTTCGGTTCCTACACCCCAATCCAGTTTTCCCTCGAAATGCGTTGGGGAAAACCGACTTCACGATTTTTTATGTCAGGTGACCCAAACGCAAACTCAGTTTTCCCGCTAAATTTAGCGGAAAAAATATACGTCACGTGACGCCAAGTCGATCGTGAATTCCCAATAATAATTGTTTTTTGCATTATAGAACTTCGAAGGTAAAGGACGCTTAAATATTTATTAATATGCGTACACACCTCCCTGTGAAATAGCCCTTCCAGGTCCTCATGAAAAATTTATAATGATGTTAATTGGTTTTGAAGAGGCACTTCATTTCTGAAATGTTGGGCAGAAAACTTATTTGAAAAATCCAATTTAGTGTGTTTGTTTGTATCTAAAAACAATATTTTTAAAGGGAAACGTTCTTTGGTTATTCGCTCCCTAATTCGGGAAGCCGCACTTTGTGAAGCCGTGGCCCGCTACGTTCCATAATGCAACGCGCGCAGTGTTGCATTATGGGACGTCACATACCTACGCACCAATTAGTTTACCCGCTAAATTTAGCTGGGAAGTTGAATTTGTGTAGAGCTCACGTGACAGCAGGTCAAGTGACGTGAAGTTCCCCTCTAGATTTAACGGGAGGAAAAACGTCCCTTGAGCTAGGAACCAATTAAATTTCCCCGTTAAATTTAGCCGGGAACTTGAAGTCACTTGACCTGATGTCACGTGATCTAACGGTAATTTAGTTTCTCCTCTAAATTTAGCGAGAATATTAATGTGACGTGAACTACACAGCAATTTAGTTTCCCCGCTATATTTAGCGGGGAAATTGACGTCACGTGTTCTCGTGTTACGATATGCTAGAACGTTTCACATATGCAACGCAATTGCTTAGGAATTTGCCATACAACTTGTTTAATATATGAAGAAGGAATTAGCGCAGAAAACGTAAGCAGGTAGCAAATCCCCAAAACCAAAACTTTGATCGGAGTTCTATTTCGATCTAAGCCCAACGAACTTATCTATTTAGAACCTAATGCACGTCGCACAATATATTGAGCTTTTGACAAATTCGTCCACTCAGGGGCATAATGCTTCTTAATACGTTACAATATAAAACCTCTCATATTTTGCTTACTCCTATAATCTTGACGTTGCATTCCGTTTATGCTAATAAAACAAGACTGTGTTAAAGGTTTATTAAACAAACTTCCTTCCATGAACAAAAAAAAAAAAAGCTTACTTTCCTAAATTAAAAGCAAAATTTAAGTCGGTGGACGCTAGTTTTATCCCGAGGGAAGCCAACTTCCGGTGTCTTAGAGCAGGAGAAGGAAGCAAAATATTCCACGCAAGGCTGACTTTTAATTGTTCATGAAAGCAGAGCTTTCAGGCACCTGCTACGCGCAACAATTATCCCCGTAATTACGAGTTGCTGAAAGTTCCCAAACCTTCGCCTTGCCTTCAAAGATAGCGGCATAACAATTCCCTGTAGGAATTGATGCGACCATAAAGGAAGGATCTAAACTGTTTTAAGTAGAGCGAAAAGCCATCCAAGAAGGATGACTCTGTTCGTCGTATGAACCGGGTCGCACAGATAAGTCAAAATGACAAAAGACTAACACATCAAGCCTAGAAAATCAAGGCGCAAACAAGAGTAAAAATAAGACGGTTTCAAAACAGTCGAAAATCGGAAGGCTTGCAGATACGGTGGATCACGCGTCGCCTTCGAGATAGCTAAAAGGACGGCTTTCACCGGGAACGAAAGAGCCCACCTAGAGAAAATCTAAAGCGCAGCTGCAAGTACGTAGTACATTCCACTGGTATATATTACATGAATGCCCAATAATCGAGAGACGTAGTCTAATCAAATGATTATCGTGCCTCGATGAAATCAAATCAAGCAATAAAAAAAAATCGTTTGGCCAGGTCGTTTAGCAAGATCCAATTTTGATGTTGAAAAACTATATCTTGACTGGAAAATATTATTTTGAGCCTTACATTGAGTTGAAATGTGCAACCATGGACACAATGTTAAATGAAGCCTCTACTGGGTAAAGTTCTCTGCGGCTACACACGTTAACAGTCTTAAGAACACAGTAGGCACGTGGTCACGTTCTACCAACGCAGCACCACGGGGTTCCATACGAAATCTGAAGAGCACCGTGTTCAAGCAATATTAAAACTACCTCTAGGGAGGAACCGCAGTACGGTTGTTTCCTGGACTTCGTAATTGGTAAGCTGCTCAATTCTGAGAACTTCACACCAAAAATGTTCTAAAATATCATCATTCCACGTTTTAAGGCTAGAAATTAATAGGCATCATAATGCTCGAAACAGTTTAGAAGCGATCATTGAGCTCCAACTGGAGAGCGTTGCGTATCTTGGGCATTACAAAGAAACAAATAATTAATCAAAGTGTATTTGGAAGAACGCTAGAATTGCCTGCGCAATTAATTTTCGTATAAATATATAACAGAGTCGTTCTAGAGGAGAGAAACATAATTTTACTGAACCTAACTCAGGCTTTAAGACCGCTTGATTTGTTAAGCATTCATTGTTGAATAGCGGCTACGTGGCATTCTGGTTTTCATCCTGGAAGAAGAGATGAGTTGAACACGAGCAGAGCGGACGTGCAATCGGGAGTAAACGTTTTTTGTTTTTTTTTTCTTGGAAGCCGGTTGTCCTGTGATTGGTAAAAAACTTCCACATCACCATCATAGTAACTTATACACTGGACTAGAGAAGCACTTCAAAACGCATCATATTGGTGCCGAAACCCGGGACTTTAGAAGAGAGGAATACCAAAGGATGGATTGGCTGAAAGCGAAGCGGAGGGTTTGACGGAGCGACTACGCGATGGTCATAACCCAAATTGAGACTGTGCTCCAGTCCACCACACTCGACGTTGCCTTCTTTGAAAACCTGCCAGACGAATTGCCTGGCAGTATCGAAGAGCTCCACAAGGTGAACGTAGAGATCAATCCGCACATCAGTCAGCGAAGCTTACCTGGAAAATAACTACGTTGCTGTCGCCGAATACGAAGAGAGAGTGGGTGGAGCACTCGGCGAGTTACATGGTAAGATCGCGCATCTAAAGACACCCCTTTCAGGATGCGACGGAAACGGAAACCAGCCGGTTCAGACCACGTAAGTGAAGCTCTCCAAACTACAACATTGCAGTACAAAGGGGAGCTATCTTAGAGGCAACCATTCCAGACTCTCTAAAGGCGATAATTTTTAATACCTTCGCACCTTACAGATTGAACCAGCTGCCATTGCTATCTCCAATGGACACGCGAGAGCAGCGTTCTACAGGGATGCCTTCAAGATAATAATTTAACGCTTTGGATATAAGTGCAGCATCCAACATGAATACCTGGAAAGACTCCGAAACCTAATAATTTTCAATTTTGGAGGGGGATAATAAAGGTCTATGTAATATCTACGATTATGTCGAAGTCAACATTCAAATCCTTCATTCCTTGGACGTTTCGTATAACCCACGCCACCATAAAGGTGCACATAGTTCTGGCTTTAGTCTCCCAACTGACATCCCTGTTGAATACCATAGGCTAAACAGTCATTAGCGCGAATTGTAGGTTTTCCAAAGCAAGGGAGAAAGGTGCTGATATAACTGTTGAGGGTACACTCCTGGACATTGCCGTTGCGTCATCATCGGATGCACATGAAAATCTCCGAAAATAATCAAATTTCCTTGAGACAAAATTGGGAGCCAGGAGCGGTCAGCAGCGCCCGAGTGAAGACCAGCAAGCATAACAATACTGAATCAGGATTCAAGAAGGAGCATTCATACATGATCCCCACCAGCGCTCCAAACCAAGAGGACACATAGCTTCTGATTATGTAACGCAAGAGACCACAGCACCGGAGCCTTCACTAACGATATCTGTCTAGTCGAGAAAAGATAACGCTTGCGCAAAACGAGATCCTCCCGATGCCCCAAGCAAAGACACAGATCAAAGGACTGTCGCAGCCAAGCAAGATGTTTCTCTTGAGATAGACGACATGATTCATCCCTGCGCATTCGCTTCTGGCTGATACCATCATTAGTTCGGCGAATTTGGAGAGCAAGATCAAAGGGTCTCCCTTCAGTAGTTCAATGCTGCAGTAAGCTACGAGCGTTCTAATACAAGCGTCCAGGAGTTTGACTGTCACTGACCAGTAGATTACTTATGTCAAGGGGTTTGTATGTTCGTGTTAAATTAAGATGGTATAAAAGCAAGAGGAGACAAAATCGAATTTCAGCAATTTGTAATAAAAAAATAAGCTAATCATAGAACAAATATATAAGTGAAATAAAAACGATATATCTACAAGCGAAACAGCAGAGTTCAGTTCGGTTTCTTTCCGTGGAGGCGTTTTTGTTTTAAAGTCAGAGTGCGGGTTTCTTGTGCGCCGGAGAGATAATGAAATTTGGAAGCTTACATGGAGCGTCAGGTGTCCTGGGTTTCTTGTTCGACTACAGACCGAACGGAGCTCAAATCGAGAGGTGGCTGTGTTGGTGACTCCCGGCACTTCTCTCAACACAGGTCTCCCTGGACCACTGCCTTGGAGACTCTGACATGATCTGACGGGTTCCTGGTTGCCAGCAGCTTGAAACACAGTTCTGGTTCGAGCCTTTTGCCCAAGCTCCCTGTCCTGGTTGTTGGTCGCTAACTGCTCCTTCCCAGATCTCTATCGCGACGTTTTTCCCGTGCTTCTTATGTCGACTTTTTATGTCCCATCAGAAGTCACATCATCATATTTATATCTGCGGCATTCTCGAGGGCGGAAGTCTGACGACCTTCATCAGAGAGGACTTGGCCAAAAAGCTGAACTTGATTTATATCGGCCAACGGAGCTCGCAGATCAGCACATTTGCCAATCGAAGTCCTGAAGCACTTAGGCAGAAGCTCGCAGTGGTGATACCGCGGCTGCGAGGGCAGAGTACAACGACGGATCAAGCTTTTTCAAGCATTTGTCGTCCCTTTCATCGGCGATGACATCATCTAAACACCCATCTGGCACTCTTTCCCTTATTACATTACAGGCGACATCGCTGATAAGATAATATTTCCTTGATTCCATCAGCGTAGGCTGGCATAAGCCTGCTCATTGGAACAGATTAGATGCGGAGTTTGCTCACCGAAACACTGCAATGTTTACGCTTCTCTGTAATCCTCAATTAGAGCCCACATCTGGAGGCATGTTGATTTAATTACATACCGTGGTAGGGAATTTGAGTGAGATATATATATATATTATATATATATATATATATATATATATATATATATATTTTTTTTTTTTTTTTTTTAGGGTAGGCCAGGGACGACGAGGAGGGTTATGTGGGAGCCCCGTAATGAAACGCGTACATTGTTTGTTTGAACGTGAAACATTTATTGCCAGTTGCTTCGCATTATATGAAGCCACTTCTCGTGAAGGCGTGGCCTGTGACGCCATATGACTTCACAGTTTTCCCGCTAAATGTAGTGGATAATTTACGCACGTGACATCAACACGAATTCAGTTTTTTTTATTACGTAGGAGGTTGCCTTTAGGCATGAATGTCTTATATGTATGCTACAGGGCCTGTGGTATGGATGAATTGAAGCAATGTTTTGTGAAAGTGGTTGTCAAGCAGCCACTTATGGTAGCTGGTGGGTGCACTGTGTTGGAGACCTGCAGCTATAAGTAGGCGAGTGCGCTCAGTCTGTAGGCCAGGACAAGTCCATATAAGGTGACGCACATCCGCTTCTGTCGCGTCTAGGCGACACTTGGGGCATGTCGCCCGTCGTGCACCGGGTGGAAAGCTCCACGTGGAGGTTACAGCCGGTGTAAGGGTCACCCCAGCCCGCAGTCTCCGAAGCACAACTTCCTCCACCCTGGTGAGATGGCGGGGGAGGGAGCAGACACACGGAGGGAAAAGAGCGCGTGTGTCCTGCCGGAGAGAGTGTTTACGGGCATGGAGATGGGAAAGGGGTTCAGACGGGAGGGGGAGGGAAGGGAGATCGAGATCAGATGGAAAGTGTGCTTGTTGATCAGCTGCAAGTTTGTTTTGCTTCGTTGCATGACCTTGAATCCAGTACATCTTAATGCGGGTCGAGGTATTGCCGTGAAGGGCGTGTATCCTTTGACACAGTTCCATTGCTTTGGAAACCTTTTTGAGCTCTCGAATTGCCGCTAAGGAGTCTGTAAAAATGTGAAGATGGCGGACCGTCGGCAGCTTGGTGGTCACTGCTTGTATAGCGTCGTGGATGGCCTGTAGTTCATGACAAGTGGGTCGGCTTCCTGAGATGTATATCGCTGATGCCCCTGGATGCATGTATGTGTGGAGCTGAGGAATGAGACTCGGCCACCGTCTGGGAAGATCGCTGCATCCCTGTAAACTTGACAGTGGTCGTCATGTTGGGTTTCGGGGCAGGGTCGCTGGGAGGATGTGCCCCCCTGATCTCAACGTCGTAACTTGGTCGGTTTGTTGGTGGTAATGTGGGTGAATTTCCATGGAGGTATCGGTTCCGACTGCACGTTCAGCGGGGGGCCACGTTGAAAATGCGCATGTAGCGCAGCAACCGCTGGTACAAACTGTTGTTTAATTTCCCTTGCCTGTTCTCGTTGAGAGTTGAGTTCCGAGATTGTGTTCAGTGTCGCGTGTTCTTGTAAGGTTGGAATTGGAGTAATGCGAGGTAGCGCCGTGATGGCGCGCATTGCGTCACGATTAATGGTTTCCCATTGGGACCACTGTGCCGCCGTGAGTCGATAGAATTGCGCTTGGTAAATTATTCGCGGTTGCAAGATGGCACGCACCAGCCGTCGAGCAATGTCTGTGCGAGCACCACCAGATTTCGGTGCTATTCGTCGAATGAGATGGAGAATGGTGGCAGATGTTTGCTAAATCTTTTGGAGCCATTGGGTTCCACTTCCTGACTGGTGTATATACAGGTCCAATATCTGGACATCCGTAGTCTCAGGTATTGTTATAGCACCCAGCCTGAGTTGAAAGGTGGCCTGGGTCTTACGTCCCGCCTTGTTTGCTACCACAACGTAGCTAGATGTTAGCGAAGAAAGTTCCAGTCCGGCTCGTTGCGAATAATTCAGAAAAATGTCAAGAGCATCTTGAAGTTGCTTGGCTTGCCTAGAGAGGTCCTTGTGAGTGGTCCATAAAGTGACGTCGTCAGCATAGACGAGACATTTGACGTCCGGAACCCGATGGAGTTGCCATGCCAGAGGTATGAGTGCAATGTTAAAAAGAATCGGAGCCAAGACGGATCCTTGGGGGACCCCTCTATTGGATGTAAAGCATCCTTCTTGTTGATAGCAAATATTCAATTCCTAAGGAAGGAGTAAACAAATCGTGTGACCCGTGGAGGAAGCCCCAGCTCTATAAGGTTGGTCATTATGACTCTGTTTTCAATATTGTCGTACGCTTTGGCAATGTCTAAAGCTACCACCGTGCGTACAACCCGGCTGTGGGGTGACACCTGTATGATGTCGTCCGCCAGAATCGACAGGCCCCATTTACGGTCGGAAGCCGATTTTTGCGGGGGTGATATTTGCCGTATCGTTCGAGCCACCATGAAACTTGCGTGGCCAGCAAAATCGGTCGTTAAGCTTAGAGATTGTTGGGTGTCTTTCCTGGCTTCGGGATAGGGCCACAATGGAATGTTTCCAGTCAGAGGGGATGTCTCCTGTCTCCCATACTTGGTTGATTGCCTCTAGGAGTGTGTCAAGAGCCGAACCTTCTAGGTTTTGGAACACCTCAGTAGGGACACCATCGTGACCGGAGGTCGTGCGTCTCTTAGCAGTTTCAATCGCCGCAATAAGTTCAGCCATGTTAAAAGGACTAGAAATATTTGCCTGGGAGTTGGAGTCGGACTCGTCAATATCGGGGCACTGAATGGGTGAAGTCTGGTCATATTTGGGGAAGAATGTTCGAGCTGCATAAGTTGCAAAATCTTTCGGTGTGGTTTGCAGTGCGAGACGAACACACGCAGCTGAATCCGGCTGTTTTCCCCCTCGCTCCATGCAGTGATACGTTCGCCATACAGCTTTGTTTCCACTACAAGTCCCAAGACTATCCCACCACTCATACCACCGTTGTCTGGAAAGCTGTTTTTCGTGCCGCCGCGCTTCTGACGCAAGATGGTTGACACGAGATCGACCACCCGGCGTAGTTGGGTTCCTACACGCAGCCACGCCTGCCTGCCGGCGCTTTGCCCATTGCTGTAGGAGGGTGAGGTCTGGTTGTGGTTGGTCTTCATCCACCGTCGTAGTGATAATCGAATCTCGAAGGAGCTATTTCAGAGCTGGAAGGAGCTCCGTAGGATCAGTAGGGATCACCGTGGCCGATACTTCCCGGAGCTTATCCCAGTGTGTGACCGTCACCCGACGCCGGATTTTCTTGAGGCAAGCACTGTGAAGGCCGATCTTTATTGGCATACGGTCACTGCCCCATGTGTCTGGTTCCGCGCGCCATTGCGGCACTCCAGGGTCAATCCACCACGTGAGGTCAGGGGCATGGGTCCTAGCGGTCGTTGATGCAATGCAGGTTGATACCCCTGGCTGGTTGAGTAGTGTGAATGCGGCGTCTATCATGGTATTCCTAACTTGATCCCCTCTTCAGGTGTTGTACTGGTATCCCCATTACCCGGGGGGAGCATTGAAGTCTCCGCCCACGAGGATAGGGACCCCCGGATACGTTGAGCGGAGATGCCGTATCCATCCCAGGTTGACTCTAGTGCGCCGTGGTCTAGCGTAGAATTATATAAGAATGACAGGGGTCTTGACAGGACATGTGAGCACACCGACAACTTCTTGGTTACAGTTACACCATTTTCCAAGATCAATGGATGTTTGAGGTATTCTAGCCGATACATATACTGCTGCCTTACCCGGTGCTGACATAGTTGAGGTTACGCGCTGATCAGGGATAGATGGATGATGGTACCCAATAAACTGGGATAAATTATATAGTTCATTGTGCTCTTGAAGAAGAAAGGCCCACGCATGTATCTTGTTGTACTGGAGTTTTGTTTTGATTTCTCCAATTTTAGAGGTAAGGCCCCTACAGTTCCACTGTATAATTCCGTCTTGTGAAGGACGCACCGTGGGGTTAGACAGTATGCAAACAGTCCTCAATGAGTCTTGTCATTTCAGTAAGGCGTTCTAGGATGGCTGTCCAGACTACTTGAGGGGCCTTTTGTGATTAATGTGGTGTAGTGCACTTGTTTCGCCGTACGATGTAGGCAATGTTGTTCCTCTTTTTTTGTCGTCGTGCGGTTACCAACTCTTTGTGTCTCCGAAGGCGCTCAAGCTCTCTGGATAGTGCCTCTATCTGGGCGTCGATGTCATCCTCCGGCTGATGTGGAGCTTCTGCTTGTTGTTGGGGCCGCACACGCGGACGTTTGTTTCGATTGAGTACATTCGAATATAGGGGTTGCTGTGACCCGGATGTATTTTCTTCCAGTGGTCCCTCCTATGCGTTATCAAGCAGCTGATAGCGATTGTAAGCGTGGATGCCTGTCAAGGCATCTTCACTGCGCGCGGGGACACTGCATCATCTCCGGTCCCGCGGCACTCGCACTTTACGGCAGACCTCAAATTATTGTCAATATTATTGTCATTCAATTTCAAGTGCGCAATATAAAGTTTAAAAATATATATAGTACCTCAGCACATTTTTGAACCTAAAGCCCTTGCCTAGGAATAAGGATGATCGCCAGCCGAAAAATGATTCATTTCAAAGCCCGTCACATTACTCAAAATGAAAGTTTTAATCTGAAAACAAAGATTCCGACAACAACCATTAACACATCAGATAGAAAAAAAGTGGCATAAGGTTTATTTTCTCAGCCATAAAATTTTTGAGTCAAAACTTAAAGATCTGGTACAAAACTTTCGGCAAAAAGTAAACACAAGCCACCACAATCGCTGTGAAGGTCGTAGTTGTTTTTTTGTGTTTGCTTTAACTTACGTAGATATTACGAAAATACGCTCGTCCATATATGTAACAAACATATTTTTATTTCACAACCGAGACAATTTTCTTCTACATTAATAAAATATAAACAAACGTAACAGTTAACGAGGTATACGTCTATAAATCAATCATAAATTGAGTGAAAAGCATCACTGGCACGACGGCCACTGACAACATAGTTAAGATGATAATGCAATTAATAAAAGGTAAATGGGAGCTGGACTAGAAAAGCGATAATAACCTATGGAAAAGGGAAATAAAGGGGATTAAGGACACACACAAATTTCCAAACACATCTAGGTGACTGTTGCACGACTGAAAAAAAAATCCGTCTGGTCCTGGTATCGACCTAGGACCATTCCCTTTCCAGTGGAACGCTCTACGAACTAAGGTAAGCCGGAGTCAGACGTCAGTAGAGCAAACAGGTTTTATCAGCTGCCACCAGTCCAGCACCAAGAAGGGTGAGCGGCCTGCCTTTTTTAAGGTTATGATGATAATACAATTAAGGTAAAGGATCAAGCGAGCTAGACAAGATATAACGATAATAATCCCTGGAGAAGTTGAACAATAGGGACGAAGGACAAACACAACTCTCAAAACACAGCTAGGTGACTGGTACAGGACTGACAAAATCCACCTGGTCCTGGCATTGAGGCAAGGAAATCTCCATTTCAAGTGGAGCGCTCTGCCAACTGAGTTAAACAGGAGTTAAATGTCAGTAGAGCGAACGGGTTTTATCAGCTGCCACCAGTCCAGCACCAAGAAGGGTGAGCGGCCTGCCTTTTTTAAGGTTATGATGATAATACAATTAAGGTAAAGGATCAAGCGAGCTAGACAAGATATAACGATAATAATCCCTGGAGAAGCTGAACAATAGGGACGAAGGACAAACAACTCTCAAAACACAGCTTGGTGACTGGTACAGGACTGACAAAATCCACCTGGTCCTGGCATTGAGGCAAGGAAATCTCCATTTCAAGTGGAGCGCTCTGCCAACTGAGCTAAACAGGAGTTAGATGTCAGTAGAGCGAACGGGGTTTATCAGCTGCCACCAGTCTAACACCAAGAAGGGTGAACGGCCTGAAATTTTTAAGGTTATGATGTTAATGCAATTAAGGTAATGGTTCAATCGAGCTGTACAAGAAAAACGATAATAATCACTAGAGAAGGGAACATGGGGGACCCACGAGAAACGCAAATCTCCAAAAAGAGCTAGCTGCTTGGTACACGACTGACCTTTGCAATAGGTGCATTATCATCACAACCTTAAAACAATGCAGGCTTTTCACTCTTGTTGGTGTTAGACTGATGCCAGCTGGTAACATCCGTTTCCTCTGTTGACGTCTAACCCTTGGTCATCTCGGTTGGTAGAGCTCTCCACTGGAAATGGAGAGGTCCCTTGTTTGATACCAGGAACTGGCGGATTTGTTTTCAATTGTGCACCGAGATGTGTTTTGAGATTTCTGTCGGTTGTTCATCCCTCGTGTTCCCCTTCTCCAGGGATTATTCCGTTAAGATAATTCAGTAATTTTGAATTATACTTTATTTAATGTTTTGTGTATGTGGTAATTAATTCCTCAAATGTATTTCCACTTTTGCACTGAATGGTATTAGGAAACTATGTATTTTGTACACCTAATGCGGAGAAATTCAGTGAGAAATTTTGCATTAGAAATACATTAACTGAATAAATAGAAAAATGGCACGCGTTGATATTTAAAAAAACTGTTCTTTCATTCCATTGTCTTTACTGGATAAATTATGTGCAAACTCCAAACAGTGATACGGTTTCGCAACCCTTGTCGGTGGAATCATGCAATCGAGCTTGACGGTTCGGCGTAATTATTGTGCTCGTCCCACAGGAAAAAAAAACAAACATATGCGCACATTTTTTTACGTACACGTTCTCTATATTTGGAAGCGGTTTACCTAGATTGGAAGTTAGCCCGGTGCTCGATAGGCGCCCGCGCTCATCTAAAATTCCTCGAGGTCTCTGCAGCCGGCACGCAACAGAAGATTCATTTGGTTAATTCAGGGGCGAGGAAGGTTGCTCGTTCTGAGATTAGGCTCTGGAAATATGGCTCCGTGGATGACGATAAAAATATAAAACGCGGCGCGATGGTAATTTGCACATCCCCGGTGCATAAACGCGCTCAATTAGTAATGGTAAGATTGGATTGCGCGTGCAGCGCAGCTCCTAACTCAGCGAGATTGTAGGAATTTTTTGGTTTGTTTTAAATAAAAACTCACGCCCGAGAGTGAAGAGAGCGTGTACATTATCTAGAATCATTGGTACTAATCGTCAGCCTGGGCGGCGACGACCAAACGCAATTGAAGGAAAATATTAAAAACAAATATTGGCTTAATTTAACCCTCAATAGTTTACAAAGTAAAAACATATTATCTAGTTTTTTTTGTTGTTGTTTTTGTATTTGTCTGTGTGTGTGTGGAAGGGGGAGCGAAGGGGGCATAATATAGTTCGATGTTTTGCGGCTAGATTTGTGCGCCATCCAACATTTTATTAACACCATTTTTATTTGTTAATCTTGTGAAATTCAAAATAGACTATAAATTTAAGTTCATTACAATTGAAAACAAAATAATATGTGAGGCGGCCCACTTATCGTAGGTATGGTATTTATATGATTGGATTGTGTGGAATCTTAGAGGACGAGTCAAGCTTAGGCTATTTATAGTCGAATCTCGACGTATCTGTCTCATATTACTACTGAGATAATATAAGTCTCAAGTTGTCCAATCAAACTCTGTCGCGGTTTGCGATCTTGGTATCTGTCCTTTTTTCACCACTATTTTCGTTGATATTTAATTTCAATCCGAAGTAGCGAATCCTAACAAATATTTGTTAAATAGTTTAAAGACATTTGAGTAGGTAATTGCACTGTGCATTTTTTTGTTTATTTTGAAGTTCTATCCATTCGATCAAGAGTGGGTGCATTATATTGAGTGAGGTTTTAAGCAGGTTAATAAATTATCGACAACATGTGCATTCGTCTTTTCCTTCTTTTTTCAGCGTTGCAGTCTTTGTTATCTTCATTTACCATTACTTTTTATAAGTGAGAGTCAATCTTCTCAAAGCCGCCGTATGCTGATTGATTTCCTAGGCAAATAAAAAAAAGTGTAGAGGACCAGTAAATGAAGATCGACGCAAAAGGCAAAAGAGGGGATCATACCACGATGCATTTGAGGCCTATTTGTACCCAGGCAGTGCAAGGTGTTGGGCCAATATTGGACGAGTATTGGCAAGAAAAGGTCCAATGACGGTCCACTTTAGCCAATCTGCTCCCAATATTGTCTATGCCATTATATAGAATCTTTAGTGATAGCCCAGCTTCTCCAATGACCAACCAATATTGGAAGCACATTGGCATTAAATGGGCAATCCTGGCCTGTCAGTTCCATTCGCTTGCGAATATTGGATGAACACTGGCAAAACATGGGCAATGTTGGCCTGTCAGATTCCATTGGCTTGTGAATATTGGATGAACAGTGGTATAAAATGGGCAATCTTGGCCTGTCAGCTCCATTGGCTTGCGAATATTGGGTGAATGCTGGTTTAAACCGGACAATGTTGGCCTGTCAGTTCCATTGGCTTGCAAATATTGGATGAACACAGGAATAAAAAGGTCAACGTTGGCCTATTCGTGCCGTTGGCATTCCAATATTTGATGGGGACTGGCATAAAATGGACACTGTTGACCTGTCTGTAGCATTGGCTTGCCAATGTTAGATAAACACGAGCTTAAAATGGTTACTGTTGTCCTCTTAGTACCCATTGGGTCATCGTCATTTCAAGAACACAGTGGCAAATAATGGTCAGTGTGTGTTACCACTCATTCACACTGGAAGCGGATCCGCGTTCGCAAAGCGGTTGCGAACGCGGTTGTATAAAGATCCAGTGCAATTGCACGCGCACTCGATGACAACAAGTGCATCAACACCCATCACAGCAAACAAACGAACAAAACAAAAATCTACTACAGAAACACTGTTTGGGGATTCACAGCCACTTCAAGAAGAGAAGAATATCGCGTACGCGGGAAGCTTTGCGCTCACCTGCAAGAATATCGACGATGTGAATTGTACAGTTACAGGGCCGTGAATCCCGCGGTGTCCCTCGCGTCGCTTGTATTTGTAGATCCTGGAGTTTTGTCGTGTTTGCGTGGGTGGGGCTTGGTTGGGTCACGAGGTTTGTCGTCCTGATTAGTCAAGCTGGTACCGGTGCTGTCATCCTTGGGAAGGGGCACTAGCTGCAACGATATCGACGATGTGAATTGTACAGTGACAGGGCCGTGAATCCCCTGCACATATTGGTGGATGTGCCGGGTAACAAAATCTATGCCCACTAAGCGTACCACCTGTGAACACGATAACTCTGAAGATGACAATCGTGAAGGCGACGTCCTTGAAATCATCCGAGGACAACTCCAACTGTGACATCAACGACGACCTCGACTATGGCCTCGGAAACGACCCGAACAATGAACTTGACAAAGCCCCTGGCTACCACACCACGAAGGAAACATGATGACGACTTCTACGCCGATGATGAAACGGACAACAACTCCAAAGACCAACTTCGGCTACAATGTCAACAAACAACCTGACTACGGCCTCGACGACAAACAATGTCTTCAACCTTGATGACGAGTCTGATGACGACACGGATGATGACCCAGGCGACGACTCGAACAATGACATGGAGGACGTTCCCGACTGCGGCTTTGACAGTGACCCAAGGACGACCCGGACAATGACTTCAACGACAACCATGACTGCAACCTTGACGACGACCTTGATGATTAACCCGATGACAATGCCTATGAGAAGTGTGGTATCGACCACGAAGACGAACAGGATGACGACGCTTGGTTCGTCACTACACGAACGGAGGAACTCTGCCAGCTCAGTCGCTTTTTGATGCAAGCCACATCATCCTGACAATGGCTGGTACAATCTTTGTAGCCACGACGCCCAGTTTCAGCCTTGCTAGCAAGTGTGAATCTGAACACCAATTCATCGTCGCAGCAAGGAACTGTTAAAGTGGTGCTTCGGCCTCAAAGTTATTCGCTACACGAGACCTAAACTGCAAGTCGTTGGTCAATGGCACATCAACATTGTCACGCCGCCCTCTGCGACCCGAAGGTGATTCACGTCGTCCGACTCAACTGAACTAGGTATACTCGATAGGACTGCGCAAATCTGTGATTTACGTGACTCCTTAGTTTGACCTTGACTTGTTTAAGCTGTTAATTTAATTTTCTGTTGCATAGAGACGATGAGTCTTTCACAAGAGGGGAGTAATGCCGCGTGCAAATAGCTGAGTCAGCAGCGTGATCGACTCCTACGCCGCTGGCTGGGGTTCGATTCTCGCCAGCGCTTGTCCTTTTTATCTTTCTTTTGTTTGCGTGACTGCAATGTTTAAGATGACTCAAGAGTTTTTTTTTTTTTGTTAGAGCTCGGAAACTTCTAGATACCCACGCGCTTCCAAAAGGAGCTTCGCATGACTGCTTGAGGCAGTTGTCTTTCCATCACCGTCAAAGGTCTTTGGTACTTTATGTTTCTCGTCACATGTTCGCCGCACCACTCACTGATTTTAAGTTTTTTAATATGTATATGTTTTTATTCGTCACAATATTTAGATCAATTTTTGATAATTCAATCTTCTGATCTTTCAAACTAAAGTGTGTGGCTTTCTGTAGTTTGAAATAATGAGAGTCAATTGTAAAACTCCACTTTTACTACCCCAAGTAGCAATTTATTTTAGTGTGTACTTTCTGGAATCTTTTATTCGAACCGGGCACTTCTTTTTCGATATGCTTGTCGGATTTAAGTTGCACTGGATTTGAATGCTCGTAAACTTTAGACTATTTTGTATAGCCTAAGTGTAGCAAGCGTTCAAAACAAATACAACCCAGTGTATCAGATACACTGAGAACACAATATTAGCAAATGCTTTTTTATTGAACACATCTGGAGTTTTTGTTACATACATACAGCAGTGTGAAGAAGTACAATAAGCTACCAACCAGTGAAATTTCTCAAGTTGAACAGCCTTGTTGTAAGTCAGGCACCTTAAAGAGAACCCTGCCAAAGTTCTCATAGACACTTCTATAAAGTTGTTTAATCCGTACAATAACGACTTCAAGGTATATGTATAGAAACCTCCCAAAATGCAAACCTTATGTGAAGAAACTGCATTTCAAATTTGACGCCCTTGAAACCCCACTATCGGTAGCTGGTCTACCGACAACAATGAGAAGAACTATAGATGCGCCATGGACGGCATTGTTGGTAGTTGGACTTGTTTGTGCTCACTCTATTATCTAATCTGTTAATTGACAGCTATTTACAGTGCATGATAGGAACAATTTGTGCTGTAGAGATAAAACCATGTACATGTTGCCTCCCTACCCCCCCCCCCCCCCCCCCCCCTTGCATCTGGCAGGCGAGACCACTAAAAATGTTTGAGAGTAGCTATGTAGAACCGACGTGTTCAAACATTCTGTTTACACAATTATTCATACTAAAAGGTATGCTTAACCGAAATTTGAAGCTCGCGAAACAAGACTGGAGCGACAGGCGGGACGCTGCAAGACCCCCCAAAACATCACTCATAGAGCATTATTTCTAACGGATGGCCGCATTTTTGGAAAAGTGTGCGATTGAACAAGGCCGACGAGACATGTGACGTCGCGATTCTCATTCCCTCTCCCCTTGGCTTCATCCCCTCAAGCAGGTGAACCGAAGCAGGAATGAGAGAAGCGAGGCCGCTTTCCTTCATTCTAAAGTGTTCCTGGAGAAGTATGAGGTCACATTTCTTGTTTGATTGTGCCCTCCTTTTCCAAGAATACGGCCATCCATTTGAGATATTGATGTATGAGTGATGTTTCGGAGTTTGTAGAGCTTCATTCAAAGCTTCCGCGGCCTTATTTTATGAAATTCATATTTTGGTCCAGCATTTTTTTAAACAAGATTTTTCAACTTTTACTTTATAGTCAACATAAAATTAGACAACTTGCTAACTTACAACGGTGTCCTCCCGATGATGCCGTACAATGGTTCTGTCACACTCACCATCCGCCCTCAACTTTTAGTCACCTTTGAGCCTGAAGAACCGCTGTATGAGGTCCGTCCAGCCACTGAGCACACAAAGAGAAACACGAGAAAGAACACTCGATGACGAGCGAAGTCTCTGGGCCCAAAGCCCTCTATGCCAAATGAGCACTGTCGGGTTACGGCAACGGCGTAGTACACAGGTTGTGCGTCTTCGATGCCTTCACCGCTGCGGTGGGTGGTCGTAGCTAGTCGTAGCAGATTGTGTCAGGTCTGTTGCTCGTATCAAAACACCAGAGCCGCGTAGTATTCTTGCTGCCGAAGTTTATAAGCCTACGTTCCCGGTCTGCACACACTACACAAAACCAGCCGCGAGCAAAGCTAGCTAACCCCATTTCTGCTTCGGCGATACGCCGCCAGAGCGGTGACACCGCCGCTGAAACTTCTACCTCGGCTCTTCAAAGAGCCAGGGCCCCTCAGTGCGCATGCGCGACACTTGCAAGGCTGTTTTGCCTGTACCAAGTGGACACGCGCTTGCGTATTCCCTCTAATAATTCTTCTGACTGTACGTGCCCCATATTGTACATGATCATACACTCCACACAGCGAAAGTTAATTTTGAAAGTGCTCCACGGTCGGCCAACAATGCTGCGAACACATAGCACATGGCCTACTATAGGTGACGACACTTGGAATACCTGCCATCCGTCGTCATGGCGCAAAGTCGCTTTTTCAGTCGTCCTCATGAGGGGCAAGGAAAGGCCGGCACTGCATAAAAAAGCAATACCTATTATAGCACTGGCTGTGGCAAACTAGTTCAAAAGATGATACAGTGATGTCTCTTTAATATGGACCCCTCCGTTCTATAGAAATGTATTTCTTCTATAATGTAAGGTGTCCATATGAGAAAATTAAATTTAAAACAAAGATTGGATAACAGGAATAGCCACACAAACACAGTTTATTCAGGTAAAAAAATAATGAGATGCGAGTTTACTCCAGCGCTTTAGAGCCGTTTAACATGTAGCACTACTATCGTTTGCAAGAACAGATACCCAGGCTTTACAGTGATGATCGGTTAAATAGCGAAAGATGTTGCACTGTATGCACCAGCCGGACGTAATTGACATTTCGATGCAGGCAGTTAGGGTCTTATAATCTTATGATCGCAGACGAGAATGACATCTGGTGCCTACCTCTGGAATATTGTCGTGCTTCATGGTAGAAAAAGCACAAAAGAAACACAGGATGGAGGAACCGAAACAGACAGGAAAGCACCAAAAAGTACTAAACTCGTCGAACATTAAATTTTCTTGAATCACACTTACCCATGCTTGCTACGTTATGAAGCCCAAAGCTTAGTTCAATGCCAATCAATATTAAAAGTCTTGTGATGGGCACGTCCTGCCCGATCATGGCCTTTATTGCAAAGGACTGTTCACACACTTGCGAGTACTGCAGTGCCTTGTGGAACGGTGCGCGATACTTGCCGTTCCGCAAGGCATTGCATGACATATCAGGCTCAACTTTCGAATGTCAACATGCTTACGGAATGCTGAAGCAAACCAATCATACGCCGAGGGGAAAAACGGAAGTTGCGTGCCTGCGTGTGTTCATTGCCAGTGTTTTCTGCCATGCTATGTACCGTGCTTGCATGCTGTAATTGGCAAGGAAATGTGTTTTCACGATATGTTTGTGTGTTCAGCTGTGCGAGGTTCTAATTGAAACAACCAAGAAGTATTGACCGCCCTTCTTTTCATCAAGCTAAGGCTTTGCTCAGCCGAACCGGAGACGATGACTGCTGTTGTTTACATGATTTTCGACAGCTTTGTAGAGTGGCTGTGTGTTTAAAATTGCAATCCCAAGTGCAAATAGAAGTTACCGCAGACTATACTGTTAAAGGTTGCTGTTTAGAAATTTCAACTGGCAGGCTCTGGCTACGACCATGTTAATATTCATTCAACATTGTTTGCAATTCTACTTACTTTGTG
Organism: Ixodes persulcatus; assembly: GCA_013358835.2. Taxonomy (NCBI): domain Eukaryota; kingdom Metazoa; phylum Arthropoda; class Arachnida; order Ixodida; family Ixodidae; genus Ixodes; species Ixodes persulcatus. The sequence continues at coordinate 1,132,226 of JABSTQ010009675.1, read as the reverse complement.
ATCGCCTCATTTGCCAAACACGTTTGTGGCCGGTCACCTTACCAATGAAACTGATCTGCTGATGTCTCCGGCGAAGAATTCCCTCAGGGCTACATGCAACGCAGAACACAGTTTGTAGCCTCTTTTGACTGAAAGCTTTCACACTGGGGAAACATTGTTGTTGTCACAAATGCAGTGGAGGAATGCGATAGGATTGAGGAACAACAGGGGGATTGTCCAAGTTGACAGACTGACTGCATGAGCATATGTTTATATCGCCACCGGGTTTCCTCCATACAGGCGACGGAGAAAACGATATAGAGACTCCTCGCCCTTGCTTAGTTTCTCTACAACGTCGAAATACGAGAGACCCGGCAGCGAAGTGTCGATAGTGCCGGTGAGAGCGGGGGGACAACGACCAGCGCAGGACTGCGGCTTCGTCACTTTTATGCGTCGGTGTCTTTGGTTTCTGCTCTACGCAGCTTTTACCGGGACGATAGCCGTACATGATTGTGCTAGCTTGCGCAGCACAGTTCGTAGGGTTCACAGCGCCCGAGCGAAAGCTCGCGCAAAAGAACCGGCGAGCAGTCGAGTCGTTTCCAATCGACGGGATGGCTAAACGCCGGCTGTGTGAATAGGGCCTAACGCTATTGCGGGATAAGCGATAGAGACCTCGGCCGGCTTGCTCATAGCAAATCAAACGTTCTTGAACGGCACGTAATCAAAGTTTGAAACATACTACATTCTATACAAAGCTGATAAAAATATCAAACACTCACCTTCGACTCCTATAGGACCGCCGTACCGCTTTAAGGCAAAAGCAACATGGCGCTCGCCGTTTTGGGGTGGTGGGCTGGGGTGTTTTCAGTGTTGCTTACACGCCTATTCGTGTAAACGGAAACCGAAACACTAATTTATACTACCCCAAGTAATTTTAAGACAATTTATCACTCGCAGAGCGTGTAATGATATGCTAATGAGTGAAATTGGGGTGTAAACGGGGTGTAATATTACATTTCAGCTAACAGTATACAGCACAACCCTATCGAGCGTAGTACAAAACGCAATTCACAGTCCTATCGATCGTAGTACGGCTTGAGGCGAACGACGTAAACGACATCCGGTTGCAGAGAGCGGCGTGATGAAGTCTGTGTTCCGTCAGGCGTCACCTCATAGTTCACATCCCCGAGTCGACGAAGCACTTTGTAGGGTCCGAACTAGCACTTCAGGACCCTACAAGTGCCACGGGAGTCGCTAAACGCGACTCCTGTGGCACTTGTAGTCAGCGTGTGAGTGGCAGAGTGGTTACCGCACTATGGTGTCGCGCGGAGGATATGGGTTCCATTCCAGGCAGCGGAATGTTCCTCTTAGTCACAGCGTTCAGTCAACGATAGTCCACGCAGAACCTTAGGGTTCCGTCCTTCTTCTTTATAAGGACGACTGGGGACGCCCACGGACTTCTTGAGGGTTGAATGATGTCGTCATTGAGCATTTCCTGGACTTGATCTTGAATCACCTTCCTTTCCTTTAAGGAGACTCGATACGGCGACTGGTGGACTGGGAGTACGTCGTCGTCGGTAACAATGCGATGTTTCACCATTGGTGTTTGGTGAACTTTCGACTATGTGGCCAAACAGTCACTGTATTTATCAAGGAGATCAACCAGTCGCGGCGCCTGGGAGCTGGGCGCTCGGGGTCGATGTGGAGCAGCGGCGGCGACGTGCTTTTTTGCTGTGACGACGAGTTTTCCTCAGAGATTGCAGTGACTACGGCTGGCGCCTTAAGCTCCTCGACGTGGCTCACGATGGTACCCTTCGTTAGGTTCTGCGGCTCCTCTCGAAAGTTTTTAACGGCAGTAGTTGTCCTTCCTACTTCGAGATCCATTACGCCTCGTGCGACGCCAATTCTTTTTTCAAAGAGCAGTTGGGCGCTTTCTTCCAGAAGAGCTTCACCGTGTAGGGCTGCATCGGTTGTGACGGTTACGAAAACACTCGACCGCGGGGGCAGGCTCACATGGTCGGCAATAAATCGGATCACGGTTGACGTCGTGTTGGCCTCCACCGGTGGCGAAACAGGATTTCGCAGCGTCAACTGGTTTGCCCTGAGGTCAATGACGGCGCCATACTCCCAGAGAAAGTCCATTCCGAGGATAACGTCCCTTGCACAGTCTTGCAGAACGATGGACTTTGCCGGAAACGTCTCGCCCGCCTTGAATCTCCGACACGAGCAGTGCATCTTCCGACTGTCGTAATAAGATGTCCTATGGCGGTCCGTATCTGTGGGCCATCCCACGGCGTCGTCACTAACCGAAGGCGTTAGGAGAGCCTCCCACTCAGGACGAGTTGTCTGCTCCGTTGTCGACAAGAGCCGACGCGTCGTTGCCGTCGATAAGGACGTTTAGGTTATTCTTTACCTTTGCAGGAACGTCGTTTGGGTCTCTGGATGCATTCGAGTGGGTCCCTCCAAAGTTCGTAGAAGATCTTGGAGTCGGTCGCCTTCGGCGACTCGTCCTCCAGTGGTTGCCGCGCCTAGTTTTTCCGGCAAGAAGCGAGGGGCGACAGGCTTTCGCGTCGGGGTCGGTGCATCGGCGAAGCTGGACATCGTGGCGAACGCGACCGAAACTCTCGGCGGGACGCAGGCTCGGTCGACTGAAGTCTTCACAAATAATCTTCGATCTCCCGAGAGGTGTTCACCATAACGGGGGCGCGGGTTGTTCGGGTGGAACCTGTGCAGCCCGAGTCGCCGGTATGTGCATCGACGGTAGGTGTGGTCTGCTTCTTCGCAGTGGAAGCACAGAGGGCGTCGATTGGGCATCCTCCACAGGTCGGTTTTGAGGTCCACGCTGCTCTTGGCGTGGAGCGTACTGCGGCGAAGAGGTATCTCGTCGGGGTGCAGCTGAATACTGCCGAGTGATATGAGGCTGCGGACGACGCAACTGCGGCGTAAGTCAAAGCTGGTGGTTTCGGTGCGGCGTCGGCGAGAACGTCGGGCTGGAATCCATGCTGGACTTCCTCTCGTACAATCTCAGGGATCGAGAGCTAAGCTGGACGTTTGGCGGCAGGTGCCAGCTTCTTTAGTTCTTCACGGACGATGTCCCGGATGATTTCGCTGATCCCTGGGACATTGGGGCCGAGGGCGCAGCTGGACAGCGTGGGTGCAGCGACTCTAAAAACTCGATTATAGTGGGCGGCTGGTGCTTGAAGGGCACGTTCGATGTTGGTGGCCTCGGTAATAAAACCTTCGACGGTGGTAGGCGGGCTCCGCACAAGGCCTTCGAAGATATTTTCATTTACGCTGCGCATCAAGACCCGCAGCTTTTTATCTTCGGGATGCGTTTGGGTTGGCGCGATTCATCAGACGGAGAACGCCTTTGGCGAAGCTTGTGACGCTCTCGTTCGACCCTTGGGTTCTCGCTTGCAGAAGTTCTTCGGCACTATGTCGTTGCTCCTGGTTAGCAAAGGTGCGTCGCAGCTTGGCCTGGAAGTCTTCCCAATACGAAATCGACGCTATGTGGTTCTCGTACCAGGTGCGGGCCATGCCTTCCAAAGCAAAGCAGGCATTTCGCAGGCTCTGCTCAGGCCCCCATCCGTTAACCGGACGACGCGCTCGTACTGGCTCAACCAGTCGCCCATGTCTTCATGAAGACTGCTACTGAAATTCACCGGCGTCCTTGGTGGGGTCTGAACGTAGACGATGGACATCGGTGACGTTTCGTCTTGCTGCGACGTGGTGCTCATCGTCGACGTCTTCTTCTTCCTCGGCTGCTCTGGTAGTTGATCGAACTCCGGAGGCTGACCTTGGTTGCGGCGGCTGGCTTGGGTCTCGGATTCATCGACGGGGATTTGTTTCTCGGTCTGGAAAATGATCGGGCCCGATAGACCTCCTGAGGGGTAAGTTTTAACGGCATGGAATGCGGTACCCAGCACGTCCACCAAAATGTCATAAATAAGGAGTGATAAGGCAGCGAATAACTGAATAAACTGAACGTTTAATGGGGTGAACTTGTACCCGAAACAAAAGAGAAATAGGTTAGCCTCGCAGGCGTCGATGTCGGCGAACCACCAAGATCTAGTGCTGGGGTGAGACTGGCCCCCGCTTCTCACGAGGAGCGCCTCTTGTAGCCGCGTGCGTTTCTGAAACATTCAACCTAAAACGTTCGGCGCGTAGAATACTCGTAACTCGATGAGACGAGAAAGTTCTCTAATTTGCGTAAACGGCACTTCTCACAAATAATTAAAAGAACATCCCGCTCCTTGGAATCGAACCCATATCCTACAGCGCGACAGCCAGCCCCGGTAACCATACGGCCACGCATGCGGTCAATCAGCAATGGGCATGGCAATATGAGACCAGAACAAAACGCGGGACCACGCGTCAAAATGGCTGCTCGTATCTTTCGTAGCAGAACCTCCCCTTCCTCTGCCACCATATATTACGGAAGCACTTCCCATGTCTATCCCCGGGCTACAACCTATGCCGTATTTCATCCAACTTACTCCCGTATCTTTCTTAATTATCATATCATTAGGAATTCTTCTACGTATGCTGATACTTGAGTTATGGCCAAAACTATCACACTTACTGTGCAACCAAAGATCCAAGTATTAAATCTAAAGGACAGTCAGGCGGCCTGTCGGGCATTGCGAGATGTCACCTTGTGACATTTCGCAATTTGTGACAGGTTAATAGTTCAGGACGAGGGAAAGAAAGGCTGGGGAGGAGGAAGCAGGCGGAATGGTGGAGAGATAAGGATGTCTCCTTTCTTCGCAGGCAATCTCTATGTTTCATCACCCCAGTCTTCATTTTCCTTGCCCTGATCTTTTAAAGGTAGACGTACAAACTCGTTTTTTTTTTACAGGGAAGTAATACTCTTAGCGCTGCCCCTCCTAAACTGAGAGGGGGAGCCAAGTTTGGGCAAGGCAAAAAGTGGAGAGGATATCGGAAAAGAGGAGGAGGGCGAAAGTAGATAGAAAGAGCGAAGTGAACGACAGCCTTTAATCTGTCACCGACTATAAAAATTTCGATGATCTTCACAAGTTTCTGACCAGCAGTTCTGCCCTCCTGTTGGTTCTGGTCGTTCGAGCATTGAGGGGAATAAAGCAGCCATTGCCGTGACCTTCGACACGTTACCAGGAGCTTTTTGTGCGGAGTGAGTTGGTATCGCCCGCTGAATGATCTAATTTTAAAACGGGCTCAGCGACGGGAAGCCTTTATTTGCTTAGGCGAGTTCGCAGAGCCATTGCTCTCCCTGAGCCAATCTTATCTAGGTTAGAAGGAACGTAATGTCGCAAGGCTCAAACATGTTGACTCCCCCCCACCAGCCTCACAATTACAGCCACCTACCTTGGCGCCCCACTTGCCCCCAGTGTGGGGCTTTGCAAATAGCCCTTGCCTCATGTAGAACATCCCTGCTCCCTCCCCTCTCTCTCCAATGTTCACGCTTCCTTCAACCTTCATCAGCGCCCCGGGACACCGGAAGAGTGGCTCACTCCCCCGGCGCCACTTATTCTCCACTTCCGGTCTTCCCTGGTCGCTCACGTTCAGTCGACACTAAAGAGCCACCAATGACGAAGACAATCAGGTCCTCTTGATGCCGAACGTACTTTTTACGATTAAGTTCTCACACGCTCAAACACACGCGCAGACACAGACATTTATAGAAAGTACCAGTGGGTGAAGTTCATAGCTCTGGCCGCTACAACTAGAGTTCAGCGCTCTGCGGACAATATCGACTGATCATACGCAACTGTTTTTTTTTTATCAGGACGTTTCAGAAGACACATGGGAATGAAGGTATTTTAGACACCGCTTCCAAATAGTTATCTCGGCGTTTATTTTTAGAAGCAAATTATACGGCTTATCTGTAAAATCAGTCTTGCGACCATAGAAAAACATTGAACTCCCGATAAATCTTACCTGCGTGTTACCTGTTAATGTAAAAAAAAAATACTCTTTATGGCGCGGGACCAATTCGAATTTCGGCTACGTGCTCCCATTTCGTGGATATATTTTGGGCCAACATGTCATTTAAGTGCACGTCTTAAATTTGCTCGTCAGTACAAATAAGTCTCATAACGTAAAGATTGCGGTAGTGCTTCTTTTTATGTTCGGGGGAGGGGTAGAGGAAGGGGCGTGGGGTAGTTTATTGTAATCTACGAGCGAAGTGCTGTTATTTACTAATTATATTTGGGGGAGCGGGGGGAGTTCTGAGTCGCTCCAAGTGATTCTGAGACAGGCTTATTCTTCTGGAGAACCGGCCCAAAGAAAGGTAGTTTGCGTAATGTTTTTCCTTTAAAGTTTTCTCGCGACCTAAATATCGCTCTAAAATGTTGATCTTTTCTCCAGGGCAACTTCAGTTTAGGCATATGTTTTTTATCCAGCCACATAACGAATAGGGTTGAGTTCATAGTTTATTATCCCTTTAAGGATATAAAAAACAGCCTATGCAAAGCACCAGCGAGCTACAAAGATTATCTCGATCAAGAGCATGAACGAGAGTCATCTTTGCCAGAATGTCGGTCAGTTCTGCTGAAGACTTCTAGCAAAGTCGGTCAATTCTGATGAAATCAGTTCATCTAACGTGCCCTTCTGTATTTCTCAGTTTGACAAAACGGAAGGCTATAAGGGGCTCTCCATGTGCCGTGATGGCTACCGGGACCCGTCTATTACTCTTCTGATGTTTATGAATGGCAGCTTCAGCACAAAGTAGCTCTAGGAGTTCCAATCTCAATAATTTAGAAATCAGCACGGAGGTTTTGTGCCGTTTGGAGCAGTTGAAATATTTGTTCGAGCCTCGGGAAAACAAATATTCAAAATTATATATGTTTTCTTCTTTTCCAAAACAAAGTACCCAGACGAAACTCTAAGGTCGTTGCAGTAGATCAATTTTCTTATCGGCGTAGTTCTTTCACGTCATAATACATTTAGAATGTTGTTTGTGTTGAGTCTCCGAGAAGCTGCTGCTTGGAGCAGATATTTGCAAATCGCATAGTTCGCCGCATCGTCGATGTTGTCTACAAACCATAGAAGATTGATATAATATGGAACTGAATGTGTGCCGGCGTTTTTCATGTACGATTATGTGACATTGTTCAGCGAATATGTTTACGGAGAGTATTAAAACGCGTGACACATTTAGAGCGAATGCCCGACTTCACTCCTCTATTTGTTTTTTCGTGTTTAATTATACGTGGTTCCAGGAAACGCTGGTTTAATAGTTCTCGACTTTGAATCTGAGCTACACAAAAACGTCAGAAAGTTCTGACGCCGCGTTGAATATTAAAGTAGAGTTCTGCATTCATTGAGACTTCTGGCATATTCTTGACCATGTTACCGACTCATTTTAAAAAAGAGGTCCCTCATTCTATTGCGACAGACATATTTCGGGAAAGCGTTTATAATGTGTTCATTCCTTGATCACCGAAGCTACACGTTACAATCTAATTCTTGTAAAACGCTCTTAAATACAGTTTCATGCTCTGTTTGTAAACATCAGTGTCTAACGTTTAATTCTACGTTATGACGCCACTTCTCGCAATGCTCGCCGCCACAGGTCGCCACTGCTCGCATCTTTGAAGACTATGATTTTATGTAATCAGTAGAATTTATGATCAAAGAACAAGTCGTGCAACTGAAATAAATTCCAGTCTGCTTAAATTTGAAGAATGCGTTGTGCCAAAGCGCGAGGGCCATAGGTTCCGAAAAGCGGATAGGAAAAACGCTGGGCACGACAGTAGCAGAGGGGCAGGTTCCCGAATTTTCACTGAATAGTATCTTGGCTTTTGCGTGTACAAGGCCCCCTGGCCCGAGTTTGTGCTTGCAAATTCTATGACAGCTGGCTGTGAAAGGCGTCGCGACAGATCCAAAAGACGCACAAGGGTAGAAGCCGTCCCAGAGAGCAGTTGGTCTGCAAAACAAAATTTACAAGCATTAAAGGATATTGAAGAGGCAGTTCCTGATTACTATTGAGGCCGACATTTGGTTCGTGTTGTGAAGCACGGGAGCATTATTTTGTTACTTCATATCATTCACTTATGGGCAAGAAGCACTTCGGCAGCTGACTGAAACAGACTTTGAGGCTCAAACAGCCAACGGGTTTAGCTCACGCTGAGAGAGTTTTTCTTCTTTTTTTTGTGTGTTTGCGGGAAAATTTGAAATTGTCGAAAGCATACTGTTTCAGCTCACGATCTTCTCACCCAACCGCTCCCGTAGGAGGGGACCTTTCCCTTGGTAAAGTCGGCGTGCAATAGGCCTGCACGGATTGCGTGCTCCTGTGCCGCAGATTTAGAAAATTGCGTTAAAAACACAAGTGGTATTTCAACTTAGATATATGATACGGAAGAGCACGTTTATTTATGCGAACATAGAATGTTCGCGTAAAATAGAATAGGACGTAACATGTTACGCGGTCTTACCTTGATGTATAACGTCGGGATATTGAAATTAAGAACTCCATTCAAGACCCCAGTCAACAATGTGCACCAAAATAACCTACCATAGTAACCACATTCGAATTCAACATTTTAAAGCGAATAAAACTTTTGTGGGTCTAACCGCCATATGACCCTTTAAAATGATTATTTATCTGCACAATTCGGGGCTAATGAAAAAAAAAAAGAAAAAAGAACTAGTGTCTCGGAAATGGCACCACGGGAACGTAATTATAACAATATATTTCGAACTTCTAGGTAGAATATAATAAAAGAAAACCTTAAAGAGTACTGCTTTTGCAAAAAAAGCCTTTCCCGCAGCATGATATGCAGGCTCCATTGAAAAGTGAGCCTTTGTGCACCATTGACGACGCTTTAAGCGAGCCGTGGTGAGATACGGCTGGCTGCTAGCGGATCGAACTGTCGGATGTGTCCCGCCCAGCTCGTTTCCGAAAGAGCGCTAACGTTTCTAAAGACTCGGTCGTGTTTTGGGGCGGGTGCCAGAGCATTGGTCGCGGTCTGGCTCCTCGGCTAATGATGCGTTTGGAAGGGCAGCCGTGAGCAATGGTGGCGCTGATGAGACAGCGATCAACGGCGCTCGGTTTCACGCGGATGGCAGTGTTTTGGCGAATGCGGCTGTGTAGTAGTGCAATAATTATACACACCCCAATACCCTCCTTTCAAACGCCTGAAATAGAGACGCACCCCCCCCCCCCCCCTCTTTCCGGCGCGCACCTACAACTAAAGGTTCATTTCTTCACAATGTCATCCACTCTCGTTTCCTGAAAACTTCAAGGAAGCGAGTCACAGCAACCCCCCCCCCCCCTCCCTCTTCCCCTAAACAGAGAGAGCATGCTTGACGTTCCTAGGTGATCGCATTGAAGGACTAGAGTAATTTTATTGAATACTGTATTTTCTTATTACCATGCCCTATAACGGCATTGGCACTAGATCCAGTCGAGCTACCTTATGGTCGCTTTTTGTTTAGTGCCACTGCGCAATAATGCTCCAATAAACATGTTCTCGTTCGAATACAAACATGGAAGGGTAAAAAGAAAGTACAATCGATACCTCAGGAAGACTGTGTATTAAATGTAATCTATTTGATCTACATTGCGCGATATCTCGCGTGTTTTCTTGTAAGTGGTATCATAATTGTTGTTTAACGTGAAGTTAAGTTAACTACAGTGCGTGATGCATACATGCATCACGCACTGTGGTTTCATCATTGTCATTATCTCCAAATATGTAACAGAATTTTAGATATTGAATCTGTGAATGTTTGAAAGCCACCAAGCATGCCGCTGTCACTGATATTGTCAATAGTCTGTTCCGAGATAGGTACATCACTGACGCCCAGCAGACAAACGTAGAGTTAGAAGACATCTTTCATGCATTTCATTCACTGATAAAAAGCACTAAAATGTATTTTAAAAACAGTCATGAAAGCACTAGACACGAAACTTTGAGCCAAGACTAGGGTTTCAATTCTAACCTAAATTTGCTCGTTAGTAATCTACGGCAGTTATATGTTCCGAACGTCCAATATTCGACGTGAAACATCAGATAACAAGCACTCAATACGGCTGCAAAATATACTGTAAGAGTCTCGTGGAGTCCGCAGTAATTTAGTTTCCAGTCGGCCTAATTGTAATTTGCGCCATTGCAGTCGTCGGAAGGCGGGTTAGCGTTCCCTGTAAGATACAGTTCGTAGAAGGTTGTTTTTCTGAACGGTGGATCCAACCTTTCGAGATTTAAAAGCACTCACGGTAATGTTGGTTATGCTGATACCATATGAGTGTCTGGAGCCGTCGTCACAAATGCTGGAAAGCTGTCTAATGAAGCCTCCAATTTTCGCCATCGTACAACCTGATAATAAGATTTCACAATCCGTACGTCACGTCACGTTGGCACTTCACGTAACATCGGTCATGTTACTTTAATTCCCCGCAAAATTTAGCGGAGAATTTAACTGACACCAGTCGCCGTCTCGTGTCGTGACGTCGCAGAGGGAAGTCGTGGTGTTGCGTCGTACCTCGACGTCACGTTACCTGACGTCACGGGACGTCTGGCCACATGACGTCAACATACCGTCAAATTTGGCGGGGATATAATACCGAACATATTGTCCCCGGAACACCTGTTTTACGTTTTCTGAACAAAGTATCAAACGACGGCCATCTAAAAACTGCATAATGCATTATAGAAATTTAAAGACGCGGGCATAGGGATTATTTTCTAAACGAAGCAAAATCGTCGCCATCTGCAAAGATACTTTCTTCAAGAGGAAGTAGTGCGAGACACTTTAATAAACGCAGTTATTAAGATATTTAAAATAAGATCTGCTCGTCCCACAAGTCCCTTCAGTGGTTCAGCTGTAGGAAAGCGAACGCCGGAGAGGAGGCCATTGAGGAGGAAGAAACCAGCTATCATGACGAGCAGAGAGCTCTATTAGAGGTTGCCTGTTTTGTTATTCGAAACCTGAAACAGACTACAACTATAGGGTGCTCCAAGTCCCCAGGCTGAATCTAAAATGGACCGTGAAAACCGACGCCTTTCCGTACCAATGTAAACTTTTCGTCAAAGGTGTATTTCAGAGATCGTTTTTTTTTTTTTTTCTGGTAAACTTACAAAGCGTAGCTCCATTTCTGTAAAACATAGTGCCAATAAACTTGCCAGGGCGGGCGGCAGCGCAGACGACCAAGTCCAATAGCGGGGTGTGTTTGGAGTTCGTATTGATAGATGGCATCGGGAGTAGCGAAAGAGAGCAGACGACACGCAGACAAAATCCGTTGGCAGCAAAAGCGCCGTCGTTATGTAGACACTTTTATTTTACTTTAAGTTTCGCTTTTATTGTCCGCGTTTATTTTTGAACCAAAGGTACATTTCAAAAATATTATGCTCATTTTATTAAACCACGGCGATCGCGAGCCGTCGAGATAAGGAGGTAGCGCCATCTATCAATACGAACGCCAAACACACCCCGCTACTGGACTTGGTCGTCTGCGTCGCCGTCCGCCGTAGACCCTGTCAAGTTTCGTGGCCCTATTTTTCACAGAAAGACAGCTACGCTTTGTAATTTTACAAGCAAAAACTAAGCTGGGTAACACACCTAGGACGAAAAGTTTAGATTGCTACGTGCAGGCGTCGATTTTCACGGTTCATTTTAGATGAAGCCTGGTGACTTGGGTCACCGTATATATTCGCTTACAGATTATGAAGCGCGTCTGCGTGGGGAAGCCCGAATTATACAATAATATCTCTACAGCCAATAAAATCACGAAATAACCCAAGCAACGAGGATTTTGGCCAAGCATTGGCCAATGGCTGGCGATGGTCTTTTGGCCAATGGCCAAAGAATGGCTGTTCATCGGCCAATGTTTGGCCGATGGTTGATGGCCAGTGGCCAATGACCAGAGAAAGGCCAGTCATTGGTTAATGGCTGGCCACTGTCTGGCCACTGGCCAAAGAACCATTACAAGCCGTTGGCCAATGATTGGCCAAATCTGTGCTACTTTGGACACTAATCGCTAAAAAAAAAAAAACTCAGAAGAACGAATTACAAAGCAACACGTTTGAACATAATAAGCAACACCATGCGTTTCCGTAGCTGTCATGACATTACAGGGTGTTTCAGCTAACTTCTGCTGAGATATAAGTCAACTGGTGCACGCAACACGTTTCAAACCAATTCAGTGGAGTTCGCAGTCCTATTTAGCACGTCACCATATGCTTCGCTATGTGCCAAACTGTCTAATTAACCGGGATTTACTAGGAATTGTTTAAAACTAATTTTTGCAGAAACCTTAAAATACGAAATTCGTAGAGCCTGCATAGAAACATTCATTTTTTTAGAACGCAGCTCTTAGACGCCGTTTCCGGGTTGAGAGGCGTCGCTGTCGCCGTCGCCGTAGCCGTCGGCATTACCACGCGTTGCACTATGGAACGTTTCCCATAATGACGTTACACATGACCTCACGTGTGACGTCACAAGGTTAAAATTTTCTCTCTAACCTTTGCGGAAAAAATTTTCTCTAAATTTAGCGTGAAAATGTTTTCGCTATATTTATCGCAAAATGTAGGCGAAAATTTTACCCTAAACACGTGAAGCCATCAACCCGGAAAAGTTTTTTCCCTAAATATAGCGCGAAACTTTTTCCGCTAAATTTAGCGGGGTAATTTTTTTCCTAAATTTACCGTGGAAATTTTACCCTCGCGACGTCACACGCGTCGTCACTTGTGATTTAACATAAATAAACGTGCGGTCACGTAAAAGTTATCGGAAAAACCTTTCAGCAAAACTTAGCGGAAACATTTCTCCGTGAAATTTAGCTGGGAAATGTTCGCTAAATTCCCGCTAAATGAGACGGAAGCAGGAGAGGAGGAGGGAAGGGTACGGAGGGGGAGGAGGGGAAGGAGGGGCATACCCTCCTTTCGTACTTTTCCCTCCTCCTCCTCGAGAGCTGCGCTCTAATTCGGAACTAAGAATTGTAAACGTCGTTTATTTTTTTCTTTCCTTCAAGGTAGACTGAGTGTTAATTTTTGGTTAGGTTTCGTTATTCCTTGGTTTCTTTTGGATTTCATGGCGCGAAACAACCAGACAAAGACATAATTCTGTCCTAAAGAACTGGGCTACTTTAGAAGGAGCTGAAATTCTATGCTCTTCAATATTATCCCCAACCAAAATGTGAAACGGTGCAGATTAAATGTTTGTGCTAACAGTGTCCCACATTGTCGATGACCTTATTCCGGTGACGATGTTCTCGAAGAGGCACAGGCAGAGATCACGGCACAAGCAAAGTGTTTATTTAGAAAAAACAAAACAAAACAATGCAGGAATCTTAAGACGGCTTTCTTTTGTTATCCACATTTTTTGTGCCTTTTTTATTACTGCGATTTGCTTGCGACACCATTATGATAGATCATATAAGCAACCGACAATGACATGATCAAGACAGTACATGAAAGCCCAAAATACCACATGCGACGACAAATAGCTGAACTTAGTACCTTAAATTAAAGACGCAAAAAGTAGGGCCGACGCATCCTTCGAAAGAGAGGACGTTTCGAAATGTTTTTTATTTGGGCACAGTTGGAATTCTTACGGATATCTTAGAGGAAAGGAAAACTTCAATGACGCCTTGCTTATCACAATAAAAGGACATATTGTTGGTTCGGCCATATCTACATTTCTTTCTTCTTCTTCAACTTCTCTGAGCGATTCACATTCCTATATCGACTTTCATTCAAGCCTGGTTGACGCCTTTAAAAATGTTTGACAGAAGAAAAAAAAACTTGTGTGTGAATAAAGTTCCGCTTATAGTACATCGATTGTGACGCAAAACCGAGTTTCAACTTTTGTTATAGCTTTTTTCGAGTATCGATATTTTACATTGGTGACGCGTATGCACATTTACTTTGAACAACTGTTCGTTTCTTTTTCGTTTTAGCATACATCGATTTTGAAAGACGATCCGGCTTTGCGTTTTTTTTTTGTGTGTGTGTTGTCCTTGACTCAATGACGACAGGAAACAAAACAATACGTTCTCAAAATATCTGAGTACCATTCGATCCCATTGCAGTAAATTATATATCTTACACATCTGAAATTTGAATAGATGACGCGAATTTATTTCGGGGAAAAAGTGACGGCAGCGTCGCTTTACATCGCATTCCGAGACACGACGCTTCTAGACATCCCAGTTGCAAAACTACGCTCATGTTTAGCGTTCCTCATGAATAATCACAAACAAATTTATATATTTTTTGCTTACTCTCGTCTCCGGCCAACCTGGCAGGCCAATGCGGTATGGGCGACGAAAATATTATAAATCATCCCAACCTAAAATTAGTAAAAATAAAGGGGATAACAATTGAGATTGTGGGACGGTTATGCTCATATTAGAAACGTATTCTATTATCGGGGCCACGGCGAAACAATGCTTTCGCCTATACTGGAAGTGAAGGTATTTAAAGATGACGGCGTCCTCGTGAAATAGGGTTTATGGATCAATTAAAAAAAAGGTTTCGTCCTTCAACAGAATGTTCCAAAAATATTTTGTTTTTTCACGACAAAAAAAAAAGAAGGAATGTCAACGTTTCCGAACGGATATTCTCCGCCTGTTAAGTGCTAGCGGTAAGGATCGGAAGCCAACATCTTAGAGTAACCTGTGAAGAAGAGCGACTCGGTGGACAATAAAAAAAATAAAAACAGCGCAAACAAAAATGTAAGGACACGCAGAGGGATCAGCAAAACACAGCTCTTTGTCTCGCTGTGTCTAATACTTATCCTTGTGTTATATTTTGCTATTTTTGTTTATTTGAAAATTAAAAAAATTTCGCTCTATAACTAAAAAACTATTATATATAACTTTTTAAAAATTATAGTGAGAAATTGGTAGTCGTCGTGTCAACACCCATGAGTATGATTAGTTTTTAAATTAAGGCATCCGGTTCGGGCCGCTTGCACCACATTGGGAGGAGACAAACCTATTGTGAATGGTAGTTTAATTCTGCGATAAAAAAACGACCCCAAAGACGTAATTTGTTTTTGTGAGAACATTTAAATTTTTTTACCGTTGTGATGGCTGTCGTATACACAAGGGGTTGGACAAATGGGGTGAACGAAAATATTTGAGCCACGATTAAAATCGGTGATGTATGTTGTGTGACCTGATATAATATAAAGGGTGACGAAAGACCCGCTTCCTTTTATTTGAAAATGTTTTTTTCGTCGAGAAATTTGCTCAGATTTTCGTTCAAACAGGTTTGATTGGAATAAAAACACCCCAATATTTTTTTAATGGCATGACAAATGTTTTGCTTACTGTGATAATGAACAATTAATTATTTTGACGTGTTGGTTGAGACGCTTGCGTCTACCAGGACAAATTTTCTATCATTGTGCAGCCTACACTAATAAAAACAGTTGTAAATGTCAAACTGAAAGCACTTTGAATTTGGAAGCAAAGTACAAAGCACCCGTGGCTGTTCGTCAAACGCACGAGACTCAGACTTCCTCCATCATGAGTACCCGTTGTTTCTTTTTTGTGGCTCAATGATCACTATTTTCTTTTTTCACGTCAGGCAGACAAAACATTATTTATTTTGTGTGTTATCATATCTTCACTTTAGCAAAGCCTCCAAAAGCATCATATAAAAAAAAAACATTCCCACTCTCATAATCGCTTTTTAAGTGATGTATTTTTACAGTTCCAGTGCAGAAAACGGTGCAACGCACTGTAGCATAAATGCAATAATGACAGGGGTTGGTGAGTATACTGGCGATGCTGAAAGCATGGCTCTCTTCTTTATTTATTTGTTTATTTGAATACCTTCAGGTGCCAGGGGCATTACAACACGGGTGGACACACAATATTGCTTTAGTAAAAATTTCAAAGGAAAAAGGCAACATGGTTATAAATGTTAGTCGGTCGTAGTCTTCGCAAAAGTCAGTCGTTACTGCTTTTATAAATACAATATTTGGTGAAATACTTACAAATGAGGCGTGAAGGTAGATGATTACGTTTCAGATTACGTTCTGGGGATGAAAGATTCAATGTAAGTTGAAGATTCACAATCAGGCGTGCTAAATTTAGACCGGGATCGATGCGGGGAGAAATGAAAGAGAGGCTAATGAATGGTTTGTCCTTCAGAGAAGCGTAGGAATGATACATTTTATGAAATAGGCATAAACAAGATATTTTACGGCGCAAGAATGGAAGGGGCCAACGTAGTTGTCATAAACAAAACACTTGCGGTGGGCAGATGGGGCTTCTCACGCCATTAAATCTTGATTATACAATTAATTTACAGACTAATCCCAGCAGGCTTATGCTGTCATTCAAAGGATATTTTTGTGGCTTATAGCCAGACATCATCTCCAATGTTTGGTGCTCTGCTCAGAAAAAAACGTGTTGCCAATTTGAGCCGGATTTAGTGCCTCACGAATAATAAAGTTGCTCAGTAATTTTCTGGAATACTTCAACAATAGATTGACAGTAGAAGACATGTTTGAGCTGCTGTATTTATCGAGTGGCGGGCATCCGAATGTAGCTGCAAAATTGAATCAGGTTGATACTGTGCTGTTTTCTTTAATTTAATGTTCAGTACATGATGCTGGGTTACTAGTTATAAAGCTGGTTGCTGGCCGAGTATCTGCTGGATGGCAACTGGGCTTCATAGCTAGCAGGTGGTTCTGCCCATCCGAGCACTTATCACACAGCCATTGACGAGGGTTCACCCGATGTTCTCTGCATGGACAGTGACGTGGAGCTGGATAGCAGCACCTGGAGAAGAAACAGGAGTAACAGAGAGGCATGTTTGGTAAATATGTTTTACTCAACCTATAAATCATGCTCCTAATTTTTTAAAGGAGCAGAAAAGCTTCCCAAATGGTCTTAGTTGTATGTACAGTTTCTTTTAATATAAAAAACCACTGGGAGCACGTGGCCGAGACGGTACTGGTAGGGGGTGCAATGTGCGCTCCGTGAGATTCCATTTTGCCTCGCAGAAAGAACACTCACTCGGGGCTATACTGGGCCTGAACATGCTTAACAGTTTTTGGTTTATGTTTAGCGGAAGATTGCGCTTCATTAGCGTTACGCTCAGAGATATGGCCAGGAAGGCTCGAAGCAAGCATATTCATTACTGCTTTTTATCAGTTGATTTTGGGGTGAAATTTCAAAACGGGCACTGCCAAATAAACAAATGTTTTAGATACAACAAATTCCTTATTTAAAAAAAAAAGATGTGTTCAAGATCGCATTCGTTAAATAGAAGGACATCACGAACCTTGCACTTTAACAGTCAGAATATTCGCCTTGACTTGAGTCAGTCTCTCAGACAGCCATTTCCGAGTTAGTAGCCGTGACATCAGGCTAATAAATATCTCCCCACCGCGAAACCGAAAACGGATAAGCGTGCGTAGCGCTTTAGCTGAGCCTCGAGTGAGTCCTCTCTTAGGTACATTTAAATCGCCCGGAGCGCACGCAGCACCTTTACAAGCCACAGCTTCGGCCAGGCGCTCCCAGTGGGCATTTCATTTTGCAGGAGACTATTCAAGGCTTGCACTAAAGAACTCAATAGTGACACGAATGGCGTCCTTATATTGCTATAGTACTACAGTCAGTAAATACAAAATAAAAGTAAGATAGACCACCTCAATGTGAACACAACATAAAACACGCAGTACTCTCGAAGGTTGCTGAGATCGTTTGAAAGCGGATTTTTATTTGCAGCATATCTTTTTTTTTTTTTTGCGTGGTAATAACACAAAGCTATAAACACAGCTTCCCCATAAAAACGATGTTTTCTGCCTGCTTTTCTTGAAATGCAGAGAAGTACTTTTTGATGTTTATGTTACTTACCTATAAGATTTGAATATAAAGCTGTGTCAACTTCTAGTGACGGCGCTGAATATATAAGCCCACAAAAAACAAATTCCCGGGCAATTAAAACGCCAGAGAAGAAAATCAGCTAAGAGAAACATACCATTCGACTTGATTATGTTTAATCAATAAATGGAATGAATGCTAGCCATATTCTTGTGAAAAAGTATTTTAAACTTTCATTGTAAAATAGGATCAGATTTATAATGCTGGAGGCCTACTAGAGGGACCAGCGGAAACAACCGACCCCGACATTCCTTTAATACATTCAGCATGAACATGAAGATACCTTTGCCAGGCTTTCCGTCTCTCGGTGCTCATGGAATAAGCACAAATGATTGCAAGACTGTCAAAATATATCTTCGCGCGCATACTGCATGGTCTTGAGGCTTAGGATGGCAAGTTGGGCTAGCTGGTTATTCATCACTGGATAATATGTCAAAAATCCATCCACAAAACGAAGGAAGATATGGGCAGGAAACGGCGTAAGTTTTATTTGAAAGGTTTATTTAAAGCAAAAACATATATATGTACTTTTACAGAAATTGACACCTGTTGGCAGAACACTGCAAAATAAGGTCAAAGCACATTCCCTCAGAAACATGCGCCACTGGCTCAACAGAAAGGGAAATTCTTTTTCAGACAACGACGATAAGGGTGCGCTCACACATAATGTTGCTACCCTCGGTTATTCTCAAGAACGTCACCTAGCGGTTCACTGTGTTTATTGTTAGCGCAAGCCCAAATTTTAAGAGAACTAGTTTCATTGGCTGTTACAAGACAGAAGCAGCGAGGGAAATTTTAAAATGCCCTCTTGATAAAATTCTAGGATAACAACATATGTGAACGCACCCTCTTTACCATTATAAGAGAAAGAATATAACAATCGGCAGAACCAGTGACGCTGGTTTTTGAGATTACTGCAACTTCACAGTGTTCTACCAGCACAGGTCGCTTCTTATCAGTATATATATTTTTTACCAAAATAAAACATTCAGCAGAAAGTTACGCGGTGGCCAGTCCAGATTTTCAATCGTTTCGGCCGTGCTTTTTCGCGTATTATCCAATCTTGAGACATGTCGGAGTATGATGTTTTTATCTGTCGCTCTAGAAGGACTCAAGCACACTGGGTAAACAGTCATGTCTCGATAATATGAATATTCTGCTACAAAGAAACTATTTCCAGGTATTAACTTGGTAACTACCTGCACTTTATTCTGTTAGTGTCGACAGCTCACATTCTGGAGGCTTCTGGAAAGAAACGAAGGTGATAAGATTTATGAAATATCACTGTATCGAATTTCCAAGTGTTAAAATGAATGACTCCATGCTCTGAAGCCGCATAGCAGGTTTATCTGCAGTACACCAATGCATAGTGGTTGTATGACAGTTTTTTTTTGCGGCGGCAGAACACACCAGAGGCAAATGACGTCCAATATGGAAACTCATGAATATTTGACATTCGGATCGACCATCAAGTAGGCCTACATGTTGTCATGGCTGTGGATGTCAAGAGGGCAACATTCATATTTGCAATAAAACTTGAAATAATAAGCCACATGGAGAAGGAGACAAGAAGTCTTGTGTTGCTAGATATTTCAGAGCCCTTTGGTTCAACTACTCATGAAAAGGAGTGGCGTAAAAGCGGGACAGAACACATTCCGATGCATGGAATAATAATAAATCTAGAAAGCACTACAAAGGTGGCTTAGAGATGTCGGGCCACGCAACATTCCTGTATTGGAACCAGTCTTTTCAAAGGTTGTGAATGATTTTTATTTACGCTTGATGTGAAGAACTTAAATCCAAGTGGAATGCTATATTACCTCAAGTTCCAATAAGGCATAGGCAAAAGTCCACCAGAGGGATAGGTGGATAGATAAAAACGGCTGTACTCTTTATAATGGTCGGTAGTGCCAATGTATATGATGGTACTATAGTAGCGGCTGTGCCGGCGTCGAAAGAGTAAGCCCATGGCTCGAAAATCAGGTTAAGCAAACTACGAAGCCAAGGATTGTTTCAATACCGAGGCAATGTGTATCATGTGGCAAAATCATGCCTGACATTGGAATCACACAAGCGGGAAAGCTCTCAAGGCAGTTTACAAAACAAGGCCATGTTAGAGTTCTTTTGAAAACGAACATGGATTGAACCTCAAAAATGCAATCTAAGAGATTATAATTCTTATAATGCCAAATTGTGTGAAGAACTGGCACCATGTTACCATCATATACGTAAACATGATTAATTATTGGCTGACTCGGGATATCTTTCGCTGGGCATTTGGTAGCTCATGGATTGGGAAGGCGAGTTTGCGGGATAGCGTACAAGCGTGTGCCTACTTGATAAAATGTTCCTCCTAAAAATATCCAGTTCTATACTAAAAGCAAAACACGACATCCCAGATACAGCATTTAGATCAAGGAATGATTCAAAGACTAGCTGAGAATTTGTATAATCTGGACTAGACGTGCCTGTACATTTATAAATACCCAGGCATGTCTCGTCAGTTAGCCCATTCACAGGCATTCGTTGACGGTCACGAGAGCCAGCAGATTGTCTTTGGCAGCTGACTGTCAGCCACTCTGTTTCTCCGTTCGCAGTGCCAGATTCGTGAGCTCCCACTGAATAACAAAAGAAACAAAATCTTGAATTTTTTTTATGACTGCATTGAGAATATCTCAGCAGCCGATGCAAGATGCTACCGTACGGCGTCTGGAATGCGGCTCAGCCTGGTGTGCTTAGCGTTCTATACAACCCACGGATCAAACATGGTTCCTAAGCGACAACGTTAAATGACCCAACGAGAGCCGGCACGTTATGTTGTCGCGTGTCGCAGTCCTGGCGGCTGGACGTACGACTTCTTCTAAAAACTATGAGCCAAGGCAATCGTCGATGTCCTTGCAACATCTAAAAACCTGGCTGCTGAATCGTCCGTGGACTGTCAATCTGAGGTATATTTTATTCCCAGCATCAGAAACTACCTCAACCCGCATGATGTTCACAACTCGTAAGAAATTCCCCAGAAATTTCCTTCTGGAGAAACTGGGGTAGCGATAAAGACAAGCTTTACGCACTAACAAGGCATTTGACAAAGCTGCCATGCGTAACAGCAAACAATTTAGAGTATAGAAGTTTGTCTTGTTCAAGCATTTCGAAATTACGTTTGTAGGGTTCATGTCCGATACCCCGGGACCCTGTCTCCGGATCAACATGAAACAGACCCGCATAGCTCTCGACAGAGCGAGTTTATTCCACTAACATTCTGCTGGGGGATTTCGGGATCGGGAGAGGTGATCGAGGAAGCCTGGAAAAAGTGCGCCACCACTGTTTTCTGCATGCCGATCGTCCCTGCAGTGCTAGTTCACACCGCATCCTGGGGACGTCGCCGTGGAGGGTAGAATTCGGGGTTCAAGTCCGGACCATCTCACCGGGCCGTCACCCGAGTCGACGTCGCGGTCGCCACCCCCGCGAACGTCCGCCGTGGCCCGTTTCCAGCTCAAGAGTACCTCATGCTCTCTCCCGTTGTTCGCCATCCCAGTTTCCCTCGCTGTTCCCGCGGTCGCCGCTCACCAGACAGGCGGGAGCCTCCTGTCTCCCATCGTGGGTAGTCTCCCACTGGAGCTCCCAGTCCGGCTGTGCCATAGCACGTGTAGGTCCTCGGGCGCCGACGCTGTCCGGGAGGGGGTCCTAGGATGTCCACCTGCGACACCGTCGATATCTTCAATATGGCTCCCGAGGGAGGAGGCACTCGGGCACCAAACTTCAAAGGCGCGGTCTTCGCCACGGAGGCGACCGACGTGTCTCCAGGCGCCGTCGTCCAGTTTTTGACCAGATTGGGGCTGACAAGACCCCGCACGTTCTATTTCTGGGTTCTCCCAAGTGTCAAGCTCACACGCAGAGATTTACGTTGGTAGGGACACTGAGTCGCTTAGTAAAAAGACGCATGTGACACACCACACGTAGTTTGCTGACATTCAGAGAAATGAAGGCTGCATTTCCCGGGTGGATGCTGATTAGGGTGGAAATCTTGACTTTTCCAAACACCGAATTCCTCGATATTACACTGTTTTTCCGGTTCCTATACACTGTGCAGTAAGTTGGGTTAGGAACTAACGGTAATTGAAAACTGCATGAGTCACCTTTACACTTATGCGTTAACTTTGCAAAGACCCAATTCATCCTAGTAACACACAACACCATAAAACTATTGTAAAACAACAATCGTGCCACCTATGTCAGAGTTAGCGCTCAACCCCTTCTTTTAAAACATTTGAACTCATCAAAGGACATATCAAATGCCCGCTCGACTATTTTAACCAAGGTTAAACAACTATGCGAAAGAGACATCGAGCGCCCTGTCGCCATCAGTGCTTGCTATTTCAAGACCGGTGGACAACATGGGGCTAGAACATGTAAAGCGGCAAAGCAGGAAAGGAGGAGTGCAGTGTCGAAAAGAGCTAGATAGTAATATATTTGTGGATACCTCTCTGCAGCAATAGAGCCAAAGCTAGAAATCTAGAGAACGCTGTTTCACTGAACAGCTGAATAAAGTTCCACCAAAATATTTTGCTGGGTGACACTTAAAAATTAAAAAACAAAAAACAATTGTTCCTTTTTGCTTTGATTTAGAATGTTAGTATTACATTTGCCGGTATGCGCTAAACTTGTAGCATTTCTTTTTAGCTCTGTTGTGTGTCCTTGGTTTAAGTTCGCCGCAAGTTCTCTAGTTCCCTGCAAAACACATATGGCGTTTTTACCATATGCATCTTTGGGTGTCATCGGTGTGGTTTATCATCGGTTCATCCAGTGAGCTCGGCGCTTTGTTTGCCGTGTACGATTTTGACAACGTTCGGCAACTAAAAGTGTTTAAAGCAAACCAAGCAAGTGGTGTGCAACATGTACAAGTGGGACAGTGGGAACCGAGACTCCCAGCTTTTTCCGTAGAGTGGTTGGTTAGCGAGATCACTACTGCAACCAAGCAGGGGTGGGTTTCGAGCCCAGGACTTCTGGGTTCTGCGGCGCGAGCTCTCGCTACACTTATTTTGCGCTGTGGTTTATCACTGATCCACCCTAGGGCCAGCCGTAATTAAATGCTATCCAAATGGAATGTGACTTTGTCCAGCGGCGTGTGCGGGCTTTTATTTTGATATATCACGCCCGAGCAAAATAATTTTAAGCAGCAGAAGAGTTTACGTATCAATGACTTGGAAATACTGCAGCGCTGAGGAAATTTGTCTAATTAGCTGAATGGACGCGGCTATCTGCGTCGGTTGCAAGACATAAAATTCTAGGATATTGACCTCCGATGTAATATACCTTGTAAGTCTGGTTGTGTACTTCAGTCAAAGCATTGGAGTTTTGTTTAAAAACGGGCGAAACGTTAGGAAATCGGCGCGAATATGCCTGAGAGCTCGGCGATCTCGGTTCAGGTCCCTCAACCGCGATCCCCGTTCCAAAAGATTCACTGTAGCAACTGCGTGGTTTGAACGCAAAAACCGAAACTGAAGCCGAGACAAAATATCTCCGGAACTACTTGGTATGCTAACACAGCCATTAGCTCTGCCTGCCTTTCCCTTCTCTAGCTTTCTCTTCACTGCCACAGGAAGTTATGCCCAATACAAAATGGGTTGCTGCTTTGTTCTATCGCAGATTAAAGTTGATGTTTAGTAACAAAGAGAAGCCACTCCGTCATCGACCACTTTTTTATGATGCTTTGTTGGGGCCAAAAAATGTGAAAGACGTTTACAACTTCCTGTAAGGCCGATATAGAGCGCAGCTCTTGAGGAGGGGGAGGGGAGGGTAGGTCCCTCCTCCTCATCCGTACACTCTCCTCCTCCCCTCCTGCTTCTTTCATGCGTGAAACGCGCGTCGTCACACGACGCTTCGGACAGGTGCCGAAACGTCAGGTGGCGTTTCGGCATGGTGACGTCACTCGTGCCGAAACATCACGCGCCAAAATGTCACCGTGCCGAAACGTCCACGAGATGCATTATGGGAAACGTCACCATGCCGAAACGACACCGCGGTGCATTATGGGACGTTTCCCAGCGTGCGCTTACGCCGACGGCGACGCCGACGCCGCTCAAGCCGGAAACGGGCGCCCAAAAACTGCGCTCTAAAATGTTTTTTTTTGATACTGATTCCATGATCAGAATGAGGTTTCCATGTTACGTTAAAAGTGATGTGAACACCTGTATACTTGAACGAAGTTAAAGATGTGAGGTGAGCTTTACTATTGAGTATGGTGATGGTGGCGTGTTAAGACGAGATACCATCATAGTTTTACGTTTGTTAGTATTGAGTCATTTGCCATAATTTACGCCATTCCGAAACCGCACATAGGTCAGTCTGAAAAAGTGCAGCATCAGATTCGTTAGTAATTTCAAGAGATATTACACAGTCATCTGATAATAAGCTTATCATGGGATGATACACAGATTGGTAAGTTAATATTAAAATGAGAAACAAAAGGGGTTCCAACTCATAACCCTGAGGAATACCGGAGGTAACATTACTGAGGAAATGATTTTCTTCATTTGTAGTAACAAATTGTCCCCGATAGGTTAGAAATTATTTATTCCACGACAATGTTTACATGCAATATTGAGTTTATCAAGCTTATAAAAAAATAGTTTGTTAGATAGTTTGTCAAAGGCTTGGCAAAAGTCAAGACGCAATCAACCTGAGAT
Organism: Ixodes persulcatus; assembly: GCA_013358835.2. Taxonomy (NCBI): domain Eukaryota; kingdom Metazoa; phylum Arthropoda; class Arachnida; order Ixodida; family Ixodidae; genus Ixodes; species Ixodes persulcatus. The sequence goes on along the minus strand of JABSTQ010009675.1, from coordinate 1,107,737 downwards.
CTACTGTCAAGGATGGAAAATATATCATTAGTAAAAGTAAGAATTTGAGTTTCGCAGGACAGCGATTTCCGAAAACCATGTTGCGAGAGTGAATACAAATAATTGGACATTAAGAAACTCACAAGATTATATTAAATTATGCGTTCTAAAATTTTACAGGGCGTGCATGTTACGTAAATTGGTCGATAACTAAGAGGGTCATTTTTGCTATTTTATTTATAAAGCGGAGCCAGCTTTCCTGTTTTTCAATCATTTGGTAAAATTATAAGATCAAGTGATTGTTCAAACCTTCTTATAATAAAAAAATAAATGTAGTATTTTGTTTCCTGTTCCGAGTTGCGAATGCTGAATATTAGTTATACACGAAGCATGCTTGTTTGAATAACGAACGGACGGCGCAAACTGGGACAGTGCTGCTGTCATGTAGAGCTGCCGAGCCTGTCGGCTGTCGCAGGCTCCGGAAGCTGCAGTGAACTCTAACCACATTTTTGATCTACCGAAATACGAAACGCTGCACCCCCCCCCCCCCCCCTTGAAGCAATAAAAAAACAATTACGCCACACTGACGTCACTAAACTTACTTGAGCGATTCGTAAATAATTTTGAATGGGGAGTTTCATGTCGCAAAATAGAAACGTGTATCCAAATTGCGTGTAAGAAAAAAATATGCAGCGACTTGTATTTTTAACATCCCATAACCTCTGAAATGAAGAAGTAAAAAACAAAAATGTTTTTAAGACATTCAAGCAGTCGCTCCGGGGGAGTGGAAAACGTAGTGCTCTAATCGCCTGGTGTATGCATTCCGTCAAATGCAATGAAGGAGTAATAATACTCGCTGTAGCTCATGGGATGAGGCTTGATTGGGTTGGTCGCACCGTAAGAGGACACCCTAATTTGGAGCGGTCGTTGGAGGGAGGATAGAAAGGTGGGTAGAGGAAGAGAGGTTAAAGGGATGTGAAGGAAGATAGGGGTAGGGTGGGAGTGAGAAGTGTTGTCACGTCAAGGGAGGTATTTGGGTTATGTGAAGCAACGTCACGTGACTTCGATTTACCCGATGAATTTAGCGGAGAAACTAAATTGATGTATAGGTCAAGTAACGTACATTTTTTTTCCACTAAACGATACAATGAATCTGAAGTGGTGGAGCGGTTACGTTACGTCATGTAATATTACGTCAATCTCCCAATCAATTTCACGGAAAATGCATGAACGGACAGACGAACGGGTGGATAAACTAATAAGATTGAAGGATTTTTTTTAAATATTTGTATGGTTTAATGTAACGGTAATGAATCGTCATCCTCTTCTCTAAATAATAAACGACCTTTCTTCCTTAGACATCATACTTCCTGGGGATAACCTGCCCAGTTCCTGTGTCCTGACAACCATCGTCCGGACAGGGAAAAACAAAATAAATGCACACCCTGTTTTGACTTTAACCGAGATACCAAAGAAACAGAAGTCTAGACCCCGGTATTGAATAGCCCTCTCATTCTTGGTGCCTGCTTCTTTCTCTTTAAGAGTTGCTGTGTGGAGACGGTCAGCACAAAATCAATTTTCGGACGCCGACATTTTTTCTTTCCAAACGATAATGGCATGCGACCCCCCGAGTCATTTCTGGTTGAATGAGTTTTTTTCTTTATTCATATTCGTGGTTCGTTTGATCAGTATATTTATTACTGACCTATTTTGGCGATGCTTCAGTTCTAATGCTCTCCCGACAGACGGAAAGAGGCATGATTCCAGTCGTCTTCCGTGGTCAATGGCCACTATTCTAAATCTTTCAACATTATGCTCTCACGCTGCTCATGCAAGCCAATAAATGATCAATCAGAAAGAAACATATAAGGATAGCATATTGCACTTCATTGTGCTTCCACATGTGTAAACCTAGCAAAAACAAACGTTAATTGAGTCAGCTTCAAAGATGCGCTTCTAATCAGGAAAAATATTGTCACGAATGACGAGGTGACAAACAAGGAAGAACTGAGAAAACTTAAACGTTTAATGAAGCGAACTTGTGCCCAAAATAAAAGGGAAATAGAAAATAACAGCAGAGCGTCACGGGCGTCGAAGTCGGCGTAACAGCTGAGTCGAACGCTGGGGCGAGACTGACTGCTCCTCGGCACGCGGAGCCCCTTATGTACACGCGTGAGCTTCTGAGACAGTCGGTGTAGAACGTTCGGCGCGTAGAACATTCGGACCTGGAACAAGCAACGGGATTCTCGAATTTACCAGAACACTAACCTTTAAGAACAAACAAAAGACTCGACACTCCCAGCGATTGAATCCTGGCTCTTCGCGTGGGAAGCAAATACGATAACCGTTAGGTCACGGCCGCGCTGCCTACTTGGCCAGCGGCGCGCGCGGAAATATACAGGTAGTAGGTTCAACCAGAAGCATCGGGCTCAAGGGATGCTTGGAAATCGGCCGCGGCATGTTTTACTTAACAAAAGATTTCTTAAACAAAATCCGGAAAACTAATGCAGCGACGCAAGAATAAATAAAAAAAAGTCGACAAAATGCATTGCCGTGCATTGTGTATTTTCATTTTAGATGGGAATGAAGCGCGCAGTCGAATACAACATTGCGGCTATGCGGACGGTAGGTAATTTCTTTCATCGACTAAAATCACTTAAAACAATATAACACTTTGTGTTTGAGTGCACCGTAATAAATAAGATATATCGATACGGCAGTATTTTGATCTTGAGGAAAAATTAAGAGACGTTTGAGTTGGTTCACGAAGCACAGGAAGGCCAGATCGGTCTTGTATCGATGCTTTATCGGTCTCTAAGAGTTGTACAATGTCACAGCCCTACTAAAGGTACTGAGCACTCTCCAAATACGTAAAGAACTTGGGACTTTGGAAAACGCCCTAGCGTGAGTTTCTTGAAAGAAAAAAAAAACAAAAAAACATTGGACAGCGCAACCCAAGCCACTGCGTTTCGTTATATTTGATGCTGACGCGTAAGGTTTCTGCAATAAAACAACACTAGAAATGCAGCGCAGTGCGTTTTGTAAATTTAATTCGTGTTTATCTGTGTGAAGTCTTCATGACCCATTTGTTGGCGCCTTCCTTTTCCCGTTTCGAGGAAAGCGTCGTGGTCAAACAAAAAAAAAAATAAGAAGAAAAATTTTTTTTTTGTTTAATAAGTTTTGGAAATGCAAATATTGTTGTTTCCTATGAACATATATGGACATTGAAATAATATTATAGTCCCAATGACGGGACCACACTTAGAGTAAAAAACGATGAGCAAGAAAAGAATCATTCACCGTAAAAAAATGTTGCCGAAGAATTATGCCTTTGACACCACAATCATGGATAGATGATCCTAGCGGGATAGTAAACAGCACTCAGAAGAAAGATGGCTTAGAGTTCTTTTCATAGACTGTGAAAGGTGTACACGTGGAAACAGGCAAGACCGTTAGACAAAACACTTATGCATTCATTATTTTATTCATGCATCCTCAAATTTCGAAACTCTGTCGGCAGAAAGCTAACCTCTGTAACAATTTTATCACACAAAATGGCATACTTTCAAAGTTACTCAAAGGAGTAGTCAGTTCAACCTTTTGACGCCCCCCCCCTTTCCCCCCGTGTATAGTATATTAGTCCTACCCTTGCAATAAATAAACTATTGCTAAAAGCGCGCACTTTGTATTTTTTCGAAATGAATTGTATCCCGTGGCAAGACAAACACCCTCAAATGTTTAATGTGAGCTCGAATGTTTGAATTTATAATAATATCAAAACTAAAAAGATAACCTTATTTTTTATATTTTACCTTCAAGTGGCGTTTTAAAGCGAATCGGATGGAAATCTTATTTATGTGGTTCAGATGTTTGAGCTGCTATCAATTTTCATGTAACTTTCAAATGTGGAATCTCATCATTTTTCTATTGTAGTATCATACTGATTATACCTCCGATTTAAAAATTTATGTAAACAAAATTATATACGGAAACAGTAGTTCTGCCAAAATGCGAAAATAAAGTACCTAATACAGCGCGATCGAAAGGCAATCGAAATGTAGACACTGTTTAATGGTACTTTGCACACGAGCACTGCAAATATAACGAACAACCTGAGCGTGATCAAAACATGCATACTTCTTTCCATGACCAGCTGTCCCGAAGTTTCTTGGAAAGCATCACCTGTAAAAACGCTGTTGAAAAACAAATATTTGCATAGATACCCAAAATCCAGATGTAGCACAACTTGTGGCCACGCCGAACGCAGTTTGGATTCATATTCACGAGAAGTGCTTATATTTGCCCAGACTGTGGTCAACATAAAGTAAGCGATTCATGAGTTTAACGTGTTTAGACATATTTGACTGATTGAAAAAGTTACACGGTCCGCATTTTTTGGTATTAAGATTGAGAAAATCTTCAACTAGCGTATTTTTAATTACAATAATTTATTATTTCGTCTTGAAACATAGTTATGTCATGACTCCTGTCATATCAGTCACAAACATTTCGGTTTTTAAACTTAGTTTATGAATTACTGCCAAAGTAAACATATTATGAAAAAGTTAGGATGTTACCTACCCTTCTCTGAATTCGTCGTTTGAGTGATTTGATAAAGGAGACGCAATCCCGGGTCATGCAGGTTGAATCTTCGATCCTACAATTTCTAGGCTGTAGCGTTATGCGTACTTTTTTGAAGGAAATCACTTGAATGCCAAGTGATTATTTTAATATAAAAAGTGTTAGAATACTCTCCAAGGCATGCAAAATAAATAAGAAAATGCATTTAGCAATATAAGCAAACTAGAAAGTATCCTTCATCGATGTAGATAAAGTATAGCGAAATATCTTTAACATGATACATATATCTTTGCCAGTCCATGCGATTCATTGACAGCCATTCCGATCTACTGTGTAAAGCGGCAGCTCCGAGGCATTTCGCTAGTTCAGCAAGCAGCGAATTTATTTTAGACGTTGATATCACATTTTGAAGAGCTCAAAATAAAAATGCAGATATCATTTTATCCGATTGTATTTGACGCTTGGCTGAGGACGCGACGGAGAGAATGAAGCGAGACCGGGAAAGTGGTTCGTGTATTGTAACTTTCGTATATTATACGGCTATTATTGCATCACGTTTCCGATAAGAGTATGACGTCGTCGGGAGTATGAATACTGCGACGTGCTTATGCTTCATCCGCGACTCAGTAATATATATTCTCTGTGGGTTATATACACACCTTATTCGTTTTATCCAGGAACAGAATATATGTGATACTGAGTGGAAACTTCGAGATGACAGATTGCGGTTCGTTTTGCGGGGATTGATAATATACTTTGGGAGTTGGCACTGCTGGGGAATGCGACGTGCCAACCATTCTAAAAGCCAAAAGGACTTTCGACAAAAACTTGCTGAGCGTCGCTTTCGATATTCGTTCCAAAGAACATGGATGAAAAAGAAAAATTGTCAACAATACAAAAATCCGCCGTTCAGCGCAAAGTCTACCCAGAGTTCAATATCTGTACTATGGCTTTACGACAATTTAATGCGAACAAAATAACAAAAAATCAACGCGAACGTTTTGTCATATTTGTTTTCTCTATGCAATCAATACGAAGCGATTAAACAATGCGCCTGGGAGAAGGCTGCGTAACAATTGGTGCATTGAAAGTGGAGTTTCTGGTTTTCGCTGTATATGAAAGACTAAATAAGTATAAAATAGTGAGTTATTCATTTTACCTGGATATTTATCGCAGTATATTCCTAATAGTAGCTACCTGTTCATCTCCTAGTAGAGTCATTGACAGGTTAAAAACTGAAGGAAGAAGTTTTTTTTTTTTTCAGGTCCCGCCCTTCCATTGAAGATTGGGCCACAGCACTTGAACTGACTGCGCAAGGAATACCACTTGGTCTGAAAAACAGGTCGCATGAATTTTACAACGGCGTGACACTCAGAAATGTCACCTTGGCAAAAAAAAAAAATAATAAGAACACGCAGAAATCAAGTGATCGTCAAATGCGATACCTCGTGTCTTTCTCGCTACCGATTGCTCAGTGCAAACACACTTTTGGACGAACGTAAACACAGTTTCACGCCAATGCTCGCACTTGCGAAAAACTCTCTGGTTACCAACCAAATTTACTGGCCGGAAAAAGACGGCGCCGTTCAAATTTATTGCCAACCGTCGCATTCGCGCGGCTCCGGTCTCTCGCAGATATTAGAGCAGACTGCCTTTAGCTAGCGTGGTGCTCGAAAACATGCTCTCGCAGACTTTCTCTCGCAGTTAACACTCACCCGCTGGGCGGATAAAACCCCCAACATTCTCATGGCGATACGAGAAGACAATATTGAAATAAATAGCAAACGGAGACAACCTGTGTACGGACCACTCACGCCAATTTTATTCCAAGGATCATCTTTATGGGCACTGTCTTCGTCGCTCAGATGCCTCTTGCCGAACAGGATTGAATAATTGAATCTCGATCAGCATTTCTGCCGACACAGTCATACCATCGAGATGCCGCCATTTTCAAAAGTTGAGAGCTTTTGACAACTCCAGCGGCAATCCCAACAACTCGGCCGGCTCGGCTGGCTTGGCCGGCTTGGCTAGGATGTGACGCCGGCAAGCGCCATTTCCTCCGTGCGTTCCTACTGGCTGCAGTGGCGTGGAAACCTTTTTTTTTTTTGCGCGGGAAGATTCGGTCCCGGACCAATTGCTCCGGCGGTCGAGTATTCCATCACTGGAGAGATGATTCTCCCTCCCGGCGTCAATTTCTTTTACATGCTATTGTGTATATATATATATATATATATATATATTGTGACGAAGAGAAGAGGCACGAGTCTTCGGGGACGCTTCGGGGATCTTCAATACCCGTGTAAATTATAAACCCCCATCACTGAATCCGACTTCTCCTACAATATATATATATATATATATATATATATATATATATATATACATATATATCATTTCAAGAGACAACAACATGAGGCCCTTTCATACGGCGTATGGCTTATGCATCCAAAAAACGACTAGGCTGGGCAGACCATACAATTTTGTTTTACCTATTTTTTGAACGAGTGTATGACCTTCTAATGTTTGTGGAGTGAGACAGTCAGTCTCGATGGACAGCGGTGTCGCGTATATTGTGCCACGCGACTGTCAGCGTGCATTGCTCAAACAAATATATCAATGAGCTCAGTGCAGTGCTCTATCTCGAGCAAGTGTTTACCCGTACGAATGTAGTAAATACATATTTTGTGTGGCTTGAGACTATAATTTTTTTATTCCATTTTTGCAGAACGCTCAGTCGTCGGATCGCGGGATGTTTCGTCATGAGTTTTTTAATCTGGTTAATCCACATGATCTCGAGTAACAACTCCTAAATAAGATCGCAGTGGTGCTGGATAATTGTCACCAGCTAAACAAGGTTAACGTGCGGAACAGGTTGAGGACGAGTGCTTCGTCAGCGTCTGGATGTGAGTCATGTTCCCTGAGTGAGTCCTGTAGACCCTGCCGAGCGCTGGCGCTGAACTTATGTGCACTTTATGCATCGCGTTGGCATTCATTAGGTGATGCTGAGATTGATTCATCATTACAGCTTTTTATTGAAGAAGTAGTCTTTAGCCTCCGTGAAATACGGTAAACCATAAAAGCAGTCCTTCGGAGAGCCTTTATTTGCTGCTAACTCAAACATTACCGCCGGTGAAATGAATTAAAGATCCTATATCCGAAACCTTTTCCTTTGTTGTTTTAAATTTCTGTTCAGCGATCAATATATACACTGGACAATTATGAGCATTAAGTTTAAACATGTTTGGTCTTATGACGAGGGCTTTTATGGGATTTTTGTGTTAAGCAGCCGTGTTTGCACAATTTTGAAAATTGGCGGTTTAAATTAAGTATATGCTTAAATATAGCATAAAACATATTTGTCATAAATTAATCATCGATTGAATAAAAAGAACGTAGGACATATTTGTGCATGGTTAACTCAGCTAACATTTTGTTTCTCGTAAATTTCAGAAAAAGTTTATATACGACTAAAGTGTAATGAACAAAAGAAGCACTCGGTCAAATTTACAATATTTGAGACGCACAAGCTGGCTTGCACCCTTGTTTTTCTTCGTTCATTACTTCGTTGTAATTAACCCTTGAATTTTGAAATGGCTAAAAGACTTATCCTTCATGCCGGAGGCAACCAGTAGTGCTACTTTTCACATTTAATGAAGCATTTGTCACAACAAAGCTGCAACGTATTGAAGAAACAAGGATCTGGAGCTGTCTGCATAAAAGGGCGTTGAGACGGTACGAGCTAAAGGAATCTGAATGATGTGTGCAAATGAGTTTTAAGAAAACTTGACGTTTTGTGTCCAAGGGCGGGAAGGTTAAAATGTGAGGTTTAAGTAATCCAAATCTTTACATTCATCGTCACCAATGGTAATTCGGCCACTACGTAAAATAAAAAAGCCCTTATTTTAGTATCCCGAAGCTCTAAGAACTGCAAAGCCCGTGGAACGATGCGTGTGTCACATTGAGCTGTTGCTCGTTTCAAAAATAAATCTTTATTTAGAAAAAAGTAAATGTTCGTTCAAATTCACTTCTGTTGAAAACAATGCCACACCGCCTTTAAATACTTTTTCTAGACCACATGCATTTATTAAATTTGATGAGAAATGTTTTCAAACTAAACATAAAGCGTGAACGTAAAATTGCATGATATTACTGCAAAGAAATTGTGCTCAGATCAATGCCCCCCTTAAATATCAATTGACATATGCATTTTTGTGGCACACCAGCAATCTCACGCCTCCTTAAACACTCACATATATAAATTCAAACTTCCAGAAAGTTCATCTGCAACACAAAGCAAGGCGTTGACACACATGTCACGCACTTCCATTGAGCTTTACTGAGAAGAAAATGTAGTGTGGTTGACATATCTGTCACACGTCATAAACAAGTACGTGGCTTGTAGTAGTTATACCAGAGTTCCTAAGAGAGTTGGATGCGAGAAGTCGCCTTCCCCTCTTTCTAACGTTCATTTACAAGCCTGAGTTGTCTGTTCTGTCATGCATGTGTCAATCAAAGGAGGACATCTTGCACTTTTAGGGTGAATAATCGTGGAATCCCTTTATTTTGGTGTTCTAAATGCAGCGTCCAAATTTAAATTCGCTACGTTTATTCTGCACAACACGGCTCAAGCATGTTTCGGGAACCACAGTAAGACGGCATTTAGACACCACTTCCGTACTTCGTAAATTGTTCACACAGCCTGAAAAAAAATCGATAAAGAATAAAAAAAGTTGGGTTAAGGAAAATGCAACCGAGAATGCCCTTAAGGCGAGAGCTTGACAGGCCCCATCTAACCCTCACAACCTCCTCCTAGGCTTTCAGCCTTACGGCTACACAACGAACGATGCTGCTCCTTTTTGAGGGCACGTCTCTTCTGTCCCCACATCGACCAAGCGTTCACCGTTGTGCGTGCTTCTTTGAGCGTCCCGTCAAGCACCGCTTTAATTAGGCAAAGACACGGCATCCCTTGCTGACACTGTGGAGAGTCTTTTCGCCTGTGTTCGTGACGATGGAACGTTGGTCGTGCCTTCAGGGTTTAATCAACGCAAGTTGACTCTAGCGGCAGCTCCTCTTCAGTATGAGGCTTTTTATTTCGGTCGTGTCATTTTCTAAAGGACAACGGTATACCTATTGTACTCATCGATAAACGTAATGGTGTGAAATTATAAACGATTATTAATGATATTACTTGGTATACATCATTTTGTGGAAGAATGCTTTCCCCTGCTACCACCACAAGTAACCAGCTCTCAGATTTACACTTTTAGATATAACAAACTCAGGTCATAGGACGTGGAATTTTTATCGCGAAAATAAGTTTTCTATGAAAAAGACCGCCTGATAATATTTATTCTCAAACCGAAAGCACCACATTTTCACGAAAGCATACGCTTGAAGACCGATATTAAGAGAAGACCATAGGCAAGACAGTATTGAGAATCTCTAAATGAATAACCCGTACTGGTCGAATGCAATACTTTATACAAAGCAACAAAATAAAAACAAAATCAGGGCGCCAACAGTCTTTCGGCTAATTCGTAAAAAAAAAATTCAATTCGAAGTGGAAAATTTTTACATATGTATATGTATTGTTATGCATTTAGAAACCACGTAAGATGACCATATGCCTCGTGTTAGAAGCAAGGTTAATCAGGTCATCTATTTCAAAATTCTTATCCAGAGCCTCGGCCGAAAAGTCCTTATATCTTGTACTTTATCCTTACTTCTTATTTTTCTTACTATTTTTCTAGTGTGTTGTGTTAACGACTGATGATTCAACCATGATTTAATTTGCTGTAATCGACTTAATTTTCGCGAATCGGGCAAAAGCTGAAAATTTGAAATTATTCGCGGGTTCTAATTTTCGCGAATCGAGTGTAGCTTCCGTAGCGTTCACATTTTGCCCGAATTGTTCGCGGGACGTATTTTTCGCGAATCGTCGGCCATTCGCGAAATTCGCGAAAATTCGGTCCCCGCGAAAATTGAGTCGCTTTCAGTATGTAGAGCTGCCAATAATATTGGTATGTCGACTAGTGTATGAAATAATTACCAATGACGGGTATATAAAAATATTGCAATAACTTTATACGGGATAGCACGTTACAATATTTACACTTCACCAATTTATTGTCAGTGGTATTTTAAAACAGCCTCATGATCATGACGACTAGTGCTGCCAGTCAAAAGGCCTTATTAAACATTAATATATTTTCGGAGTGTTGGATCTTGAAAGCTGAAACGGCTGCTCGAAAACAAATACAAGTATACAAAAAATGTCAATCCCTTTGTTATTATATTAAACATTATTAGATACAACAAACTCATATTCTTGTGTTTGAGCTGTGAAATGTTATAATTTTTAAGCGTAAAAAATAGAACAATTTAAAAAAAGGTTGTTCTGCTTAGCTTTTCTTGAATGCGAAGCTTGCGCAAAATATCGAAACGCAGCACAAAACAATCGTTAATGTCGTCCTAGGTCTTTGCTTGTATCTCATTTTTTAAGTCGACTTGAATACACAAGTTTAAGATTTTCTTGCAAGCGTGTGGGTGCTTTTCGGCTTGTTTCATTAAAGTGGAACAAAATGAAAGCAAATACCATTCGGGAATACGTTCCGCAAAATATTCACTTATTATCGTACATAATCAGTAAATTGCCATCATGTATTAGTCCCACATTGGCGTCATTTCGTGACGCAGTGTTTTTTCCAGGGTCGTTGTTTTGAAATGAATAAGTGAAGTCATTAGAAGGATCCGTCGGCTCCGATGTCCGGACTGTAATGCTAATTTTCCTTAGTTTATCTGTTGGAGCAAGCGGAACTGACAAGAATTATTGACAAAGTTGCGATAAATTACAGACTAAATGGAATATACTAAGAAATGGCGCGAAAGCAGCTTTGAATTATTAATGAAGGGCGGCAGACGGATACTGGTGCAATGCAGATTAGTGGCCCGTGTATGAATCTTTTGTGACGGATTATTTTGTGGAAGAGAATGAAAAATTTTGGAGAACCTTTATTTTCCGAATTCTTATCATCAAAGAGTGCCCCTGAAGTAACTAAATGATATATATTTATACATAATTAAAAAAAAAGTATTTGTTTTAGGCTGTTTGATATAAATACAAACAAGAAAATTTTAAGTGATCATTTGGACTGTTTTCTTCGTCTTCACTCAAGCGTTAGCCGATATAGAGATACTTTTTCCCCACTTTACAGTAATAACAATGTAGATGTCTTTGCCAACAAGACCTCGCAGAAATGTATTCCAAACTTTCAAAAAAATGGCATTTTTAGATGTTTATTGCACTCACGAAGAATACAATTCATGAACTTAATGTAAGTACGCAAACAAGGTGGTGTAAATTGAACCTTACATAGGTACCGCAACTGCATGCAAAAATAACGACACAAGCACTGAAAGGTCTCAAACACTTCGGCCGTTTAGTATATGTGGCTTTTTTGTCCTTCAGTCTTGTGGTTTAAGTCATGTTAAATCGAATTCAGATTAAATATTTAGACTTCAAGGTCCATAATACCCGCGTTTCGTATTTCTGAGGGGCCATTTCGTGAAAGAATTGACGGCCACAAATAATGGTTCCTAGAACCACTGGTAGCGACAGTATCGTCATGACAATACACAATTTATATTTCATCCTCTTTTATGCCTAATCTCTGAGTACGACTTTCAAACCCTCTCGCAACCCCATAAGCCAGCTCACCTACGAAACCGAACAGGAGCCCATGTTATAATCAATACCTCGGGAGGTCTTCAGATAAATGGAGAATTGCGCGACACCTGAAGAGAACTAACATTCTTTTAAAAGAAGAGCAGATACAGAGCTTGCTGGAATTATGCAGCCTCCACTCCAGGGCCTATCTTCCTTAAGCGATTCTAGCTTGCCCTTACAGACGCCCTTACAGACGAAGTTCATTTTTTCTAGTGCCAGCAGTTAAAGCGATGACCGATTCTTGCCATACAGTGTGGCACTTCCGGAAGAGTGGAGTTGCTTTGGTTTGTAGAGCAGTCTTTTTTTTGTTTTAAAAAAAATGCCCCATTTTGGAACGTGCTGTTACAAGAACCCAACGGTTAGTTGTCGTTTTTTTTCGGAAGTGTGAAAAAGAACGTTGATGTTGTAGTTTAAAGTGTTGGGTGAAAATATTAGCAGCTTAACTTGTGTTGAACAGAAAATCAAAACGCGTAAACTTAGCGGAATAAGAAAACAAATTTCCGAGGACACCTAAGCACCACCAGGTGTGTGCTCGTTACTTGAAAAAGGCAATGGATTACAATTACAAATTACAGAGCCTCAACTGTAATGGATTACCGTAACAAACTACTTTTGCTGAAAAGTAGAGGATGCCTTCACTCGTAACAAAGCAAATTACTTTCAGATTACTTTCTCCGTACCCTTATCCACAAAGCGATAGAAACAATATTGACATTTTTGAAACATTTTCTGCAGGAATACCTTTCACTTCTCATACGCCCGTATTATGGTAGTCCTTGTAAAAATAAAATATTGTATTTAAGAAACAAAATCACAACATCTCCACGTGGTTAATGATGTTGATTGGGGCGAAGCTCTGGTGATGCTGATGATACTGATTTTTGTTGTTCATAGGAAGTGCTGATGGTGCTGATTTTGTTTTTTTATTGCTCATAGGTAGTGCTGAGTTCCCGGTTGCGTTTCGACTTCATTATTACTGCTTTATGGTCGGTGAAATGCAGAGCCAGTGGTTCTTCTAGCGGATCAGCTTGGATCCGCTAGAAGCCGTGGGAACGCATCTCCACCGCTTAAGTCAACGGTCCATGTCAGAAAGAGAATGTGTGGCATGGAACGTGGTTATATACGCATTTGAGCATTTGACCGCAGCGCCCTCTCGTCTATAAATGTTGAGCCGATCCATGCAAAGTTTAACGCGGTTATATACACATTTGACCGCTGCGCCCTCTCCTGTATAGACGTTGAGCGGCTACATGCAACGTTTCATCCATTACAGACAGATGGATGACACTTGGCCAAGTGGTTAAGGCGATGGGCTAGAAATTCATTGGGGTCTCCCCGCACAGGTTCGAATCCTGTCGACTGCGCAAACATTTTTTTCTTTTTTTAAGAAGACAGATGGGATGGCAATCGATGTGAGCACGGAGGCCGGACGGATGGACATGGCTAGACCCCAAGGAGCTTTGCACCTAAAAGAGTGTAGGTGTACTCCGTTCACCTGTAATCTGACAAGGCACGGAAAGATTCAACCACACCCGTCATCCCGCTAGCTTACGGCCTCGGGAAATGATCCCTGGAATTGTGCAGAAAAGCAGGCGGTGCGCATGCTCAGTAGCAGCGTCTACCTCCGCTACAAGATTCAGAGCTAAAGAAGCGATCTACGAAAGCTCGCTTTTGACTCGGGTGTTTCGCCTGTTATTCACAAGAAAATAGAAACTTGGTTTTAACATTGCTATGTATTGACAATTTTGAATTCAGGTGTCCCAGTTTACCATGTTTTGTTACTGTAGATTAGAGTTTGTTGTTCTTGCTGATGACAATGCGTGTTTTTGTCAAGCAAAGTCTGCACTGAAACTCTAGATTCCCTTTTCCTCAACGCCCTGAATTTTGAACATCTCATTAAGAGATAGCCATGGAGACGACTTACACTCCATGACCGAAATCTAGACTAGTCAGATGAAAAGTGGCGGTAACGGGTTATCTATCCTTCAGTGGTTACAACTTTCATACCAATATTCGTGGAGGGCAGGGGAGGGGAGCGTATAGAGAGCGAGAGAAGTGGTGGCCATCGGTCTCACAAACCTATAGAAGATCACACCATTTTACGCGTTCTCCCTCTCTCTTTCTCTATCAGCACTCTTTGGATGGCCTACCCCCCCCCCCCTTTGCCCCCCCCCCCCCACACACATACTTTATGTTGACAGTTGATTGTAAAGTGAGGAGTGCACTCGACCACCATGCACATACATCGAAACCAAAAGAAGTATCGTCCGTACCCTCGAAGACCATGCTCTTAGCCTCGTGCCGGGCGCTTTTCCGCCGTGCTCAAGAGCGTGCTAGAATACAGTAGCGCACATCAAAGACAAAAATAATTCGACCCCCTCGCGGAGGCTACATCGTCTGTTACATGAGTTGTGAACCCGCGAATCGAGGGGATACCTACCCACGTTTGATGTCTGAGCAGGTGAGGGAGACGTCGAAGAAGTTGGAAAGGATGAAATGATGTAAAATACAAAAACAAATAAATACGAAGAGCGTTCTCCAGCGCGGGAGAAGAAGAAAAAAACGATGGAAGGCGACGGAGAGCCAACTCGGCGTTGTCTTACTTGATATTTTTCTTTCGTATATTTCTACATGCCTTGCCCGTTTTTCTAGTGGTTCTAGTGACCGGTAATACAGAAAAATTGTTTTCTTTTCGGCAATTCTCCCTTTCTAGATTTTATTTTTACATTTGTTGAACTTGCTCACTTTACGTTGCTGAATGTTCTGCTCGTATTTCTTCAGTTACTGTATTATCTTCATATTTGTAACGAAACTACATTACAAATTACTTCCGAAAAAATGTCACGTGGCAATTAAAAAGTTACTTAAAAAGTAACGGATTACAAGAAATGCGTTACGTGTAACAATTTACTTTAGTCGTTACTTGTAGTAATCCGTTACTTATAACGGATTACTTTCGAAGTCTGAGCACTACTAACATTTTTTTCGGTGTAAATGCGAAAGCATGAATGTCGTTCTTCCGCTCCCTTATTTCGTATGCGTTGTACTGGCGTGGACGGCCACGTTTCGCTACTGCCAAAGTTGCGGCGGGCGGCCGAGCGCACACTCTCGTAAAGAGATCGCAGCCCCCCCCCCCCTCCCCCCCCCCCCCCCCTCGCCTGCCCTCCTCCCGCAATACCTGCCAGAAGAGCCACGGCAGAGAACGCGCTCTCGTGAATCAGCCCTAGCCCCTCCCTCCACCGGGCCACGCTTGACACGAGAACGGTGGCCGAGTGCGTTCTCTCGTGAAGCGGCCGCCAAGGGCTATCTAGGAACCGTTTTGCTCAGCCAATGGGAGAGTGTGCTTTTTTTTTCGCATTTTCTTGCGGTTACAGACGCCGCCGGCTCCGCTCTTTGGGATAGTTAATGCTTTCGCGTTAATAGATTGTGGCATCTGGTTTTATTGATCATCGACAGCTATAACACCTGTATAAAACTACTTTGTCGCATTATTGTGAAACGGTCCTTAATTTCATCAATATTAGTAGCTTCTTTTTCTGTTTTAATTCAAAATTCTCCTAGCTTTTGCTTTACCTTATTAGCTCAAATTCTTCTCAAAAAGGCCACAAGAACAATCATTCGAGGATAGATTTTTAATTGAAATTATTTTTGCTGTTTACAGCACTTTTTTTGAAACTCAACAAACGAAAACATATATTTATTGTTAAGTGTCCCTTATAATAGCGACACTTTTTAGTGATAATGTGTCTTGGAAATTACATTGAACTCCAAGTGGCTAATTGGTACACCTTTTATTCAAAACAATGCGAAAATAACATAATGGACATTTCACATTCGCGTAAAAATGCTAATATAACGAGATTTTTATATCGTACTAAAA
The DNA here is from genome assembly GCA_013358835.2 of Ixodes persulcatus. NCBI lineage: Eukaryota > Metazoa > Arthropoda > Arachnida > Ixodida > Ixodidae > Ixodes > Ixodes persulcatus. The sequence goes on along the minus strand of JABSTQ010009675.1, from coordinate 1,091,571 downwards.
GACAACCTTAAATGCGTTTTCTTTTCTGAAAAGGTATTTATACTATGTATTTAATAATTTGGAGATTGTATAACAACAAGAATTTTCGACTCAAAGAAAAATTAGCCTTTGCATATACTGTCAAAGAAAAAAAAAAAAACGACAGCCGTGCTTTAAAGGTAACCCAAGCCCGTAACGTACTACGTATATTTTTGTACATGAGAGAGGCTCTGATGTAATTTTTATAACGTAGCAATATTGGCACAATAAATTATAACTTTTCCTTTGTACCTCGCATATCTAAACCATTATTTATTCAATAATGCCTGCAATCGCTGCATGTTTGACGAACTGAATTGAAGCGCAGACTTCTTGGGCAACGTTCTCCGGAAAACACCTATTATGCTGATCATCGAATATAAAGATGGGGTGCTACTCCTGCATACACCTGCAAATCACCTGATTGTGGGAAAAATCGACCCAAAAGAAAGGTAATCAGCGATGATTCGATGGGGAGCACCAAACATTATACCCAATATTATGTGCCGTTCGACGTTCTTTCCTTCAGCTGATACCCGTGGTTGCAAAGCCCAAACCTTTTTAGTCGACGAAACTCAGGTCGATGAATCCCTGTTCTTAGAAACGAGGATTGCGACAGATGAATTAGACGATCGGCGGCATGAAAAAGAAAATCATCGGCATAAAAAAGACGGCCAGTGAGCCTATGTTTAAGCGGTTTATGCACACATTTAAACGATATAAGTAGAGCAATGATAGCGACACAGTTTCGTTATGTCATGTTTCATTTAATGAAATACGGAAAGTAAATTGTTTCCTTGTACACTTTGACGTTTACTCATGGCTAATAATTTGGTCGATCCAGGTTTTGTTTCCATTTTAGCCGCCAATATTGCAGGCCGCGTCCGCAATAAGAGGTTGCACTTCTTTTACCATGTTAACAGGGATTTGTGAATCATGTTCTCCGGTCGTAGGTGTCAAATAGCCTTGTTGAATAATGATGAAAGCCATGTCATGCGTGGAACCCCTTGGAGTAATCCTGGTTAGAATTTTACCCTTTGTTTTTTTTAGAAGCAGGTTCCTGGGATAGCGAGTAGTATGTTAGGAAGCTGTTTTACGAATTGTTGGTGGTAACACAACAGACTTAAATGCAATGTTCCCCGGAAACAAGCACATTTGGTAATAAGGCCATCAATGCTTAGTCGGGTGATAGTGTCTGCCCCATCGTCTATATTCAGTGGTACGACGGATTAATGCTAAGGACAAAGCACCTGTATACTAAACTAGCGTCGAAACCTTATGACTATTAATTCAAGATCAGCACCCATCGTTACTCGTGATCCCTCGTCAGTGAACTAATAAAAAAATAAATAATCAAGATGGCCTGACGTCATAGATATTTGATAGGAGGGGAGCTCTTTATATTGGCTGCTGTTTACATCAACTCGCAATCTTTAACAGTATAAAAAAATCACAAATTCACCTTACTTTTGTTTGTACATTTCTACAGGCGACTAAGCTTCGGCAAAAAGTCAACATATGTAAGCTTGACGAGGCCCATTCCCGTTTACTCGGCAGAAGCAGACAGATGATAAAAGTAAAAAAAAAACACATTCAAGCATGAAAAAGCGCGATAGAAAGGAAATATAAAAGTCATAAGTATAAAAAATTACTCATGCAGTGTACACACGTCTTAATATATGTGACATAAACAGAATGTTGGTGAAATGTGGCATCGTCGTATCGTTTGAATAATTATCATTTCATAAAGCGCGTTAGTAAATAGCCTTCATATCATCGAGCAACCCGTTTTAATAAACACCTTTTAACATATAGAGGTTTATTATCTTTGCGTGGACGTGCAGAAACAAGGAAAGCACTACAAAATACGATAATTTACGAAGAAAAACAGCCGTGTTCGCTTTTCCTAACAACGATATACGTTCTCATTATGCCGTTTGCATCCTTCGGTAACAAAACGCAAGCTTTTAAAGCGTGACCACTAGGCGGGCCCGCAAGCAGAGAGAAGGAACGCGACCCCCACTTTCTTTCTCGCCACTGTGAAAGAAGGAAATCGCCTCTCGTTTCCACCTTGCCATTTTTCGATTTTTTTTTTTTTTTCTAACTGCCTGATTTTTTTGGGGCAAGTTTGGGATGGGGGAATCGAAAGCTTGAAGGATTTGAAAAGATTATCCCAGAGGTCAGCCGGCACACCTGTGACAAGGAGCTGAACCAACCGAGGAACTGTTTTGAGCGAGCTTGGCACTTGCTCTTCCAACGAGTTAGATTGGCTTTTTTAGCATTGGTTTGGAGGACGATTCTTGCTGCTGTGAGAGCACAAATAACTTGTTCTGTTCAAAGAAGTAGTTACTGAAGTATACATTTTGTTATAAATATATGACTTGGCATCTATCGTTGTTTAGGCGAATTCATGGCGACCACGGGAAGTACCAGCGGCGTTTTTCGGTATCTCAGGGATCGCGTTCCATAGACCAGTGGTTCTGAATCATTATGGTTCGTGGACCGGCAGAGGTGACGGAAGATCCCATCCGTAGTGGGTCTAGCACTTTTCGGTGTAGAGCGTTTTGCTGTAGGACATTTCGGTGTGGACTCTTCGGTGCACAGACATTTCAGTGTACGGACTTCTTGATGCGAAGACTTTTCGGTGCGCGTATATTTCGGTGCACGGACATTTTGATGTCTGGACATTCGGCGCTATGGTTCGCTCGCCGGTATCTCTTTTCCAACGTACGCACTACACGCTTCACATCGTGTTTGCGAGCTCAAAGACGATAGAGACGGTCTCCTCTCTAAGGTTTTGGCTTTATTATTGGTACTGCGTGTAGGAAAGGCTCGAACAGCAAGAAGCTTGAGAAGTTGTTTGTGTACTCAGAACAATTTTGAGTATCTTCAAATGCGCCTCGCGTAATCGTGTAGCTCCGATTGCTAATACTTGTAACTCATTAGGGAATAACGTAGGCGTGTGCGGGTACAAAAATAGATACCGATTTGAATCAAGTAAACAAGCCGAATTTGGTGAATGCTAAATCGATTTTTTTTTTGTATCAAATGTTTCCTCATTCTCGTACGAAAAAACAGTGGCTGTGTATGATCTGTGGTCAACCTCTTCTTCCGTGCCATAATAATGTCGTCGGCCGTAAAAAACTGCCTTACAATCGTGTTTATACCGGGTGATTTTTTTAACAACTAGACATTTTGCTAAAATAGACGTCAGAGTTACGCAATTGCGGTTTGTGCCTTATCTGTAGTCATCAAAAACACCAAATCATTCATTTTAAAATAAATGTAACGCACGTGAAGTAGTTCACGGCGTCCTAAAAAACCTAATTTGGACGCGAATCGTGTTGCCCGAATCTTTTCGGCCGCCGCGCTCCTCGCCCCTTCTACAGTGGCGTAATTCTCACAGCGATGCGCATGATTCATCGCTTTGGCTTCATGGCGTTGGGCTGTGCCACGCGGAGATGGTGGCGACATCAAATCAGAACTATATTTTCGCGCCCAAATGAGGAGGACGCTTTATCAGGACGCCGTTTAATAGTGTACGCGCGTTGGTTTGGTGGCTTTCGACTATGGCCAACAACTTTCTAAATACACTATGCCGCTTTCTTTTCTAATTAAAAGGTTAATTATCAAACTTTAGGCAATCAGTCGGTTTTAGTTGCGTTCTTTCTTGAACCTAATTCTCGCCTGGCCGTATAGCTCACCTACACAAACCGCAATTGTGTTAATTTTCACTGAACATTTTAGTGGCTTTCGATTATGCTCCACAAAGTTGAAAATAAACTATGTAGTTTTCTTTTATAATTAACAAGCTCATTACCAAATTTAAGGTAATCAGTCTGTTTTAGGTTGCGTACTTTCTTGAACCTAATCCTCGCCTGGCCGTATAGCTCACCTACACAAACCGCAATTGCGCTACTTTTCACTGGACAATTTGGTGGCTTTCGATTATGCCCAACAACTTTCTAAATAAACTATGGCTTTTTTTATAATTAAAAAGTTAATTAACAAATGTTAGGTAATCAGTTGGTTTTTGTTGCGTTCTTTCTTGAACCTAATCTTCGCCTGGTCGTATAGCTCACATCCACAAAACGTAATTGCGTTAATTTGCACGTTTTTCCTAATAACTAGCAAGTGTAAAAAAAACAACAAAAAAACGCTGTATATAAAGCAAAGGGCAGTTATTTTCTTACATAAATAAAGCGTGGGGCACGCGTCTTGCATGCACCTTTTTTTTCCGCCTATAAAAACAAATTGAGGGACAATCGAAATTGAGTTTATGATGTGGCGGGCGCTTTATCACGGGGTATTTTGTCATGTTTTATAAGCTTTATTACTGCTCAGAAGAAAGCCACGCGAGCCGTATCACGTTGCAAACAGCTAATTCGGGTGTTTTTCAAGGAGGTCTAGAACTTTCCAAATGAGTTTTCGGTTCTTAATACATTTAAAAAGTTGGGTAATGAGTCCTAAACATTTAATTTATTAGGCATGATTAAAAATATTGCAACTCTCGCAAGACGTTTGCTAACAACATAAAGTTGGTTTCATTGGCGTAAAGTGGCTGCGCTCTAATTTCGCGTTGCAGAGATTTGTAAACGTCTTTAATTTTTACGCTTGCTCTTTAAAGATTCAGGAAAAGCATTGGCACTCTTATCTGGCAAGCCGCGTCCACGGAGAGCGCGGCCTACTCGGCAAGTTGTTAACTCATCGAAGACGACGATGAATAAAGGGTACGATCAAAGTCTAATTGCCTGAATAAAGCGCAAGTTTAAGAAATTCTAAGAGTGTTAAATGATTGTATTTCTACCATATTCAAATTTCAACACTCGTCGCAGGCAGCATGAAAGGCAACACTGCACTCTTGGTGCAAACGAGTGCCCAGTCAACGGTCCTACACTCAAACACGCATCACCACCCGACCTGCTTGAAAAATAAACAATTTTCAGTACTTTTGGTAGAAAAGACGAATTTTCCACTTAGCGTGATATTTTGTGGACCCAAAATTCCTGTAGTCGAGATCGGTAGTTCACAGCTTCAAGAAGACGAAGAACGACGGATGCATTATTTCCCGCGGAAGTACTGTTTTGATGTTGAATTCCACATACAATTGTATTTGCACAAATTGTGGCATAATGCCGAACTTGCTTGATTACCTTTCTTTTAGAGTCAAAATAACCAGGCATAATCTACAGATATTGCAGATTTTATTTTAATTGGCGTACAGCGCGAAAGACAAGTAGGGACATTAAGAACATAATAGAGCTCTGCATTTCTAATGCATCTCTTTCTTTCTGTACTTGTGGGCAGTTAGCCCACATGACTATATTCAAAAATTGCCAAATCGTTTAAGCCTCCCTCTTTTTATAGTTTGTTTCATAGATTAATTATAAGTTGTGGCGAATCCCGGCTGGGTTTGGGTCAGATCTCGCACGTGTTCAATGACACATTTCGGCATGATCTCCCGCTTGCTGATGACGTTGAGCTGGCCGCTGCACCGCTTATTTTTTAAGTAGGCCGGGCAACGCCAGACGCCTAAATTAGCCAAGCAGCCCCAAAACTTGCGGTAGTACACCTTCCTAACTCCTTTGTTTTTTGGAGATGGTCGCTGGCCTTCCCCCACCATGACAGAGCCCCTAACAATTATGCAAGGGCTCCAGAGGCTATCTGGGCATTCCATTTCTTAATCTGCGAACAAAGGGGAGCGGAAGAGGAGAGTGAAAACTTCATAACACCTGCTGTCTTTTAATAAATGGCATGCTAGTATTGCTAGTTTCACTTTTTTACACGAAGAAAATTGTGATTTTACGTTTGAATCTCCGTGTTTCAATCTCTTATCTGATACCCAAGATATTTGTCGGCTGTCGAGTGTTCAGTTACATTTGTTGACAGAAACTAAATGCACGTTTGGCCACAAAGAAATTTTTTCAAAGGCAGAAAATACATGAAATATACCATAAACCGTTTCACTTTTTATGGAAGTTTGTTTTTTACTCTTCTTAGTTGTTTCAACGAGGCGGCCGTTACTCTAGAAAACACCTGTAGTACAAACATATATATTATGCGCTAGAAATCGTCAGACTGTGTTCATTTATACATGACTATATTGTCAAAATGCAACTAATTTGACATGCTTCGCCCTCTTACTGCAATACTTTAGACTTGTATTTACTCATGATTATTATTTTGAACAAAAAAAAAACGAAATGGTGACACAATCACTTTTCACTGTGCCGTTGTTAGAACGACCAATTTTCAACTCTCAGGGTAGAGCTCAAAGCTTAGATAAAAATATCCACCTTTTTTTTTTTCCTTCTGCTGTGATGTTCACGTTCCGTTCACTCGAGATAAATATGCGGTGTTGTAGCGTATGTGACTGCATGCGGAAACATCTGAGTGTGTTTTAAAACTGCAGAAAAAGAGTAAAAAAAAAAGTAGAAAAGCGAGCCAGTTCCGAACCCTTCCGAGCTCCTATCCAGCCTGCCTAACTAATCCTTGATGTTTGGGATTGAAGCAGAGAACCTTGAAGGGTTACAGAGGTTTTGTCGGGGGGCCGGTAAGCCCATTAGCACTCGTGCGAGAAGGCCGTAAAAAGCGAGGAGGAAAACAGAGGAGGAAAGGGGAGGAGGAAAAAAGAAAAGAGGGGGAATCTTCTGACACGCTGAAGAAAATTTTGAGTGCCCCCCTTTAACCCGGCGAGTACCCCGGATTAACATAAGGTCACAAAAAAACAACGCCTCTAAGTCCTCGTCTCAGTCATTTATACGACTCAAATAGTCATCTGTCGTCTTCCTCTTTTTAAAGTTCCTTTCTTGTTTAACATACATTTTATTTAAGGATCCATCCTTGATGGCAGCTTTATTCCCCGAACCTTTGTTCCGTGAGGTTGAACTAGATGGTGGATAACTATACATATTGATATTTTTACTGGAAAAAGAACTATTTAAAAGAAAAGAGTGGAATCGCTAACTGAATGCCATCTTCGCTAAGTGCTTTCGAGTTTGGCGAATATTAGGTGAGGCAAAACTCGTCATGGCGAGATGGCTAATTATCTAAAATATGTTAATTATCTTTTTTTAAATATTGGTCCTTAGGCCATGACGTTTTTCAATAATTGCAGGCTATTATTGTTAGAGTCCAGTCAAATTAAACGAATTTTGAGAAGTTTATTACTGATTGAGATAGTTATTATTAAATTTTCATGCTTTTAGCATAATTGAAAAATTGAGCGAAGTAAGTGAGCAATAAGCGCACCGCGAGACATGCCCAAAATGACGACTTGAAGTGGGACGAAGTCACTCTTTTTAGTGTCATTTTGGGAGACTTGGGAAGTAATCCGTTACATGTAACGAATTACGTGTAATTCATTACTTTTTGAAGTATTTTGGTAATTGTCAGGTTACTATTTGCTGCACTAATTCGTAATGTAGTTTTGTTACGATACAGGTAACATATTACCTTAATTACTCATTACGTTTTAAAATCAAGGACTTTTACAACTCCCTGTAATGCCGAAGCAGAGCGCAGCTCTTTAGGAGAAGCTGGGGAGGATATTGAGAGAAGGGAATGCCCCTCCTCCTCATCCGTACCCTCTTCTCCTCCCCTCTTTCTTTCTTCCTCCCGTGCTCCTTCCACCGTCCTCGGCTCCTCCTCCTCTTCTCCTTTTCCTCCTCCTCCTGCTCCTCTCTTGGGGTATTTCGATTTGGCGATATACCGTGCTAAACAATCTGAGAAAGATATACATACAGCGCGCTCAAAACGTTCCAGGAAGCAAGTGTCGCCGATATCCTTCCAGACGCATGCACGACTGTCCGGAAAACGTTGGATCCTTTCTCGTCTTTCACCGAACTTGTTAATACCACTGATAAATCCTCGCTCCAGAACAACGGCGGCAACAGTAGGCTCTCCTTGAACGCTTCTACAACATTTTCGATCTCACCTCATCTCATTTGAGTAAAGCCGCTGCTGTGCAAAATCATATCGAAACAGGAGACGCTGCAGCTGTTCGCCACCGACCATATCGCGTGTCTCTTACAGAGCGTAAAATAATCCAGTAACACGCTGATGACATGCTGCAGGTGAAAGGGGTGGTTCGACCTTCCTGAAGCCTCTGGTCGTCACCGGTAGTGTTCATTAGAAAAAAGATGGGTCACTTCGTTATTGTGTCGATTACCGCCGCTTAAACAAGGTCACCCGTAAAGATGTTTACCCGCTCCCACGCATTGGCGACGCTCTGGATACACTCAAGGATCCTCATTTTTCTCATGCCTTGACTTGCGTTCCGGATATTGGCAAATTCCGATGGCTGAACGACAAAAAGAGAAAACAGCATTCGCCACTCCTGATGGTCTCTACGACTTTAACGTGATACCATATGGTCTCTCTAACGCGCCAGCTAGATTTGAGAGGATGATAAAATCTGTTCTACGGGGCATGAAATGAACCACTTGCTTATGCTACCTTGATGACATCATAGTGTTTTCTACCAGGTTTGAACGATATCTATCCCGATTGTCCCAAGTACGTTTATGCTAATGCAGGCCTTCAGCTAAACACAAAAAATGCCACTTTGCAGCAAGAATGGTAGAAGCACTTTGACACGTCGTAACCCACGATGGCGTAGCTCCCGACGCTTACAAAATTCGGGCAGTTGTTGGGCTTCCATCTCCGAAAAAACATCAAAGAACTGCGAAGCTTCCTTGGACTCGCTTCTTATTTTCGTCGCTTCGTACAAGGGTTCTCCACGATTTCGCTAAAGTATTTTATTAGAATGCGAACATGGCGGGTGTTTTCCCGCGCGTGACCTTGTTTCCCACTTTTTCGTTGTACCATGTCCATTCTCCAACATCCTCCCACCTTACAAAGTCAGACCGACTGTTTTGCCGGAATTTCTAGACGGTAAAGAAGCTGAATGGTCCTTCTTATCTTCCCGTCACTTTCCCATCTCGACAAGGGAAGGTCTTGTCGACGACGACCAGATCCCAGAATGTTCTTGGGCGATGGTCGTTCCTGTGAAGCACCACATCTCCCACTTGGATGCCGCTTGAGTCAGATGAACCTACCGTGTGCGCAGATTGCAGCTCCAAAAGATACTCCTTCCGCCACCTGAACCAGAATACGTCTAGCAGAGCTTCACGTCTTTTCCACCGCCTTGATAATTCTTGTTGAGTGGACCGTTCCGCTTCAACGGTTGTAGAAGGTAAAGATGTAAGCCTTTTGTCAATTATAAAGTGCGCAGGTGTTAGAACCTCTTCATCGGCGGATGAAGTAATTCTCGTTAGAGGTCGTGAGTTAATTACCGCATTACTTCTCTGAGCACGGAAAGCCGTTCATCATACCTCAGACAGCTTTGCTTCAACGTCTTCCGCAACGCTGTTTTGACAGATCTTATTAACCTCTCCCAGAAGCCGCCCCACCATAAGGCTCTTTCTACTGAGAACTTCCAGTGTATCCTGTTGTGTCCGAAATGTTCTAATACGTCTTCCTCGGCGTTGAGCCTCCATGTAAATTTCAAATCTTTTGAAGCATGTTTAAGCGTGCGTCGGTTGTCCGAGTAGATGGTTTTGCAGATGCCTCTTCTAGCCGTGAATCGTCGGAACGCCGCCAAAGAATCTGGCGTCGTTCGACTGCATGTCAATTCCAAGTGGACTGCCCTGGTCACTGCGCAGGTAAATATTACAATGTAGGCTTTTTATGCTCCTGCGGAGGAGCGGTGAAACAGTGGGCCTGCGAATTCAATATTTAGGTAAGGGTGCATACGGTTCGCTCGCCGCTTTTACAGAGAACCGCTTGCAAATACAAAACCGATTAATTAACTTTTTGACCGCTTGGCGTGCTCGTAGTATCCAGAATCGGTCTCGCAATTGAGTTAACGTCTTTCTTACTCCAGCGTGTAGTATTTTTCGGTGTTTTCTGGTGATTAGTAACTTGGTGAAAGCATGATCGGAAGGAAGGATAATTGGGTGTTGTTCGCTTCAAGTTGCTATATTGCAGCCGTCCTTCGACCTTGACGATATCTTGATCATCTTTAATAGGTGCGAAGCTCCGTATTATATAATTTTCTATGAACTGCTCTCCAAACGCATCTTGCTGTGTCTTGATAATCCAAAATGTTTCAGCAGCTACTAGTTTGATCGTTGACAGTGGTCTTGCTCTTCTGTCCGGATTCCTAGAGTTGAAGCAGAATCGAAGTATCCAAGCCGTTATGCAAAGAGCCCTTTGGAAGCAGTTAAACTTGCCTAAGTCGAATAAGTAGTGCTTCATGCTTTGGGCAGTGCGGTGTACTTGGGTCTTTCTTTCTTCTGCGTGACTCTTTTAATTTTCTTTCGTTATTTCCTGAGGCCAAGCAAATACAGCTAAGCTTAGCCATGCCGGCCCATTCCATCAGAGCGTATTCTGAACTAAATGTTGCGCCTTTGTTCCTCGCGTGAGCAGGTCAGCCGGATTTGATTCACCTGGGCAGTGATGCCACTGGCTAGGAGTGGATAGAAATTGAATCTCTTCGACTCTATTCGAAACGAAAGGGTTTCGCCTATTGCTACAGATTTGGTTCAATAGAGGGTCACCGTGGAGTCGGTGACCCTCTATTGAAACCAAAACCATATGTCTCCACTTAACGATAGTTTCTTTCTCACGTTATTCATGAGGCGAGCCGCTCTAAGGGCTGCTACTAGCTCCAATCTTGGCAACGATACATCTTTGATTGGGGCCACTCGTGACTTGGAGATGACGAGTCCGACGTCCAAATTTCCATTTACATCTTGGGCTCTGGCGTAAACAGCAGCTACGTAAGCTACCTTGCTAGCATATGCAAAAGACGTGGAAAGTTGTGCCATTTAAAGGGGTACCGCTCGGAGAATGCGAAGTTGTCCTAGTAAAGCGAGATTTCCACACCAGCATTCCCATTCTTGCTGAATGTCTTCGGGTAGCGGGTCATTCCACTCTAGACCGCGTTGCCACATTCTTTGAAACAAACATTTTGGCTTTCATTACAAATGGCGATATAAACCCAAACGGTTTATAAATGCGCGACGTCACTTGAAGTACCAGTATTTTAGTCCATTTTGCTGACAGGATGAACAAGATCACGCTGAACACTTCGAAGTGTAAAGTGTCGGTTTCTGGGTTTCAGAGCACACCCAACACCTTCCTCGCGTTCGTCGGTTCGAAGTGGATGTCAGGGTGCATTGACGTTTCGTCTGCTACTCGAAGTAACTCGCGGCTTCTAGTTGTCCATTCGCGAAGATGCATTCCCGCTTCAATTAGTATCTTAGCCGCTGTATCACACATAACCTTGGCTTCCTGGACGGTCTGTGCTCCTGCCACATAGTTCCCGACGCTGCTTGGGCATCACTTTGCGTAACCGCACGAATGAGGTAGTTCAAAGACACGAAAAGCTTTCCAATCGCCGACGCTTGACGCACCGAAGGGAAGCGAAAGCGCGAAAGCACCGAGCAGACCCACGGACGCCTCCACAACGGTCCACCCGTTTCAGAACGCGCAGATCGCTAGCGCGCATGCGCACAGGCAGCGCTATCGTTTTAGAAACGCAAAAAACAGAAAGAGGCAAAATTTCAAAAGTGTGATATTGACACGAACTTTAAAAAAAAAAAAATATGTCATATTTTTTTAAGAATACATAATTTGCATTTAGTGAAATAATACGCAGTCATAACTAGACCTAAATGAAGTTTGATTTATTATTGTTTTGTTTAGTTTTTAGTAATGAGCGCCTCCGACCACGCGAGCGCTGCTGTACACCTCTATGGTGGCGCCAACCGTGTTCCGGCCGTGCAACTCGCTCTGTGACCGGAGGTTGTCTAAGATCTGCGCTCAGAATTAGGAACATAATAGAAAAAACGAGTAAAATATGAGCAGGCAATTCAGAATCATAAATATCGCAAGTTTAACAAAATAGAAAATATTGTGAAGAGGAGAATAACCGAAAAAGAAAAAAAAAAAAACTTTTGTATGACGGGTCACTAGAACCACAAGAAAAACGTGAAAGGCATATACAAACACGCTATATACAAAAATCAAGAAATCAACTCCGAGAAGGCTTTGTCTTCTTGATTTCCTAGTGCAGGTAGGTGCCGCTGCTGAGCATGCGCCCCTCTGGCTTTGTATGCAGAATTCCGGGGTACATTTCCGGTCGCTGTAGGCTAGCAGGATGGCGGGTGTGGCTGAGGCTTCAAATGCCTTGTCCCGTTACATGTAAACGGAGTGCACCTACATTCCTTCTCTTAAACACAGTTTTGTTTTTTGAAGGACTACTATAATGCAGGCCTGTGAGAAATGTAAAGTAGTGGTCCTAACATTTTTAAAGCATCAAAATTTAATATTTTTCCAGTTCAAAACTGGACTAACATAGAGCACCGAAAGCCCTCACAGCTAGGAGGTCTATAAGAGTGACGTGGTACTTTCGGTCATATTCTCTCCAGCTCAGCATCTACATTACATTAAAAAAAGCGCCGACCGCACACTACCGAGTAAGTGAGATGCCCGAAATCACCACGTTACTCTTTTAAGCGTGATTATAAAAAAGTGCGCGTTGGACACTTTTGCATCGATTCCTGTCACCAAACAATAAAAGCGCGAAAACTGACAAATAAATATCTCTGAATTCGTTTTATAAAAAAAAAAAGTTTATGATAATAAATACTTGCCGTAAATTGCAACACGACTCCTGTAATGAATATATACGAACGCTGTCAACACACTTTAGTTAGTTCTCTGGTCTTAATGGCAATGCCCTCCGAGCCCCATATGCCCAAAGCAAAAAGGGTACTATGTGACGGTGCCACTATGTATACAATCATTTTGTAATAATATAAAAAAAATCACTCTCTGAAATTAGACACTACAGTCTATAACTCTGCTCTCGCAGATGTAGACGGAATGAAATCGAGGCTTCTTTTGACGAGACCTCAATGATTGCATGATGACCTAAGAAATTGTTGTTGCTTCGTATATAAAAAAAAGGTAGGGTACTTTTTTTTTACTAGTTCGCTTCTCCGACTTAAATCTTCCCGTGTTAGCACCACTGTTTTTTTTTTTTTTTACTTTAAATTCAATAATGCTACTTTTCGCGGCTCTTCTGAAAAAAAAAAAATTGAACACAAGAATACATCATTAGAGAAAGAGCGGTTGATTCTGATGCGATGCTGGTTTCTCTTGAGATAATAAAAATAATGTGGACTCTACAAAGGCTTCTAAGTTTCTTTTATGATGCCTCGATTCCGACGCAGTGTCGTTCGTACTATGTACTACACTGGGCTGTAGTTGTGCGAGTTGATTTAGGTCTTCATTCTATTATAATTGTTTTACGTGTGGTAGACATGTGTATAGACCGCGTGAAGCAAAGATATAAATTGCTGTTTGAAGGGACCGTATAAATAAGTGTGAACTTAAGGAGCTAATATTTCGTAGAGAGGTGGCCGAAGAACGCGCATTACGACTATACAATTTCACCGAGCAAACTTACCTCAGTAGAAGTCAGAGGATTTGCGAGGGGGGGGGGGGGGGGGAGGCGCTTAGGGTCCCGCTTTCCAGGCGTCCCAGTCGCGTGGTGGTGTGCCAGCTGTGGCAACCACCGGCACCCTACTCCCCCTCCCCACCCCCCCCCCCCCGCTTTACAGGTTGGCTGCGATCTCGGGAGTGAAGGGGGAGGGGGGGCTGTGTAAGATATAAGGGCCCCGGGCGCCGGATGGTCTGTCTAAGCCTCTAATCAAAAGATATAATTAAAAAAATAAAAGAAAACGTGAACGCTCTACGTACGGTAGCCGTCTTCTACCAAAAAAATCTGAACTAAAAAAAAAAAAGCCGACAGTAGTTGGTACGTAAGAATGCAAGTGTCCACGATGGACGCTTGCTTCGACCTGCGCAATAGCAGATGACGTTTCTGAGCCAGACGGGATGCCCTCTCTTTCTGCACCGATTGTCAGTGCATGATACATTTACTCTACAAAAAAAAAATTAGTTATGGCAAATTGTTAGGCAATTGTGTTGCATAAATGAAACGTTCTGCCATCACAAATGTATAGCGATTGCCTGAGTTAGCAGACGCCACACGCCTACGTTCACGGCGCTCTTCATCAGGGAGTGTAACGAGTACCATGTACGCGTTACATGGTACGCGTACATGGTACGCGTACATGGTAAACGTACCATGGCTAATGACCCTAAATTGCTCTAAAACAAAGTCTATGTCTTTTACTAAACACGTACCCCGGATTCCTACCTCCTATGTGTTAAATAATAATACTGTTGACCTCGTCTCTACTTATAAATATCTTGGAATTCATTTGCAACCTGATCTGTCATGGCACTACCATATAAAGCTCACCCTGGCGGCTGCTAACCGCTCTTTCGGATTTCTCAAGCGTAACCTTAAACAGGCTCCTCCTAACATACGCAAACTTGCCTTTTCCACACGAATACGTCCGAAATTAGAATATGCATCAGCCATTTGGGATCCCGAACATGCTTACATCATAAACGACATTGAATCACTGCAAAATCGTGCCGCTCGCTTCATATTTTCAGAATATTCGCGTCATTCCAGCGTCACAGCACCAAAACGCCGAGCAGAGCTTCCCGAACTACTCCATCGTCGCAAACTTTCACGCCTATCACTTTTCCATAAACTTTACCACCACGCGTCACTTCACGGTGATTTCTTCGAGCCACCTGCCGTTATTTTTCCACGCCGCGATCACCCCTACAAAGTTAAACGCGTAACCTGTAAGTCATCTGCTTTTTCCCGGTCATTCATTCCACGTACCACAATCGATTGGAATAATCTACCATCGCACATTGCCTCAGAAAAAGATATCACGAAGTTTCAAGAACAAATTCAAAATACTGATGCCATCTAACTTTTGCTGTTTTACATTGTTGTTTCCTCTTTCCGGAACGTGCAGAGCAAATGTGTACTATTTTGTTTTTACCTTGACTCAGCTTTATTGCAGTGTGATGAGTGAGTGTGTTTTTTATTCGTTTTTGAGTGTATCCTTTATTTTCTTTTTATTATTAAGTGTATTGATTGTTTTCTAGTATTCTCATATGTCGTACATTGTGCACTAGTTCTTATTGGAACGATTTATGTAACCCCCCTATGTAATACCCTCTCACGAGGGCCTTTAGGGGTAATATGAATAAATACATAAATAAATACACATTATAGTTGTTACTAGAATGCATGTTCCTAGAATCGGCCCGATAAACCTGGTAATCTTCCAGTCTCATATTTGCGAGCTCCGCTCCCTCAGTGAGCGGAGGGCGTCGAACTCCGTCCCGCTTACCTCACTCCCGCTCGCTTACCATCTGGTCACATGACATCAGCACCTCGCTCCTCCTCTACCACCCACCCGTCAACCAATCAGCGCTGAGCCTCGCGGTCACGCGTTTATCTGGGCTTCACGAAAGGCCGAACAGCTAGCCAAAGAACGTTTCACGTTAAAAAATTAAGATAAATAAAGAGCATAAACAAAAGTGTTACCTCGATTTTTTTTTCCAATTCCTTTTGGTACATATTGACCTCGGCTTTGCGCTCTCAGTTTGTTGCTGCGGATGTTTTTCTGTCTGCAACTTTCATTTCTGCTTTCTTGGGGTGTAAGTTGCAGGTGTCATTTTTGGCGAGCGCCCGATCAGGCCCCGCCTCAAACATCCCATACGGGATAAGACAACATAGGGTAAAAATGATCTACTGTATTATTCCGGAACCTCTCGTTAATCGTCATCCCCATCGTCATCCCCTTCAAGTCAGCGATGTGAACCGGGCCAGACTCCTTGTTGGTACGCGCCGAGCCACTGTATAACTGAAGACGCGGCATTTGTGTCTTTACCTTTTAGCAGTGTTGGAGGTAACCCATTACAAGTAGCGGCGATATCGGTAACGCGTTACTTTTTCCGGCAACGTTGTAAGGCTGTAACGTGCTCGTTAAGTTTTAAAACGGTAACGTGTAACGTAGTTACCTTACTTATTAACACTAAGAAGAAAAGTAGTTACGTTAGTCGGTTCATATTCTTTCCAAGACTTAAAAAATTACGCTTCAAATTTTTTTTTTTTGTTTTTAGGCACGAAGTTATATAAAGTCTTGAGCGTTCGCGTTTTTCTTTTGTGGTTTTTTCTCGAGAGTATTTAGGTGGAACAGTAAAGAAAAATAAAGCAATTATGTTGCCGCTCTTGATTGTCATAATGGTTCTAAAATATGGGGCTTATGCATACCTGTAACATCAAAAAAGTGAAACTTGTTCATTTATATTTCAAAAGTAACGCAAAAGTAGCCTGCGTTACTTTTGAATGGTAATGGTAAAGCGTTCCTCTTACTTAGAGGTAACGCAGGTCGGTAACGCGTTTCTTTCATTTGCGAGTGAGGAGAAACGTATTTCTTTATTTTTTTTTTTTGTTTTGTAACGCCTATAACACTGCTCATTCCCCGCTAATTTAGCGGGGAATTGAGTTGGTGTTTTCGTCGCGTAACATCTATTTTGCCGATAAGTGTAGCGGATAAACTTAATTTGTCCGCTAGATCTATCAAAGGAACTGAATTTGTTTGCTTAATTTGGCGGAGAAACTACATTTTCCCGCTAAATATAGCGAAGAGACTGAATTTCCCCGCTAAATTTAACGGGAAATTTAATTTGTGTTGAAGTCACGTGACGTCAATTTTTACGCTAAATTTAGCGTGGTTACTCCGAAAAAACGCCTTGAAGCACGGAGGCGGGCGCCTAAAAGCTCCGCTCTAAAACACTCAACGAGCAGAAAAAAAAAGGCAGTACAAAGAGACGACAGAAGGTGGATTCTGCGGACAAGCGTGACGCAACCTGATTTATGAACAGTGGCGGTGAAAGACAACAGCTTGCAAGAGAACGCGAGCGAGATATCCGTGTTCGAACGACCCTCGCTGCATGCCTATCGGTGCTCGATCGGTGGACGTCAATATATCACTCCTGGAGAAGGAGCAGAGACAGCAGGAACCTTTACGCCCATGTTAGCTCCCGGTGTTTTGGGGCCTCTCTCTCTCCTTCTAAATTGAGGTGCGGATGCGGTTGGCAACGTGTGCGTTGTCTTTTCTCTCGCACAGCGGATCCAACCATGTGTTGTTGTTTTTTTGGTTTTTGTTGTGGTGTATCATCCCACTGCCTCGCAGTGGGATGATACACGCTAAAATTACTAGATATTAACCATTTTATTGTTGCATAATTTTGGCCTACTTCCGTTAACCTATTTTTTTATATTTTTTACTAAATGGTATATTTCCTATATTAGCCCCTCCCAATCTAATATAATTTAAAGTTCTTGGCTCGAGGGCTGCCGTGGTTGGTTATTTTTAAAATAATAAAAATAAAATGCAAACTTTCCAAGCACTGCAACGAAAACTATATTATCGTAATCCCGTTCCAAGTAGTTACAAATGCAAAAAAAAAAATTGAATCATGCTGAAGAAATCAAATACACGTATTATCTTGCTAGACAGTCATGTCAGGCAGAATGGATTTCGCGGAATTCGGACGCCGGATTTCACAACGTATAAAGGCGTGGTTGATAACTTAAATCGGCACAGACGTGGTTTTCCCGAAAACAAGATAAAGAAAAAAAGCAGGAAAATAAAACTTCTACCTACAGTCTAAGAAATGTCTGCGCGTCTACTTACACGCAAAGCACTCAAAGAGCCAATCTCTGCGATCGACGAAATCAGCCCAGCGAATGATGAGGTGGAACATCCGTTTAGACCTACAAATGAAGTCTTCGCTGTGGCATTACGCAATGCAAAGCGTCATGCTTGCATTGCGCAATGCCACAGCGCGGACTTAATTCTGAAGTCTAAACAGATATATCGCCTCATTATTCGCTGAGCTCATTTCGTGGGTCGGAGAGATTGGCTATTTAAGCGTCTTGCGGGTAATTAGACGCGCAGGCATTTCTTGTGTATGATTGTGTATGATTGTGTATGCAGTGTATGATTGTTGTCGATGGGTGTTTACGAAGGCACAATTTATGCCTCATCTCTTGACGCGCGAAAGAAGCAGTGATATAATTGGACACGGCAATCATTGAGAAATGTATTTATTACAACAATTTGGTCATGACCATGATCGATATTCCGTACGCTAAGGCTCTGACAAAAATGGCGACGAAAAGTGACAGATTAAGTGCGCTTTTATACAGGAACCAAACCTTGATGCGAATTTCACTAGCTTCACGAGGTAATAGATTACATTGATATTTATTTTCGCATCGCTGAAATTTACATTAGAATATTTCTTTGAGAATATTGGCCAGTAAGAGCGGGAAAAACGGAAAGCGTGGCGTAGTTAGCTCGTGCTTCTTATTTTGTAATTTCTTCTTGGCCGTTCTGCTTGGCTGACTTACACTTATTTGCATCGGATCGATCATAATATGTACGGTACACAACACGCTCTGCATTTTTACGGCATCAGTGGCCGTAGAAAATGTTTTTATATCCAAATGTGCAGTCGTCACCTATTATTTGCGAACTAATCTCGTCTAGCGCATGTCATGAATTGAGCATATAGATCAGAATAACTTATGTGTCAATCTAGACATTGAGCTGTACTTTAAGACGTCGTTGTATGGCAGATTACTTGGACACGCGTTTTATCAAGTGGCTCAGCTTATGATTATAATATTATTTCCATGCCGCTGAACAGTAAAAGGCGGCTAACCACCTTTAGTCATCTATTCATCTATTACCATACCTTGTTCTCTATTAAGGTACGTCCCTTCTATTCCTTAGCTGGTTCTATTAAGTTCACTGAAATATGCTGATGAGATTCTTTTCAAATCTTCTATGATTTTTCAGTCCGCAAGCAATTTAAATGAGGACCTTCCGGTAACTCCCTAAAATCCATCTCTAAAACATTTTTTTTTCTTCTTGACACGGCATTACTGGATGTCTGTTCGAATGCCACAACAAATGTGATTTTGTTTTTTCTAAAGCTCGAAATTCGGCACACTCTCTGCTTTATCAATTCATTCGGCTTTGAACATTTCCCGAAGTAAAACCAGTCATAGGGCACTCCTTACACCGATTCCAGCAAGATCAAAACTAGACAATACATTTTTTTTTGTCCATTTTGATACGTGAACTGCGCTGGTGAAGATAAACTGTTGTAGCCACTGGGTTTGGGAATGCTGGGTGCGAAGGAAAGGGCCTAGATCTGAAGTCTTTATACCAAATCATGCGCTTCGTGTGAATAATGTTGTTCTATGACAAGAGCAAGTGTTCGCTGAACCTAAACAAACAATATGCAAATCTCTACGACCGAAACATTCACCAGTGTACCCACGAACAGCTGACAGTAGTAAAATCAAAATAAAAACGAAATCAACAAAACAAGTCTTTGTGGGAAGGAAATGATTAAAATACAGAGGAATCGTGGTGTCCTTCCCACAAGTAGGGCAGTTGTTTACGACAGTTCCACGAAGCGCGCCTTCATGGGAACCCTTGTTCGATGTGCGGAGAAGAACGAGCATTTCCGTAATCAAGGCGACTTCCCGTTGTCGCACCAGGTTGATACTCCTAGGTACCCGGATGTTGTTAAAGCACGTACATTTGGGTGGCGGCATTCCGCTATTTTTTCTTTATTGTAGTCATTCACATTATTCTTAAGATGCGTTGTTCTCGACTTGGTGTCTGCATTCAGCTGGCTACGCAAATCGTTCCTCAGAAGTATTTCTGCCCCCTTGACGAAGGACAGTTCCCGCAGACATCATTCATATGCTGAGCTTATGTGTGGGGTGATTCCAAGGTCGTGACGTTCGCTTGGCGTTGTCAATGCCGCATGCCAATACAAATTCGAATGATTGAATGTCTTACGACACCCCACATTTTTTTTTTTTTAAGACAATAAGAGTATATGATAAACTGGGCAACCTGGCGTTGCGTCGTAATATTTCATTGTTGTTTTTTTTTTCGCGTTGCTACAAATGGCTCCAAGGAGTACTTGTTTCTCGTATTTAGATTCGTGTCAAGATTATTGAAACATTTTTAGATACAAATGAATTGGTTCGGTATTTTTTTCGGTTGTATTTTATTCCTTCAATACGGCAACCGAATAATTAACTATACTATGTATCAATTTAAGTTCGAATTCATCCGACGGTAAGAACCGATGGAGGCACTCAAGCAGCTCCAGAAATGCTTCGTCACAGCGGCCGTCGTCTTTGTAGGTTTTCTATCACCGGCTAAATGAATTGCACGAAGGAAAAAAGAAAGCACAGCAACGAGGAGCATTTGTTGTGCTCGACGATATGCGCCGTCATAACGCAATTTTAGAGCTCTTTCATCGGCTCCATCGGATCGTAGCGTCGGCTGTAATACGAATTATTAGAAAACCGAGTGTATTCAGTTTGTTAGCAAAGTCGTTGACCGCTGAGTCTCTTACGTGGTTTTAACACTTGCATGTTCCAGAAAACAACCACACTACCAATTCGATAAGGCATACGAAACTAAGCCGACAAATGGAATCTGTAATTGTAGCTATTGATGGATAATATATTATGTGTGCGCATCGAAGTTTAAGCTCTAAACGTGCGCATATTTTCTACAACCCACACAGTTTTCTATGCAGCAAAGTTTTCACGAATCTCTTTCTTGTGAGAATAATCTGGTTACAAGATTGGTATATGTAAGGCACATTTATAATGTTCTAGCGCGATAAACGTTCAACTTTCAAATTACTTGACAGAAAGGAAAATAATTGTAAAGCAACAATACGGTTTCCAGAAAAATAAGTCGACTGAAAAGACGTTGTTACATATTAAGGATAAGCTGATAAGTAGTTTTAAAAATCAACTATACACTGTGTGGAATCTTCTTCAACTTTCGCAAAGCTTATGTTTCAAATAAAAAGGACATTCTTTTATTAAAGTTATCACATTATGGTATAAGGGGAACAGCTTGGGATTTAATTCGCAGCTATTTATCTGGCCGGTCACAATATGTAAAAATAAATAAATTTGAATCTGAGCTAGAAAGTATAAGGTATGGCGTTCCTCAAGAATCAATTCTAGGGTCATTACAGTTCCTTATTTATATAAATGATATAATAAATATACCTGAAACTCCAGACATTATACTTTACGCAGATGATACGAATGTGTTTTTTACAGACAAATATATAGGTTTAATCGATGGTGCATCAAATGCATGGCTGCGCGAGCTTGAACTCCGGTTAAACTCCAAACAGCTAAAACTAAACATTAACAAAACAAAATACATAGTTTTTAAACCAGGTCTTAAGCAACTAGGTAGTAATTTTAAAATACCGTTTAAAAATATGGAACTGGAGCGACTGACCGTCCTAAATTTAATGGGTGTTTGGTTCGAAGAAACACTACGCTGGACCCACCATATAAACCATGTCCGTTCTTAAATATCTCGATTAACAGGAATCATATACAAACAAAAAGATCTCCCCCTAGTTGGCTAAAATGTCAGTTATACTACAGTCTAAGTCAATCGCACCTCCATTTCTGCTTATTAATCTGGGGACCCACCACTAAAACAAATCTGGATAGGTTATTAGGCATACAGAAAAAAAGCAGTTCGCTTTATTGCAGGCGCTTGCTTTACCGATCATTCAGCTCCATACTTCAAAAAGTACCATATTTTGGATATAAAGACGCTGTATCCGCTAAAACTATCCATGGAAATATATTTTTACTACAACAATGAACAGAATTTAATATTGAAACAAGCCGCCAACAAAGCCGGCAGGTCTCCTCTAGCCAATTGTCCCGCCAACTTCACCATTCCAGCAGATCGGAATGGATCTACCAGGTACATTTCCGCCGTCGACCCTGGGGAACTTTTGGATAATCGTTGCCACTGATTATCTCACGCGGTACGCGGAAACGAAAGCCCTTCCTTCGGGGACAGCTGTTGAAGTCGCCAAGTTTTTCATCGAGTCCATCGCACTCCGGCACGGCGCTCCCGAAGTTCTGATTACAGATCGCGGATCATCGTTCATGGCACAGCTGACCCAAGAAATCCTCCGACTCCGTCACAGCAGCCATCGTCATACCACTGCGCACCACCCGCAGTCCAACATGCTGACGGAACGACTCAACAAGACAATCGCCGACATGATCTCTATGTGCGTCGACGTAGAGCAAAAGACGTGGGACGAGGTGTTGCCCTACGTCACGTTCGCCTACAATACGGCGGTTCAAGAGACCACTGGATTCACACCCTTCCAGCTGATACATGGTCGGAAACTAACGACCATGCTGGACGCGATGCTGCCCCATAAGCCAGCTGACAGTGAGAGCGACGACGCCCAGGTGGTTGCTCAATGGGCTGAACAAGTCCGCCAGCTCGCCCGACTCCTGATTCAAGACCAGCAACGCGTCGACGCGGGCCGCTACAACCTTCCCAGCCCGGAGACACATATTTATGTGTTTCTTTAAAAAAAAAAAAGAAATGTCATTCTGTGTAAGCATTTACTCAAAATAACTTATTACAATCAGCGTGCAATTCACGCTAATATTCATTGAAAAAATTGGAAACATTTACTCGTACCTGATAAAGGCGTATGCAACACAAGGTTGCAAATACAACCATACATAATTAAAAGAATATACTATTAATTTTAGATAATGTATTTCCTGGTGCCCTTTCTTCGCATTATTTACAATACAAATATATATATATATATATATATATATATATACATATATATCTTTTTAGTTTTTTTTTTGTTCGAGACGTAATTTATACCACACCCTAAGCTGCATTATGTTTTCTCAAGCCAAAGCATTAGATTTGTTAAAATTGGCACATTTTATTTCCTGCCCTATTGTCGCCTATCACACAACTTTTCCCACAGCTTGACGTAATGGCTCTAAGCTCGCACGCCACACGTGCTCGTTAAAAAGGTACTAGAAACTTTATTTCTAATACGCTAGACTGTCAAGAGCCTGAGCGCTAGGGGGCCGGTCACGCCAGAAAGAAGCCCGGTTGAGATTTCTTACGGCAAGCAATAACACTTTATCTTACCAAAGCTTTAATACCACTCCAAAGAAGCGGAGTCTCGAAAGCACCAAAGTCATAAAAATGCCTTGATAAAGAAGAAATATATAGAAACGACTTTGAAAGTATGTGGGAGCAACAAGGATGCAATTTATGCTCGAGAAAACCAAGCTTTCTTCGACAAAGCGTTTTTTTTTTTTTTTGTTATTCTGCTGGTGGTCGACAACCAGGTATAATATATTGTGTCCGCCTCCACGGTGATCTTTAAAAAAACATCTCTCGCGGCATTTCCCTGTTTGTGTATGCCATTAAATTTCGAGGCGTCATATAAAAGATGGCGCCCTTGTTTACTAAGTCACAGTGATATTGGCATCTGGACAAGGAGTAACACAGGCCTTATATTTTTTTTGTCTGACACGAACCTTTAGTTGTTGTTTATTTTTCTTTATTAATACGTGCGCAGCTACGCTCGTGTAGCAGAAATGCATTTATGTTCCGCATTGTGTTGTCTATCAATACTGCACAGAATGCTGAGGCGTCTTTGGCTCTCGTGTTATCAAAGCACGTTGTTTCAAAAGTCGGACGACGTCATCAGAATTTTATTCAAGCGGGGACAGGTTACTCAGTGTCCGAATTCACCGCACCACATAAATAGGTGGACCGACAAATCAGGGATCAAATATTTACGTAATTCCTCTCATGGAGCTTCCTATTCATATAAAATAAAGATACAAATTGCATGCAGGCCAAATTCTATTTTCTTTTTTCTAGTTACTAAAATTTGAGTGCATGAAACATGAGCTTTGTTTACATATTGCTGGAGCTGCAAGCGCAAATGATTTTTGCTTTGATTAGCAGCGAAACAGCTCTATTCTTAACATCTGAAGTAATCGGGTCCATGGTACTATTTGTATTATGGACGCTACGATTTAAAGATATGTTAAACCTTGCAAGTGATTAAATTCAGCTCAAAGCTTGCTTTTGTTATAACAATTGAAGGTGTATTGAGCTTAATAAAAATACCTAAAAACATTGCGTTCGCAACCCTTGTTATGGACCTATATTGGTGGAATTTGGTGTCGTTTGATATATAAGTTATGTTTTAAACACAATATATAGTGAATTGGTTGTTTGCTCCGTTTTCTTTTTCTCCTTTTTTGACGTGTTCTCAGTAAAGCAAACAACATATATAAAGATAGATGAGATGTTAGTTCCGAGGTGAGTTATGAATTTGTCAAATACTCCGCTGTTGATTTCCAGGACTGTGCTGGACTTAGTGGGCTTCTATGTCCAAATCAGGTGAATGTTTGCTGCTCTTAGCTTCCTGCTGACAGAGTGATAGTGGAAAAAAGACAAATTCCTAAAATCAGGTTGAATCTGCTCATGCGTTTTAATACATTGAAATACCTACTTTTTGTACTTCAATATAATCTGGAGATCGTGTTACATACATGTCCATAAATTAATTCAAATATCTGGCGCGCTTTGTTTGTTTTATTTGTTTTCATTGCACTTTTGTTACGGGTTGTATAGGTTTATTTTAGGTTTATTTCCGTTCAGCTGGCCATTTTTGTAATAATAATAATAATAACAAATGTTTCTCGCAGTACAAAATAATACAAAAAATAGAAGTGGCCCAGGTAAGCAACAGTCCGCGTGTGGGTGTTGACAGGCAAACAAGTTAAAGGGACACTGACACCCCCCAAAATTTTTTTTTCCTTTTTTGTCAGGAGATTCATTATGGTGTCAGAATACTACCCAATTAATATTTTGCTACAGAGTCATGTATTTGTTTTAATAAAGCCAAAAAACGCAACTTCGCGAAACCGAAACCGAAACGGACAAGTGGAGAGGATAGCGTGAGTGGCGGAAGTCACGTGGCTACACCCGACCGTGCGTTTTTTTTGTTTTTGTTTTTTTTTCTCTCTCTCCTCTCTCCGCACGTAGCAGACGAAATGCGTTCGTTCGCCGTGGGATTCCTCTGCAGTTAGGTTTGTTCCGCTCGCTGTTCTGTACTTCAAGATGAAATGTTTTGTACATTTAAGTGTTGGCAATTAGTAGTGAGTGCCCGAGTGCCGAGGTGAATTCCCGTGATCGGCTCCGAAAAGAATACTCCCAAGATGTTGCGTGAAGAGTTGCCTCACATGCCCTGCATCTGAAAGTGGCATTGTGTGGCAGAGTGCACAAGTTTCCGAAAGATCAACGGGTCGGGATAAATGGCTGGCTGCAATTCCTGTAGAACCATCACGCGAAGCTCGGAAAGCGGGCGCTATCCGATTCATATGCTCCTTGCATTTTGTGGAAAGTGATATTACATTGATTTCGCAGGTGTCAAAAATGGAATCCATACCATTTAGTTCAGCGACGTATCGTCCACAACATTTTTGTTTTCTGTGATAATTGTAAAAAAAAGAAATGTAAACATCGCAGAATGCTTGACAAGAAAGAAAAAAATAAATAAAAGGTACACCCACACCAGTAATCGAACTCGTGCCCTCTGCGTGCGAAGCGAACGTCTTTCCACTGAGCTACTGAAGGAACTCTATCATGCGTAGTTATGCAGCGGGTAGACTGTATGTCGGAAGTTTGCTGCCAATTTCTCTTAAATGTGCATGCACTCCCGGCTTGAAGTCGGGCTGCACCACGCATAGGGCACATTCGCACCTTGTAAAGTAACCGTACGCGTGCGTATTCAAGTCGAAGTACACACTTCGTGCTTGGCGTTTGAGCGAGCGATGTCTTCAGCCAGGAGAAGGGACGAAGGCTCGGCGACGTCTTCGTGCAATCGGCTTGCTGGTCGGGCGTGTCGTACGGGATGAATATCAGGTCTTTTGATCGGTCCGAAATTTCTCTTTCGAAGAAAGACAGAATTCGCCAGTACCGTGAACGACAGTTCTGAAGTAGAGGTCCAACGCCCGTCGTCCGCTGCCACCCGCTAGTGCTACTTCCACGATACGCGAAACGACGCCATGTTGAGAATTATGCAGTGAACGCACAGAAAGCTTCCGGTTGTCTGTGCTACCTTTTTTTTCAATCAACGTATTTGCAGCTTTTTTGAAGCCACAAAAAATGGGTTTCATATTTATTTCTATTTTTAATATTGACTGTGTGCCTTGAATGACCCACGACTTTGATTAAATTTGGTGGTCGCATCGATACCTTAGAAAATGGCCCGTGACCACGGAAAAGAGAGTGAGCAAGACTCGAACCGGCCAGTTCTTGATCGGCGGTTTTGGGGCGGAAAGAAACCGAATTTCGAGCCGCAAATTCTGTTCTGGGTAGTTGGGCTCTCATATGTCATGTACAACTAAAAACCTCCTGCGAGCATAAATACCCTGTCAGTGTCCCTTTAAAAGCACATGTCTATTAGTAAAGAATAATAAAAATCGCTACCCCGCGCCAAAGGCTGCTGCGCTCTGATGCCATTGTCACTAATGACGCGCAGACGGAACAAAGAATAACTCAAGAAACTGAAGAGTTTAATCCAGCGAACTTGTACCAAAACAAAAGGTGCACATATGATAACACCTTAGTGTCGCGGACGTCGAGGTCAGCGTAACAGCAGGATCGAACACTGGGGGGAGACTGACTTTTGTTCGCCACGCGAAGCCCCTTTTGTACACGCGTGGGCTTCTGGAATAATCGTTGTAGAATGTTCGACGCGTAGAATAACAATGTACTCGAATTCACAGGAACGCGACATTTGTAGAAATAACAAGAAGACGCGTCTGCTACCGGAAATGGCGAACTGCATGCACAGCACATTACCGCGAAACTCAAAGCCTTTGCAAGAGGAAGGTCTGTCACCGCGAAAACAAGCCGAGTAAAGCAGTATTGGGAGAGTCGGTATCTTTCCGTTTAATATTGTGTGACGGCACATAAGAAAACAAGATTATCATTTTAAAGTATCGATTTGCACAGTACAATAAAATACAGATAAATTTGATAACCGTAAGTGTTTTGTTGTTGTGTGTTCCCATGTGAGTTTATGCACTGAAGGGCTGGGTCATATTTTCTACATTTATGTTAAGTATATACTACATGAAACCCATGTCCCTGGGGGGAGCATTCGCCTATGTATGCATTGTATGCATACATAGCCGAACGCTATGTATGCATCTAAACAAAATTTAGATATCACACAGAGAAATCGTTGATGTTATATTGCTTCGTGCCAAAAGGCAAATTTAGAAAAATAAGGCTTTGATACAATTATGTTAATAATTAGATTTAGCGTTTAACTTTGAAATTTATCAGTGTAAAGGTATAGCTTCAATTAGAAACTTACTACGCACCAATCTACAATTCTTAAATTTACAAAAATGAAAAGCGGAAAAACGCCATTAATATTAGTGTTATTTCCATTATTAATGTATAAAGTTTGGGCAGAACTTTACGGAGCACCGAGAAAAATGACTCAATTGGGAAGCGTTCTAGAGAGGCGAGGGGGGGGGGGGAGGGGTTCCTAAAGGCAATGCAAGGAAACAAATATAAAACTAAGCTGGGGACATCACGACTTTCTCACCATGCGATAGAGCTGCACCACTCTGCAGCCTTCTTTGGTTTTAGAAAATGTTATTTTGGAGGCGACTTCGTGGCGCAACGATCCTACAAAAGCTCTCTTATAGAGGTTTGTTCAAGTTCACTGGTTAGTGTAAATTCTTCGGAAGTTTTAACATAAAATAAAATATGATGTTTTTTCTGAATGAATAACATTAGTACAAAAATAGACACTGATGTTTTATATATTCGTTATCGGTATTTTATGATGCTCTTTTTAATATAGGTTGCGCCATTTTATGAAAAAGAAATTCGTTGGTACATAACTTGTCAATTCTTTAAAACGTGTTGAGATGACTCTTTTTAATTATTTTGTTTTGTATATAAATATTATTTTGGAATTATAAATTTTGTGTGCACGTGTTTTAAACGCTTTATAAACAACAAAAGAAGCATTATTACTTCCATCATTTTGTGTGAAGTTGACGGCCCTGCTAAGTGACACAGTTAACCTTGGCAAGTTCCACGCCCGAGCTTCGACATTTCATATCTCAGGAATAAAACTAGCTACGGCGTTTATATATAGCTGTATGCCCCTTCCAAGTACATGGCTTTCGCATATTCTTTTTAAATAAATATAAAAATATTATCCGGACCACTATTGATTGAACTCCCGTGAGAGCACCCAACATTAATAATCCCAATAACCATTTTATTGGGGATAAATATACGTGTTAAAAAGTAAATAGCCACAAAAGCAAAAAAAAAATTGTATTGAGATCAGCGAAAAAATATTGTACATCATTATACAATACGTGTGGTATACCGGCTAATTTGGGATAATAGAACGATATATTTATTTAATTGTTTAGGTTACAGTTGGTTGGTGTTACAAAAAATGTCTTTTCTGGTCTGCGACCACGCCATGTTTGTGGCTTTCAGGCGTCCTATGCTTCTCCATGACCCACCACTCGGCTCTCCCCTGCCGGTGTCTCCGGTTGCAGGATTGTTCTGAATGTCGAATCAAGTGGCTTTGCTTGAATCGTGGTTGCAAAGTCGTCACTGGAAATCGGAGACGGTGAACCGTTTCGCTGACTGATGCCACGGAAAGTGGCGCAGTTTCTTGATTTTTTTTCCGCGTCTGAGGCTCTCGTCTTGATTCGTAAAAATTCACTCTTCCTCCTTGGGTACTAGTCTCAGCTGTTCAATGTGTCGTTTTTATGTATTTCCATCATTCGTGCGAGTCTCATATGTTCGGTTTTCTAGAACTCGGACGACGACGCCTTTCGACCATTTCTTGCCGTTCCTGTAGTCTCTCACCCAGACTTGGTCGTTCTGATGTAGCTGTCATTTTTTAGAGTTGCGGGAGGCGTGCGGCTTCGCCTGTTTTCATCACCCGTCATACGTTATTGATGATCTAAGAAGGACAAATCTTGTGCAAAATTCTTCTTTTTCATCATTTTGGCAGGTGTCATGTGCTGGGTCATCCGGTAGGCCATCAATGAAGTTATGCAATGCCTCTTCCGTGGTCAGCACTAACTTCAGGCTTTCTTTGACAGCCTTTTGGAATGTTCCTGTCGGGGTCGAGATAGATTGATTGAACTGCGTAGGTTTATTCTAGCATAGCAATACAGGTAGGTGTCAGTCGTGCCATGTCCGGTCGCAATCTGATTTTTCTGCCGCACCGTTCGGTACGGGGTGGTTCAGGGGTGAGGATGGTTGCTGCACTCCGTTTCTTGCCATGAAATCCTGCAATTCGCTTGATCGTAAGGGATCGATTGATCCCTTACGTATTGCTTCGCTGGCACGTTTTATGCTGTCCACATATCTGGTATCTCGTCTCAGTTTGTTAGACACAGTTAACCAAAACCGAGAGAGCGAGCAACTATTCTTTGCCCGTGAGCAGTATTAAACGTGGAAGACAAAAAATTAAATCTTGAAAAAATAAGAGACTTTGCCTTTGTTCTAAAAAAAATTAAATAAGAAGTTCGTTTTTCTGACCGGTAAGTTGGGTCCGAAAATAGACGGTTTAAGCCTGGAAACGTTGCCGATGAAGGAAGACAAATAAATCAAAGTAGCTTTGTGGAAATCCTAGCGAACTGCTAAAGACACAAAGGGGACGTAACGCAATTTGCAATGAGCTCAGAAAGTGCGTAACAAAATACTTTCCCATTAATTCATCCGACATGCTCAGCGACTAGCTATAACCTCAGAAAAGTCGCATCTCAAGGCTCATACCACCGTATTGCTTTTTGATTTTGCGAAACACTGGAGCGTCGTTCTTTCATGAGCGGTACAATGCTTTCATTAGAGGAAACAAATCGTGTCTATCTTCAGCTGCGTCGCTAGAACGGAGCGCGAAATCTACAGCGATGGAGTTGTCAGCGACGACATCGTGCACAAAACAGCACAAGCACTGTTCGCTCTGCGCGCTGTTGAAGAAGGCCTGGAAGAAAACATTTCGATGATTAGCAAAACTTGTCCACATCTGCGACGGGGAGTCTAATCATTTCAAAACTAGGTTTCAACTGTACGAGATGGCGAAGAGAAAGGTGTAACCAAATTGATTCTTTTTTTTTTTAAGATACGGGACACGGTAAAAGTGCGCGTAATTGCGTGGGGGGACGCCTCAAGCACAAAGCCTCCCTGCACAACCGCATGTCGCTAGAACTGAAAACCATTGGAAGTGCTGATGGTTTTTGTCGTGTAGTGGCCCGGAAGGTCTCTGGAATGGTATTCCTCAAAAGTTAACCAGCATGCTTTGCCCAATACCGCGACAAAATAAAAAAAAAATAATAAAATTATTTCTGTCGTGAGAAATATTCAATCCTGCCACTTGTGGATGAAGGCTCATAATACAGACCTGTCTTTGAGGATTGCGATAAAAAATAATAAAATAGCGAATCCTAGAACAGTAATGTTAACCTCACTTAAAATAACTTTTTTTCTTTTGTGAACGCAAACCTTACGGTGAGCTAACAGTACTAAAATTGATATCGATTGTTATACATTTCTTCCGTTTAAACGTATAATTTGTTATTGCCTGGAATAAAATGGAAGTTAAGATGTTGTAAACGAGCCTCGACTGCACACGTGAAAGTGCGACACCGTGAAGGAAGCAACATTACAGACTCGGTCGGCTAGGTTTCTGAAAATACCTTATCTCGCCCTTTTATTGCCTGACATAGAGGTTTGTGAAACTTAATTTTTATGCTTGTTAAATAAAAAAACACGTTTCAATAGGTTCATTTAAAAAAAAAAATTGAATATTATGATTTTGTAACTGAACTGGTTCTGTGCAAGAATTGTTTTTAATTATAACATAGCGGTCATGCTTCATTTTTACTAAATGGCACATGATGTATATCATAAATACTGTAGATAGATAAGTAGATAATTTATTAAGGGCCTGCCAACAGCCGAGTGGCCTGGGCAGCAGTGCACTGTCCAATGAATGAATACAGATTATAAATGCACGTTTCTGAAGTAATAAAGTCATATAAAATGCATCCTCTAAAACAAGACATTATAGGCTTGTTGCAATCGTACCATCTTCAAGATTGATCTCAAGTTATAATGAAAGTGTATCGGCAGCTAGATGACCTCGCAGAGGGCACACGGAACCTCAAGGTCATCAACAACTCTGAACAAACAAATAGCACCATGCACAACCTGAAGTAAAAAGTGCATGTCTCTAGCGATTCTCCTATCATGCAGAGTTAAATGTTTGAGGTCCACCAAAAAAGAGTTGTACCCGTAAAAGCGGTGGCGGCCAAAATGTCTATCATATAAAATTGGTATAAATCTACACTGAACATTTTCACTTAAATTACTGTGCGGCATAGTAATAGGGTTGCATGGCCACGTTACAACCATATATGCAGGGTGTTCCTTTCCAGTGTAACAGATTTAAAAAAAAAAAAAAAACGTGAGAGCGACACTAATGCTGTTTGTAAAGGTGAGTTGTAGAGCAAAAGGGACATAGTATAGTGGATAATTACAACGAGGAGTTGGCAAACTAAGTTTAATTTGTTAATTAACTTTTAATCATAGAAAATAAACATATGGTTCAAAATAGAAACTTACTAAGCATAATCGAAAATCCCTAAATCAACTCTTTTTGGAAGACATAGGACAGCAGCTACCTTTTGCGATGTTCTGAAAAACAAAACGCTCAGTTTGAACGAGTTTCTATGTTTCGGTTCCTTAGAGGAGTGCATCGATGCGCCCGCGCTCCTGCTAACGGTGGTCGCGGCGCGAAGCCACCCACCCGGCTCCCTCGTAGGATGGCGGGAAGTGCGGTGCACGTGTGTTGCGCATCTCAGTCACTGGGAGCATGACCGCGGGCACAGAGATGCGCTCCGATAACAACCTGAAACCTAGAAACGAGTCCAAATGAAGCGTTTTTCTATAGAACACGGTAAAATGTTTCCCTTGAGTTTTATCTTTGAAAAAAAAAAAGTTACTTTAGTGGTTTTCGATGACGCTCAACAAGTTTCTAATTGGAATCATACGTCTCTTTTCAATTATTAAAAACTTAATTAACACATTTTACTTAACTAGGTGACCTATCTTTACCATTGGCTACCTATACTATTTCCCCTGGCCATATAACTTACTTGCAGAAATTGTATAAGTAAAACTGAAGTTTTTTTTGTTTTTTTAACAAACTTTTAACGCTTAAGAGTGAACACCCTGTGTATAAAAGCTACGTAAAAGATGTGACAGCGGCCCTTAACCTTTCACTTTTGAATGTAGGTAAAAATATGTTTTCTTTTCCAACGAACTGCTTAATATGACGAAACCATATATGTCATCGGAATTTTTCTTGTATATATAACAACACAAAGAAATATTTTATATAAGAAAGTGGAAGAAAGAAAACGGATTTCCTTTATCTAGCATCGTGTTTTGCATTTTTAGTATTTATTCTCAAATTTAGAGTGTTTTTGTTTCATATAAATTATACCGAAATTAACAATATTATAATTTCACATTGACTTAGAAAAAAGCGTTCATTTGATATGTTTTCAATGCGTTAGATAGTTGTACATCGAATGCTAGATGGATTCAAACTTGGCCTATTATAGTCAAAGGTGCAAGATAAAAAAAAAAATTATTTGATAAAATAAATTAAAGAAACATAGTTCCAGAGAACTCACTCTAACGCTATAAAAGGTCCTAAAGAAGGGGAAAAAAAGTTTTAATTGTTGTGAAAAGAAGTCTAAAAGATTTCAGACTTCAAATGGTGTCACTCGTGAAACCTGCCAAAATCGCAAGGCGTTTCTTCGGCCATTTCGAAGTTTAAACCTCAAGAACAAAAAAAAAAAAATGTTCAGCAGTTCTAATTTGCAGTTTTGCTCTAGACACACATTTTCTATCAATGTATATGGTTTTTCAATTTTTTTAGGGCTAACATTTTTTTTGCCCAATCTGAGGTGAACTTATTCAGATACTCCACAACTTTACAATTTGGGCTTCTACATTTGGTAGTGTCGAGAAGATTGCATTTCACCAGAAAACGGAACTGTTTAACATGGTTTGCACGTAACGTCAAAGCACTATATGTTGGTGGTCAATGGGAAGTGTTCTTGCTGAGAAAATTAATTTCGGTCGTGCACTAGGCACGTTGCAAAAGGTTCGCGCTGAGTTCAAGTGACGTATTGGAGAGGCACAAATTAGTCTTGCTTGGTTCCGCGTCATGAGAAATGGTGCGAGTGTCTGGTGCCGCGAGAGGGCGCCTTCTGGCAGCAGTGTTTCTGAAATCGAAGTAGTTTCTAAGACCGCGCTTTCCTTTCTGTGCCGAAAATGCGGAGCAGGTGAACCTTTGCAACACAGCATGCTTTTACACCCCCCCCCCCCCCCCCCATTTTTTTCGATGCTCCCCCAGAGAGTACGTATTATTACTGAGGAACTCCCTTCTTTGTTTGGGCGTGCTAATTTGACTATTATATTAGTGCTATTTGTTAGCATATTCCTCCAAATACTTTATATTTTATTTTGCGTTTAATTGTCTTGAACTTCAAACAAAATACGGAGGTGTTAATAGTTCGAAAAAAAACTTGAGATCGGCACTCGTGTTGGAGTTAAAGTAGCCTCCAACGCTCAGCAGTTCTTGTGAGGCTACTCGGATCTTTA
Source organism: Ixodes persulcatus (assembly GCA_013358835.2). Lineage (NCBI taxonomy): Eukaryota > Metazoa > Arthropoda > Arachnida > Ixodida > Ixodidae > Ixodes > Ixodes persulcatus. The sequence goes on along the minus strand of JABSTQ010009675.1, from coordinate 1,057,918 downwards.
TTTTTAGGTATACCTCCCATACACACGTGTAGTATCAGGGGATTAGTAAGTCACATTATTCCTTTCAGTGTTTCTATTCTTGGCGACAACTTTCTTTAACTGTTCAGCAAAAACGAAAACATGTTTCGGTGCCTCAATGATGTGCACACTTAGAAGTGTTCTTGCAACAATGTTTGTACTTTCTGTAAATACCGCCAAAAGCTTCCCTGACGTAGATGCGTCAGGGATACGTCAGCAAAATCATCCGTTAGTTTTCCTTTCTGCTAAATGGCAGAGGCATAAAAACAAAAGAAATAACAAGGTTTTTCCTTCTGAACTTCATAATAAAACAAGCGGCCACGTGATCTGATGCTAATTTTATAACGTCGGTGTTCATTATAGTCATGCGCTGGGGTTGGTGTGGTGTCCCAGCGCGGGACAACGGTAGGGACGTCGGGACTGAACAGCCGCCGTCAGGCCAATGAATGTTTATTCAGGGTGCAAAGACCCAGCTCGAGAAGGAGAGAAAGATGAAGTGGCATCTATTGGCCGAGAATTATAGATGTGGCAAAGATGTGGCAATGAAAGAAGAAGTGAGAATACAACATTTTCCCCTCTGTTAAGAAAAGAAGAAAACGATAAAGAGGAAAGAAGAAAAAAGTAGACAAAACACAACGCAATACAAATTACATTGGACTCAATGCTATATACAAAGTATGATAGACAAGAATTAATAAATGTACAATATCCTCAATCGGAATCAGCACGGTTTGTACATAATAATATACACGGAGTAATTACAAGCTTTGTACAACAATTTACACACACAAAAGATACGAAACGTTATAAACATTACGTATTTGTAAATCATACTATCCAAACTAAATTCCGGGCCCGGTTCTAGGGATCTATTGGATACGCATGTCACCAATAGCAGTAAACAATCGTACACAGTGACACAAAACATTAACATACATAACATTCACACAGCATCTCCGAATCTCACAGGTTTCCGCCGCTGTCGTCTAGAGCGTCTAACACTCCCGTTTGCTGACGCTGTTGCGGCGATGTTAGATGCAGCCGCTGCACCTTCGTTCCACTGCACAGTACTGTTACGGGTGGATCTTCGACCGCAAGTGTCCTTATCACCGTTAGGCTGGACCGGTGGATCCCAGGCAACAACGCCTGAGGGCGTACACTCAGCAGGGACCTGACTGTCATCCGCGACAGAAGGCGATTCAGGAACCCAGTGAACTGTCAGGCTTCCTTGTGGCCGATGCTGAAACGTGTTTGAGGGCGTCGACTGTTTCTCGGGTGGAACGGCAGCGGTCAACTTGAATGCCTTCCAGGCTCTTCCGTCCTCTAGGCGGAATGTCCAACGTCCAACTCGTTTCACTATTTTCAACGGATCGCTGAACTTGAATTTATCGTAGCGCGTTTTCTTCGGAAGCCGGTAGCGAACGAACTGACCAACAACAAATGTCGGTCGTTTGGCTCTTCGTCGCTGGTCAGTGTATTTCTTGCTTGACTGTTGCCGTTGGTATACTCGCTCTCGTAGACGTTTCATCTCCTTCACTGGGTTGCGAATTAATTCTCGAGGTAACACACCCAGGATATGGAGACGCGTCTTCGGTTTCCTTCCGTGGAGGAGGAGCGCTGGCGACAGACCTGTTGTGGCATGTGGGGTACACCGGTACACCCCTAGGTAGTCGGTGACTGCTTCTTGTAAACGACACTTCTCAGCGGCAGCGAGGTGAATGAAGTTTTTTAGTACTCAATTGAACCTTTCGACGAGCCCATTGGCTTGCGGATAGTACACTGACGAGTAGACGTGGTTTATGCCTCGGTCTTTTAGGAAGTCGTTAAACTGTAATGACGTGAATTGTGGCCCGTTGTCTGACACTAGACAACCTGGATAACCAACCCGAGCGAAGACTGATGACAGAAATATCATCACTCAAAAGGTTGTCACGTCGTGGCAGAACTGAACCTCTGGCCATTTAGAAAAATAATCAACAAGAGTGATGACATACCGGCATGCTGGCTCTGCTTGTTTAAATGGACCGACAATGTCGATGGCGACTTTGGCTCATGACCACTCCGGAAGTGGAACTGGCTGCAAGGGTGTTGGTGAAGCTTTGACAGCTTGTCTGTCGCTTGGCACACCGGGCAGCTTCTGATCACACTTTCGGTTTGACGATCCATGGCAGGCCACCAGTAGAGGTCTCGGAGCCGGCTCTTGGTCCTGATGATTCCTGGGTGGCCTTCGTGAGCAATCTCATTCAGTGTATTTCTTACTGTCGTAGGAATTACAACATTTTCTCCTCTCATCAGCATGTTATCTACAACTGAGAGTTCGTCACGAACATGAGAAAAGGGAACAATGTCGTTAGACAAAAACTTCTGCGACGGCCAGGATGAAACTACATAGTCCATCACTTGTTTAGGATGACGTCATCTGTCGTGGCTTGCTGCAGCTGTTTTTTTGTCACGCAAGGAGTGACGAACGACACGATCTCCTCTTCAAATGATGTCCCACCTTCCGTGTCAGCTACTGGCAAACGTGGCAGAGCTTCCGCCACACGGTTGTCAAAGCCTCGCTGATACTCAACCGTGAAGTGATACACCAGCAGACGTGACGACTATCGCGTTATACGCAGCGGACGATGTCCTGTACCGCGTGTTGACAGAAGAGCGATCAGTGCCTGATGGTCGGTACGTAATGTGAAGTGGCGACCCCATAGGTTGTTATGCCATCACTGACATGCCGAGAGACAGGCCAGGGCTTCTTTTTCTCCGACAGAATACTTTCGTTCTGCTGGAGTGAGCGTACGAGAGGCAAAAGCAACAGTATGGACTTGTTTCCCCACTCGTTTCTAGAGGACAGCCCCAAGCCTATATGCGGACGCTTCTGTTGCGTCGATTATCGGCAGGGCGGGGTCGAACATCCGAAGCACTTGAATGGACGACAAGAGAAATTTCAACCGTTTAAAACTTTCGTTGGCCTCGGGGTTCCAAATGAATGGAACGTCTTTGCCCAGGAACCGGCGAAGTGGTTCCACTTCGGTCGCAAGTCTGGGAATAAATCTTTAATAGTACTCCACCAGTCCTAGGAATGACCTGAGCTGGCTGATGTCCGTTGGCCCTGGTGTCTGGTTGATGGTGTCTACTTTTTGTTTGAGAGGAGCGATTCCCTGGCTGCTAACTTGGTGACCCAAGAAAGAGAGTTCTCTGACATCAAAGACGCACTTGTCATTCAAGCGTAGCCCCGCATTGGAGATGCGCTAAAGAACGGCTCGGAGGTTAGCAAGATGCTCCTCGCTGGATCTGCCAAAAACAATGATGTCGTTTATGTGGAATAGCACTAATTCACAGCCATGTAAAATTCTAGACATCATTTGGTGGAATGTGGCTGGAGCAGAAGCCAGGCCAAAACATACTCTCTTAAATCGGAACAGGCCTTCATGTGCTACAAAGGCTGTCAGGTCTCCGCTATCTGGGTATTGTTCTACCTGATGGTATGCAGAAGCGAGATCGAGTTTTGATAAGTGGGTTGCACCAACCAGGGAATTAAGCAGTTCCTCTGTGTGTGGTAGAGGAAAGCTGTCAATAACCACTGCCTTGTTTGGCTCCCTGAGATCTACGCACATTCTAATTTTTTCATCCTTCTTCTGGACTACGACGATTGGCGACACCCATTCAGACGCGTCAATACGTTCGATCACGCATTTGCTTGAAGGCGCTTAAGCTCGTCTGAAACTTGCTTGCGAACCGTAAACGGAAGACGTCGCAATTTGCATTGCACTGGTGTAAAAGAGAGACGGACTTTTACCTTGTGTATATAGCCTTTGGCGTGACCAAGCTCGGAAACAAAAAGATGCTTGTAGTCAGCGCTCAGTGATTTTGGAAGGCGTCCCGCTGTAGATGTTTCAGGTGTCGCTGTTCCAGCAGCAACTTGTCGATCTCCGATATGAGGAGGACCACTCTTCGGAGAGAGCCGTGATGCGGAACTTGGTTCCCCTACAGCAGCACGTAGACGATCCTCCCACGACGAGGGGCGCTGCTGGACTTTTTCTGGAGGGCTGTGCGCTACCCCGGCACTCTGTGGTAACTCCTTGGTCGATAAATTTCGTCCCGATGAGGGGTCTAAGCCTTCTAACTCAGTGTGGAGACAGCGCAACGCTGTCCCTAGAATGCGAAGATCTAGGGCTTGTATAGCATCAAGACCCAGGAGAGACGTGTCAATGTTTGTAACATAGAATAATATAAACTCAGTCTTTTCCTTGTAGGAGACATCTGCGTAAAATGCTCCCAGGACTGTTATTTTCTCGTGTGAATAGTTCAGGACAGCCGTTGGTGGTAAGAAAAGCTCGATGGTCCTTTTCTCTTTGAGGCTCCTGAAAACCGGGTCCAAAACGATGGAAACGGATGACGCGGTCTCCACGAGAAAGTTGACAACATGATGGAAGACGATGACATCTATGTAAATGGCCGATCAACGACCACCAGGAGTAACGTTCATCACAACTCCATAATCGTCTTCGTCGTCGTCGGAAAATATCTCTTGTATATGAACGGAGTTTTTTCGACGGTTGGAGCTTCTGCAGACTCGCGCGTAATGTCCGCGCTTACCGCACCCATAGCACGTGGCATTTTTCGCTGGGCAGGCCGCGGCGGTTACACATTTGTCCAAACACCAGTTTCGGCGTTCTGGCAAGGCCATACCGCAGCGTTCGGACACAGGCCTCGATCCGAGAACGTTGAAGGCAGGCTCCTGCTAAATCAGACCAGGACGTCAGATTGCCGCAAGCTGATCCGCACTTAACCAAAGATAGCTTTTGCGAACATCGCGCCACCAAAGCCATTTCAGGATGCGCCTGGACGACCTCCGGTACCTTGGGACGAATGGTACAAGCGGTTCCAGCGCTACATGGGTGCAGCTGGTGCTGCCGAGTTTTCTGCCGTTCGCCATCAATCTTATTCTCGTCGCCAAAAGTATGTCGTGTCCCAGCGCGGGACAACGGCAGGGACGTCGTGACTGAATAGCCTCCATCAGGCCGATGAATGTTTATTCAGGGCGCAAGGACCCAGCTCGAGAAGGAGATAAACACGAAGTGGCATCTAGTGGCCGAGAATTATAAATGTGGCCAAGATGTGGCAATGAAAGAAGAAGTGAGAATACAAAAGTTGGCAAAATATATACCATGAGTTGAGCTTTTGACATTGTTAGAGTTTGTCTATTCTCATCTTTAATTGAACACGAACCATTAGCCGAATGTTTGGCGATGCCGATTGTTACGAAGCTGATCATTCGACTCAGGATCATGACAATCGAGTACGTCACGGTGTAACATGTCTCGCGGTGAAAAGTGTTGATGCCATGTGAATTCATGGTTTTTGCAAATCTCATGAATCTAGCGACGTTCTCAATTTTAGTCTGCTTGACGCAGTGAGTCACGTTACTACGTCACAGGGCCACGGGACGTGACATTACTAGACAGCATGTCTTGACGCCATGACTTCACGTGACCACATGGCGCATAGGTAATCATGGAGGCAATATAAGAGCGCAACAACAATCCACAATTTCTCGTACATTGCAAATCGTTATATGTCAATTAGATCACTTTGTATAAATACAGCTGCCAATTTTTATTTTTCGCCATTCGTTTTGTAATAAAAAAGGCGTTCACCGATTTGAACCGGTTATTCTTTATTTTTTTCCGGTTCAATTCTGCTTCAGTTTCAAGATGGCGGCGAAGACTTCGGTTCCGTTCCGGTTCGGTTTGTCTAAATATGTTGGTTCTGTTCCGGTTTTCGGTTCGGTTCGCTTCCGGTTCGCAACTCTAATTTTAAATCCATCGCCCGCAAAAAAAAAAGAATATATATATATATATATATATATATAAATTGACAAAATGTTTCAGAAACTTTCCCGTTCATCAGGTTATTTACTTGCATTCAATCAGCATTTCAATTTGTCGGTGGCTTTTGTTTTTCAATTTACCCAACGAAAAGTGCAGGATGCGCTGCTTTCTTGCCAAATAAGAAACAAATATTAAATATACCTGTAATCTTTGGTTAAAATGCCATGTCATTCGCTCGTTCTATATCGCGTTGGCGTTACACAAAATGGAATGCAGAGAAAGGCTAAAAAGAAAGATAGAAAGAAAGAGCGAGCAAGTGAAGAACAAAAAAAGGCAGTTCGATAACGAACAATTCCGAGAATGAAGGAATAGAGGGATGCTATTCTGTTGTCTTGTCAATACATTCTTTTCATGCTTGGAATGACGAGTTCCAAAACTGTAATCAGCTACAAACCGCATAAAGACAAGAACATGTAAAAAGCAAGAAGAGCATAAAGAATGGAAGTTGGGAGAGGAGAAGGGCGTTTTCGATGACCTCGTTGGGGATCGGATCTCGCGGTTTTTTTGTTGTACAGCACCTATAGCTACGAGCTCACGAAACTACAACGCTGTAAAATAAAATAAAACGTCAAAGAAAGTTAACGCTGACGAGGAACAAAATAAAAAGTCATGAAGGGGGTCATCTTGAGGAAGGTGTTGGAGTCATCTAAATTCAGCTCTGTTCTCGGATCTGTCGTGGCAAAGGGACTTTTGTTGAAGACCTCAATGATTGCCTCGTTGTCACATAAATAGCATTGTGCCCCGGTACTACTTTTTGTTTTCTTTTGAGGCGCTCTCTTTTGGCCAAATATTTGCCTAGTTTTTTTATGTTGCGTTTTTGTGTCTTTGTCGAAAAATCCTCATTTTGGTACTACGCGAGATAGGAAAAGTTGAAAAGAGCACACGCAAACGTGTAAATGGGGAACACTGATATGTGACGTTCATTTAGTTTGACCTTAGGTAATTTTTTCATTTTTAATACAACTCTACCGGTTCTACCACCGTTTAAAATGCACAGGCCATTTCCGATTGCGGTTTCTTAAATGCCGCCTTTTGAATTCCATTTTCTCAAATGACAGTAGTAGAAGCGTTGAAAATCGCCTTTGACACTGGAAGTTTAATAATGCAAGCTTGTGCAAAACAAAATAACTAACGCGCGTCGTGATAGCAGAAAAAGCGGGCGGCGATTTGTGCAGCGCAATAGCAAGGGAGTGCGAGACCTACTCTACAAGACCACGCGCAGCTCCTTGTCTATTTTGAGTCGGCATCTCGAAAGTTCGGACTAGAGCGTTCGAGCGTCGAAGGTTCAGGGTGGGAATGAGCAGACACTATCAAGAACAAGAAATTAGGAGGAAATGTTAAAAGTTATTCCCTATTAAGAATAAGCATGAATCTTCTAGAAGTCAGTGACTGACCGTTGCTTGCTCGACTGCGCGATTGGCAATATCATACTATTTTAATATCAAACCTCACCGTTGCGCTCTTTGAAGAAAAAAACAAAGATTATTGCTGAAGGACATCTCACGAACTATACTAAACTTCAGAGGACACAATTGTATGTCGGTGAATAGTTTTGCCCTTTTCATTATTGGGTTCTTTTCAGATACAGTAAATATTTATCATTAAAGATCCACTGACACATAGTTAACAACGCCAACGGAAAACAATCTGCAGAGTTATTTTAAAATGAGAGACAAAGAAATCGACAGCGACCTTAATCTCTACAACCCTAATTCATGCAATGTAGTGTTTAAGATGCAATCGTTTAAAATGATTGAGAGGTCATTAAACCGTCGTTTCATGGAGTAAAAAACCTTCATTCTTATCCATTTTCCCGCAACATTGAGGGGGAAACTGGGTGCATAAGTCACGTCGCGCCAATTACTCCGTCAGATTTAGCGGAGAAATTAAATATGTGTATAAGTCATGTTCTGTTAATTTTTCTGCTAGATTTAGTGGGGAAATTGTATTGATTTACGTGTCACGTGTAGTCGCTCTAGGTGACGTCAATTTCCCCACTAAATTTAGCGGGAATCTGGAGGTGGTTAGGTCACATTGACATCAATTTTCCCTTCAAATTTAGCGGAAAAGCTGAACATGTGTACAGGTCACTGGACGTCAGGTCACGTGATGTTGTGTTCCTGACCGTAATTAGTGGTTAAACTGAATTGTTTCATATGTTACATGATATCAGGTCATATGATGTTAATTTTGCTGCCAATTTTGTGGGGAAACTACCTTGGGGTATCGGTAGCGTGAGGTAAAATCACGTGACATTGAACTTCCCGCTCAATTTAGCTGAAAAATTGGATATGTGTGTAGGTCACGTGACATCAAATCACGTGAAATCAAAATAATTCTCGCTAGTTTTAGCGAAAAAGGTGAATTGGTGTAAAGGTCACGTGAAGTGTGCTCATTTTACCTAAAGTTTCGCGCTAAATGTAGCGGACCGAAATTGATGCGTAGGTCACGCGACATGATTTTCCCCGCCAATTTAGTAGGGGAAACACAGTTGGTGTATATATCAGGTGACCTCAGACCACGTGACATAACTTGATGCCACATGACCTAAATACCAAATAAGTATCCCCGCTAAATATAACGGGAAATGCTCAGACGGACGGGTGGACAAACCTTTATGATTGGGGGCTCCGTTCAAGAGCATTTCATGGTTTGAAAAGTATATGAAATCGTTTCCGCAATCTTCCAGTCAAAATAAACATAAAACGTAACTCATATCTTGGTCTGCTAATGCATCACAGTCAGTAACATTATATTGCGAACTTAGAAAAAAAGAGCTCATTTTCTTCCAAAAAGAAGTGTTGCCCGTCGTACAACAAGAATAGAAAAAAATGGGTGAAGTTGCACTTTAGCACCAATAAAAATGTAAAGTCCACTTCTGTAATATTGTGGCGGGCGCAGCTGACCAAGTAGGTAGCGCGCCCGTGGCGTAACAGTTATCGCGCGGTTATCCGGAGCAACCCTGCCTGGCTGCTGGTTGTTCCGGATAGCCTGCGAGAAGAAATCTTTCAAGCATGCCATGACGACCCAACGGCTGGACACCTTGGCTACAGCAGGACGCTCGCCCGGATTCGTGACAAGTACTACTGGCCGAGACTCCCGAAAACAGTCCACCTGTACACACAGTCATGTCACGAGTGCCAACGGCGTAAGAAACCTCCGACGAGACCTGCGGGATTCCTGCAACCAATATCGACCCCTACTACGCCTTTCCAACAAATTAGAATGGATTTGCTTGGGCCCTTCCCGCTATCGACGTCGGGGAACCGCTGGATAATCGTTGCCACGGATTACCTTACCCGGTACACGGAGACGAAAGCCCTTCCGTCGGGAACAGCGGTGGAAGTCGCCAAGTGTTTCGTCGAGTCGATTCTCCTTCGACATGGTGCCCCCGAAGTCTTGATAACCGACCGAGGGTCATCGTTCTTGGCCCAGCTCACGCAAGAGATCCTTCGGCTCAGCCACACCAGCCATCGTCGGACCCCCGCGTACCATCCGCAGACCAACAGGCTAACGGAGCGGCTCAACAAGACGATCGCCGACATGATCTCCATGTACAACGACGTAGAGCACAAGACGTGGGACGAGGTATTACCATACATCACGTTCGCCTACAACACCGCAGCTCAAGAAACAACCGGGTTTACACTATTCTAGCTGGTGCATGGAAGAAAAGTGACGACCATGCTGGACGCGATGCTGCCCCATGAGCCTGTGGACGACGGATGCGACGATGCCCATGTGGTCAGCCAGAGAGCAGAAGAAGCACGCCAACTAGCCCGCCTTCGAATCCACGATCAACAGCGTGTCGACGCTCGCCGGTACAATCTTCGTCGCATCGCCTTCCACTTCCAGCCCGGAGACAGAGTGTGGGTGTGGACGCCGATTCGTCGTCGCGGTCTCAGCGAGAAACTGCTGACGCGCTACTTTGGGCCTTACAAGGTCATCCCACGCCTCGGAGATCTGAACTACGAAGTTCTTCCCGACGGAACACGACCATCAACCAGACGTCAGCCGCGACCCGAGGTGGTGCACGTCGTCCGGCTGAAGCCGTATTACGAACGATAGCACTTTCCACCTTCGTCGACGAGTGAACTGTGAGCTGTGAACTGTGGCTTTGCGATTCTGCTGTCCTTTAGTTGTGGATTTTTTTTTTTTTTTAGTTTTAGTCGGCAGCGCGCTCGTGGCGTAACGGTTATCGCGCTTGCCTCCCACGCAAAAAGCCAGGGTTCGATTCCTGGGAGCGGCGCATCTTTTGTTTATTCCTCCTGCAAAGTAGTATTCTGGTAAATTCGAGAAACCTGTTTCTTGTTCGAGGTCCGAATGTGCTACGCGTCGAACTTTCTACGCCGATTACTCCAGAAGCCCACGCATGTACTATCGGAAACGTGTCGCCGCTACCTAAGTTTTGCTTAGTTTTGCGCTTGCGCTTGCGTGTAAAAATCCTGTCGCTGTTCTCCCTTTGACTGTTAACCCCCGTCTGTCGTCTGCTATGCGTGCGCTGGCGGCCGCTCGCGCTGTCGTCTGCTGTGCGACTCGTTCATGTCGCAACTCAGACAAACGACTTAACGTGATTCAGGAGTTTCCTGTGCGATAACGCAATTCCTACATTTAATACGTGATAAGTAGCTGGCTTCTTTCATTGGGTCGAGATGCAGCGATAGCATGCAAATAGATTCAAGAAAAAACATCTGCAAAGCTTAGCGCTCGACTACGGGGAGCCCGGAAAAGATTCAGTTGAGTGAAAATGGGCTAGAGTTCCTGACGACGAACGGGTCAACGTAGTTGAGCTGTCCCTTTGTTTCTGAGTTTCCGTTCCGTTCCTGTTTGCAGTTTCCGAGTTTCCTGTGTCCAGAAAGGACACAGCACGGCCACTCGGACACAGTATGAGCATTCTACTAATAAGCCGGTCGAGCCGATGGCCGACTGCATAACAGATATTTTCACGTGTTAGGGCCACGTGTTCAAAAAATAAAAGCATTGTGTTTCACCGAAGACTTTCGTGCAAATCAACACCATTAAAGCTGTCTAGGGCAAACACAATTCGCGTACGAAGCGCGGGTGTCTGCAGGAGAACGCAATGTTGTGCGGCAGACAACACGAGCGGGCGCCAGCGCACAGAGGAGTCGTATAGCAGACGACAGCACCAGAGGCCGCCAGCGCGCGGATAGCAGACGACAGACATGGGTTAACAGTCAAAGCGAGAACAGCGACAGGATTTTTACACGCATGCGCAAAACTTCAGAACGGCGCCGCAGGGCGGCGCCTCAGGTAGCGGCGACACGCGGAGGCGCGTTCACGCTCATATTGTTTCCGATAGTACATAAGGGGCGAGCTGCGTGGCGAGCCGCAGTCAGTCTCCCCCCAGCGGTCGACCCTGCTCTACGCCGACTTCGACGCCCGCGACGTTCTGCTGTTATCGTCTGTTCCCTTTTTATTTTTGGGCACAAGTTCGCCCCATTAAACGCTTTATTTTCCACAGTTATTCGTTGTTTCACTTTGTCATTCGTGACATTGAGTATTGGCAGGTTGCCAATTAAATCTGCCTTGTCTCCAAAAGGCATTGTCGCGAAATATTAATGTTTAGTGTAAAATTTTGCTTAATTAGATGAACGTTATTTAGATGAACAAACAACCTCAATGAAATAAATTTGATATAAAAAAAAAATTTAAAGGTGTCTTTTAGGTTCTACATATTTTCATTTTTTTTAAGAATACCCCTAAGGCCTCAATAATGCGATATGTTAAGCTGAGTTATACGACCGTGTGTGTTTGCGGTTAGTGTCGTTTGTGTAAATGTTTTATCGATATTTTTGCGGGTGTCCGCGTGTTCCACCTAGTTTATCGTGATCTTCATGCCGTATTCCGTCTAGGAAACATATGCGTCCTAAAAGAACACTGGGTAGTGTCTTTCCTCGACGACAAATCCTGCGGACTGGGCTAAGGCAGCTCGCTGTAACCGTCCCTGATCTCAAGTGTACGTACAAATGCTGGCAGCAGTGGGATTCTTCGTTGAGGTTTTTGGGGAATATTAACCCTGTGATTGGGAGAGAGCCATTTAGTAAAGCGACGATGAGTACGGCGGCCATCAACCAGTGTTGCGAATGGGCACCCCCCTTCCATTCCAATTCCATTCCGGGGAATTAGAGTTTTCGAGAATTCCATTCCTTTCAACTCCTAGGAATGGGGACACTGGGCCCATTCCCACTCCTGGAATGGCTGAATCGTTCCATTCCATTCCTCTAATTCCTAAACGTAAAACAAAGGCACTTGACAGCTACATTGTGTTGCAGGGTTGGGCAGAAATACTCAAAAATGTATTCGGAAATACAAATACTGGGACAGATGAAAATAGTAGCTAAGATACTGATACTAAAATATATCTGTAAAAATGCATCGCGATACGTATCGGAAATTGAAGGAGAAGCGCTAAAGTAAACTCACTCAATATGAATATCTTTCAATATGAATATCCAACTCGCCCAAGCATCCATTCTAAGACGTATAGAAAATACATTTTAAAAAGAGGCAAAAAGACTTTGGAAATACAAATACACGAATACATTTTAGGGAGGGCAGAAATACAAATACTGATAATGCAATACATTTTTCAAATTTCTTTGAGACGCCAACTGAGATGAGGCTTTATGTATGAAGTGGAAGTTTTTTATTCAAAATTACTATCCCGCAGACTTGGCACTTCGCCTAGAAGGTAGTGGTTCCGGACGGAGAGGAGTCTTCAATCGGTTCGAAAAAACGTTCCATCAAGGATTGACCGCGGTCCCTTCCCTGGCATCCTGTCTGCCTGACGAGTGATGCGAAAAGACTTCGAGCCTTTAAATATAATCCATCATAATATCACCACTCCCCTGTCCAATAAATGCGCCCCTGTCAACACTGATCACATGACGTCACGGTGGAACGAACTAGTATTCTTGTATCTGTAGGTGTTGCCTTGAACAGGAAACTTTTCCCACGCTGCTGTATGAAAGAACAATAGGTACTTTCGCTGTAGGTGACCTCGTTGAAAATTATGTAGGCAGTTGCATTTGGAATTTTCGAGGAATAGGTGGACCACCTGAAGCATCCTGGAGCACATGCCTTATCTTTTGTTACGGTTGAAAAATTGATACGTTGGCATCCCTGTTGTGACGGTCCTTCGTGCCGAACCTCTGCCTCCAACGCATAAATGGCAGTCCTCAAGTTTCGCCTAGCATCATTCAAACAGAGACCTCGTGGATTGCGACCTGAGATGGCCGGCACAGGTGCGAGCTCCCCGAGAAACAGCGCGCTCGAGACGAGTCGCAGGTGTACGAAGTCTGGGTCGGCACAGCGAGGCGAAGTCTGGCATCCTTCCTGGTTATCCGATCACTAGGGCAGCGGGTTACGTTCACGTCGACTGATGACGCACCCTTGAGCAGTGAAATATTACAGGCCCAGACGCATTCGGATATGTGTTGAATTTCACTGCTTCAGTCATCCTACAATTTCAAGTCAACCACCGCCAGACTCGTGTTGCAGCGGACTGTGACTCAGCTACTCGGCCACAGGCCAAGCAACACTTCCTTTGATTTCCTATTTCTCGAGGCTCTAACTAACTAGAAGCGGGCATTAAATGCCAGTAAATAATGACTCATGCAATCCCTGCCTATAGGGACCTGCGGTAGAAGACGCTCCGACTGAACTCCTGGTATGCTACCTGTTTCGAGTCCCGACTACGCAACATTTCTCAGAAGAGAAAAACAATTTGTAAAATCGGAAGGAACCTTGCTCAGCATAGTAACAATGCACCAATATCTACTTGACCCTAATTCCCTCAAAAATAAAAAAAGCAAAAGGAAAAAGAAAGGCGTTCGGACTTGTATTTTGTTTATCGCGGGGGGGGGGGGGGGGGGGGGGGTAGGAGGGCAGTATTTCTCAAGAAATGTAACGAAATACATTTCATCCTGATTGAATCATGATAAAAAAAAAAAAAAACATTCCACATGTATTTGATCAAGGTATAGAGATACTGGTGAACAAAAGTATTGCGATACAGAAATACAGATACGAAATGTATTGCTGAAATACGATACTGCCCAACCTTGTCGTGTTGCCGGCATAAGCAGCTGAAAGCAGACATTATGAAACGCATAGACAATTTGAAAAAAAAAAAAACCTAAATGCCTCAAAAAAGCACTCATTTTACTACGGTGCTGGATTTCCCGGGGTGACTCGTAGCGTCCGCAGCGGTCCATCGCAGGGTGAAACAAAGTATGCAGAGACTAAAGTTAATGAAAATGAGCGCGAATCAAGCGGGAATCCGCTATCTTGCTTGTAACCCTAACCCACCTGAATGTAAAAAATATAACACAGAAAACAATCATCGGAACTAACAATAAGTAAAAGGCGAACTTACACATAAAAATGCAGTATAAAAAACAAGCGTAGGAGGAAAGCGCAAGAGAAGAAGAGAGAAGTGAATTTCGCTTTGCTAATGCCGAAGCAAACCCAGATTTCGCACTTCAAAGGAGTGCGCGCGAATGAACGTGGAAGGCAGCAGGGTTGGCCACCTGCTAAACAACGCTCCTCGAACTATAAGAAAACAATAACTGATCATCTTTCGGCGGCGCGCGAGTCATCGAGTTAGCAGAGCTCCGCGAGTTATCAGTCGCCCCCCGCTCCCAGATCTCAGTTTTTGCGCGCGCATGCTTTCTCCAAGCCGTCGAAAAAAAAAAAAAAGCAAGCCAGGAAGGACGATGAGGAGCCGACGACGTGCATGGCGTCGGCTCCTCATCTCACCTTTCGTTTTTTTGCTTGGTGCTTGGTTTCTTGTTTCGCTCTCCTGTAACACCAGTGAAGCCCGTCGCCAGCTGCTCCAGCGCGTCCGTGAAAAGCGCCACCGCCGACCCCCCCCCCCTTCTTCACCCCCCTCTGCTCTTTGCTTTGTCGCCTGTTTTTTGTATTCATTTTATTTCTGAACAACTGACTCGATGACTGGCTCAGTATAGCTGAACGTAACCCCCCCCCCCTCCCCCCCCCCCCAAACAAAAAAAAAATAATATATATAAATAAATAAATAAATAAATAAATAAATAAATAAATAATAATAAATAAATAAAAAAATATAAAGAACCGGGACCATTCCATTTCATTCCATTCCGGGCAAAAGGCATCTGATTCCAATCCCCTACCATTTCCCTCAACGTTGCCGCCATTCCATTCCCATTCCATTCCGGGGATCGCGAAAATGCGGAATGATTCCGGAATCATTCCAACTCCGGAGTGGCAACTCCGCAACACTGCCATCAACACCGTCGCTCAGATCATGGCGAACTCGCTGGATGAGGGAGTTCTAGCGCTGGCTTCATAGGTGCCATCGTTTTCTGCTGAAGGTACCAGCCCCAGTGTTGTAGATTTTCTCCATGTACTAGGCCTAGTTGTGCGGTTGGGGGCCTCAAATAATTAGCAGTGGGTATGTATGGCTAACTTCAAGATGATTGGAAAAGCGTGCACCTTCGCCTGGCACGACGAATAAATGAAGACGGTGAAGACGTGCCCAAAATTCATGAAACTAATGCTCAAGAAGTTCGATGACAAGCCGGAAGGGGACAAACACGAGAAGGTGTAAACTTCCCGACAAGAGGAGAATGAAGATGTCAGGGGATTCGCCAGTCTTCTGCGAGCGTTTGGTTCCAAAAAAAAGTTCCTAAGTTTAAAGGAGCCAATTCAGATCGGCTTTGTGCGGCTGCAGAAACTGTGCTGCAACGGCAGCTACTGTCCTTGTTTCTCAAACGGACAGAATTACCCTGTCAGGCGCGGCGTTCTCTCAAGAGACCCAGCTAACTTCGAAGAGGCCATAGAGACTGCCACCGGTGAGGGACGGAACGAGAAGCTGGTAACGTCCAGACCCGCCGTACGTGCACTCGATGTGAGCGGGAAAAAAAGTGAAACCGACGTTGTGTCCCAGCGTTCATCAGGTTGAAAAAGCTGTTTGCGGAAAATGTCTCCCTACAACGGGCCGCAATGGGGCAGAGTAATTTGCGCTATGCTTCGATTTTCACCCTTTGCGTTGTTGGTATTGCAACAGGATCGGTCGCCGAAATAGAGAGTGCCGGGCCAGAATTGAAGATGAGAAAGCCCAAGCCGCACCCCTTCATGAAACCGGCTTGCAGATAGCGTGATACAAGGGGAAGCCGACTGAGAGGACTTTCGAGCTGAGGATATCTATAGCAGCCACATTCGAGAAATGCCGGCGTAAGGGGAGAACAATATGTTGCGATCACATTTTGCGCAGAAAGCAGCCCGGTTATCGCGGAAACGTTGGAGTAAAGAAGCTCCGTTTTCTGGTCAATATGGGGTCGAAAGTCTGCCTCTAGAAGAGTCGGTGTTCAGGGAGTTGACTCATAGTGCTCGCAAGTTCGACGAGCATCCACGTGCTGTGCGCACAAGATCTGGCGGTCCTAAGGAAAACATAACAGAAAATGTGTGGCTGCTATGTCATACCACTCGAGAACGGTAGCACGTTGTTTTTCCATCTGTACTTTATTTTCACCGACAACGCGATGATCCCGTGCCTGGATTCCTGGGCAGGATGCTCTGCGAGCCCACCGCTTGGACCTGCTAACCGCCAAAGCTGTAGCCATGATTAATATCGAAGAAATGCGTATTTTGAACTAGTGCCGAAACAGCTGGTGAGAAGTGTTTGTTCAATCGAGGCACCTGTTATGTAGGTACAAGAGTGCGTCATCTCACCAAGGACACAAATAATAGTGGCTGGCATGCTTTTGGGCCACCGACCCAGCAGTATAATGGGTGTCGTGGAGATGATGGAGATTGAGCCTCATGGACTTCTCGGGGTAGACTGTCTAGCCTGTGTGGATCAAAAGGGACATGTGCCAGTCAGAATAGCAAAACTTTCGTTCACTTTGATGCGTTTGCCTAAGAACAAGTGGGTCGCTGTTTTCGTCGCCGTAGAATCCGACGCACAACTGGAGGAAATCGTACTGAGTTGCGATACGGCAAATGAGAAGTCAGATCGTGTTTTTCAAGAGTTTTCCGAGTTATTTGCCTCAGCCTCAACGAAGCGGGACCTTGATCACTGCAGCACGATCAAGCACAGAATAAACACGTAAGATGCTGCTTCCGTATATCGCAGAGGTTATCGGATAGCTTTCGCCAAAAGATACGAGATGGAGTCACAAGCCCAAGTCCTGCTAGACAAGGGCGTGATTGAGCACTCCCTTTCTCCCTGGGGTGTGCCCGCTTTGCTGGTTCAGGAGCTTGCCAGATCATCATCGTTAATTAAACAAGGTGAAATCAGTGAACCCGTACCCCCTCCAAAATATCCAGGAAACCATCGCTCAGGTGGGTACTGCAAAGTACTTCACCGTTGTGTACCTGGCACCAGGCTTTTGGCAAATAATATTGGACGAGAACGACAGAGACAAAACTGCCTTTAGCATGACGTTCGGTCACTACCAGTGGCGACTCATGCCGACGTAATCCTGTCGGGACTTTTCTGGAAGTACTGCCATGTGTACTTAGACGACGTGATTATCTACAGCCAGGAATTGGATCAGCACGTGGTAGATGTGGATCACGTACTGATACACCTCCAGGTGGCTGGCACGCTTGAAGTTGCGACCGTCTTAATGTCAGTTCCTAAATCATGGATTGAAGTACTTAGGGCACATCCTCTCCAGACAGGGTTTTAGGCCTGATCCTGAAGGGCTGAGGTGCGTCCGCAGTTTTCCAACCCTGCGGAATGCGAGGAAAGTCAGACAGTTTCGGGATCGCTCTAGTATTACAGCAGACATGTGAAAAACTTCGCAAAAAAAGTCAAGCCGATGGCACTGCTCACCTCATCAAACCTAGAGTTCGTCTGGAAAGAGGAAGCTCAAGCGGCCTTCATTCTAATGAAGGAAGTTCTGACCAGTACCCTGCTGCTGAGATTCCCGTGCCTCTCAAGAGAATTCATTATCACGGCTGATGTATCTGGCCTGGACTTGGGTTTTGTGCAGGCCTAGATCTTTGACGGGGAGGAGCATCCTGCAGCATAGGCGATCCGCGAACTCAACGTGGCACAGAGGCTCTACGGTGCCATAGAGCAAGAGTGTCTAGGTAGTTGTGTGGGCTGTGTGCCACGTTCGCTGCTACTTCTTTGGAAAACATTATCGTGTCGTCACCGATTGAAATGCCCTGAGATGGGTTATACGCTTTTCCTACCCTAACTCTCTTCTCTCGAGATGGAATATTTTGCTGCAGGAGCATCTTCTTTTAGATTGTGCACTGGGCGGGCAAGCTAAACAAGAATGTCGACACTCTAAGGAGGTCGGTCATTCGGGAGTTGGCAGACTTCGACAACGTTGGACATCTCGCGCTTTCGTCAGGAACTTTAAAAAGAGGGTTAACTGAATCATCTGCTTTTACGATGCGGGAAAGAAGACGGTCGCTCCGGGGAGTACGTTCTGAACACTGAGGGGCTGCTGTTTCGAAGCGGAGCGAATACAGAAGCGAGCTATGAAATGCCTGAGGGGCTTGTGGTTTTGTTTACTTTGTTGAGGAATTACTTGAGAATGGCTACGTATGAAGCCCCTTATTTAAGCAGGGATTTTGGGGGCACTCAAATCTATGGAGAATCTTTCTCGAAATTACTCCGGGGTGCACATAAGAAAAAATGTCGGTAGCTACTTTGACTGTTGTCACTCCTGTGCTCTGCGGAAAACGCATAATGGCCGCAAGCCTGCTCTACACAGCAGGGAGCCTTCATCGGCACCTATAAAAGACCAGCAGGAACCAGGGACCGGACACAACAGCGAGCGATCAGGCAGGAACGGGTAGCAGCATCAGCGCTAATCTGGTCGTCATCGTTTTGCAAGTTTGTGGGCTCTTTCTCGTCCGAAACTTAGGCCAGCCTTGGATCGCTCGCTGTTTTTTCGCAATGGGGAAAAAACCACCAACCACGATAAAGAAGTTGTACAAACTTATGACGGGCGCACACGAGGTGTTGAAAAAAAAAGATGAACAAGACTAATGATGTTTTGAAAAAGAATGTTGGCGATGTCGTTAGAACGCATGACATTCATGAATGCAACTTTCGAGGAACTTCGAGGAGCAAAGCAGGAGTTTGAAGCTTTGAAAAAGGCGCATGAGGGTCCAAAAGCGGAAAAAGAAATCACGGAGCTCTAACAATATTCAAGAATGAATAACATTGAAATCAAGGGCATCACACAACTAAAGGACGAATCCCTGACTGAAGTGGTACAGCTAACTGGAGACAAGGCAGGAGTCAAGGTTCAGCCGTCTGACATTAACGTTGTGCACCACGTGGTAACGAAGGAACGCGGTAGTACGAACGCTATTTTAGGCTTCGTGTCAAGAACAGCACGAGATAACCTTGCGCAAGCAGCAAGAAACAAACGACTGACCATTCGCCAAATATGATTTGCAGATGAAGCTCCAGTCTATATCAATGACCACCACTTTTGCCCAGAATACAGGGCTTTACTCGGCATTGCGATCGCCAAAAAGAAAGAAAAAAAATAGAAATTCGTGTTGGTCGCTCAGTCGAAAATTCTGGCGAGGAAGGCTGAAAACGCAAGCGTCGTGCGCATTGTCTCCCGAGATAACCATGCCAAGATTGTGTAAGCTACTTTGAAATTGTGTCGGTGATACTGGATCAGATTAGGTTCAATGCACGGCTCACAATTCGACACTCTCAACCTCCTTCACTGCAACGTTAGAAGTCTTAATCGGAATCATGACACACTAACGGCCTTGCTAACTCGGCTGAGACTTCGATGTAGTATAATAGCCCAAGCAGCAGATTATGACCGGTTCAAGCATGAGCCAGACTGGGCAGCCAGGGAAGTTTCACTGGGTCTAGATAATTTTTCCCCATGGCGTTAGGCAGCCCGTTCTGGTATATCAGTCTGGAGACTACCGGCAGTTCCCTGTATAGCCATGAACTGGCTCACCACTGGAATTATGGCCTTGGCCAGGCGGGAAGCTCAGTGGTACCTCAAGCTTGGCTCTTTATTGTATATACATCATGGGCCGGGTTAGTGGCCGAGTGGTCAGCCAAGCATGGCTAGACAATATTATTTTAACCCGGACCAGCAGAGCAGTTACCGGCCCTATTGGCAAATTTTGCAAACTGAGCCAGTTCAAACAGGATTATTTCGACAGGTTAAATTGGTTGAACTGGACGAACTGAAACAGTGCATACTGGTCTTACTGTGAAACTGTGCATACCGGTCTTACTGTGAAAATGTGCATACTGATAATACTGTAAAACTGAGTCTACTGGTCCACTCCGTGCAGTTAAACCAGTTTAACTGGTCATATTGACAACACAAGTCGTAAACTAATCAAATTCACTTTATTTAAAAAAATACATTCTGCAGACCGCGAAAATAAACATAAAAACATATTTAAAATGCAAAAAAAATACAGCCGTTTACTACTCCCTGTAACACCGAATTAGAGCGCAGCTCTTGAGGAGGAGGGGAGCGTATACCCCTCCTCCCTGCTCCTCAGCTCCTCATCCTGCCTGCTACTCCTCCCTCCGAGCGGCGTCGGCGTCGCCGTCGCCGTTGGCGTAACCGTGAGGTCACGTGACCCTTGTGACCTCACGGGGGTCACGTGACGTCGCCGGGGTCACGTAACCTCACCGAAGTCACGTGACCTCACAGGGCTCACATGACGTCATCATGATGCCGTCATCGCCATTGTCAGTGATGACAATGCCGTCATCGTAATGATGACGTCATCACTGGTGACGTCACTATTGATGATGTAATCAGTGGTGTCACCAGTGATAACATCACTGGTGGCGTCATTGATGACGTCACACGTGACGTCACTGATGACGTCATCAGGGACGTCACTGATAACGTCATCAATGACGTCATCGCGATAATGACGATGACGATGGGGATGCCGTCACACGTGACGTCACTAATAACGTCATCTGTGACGTCACTGATAACGTCATCAATGACGTCATCGCGATGATGACGATGACGATGAGGATGCCATCATCGTAATGACGTCATCATGATGACGTCACAGATGACGTCATCAGTAACGTCATTGTGATGATGACGATGAGGATGATGTCATCGTTATGACGTCATCACGATGACGTCACTGATTACGTCATCAGTGACGTCAACAGTGACGTCACGCGTCCCATAATGCGCCGCGTGGTTACGCCGATGCCGACGCCGACAGCAACGGCGACGGCGACGGCTACGCCGCTCAAGCCGGAAACGGGCGCCTAAGAGCTGCGCCGACCCCCGGACACAGAGCGAGTTGCGCGGCCGGAACACGGATGGCGCCACCATAGAGGTGTACAGCAGTGCTCGCGTGGTCGGAGGCGCTCATTACTAAAAACTAAACAACACAATAATGAATCAAACTTCATTTAGCTCTAGTTGTAACTGCATTTTATTCCACTAAATACAAAGTACGTATTCCTAAAAATATAACATATTTTTTTTAAAGTTTGTGTCAGGATCACGCTCTCTGAATTTTGTCTTTTTCTGTTTTTTTTTTGCGCTGCTAAAACGAAACCGCTGCCTGTGCGCATGCGCGCTTGCGCTCTGCTCGTTTCGAATCCGGTGGACCGTTGTGGAGGCGTCCGTGAGTTTGCTCGCGGCTTTCGCGCTTTCGCTCGCCTTCGGTGCGTCAAGCGTCGGCGCCTCGATCATCGCACTGCTCGAGCCTCGCACTCTCGGGCAAGTGGAAGGCTTTTCGTGTCTTTGAACTGCCTCAATCGTGCGGTTAAGCAAAGTGGTGCCCAAGGAGCGTCGGGGACAAGAAGCACCTGTTCGTTCGGATCCCAACTGACGACGGTGAGTTTGAAGTTTTCACCCCAATCGAAACTTTTTCCTAAGCTGAACTGCCAGCCACAAATCGCACCATTTGAGGGTTTTGTACTGTTTTAGCTAAGTGAATATATGGTTTTATCTTTAAAATTCACGAAATGCCACCGTGATTTTATTGCGATGCACACATTTCGGCGAGAGTTTTTAGCACGTGGTTTTGTGGATGAAGACCGTCCTGAAAATATTTTATGATCTGTAGACTGTTGGCGAAATCTCACCTCCTCTACCTCCCGTTGATTTCGTGCACAACAGTGTAGATCCCCGTCAAGTAAATTGTAGTCTATATATAAATATTCTTCTGCCAGTTTTATATTTCACATATATCTTATAATATGTGCCTGTTTTTATTAATTTATCTCGTGTAGATGCTTTTACAGCCCTGCGACTAGTTAGCCATGATTTAGTCCTTTAAAAAATACATAGAAAGCTGGATAGTAAAATTATTTAATTTTGAAAGCCACTTTTAAAATCTCGAAAGATTTACGCATAGAAGGGCAGAATGCAAACAGCTGAGCTTGATCGCAAGATGTGCTATCCGTCCTTCTATGTGTAATTCTTTCGCAAGTTTTTTTCACCTACCAATGCACTCCCCTTAAAACAATTTAAACTCACGTTAGGTATTTTTTTCTCGTTTTTTACACATAAATTAGCAAAATTTGCATTATGTGTTGTTTATTGTGTATCCATACAGATTGTCAAGGCATGAAAATTTCTCCAACAAGCCTCAGGAACAGGGAACCCCAATAAACAAGAGGTAATGTGTGTTGTCACTTTTTTGTGAGGCGCACTTGATTGCTGGCCAATCTATCAAGCTGAATATGTAACCATCAGTATGCTAGGTTCCGCCATAGTTATCTATGCAGTCTAATCTACGGTCAACTGTAATGTAAAACGAGAATGGCTGGGGCAAAGAAGATGATTACAAAAACAAAAGGATAGCAGGAGCACCCCTATGGAATGTTTTGTAGCCCTGTTTCTTTTCTGCAAGTCTATGTGTTGCGACGATACAAACCAATGTGTTCTTACATTGCCCTGTGCAGATCCTGAGAGGATAAAGAACACACATACAGCAAAAATGAGAAAGAACAATGAAGTGGCTGGTTCATCCCATGGGTATCATAGTGTGGTGAAAGAAACAGGCAGGAGACGGTCGTTCCAAAGCAACGTTCTATTTCAGTCGTGTCTCGTCAGGAACTGCTCTTCGTGAGCGCGTGAGCGCGTGAGGGTATAGCTAGCGCGCGCGTCTTTCTCTCTTTTCCCAGTGCCGAGACTAGACTCGCTTGTCGGTGCGTCCAGTCCCTACAGATATGCCGCCCCTTAGAGAGGAGGTAGGACGAACGATCAAAACACACAAACATCCGGGTGCCAACGAAGTTGGCTTTTCTCTGCCGTGTGGTCGATGTCACGTAGCGCTATTTCCTGCACATGCGCTTGCTCAATATGTGCCGGCTTTAGTCTTTCCAATGCAACGGTGTCGTTCTTGCCGTTGATACGCAGGACAAACGTGTCGATTCTCTTTTCGACCACTGGAAAAGGTCCGACGTAATGTGGGCGCAGTGGCTTCTTCTGCGACTGTCGTACAAAAACACGAGTTGCGTCTTGGAGGTCCTGGGTCACGTAGGGAGACTTTGATGTTCCTTGCCGTGTAGGCACCGGTCGCAAATTGATAAAAATTTGCTTGAGTTCTTCTACATAGTCCAACTGCCTTTGTTGTTGAGGTAGTTTCATTTAAAAAAAAATCTGATGGCAAGCGAAGTGCGGTACCGTACACAAGTTCGGCGGTGGAGCATCCGATGTCCGCTTTCAAGACTGTCCGGATTCCAAGAAGCGCAAGGGGGAGATGACGAACCCAATCCGAGGGACCACCCTGAGCTGCAAGGGCCGATTTCAAATGTCGATGAAATCGTTCTACCATCCCGTTTGACTGTGGGTGGTAGGCAGTCGTTCTCAAGCGGTTGGTTCCGAGCAATCGAGTGAGCTCGGCAAAGAGTGCCGATTCATATTGTCGACCCCTATCGGTGACAATCTCTGAGGGGCAGCCAAACCGGGATACCCACGTAACGATGAACGCCTCAGCGACGGTGGCGGCGGTGATATCGGGCAGTGGGGTTGCCTCTGGCCATCGCGTGAATCTGACTACACACGTTAGGATGTAGCGCTGTCCCTGAAAAATCGGTAGGGGTCCTACCAGGTCCAGATGTATCTTGTTGAAACGGCTGTCAGGCTGTAGGAATTGTCGACTTGGTGGTACCGGATGCCGCTGTACTTTCGCGCACTGACATGCGATGCAGGAACGCGCCCATTCACGAACGTCGGATTTTATCCGGGGCCAAACGTAGCGGTCGCACAGGAGCTTCTGGGATGCTCGTACACCCGGGTGCGACAAGCAATGAATCGCTTCGAAAAGCTCCCGTCGCAGTTCACGTGGTACAAAAGGCCTAGGCGTTCCCGTTGACAAGTCGCAAACCACGGTGGTGCCTTCTGGAAAGGTTACATCCCGCAGTTGCAGTGACGTGGATGAACTGCGCAGGGCATGCAATTCTTCGTCGGTGGTCTGTAAGCGGGCCAGCAACTCCAAGTTTACAGCAGAACAGGCTGGGGTGTTCACGGCGTCAATCCGTCTCAGGACATCAGCGGGGACGTTGTCAACTCCTTTAACGTGCCGAATGTCCGTTGTGAATTCGGCCAAGAAGGCTAGCTGGCGAATCTCACGTGGTGTGTAATGAGACCCGGAATTGCTGATGGCGTAAGTTAGGGGCTTGTGGTCGGTCCATATGGTAAATGGCCGTCCATCGACGAAATGTCGAAAGTGTCGTACAGCCACGTAGGCAGCCAATAGCTCACGTCCGAAAACGCTGTAGCGCGTTTGCGCTGGCTTGAGCTTCTTAGAAAAGAAACCAATCGGTCGCCACTCTCCGTCGACTTTTTGTTGGAGCACCGCTCCTACGGCTGTGGCAGATGCGTCAGTCATCAGCGATGTTGGGGCATCATGCTCAGGATGTACTATCATTGTTGCTTCTGCAAGTGAGTTCTTTACCTCGCCTAAAGCGCGTTCCGCATCTTCGTTCCAAGGAAGGGACGACATCTTTCGCTCTTGTTTCGTTAGGAGGACCTCAAGATGTTCGAGCAGTTTGGCGCAGTTTGGAACGAAACGTCGGTAAAAATTTACCAAACCGAAAACCTGGCGAAGTTTGGTGGTCGAAGTCGGCCTCGGGAAATCTTTGATGGCTTGTACCTTTGATGGCAATGAACGAATGCCCGAGGAGTCAAGCCGATGACCAAGAAATTCCAATTCCGGAACTCCGAACACACTTTTCGCGGCGTTGATAACAATGCCGTGGCTGCGCAGTCGTTCGAAGAGTAGGTCTAAGTGGGTCGTGTGCTCTTCCGGTGACTTGCTGGCTATGAGCAAATCGTCGACGTATGCGAAGACAAAAGGTAACCCTCGTGTGACAGCGTCGATGAACCGTTGGAATGACTGAGCCGCATTTCTGAGGCCAAAGGGCATGCGTAGAAATTCAAAAAGTCCAAACGGTGTCGTGATCGCTGTTTTCGGGATGTCTTTTTCGGCCACGTTAATTTGGTGGTAGGCCGGCGTCAGATCAATCTTCGAGAAGATCTTCGCGCCTTGAAGGTTCACCGTGAAATCCTGGATGTTAAGTAGAGGGTACCTGTCCGGTACAGTGTTCTTATTTAAGTCACGATAATCGTCACATGGCCGCCAGTCTCCATTTTTCGTCGACACCATGTGTAATGGAGACGCCCAGCTGCTAGACGAGGGTCGGATGATGCCAAGGTCTAACATGTGCTCAAACTCTTGGCGAGCATCGCGGAGTTTCTCTGGGGCTAGACGGCGGGGACGACAGTAAACAGGTGGTCCTGTCGTCACGATGTGGTGTTGTACGTCGTGCGAGACGGGTTTAGTCCAATTAGGTGACTGAGTAAGGCTCGGAAACTTACTCAGTGAGGTCTTGAACGCTTCTTGCGGGATCGTGCAGGCAGAGGTGTAGACTGCATTGTCGTCCGTTGCGATGCCATGGATGGAAAGTCGCGTGGAGGAGTCTATCAGTCGCCTGCTTCTGACATCCACGAGGAGCTTGTAGTGGTTGAGAAAGTCCGCGCCGAGAGGTCCTTGACTGACGTCGGCCACCAGGAAGATCCACCGGAAAACCCGCCGGAGGCCGAGGTTAAGAGTGATCGACCATTCTCGGTAGACTGGGATGGCGCTGTTGTTCACTGCACGCAGAAAATAGATCGGTGTCAAGGAACGGTCGGCACGCGTTGCCGGAACTGCGCTGATCTCGGCTCCGGTGTCGACAAGGTACCGGTTCTTGGTGGCTCGTTCACACACGTAGAAAAGGCGACTTTCGTCGAGGCCCTGACCACTCGTCGCCTCTAGAGGTCGGCCGGCCTGTTTCCCTGCCATGAACAGGGGCGGAGGCAATGCCGGGCGTTGGCACCGAAGCGGCGGTGGTAGTAGCAGACCCCGGAAGGGCTCGGTGATCGCGTGTTTTCGCCGCGTGTCTGACGAGACGTCGATTCGCCACGTGCCCGACGAGACGTCGAATGTCTGCGACGTGACTCACGAGGGTGGGGGGCGCGGCCTTGTGTAGCTGCGACGACGATCTCCTCCAAACGTTGGCAGAGCTGCGCGATGTTGGCCTGGGGAGGCTGGCTATTGGTGGCCGATCCAGAGTCCAGGGCTGTTGGTTGCTGTGGAGCCACGGTAGCATTGCCGATGGATGGAGTGGTCACCTCCATCACGGCGTCGTCCAGCGCGGCAAGTCCGGTGAGGTCCAACGTTGTTGCTGTTGCCAAAACCATCTGAACAGTGGAAGGTAGCCTTTGCAAGAACAGCTCGTGGAGGAATACGTCGTCCAGGTTGTTAGCGCGCTCTCCAAGAAGCTGGGCCATGCGTCGCAGCAACTGGCTTGGCCGCCGGTCACCGAGCTCCTCCGCCGAGAGAAGCTGCTGCACGCGGGAGCGTTCCGAAACCTCGGTGCGCTAGAGCAGAGCATTCTTCAGTTGTTCATACGGTGTTGCTGGAGAGGGATTTGCCAGAACGTCGTAGACTTCGTCAGCGGCAGCTGGCGAAAGAGCCAAGACGACGTGGTGATACTTCCGACCTTGTGTGGTGACCCCTGCGAGGTGGAATTGGGACTCCGCTTGCAGGAACCAAACTCGCGGATTGCGGTCCCAGTATGGTGGAAGGCGGACTGCGGCTGCTGCAACAGTGGCTGGCGGCGGGTCCGAAGGCTCTCCTTGCTGCATTTCACCCGTTCTAGTTGGCGATCACGTCCGGGTCACCAAATGTGGTGAAAGAAACAGGTAGGAGACGGACGTTCCAAAGCAACGTTCTATTTCAGTCGTGTCTCGTTAGGAACTGCTCTTCGTGAGCGCGTGAGCGCGTGAGGGTATAGCTAGCGCGCGCGTCTTTCTCTCTTTTCCCAGTGCCGAGACTGGACTCGCTTGTCGGTGCGTCCAGTCCCTACAATAGGGTCTCGGTGGCCCATACCAAGAAAACCTGATTCAACTCATGGTTCAACTCGACGGCGCAAGCGACATTTATCGGAAGCTCATCAAGAGGCCATGAGAAATGAGAAATACCAGAGTAGTCTATAGGCAGCAAGGTCTACACAATATTAAGGAATATATATATTGTACCGGTAGAGGGCCTCTAACAAGAGGCTCCCTGCTTAAAAGAAGACGAGGAGGAATAAAACGTTCTTTCTGGTCTCGCTCCAAGTGGCTGACGCTTCTTCGATACATGGTGTCGTAAAGCCATGGTTGAGCGTTGTGTGGCTCCTCGTTCGTACAGAGTGTTTTCCGAGGACGGGCAACATTACCGAAGAAACAGAAGACACCTCAGGAAAACCGCTGAACCGTTCGAGCCAAGCGGAACTTCCGTCGAAGATGAGTGCCACGACGAACAGTACACGAGAGCTTCAGCAGCCCCTTACGAAGCACAGCACCCAAGCCCACTCACTCCTACTGTCCGAGAACCGACCACATCTCTACTGCTTCAGCCAGAAAGCCGGACACCACGTGTCCCTGAAGAAGCAGCGGCAACTCTTCCGTCAAGAACTGGTGCCGCCCCCGCCCAGCTTCTGGCCCAGCCGTTAAGTACACCAGCAGAAGCGGGTGACCCAACCCAAGGTCTGCACAGAACCATGCGACAGCGGAGGGCACCAAGCAGATTACACTACGACCATAACTTTATACAAGCGAACATAGAACTTGACTTTCGTTGTAGGCGGTTACGTTATGGTTATCTTGATCATCATGGAAAGGAAGATGTACCGGTAGAGGGCCTCTAACAAGAGGCTCCCTGCTTAAAAGAAGACGAGGAGGAATAAAACGTTCTTTCTGGTCTCGCTCCAAGTGGCTGACGCTTCTTCGATACATATATATATAACGATTTTGGTTCACGTCTGTAAGCAAGCAACAAATAAGTCTGCCCGAATAACAATGCATTGCGTTAGCATTGTGTTAACTTTTTATTTGCATAGACCAGTCAGAATGACGCGAGCTTTCAACTGGGCATGAGATCTTTCGGCTATGCTTCTTGAGATCCTCGAGAGACAATGTTGTCCCAGGCTGCTCCTTGCATGACAAAAGCCTGTAAGCATCCAGTATGTTCAGACAAGTTGTTAGCCTGCTGGTGGCCAACAGCCTTTAGGCAGTTTTTTTTTTTTTTTTTGGGGGGGGAGGGGGGGGGGGGGTCTGTTCCTTCGAACCAGTGATACCAGGACTTTTGGAGCTAGAATTCAAATTACAGTACTTGGAGAGTTTCATTCTTTGAGATCACAAGTTTTTCTGGACAATATCTGACCCATAAAAGTTTACATTATTGTCTTATTACACAGGTTGAACAATTGGTGTTTTATCGTAATATACTGTCAGGTTGGTATTTGAGATTCCACAACCAATAACCATTTATATATTTTTAGACATACCTCACCGATACGGGTGTTTGCATACAATTCTCCGGCAGGGCTGCATATTTACATCATACTGGGTTTGCTTCTATCTAACACATATCGGAAACTATAATTGTGTTTTTATGCCACGGAAACAAACATTTCTGTTTGCTATTACAGTACTTTCTCTTTAATATGGAGATCTCCAGCCCCTAAAACAATTCTTCATAATGTAAGTCATCCATAATCATGAATCAATGCCACGATCACAAACAATAAACATGAAAGGTGGTATGTTCATGTTTGTCATCTGCAACTGGGATAGGGAAAGAACTGCAAATGATTCAGGCTGGAAACCCCTGAAAATTTTAACCATTGCCAGTCATCATTGTCTTATCTGACAATGGTGAAGCTCTGGGTAAATTCTGTAACCGAACAGCTTTTTTCTCTCACTAACATTTTTTTTTCTTTTCTTTTTTAAGTTTGTCTTCACAGAGACAACAATAAAAATATAAAAAAACATGTATTTACCCATATCCTTCCCAAGCAAGCTGTCCATAGTCCGTATTCCGTTTTTTTTTTATTTATTTAACATGACGAGTTAAAATTGTATGGGAACACAAATCAGTCCCCGAAAAAATGACTTATATAGCGGCATGACCGAAACGATCGACGATGTTAGCGAGACATAGTTATTCTCGCGCCATGGTTGCATCTGAGTTTAAGAGTGAAAGTGAAAAAGCACTATGTCGTGTTCGCGCTAAATGTCGCACATTGTATCTTCACTGTAGCACCTCTTGCTAACGTAGATACTGCACGGTTTTTTTTTTTTTTTTGCATAGCAACGCTTGTTTAAAGTGACAGTGTAAATTGTATTTCTTTGTCATGCAAATGACTGAATAAATGCGTCAACGAGTGCGAAAAATGCTGCATCTGTTTCGATTCCCTGGAAGACGCCGACGACAAGTCACGGACTCTCAACTGCTGGATACAAGGTAGGCAAGCAGAACTTACAATTCTTAGCCATGAAAAGTGGCGTGGCACTCGCGAACCGTATATTTCCAAACGAAACCTCCCGCGGTACCGCGGTAGGGAGCAGCGGCAGAGCACGGCGGAGGGGCTGCGCCATGTTGGATTTTGAGCGGCTTCGTCTTCGCAAACGGCTAAGGAGCCGCTTAAGCTAGCTCGACGGCGTCAAAAGTCATAATTAAAACGTTAGCCTTGTATTTTATGAACACAGTTCTTGTATCTTATTTTAGTTTCGCAATCTATCAATAGAGCAATGAGTCACCGATTCGTTGCAGTAATGAGCGCCTCCGACCACGGAAGCGCTGCTGAGAGCCCAGTTTACCCAGATATCGACTCCATTGGGTCTATGGCAGTAACCGGGCACTGGCTGCGCTCTAAAAATTGCCATGATAATATTTATGTGTCCCAGGCGGTTGGCGAGATTCTCCACATCTTCTGGAGTGTCGGGGTTCTGGTGGCGGCTAACATAGTACCCCAAGGCATCTGAAATGAGAATGAAAACCAGTAATTAGAACCATGGCAGGTTTATTTGCACCCGTCTGTTCTAAAACGGTATGTAACTAATGCCACGAACAAAAAATACGCACTATGATAAACAGTATGAGAGGGAACATGGAAGCGTGTGCCAATCGTACATGTGGTGCCAGTCTCGCGGCAATTAAGTATAAACCGCATGTAAGCGATTTGGCGAGTGACGAGACAAGCAACGACGATCCTCTACGCTGTCGTTCGGTCACTCGCGCGGCGCGGCAAACCGCATGAAGGCGACGGGAGCAAGCGACCAAGGCGTTGACCGACGATTTCTAGAATTCCAAAAACGAAGCGAGCGACGAGCGACCGTGGGAAATCTCCACCGCCCGTCGCTGACTCTCGTCGCTCGCTTAATCACTTACATGCGGTTCAGCCTTTACGCAAAGCAACGCCTAGGAATGAAAAAAATCCTGCTGTTGTTACCCCCTTCCTGCCTTCGCAGTCTGTCGTCCGCTATGCAACTCGCAACCACTGAGGTAGAGGTTCTCTGAAGCTGCATGTACACTGGCGGTTGTATTACTAGAGCGTGAGAATTGGTAAAACCTTGGTTTGTCAAATTGTTGTTTTTTTCATTGCAAGTCGTTTTGAGTGTAAAATCACTATTCGTTCTTGCAGAAAAAAATGTGATTGATGTGGTTTTCCCGCTTGGGAGTTAAATTAGAAAGAGTTAGATAAACTCGATCCAAATGAAAAAAAGGCTAATTGGATCGATTCCAATGGTTAAATAGTTTAAACTGGGCATACTACTTGCGTGACCAGTTCAACGAGCACTTTCTCCAGTTCCGCTGGTATGACTTGTCTAGATACCGTGAGACAAGTTTCAGTGCCAGTAGTAAATATTTGACTGTCAGTTAGAACAGTTCGACTGCCAGTTCAAACTGTTTGGCCGACAGCTTGAACATCATGTCACCAGTGTCGCCAGTTCAAGCTACCAATTTTGCCTTTTTAATTACAGTTTGAACTGTACAATTTTCAGTTCAGCCAACTCAGCTGCCACCTTGGCCAGTTCATTTTCCAAGTGCGACCAATTTAGACAGTTTGATTTCCAACTTTCCCGGTACAATTTCACTACAACCAGTTCATTTCGAGTTTGGCCTGTTCATATCCACACTGTATTCAAATCGTTTTTTTTTTTTTCAATGGGCAAAACGTGTTGTTTTTATGTTTCTAGCTAAAACCGACTTCTTGCACTGAAACGTCGCTTTCTAGTGCGAGTGCTCGCGCCACAAAGCAACTAAAATATGTTAAGAGAACGCTCAGACGAATAAAAAAGAGTAAAAAAAAAGTAAACGAACTATAGAGTAACAGTGGATTTCAGCGGGCATTCTGGGTCCAATAAAATACGAGCTTGAGCAAAGGAACATTGCATAGCAGCTATTCCCTGCTATTCCTCGGCTCACCCTATCTTCGATCTGGCAACATGCCCGAACACTGGCTGTTGCTAGTATTGAGTGGACCAGGGAATTCCTATGAACCACCATTGAACCTCAAAGCTTGGCAGACACATTGCTACCTTGGCCATTTCTGACCGAGGAAAATCAATAGACAGCCAGGGTACATCAAATACTGGCTGCGGCCTGTTTACCATGGCCATCAATGACGAAGGAAATTGATTCGTCAACCAGAAAAGACCTTCCCAGGCAGTTCCGTGGCTTTCTGGAGCAAGGAAAGACTGTGAAACGCCCTGCTGGCATACAGACGTAAATGGCTGGGCAGTCGTGGCCAAGCTATCACAACTAAGAACCAACCCTGGCACCAGCTAAACCAAGCAAGTGGGAGGATTGTCAGCGACATGGTTGAAGGCAGAGCCGTATATGTAGAGAGTTTGGCCATTCGTTGGGAAGTATAGGAGACAAATGAGGAGGCGCCATTGGCCGAAAGCGGGCTGGGCGTGTTCCAGGGC
Source organism: Ixodes persulcatus (assembly GCA_013358835.2). NCBI lineage: Eukaryota > Metazoa > Arthropoda > Arachnida > Ixodida > Ixodidae > Ixodes > Ixodes persulcatus. Next base: position 1,025,757 of record JABSTQ010009675.1, on the reverse strand, counting down.
GTCTTCAGAAATTCGAATGTGACCAACCAGAAGCCGGAAATAATACCCTGGTGGTGGTCGCGAGAAACAAACCTGATAACTGCATTGGAGTAACTCTCGATGACTGAAAATATGGTACACGTGATGTTTCAATCACGCTCATCCAAAAGAATGGTGGAAGAGTGCGACTAGCGGAACGATTGACATAATCCGTACGCCAAGCGCCGAGGGCCGGGAATTTGCCGTCCGAGCGGTCACACTCTGTCCGAGCAAAACAGGGTTGAGCGGCGCATTCGTTTCTTACATCTTTCTGCATGATCATGATCAAAACAACACGTGCACCCTTTTTTCAACCACAAAGAGTCACTGCACTTCACTCTTACGCGCTTATTAAGACCATATACGAACATAGACCTTTGACCAGAACTGTTTCTCGCTACCACCGCCAGGAGATTCTTTTCGGCTTCTGGTTGGTCAAGAGAGCATGCCAAGCCCTCTTTCCGAGTCTGGCGCACGCCCTGGCTCTGCCCGCGCCTCCCATTGACCAAACTCTCTACATATACGGCTCTGGTTGAAGGGTGCTGAGTTCGTGAACCTGCGAAGCTACAGATTCTTATCATTGCCAAGGGCGGCTGATTGGAGAGGATGGGGCGTGGCGTTTTATCTATCAGAAGTAACAACGTATAAACGAGTGTTTGAAATAACAAAAAAACTGGCGAATATGAGATGCTATTCGTAGAACTGGAAACCAGAGTTATTGTGGGTGTGATTTACAGGCCGCCATGTTCTCGAATACCGTCGTTCTTGATCAAACTGGAAGATGTACTCCAGCGCTTTTCTGCCACCAGTAAGAAAGCCATAAGATGTGGCGATTTTAATATAAAGACAGCTGACTACTCTGGTAATGAATGTCAAAACCTTATAGCTTCATGTGGCTTTCATAATGATATCATCGACCCAACCCGAGTGACCCCTACTTCCTCCTTTTCAATTGACCATATTTTGTCAAACTTGGATACGGAATCAATAGAGGCCGGTGTTTTCACCGAAAACGTTGCGGACCACTTTTCTGTCTATACCATTGCTGCTAACCCTCAGCCCCTGGCTGATAGGCCACTTCCGTATAATATACAAAGGGTGAAGTTTGAGAAAACCAGACAACTTATACAAGAAAAAACTTCACTCAAACCGCAGTCATTGATGTTAACTATGCCTATAAACAGTTTTCTGATACCTTAAAGTATAGCTCTGTTAAAGATAACTTTAACTCCAGTAGAATCTCTTATTTTACACACCCTATTTGCCCTTGGATAACCCCAGAAATACTGAATGTAATAAAACTAAGGGAAAACTTGCGACAAAAGACTAGAAAAAATAGGGGTAGTAGGTGCTACAAAGAACAATACAAAGGTTCACGCAACCTATCATTTGCCTAATGCGCAAACAAAAAAAAGTATTACAGCAACCGCATCTTGAAAGCAAAAGGAAATTCGAAAGAAATGTAGTGCATCATTAATTCTGTTGTGAAATCGTAACAGAAATATCGCGTAGTGCCTGATCTCTGCGTCACAAATTGTAGCCAGGCAGTTCTTGCAGAAAATTCATTTTTTTATTAACATAAATAGCGATAATATGCCTAGTGCTGATCACGATGATGATAATTTTTCCCTGCGCCTTTGAATAACAGCTTCGTCTTTAAATGAGTAACTAGACAAGAAATTATTCATATCACTTAAGAAATGTCCTGGAACAAAGCCGTAGGGCATGATGAGATATATGTTAATATACTGAAGGCCAGTATCGATATCTTGAGTGAATCATAACAAAGAATATTTAATCAGTCATTTTTGAGTGGTGTTTTCCCAGATGACTTGAAAGTTGGTAGATTGTACCTATCTTTAAAGGTGATGATCCCAACTCTGTGGAAAATTATCGCCCAATTACAATTTTACCCGCCATTGATATTTTGTTTGAAAAATTGATAGCCAAGAGAGTAATAGAATTTATTGAAAAATACCAAATACTGGCATCACAGCAGCATGGTTTTCGTAAACATTATTCTACTAACACCGCAGTTCATTCTGTAACAGAGATAGTAAACCAAGCTCTCGAGAAGGGTCAGATTACCAAAGGCGTATATCTCGACATTGAAAAAGCCTTTGATTGTGTTGACCACAGCATTTCTCTGAAGAAAGCTAGGGCGTTATGGGTTCCGAGGTCCGGCAATTTCGTTCTTCCGTAGTTATTAAACAAACCGGAAGCATTTTGTAGACATATTTAATGAAAAGTCAACCTTGAAAGAATTTAAGGCTGGAGTGCCACAGGGCTCTGTGCTGGGTCTTATTTTATTTTCTTGATATGTAAATGACTATGCTAATTAAAGTATCCATGCAAACATTATACTGTATGCTGATGACACAGCACTATTAATCAGCTGCAACTCGGTGGCGGAAGCCGAAACCCTTGCGAATGAAGTTCTTGCGAGAACGTTGAGGTGGTTCAACGCCAACAAATTAGTGCTGAACATTAAGAAGGCTAAATTCGTTATTTTTTCTTCACGTCAAAAGCAAATATCTAACGTGTGTTACCTGCAGGTGAGTGACGAAACTCTCTGCCAGGCTCACACATGTAAATGCTTAGGTGTAAGATTGGACTTGTTGAGGTGGCGAGCGAGGTCCGAGAAAGAACGACCTGAAAGCTTGCGTACCAGATCTCAACTGCCTTTATTCTTCTTCCTCGTCGATCTCTTTTTTGTCTCCCCTCGCGGGAGTGAAAATCAATCACCTTCAATGGAGAAGTGCACATGGTCGTTCTCGCGTGCGGCGAGCTGTGTGGCTTTGAGCCACTACAACACTCCCCCTCTAGTGAGTGCTTGAGCGATTTCAGTGTGAAAAAAAAAAGAAAAGAATAGGTCACAAATTGAGATGAAGGGGGCTTTGGTGCGCCGTTCACAGCGCGTGTGCTGCCCGATGCTAGTTGACGGGGGCAGCGGGGTCAGTTCGGGACCTCCGTAGATGGAGCCGGGGGTCTGGCGAGGAGTGTGTTCGCGGCGGGGGCGGCTGCCGTGGTTCCGAAGGGGTCCATGTGGGCCGGTTTTAAACGGTCGACTGATACGACCTCCCGACGACCGCGCCTGTCGATTGTGAATATCTTATCCCCCCTACGCAGAACCTTGTACGGTCCATCGTACGGGGGCTGAAGTGATCGTCGCACCGCGTCGTGTCGCACAAACACATGCGTGCAGGATGCGAGGTCTGTGCTTAGATGAATGGCTCGTGTCGTTGGCTGACGCGGGGATGAGCACGAAGCTTACCCATAATGCTGCGGAGACGAGACGCGTAGTCGCCGGGGTTGATCTGGGCCTCCCTTTGGCTGGACAAAAAGAACTCGCCGGGGAGACTCAGCGTCGTTCCGTAGACAAGCTCAGCTGCGCTGCAGCCGATGTCTGCTTTCAAGGCAGTTCTGATGCCCACGAGGGCGAGAGGAAGCGCTTCCATCCAGGAGTGCTCCTCGTTCGCCATCAAGGCTGCCTTGAGTAGGCGATGAAATATCTCCACCATGCCATTGCTCATTGGATGGTAGGCCGTGGTTCTTACACGGGTGGTGCCAATGACCTGAGTAAAGGCACTGAAGAGGGCGGATTCAAATTGGCTGCCTCGGTTCATTGTGATGGTAGAAGGCACGCCGGAACGAGAGAGCCAGTCATGGAGGAAGGCACGAGCGACTGTTTCGGCAGTGATATCGGGAATCGAAATCGCTTCCGCCCAACGCGTGAAACGGTCGACATACGTCAACAGGTACGCCTGACCTTGACAGGGCGGCAGCGGTCCGACTATGTCCAGCATGAACATGGTCGAATCGAGCGTCCGGTGTTGGAAAACTTGCCAAGGGTGTAACTAGTTGACGCTGCACATTCGCTCGTTGACAGGACAGGCACTCTCGAGTCCATTGCCGGACGTCTCTGTTCATCCCGGGCCAGACGAAACGGGAAGTGACCATCTTCTGTGTCGCACGGATTCCTGGGTGCGACAGGATGTGCAGTGATTTGAAGACATCCCGACGGAGATTGGAGGGCACAAAAGGGCGGGGGTTACGTGTGGAAAAATCACAGCAAAGATTGTCTTGCGCTCCGGTGAGACGGCAGCCACCGTAGATTGAGTGCGTTTTTTGTAGATTGCAGTCGGCTCAAATCTTGATCGCCACGCTGAGCTAGCGACAGTTTTCTTAAGTCGAATCCTGGGGGCAAGTTGAGAGCGTTGATTGGGTTACGCGATAGCGCATCTGCAACGGCGTTGTCTGCCCCTCTGACGTGGCGAATGTCCGTTGTAAATTCCGAGATGTAAGCCATCTGACGCAGTTCACGTGCTGTGTGGGCGATGCCATCTGAGGTGAGAGAACGGAGGGCGTAGGTCAAGGGCTTGTAGTCCGTTAGTATGAAAAAGTCTACTCCTTCCAGGAAATGACGAAAGTGCCTGACTGCCGCGTAGATGGCGACTAGTTCGCGCCCGAATGTGCTGTAGCGTCGCTCAGTAGGTGTCAGCTTCCTGGAGAAGAATGAGGTTGGTCGCCATACTCCATTGTTGAGCTGTTGCAAAACGGCTCCGACGGCTGAATCTGAAGCGTCGACCATGACACATCGTGGCACCCCTGGCTGAGGGTAGGCGAGGAGTGCAGCATCTGCGAGACAGTTCTTGATTCGTCGAAAAGCGTCTGTCGCCTCATCGGTCCAGTCAAGTGCAGTGGTTGGGCTCCCTGGTGCCGCTAGGAGGCTGTGAATAGGGTGCAGGATGGCCGCACACTGGGGAACAAAGCGGCGATAGAAATTTACCAGCCCGAGAAACTCGCGAAGCTGCCGTTTTGAGTTTGGCGGGGGAAACTGTCTAATGGCTTCGACCTTCTCAGGAGTTGGTAGAATTCCCGAGCTTGAGATGAGGTGGCCGAGGAAAGCCAACTCGTGTACACCGAGTTCGCATTTCGCGGTGTTCATCACGAATCCGTGTTCAGTTAGCCGCCGGAAAACGGTGCGCAGTTGTTCCTCGTGTTCTTCCGGCGAGCTACTTGCAACGAGTACATCGTCGAGGTAGGCTTGACAGAAGTAAAGGCCATGCAGGACGCCGTCGATGAAGCGCTGGAATGTCTTGGCTGCGTTGCATAGACCGAACGGCATCCGGAGGAACTCGAATAGGCCAAACGGTGTTGATATGGCCGTCTTCGGAATGTCTTCTGTTGCCACGGGGATTTGGTGGTAGGCTCGAACCAGATCCACTTTAGAGAAGATTGTGGCGCCGTGTAAGTTCGTGGTAATATCGTGAATGTGCGGAACCGGGTAGCGGTCAGGAACTGTTGCTCTGTTAAGTGCTCGATAATCTCCGCACGGGCGCCAGTCCCCTGGTGTGGACTTTGGCACCATGTGTAGTGGGGATGCCCAGGGACTGGATGATGGGCGGATTATCCCGAGCTCGAGCATGTGGTCAAATTCCTGTCGAGCTACCCGTAGCTTCTCTGGCGATATACGACGGGGCCGTGCGTGAACGGGGGGGCCTGTGGTGGTAATGTGGTGACAGCACTTCATGCTTCACAGCCGAGTCCGCTTGCGGAAGGCGCGTCAAATCAGGGAATTCCGGTTAGATTGCCTTGAAGCGGGCAGGGCCCGACGGTCCTAATAGCGTGGGGCTCAATGGGGGGAGTCTAGAAAGCTTGCCTTGCACGGCCGTTTGCGAGACGAGATGTCGGAGCCGTCTATGTCACACTTCCACTAAAAGGCCAAAGTTCCGAAGAAAGTCTGCTCCGAGGATCGCAAACTTTACGTCGGCCACTATAAATACCCAGCGGAACGTCTTGTTGAGGCCCAGGTCGATGGACAGAGAGTGGTTTCCGTAAGTGGCGATTGTCGTGTTGTTCACGGCTTGCAGGGGAGACGAGTTCGGGTGTTTCCGATCGGCAGACGACGCCGGGATCACGCTCACCTCTGCGCCCGTGTCAACAAGGAAACGAACGCCCCCCGTCGCGGTCGGTGAGGAAAAAGACCGAGGGACGACTGTCTGGCAAGGCGGAGGCACTGGTCGCCCTCAGTGCCGGCCCCGGCCGTTTCCCGACGAGTGTTCGCAGGGTGGTACGCAGTTGCGTGCGGCGTTACCGTACTTGCGGTGTTACCACCATACCTTCTGCTGCTGTTGTGGTCACGGCTTGGTACTCTGGTTAGACGGGTGGGAAACAGACTCGTGCAGTGCAGCGACTGTGACGGTAAGGCGCGATATCTCGTCTCGAATGTCTTGCAACTGGTCAGAAGTAGCCGGCTCTGCTTGCACGGCTGAGACAGAGGAAGAGGGCACAGCCATTAGTCTGTCGGCAAGCTCAGCCAACTTGGGGAGGTTGGCTTCCCCGGCGGAGATGAGTACCATCCGCACGTTTGTAGGAAGCCGCTGGAGGAAGAGTTCTCGGAGCCTTATGCTGTCGAGATCCGTCGTCCTGGTGCCGAGCAGTTGTTGCATTTGACGGAGTAGCTGACTCGGTGTGCGGTCTCCGAGCTCCGTTTCACGAAGTAGTTGCTGAAAGCTCTGGGGTTCTGAAGGGGTAACCCTTCGAATGAGGGTCTCTTTGAGCGTTTTGTACGCATCCTCCGCGGGTGGAGCAAACAGAAAATCGCGGATCTCACACGCTGTAGCGGGCGGCAGACTACTCACCACGTGGTGGTATTTTGTGAGGTCTGCCGTGATGCGTCGTGCGGCGAATTGTGATTCCACTTGAATAAACCACAATTCTGGATCAGAGGTCCAGAAGGGTGGTAACTTGATGTTGACGGTGGAAAGCGACAGGGGATCGTGCACTTGTGGCAAGGTCATGGCGCTGCTGCCAAGTTCCGGGTCACCAATGTTGAGGTGGCGAGCGAGGTCCGAGAAAGAACGACCTGAAAGCTTGCGTACCAGATCTCAACTGCCTTTATTCTTCTTCCTCGTCGATCTCCTTTTTGTCTCCCCTCGCGGGAGTGAAAATCAATCGCCTTCAATGAAGAAGTGCACATGGTCGTTCTCGCGTGCGGCGAGCTGCGTGGCTTTGAGCCACTACAGACTCATCAATGCATTGGGCACATAAGATAGAAGCCGTCTGCAAGAAGCTATCTTTTGGGTGCTTTACACTGATCCAAGCACAAAAACACTTTGGCAAAGCAACAGTGCGCCTAATTTATTTCAGCATTTTCCACAAGCATTTAACCTACTACGTGGAGTCATGGGGATACACTTATACAACGTTTTGTACACCTATTATTGTATTACAGAAAAGGGTCATGCACATAATAGCATCAGCACAAAGAACTGCTCCGTCTTCGCCACTTCTTAAAGAACTTAACATCATGCGCTTTATTCAAGCTAGAGATTACAAACTTGCAATACTGGTCAAGAGGGTAATATATACAAACACTCTGTACCACTCTTATATTCTGAGTTTTCCAAATAGAAATAGAAGGTATGCTAACAATAGTAACCTTAACTTACCTAAACTATGTAACACGCATGGGCGTCGAAGCCTTCCTTTTATTGGGGCAAAAAAATATGGATTAATCTACCACACTCAATAAAATGTCTGACACAAAATGAACAATCAATAAAAACCTATATAGGTCTGACATTTAGAGTTCACCTAGCTGAATCTTTGTTTGTTCTGTTGAACATAATGTGTATTCAGTGTAGTTTATTGACTCTCTGTATAGGTCCGCAGTTTTATACATTTGTTTTGTTTGGCATCGTTGATTTTATTTTATATTTTAGCACTCTTGCATTTTTTTACCGTATTTCTCGCATCGTTCCTGGCTTGGATTAAAGAAAATCACAGTTTTGCATGGATCCAAAACTAGCGTTGTGGGTATGGATCCAAATGCCATTCACAGCATTTGTACACATGAAATTAGCGAAATAAAAACCTTCTTTTTCTTCTTCTATGCGGTTGTTTGAGGTGTCAAGTCCGTTCCGACGGAAGTCCATGGACATTATATGTGGCCCCTACCCGTGACAATCCAGATCAATTGCTATCTTCTCGTATATGTCGAAGACTTCACCCGGTATGCTGAGGCGATCCCCATATTGAAGCAACGTGCAGAGGCCATGGCACGACGTTTAATGCGAAAGCATTAACTGTCCCATGGAGCCAAGCCAGCGTTATCTAGTGTTTGAAGAAGAGAAAAATTACACCTAAATGGCCTTTGACAAAGCGAAACAGTTCCAAAATTCCCTTTTTAGCTGCGCTAAACCGCACGTAAATTCCCATTGACTGAGTGAAACGGCACGTAAATTCCCGTTGGCTGAGCGAAACGGCATGTCAATTCCCATCGGCTGCAAAGCGGACGCGCCTCAGAAATAAATACAACACAAAGAAAAGCGCAGCAACGCAGATACCTCGTCACACAAACCAGCGGGTCCTTCGAGGTAAAAGCGGGCACGCCTCAGAAATAACACACAAAGAAAAGCACAGCAATCCAGATGCATCGTCAGGGAAGCCGTGGAGCCAGCGGGTGAGCCGCGCCTGCGCCGTGGAGGAGCGTGACGTCACCGCCGGAGCACCGTGAAAAAAGTGAAGACGTGGCGCGTTGCTTGTAGGAGTGCGCTGCGTGGGGGAATGCTTTCGCATTCCTACACGTAAGCAGTCTTAACAACCTTGGTTTAGTCTTTTTTTTACATATTGTGATGTGCCATGTGGCACATCTACAGCTCTTGACAAATAGTGGGGCGAACGTTACGTCAAGAATCCTGTGAGAAGTATGCAAGCTCCTGGGAATCCAGAATATACTACTCCGTAGCACCCACACTGCAGCAGGGCAATGCGTTTCCCCAATCAGGCAATCAGCTGAATGCTGAGCAACTATACGGCGCGCGACCAGCGAGACTGGGACGTCTGGGAGCAACTCAGCGATCCACGAGAGCTCCAAGCAAAGTCCCTTTTTCCTCCCTCCTTCTCGACCACCATCACAAAATGCCGTCTTCTTTTTACCAGTCGCCGACGGGGAGTTGTGGCACGCTAGAGAGCTACGAGGTGGATCTTTTTCAACGGCTGTTCTCCGCACATGGGTTTGAACTCCACACTCTTGCCGGCTCAGTCGAGACAAGGAAGCACCTCTTGGACAAGGAAGCCGTTGTTTCCAATTTCGTCGTTTGGGACATTGTGTGCGTTAATGACTTGGCCGGCGCTCGTGGAATTGCCAGAAAGTTGCACCCCAAATGGCGCGGTCCGTTCAAGATCATGGAAGGTGTGTCGTAGGTCACCTGCCGAATCAAAGATTCCCGTATTGTGACCAATCTCCTAAGGCGACCCCAAAGGGCCGCCTTAGGATCGGGCCTTAGGACCGCCTTTGGGGTCCGCGAAGCCCTGCCTCATCAGTCAAGCCCGGTAGTATTTATCCAGATTGAGCAGAAACTTTTCAATTTTCGTGTGAGTTTTCGGGTGTGTATGTCAATCAGAGCAGTCTACTTCACATTATCCTTTAGTTTTTCCACTCATTAAATCATTATCATAGTTAACCTATACATTTCCCTTCGCCTCACCACGAACGGGGTCCTCCATCATCGCCGCCTATCAACAAGGGGTCCGTGAAACATCATTGGCTGAGAATCACTGTTCTAAGATAATGTGAAAAAATTACTTCTACTCATAATGTAAAAAGCTTCACTGCAAGGGGATAGCTAGATTACCTTAAGGGCCACTATGACATAGGAAAAGAGACCTACTTAAAAAAATAAACCAGCGCAAAAATACGACGGACTGGATGAAGGAGCGACGGACTGGATGAAGGAGGACACAGACAGATCGCTGGCTGTGTCCTCCTTCATTCAGTCCGTCGTATTTATCGCTGTTTTAATCCTTTAAGTATGTCGTACCAACCCGCCCAAGCTTAAACTCTAGAAAAAAGGCCATATGAGGGATGGATATGTGGATGCCAACGGCGGTACCTTTGTAACGGGTTTAGTGCCAGTGTATGTGATGGGACTATTATGACGGCAGTGCCAGCGTCGAAAGTGCAAGTCAATGGCTCAACGATCAGGTTGAGCCAAGTATGAAGCCAAATATAGTTTTAATGCTGAGTATCTGCGCCTCATGTGGCAAACGCATCTCTGACAAGCGAATCAAACTCGCGGTGTAGTTCTATTAGCTGCTAACAGAACAAGCCCCACATTACAGTACTTTTGAAACCCTACAGCGATGGTACCATAAAGTTGAATCTGTAGTGATTTAAAAACTAATAATGCATAATTATATTAAGAACTTCCACAATAATGTTATCATATAAGTATAAAACCTAAAATTACACCTGCCTCGGGATCTCTTGTGTTCGATGTTTGCTAGCTCATGGAATATGAAGCCAAGTTTCCGGGTAAGCTCCCCAGCGTGTATCTGCTTGGTGACATGTGCCCCTTAACAATATCCAGTTGAATTCAAGCACTCAAACACGACATCCAAACTGCAGCCGTTAAACCAAGGCGTAATTTAAAGAGTAGACTAGATTGTGTTTATAATTTATAAATGTCCAGGCATGTGTTTCCTTTAGCCCGTCCACAGGCTTTCGCAGACGTTCAGGAGAGCCAGCAACTCGTCTTTGGCAGATCACTGTCAGCCACCCTGTTCCTCCGCGCAGAGTGCCACTTTTATGAGCGCACAATAAAGAACAAAAGATACAGAATCTGGAAATTGTTATAAGTGCAATGAGAAATCCGCAGCAGATGCAATAGGCTGCGGTATCTTCCTCAAATGCGTCTTCGACTTATGTGTTTTGCGCTCTATACCACTTATGCTACAACTTCTGGCAATCATATATGAGCTAACGCAAGCTTCACTGTCCTCGCAACATCCAAAATCCTTGCTGCTGAAGCTTCCGTCGACTGTCATGCTGAGGGATATTCTCCCGCCAGCAGCAGAAACTACCTCAACAACCATAATGTTCAGAACCCGTAACAAGTCTCCAAAAAACTCAATTGATGAGCAACTGTGGTATCTATAAAGACAAGATCATACGCGTCAGCAGTTATTTTAGAGTATAGAAGTTTGTCCTGTATATGCGTTTCGAGATGAGGTTGTGTATTTGGGCTATCGCAAGTCTAGTTTACAAGCAGGAATTTACATGGTCAGGCCGGCTGAGGCGCTGACTAAGAAGGTGCCTGTGTCACACCAAACGTATCTTTTGCTGATATTCAAAAATAAGAATGCTGAATTTCCCTGATCGATGCTGATTGAAGTGGAAATCGCCATTCTGTTCCAATTTCCAAATTTCTAAGCAATTTCCTGTGTTTCATGTTCATTGGCACCTTACACGAGGTTAAGTTGGGTACTTACGATCACTAACAACTGCATGAGTTACTTGCACACATATGCGGTAAATTGACTAAACCCCAATTTATTCTAGTAACAGACAACAGCATACAATTACTGTAAAACACCGAGCGTGAGCCCATGTCAAGGTGAACGCTCAACTACTACCTTTGAAACATTTAAACATATCAAAATATATATAAAAGCCCATTTCCTTATTTTAGCAAGTTCATAAATATACCAAAAGACACCAAGCACCCAGTCTTCAAGGGCAGTTGTTATCTTCACGGCCGGCAGACAGTATGGGGATAGAACGGATCAAGCGGCAAAGGAGAATGGGATGAGGGTTGCAGAGTCGAAGAGATCTAGATAGCGATATGCCTGGGGAGAAACTTTCTCTGGTAATGGAGCCAAAGCTAGGGCCATAGCACGCCGTTTCACTGCATGGCTGAATATTGTACAACCGAACTAATTTGCTTTGTCCGATTTCCAGTATGTGCCAAATCTTTAGCAATTCTTTTTTCCCTTTTAGGTTTTTCTTGGTTTACGTTCACTACGAATTTTCTCGTTCTCTACAACAAAAACAAATATGGCGTTTTTATTTACGAATCTTTGGTGATAGTCGCTGTGGTTTATCGTCGGTACACTATGTGGACTGGCCCCCTGTTTTCAGTGTAGATTTTTTAAAGAAAATTTCTCAACCAAGGGATGTTAAAACCGTCCAAGCAAGTCGTGTGCAACATATACAAGTTGGGCAGTGGGAAGCTGGACTGCCCGTTCTTGCTGTATACAAGTTGGTTAGCGAGCTCACAGCTGTAAGTCAGTAGGAGTGGGAATTCAGCCCTTAACCTCTGGTGCCTACAGAGCGGGTTTTCGCGATACCTGGTTTGAGCTGTGGTGCGCAACATCCCCCTCTATGGCTAGTCGTTACTGATTTCAATCCAAATGAAATTTCCCTTTGCGCCGTGGTGTGTGCGTGCTTGTATTTCGCTACATCCTGCCCGCGCAATGATTTTTAACAGCAGACAAATTTACGTGCCAATGGCCTCAAAACACTGCAGCGGTGATAAAATTTGCGGCACTTCCTGAATCGATGGAGCCTACCTGCGTTGGTCGCAAGACAAATAAAATTCTAGGAGAATGACGAAGGTGTAATTTACCTTGTGTGTAAATCTCAGTGCTTCAGTTAAAGCGTTGTCTTATGGTTAAAAATGTGTCAAACGTTGGGAAAGACACGTGTATCTGATTGCTGGGCGATTGGGGTCCAGCACCCTCAACCGCGATTGTCGTACAAAAAGATGCATTTTATCAACTGCGTGCATGACACGCCAAAACCCAAACTGAAACCGAGACCAACGAAAATTCGGAGCTACTTGGTGTGCCGAGCCATTAGAGAGTTTTCGTAGATGGTTTTCGCCGTCCTGCAACGCTCTCCACAACCCGCTACGATACCCGGAACTCTCCAGTCAAGGCCACCGGCGCGCAGGCTATACAGTGGCTCCTTTGTTGCAGAGGGCTTAGTGGAGGGGTGAACGCGGTCTACTAAAACTCTCTAATACCGATGCGTTGTACGCATTAAGGGCATTAAGCGATGTTCCTTGGAATAATCTTTTTTTTCTTTATGTACCTGATTGCTAGCGCCAACTGCGCGCGTTTTACGCGACGCGTAGTCAAGGCTTTCGTAACTTAGTGAACCGTCCGAACTGTTTTGCTGGCTAGGTGCTTTGCTAGTGTAGACCGCATTCCATGTGTCATGACGGTGTCGAGTGAGTCAGATGAATCGTTCCCACTTTAAATAAAGACTAAAAAATCAGTTTCGCATACTGCGGCAGTAAGCTTCGTCTTCCTCTTGTCTTTTTTCAACTTAGAAATACAAATGAGACTTCTTTATAGCCTACCAGCAAGTAAGTCATTTTTTGTCGATGAATCGCGTGTCGTATTTTATTTGCTTAGCATATGTCGGCTATATAAATAATTTTTCGTTTGGAGCTTCGGAGGCAAGGTCTCTTCCGGGAATAAAACGAATCACCCGGCAGCAGTTGCGTAGCATGCGCAACTGATGTTTGTTATAGACCAGTGTCCGCGCCAATTCCAGGGCGCCGCCATGTTTATCTACGCTCGCGCCACCACGCGGAAAGAACTGGCAGGCAGGAGGGGGGGGCTGCGTTGGCGGCGTTGCTTTGTGGAGCTGGATGCGGCAGGCTGTCCGAATGCACCGACACATCGTGAAAGATGCCTTCACCAGAAGCCTCCGCGGCCCGTTCTTCAACAGGGAAGATGTCGTGAACATTCGAGAACCCATCTCGATCAAGAAAACAAGGGAAAACCTTTCTTGTCTTAGATGTTCTCGGTGTCTGCTGACCCTTGACATCCGCGTTTCATTGATACCGAAACCGAAACGAAGGTACAGTACAATTCGTAGCTAGCGTACGTACACGACGTAAACGACCTGCCGACTGATCACGGAGAAGTGACCACCTCTCTTGTATCCATCACGCACGCCAAACGTACGCATAGAAAAAAAATTGTTGCTACACTGGCACTCACTCTTGAGTTCTTGCTCGGAGTGAAGTTTTTTCTTCTGAGTGCGACTGTACATTCTTGCCGAGAACCTGCATGGGACGGAAACTTGTGGAAGCCGTAGACGTCGCATCCGCACTCGCTTCTTAGGCAATTGTGTGACGGGCAGTGGGTGTCCAAAAGAACCCTGCGTTTCCTCTGGTTGTTCGTACAACCAACAACGGCACAGTGCCGTCCGGACGAATTGCTCTGATACATTACACGGCGCTAAACAAGACCGACGCCGGCAACGTGCCAGTACTGCTAGACAGTGCTAGTACTGGGAAAAGTCGCAGTCTATCGCGCCCCCCCCCCCCCCCCCCCACACACACACACGCTGCGAGCTTCTGGGTTCGAAACTATTAATTGCCAGTTCTAACGGATGGTACTTACTTGAAGTGGGAGCTGGAATTGTACGAGGTACCAGGAGACACTTACTCTCGGGCAACGAAGCAGGGTGCCTGTGGGGGCGGAGTTTAGGAACGCTAATATTGTGACAGGCGATCAGTTATAATAACAGACGAAACTTCAACTCGTTTGTTCAGAAGTTCGCGGTGATATTTTATTAGCCCTCGTTACAGCACACCAAAGATCCTAGGCAGTGAAATTCACATCACGCAGGCTCGTGCGTCGTAGTCAAATGAGCGCAGTCGACGACGAGGTGTAATGAGCTACTAAGCTACACAAGGAAAATGCGCGTGGGAAAGTGTTTTGAGGCAGTCCAAAACACCGATCCAGCAGACGCACGTACGTACGTTTACTCCGGACTCCATGAACCCGACGGCGCAAGATCAAAGCGATCAAAGAGCACCGCCGCCATCGCCACCCGGTTTTCTCTGCACTTTGCGCGACAACGGCACTGCAACGGAGGGCACTCGCCTCGGTGCTAACAATCCGCGAAATAGATTAATTTGCCACTCTTGAAGCCATTCCAAATCATAAATAAAATACCTCGGCGTTGTAGAACATCTGACAACACAACGGTGCCGAGCGCCTGCTCGGCATCGTCGTTGCTCGTGAAGGCCTGCTTATTTGTAGTTGAGACGATGATTCCACAGCTTTCGTGCCACTCGTGGTGCTTGCAATAACTTCGAAGGGCAGGAGAATCTTCTCACGAGGACGTTGAAGACACGCAACACCGGAGCCACCAAAGCAATCGTACAAACCGTCGCCATGTTTGCTTTTTCTTCGTCACTCGCGGCGCGGTCAACTCGTCGCGAGATGTTTTCTGGCTCGGCTTGATGGAAACCAACAGCGGCAAAGTGGCGTATGGACAAACGGCTCTCACATTACGGGCACTATACCCACATACCGCGGTAAACAGGACCGATGCCGGCGAAACGGCAGTCGGCACACCAGCGAAGAAGCCTTCGGCGGGTAGCAGCGGCGCAGGCCAACGCAGCCCCCCCTCCCGTGAGCGCCTGGGTTCGAGATTATTGTTCACTTCCGGAAGAGCACTTCCGGACAAAGGTCTATAGATTTAAAGTTGGGACGATTAATTTGACTCAAGCACCCGGTCATTATTTTTAGTCTGCAAGGAACGCAGGGTTTGAGCGACAGGCAAAGTCAACACGCGTATTCAACGCTGCGTCAAGTTACGCAGGTCTATTTGCGCTGCATATTTATGTTCAAATTATTTTTTTTTTATTCTGAAGCGCCGACTGATGGCGATTAGTGAAGTTCCTCTAGAATAAACACTGTCCTCTGGAGTCTTATGAAATCTTTCGTGTTTCCTTTTCAAACTTACAAAAGCAGAGCACGAGCTTAATCTGTTCAGTATTTTTGTGAAATCAGAGACATGGTGCGGTTTTACGTAACTTGCTTGTGGTTGCGAGGAGCCATCTAGGCGGGCGTGTCAATAAAGCTCGACGATCGCGTCACGCCGACAAACCCAATATTAAAAAAAAAAAAAAAACGGCAACGGGTCACGGCCAAAGGCCAAGCACAGGTACTTATGGACGGAGCTAGGTCACGGGCATTGTGATAGTGGCCTATAAATAAAACTTACGCACAAAGTAAAAAAAAAAAAACAGATTTAAAGTTGATGTAAGCAAAAATGGCCGTAGCGGGTACTTCAGAGTCCAATGAAAAGCTAACTCCTGCGAAGTAAATAATAAACGGTGGTAGTTGCCAGTCGTTTCTTGGCGCATTGAATCTTACAAAACTAATAAACGACACCCAAAACCCCTCCTCTTGGCAGATCTGTGGAATCCTGAAGCCAGTAAATACAGTGAAGCGCCACAAAATTCTAAAATGTTGGTGGCCGCGCGTCTAGCCTGGTGGGCTCGGATAAATGAAATACAAGGAACACCTAAAAATTCACTCCCCTGACCGTTCCGTAGAGTCCTGGGGCCAATAAACACACTGAAGCGCCACTACGACTTCAGTGTTGGTGGCTGCCTGTCTACCCTGGTCGGCCCGGACCAAGAAAAGACAAAAAACGCCAAAAAAATCCCTTCCCTGGCAGTCCCGTGGAATTCAACTGCACGAAAAATACAGTGGGACGCAAGGCTCGCAGTTCACCGAATTCCCTGGTTGCTCCTGATCCAATCTACTATGTCAAAGGCCCAAACCACGTCCCAGCTAGCCCAAGCAAGTTTGCTGACAATTAATATCAATAGTACTGATATTCAGTGTATCAAATTATTCGAAAAAATCGAATACAGAATCTTAAAATCCGAATCAAACTCCTCGGACGATTATTATACCCTTGTCAGACGGGCAAGTTAAATGACATTTAAGCAAAATGACATTACAGCTCGGCCAATGAGCGTGAGATTACTCACTCCGAATTCGAAACTCATCTTTTCTCAAACCCCTAGTGAAAATACGTATCAAAGATTAAGATATTAAGAGTTGTAGAGAAAGTTGCTCGATCGACATATCCGGACGCCCTGTTTAATTGTAAAACACAAGTCAAGCGATTGCTCTTACGGTCAGCTGAGCAGTATCGCTATCAGATTATTAAGAGCTTTTGTTTTTAAATACAAACTACAATCTGAGATATACAAGTTCTCTCCACGATGAGCTCTCGGCCACACCCAGAAAGTCGTCTGTAAGTGATCTTTTAGCAACACACGCCGTTAAAATTAGCCTTTTCGCATGCCGCTAAATGTGTGTTCGTAATGACATGAACTATAAGCTATCTCGCTTTTATTTTCCAGAAACAGGTCTGGGCTAAAAAACAAAAAAAAAAAAAAAAAAACAAGGATCGAAATTTCCCCTTTATTCAGATTGCAAAAGTTTTAAAAACTAACCTATCAAACATTTTTTTTTTATCTCATAGCCTACGGAGGGGATAAAAAACAAGCTTATTGCATTGAAAGGGTAGGGGCATTTGAAAGAAAAGACAGATTAGAAGTCTCGGCACCATTTGCACACGTCTCACGTGAATACCACCGTTCGTTAACAAGGTAAAATCTCTCTTTCTCTATCGAAACACGAGCGAAACGCAGTTCCGTCCCTTGTCCTGCAACAGAACCGTGGCAGTATCGGAGTCGCTTAACACTTTGCTGCACATAGTTGCACTGACGTCTTCAACTTCATCGGGTGGCGTTGATGCGCCATTGGCATGTCATGTGACGTCATGACGTGAATAACGCGACAATGGGACCTCACATGATTTTGTCGCGTTAAACTGTTTCGTCACGTGACAATAATTTTGGCCGGCAACACTAAATTCCCGCTAAATTTAGCGGTTGTTTCCGGTAACATTTGTGTACACACTCCGGGATCCGCTGCCTATTCTCGCCATTAAAGGCTATAGCCTCGAAAGCATGATGAGCTATGGCGTCTAAACGCTCACCAGTAAACGCAGAAAAAGCTCCTACCACCAGTCAAAGCAAACCAAGCGCGAAATCCATGGAAAACAAGAGGAACACCTTCACAATACAAGCATGCCAAAAGAGACTGGCGAGAACGTGGGGAGTTGTGGCCTGCCTTCAACTAATTAAGGTTGTTGTTGACGGTTCGCTCGACGAAGCGCACTCTCAAGGGGAACCCTTGGTCGATGAACAGGGAAAGACGAGAATTCCCGAAAGCAAGCGTGTCTTCCCCGTGTCGACCGGGTTGGAACTCCTATGTACGCAAGCGTACCGCCATTTTTGGTGCTGAATCGCACACTCTTACTAATGGAGCTCCTTCTCGACTGCGTCATTGTAATCAGCTGGTGATGCAAAATACTTAATCAAACGCTGTGTACCTTGGGAAAGGATGTCGTTCGCGCATTTGTTTGCTATGTCGACTTGAGGGGGGAGGTAGTGTGGCCTTTTAGCTTGAAGTGCTCAATGCCAAATTTGAAAGCAACTTCATGTAATAGCTATAGGTTCCGTGTTTTCGGATAAATCCGAAAAACTCCGAAAAACGCACGCCGGTCGAATTTCGGTGGATTCGAATTTATCCGATAAACTCCGAATGTTTATGTGCCAATGCGGCCTCCCCCCCCCCCCCCCCCCCCCCCCCGGCTAGAAGAAAGAAAAGTTTTTTTGTTTTTTTTTTCAATTTGATTAGCACAGAATCATTGGTCCTGGGAAGATGCCACCATAATTATTTTTAAAATCACGGACCGTTGTGAAAAGGGGTCTTACCGCTTATCTTCTCAAGGTTGATTCAGGGCAACAGGTCATTCTATATTTGGCTCACGACAAAAGCTACTCTTTTGGTTTCCAGTTTGGGCCATGAGATTTGTGATTTAGAGAAAGGAGACGGCGTGTTTTTGTAAACGTGAAAAATATGAACCATAGAGGTTGTATAACATAGGGAAGACGGGCAGTTGAAAGTTCTCTATGACATCCTTAACCACTCCAGCTCGCGCGGCCGCGGGCTAGGTTGATGGAATAGGATGGGATGACTACGAGATTCCTAGCGACTACCTCCGGGAGTTTATTGATTTTAAGGTATTGAAGTTTATCGAAACAACACTTGTGTGCGACTTTTGTCGTTGGACAAATTAGTAGTGTCAATGGTAATGGCGCCAACGCCAAATTCAACTGAAGAAATTTTAATTGATGCAAGCGCGCTTTATTTTTTGTGTGGCATACGTTTACATCCGGTTATTATTTATTTGTTTATTTTTAATGGAAAACACTGCGAAATGAAACTACGAATTTCAGAGAATTGGGAATCAAACAAATATAAACTCCGATAAACTCTGAATTTTTGGCAAAAAATAAACTCCGAAAAACACCCTCCGAATTTGATAAAAAATAAACTCCGAAAACACGGAACCCTAGTTATAGCTAGTCGCTCGGCGCCCTACAAAATGGTGCTAGTTATGTGCCTATGTAAAACGTTATAACTAGGGTTCCGCATTTTCGGTTTCTATTTTTTTCAAAATTCGGCGTACGCTTTTCGGTGTTTATTTGAAAATTCAATTTTCGGTTTTTTTCGGCATATATTTATGCCCACAAAAGTTCATCGGCTTTTTTGAGTGAATATAAAATAAACACAAACGGACACCGGATCAGATGATACTTGTAGCTCTGATATTTTGGATCACTCGAAGAATAACGGCACAGATATATTGGAAAAGAAATGGACACTTTATTTGGCAAATGTGTGCAACCGTAAAAGAAAAAACAAAAAAAAAAAAACACAGAAGTACAAACAAGTCAGATATGAAGCCTATGCCCAAAAAACATAGAACTTCACCTTCTGCACATCAGGATTACGGGATCTTATTATAGTACACACACATGTACTTTCCCAGGTTCTCCTCGTTGATCCGCACTCTTTCTTTTCTGTTAATATGAGCCTGAGCTTCGAAAATGCCCTCTCAACACTAACACTGGACACTGGCAGGCTGAGGAAATGAAGCGCTGCCTGAGCCAAAATCAGTCAATCAACCAATTGTTACCGCCAAAAGAGACACGGTGCGACGTTTTGAAGCTCAACACAAGGTGCAGAGCTTGCATCAAGTCAGTCTTCCTTGCGAGCTTGAAAACACGCTCGTATATGGCCAAGTTATCGGTTATCGGTTTTTATCGGTTATCGGTTTTTATCGGTTTAAACCGAAAACTCCGAACCCTAATTATAAAATACGGGCTATATGTTGCGTAGTAGGAATCCATTATGTTTTAATGTTCACATAAATGGCCAAATAGAGTACTTTCGTTCCTTTAGCTAGTACCGTCGTGTGAGACGTTGAATTCGAATTTTGGTTGAATGCGTACGTAATGGCTTCTTAGTTTTCCGGTTTTACTGCCATGAATACGGAGATCCAATATTTTAATATAGTCTTTGATTGCTTAGATATTAACCGCTGTGCTTATCGCGTCAGCTGGGCACATCCGTTTGCTGTAGAATGATCACCTTAAGAATTCAGGCAGAATATGCTACCGGGTTGATGAATAAAAACATTCCTTGTAACTATGGCGAGACTTGTATTATATATTATAAACATTACTTCTTAAACATAAACTGCAAATACCATATACAGAACAGGCATTTGTGTCTTCTGCGGAGCATCGAACATAATTCCCATATAAAAAACGTGTTTCTGATCTTGGTATTTGTAATCTACCGTTTTGTTCTGTATTCTCGCATTCGCAATTTGTAGCAGCATGACTATAAAATAATAATAATTTATTTATATTTGCCATTCTCAATGGCAAAGACCAAGAAGAAAAGCCGCACAAAGCGGCTTGACCAGCTCTCGGCCCCCAATGTCATTCTACATCAGCGAATACGCAAGATACAGAATTTAAAATCATTATTAGGCAAAGAAAAAATTATAGATAAAAATAATTAATTTATTCATCATCATTTTTGTCTAAGATAACATTACATCATTCGAGTGAAAAGTATTAAGCTGTTTGGTTTACCTATGATAACTTTTTTTCTCCGTGATTTAGACGATTAGACGTTTGCTAAAATATTAAACATGGAGAGAGAAAAAACATTCCTCTTAAGTACATAAAACGTCACATTCGCGTCACAATCGGGACAATACAATTCTGTTATTAATTTTTTTTTTTAAGTTCTGGAAGTTGAGAAATATGTTGACCCAGGCTTTATTCGTTTTTAGGAAGAACAATTTTAGGGATCAAAATACCTGGATGAATTTGGAAAGTGTTAAGTATAAAAGGCGAAAATGTAACTGACCGTTAAAATGTGTAACGATTAACTTATTTATCTTTAAGGAGAGCACATTTTCGTCCCACATTAAAATCGTGAATAAAGCCATAGTGTTGGGGTGTCGCTGCATGCTGATGTTACTGGTTTTAAGGTTCTTAATGCTTATTTTCTTATGACAACGGTTTACAAAATACTTATTGTAAAAAAGATAGTTAAATCTATCGTGCGTTCTAACACCCATCCACTGGAAATAGTGTTGTGTTGATGCACTTACTATGAGTTTTGTTTTGCTTCTCCAGTGAAGAGGTGTGGCCGTTGTTTCTCGGAGGGGACCTGAATATACATAGGTTGCACGTGACGTCATTCAAAGAGCGCTTCGATGACCACCAGAGGCGAGGGAAAGAAGGAGCTCCCCTCTTATCAGGACCGTCTTTTGTGCCTCCCGGATTTGTGCAGGCGTCGCTATTCTCCTCCCAGAAGATTATAGAAGATTAACCCGTCACTCGAAATTCTTACAAAAGCAGCTTCCCTCTCCTCCTCTCACATGGTGGTCAAAAGTATTGTCACGAATGACAAGTGATGAGGCGATAATAACTGAGTAAACTGAACGTTTAATGGGGCGAACTTGTGCCCGAAAATAAAAATGAAACAGAAGATAACAAGACAGCGTCGCGGGCGTCGAAGGCGGCGAAGCAGCAAGATCGAACGCTGAGGTGAAACTGACCGTGGCTCGCTACGTGAAGCCCCTTATGTACACGCGTGAGCTTCTGGAATAATCGGCGTAGACGGTTCGGCGTGTAGAACTTTCTAAACTTGAACAAGCAACACGGTCCTCGAATTTACCAGAACATTAGATTAGATGTCAACAAAAAGGCGTCCCCGCGGCCAGGAGTCGAACCCTGGCTTTTCGCGTGGGAGGCAGGCGCTATAACCGTTAGGCCACGCGTGCGCTACCTACTTGGCAAGCTGCGCGCGCGGCATTACTCCCCCCCTTAAAAAGTGCATCGCCCCGATGCAGCACAAAACAAACCAAACAAAAAAAAGAACGGTAAGCAAAAGAGTCATTTGGAACACATAAGGTCCACAGTCCTATCGAGCGTAGTACGGCTTCGTGCGCACGACATGGACGACTTCTGGTCGTGGAGGGCGGCGTGATGAAGTCCGTGTTCCGTCGGGCATCACCTCGTAGTTCAGATCCCCGAGTCATCGAAGCACTCTGTAGGGTCCGAAGTAGCGCTTCAAGAGTTTTTCGCTGAGGCCACGGCGGCGGATGGGCGTCCACACCCACGCCCTGTCTCCTGGCTGGAAGTGAACGTCCCTGCGACGAAGGTTGTAGCGGCCCGCGTCGACGCGTTGCTGGTCTTGAATCATGAGTCGGGCGAGCTGGCGGACTTCTTCGGCCCGTTGAGAAACCACCTGGGCGTCGTCGCTCTCATTTTCAGATGGCTCATGAGGCAGCATGGCGTCCGAGCATGGTCGTTACCTTCCGACCATGTACCAGCTGGAAAGGTGTGAATCCAGTGGTCTCTTGAACCGCCGTATTGTAGGCGAACGTGACGTAGGGCAACACCTCGTCCCACGTCTTGTGCTCTACGCCGACGTACATAGAGATCATGTCGGCGATTGTCTTGTTGAGTCGCTCCGTCAGCCCGTTGGTCTGCGGGTGGTACGCAGTGGTACGACGATGGCTGGTGTGACTGAGCCGGAGGATTTCTTGGGTCATCTGTGCCATGAACGATGATCCGCGATCTGTAATCAGAACTTCGGGAGCGCCGTGCCGGAGGACGATGGACTCGATGAAAAACTTGGCGACTTCTACAGCAGTCCCTGAAGGAAGGGCTTTCGTTTCTGCGTACCGCGTGAGATAATCTGTGGCGACGATTATCCACCGGTTTCCCAGGGTCGACGGCGGAAAAGGATCAAGTAGATCCATTCCGATCTGCTGGAACGGTGTAGTTGGCGGAGGAATCGGCTGCAGGAGACCTGCCGGCTTCGTCGGCGGTTTCTTGCGTCGCTGGCACTCGTGGCAGGATCCGGTGTAGAGGTGGATGGTTTTGGGGAGCTTGGGCCAGTAATACTTTTCACGAATACGGGCCAGTGTCCGGCTGTAACCAAGGTGTCCGGACGTCGGGTCGTCATGACATGCTTGAAAAATCTCCTCTCGAAGGTCGGCCGGGATTACCAGCAGCCGCGGCGAGTTGTTGTTTCCGAAGTTTTCTTTGTAGAGCACACCCTGTCGAATGGCTTGGAGAACAGCTCGGAGTCGTCGCAAGTGCTCGTCAAAGTCACTTGAAAACGCTACGACGTCGTCAAGGTAGACGAGACAGCTCTGCCACTTCAGCCCTGCCAGTACTGTGTCCATGACACGCTGGAACGTTGCCGGCGCCGTGCATAGCCCGAAAGGCATGACCTTGAACTCGTACAGGCCATCTGGCGTAACGAAAGCTGTCTTCTCTCGGTCCCGTTCGTCGACTTCAATCTGCCAGTAGCCGCTCTTCAGGTCCATCGATGAAAAGTATCGAGAGTGGCGCAGGCGGTCTAGCGTGTCATCGATTCGGGGGAGTGGATAGACGTCTTTCTTCGTTACCGCGTTCAGCTGCCGGTAGTCCACGCAGAACCTAAGCGTTCCGTCCTTCTTCCTAACCAGCACGACTGGAGAGGCCCACAGACTGCTTGAAGGCTGGATTATGTCGTCGTTCAGCATTTCTTCCACTTGCTGTTGGATGACCTCCCGTTCTTTTATGGAGACTCGGTACGGCGATCGGTGCACAGGGAGCGCGTCGTCGTCGGTGACGATGCGATGCTTCGCAACGGTGGTTTGGCGCACCTTCGACGACGTCGTGAAGCAGATGCTGTATTCGGCGAGGAGGTCACTCAGCTGCCGTCGTTTCGGGCCTGGAAGCTTGAGTGTGAGTCCGGCGGGACCGCCGGACTCACACTCAAGCCGTCATAGTGCCGGTTCGCCTATGACGAACTGAAGTTTATAGGCCACGTGGTTAGTAACAAAGGCGTCCGCCCAGACCCCGAGAAGACTCGCGCCGTCGCGGCATTTCCAGCTCCGACAGACAAGAAGGCCGTGCGAAGGTTCCTTGGACTTTTCGCCTACTATCGACGCTTCGTTCGGGATTTCGCTAAAATTTCCGCACCGCTCACAAACCTCACGAAGGACGCCGAGAAGTTCGAATGGGGCGAGGAGCAGCAGCAGGCATTCGACGAGTTGAAACGACGACTCCAGACTCCTCCTGAGCTTGGTCATTTCGATCAGGATGCGGAAACCGAGATTCACACGGACGCAAGTAACGCGGGACTCGGCGCACTACTGGTCCAGGTGCAAGAAGGCTTCAAGAGAGTCATCGCCTACGCAAGTCGGACACTGTCCAAGGCGGAACAAAATTACTCCACGAGTGCGAAAGAATGCCTTGCGGTCGTCTGGGCAATCACGAAGTTTCGTCCGTACTTGTACGGGAGCCCGTTCCGCGTGGTGACGGAACACCACTCGCTTTGCTGGCTTGCGAACCTCAAGGACCCGTCAGGACGCCTCGCTCGATGGAGTCTCCGATTACAGGAGTTCAACATGACTGTGGTCTACAAGTCAGGCCGCAAGCACAGCGACGCAGACTGCCTGTCCAGAGCCCCCGTCGAAACCCCTTCCGGCTGTAGCGACGACAATGACGACGAGTGCTTCCTAGGAGCAGTCAACACCGAGGACATGGCACGACGTCAACGGGACGATCCCGAGCTGCGACGCACCTTTGCCAACCAACAGCGACGACAGCGTGCCGAAGAACTCCTGCGCGCGAGAAACCAAGGGCAGACCGAGAGCGTCACAAGCTTCGTCGAAGACGTTCTCCACCTGATGAATCGCGCCGACCCAAACGCTCCCGAAGAAAAAAAGCTGCCGGTCTTGATGCGCGGCAGTATGCTATGCGACGTCAGTGCAAGCCATGTATAGATATGCTTGAATATTTACAGCAAAATGATCATTTGTCACTTTATTAACGTCAAATAATTTCTGCACTGCAAGTTTCCCTCCAACCCGCGGCACATGCTCCATATCAACGTTTCCCGATATTTTCATAACTAATCTTAATGACAATCGTGTAAATTATGTTGCACTTAGCTATACTATTATTCCTACTAGAGCTATTTGCTGTAAAGTCCAGCGACCCTTCATTTCCTCCTTTCCTCAGATTTATTCTGCGCAGCTCTGATCAAAAAGTGTCTTCGTCACAGTGGAATTTGAGAGGAAAAATTGCAGTGGCTTAGCTCGACTATGCCAGGATATACGTAGCGTGAGCTTAGGTTCAGCTGGTTATTCTTAGCTTTCCTGGTTGTCTAGGATTAGCTTGATTATCATGCTTACTGCAGCTTCAATGACACACACATGGTATACGCATTATGTGACTACTTCGGGATCCGATGAGTTCAGCTTCTCCGCTTTTCTACGCCGCTGGGCAGCAATTTCGCTCTCCTTCTCCATGGCTATACCACACTGGCAAACGCCCCGCTATATGTGTACCCCCACTGATATCCCTGCGCATGCGCACAAAATGACAGGCGCTATCAAGCGGCTTCGGTGCAGCGTCTGACTTGGCTACTGCGCAACGGAGGCACGCAGCTGGGCACGCAGAGGCGCCAGTGCGTCTGCCGCGGCTATGACGTCACTCCTCTGGAATGCGCAGACCACCGAGGCGCGCGCGGTGGCGGCGGAGCGCGCGGCGGCGGCTGCGGCTCCGGAGCGTCCAGCTGTGCTCCGCCTCGGTGGTTCCGAGGCGAGAGCGCTGGCCTACGGATCCCCATGTGGCGGGTTCGAATCCCGGCCGAGGTGCCCGCAATCTGACGGAGGCTTATTGCGGAGGAGGCGCCGTGTAACCGAGCTTTCGGTTGCACGTCAAAAGATCCCCAGGTGGTCCAAATTAATCCTCAGCACTCCGCTGGGGCGTGCCAGGTGCCCGTTTTTGGTTTGGCACGTAAAACCCCCAAATTTGACTGTTTTGCGCCAGCTGTGCGCCGTGTGGCGTCACTGCTCCTCGCGCATGCGCAGCATGGCTCTCCAGGAGCCACGCGAAACTGCTCAACCTCGGCAGGTGTAGCTCACACTACAAAAACAAGAAAAACAAAACCTGACGCGCGCGCCTGATCGCAGTCTAGAAGTGAAGAACGGGCAATACATTCTTTCCTTCTCTCTTTGAAATAGCATGGAAAGGTATTCCGGTGACGCTCACGTTTTTCTGAGAAAAATGCTTCACCGTTGTTCGGCTGCACTTGCACGCTGGACGATCAAGGGACGCTGGAGCAATATCCAAGATGAAAGCTCGCGCTGGAGGCGGGACAACTTCAACTACGACCGGAGGTTCTCATCCTGACATTGATGTTAGCTTGATAGTAACACACCCAATGGCATACAAAGAAACGTAATTATTTGGCAGGTGCCAATCGACAAAATTAAAAATATTAACCATGCAAATTATGTATCGAATTATAAATTTATTAGCGCGTTAATTAATCTCCATCGTATGTAACTAAATCGGCAGTGCTGTACAAGAAGGTTAAACACAAGACCACAAGAAATATTCGTAATGAAATAAATACTACTTGTCTATAAGTTCAGTTCGCTTAGTACTTTCAGTTTAATTGTCATTTGCGTAGTGGTTAAGCCAATGAGCGCGTATAAATATTTAGTGCAGCTTACTTGTGCTTTCTATTTGATATGTATTTACTCAGGATAAGTGCACCCTACCCATTTACATCTAGTATCGATCACACATGTGTATAGTTTTAGTTTCGATGTGAAACTAACGAAAGACAAAACCAATTTGAATTCGCATAAGTAGTAAATATAAAGAAAAATATCGAGACACAAAAAACAAAGGAAACGACAAAATAGCAACATAATTTTCTCTTATATCTCAAAAATTTTCTCTTTTTCGTTTCTTTTTTTTTAGTCATTTTGCACCACCATCCCATCCCGCCCAAGGGCTCTCGCGATCCAATCCAATCCAGTCCCGAGCTGTACTGTTGTTATTCTGATAGCTTTTGGTTCGTTCATGTCAGTGTGTTGCTTTTTTGGATTCCTGGGCATCATTCTTGCTAATATCGCCTTCGTGAATGACAAGTAGGAACTGCGAAACGCTGCGTTAGACCTGGAGGCATCGAAGGGCCATGTTCTAACGCAGGCAGCTCTGACCAGATGAAGAAAACTGCCTGTTGAAACAACTTTTTTTGGTTAGGCATACTTTGATGAGTCTTTTTTTTTTGTTCGTGTACAGTGTCTCTTATACGTGTTGTTATGTGCTTTTTTGATTATCGCAGCTATGTCGAATGCTGTGTCTGTCAAAGGCCTGCCTTTTTATCTTGCGTGCGGGGAAGGGGCTCTCACGCACATAAAGGCGCGCGTTTTGGACGGTGTCTACGCCGCCGTTAGATATGCGAGGACCTCCCGCCGTCGGCATCGTCTCAGGATACCTTGAAACGACGCCGACGGGGGAAGGCCCGTGTAGTAACCTAGTTTTCTTCAACGGCGGCGTCGACATCGAACAAAACGCGCGTTTTTGTTTTTTTGAGAAGGTGCCTTAAGACTGCATTATCATTGCGCGCGTTAAGTCCGCGCTCGTTTACTCCTACTTCGACGCTCCGAGTCTCATAATCCGAGTGCAGCAACTAACGGAACACAGCATACATGAGCGCGACACGCCGACACTATCGACGAGCCGCATCAGCCACTTCCATCCGCACGAAGCCGCACGGTTATGACGAACCCGACATCTCGTGGATGCGGCTTGCTGAAGCCGAAATTATTTTGGAGAAAAAATAGTTAAGGCATCTGTAGAGCGGCCAAGTGGGAATTGAAAAAAAAACAAAAACAAAAAAAAACATTGACATTGGGAAGTTTCAAGAGATGTTTGTATATTTGTGAAAGGTTTAAAGACTCGCTTCGAGCACATATGCGGAAAGTTACCTTGATCTATCTATTTATTGACCATGCATGCTGTTCAAATTTAATTTAACGTCGGCATTCTCGAACCCGCTTATCGATCGAGGACACTGTCAAACTTACCGATGTTCCGTTGTTCCTTCTCGCGCTGCGAGACGGAACCCGTCGATATGCTACGCCTACACCGACACATTACCGTTCAATAGATTTCAGTTCAATTCGTTTTCAGGCGAGATGCATTAAGGAATCTTTTTTCGCAACGCTAACTGAGGTTTCGGTTTTCCATTCGAAGTACCTTTATAGGCTGCGTTAAGCTTTCTAAAAAGAGCCGCGCTTTGAAAGTCTTCTCATCTCGACAAGTCTTATGTCTTTGTGCTATCGGCACGCTATCGCGCGATATATGAATTCGTTTTCAAGCGAGATGCATGAACAAATCTTTTCCGGAACGCTAATTGCTGTCTTCGCTTTCAAATCTAATCGTTTCTACCTTCTGGATTAAGCTGTACTGAACTGAAAAGGCGCAGTGGTCCAGGAGCGCCCTTCGTCTCGACAACGTTTCTCTCAGCGCAGCCGTCATGTTTGTGGGTGCGACATCATGGGCCGCAGGGTAGTCACTCGGTCTCCAAGAAATACTTGGTGCATGAAAAGCACGCTCGAGTGTCAGTCTGGCGGCTCTCCTGTCTGTTTATTAGACAGAGTGCCAAACCCTCACGCTCAGGAGCACGGACATAATGTGCCCATTATGTGCGTTAATTCCATGCTCTGGGCCATTTTTAGGCAGGCCTGTCCTTTATAAACTGCTTAGACCCGACAATAAAGCTGCTTCGATAAAGAGCCTTTGCATCAGTTGGCGCTGCACAAAAGGTTTTTCATGTATCTAGCCTGAAAACCAATTCATCTATCGAACGGTAGTGTGCCGATAGCACAGCGACAAAAAAGTTGTCAAGATGAGAAAGAAGACAGACCGCTGCCGTTTTTACTTAAGGCACTTAGATTAGAAAGCCAAAATATCAGTATGATTTGCGGAAAAGGATAGTTCATGCATATCGCCTGAAATCGAATGGATGTTCTATCTATTGAACGGTTGTGTGCCGCTATCGGCGTAGCATATCGACGGGTTCCTCGTGCTAACAGACGGAACCACGAAATATCTGTCAAGTTCGAAAGTTTCCTGGGTCGGCAAGAAGTTTCAAGAATGTTGTCTTTCATTTAAATCTGAACAGCATGCAAGATCAATAATTTGACCGTTCAAGGTACCTTTCCGCACATGTGCTCGAAGCGAGTCTTCAAGAATATTAAAACATTCGTGGAAACTTCATAATGCCGCCGTTTCTTTTACCTTCCACTCTGCCGCTCCATATAGGCCTTAAGTAATTTATTTTAATGATTTAGGCTTCTGCACCTGTATTAACGATATAGCGAGTTCGTCATAACCGTGCAGTCGGAATGAGTTTGTGCGGCTCCTCGATAGTTTTGGTGTGTCGCGCTCCTGTACGCCGGGCGAATTTCAGTTCGGAGGAGTAAAGGAGCGCAGTTTCAACGCTCCTATTCCCACTGAGCGTAATGATCGCAGATCCACTTCACTCGTCCCCTGAGCCCAACGCAGCGGCTGTTTAGCGTAGACTGCGTGCGTGCGTGTTCTGTACGCAGGACACGTTCTGTCATGATTTGGCAGGCGTTGTGAGGGGAGGCGGGAGGAGTGATTCTTTCAATTTTTATAAAAGGTAGTCATATGTGGTACGGAATAGGTTTGGTTACAAAGGAACACATTCCTTTGCTATATCAGTGAGCGTGGAAGCAAGACGCTTTACCGATATATTCGACAATAGTGTCACTGGTTATATAAATGCGTATACAAATAAACAGTGGTCAGATTTATTTCCACGGATTTTTTTAAAAAGTCACCGACAGGGCTTCCTAAATGTGAGGTTTGTGTGAACTGTTTTTCTTGCATAATACTGCTCATTTAAAGGACCTCCACTTTTCTTCTGGTCTCAAGAGGTCGCCCGATTTGTCTCGTCTGATCTGCTTTAAGTAGAGCTGTAGTGTTGGTGCTTAAAAAAACTCTTCCCTTTAGATAACAGCTCTGGCATGTTCATGTGAAGCAAAAAACTTCGAGTGACGCAGCAACCAAAGTCTTTGTTAGGAGCTTCCCTGACAAAGTCTTGTCCCTTTCAAGGTCGACAAGAACTGCTGCTCGTGCCGCAGCTCCGCCGTTCTTCGCGTTATCCAGGTATTGTATCTTCTCGTATTGGGCGTTCTCTGCCAGCCACTGGACTTGTTTCTTGGCTGCAAAATTTTGCTTTCCGGTTCCTTGTGCTTTGAATGTTGGATTGTGATCAGTCATCCCAATGTATTTTCATGGTGTAGGCCTCCTCAATCGTGAGCCTGCCTTACGCGACATAGCCTAGGACTTCTTTACTCTTCAACTTTGTATAATTCTTTCGACGCTTTGGAAATGTGGAATCTGTTGTGACTGATTTCTAATCTACTTTCTTTGGCTCTACATATATTTTTTTGTAGAGGGGTGTAATTCTCGCCACTCGTGCTTGTTTATTTACCACTCTATAATTTTGTCCTTGAGTCTTCCAATTTGTGTCCACCGATTCTAGATTAGTTTTACCCTGTTGCAGCAGTAGAGCGGTCTGGATGTTAGGATGGCTTCTTCTATGTTGCGGATAGCTTTCCTTTTCTGCCTCCCATGCCTTACCGGTTGTCTTACAAATACGTTTCAGTGCCTGGACTCATGTCTTCTTCCGTTTCGGTAGCTATTTGATACTCCGAGCTGTTTATACAAATGTGGCTCTCAATACCCTGATGCTCGGATAACCTTCTATTTCTTGTCTCATCAGTCGAAGGCACACTTGGTGTACAATCCCTTTCCTGTGGTACGATGGTCTAGCAGTGACGATGTGTTGGGAGTTCCTAGGGGAAGGTTTTGTCCACAACTCTTTCAAGTACTTCGCAACTTCGTTGATTCTATGCTGCATCATGTGCTTCTTATCCACCATTGAGCCTCACTTAGTTCAAAGTGTGACATCATCCTCTTAAATTGTGCACCCAAGCTATTTCTTCTGTCCCGTTGGTAGGTCTCCAATAACCATGTTGAATAATGTGGGTGATATCACTGCTCCCATGTGGTACGCTTGGGTTGTTGGGTGTCTTCAATGTAATTTATTTCCTATTTTCAGCCTAAATATTCTTTTAGCCAGGAAGTCTTTGATCCAGTATAGTGTTCTGCCTCTTAGTCCACATATCCTTCGTCCTTCCTTCACTGCCCACGTAATGCACTAGTCTTGGGTGTCGCGTTCTTGTCCCCGTCAAGTCTTCGCATAGCAGCTTTAGACTATATTGTGTTCCCGTGACTTCCCAAATCCTGGTTGCTTTAGGTCCCGCCTGTCATATGCCTCGAGGTACGGTTATGCCCTCTGCAGAACCATTTTGTCCACGTCGCAGATGCTGGTTGTTAACGAGACTGGGCTGAAGTTTTCAATCCTATTATGGCTCTCTCCTGGCTTAGGTATATGTGTAGCTCAAGAGAAGTCCCAGGATCCAGGGATCCTGTTTTAATTCTATGCTTCGATGTATTTGTTCAGTAGCTCTTCTTTCGCCTCACCTGAGAGGTTCCTGGGGTCCGAATATGTTATCTAATCGGGTCCGGTTGCATGTTCTTGTTTGTTTGAGGGGATGGTCTTGAGCAGTTTTCTCTTGTAAAAAGGTTCGTTCATTCCCGGTCATTTATGGTTTCAGGGCCCAGCTATCCGAGTGTTTCCGGCCTCTCTGTTCTCTCGCCGTGTTGCACAGGAAATTTATCTGACCGTCTTTTGTAGCTCGTTTTGTTGTTATAGCTCTTGTAGCTTGGCAAGCTGCCTTTCCTATATGATATATTTCTCTTGAGGTAGTCGTTGGTTTCCACGTGGGGTCCGCAGCAGTTCTTACACTAGATTCCTTGTGCGCTCGTTTATCTCTCCGTGGATGTGCCCACATCAATCACATCGATACTCTTGGCTTGTGCACACGTACGTTTTGTGCCAAATTCCGTGGCAATTGAAGTAGCCTATGGGTATCGGACAGAACGATTTCATGACGAAGCCTTCGGAGCAAAACATGTCTGTTTTCGGCAGCCACGTTTCACCAGACGTAATGACCATGCCGTTCCCGTTCTTGACAATGAGACGTGTGTAAGCTATTTTCGTTGTTTTGCATTCTAGGTCCGGTAGTAGTGTCCCTGGTATCTTGTCACAGTTAAATCCGTGGAAGTCGATGACTTCGTGTACTTGGTTGTTTCTGATCGCCTTGTATGGGCGTAAGGCATTTGAGGCTTTTCCTTCATGATCTCGGTGACTTGCGGACGATTTCTGAATAGCCCTTCAATTTGCGCTGTTAGCGCAAATGTGTCAGTCAGGTTGAATTGATGTTTCCGGCCATCAGAGATGGGGATTCTGCCTTTTCCACTGCGCTCATTGAGTCTGGGGTTTTGAGGTCCTTGACATTCTGTTTTCAAATTGCATTCAGTACCACTGTTTGCATAGATGTGAATTTTTTTCTGCTCTCCAAAAGCGAATGTCTTCGGTTACTCATCTTTCGATAACGAGTGTTTTCGTCGGCGTTTGCTCATATACGTTATCCCATCCTTTCCTTGGCGGGATTCCAATTCAAGATGGCAGCTTCTACGCACGTATTTAGGCTTAACTTGTCATTCTTAGTTAGTCGGGTTTTCTTGTTCCTTTATTTTATGTAGCGGTGGAAATTGATAAACATCTTGAGATTCCACATTTTCATATTCCATATCGTTCCTTGACTGATTCACCATACAGTTGGGGTTCGAAGTTCCTTACATGTCCAATGTCTAATTAAAAAGTTATGGGGCTGATCTTTTATCATAAAAAAAGAAGGCAGCTTGAGGATGCCTGCACAGCAGTCAAAGGAAGGGCGAGGCAGGTCTCTTTTGTCAGTATGCCAGCTGGCTTTGTTTTGAGAATATTTGGAGCTGCACTACACAAGCTTTTCTGTTTATGTACAGGAGCACAATGGCGATTTTTCTGTTGAGTGCAGAGAGAGAGCTAAAATATAATCTGCGTCAAACTCGACAATTCCATAAAAGAGAACCTTGAAATGATTAAGCAGGCTTATATAAAAAACCAGTGAATTGTGCATAGTTTTTCAAGTTGCACTTCCACTTCTAGAATAACAGCACATCAGTGGAATATAATAAGGTCGGAGGAGGTTGCCCTACTTGTTTTCGTCTTCCAGCAGTGTTCTGCCATTCTTGAAGGGCAGTGCCACTCAAAACACATTGTGTAATTCACTGTTTTTTGACATAGACTGCTGAAATGGTTTTCGGCATAGACTGCTGAAATGCTTTTTGACATAGACTGCTAAAAAATGTCTAAGGTATGTTTTAGATTTGGACGTGTTGACAAAGAATTAACGCTCGTTTTTGCTTTGGTTTGCAGCATAGGATGAAATCACCGTTGTACTTCTGCACATGGTGACACAAACCTCGTTTATTAGCACTCTATATGATCACAGAACAAGAACCGTGCATATAACCATGCTGCCTTCTCTTTTTCGGCTTCAAAATTAGTCTAAAAAGTTTTGATTGAACCTCGTAGCTGTGCTGTGCCGTCCGGTTATTAATATGCCGATGTCCTCTTTGGGCATTCTCAGTTTTCCGAGGAGACCAGACTCTGGGTCAATGGAAGTGTCCCTAGTGGGTGCCGGCTGCAGCTGCACTTTATCTTCGGTTTGCGGACTCCTTGTCTCTGGAATTAGGGTTGCTGTGATGCCAATTTTTTCAGGCTCCGAAATCCTCAAAATTAACCCTGTGAGTTCCACAATTGGTAGCCGAGGTGTCGTTAAAGGTCATCGGTGATCTATGGCACCTTTATAATCATAAGCATGTTTTAAAGCGCGGGACTTCAGAACAGTGGTATTGGGCAGCATAGTTCGACCTTCACTTGCAGTTTAAACATCAAAATATTTTTTTTTAATTATTGGGATCTAAAAATTCTGTATTTTGTGCCAAGACACTTTGTCGTCGTGACTCACAGTGTCGATATTAGGCGCGCTTCATCAGTGGCTGCGAAATGACCGCCTCACAGGGGCCTATCTATACATGGCTTCAACACGGGACAACCGCTGGGTTTCCGGTCGGGCCAGATGTATACACGACCATATGCCTGACAGTTAATACGATGGGTCGGAAAGATGGTCGAGCCCAATCAGGCGCTGGTCAATTACGGCGTCACGTGCATTGATGTAAGGCTGCGACTCGGCGTCGGGCCCAACTTTCTTTTTATTATATTATATAACACGTTTTTCATTTGATTTTTTAAGTGCACGGTTGAATTGGGCACTCATTTATTATTACCTTTTCGGGACCATTAATACGCCCCCGCAAGGACTTTTGTTTAAATTCACTGACGAGCTGAAAGCAGCCAGGACATGGGAATGCAGCTGCAAAGGTGGTGCAAGTGCATTCAACTCCAGGCAGAGGCCGTCTAGAAGATAAACTTAGCTACCGACATCTAAGTGGCATGTACCTGCAGCATACATTTAACTGTAAATCTGTTTGATGCGGCTCTTGCATCCTTCGTATTTGCTTCGTTATTAGGTGTTAATTGAAGTCGCCTTAGCAGTTTCAATGCAAGGTGCCGGACTAATGGTGCTGAGCTGGACGGTCAAAATTCTAGCCAAAATATCTGCATTTTGACTGAGGCTTATGGCAGTGTAGGCGTTGCCTAACTGATATTTTAGTTACATTTTACAAAGGCGGTCTTAATTAAACGTCATTTAGTTTATGCAGACGACTTCCTATATTGATATTTTATCCCGAGCAGTTTGGCGAAATGGCTGATGCTTCCTGTTTTTCTGCCCCCTGCCATAGGCTATTAACTCCTGAAGCTGGTGCTGGAAGCCTGTCATCAAAACCTGCAGCTCATCTGCTACCGTGAGGAGCTGAAAATGGCACAGGAGTGGCTCTTGGCTCTTATTGTGGCGGCTAGGCAACCAAGGTACAAGTCCTAAACTGCCTCTAGCCTTTTGCCATCTCCCTCTTGATTGTGCGAGGAAATTTGAGTCGACCGGGACATACTTCGTGCGAGCAGTTGACATGAAATGTTTAGTATGTTTTTCATTTATTGGGGAATTTATGGTCTACAGTTGAACCCCGCAATAACAAAACTGCCGGGAAAGAAAATGTTTTTTGTTCTCGCGAGAATTCTTCTGTCGCGAAGACGGACAATTTAAGCACACCTATCACTTTCCAAAACCAAAATTTCATAAAAAGAAAAGTCGTGTAGTTTGCCTGCTTCACGTTGCTGTGCATGCGCTCGCCTTAAAGTTGTCGCGCCCAAGAATTCATGCGAAGTCAATACCCTTCTGCTGCAGATGGCTTCCAATCAGAAGGACCTAGTTCGCTTTCTTGTCGAGAAACCCTGGAAGACTGCTTTGTCAACGTCTTCACAGACCAGCGTTGACATCGTCTTGCGCTGCTCGCGCGCGCCGTTCTGAAGTGCCGCCATGATGCTGTCCTTGGATTTCAGAATCGTGGAAGGTGAGCTGCACGAGTTACTTAACTCTTCCGCAATATCCTACTTTTTTCTTCCTAGGTCATGCCAAAGTTTGGCTCTTCTCTGTTACGCCAGAGAAGTGCAAAAGTTGGTGCCATACTTGAGCCATAACTGCCATAGTAAATCCTAATCTGGGAATTCGGGGCATGCCAAGGTTTGGCGTTTCTCTGGTCCGCCAGAGGAGCGCCAATGCTGGTGCCATACTTGAGCCATAACTGCCATAGTAAATCCTCATCTGGGAATTCGGGGCATGCCAAGGTTTGGCGTTTCTCTGGTCCGCCAGAGGAGCGCCAAAGTTGGTGCCATCCTTCAGCCATAACTGCCAGAGCAACGCCTAATTTCAGTATTTGGGACGTGCCAAAGTTTGGCTTTTTTCTGGTTTTGGCCCAAAGATGCCAGATGAGAGCCGAACAATCAGAAAATAAAGCCTAACTTTGGCACTTGTTTGGCGATTTTGCCCCAAAAATGCCAGATCTCAGCCGAACTACAAGGAAGTAAGCCTAACTCTGGCACAT
Source organism: Ixodes persulcatus (assembly GCA_013358835.2). NCBI lineage: Eukaryota > Metazoa > Arthropoda > Arachnida > Ixodida > Ixodidae > Ixodes > Ixodes persulcatus. Next base: position 989,830 of record JABSTQ010009675.1, on the reverse strand, counting down.
CTGTGGCAATTTTGGCCCAAAGGTGCCAGATGACTGCCGAACTATAGGAAAGTTAAGCCTAACTTTGGCACTTGTTTTGCAATTTTGGCCCTAAGATGCCAGATGTCAGCCGAACTACAAGCCACTAAGCCTAACTCTGGCACATGTGTGGCGATTTTGGCCCAAAGTTGCCAGATGACAGCCGAACTATCAAAACGTGAAGCCTAACTTTGGCAATTGTTTGGCAATTTTGGCCCAAAAATGCCAAATATCAGCCGAACTACCGGGCAGTAAGCCTAACTCTGGCATTCGTTAGGTGATTTAGGCCCAAATATGCCAGATGACAGCCGAACTACCAGGCAGTGAAGCCTAAATTTGGCACTTGTTTGGCGAATTAGGGCCAAAATACCCAGACTCTTGCCAAGGAAGGTCAGGTTTAGTTCTACTTTGGCTTTTTCGGGCTTTTTAATGCCCTAAACTCCCAGACAAAAGCCAAATTTTGGCCCAGAACTCGGTGTTACCTGGGACGTCTTTCGCACATAGCTGAATGCTTCTCCCAAGAATATGGCTTCTAGAAATATTTCTTTTTACATAAACAAAAAAAACATATGGCCCATCATATCACTGTACGATCTGACGTGAAAACTTCCCACTGTAAGTGGCAGCCGATTTTCATTGAAGGCTAACTACCTTCTTATTGCAAAGTGAATCATTTAATCTGGTTGTTGACTCTTGTAGCTTAAGCTTTCTTTCTTTTCAACTCACATAGTTTCCAAAAATAATCTTGTAAAGTAACCTAAAACCCGTAAAATCATTATTTCACAGTCGCTCGTCGTTCATATTGGTATAAATACTCTCTTAGAAAGTTTATTTTGTTAGTCAAGTTGACTTATTATGCCTTTGTTTTTTAGCTCAATATTCAGGGGTTTTTTTTTCTTCTTGATCTTTAGAGAAACTAAATATTTCCCTTGCCCTATAAATTCTATGATCTCTAAAAAATGGCTGAAACAAATTTAATTTTTTCTTTTCCTCTGCGTGCGCCAAACTATCAGTCTTATTTTTATATTTAAAATGCAAACGCTATATGCTCTAGCTATGCTGATAAACGTTTTCAAAGAATATTTCATTCGAAAATAGTTTATAAACAACTTATTCAGCCCCGTGATGTTATAATATGCAGAGTAGATGTGTCCTTGACTGGGTTGTGAAATGTGTTCAAATAAAGCCAAAATCATCAGTGTATAAAACTTCTTCTCTCCAGTACATCTCTCTTGAAAACAAGCAATATAATTGCCAATATATGACTCTATTTTATTTATTTTGTTTTATCTTTCACTAAAATGAATTATTTTGTCTTTAAAAAAGTTTGTAATTCTGTGGAAATTTTAGGAATAGTTTTGAGAAAGATTTTATTTTTATGCTGAAGACCAATTTCTTTTCGGAGCAAGGCTATGTTCGACGTCTGATGACCAATTTTTCTTCGGAGCAAGGCTATTTTCGGAGCAAGGCTATTTTCGATGTCTGGCCAAACTTTTGTTCACGTATCGTTTTAATTATATTGCAAAATACAATATTTATACGGGCATATGTTTTAAACAAAATAAAAATTAGGCAAAATATGTTGCGGAGCACGCTACAAAAATATAATGAAATGCATTTCCACAGGCCACGCGGAATGAAGCTTATGTTACACTAAAGTCCTGACCACTTCTTTTCTGTTTTGTTCAAAACAGTGCACTCGTTATGCATCCCGTAGTAAACGCCTAATAGTTACTCACCTCAGCTCAAGTTTAATGAGAATCACAAGACGTTCGTAAAGATTTTCAAAGGAACTCGCTCCAACATTGAAAAGTAAAAATGAAAAAAGGTTAATATTTTTTTTTTCGCCTCGATTGTCCACCAATGACAAACACATAACAAGCAACATAGTATCCTTCAAGCAGGACCTACTCCCTCTGCACAAAGCTTTTTTGGGCGATTTTTGCAGATAACGGACCATTGCTGGAAACATGGATCGATCATGACTTCTAGCGTTTTTTGGTGTTCACAATGTGCAGTATTAGGGAGTTCATGAAAAAATAACATTTCTGTATGTATTTCTTTCTGCTGTTTGCATAAGAAGGTTAAGTAAGCGGTCTACTGCGTCGACTTTTTTTTTGTTTTGTTCCTTGTTATGAAGTCAGTGGAAATACAGTATCTCTATGTAGAACTGATGAGAAAACTGTCACTTTGAGAATAAAAAAATATACATATATCAGCGGTGTGGATACTTCGCAAAATGTCGCGTTTTGTATAAGAAATGTTTTAATTATGTTTGTGAGCAAAATTTTATTTTATATATCCTTTTTTTTTATTTCAGAAACCGTAACCCATCACCTTATATACTTTATTACGCAAAATGCACCAATATGATTGTTTTGCGCAATCGAGTCAATTCAGTGGTTAGCGAGTTTCCTCTTACTTCAAGAACCGCCCGTTTTTACACGCAATAAAAAGGTTAGGTGACGTGTTCTAGGATTCTGAGTGGGTCTAATGGCTTGTAGAAGCCACTGCGGTCTGTTTCAATGAGAAAGAGATTGCATACATTTTGCTATAATCGTGCAGGTGTCATTTTTATTGTTACAGTCCATAACTTGTGTTGTTAATAACAGTAAATTATTTCTTGTGATCATGTTCTGATTTTATATGCAGCCGGTTTGCGTTCAGTCAACCCTCTTCAAGGGCAAGTGTTCTGAGTTATTTGAACACTTGATTGCGCTCGCACTTTATAAATTCTCCCTAAATCACATCACCGATCCAGTCCTAGTGACCCGAGTACATAGGCTAAGAAAAGCAATATTAAAAAAAAAAATGGTGAAGGAAGTTCGGTAAAGGGAAGCTTAAGCTGTTGTGTGTTTAAGGAAAAACACTTAAATTTCTACATTTCACCTCCAAGATCTCGAATATCGAAGTTATATATATATATATATATATATATATGTATATTTATATATATATATATATATGCTAGCCGAGTGCGTCGATCACATTGTTGCGCCAAAGGCGCCTGCCACCGTGAGCTCATTCCACGCCTCTCGTGAACATCCTCGTGAGCGTGCGTACCGTGGCTATCCTTCCGCTGCGTTAAATTCCTGGGCGCGTAAGCATATTTAAAATATGACATAAATACTTCATAAAAAAACCGCTACAGTACTCTTGCGCTGTCTAGATCTCCGCTCTCGAAGCGGTGTTAATCCCGAACACATCCTCACTGCTACTTTTGTGTGCGCTCCGGTTGCTCGGGGGTAATTGTGCTTAAGAACTGTAACAAAGACTGTAGCCTCGTTTATGTGAAAGCGACATCAGCGCATCGACTCCACTCGCTCTTCGAACGAAGCCGACGCGGCAACGTTTACATGAATGCGCACCATGCCCTACACGAAGGTGGCGCCACGCCGTGTCAATGCTCGAAGTTATGCAGTTCCGGCACCAGCCGCACAACGTTTTCCGGTGCATCGCACGTGGAGGCCTTTCGACGCGTTCAGTGAACGTAAAGATCGTGCCCGCGGTCTTCGGTGCTGTGGAAGGAGTTACGAGACGGAAGAAACATCAGAACCCAAGCGTTTAGGGCTCCAGGCCGGGCCGCCGGGTCACTCTGGACCAGAGGCGACGTATGTGCGCACGCTTTGAGGAAGCCTCCGCGCTTCGCCGCGCCAGACCTCGCCGATTCGCGACCGGACCCCGAGTCCGAAAGGCTCCTGCGCAGCCAGGAACGGCACCGAGGTAGGAGCTGCTCGTTCTGCGCTACCGTGCAGTGCTCTACAGTGCTCGGAGCTCTCGGTGTCGTTCGTGCTTGCGCCGAAGCATTTGGGATCCCTTCGGACGCGCAAGTCGTACTTCGCAAGGCTTGGACGGGGGCCGCCCTCACCTTTTTATGATGGCAATAAAAGCTCGCGTTTGTTCTCGGGAAAAAATTGCGGGCGACCACACGGGACCGCTCTCCGCGCCGCAGACGAGGTTGGCCGCCATGTTCTCAGCTGTTCACTCCCTCCCGCAGCCCCGAGCGCCTTCCCATAATCCTCCCCGCTGCTGAATGTGATGCGACCTCCGTTTACATGAGCTGAATGATTGCGCACTCGCCATCTCGATCCTCCTCTGTCTAGCGACTTGAATGCGATGCGCTTTCTTTGCGCATTATGCCGTTTACATGACCGCATTGAGTACGACAACTGGATTCGATGCGACTAAATCGCATTCATGTAAACGCGGCTTGTGGCAAATACTGTAAATCAATTTATTTAGTTTTAATGAGTTCAATTATTATTGTTTATAATTACTAATTTCAAAAAGTTACGATCTTTTTGTTGCTCCTGTTGTGAATATTTTTAATACCTTTCATAGTCACTCTTCCTCTTCCACACGAACGTCAACAAGAAGAAGAGGACATTTGACACACCATCCCATCTTGAAGAAAAGCGGTCCCCGCTTGAAACGTTGGTGAAATAAAGGCTTTTCCTGGAACTCCTCAACTTTCGTTATATATATATATATATATATATATATATATATATATATATATATATATATATATACAGTAGACTCCCGTTAAGGCGAACTCGCTTAAGCGGAATTCTCGGATATGCCGAACAAAGTAAGAACATTTGGTTGGTTTCCTATAGACGCAATGCAAAAAAAAAAAATCGTTTGACACGAACCGCTTTGCGCGCGCATTTTGGTTAACTCGATCTTCCATAGGTCCCCTTCGCGATGGCACCGAGGGCGACGCCGCGCACTGCGCCGGCGGAGGTGTATGTCACATGTACCGTAAAAACCCGCATATAATACGAGTTTTTTTTGTTTTTTTTTTTCAAATTTTCAGCTTCGATGAGGCGCGATCTAACCAACGAGGGATCTAACGCTGTTTGACGTAGTTTTGGTTTCGAAGCAATACGGCGCTCAAAACAGCTATCATCATCATTAAAATCCCAATGTCCGTGGCGCCACCATTCGTACAGTCAGGCTCGGCAATGGCACGGCGCAAAAACAATCATCGGTCGCCTACAAAAGAAATGTTCTTTTGGTTGCGGAAGACGTCAGTAACAGTGCTGCCGGACGACAATTCGCCGTAAATGAGGGCAGCATCCGCGGATGGAGACGACAAAAGCAAGCTCTGTTCCTGTGCAACGGAACGAGAAGAAGCTTTAGGAGCCCAAAGAATGGCCTGTTCTCCTACGTCGAGGCAAGTCTCAGCGACTTTGTAAAAGAGACACTTGAACGGCACCGCGCCATAGCTTTGTAAAAGAGCAGCGTGAACGGCACCTCGCCGTAAACATCGAGCTGCTGCATGATAACTTTGGCGAGCCGACATTGGGTTACTCGCTTAATGCGCCGAGCCAGGGTTTTCACTGGGTCGGTGCACGCTCGTCGCTCGCTCTTTCAAGAAGTGCGGGATTTCATATGCGCTCGACGACCCTAAAGACTACTGCCTTTGGGAGGAGGCGTCGGACAAGGAGTCTGATGGACGTGATGACAGTGATTCAGGTTCAATTATGACATGTGGCCTATATGTTTTCTCAGGAATATGGGCCACATGTCTTCTTTCATCGATAGACACCAATTTGCACAGAGGAGGAGGCAGTCAAAAATCACCGAATGGATCGGTTCTCCCACCAGTGGTGTGTGAAACATTTTTTTTTCTTCATTTGGCATGGTAAGCCAAATAAATGTTCCTTTTTAAGTATCTCTTCATTGTAGGCCTTTTCATTCTGTGTTTATTGGTCAACAGCAATTTAGACATGCCCAGCGTGATAATTAGGGCACTTCTGTTATGGCGAACATCTGATAAGTCGAACAAATTTTCAGGGTCTCTACGTGTTCGTCTTAAAGGGAGTCTACTGTATATATATATATATATATATATATATATATATATATATATATATATATAAATTTCGTACAGGGAGCCTGCAAAATCATATTCAATGTACTGTTCAAGGTCCTCCTTCCCGGAGCGTGAAGTTACAAAAAGAGTTTTCGTTATCACCGGTATTGAGCATCATCAGCTTCTATCAAAGCTATGCACGCGCACTCCTGCTATTTTTTTTTTTAATGTGAGAAAAAGACATCACGACTGGAGTCAGTAAGGGAAATATACATGGCAATCTTGAAATGGCACCTGCGGCCGAAATATCCTCTTTTGACGTCACGATTTATCGGAGATGTTGCTGTTTTTTCGCGTTTATTTACATCTTGGGGGACAACGAACATGATATTTAGATTGTCAGGATAAAACTACGCTGGAATAAACCTCTATCTCATTTTTTTTTAAAGTGTTTCAACTTTCCTTTAATGATAATCGTCACAAGTAAGTAGACATATTTACACCCCATTTGTCTTGTTTACCATTCATATATGGAAACTGCTGTTTGAAAAGCTATCCATGCAAGGCGTCCAAGGGGAGTGTGCGCAAACGGCGGACGAATTCATAGCATAACGAGAGCTCCGTAACTTGGTATGTTACAGTAATTTGGTTTTTAAAGAATGGTTTAAAGTAAAAAAAAAAAAAAAACTGGACGTTCGAAAGTTAACGTATTACAAGTTTTTTAACGAAATAAAAGAGCATTCTCCGCCTTGAGATAAGGTATGTCTATTCAACTTGCGGCAGGCCACGACATCCGTCGTGTACTGTTTTTGTGGTGGGTTCACTTCTAATATTTCAGTTTTAGTTACGCACTCCTTACACTTGATCTTATTTATAATCAAACCACGTGATGAAAGAGAACTTGTGCCATCAAAACACGAGAAAATCAAACCGTGTCACACTCAGCAAGCGTTTCTTGACAATATTCTATTATTAAAAAGTGGGCGACCCCGTCATCTGGAATGTTTCTGAGATCAGCACCCAAACTTGCGCCCGACATACACTTGAAAGTATATACGAGTCTCGGGTATTCTTTATATAAAGAAAACGCTTCCATAAAAATGGAGACGCCCGAAGGCTCTCGATGCGTATTCGGAGAGTCATGTGAAACGGCCTCGCGTCTATGGATGTCGGAATTTTTCGGAGCTACTTAAAATTCCTACTTCCACGAGAGAACGAACGTTATTTACGCGCGGGGACAGGGAGTCGATATCCGACAGTACAGTCTGCAGCACCGGGGTCTCTGAGCTCAAAAGTGCGAACTTTAGAGCTTAGGATCACACTTTATATTTTTAGTTTTTCGAACGTTCGACGGCCGTCCTTCCTTCTTCGCCCCTTGTGTTTTTCGAGACGCGAAAGGAACGGGGTTCCATTTGAACTGCTGAAAACGTCTAAAGTTGAACACAAGAAACCTTTCAGCCTATTCCCTTGAGATCGCTCGGTCTCAGAAACTTACTTAGTGCAAACAACGGAACCTATATATATATATATATTTTTTTTTTTTGGCATTTGAAGTGTGTTATATATTTTTTTGTGGTTGCAAGAGCGCGAAATTTTGGAGATAAAAAAGAAAAGGAATGTCTGGCGATTTCGAACGGGAATGTCATTTTTAATATTATTACATAGTAAATCGTTTTCAGAACCAAAAGGTGCCCCGCCCCGGGCATGCTCATTTCACCCTTTTTCAGCCGATCCCATTAAACCCATCTGGCAAAAATTGTATTTTGTCAGAATCAGCGAAGCGAGCGGAAAGCTGCCATCAGCTACGACAATATGTTAGAGTTACAACATCTCCTCATGAGCTTTTCAAAAATATACCTTTCGCAGTTGTTATTTTAGACGTGAAGGTAATTCTCTGTTTTTTTCTTGTCGACTATAATTAATAGTTGTTGTTTTTTTTAATGATAAAGGTGTTCCTTAGAGTAGAAATAAATCTGCATAATCCTATTAAAAAGTGTATCTTTTGACTCATTTGATCGTTTCCTCAATGAGCTATTTTATGGAGTCCCGTTTTCAAAATAACCCACTCAAAAAAGCTTGACTCACGCAAACTTCATCAATTAGTTTTCGAAGTGCCGCTAAAGCCCCTCCTTCCCGGGGCGTGACGTCATATCAGGAGTTTTCGGAATCTCCGCTCTCGCACATCTTCAGCGCAAGCCAAAGCTATGCACTCGCAATCTCGCTATTTTCCTAGAGCTCAGAAACGCACTCTACGACTGGTGTCAGTGCAGGGGAATGTACCTGACAAGCTCGCAATTACACCCGCTGCGAGCACGAGCGGCACGCGCTTGGCAGCCGAAATATCCTAGTATGATGTCATGACTGGTCGGAGGGTTTTCGTGATTTCTCGCGTTTTGTGACACCTTCGGGGAGACCAAACGTGAAATTCAAATCCACAGGATAAAATACGTCAAAATAAACGTCTAACTCGTTTTTTTAGAAGTGGTTAAGCTTTTTTTAAAGAAAATTATGGCGATCAGAGGGTTTAACTCGACAAAGGCTTTGCATGACACAAAAAACGATGAAGTTTAGTAGTTTTATTTTTATTTATACTTGCACTATCATATTTACGTTTATTATTCGGCTTTATGTTGCAGCCGTGTAAAATAGAAGTTTATACTTATTGATACTTACGTTACTTTTGATGCGGCAATTATAAAAAAAAAAATGTTTGTTTTCTTTGGAGGAAATTAGACATATATTGCTGGGATGTTTTCAATCAGGGTATCAATATAACAAAGCTACAAGGGCAGGCGGCAAACTGGCGAATTGAATGTGCTAGGGCTAATTAGATACTCAACGCCATGCCAAAATAAACCCACATGTAGAAGAGTGGTGCGAGAAAATGGATGCCAGGTCGCCATCTACATGCATTTTATACTCGTTATCACGTCGACAGAAAACGAAGTTTGGCGCCTTAGTCATGCGCCTCAGGATGTACATACTTCTAATAAAATTTGGTTCTCGAGGAAAGAAACAATGTTTTTAGTGGTGAAACGTGAACATCTTGATAATATATGTGGGTGTCCACTTTAGTCACCACCCGATCGAGCCCCGCCTAGACCGCCACGAAGGAGATAACACAACGCAAGGTACGTTGTACGATCTGGAGGCAGCGTCTTGTTCTTTACAGTTGTGGCGCAGACCATCCTCGAGCGCGCCGCCCGAGCTCTGCCCCGTGCCGTCCTCTTGTCTCTTTGGTCCCGCGTGCCCATGTCCGGACCCATCGTGGCAACGATCCCGGCACTTTCCCCCCTTCAAACGTCGGACTGGTGGGGAGGGGGGGGGGGGGAGAGGGAGAGGACGGGGGTGGAAGCTTGAGGACGGGGGTTTGCCTGGGCTGTCGCAGAGGAAGTCGCCGGGCTCGAACACGGGCGCGTTCTCGACGATCACTGGAGGAGCGACGGGCGCAGGACGGGCCGCAGAAGGACGCCGGTGGGGGCTGTACGGTGACGGCAGCGGGCATTTAATGGCGTTGGTGGCGTCGGCGTTTCCCCCAGGAAGATGAATGAGGCCCCGGGCCTCGGGTGCGATCAGGGAGAGCCTGTGTCGTCGGAGCAGCTGAACTGCCCCCTCCACGTTGGCAGGGGGAGACAGCGTCGTCATTCGCTCTTGGTGCATGCCACCGGACTTGTGAGTCTTCGGGAGTACGAGGAATCGACATCTTGCGGCGGGGTCAATGATATTCCGGACGCCTACCTCCCACGAGTAGTGACTTACCAACGGCTTCTGCAAACCCAGAGGCTTCAGCCTCTCGGCATTGCCTTCTGCCAAGCTGGGCACCTACGAGTGCACCGGAATACGTACCCCGTCATCTCTTACCGGGTCGCGGCGCAACACAACTCATAAAAAGTATTGCTGCCACTGCCAAGACCAGTCAAGGTGGAGTCGTGGAAGCACCCTATAAACCCCTTCCGTGTAGCTTCTAGTAAATGACAACCTTGAAAGGGAAGTCTTCCCTCTGCCCTGTGTCGATCGTTGGAATGACGCGAAGCAAAAAGTCATCTTGGTTGAGCAGATGCGAAACTTAGTGGTCATTAACTCACCTGCCAGCATTCTCCGTGTGAACTGCAATTGCAGTCGTTTTTTCCACACTCGTTGACAGACTCCTCCGCCAGCGTTTCCTGTGTCCACTGCTATTCCTGTATTGTTTACGACACCCGCTGTCAAACAATCCAGCCAGCGTACCCGGCGTCAACTGATATTCCCGCTATTTTTGCGACTCCCGCAGACAGACTCGTCTGCCAGCGTTCTCGGTGTCAACTGTTATTCTGGCAAATGTTTTCAACACCTGCTGACAAAAATCTGTCTGCTCCCCGGGCATCGACAAGCTCTTTCTTGCTCACCACCTCACATCAAGTGACTATAGCCTGCTCTCGAGCAGCGTCCTAAAGCTGCTGCGATACCCGATCTAAGAGTCCGCTAAATGACGTATCTACACGCAGTCGGGCTCCAACGTGTCCTCCACTGGCGGAGTAGGGCTATATACGCCTTTATGTCTTGTAGGAATTCTCGCATCGATTTTCCATCAGGGTCTCCTGAATATATCGACGTAGGGATGTTCAAGCCCCCGTCGGGGCAGATACGTAGGCTCAGCATATCCAACACTCGCGAAAGCGTCTCTAACATAGCCGTAATGGCGCTCATGAGCTTAGCAACGTCTCCCACGTCCGCCGACGGAGCTGGAGTCCCAGGCTCTGAGAGCTTTCGGAAGCCCATGGTTTCGCTCACAGTGACAGGCCCTGCGGCGTTCGACACTCGCAAAGCGTCGCTAGTCCAAGGCGTCCCTATTTGCAGTCATGCTCGACCTCGTTTTGACGGGCAACGTTGGTTCTCACGATTAGAAGCATTCAGCGAGTTAGGTGCGCCATTTCCCCAAAAAGGTCAAGGAACGCGTCAAGTGTAACCCCCAAGGGACGACCGAAAGCGAAAACTAGCTGATCTGAGTCCATGTCCGACCGCCAGGTAATATGAGTGTCCACTTTAGCCATCACCCGATCGGGCCCCGCATAAACCGCCCCGAAGAAGATCACACAACTCAAGATACGAATGATCTACTGTCTTACAGTTGGACGTTCTGGAGGCAGCGCCTTGTCCTTCAAAGTTCATTTGCCGACAACCCGCGAGCTCGCCGCCCGAGCTCTACCTCGTGCCGTCCTCTTCTCACATGGCCCCCGCATGCCCATTTTCGACACATGGTGGCCACGGTCCCCACAAATATGATTAAACTTATCTAAGATGCATATTCATATATATTATTTAAACACAGGGTGGGATAAATTCGTAACCTTTGGCAAATAGCCGAACTTCTTTTACTAGAGTTCTTGAGGTGAATACGATTAGAGGATTCTACAGTCCAGGTGACGCCCTGCAAAAAGTGCACAAGCGCGTCGTCCGGAAGTACAAAAAAATATCATCGTTGGAGAACTTCGTACGTTGTCATGGCTCGTTCCCGGAAATTCTGAACGTCGATCGGAGTGCTTCTATGCGCCACACTTCTTAGTAAGGCTCTGGTTCACGACATCAAATGTTTTTGAATTTATTGACCTCCGGACAGAGAAATGAAAACGTCACTGCGCCCGGCATTATGTCTTAAAAGTACTCAGGTGCGCATTGGCCCAACCGTTCTGTTGGTGACTGCTGAAATGGTTGATTATCTTACATTCGTACTCTTAAGTGACTACCACATTTTTTCGAAAATTTGGGAAGTGTGTGCATGATTAAGTTGGCACTGGTGCACTTTATGTATGGCGTGCCTTCTTCATATAAAACGCGAATGCCTTGTGGACGTTTACGTCTACACCATGTCCATTCGTGTGAACATTTATCTTCTGAGCATGCTACACGTATGAGGCAAGGAAAAAACAAAACAGACGTCGGGCAATCATCGAAACGTAAAGTTAACGGTGCACAGAAGACAAAAGAAGCGAATGAAAATGATAGTATTAGAGCGTAACAAAGCAGATGATCACGACGACAAAGCTGCACGAACAGATTACACGGACTGGTGATTAGAATTCATTAGAGTTGATTAGACCCAAAACGACATGTAAAAGAGCAGATTCGTAACAATAGGTTTATGAAAGTGGATTTATTGTACATTATTTCTATGCTACGCATTCTTATTTTCCTTTTCGCCTAGCATAAAGTGTATTGAAATATTGCTGTTCATTAATTAGAGAAAGAAATTTGAAACTATTTTATTCTTCAGTGTTGACGGGGGTGGTGTAAAGACCTAGAAAAAAAAATGAAGACGTTTACAATTCCCTGTAATGCCGAATTAGAGCGCAGCTCTTGCCGGGGAGGAAGGGAGGAGGAGGCATACGTTCGTCGTGACCTTCACGAGGGGCCGTGACATCACGCGTGACGTCATTACGGGACGTTTCCCATAATGCAAAGCGCGGTTACGCCGACGCCGACTCCGACAGCGACGCTTCTCAAGCCGGAATCGGGCGCCTAAGAGCTGCGCTTTAAAACTCTTCCGGAAGCCAGGACACACGTCGTTTTGCTAACAGAGGTCAGTCAGTACAGGGTGTCACATAACAAGATTTACACGGTCTTTTTTTACCGCAAATCTAAACTAGGCATCGCCGAACGCTCATTCTCCGCACAAAGGAAGCACTAGCGGTCACAACCAGACGCCAAAGTTTCAGCCCGATCCGATAACTTATTTAAAAGTTATAAGTGATTTTTCGAAGATTTTAATGGGAAAATGGCGGCCGACGGAGTTTTCTAATACATGGGGCTCTATGCACCAGAAACCGAAAACGGGCAAAAATGGGCTCCATTTTCCCATTGAAAGTTTCAGAAAATCACTTATAGTTTTGATTTAGTTATCAGATCTAGCTGAAAGTTTGGCATCTGGTTGTGATCTCTAGCGCTACCTTTGGCCGGAGAATGAGAGTTCGGCGATGCCTAGTTTATTTTTGCGGTGAAAAAAACCTTCTAATTGTTTTTTTTTTTTGCGACATTCTGTACTTAATCAAGTCCGGGACTATTCCATCTTTATTGGCATCGCTATTGGATGCACACAGTTGCGGCAAGCATTGGTCCGCATTGCCGCAAGGCCGTATTGCAGCTTCTCAAAAACAGAGCAATGATCTACGCGTGACAAAGCCAAAATGTGCAAATCTGCAGCTATGTCGCCTACTCCAGTCAAGATTCACCATGGGTCAGATTGGGGATCGACATAAATGAAGTAGTGGGAAGGCCTTGTCTTTTATCGGGTGGTAGAAAAGCCCGGCCTATGCACGCAAGGTAAATATCCCTGGATGTTTAAAATATTTTTATGCATTATTTTACTACTTTTTCTCCACGTCTCCCTTTACTTGCAAAATGAAGAAAAAAAGTCAGACTTAAAACGAATTAGCAGCATGGCTAATTCAAACGTTTGTTTTTCGTATGGGGTTCATTTTATCGCAAGTAGATGCAAATCATTTCTTAAATTAATTTCACGACATTCATGCGTACAGCCTTCGCGAGCATTACTGGGCACTACTGTCGCTGCTGGCTTAATGTACACAAGTATAAAAAACAGACCTTTCCTGATCCTGAAGTTAAGCGGCGGATCCTGCGTAACACCTGGTAAGCAAAATATCGTTCAATCGTAGCTCAAAGCATATGAGCAGAATTTAAAGAGACAGCTCTCTAACTGGCAAGAGTAACCGGCTGACGCAACAAATGGAATCTTCGACAATGTAACGCGTACATTGAGCACATATTATTTTCGTGAGTTTTGCAAAAAGTTATCGCGTTTTGAACAGTTTTTCGTCTTTCATGTAGACAAAGGATGCTGATATTCTTAAGTGTTGTCTTCGCCCAACAAATATATGTTAAATATTGTATATCCCTGAATATGCTGTATGTTTTCTGCTCGTTTTTTTCAGACAAGGTCGTTGATATGAACATGATTGCTTTATGGCGCGCTCTCAATTACAGACGCCTTGTATTAAAATATATGATTACATTTTACATACAACAGAAAGTTTACTGCGGCTAGTTCAAAGCAAGATTTTTTGCATCATCTCTCCCAATGATAAAATCCAACTTTATTTATGTTTGTTTATCGCTATCTGTATTATGTTTGTAGATACCGCTTGATCAAAACAGAAAATTTCTTTGAACAGCGATTTTTCCTCGATCAGAACGCTAATCACTAAAAAAATAACTTTACCCACATTCATGGTGGTTAAGTTTGAAGAGCGCTCAATCGGCATGGTTTGCAAAATCACAAGACGCCTTGTATTTTTAAAACACGAAAGATTAGCTAACTTTAAACAAAAAAAAAAACACATTAAGGAGTCCTTTGACATTTATGAAATACATTCAATAAAAAAAACGATATTATATTTATCATAAATGCTAAATATATGAAACAAGCGTTGAAGTTTAGGTATATTTATTTGATTATTAATATCCCGCTTCAACATGAAACATATTCGTCGTAAAACTGTAAGCTTTATGTAAATGAATATTTCTGAAATCTGAGAGGCTGTTTTAAAATTCAAAAGTGTCGCGGATCCGGAAAGTCCGCTTTCTTACGAAACTGTAACGAGCGAGATAAGGAATGCCAAGTCGTTGCGTCGCTCATCTTGGGTTTAACACTGAGAGGATAAGCTTTTAAAATTCCAGATATGTGAACCGCATATTTTCTCGGCAATACCGTTATGCTGATGATTATGACGACATCGAAAATAATCTTGATAGCAGTAGTTAATACTGACCAGATATACCTTACATACCTACATCAAAGCACTTTGCCAGTTCATACAAAATATACTTTCTTTCCGCGAGCACTCATTAGGAAAGATTGAAAATCTCAAACCTGATCCTGAAGGAAGGAGATACTAAGTTCGGCTCAATAAGAGCAACTTAACAGGCGCAAATGTGCGTCGAGGAAAAAGTTATCATGTAAGAAAAAACATATTTTATCTTTGTTTTATCGTTCACGTGAAAATTATGACTTTTCTTTCGTTTTAAGAAAACGTCGTTCTTTTCCAGTATCCACAGCAATACTTCCTAAGAACACATATGTAATATTTTATTCATTAGACAACCTAAGTTATGTTTTTCTTTTTTTTTGCAGTATTGTGATGTTCTCGCAACTATTTCTAATCGATAATGACTCGACAATGATTTTTATATGGAACGAATTTTTATATGTATGGATGATTTCATCTTAAATCGTGCAACCAAAAACGGTCGAAGCTTTTATTTAATAAACAAAACATAAAACTTCGGAATTTGTTTTTTATATTTACAGAAGAATTGTGAAATTTGCGGGTTCGGAAATATTTTAGTTCTCGAGTTATGGAGTGTAGAAACGGCGGCGGCGGATTTTACCGTTTTTTTCTCTCTCCTCTATGATTTATTTGCTTTTTATTTTTTTTTGTGTATAACTCTGTGGGCACTATGAGTAAGCAACGACGCCATTAGCTACTTCTAGAAGTTTTACTTTTCTTGTTTTAAGAAATCGGCAACTCAACTCGCAGGTACCGTTTTTTTTTTAATTAAATTTTATAAGCTTTTAATTGCGACCTACTTAGGTTATATTCATATATTTAATGCCAATAGAAAGCCCCAAACCCCTTTTATATATATTAGAAGGATGCAGTGGCGCTCAATAATTCATATAATATCATCACGTAAGAATAAAAAAATAGTAATTTTTACGTTGAAAAAATTTTCTCAACCATATGTTTTATTTTTTGTAGAAAAGTATTATTTTAAACGTCATGTTTCAAATTTGTTTTCGTGTGTGTACAGTTTTTGTTTAAGTCCCCATAGTGCGAACTGTGTCTTTATTTAGCTCGAAAAACAGACAAAGGTATGGCGTTTTTGTCATATAAATATACAAATGAATTGGTATACAGCTTTTGTTGCGCAATAAATCCACACTATGGTGGTGAACTCATTGTGAGGCAACACGAATTAGACGAAGACGGTCTTCGCAAAACAGCACACTATTTTAGCCGGCAATACTCAATATATAAGGAGATATTTGGATAAAAGAACACGTTGATTTCAGCTTTCCTTCTTTGCATAGACATTATCACACAAATTCGACCAACACCGCAACAAACCTGATACTGAGACGCCTCGGTTTGATTTTGTTTTTCGCTTTTCAACGTCTTTGTTACTGATAAAATGGTAATCATCGCAAAAGAGACGAGGAGAAGTAGAAATTACGATCAAAAGGTGCAGCGACTCTTGATGTCGTTCGTGGTTTCTTCTTGTCCTGGTCTCCCCTTTTGCGTTCTTTAAACTTCTACCATTATGAACCAACTACACCAAAACACATATTTATTTTGCTTATAAGTCTCACCGAAATACGCCGTGGAACGAAGAATAGATAAGATCCTCGTGCACGCAACAATAATAAAAAAATATACAGCAGGACACTTAAGACTGCTCATGTGTAGGAATGCGAAAGCATTCGTGTACGTAGCGTATTCCTACAAGCTGCGTGCCCCACTATCCTTTGCAGAGGCCGGCCGGGTAGCATCTGCGGACGCCGTCAGGCTCGGCTCTGACTGGGGACCAGCAGGAGTGCGCTGCTGCGGCGGTGCGCCGGAGCAGCTCCTGGAGTGTGGGGTGGCGTTCCTTGGAACTATCCGGCGCGCGGGCCGCGTCGCAGCCATTTTAACTGCCGTTCCGTGAAGGAAATTCCTCCGCCGTTTTTTCGCGGTTACGGCGCGGAGCGAATTTATCTGCCGTCTTTCGCGGGTCCGGACAAAGCTGGATCTACTCCATGGGACAGTTAATGGACCTTTTTCACATACCGACGGCACCAGGCGGTGGCTGCACGAACTAAAAATCGAGGAAGTGACCTACCTGCGCTACCAATCGATAATGGGAGCTACGCTACCAGTTTCTTCGCTCTCCGAGCAGCGGCGCGTGCCCAACGCGACTCTAAAGAGGGGGATCTGTGGCGTCCACCCAAACGTCATGTTTTTCTTTCAGTCCACTTTCTTTTTTGTGTAACACAATTATATATATGTTGCAATTACGTGTTCTACTCGCTGATACACAGCCTCCTTCCGAATTTCCTCGATTTCTAGTGCTGACTTCCGCCGCTTGGCATCGAGTGCTCGCGCGTGCGCAGAACGCTTCTCGGAAAAGGTCCATTCTTTCGCATTAATAGCCCTAGTTGAAATCTTTCGCTCCCCTAACATTCACACCACATCGGACGACAAAACAAACGGCGGACAGATCCCCCGCGGTCGTGTTCTTTCAAGGTGGAAGCACAATAGAAGAATACATTACCGGAGATCGCCTCCTCGATTGTTGTGTAACGTGCGCGTCTGGTTGGGTGTAGCATCGTGTTAAGCACAATGTCACGTGGCACGCTGCGAGTTATGTAGAGGCTATTTTGGTCCATAGCAAAACAAAACTGACATATCTAAGCTTGTTTTGCTCAGTAACACCCGTGTTTTTTCACCCGCACTTTTTCGGTTTCATTCCTGTCCCCTCAAAAAAGAGTCAACTGCAATTCTTTGGACTTATCGGCTGACAGACATACCAATTTAATTTAAAAGTCACAAGGACGACTGCTGTTGATCAGGTTGCATGTCTTTTTAAAACTAAATGAACGCACATTTCACAATATTAAGGTATAAACACTGGCCATAAAAAAAAAAAAAACATTTTACTGTTTTACGTGGTAATAAAACGGTATGAAACCGTCGGGTTGACGCTGCTATTAATGCACACACGCTTGAATCTCCTGGATATTCTCTGACAACCTTTCAAGTATTTATATGTGCCATATATCTGAGTTGCTGCGGCAACCCGATGGTATGCTACCGTTTTCATACCGCGTTAAAAAAAAAAAACAATATATATATATATATATATATATATATATATATATATATATATATATATATATATATATATATATATACAGTAGACTCTCTTTAAGACGAGCACGAGGGGACCCTGAAAATGTGTTCGACTTATCAGATGTTCGCCTTAACAGAAGTGCTCTAATTATCATGCTGGGCATGTCTAAATTGCTGTTGACCAATAAAACCAGAATGAAAAGGCCTACAATGAAGAGACACGTAAAAAGGGACATTTATTTGGCTTACCATGCCAAAAGAAAGAAAAACAAATGTTTCACACACCACTGCTGGGGGAACCGATCCATTCGGTGATTTTTGACGGCCTCCTCCTCTGTGCAAATCGGTGTCTAGCGATGAAAGACGACATCAGGTCCATGTTCCTGAGAATACATGGGCCACATGTCATAATTGAAACTTAATCACTCTCATCACATCCATCAGACTCCTTCTCCGACGCCTCCTCCCAAAGGCAGTAGTCTTCAGTGCCGTCGAGCGCATTTGAAATCTAACACTTCTTGAAAGAGCGAGCGACGAGCGTGCACCGACGCAGTGAAAACCCGGCGCGGCGCATAAAGCGAGTAACCCAATGTCGGCTCGCCAAATTTCTCATGCAGCAGCTAGATGTTTACGGCGAGGTGCCGCTCACGCTGCTCTTTTACAAAGTCGCCGAGACTTGCCTCGACGTCAGCGAACACGCCATTCTTTGGGCTCCAAAAGCTTCTTCTCGTTCCGTTGCACGCGAGCAGAGCTTGCTTTTGTCGTCTCCCTCCGCAGATGCTGCCCTCATTTACGGCGAATTGTCGTCCGGCAGCACTGTTACCGATGTTTTCCGCAATCAAAAGAACTTGCGTAGGCGATCGATGACTGTTTTCGCGCCGACGCCATTGCCGAGCCCGACTGTGTACGAAGGGTGGCGCCTCGGACATTGCGATTTTAATGATGATTATAGCTGTTTCAAGCGCCATATTGCTTCGAAACCGAAACTACGTCAAACAGCGTTAGATCGCCCCTCATCGAAGCTGAAAATTTGAAAAAAAAAACCTCGTATTGGCCTGCGCAATGCGCGGCGTCGCCGTCGGTGCAGTGCGATCGCGAAGGGGATCTATGAAAGTTCGAGTTAACCAAAATGCGCGCGCAAAGCTGTTCGTGTTAAACGACTTTTTTTTTTTTTGCATTGCGTCTATGAAACACCAACCAAATGTTCTTACTTTGTTCGGCATATCCGAGAATTCCGCTTAAGCGAGTTCGCCTTAACGGGAGTCTACTCTCTCTCTCTCTCTCTCTCTCTCCCCCTCTCTCTCTCTCTCTCTCTCTCTCTCTCTCTATATATATATATATATATTGTTACGGTGTTACCGCTGAAGTAGTAGTCCAGCTAGGAGCCAGTGTCTGGCGGTAGGCTTTTTATTTGGAACTGCAGGGCTCAGCTCGAGCGGTCGCGCGCCCTCTTTTTCTTCTTCTAAGTAACATTACCCCCCCCCCCCCTTTTTTTTTGCGGTCGTCCCGACCGCAATTAACGAAGAATGCTATTTTTTGTTTTTGTAATGAGGACGGTGGGTCGGGGGGTGTAGGGCTTCATTCGGGCGACGTGGACTACATCGGAGGTTGCTCGGCGTCGGTCAGTAGTGTCTTGCTGTTTCTGCACGATGAAAGGTCGGATAGTTTGCGCACGACAACGTACGGGCCGATGTAGCGGTGGAGGAACTTGGTAGCCTAGCCCTGGTGTCGTTGAGGTGTCCAGAGTAAAACAAGGTCACCTATTTCATATAAAACGCGGCGGTGAGTCTTGTTATACCGTCGGCATTGGCGTTGCTGAGATGTACGTGTGCGTAGCCGGGCAAGTCGGCGCGCTTCTTTAGCACGACACACGAGATGTGCTACAGTGTCGGGAAGTTCGTCATTTTGACGGTAAGGTAGGAGCGTGTCCAAGAATGTGGTGGGAGGGCGATTATGGAGAAGATAAAATGGAGAATAGCCGTGAGTGTCTTGAACAGCAGTGTAGTATGCGTAAGTAACAAACGGAAGAACAGCATCCCATTCGCGTTGGTCAGACTGGACATACATGGAAATCATATCGGCAATGGTGCGATTGAAACGTTCCACCAAGCTATTTGTTTGTGGATGACATGCTGTTCTGGGTCTATGAATGGTTCCACAGAGATGTAATAGTTTTTGTATCACCTGGGAGAGAAATACTGTTCCTCGATCGCTCAGTATGTGACGAGGGGGGCCGTGTCGCAGAATGATATTGTGCAAGAGGAATGTGGCGACTTCGTCTGAGTTTGCGGACTGTAAGGCAGCGGTCTCTGCATAACGTGACAAATGGTCCATGGCAACAATAACCCAGCGGTTACCGTTGTGTGTAAGAGGGAGGGGTCCCAACAGGTCGACACCGATGCGTTCAAATGGGTAGTGAGGTGGATCGAGAGGATGGAGAAGTCCAGCTGGTGCGGTCGTTGGCCTTTTTCGTCGCTGACATTGGACGCATGATGCTACGTACTTGGAGATGTCGCGGTACATGCCGTACCAGTAGAAGGTATTGCGCACACGCATATAAGTTTTAATAAAGCCCAGGTGTCTAGCTGTGGGCTCATCATGTAGAGCACCTAAGATATCAGGTCGGAGATGTCTTGGAACGACAAAGTGCAGAGTAGGACCATGTGGGTCATAGTTGCGACGATACAGTACGTCATTCTGCATTGTGTAGGGGCCAACAAGTGGTTGTTTGTGTCGGGTGAGGTGGGTTTTGTTCAGACAGTTTAAAATCTGTTGTAAGTGTAGGTCTCTCCTTTGTTCCAGAGCGAAATCTAAACTAGAGGTCAAAGCAATATCGGCAACAGCAGAAGAGGGAGTGTCTGGGGAGGGTGGGATGGGAATCTGAGATAAGCAGTCAGGCGCGTCGTGTTGTTTCCCAGACTTATAGAATATAGAGACGTCGTATTCTTGGAGTTTCAGTGCCCATCGTCCCAGACGTCCAGAAGGATCTTTCAAGTTTGGTAACCAGCACAGAGCGTGGTGATCAGTAACCACTTTAAACGGACGCCCAAATATATAAGGTCTAAACTTGCTGACTGCCCAAATTACGGCAAGGCATTCTTTTTCAGTGATGGTGTAATCGATCTCTGCGTTGGACAAAGTTCGGCTTGCATATGCGACAACATGTTCGCGAGCGTCTTGCTTCTGCATCAGTACAGCACCAAGTCCATAACCGCTCGCATCGGTGTGAAGTTCGATATCAAGAGCAGGGTGAAAATGTGACAAGACTGTCTTGGTGGTCAATGCGGTCTTCAGGGTTGCGAATGCATCCTCTTGATCTTGAGACCATACGAACGGTCGATCTTTTTTGAGGAGAGAGTTTAAAGGAGAGAAAATGACAGCAAATCCGCGAATAAATCGTCGGAAATATGAACAGAGTTCAAGGAATGAACGGAGTGCCTTAACTGTTGCGGGGCGTGGAAAGTCGGTAACAGCGCGGAGTTTCTCTGGGTCTGGTGATATTCCGTGGCGGCTGACGACATGTCCAATAATTTTGATTTCTCGTGTACCAAAAAGACACTTTTTAGAGTTGAGTTGAAGGCAGGCGTTTCGGAAGCATTCTAAAACAGTTGTCAATCGAGATAGATGTTCGGGAAAAGTAGACGAAAAGACAACAACGTCATCCAGGTAACACAGACATGTTGTCCAGCGCAACCTGCGGAGTAGCGAATCCATCATATGTTCGAAAGTTGCAGGAGCATTGCATAAGCCAAAAGGCATGACTCGAAACTGGTAAAGTCCATCGGGTGTTATGAACGCTGTCTTTTCTCGATCTTTTTCGTCAACGCTAATTTGCCAGTAGCCCGAGCGCATGTCAATCGACGTAAAATAGTTGGCGTCATGTAGCGTATCAAGGGCATCATCAATTCATGGAAGGGGATAAACATCTTTTTTGGTAATTTTGTTGAGTCGTCTGTAATCAACACAAAAACGCCATGTGCCATCTTTTTTTTTTTGACAAGCACTACGGGAGAAGACCAGGGACTTGCGGATTCTTCAATTATATTTTGCTGTAACATGTCACTCACGTGCCTCTGGATGACTTCTCGTTCTGAACGTGAAACTCAATACGGACGGCTGCGTATGGGTTTTTCTGTTCCAGTATCGATAGTGTGTTTAACAGCAGATGTTTGAGCCAGAGGCCGAGAGTTAAAATTAAAAATGTCAATGAAGGAACATAATAGCGTGTATAGGGTATCCTGCTGCTCTGGTGGCAAATCAGTGCTAACGTTTTTCCGATGCAACTTGAAGGAGTTATGGTGATCATTCAAATGAGATGTTAGGGCTACAGTATGATCACTGACAGTGTTTACATACTCTATGTTGTTAATTGTTGTGAAGGCCACGCAGGTACCAGCCGACACGTCTTGTGCAATGTTAGTGGTATTTGCTATAAAAACGGTGGTTTTGGCCGCAGTACACGTTATAATTGTCATGGGTAAAGCAAGTCCCTTCTGAAAAAACACTTCGCCATTTGGTTCCAGCATGTAGGTGTCGTCCGTCACAGATGCTGCCAATCGTACAATAGCGCCAGTAAATGGTGCTATCCGTGTGTGATTCACTGCGCGGAAAGGTACACATTGTTGTCGAGGTGTGGAAGCGTCATTCGCATCTTCCCCGAGGAGAAGTGTGCGTGTACCACAGTCAATGAGTGCTCCTCGGTTGGCTAAGAAATCCCATCCTAAAATTATGTCGTGTGTGCAATTGTCCAAGACAGCAAAGCAATGGCGATGAGGTTCGTTATCGATAGAATTTTCAACGGAGACTAGCCCAAGAGGATGTATCAGGGAGGTGTTGGCTCCACGGAGACTGCCACCGTCCCAGGGCGTGGTAACAAGCTTTAACTTTTTTCAAATGTTCTCGCTAATTATTGAAATTGATGCTCCAGTATCAGCAAGTGCTGCCAGTCTTACCTTTTTGATGATTATGTCAAGTAAATTAGATGAGGACACAGTCGGTGGGGGATGTCGAGGAAACCAAGAAGCAGCCGTATCCCCTTTAGCTGCCTCATTTAGTTTTCCCCATCGAGGAAAGCTTTTGGAAGGGTGGACTGCCCACGGAGAGGGGAGGGCTGCCGGTATGCGGGTGAGGGGCTGCGGTGTTTGCGACCACGATTGGAAGGAGATGACGAGCGCCGTTGTTGACGGAAGTGGGGATCATCAACCTCGGTAGGTTGGTTGTAGAGCCGGTTGGATTCATATGGCGTAAAGTACCGGGAGCTAGATGTGGTTCTTGCAGTGTCCGACAGCCGACGGCGACAGAAGCGCGAAATATGACCTGGTATACCACAGTAGAAGCAGGTTGGTCGACGGTCCGTGAAGTAGTTCGGAGGAACTACTGGAGAAGCCCAAGGTCGTTGTTCAGTATAAGGCCGGGGAAAAGATGTTCGAGGGTCAGAATGGTACATCGTGATGGGCTGATAATATTGTGCCGGAGACGTAGCGCATACTGCGTCGGGTGGTAGGGGTGCCGCTGGTAGAGGTAAAGATGTGATCTCGACGGGAGGAGGTGAAAATCGAGACATATATATTGTGAACGAAGAGGGGAGAAGGTGATTATTGCATTTATTGCATTGGATGGTCTAATCGGTTAAGGTGTCGCCCCGGACAGGCGAAGTTGCGGGTTCAATCCCCGCTCCTGGCCCAATTTTTCGCCAGCTCTTTTTCCCTTTACCTTTCCCTAACCTTAATGCAATAAATTCAATAATCACCTTCTCCCCTCTTCGTTCACAATATTATTACGGCTGCACTTGTCAATCTTCACTCATTCCTATTATATACACTGTGCACCCTGTCCCTATGGGGAGGAGTGGTTCCCTAGATATCTTGGAAGACGGGCCCTTTCCGACATTTGCAAGCTGAGATGACGTGCCACGTCACTGCCGCAATTCGGAAATAGCGCGGGCCTTAAATCAGCAACGGTTGTCGTCTCCCCAGTTAAGCGAATTCGAAACTAACAGTAGTACACAGAGAGCTGGTCAAAAATTGAGTCCGCCGAAACCAGTGGCCGGGATGGTCTAATCGGTTAAGGCGTCGCACCGAACAGGCGAAGGTTGCGGGTTCAATCCCCGCTCCTGGCCCAATTTTTCGGCAGCTCTCTTTCCCTTTCCCTAACCTTAATGCAATAAATGCAATAATCACCTTCTCCCCTCTTCGTTCACAATATTATTACGGCTGCACTTGTCAATCTTCACTCATTCCTATAGACCCTACAGTAGACATATACATACATATATACATACATACATACATATATATATATATATATATATATATATATATATATTCGTCTTAAAGGGATTCTACTGTATGTATATATATATATATATATATATCGTCTTAAATGGAGTCTACTGTATATATATATATATATACAGTAGACTCCCTTTAAGACGAGCACGAGGGGACCCTGAAAATTTGTTCGACTTATCAGATGTTCGCCTTAACAGAAGTGCCCTAATTATCATGCTGGGCATGTCTAAATTGCTGTTGACCAATAAACACAAAATGAAAAGGCCTACAATGAAGAGACACGTAAAAAGGGACATTTATTTGGCTTACCATGCCAAAAGAAAGAAAAAAATGTTTCACACACCACTGCTGGGGGAACCGATCCATTCGGTGATTTTTGACTGCCTCCTCCTCTGTGCAAATCGGTGTCTAGCGATGAAAGACGACATCAGGTCCATGTTCCTGAGAATACAATGGCCACATGTCATAATTGAACCTTAATCACTCTCATCACATCCATCAGACTCCTTGTACTGAGTTTAAGCCTAGAACTGGACATTCGTTTTCGTTCCTTTATCATGTTGTTTAGTTAGTTTCCGTACACTCTCTATTTCTGTACATTCTACTATCTTTGATGTGTCACCTATGTATTTGGCGACCTCCATGTGCGGCTTCCACCTGCTCAGAGTTTGTCCCTTCCCTTACAAGATGATGGGTGGTGTGCCCTTTTCTGATCAACGTACGCAATTTTTTTTATGCGAAGTGTGTCATTCGGTTCGTCACCTATTCTCATCTGGCCCCTCCCCTTTTTTTTGATAATTTGTCACCTATCTCCTGTGTGACCTCCATGTGCGGCTGCCCCCAACTTAGGGTTCGCCCTTATTTTGTGTGAGATTCTGGGTGGTGTATTCCCTTATCTGGTGTCCCTACATAGTTCTTTTGTATGCGAACTATCTTTCTTTTAAGAACTGTATGAGTAGAACCATATTTTTCTTGTAACCCTGTTCTTGACAAAGACCTGCCTCATGTCGAAACGACAAATGAAACCCTCATGGTTTGTATTCCAACGCGTAACCCTGCCTCTCTCTCTCTCTCTCTCTCTCCCTCTCTCTCTCTCTCTCTCTCTCTCGCTCTATATATATATATATATATATATATATATATATATATATATATATATATATATATATATATATATATATATTTATATTTTTTTTTTTTTTTTACGGGGGGGGGGGGGGGATACTTCTACAAATTTTGAGTACGATCAATGTACCACTTCAAAACACCTTTGTAAAAAGTTCCATGACACTCTGTTCACTTGCTTACTTATACGATTTTTTTCACTCCAAGTTCTCGAAAACAGCATGTAAATTGGGAGACAGAAAAAGAACATACTCGTCTCTACATTCGTGGTGAATCCATATGTGATTAAATCAATGTTTTTTTAGAGACTCGGGAATGGAAACAAGTGTTCGCCTTCCATGAATTGACGACAGACCAAGAGAGGCTTTCCAGCTAGAGGCCATGCCAGCCAGCGCTCGTAGTGCACAAACGTTCTCTGTACATAAACCTCAAACCGATCATTTCTAGATGACTCTGAAATTTCCGGGCTTCTTGATTCATAAGAAGCTCTGATTGATTCAGCCTAATGAACGCAACTGATGGATTCAGCCTGGGGGTTGTTAGGTTCGTGTGCGTGTGTGTGCGTGGGGAGGGGGAGAGGGTTACCGATTGCAGCTGTACTGCATGACCGAGAACGTTTTAGGTGTACATTACTTGCAACATTTGGAGCTTTCTCCAGATTCATGAAGAATACGGCGAAAGGCCGCTGAAAGCCACCATAACCTACCGGGAATCTATATAGAAGCAAAAACCGTGTTTTTGTCACCGAAATAAAAGAACTACATGCTAGCGGTTGGAACTAGATTCCCAAGTTACGAAATTCACCGTTATCTAATTTAAAAGTTAAAAGCGATTTTCGGACATGTTTAATGATGATAAATCGGGCGCGTTGCTGGTAGCAGACGCCTCACTCCCATGCATGTGCGGACTCAATTAGCCGCCATTTTTTCTAACAAAATGCATGAAAGTTCCTGACAACTTTTGGAGGAATCTCCTTCCTAGGGTTTTAATTCTCGCGCAGGTGTAGCACCTTAAAAGGCAACTTCGTTTAATTTTTTTCTAGATTTAAAAAACAATGCAGCCCTCTTCAGTATAATATAGGAAGACCACTTGTCAAATATTACGATATATTTTTTGTATGTATTTAATAAACTGACCAGCAAACCTTCAAATGAACCATGTCGCCGAAATCTGCTAACCCTAGCGTGCGACGTGAGGCACAATCAACACCGCAATCAATGCCACGGAATTGGAGCAGCCAACATTGAGCCACTACGTCAGAGTCATGTCTACTTCATTCTCGAGTTTTGTGCGTTTTTACTTCTCTGAGCGGAATTGAACGACGATGTCATGAGTTCCTCCTCCCGTTTTGGCTCAACGGCGTCCACGTGATCACCGTAACACCGATGTGCTAGTTTGAGCTGCCCTGCGCGCTTCTCGGAGCTGAGAGCTGGGAGCACTCTGTTTCGTCTCGCCGCTTCTCTAGTTTGAGAACGACGTTTCGTTTACGATACGAGCGCGGGCAGCAATCTCCAACGCCTAGCTGCGATAGATGTCGAAAGATCTATATGGTTACAATGTTGTGTTGCTGCCTGCACGAATTACCAGTTAACCTCCCGGGAGCTGTCTTTCACAAGTCTCCACACGATGTTGTAGCAAAATACACTGGCGAAAATTGCGGAGCAGACGACACTTGTGCTTTTTTCTATGCTCACCCGTCGTCGCATAAAGGATCACGTGACATTTCAGACTGTGACTACCCCCGTAGGGGAGGCACAGACGCGTTGTAGTGGGCTCACGCTCAGGTGACGAGATACGAGGCGAAAACGACATCTCCGTTTACTGCTTAATAATAATAGGAGACGGTGCTGGTGCCGCCCGCAGCTCACCGACCGTAGTGGTGTTTTGAAGGGGTAGAGTCCTGGGCTGTCCGTCACTGTGCTGGTGCCTGGGCAAGTTGCCTCCGGGGCTCACAGGATTCAGGGGCTTGGAAGAACGCTAGCGGGCGGCCTTGCGATTGAGGCGATCCGCTCTTCTCAGAGCTTGGAGGGTCCGGGGGCTTGGGGCGCGGCCGCCAGTGGGTGGCCTTTCCGTTGTGTTTTTCAGGTGCGTTGTTTCCCGAGCACTCTCCAGTGCGCTCCCTCGCACTTTTCTCGGTGCGTCTTCCAGCTCGGACTCGCTTTCCCCGACCTGTCCCAACTTGTCCCCATGTACGGTTTCTCCGTTCCCCCTCTCCTCTTCGTCTTCTCCCCTCCCCCCTCCCCCGGGCCGTCACCGTTTACGCCATCCCAAGCGGCCTGCCCGGGTCACGTGTCCTGTACATCCCTACCAAGAACGTCACAAGACCACGTGGTTCGACGTGACGTGGACATAACTCTGATGACACGAGACCAATGTTGCTTGACGTAACCAAAGTTTTGGTTTTGGTGTCTGCTAACGTTTAAACTAAGATTACACAAATAATATTTCACATTTCGCGAATCCGAAAACGTAGAGCTGTTTAGTTGTGCTTTGGGAAATGGAATCACATGTAAGCCTATTTTTTTTTTTTTAATTGAGCGGAGTTTCCCTTTAAATAGGATTGATTTAAGGTTACATCTTGTATATTTGCCATGAGTGCCTTACAATACGCGTTTGTTCTTTTAGGAAGTAACCTGCTTCCCCAACAAGTGATTGCGTCCCTGGGCTGAATATGCTTTCCAGGCAAGTAAATGAGCATGGTTACTTTGTAGCAGGGAATCATATGTGCCCCCTGTCCACAGCAGGTCACCAGTTTGCTGATGCATCCAATGATGGACTGGTAGGAGGGGGAGCCATGTGGTGTAAATGAAAAAGAAAAGTCGACAAGGAAATGAGTGGAGGGCGCATGAATGCGGCTTCAGACGATGCGATTCTAAATGGGTGGTAACTGGAGTGCGTCTTTTTCTGGTGTTTTTAGCGTCCTATCCCCCCATACAAATAAAGTGGTCCCGAAGTGACAACAAATGACGTCACAGAATGCCAACGTATCCTGCTGTCGGATGTCGCGATCCTTGCTGTTGGTCTTAGAAATGCTAGCGAAAGGCGCGAGCGTACGCGAGTGTCGACATCATCGCGGCGTCTCAATTGCGTCCCAACTTTTGACTGCCGAAGTTTCCGATGACCGCCACACTGGATAGCGACCTCCAGCACAACAGGCGTCTGCCACAATCCCCACCGCTGCCGGGACACCGACAGAATCGCAACCTGCGACAGCGTGACACTTCTATTACGTCATCAGGCGGAAATCAAGGGACCACTCTTTTAGACGCGGTAAATACACCAGTCGGAGACACATTTCCGGCACCACAGTGAAGTGGAACCTTAGGGCTTAGGTGAATTGATGTACAATATTTAAAGTGATGTCATCGGCATTCTGGCAACTGCTACAGTCATCGAGCACTACCGGTCACAACCCGACGCCTTCGCATGAATCAGTGACTATAATGTTTGGGGTACCATATTAAATTCAGCAATGCTGCAGAATAGATTACTAAACTGGAGGAAGCATCTCTTTCTGCTGACGTGACTGCACAAACGAGATCTTATGACCTGCTAGCATCTGGATGTGGAATGTCACTCATCGTTTTTTCCGCTTGTGCGCCCATGTCATAGGGCTGCAGTTTCTACATTCATTTAGAAGCTGTGGCTGCCTAATCTACATGCTACGCACTGCCACAAAGAGCAGTATGACGTGTAGGAGGTATCTGTTTTTACAACCGGAAGTACCTGTTCTTACGGACATATGCCACGCAGATTTTCGCCATGTTGTTCCTAACAGGGGGTAGAAGCTGAGCTAGTTGGTGGTACATATTACAACGGTTAAACCAGCTGAACTACGAAAAGAGGGAGAAAGGAGTGAAGACAATGCCCTGTGCCATGTGCCGGAAAGTTAATCTAGCGGAGTCCAACAACACCGGCACTTGCAACACCAAACATAAGAATAAGTACGTCCAATGCGAAAAGGGAGTAGTTTACAACATACCACTGTCATGTGGGCGTGCGTATATTGGACAAACGGGAAGGTGCGTGAACGATCGAGCACGTGGGCATGCAGCAAACATAAGAGCCCTAACTGGGCCGGTGCATTTAGCTGCTCATTGTCGAGCTTGCACGTGCGAGGCCAAGCTCGAAATGGGAACCATCTTGGCTCACCACAAAGACCAGCTCGCGCGCGAAATACTTGAGGCCTTGGCCATAGAAGATAAAGAAGAAAACTGCGTTAGTTCACCATCCATTGCCCTACAGGCAAGCGAAAAAAAATTCCTTCGGAAAACCAGTATCCGAGATGGCACAGAAAGATCAAGTAGGAAGAAAATGAAGACAATAATAGAGGAGCAACAACATTAAATGATGGAATAAGTTCCGAGAAGGTAGCCACACCGCCAGTAGACAAACAGAGGAAAACGAAGGATCAGTATTAAATAGTTGGTAATCCAGCGATCGCCTGTCTTCACTCCTTTCTTCCTGTTTTCGTAGTTCAGCTGGTTTAACCGTTGTAACATGTTGTTCCTGTTCTTCTTAGCTCCTTGTCTCGGGGTTTTCTACTATGCTTCTTTAATAGCTCGCCTGCGGCTTTACGCTAATTTCTTGCATACATTCCCGAGTCTGTCTTATTACTACATTTGTAGGTGTAGGTCATTTATCAGCAATTAGCTCGAACAAAATAAAAATCTCATCATTATTTTTTTTTTTTAACTTGAGCCAAAAACCTGAGTTAGAAAAATTATTTTGGTTGTGCGATATATAAATGATTTTGAAACTGTGGCCCAATACGTGTCCGGAATTTGTATAATTTGCATACTGTGCAACATACATAATATGCATGCCTCATAGGCGCACGTCCGACTGGATACTGCCGCTAGCAATACGGTGAAAATACCAGTAGGATTACACGTTGTAAAAGAGCCTTTGTAGCCTAGTTGAACCTTTTGTCATTTAAAGGACAGCCTTTTCGTGCAAACAAAACTCTAAACTGATGGCTATTTTTTTGTTTCAAAGATTGTTTCCGGAAAATTTTTAAGTACTGCGCTTTGAAAAGTACCTAAGCAATGCTTAACGGAAATTCATTCGGGAACAGTTGCAGAAATCTTAAGAAAGAAGACTTCTTTTCGCAACACTATTACGTCAAAAGCACAACAAATGGCCCTTTGAAAAACTTGTCAGTGATGCCGCTCAATAAATAGTTGCCACAATGAATAGGCAGCAGAAAAGTATAAAATTTCAAATATTTTGTGGTGACCAGATAGTCAACATATCCCATAAGGAAACTCCACATCAAAACTTGTAAAAATGTGTGGCAGTATAGAAATCTAGAGAGTGTGTTCTATATCAACCACGGTGAGTTTCAGCAACTCGACGGCCAATTTTGTTTTAAACAGCCATCTGACAATGTTAATATCACTTGAGATGTTGAAATGCATGACACACTAAAACGTAGAAAGCATTCCTGATTTTTCAAAATTTGCCTACACAAGAGACAAGTACAAATACTTTCATCACAAGCGAGTTCTTCCGCACCGATAAACCACTTTTAAAAAATAACCGAGTATGCAAACATGAAATTTTGGTTTACATATTAGTGTTGGAGGTTATGCATCGGCAAACGTTCGTGCACACCACAAAGGCTTGATCAGGTTATTTATTCCAGAAGCTCTGAAACAGCACGTTGGCAATGCTTGTTTATTTTCGGTAAACGGGGAAATCTCCCTCATAGCTTATGCTGTTTACGTTTTGAATATCTGATGAATGTCTGCATATTTGCCACCGAGTTCTTGAGTGTTACGTGCCTGAACCCGGTTGCTCGAGGGTGGCGGATGATTTCAGGAGCGCCGGGTAAGTAAACGGGTCCGAGACGTCCTAGTGACAAATGCCTTATGGTGCAACACGTCACTTCCCATTGTGCGGCTCATCGTCAATTGTAAAATGCCGACAGCTAGAAACACCCAACCAGGAAAAGTCGCAGCGTGACGATCAGCTGTAGCTTGGGTATCAGCAGCAGCCGCGTATTGTCTCAATTGGAATAAGTCGATCAAGCAACGGTCGAGAAGCTCCAGCGCCGTTGACGTTCGTTGTCGCATATCCCGGTCGAATGCATTCAATCACGGAGGAATGGTCGTTGCTTTTGGCAAGTAAAAATTGCGGTGGCTCAGCTCGGCTATACCAGGATATACGTAGCGTGAGCTTATGCGCACAAAATGTGAGGCGCTATCAATCGGCTCGGGTGCAGCGTCAGACTTGGCTACTGCGCGACTAAGGCGCACAGCTGGGCACGCGACGGTGCCAGTGCGTCTGCCGTGGCTATGACGTCGCTCCTCTGGAATGCTCAGACCGGCGAGGCGCGCGCGTTGGCGGCGGCGGCTCCGGCGCGCCAGCTGTGCGCCGTGTGACGTCACTGCTCCTCGCGCTTGCGCAGCACGGCTCTTTGAAAGCCACGCGAAACTGCTCAACCACGGCCAGTGTAGCTCACGATACAAAACCGTCCCCGAAGGCAAAGCCGCGATTGCGGCAGACAAATCTTGAAAGGGGTGGTCCAAAAATCTCACATCAGCAAGCCGCCATGGTGAAATGACTATCAAATCAAAGTTTATTCAACATCACCAAGTACAAAGTACTAAACAAATGATGTATGGAGCTCAGACGAAAAGCCGCAAGGGTGCGGCTTGACTGGGTCTGAGCCCATTCTACATATGCATAGTCCCATTGCAATGTAAAAAAATCAAGCAAAAAAGATTTGGCAACAGCACTGGTAATAATATACAATAACAAACGAGTAATGCAACATCAGCATCACTTACTACACATTAAACAATTAATGTACGCGAAGGTATACAAGGTGAAAACTATAGATCTAGATATATAAACTGTATGGAACATGAACCACTTATATTTTCATTTCTAATTATCAAGGGAATGTAGTAAAAATGGTAGTGTGTAACATAAAGATTGATTTCCGTAATTCGTGCGTGCATGAAAATGATCCATGTTGCATTTTGACGTATGTTATAAACGTTAGTGTTTCTTGTTAATCTAGATAATTGTTCAATGTTGTTGTTATTTCGTTTTTTGCCGGTATAGTACCTCTTACGAGGTCGTATTCGAGGTAGGTCCGAACAAGTCTTTAAATACGGACACTTTAAGTTCGCTTTGAACTCAGCTTAAGGTCAGTTCAAATTAGGTAGATCTTTGAAGCGCATTGCCCTCGCTCAAGACGGCGGGAAGTTAAGTTTACGTCGTAACATGTTTAAATTCCGGGGTGAGTGAGGTCATCTCCAACTTCTATAGGTGTTGGGCGTGGCGATGGTGTGTCTTCTCGCATGGCAGAAATGCCAGTGCAGCGTACATACATAAACTAGTCCGCCATGCAAGCGAGTGGGGCGAGCGAGAGTTTCGCTGACGCCCTGAGGATCATGATCACTTCGGTGGAGAGCGTTGGAGGAAGAGCTCCCTCAGGATCTATTTTTCAATACTTCAGAGGAACTTGCTTGATTTTTTATCGCCAAACTCCTTAGAAATTAGAAGTTGTTGAAGCCCGTGTGGCTTTAATTCTGTGGCGCGTCGTATAACTACGTCCCTAAGTTTTTCGTAGGGCTGGTCATCGGGCGGGGGGCGCAGGACGTCCCTCACCAAAGTCGCTGTTGATTGTGGAAAAGTAAGGACAACTTAGCCCAAATTGACGAGGACGATTCAATTCTGTGTCTCCTTAGGATCGATTCTCACCGTAAGAAACCACAGCTCGGAATCTAACATCCCAAACTCGGGAAGCTTCTTGGTTGATGCCGTCGCCCACAAGGTCGCTGAGGTTTCCGAAGCGCCGCACTCATAACCGAGAAGCATGGCACCGATTCAAAGCTCAGCTGACCGTAATCAATACAGACCTCGCGAGACACGTGACTGAATGAGGTTGCGTGTCGCTTGAAACTGAAGTCACCAATGTGTAGAGGGTCGTTACCCTACATAACGTTTAATTTACAATATTTACAAATGAACAACTTCACGTTTCCAACATATCTGGCATGGATGCTGCTTGTAGTTCGCCCGCCTCACGTGACCGCTTCGTCTTTTTTCTTAACCTAGTGACTACATGACGATTTAGTTTATACTTACGAAGCAATGTGTTATATGTTTAGCGCACTCCAAGACAGATTACTGTGTTGTTTTTCCTTTTAATTCGTGTTAAGTTGAGTAAATTGTTTGGCGGTGTTGGTAATTAACTGAAAACAATGATATGTGTGGGTCGCTCAATAATACTGCCGCCCAATCGGTCTCCGTCTGGCTCTCTCTCCCAAGAAGTCACACATTAGAAGAGATTCGAAAAAACAGTTTACTGTTCCTTGCTCCTGGCGGACGACTCGTCGATTTTCCCTGGTGCTTGACTGAGTTTTCCGGGGCTGGCTTGGTCTTGTGTTCGCCCGAGTCGTTGGAGTTTGCTCAGTTGCGGCCGTTCTTGATTTTGTTTTTGTTTGTTTGTTTATTTAATTTTTGACACAATTGTCAGGGAGGTTGGAACAAAAGGCGAAAACGAACCACCTGACTAGGTTCCAACCCCCGTTACAGCACTCAGCAGCAGGGCACAGGAAATGAATCAAAACAGCATAAATAAAACAATATCTGAGAAGATAAAAATATGAAACACAAAAAAATGTACAATCTATTTTGATGTGAACTATACTAGGAATACACACTAGGCCCATTGAAGTATACCGTAAGGTATTTTTTGAAAAGAAACATGGACGCTATTGTTTGGGCTAATTCAAATACACAATAAATTCTGTTAAGAAGATCGGTTATCTGGTAGTATATTTTTTTGTGTACCGTGATTAGTTCTTATTTTAGGTTTCAAAAACTGCTGGTGTCTCAAGTTGTAATTTGTTTGTTGGGATAAATATGTTTCGTAAAATATTGCAGGATTCGTGTTTATTTGAGTATGAACAGAAATTGCGACCTTTAGGCAAAAAAGATTGTCTAACGTTAATATTTGATGTTTAATAAAGCTAGGGGAAGTCGATTCAGTCCAAGGTAAATTATCAATTGACCTAACAGCGCGTTTTTGCAATGTAAATAATTGCTTAATATTACTTGCTGTAGTCGTCCCCCAGACCAATAAACAGTAATGCAGCCTCGAGTGAATCAGAGATATATACAGTTTTTTTTTTTTTTTAACCAGGCTGGAAGAAGGTATTTTAACTTACAAATTAAACCAATTGATCTAGAAATATCCCTTCGGAGTTCGTTCACTTGACAAGTCCAGTATAGGTTTTCGTGAAAACGAACACCAAGAAATTTAAAGGATTCCACGCGTTTAATATTCGAGTTTTGAAAAGGTATACTAATTTCGCTAGTTATGGGCTTATTTTTTGCTCTAAAAATAATGTACTTAGTCTTTGCCGTATTCAGCTCTAACTAGTTTGAGCCTAACCATAAATGAAGTTGCTCCAGCCAATTATTTGTTTCTCTTTCTATGCTATCCAAACAGCTACCCGTAAAGAATACATTCGTATCATCTGCATATAAAATTATGTTAGGTGTTTGAGGGATGTTTACTATATCATTGATGTAAAGAATGAAAAGTAATGGCCCGAAATTTGACCCCTGCGGCACACCGTATCGAATTTTCGCTAAACGAGAGCGCATATCATTGAGGACGGTATATTGAAAACGTGAGGTCATGTAACTGCTTATCAAGTTTAGCGCACTGCCTCTTATTCCATACAGCGGTAGCTTTCGGAGTAGGATGTCGAGTTTTATGGAGTCAAAGGCCTTCCTGAAATCTAAAAACACACCCAAAGTATAGCACTGATTTTCAATATTGTCTATGATTTTGTTTTTGATATTTAGCAATGCCATTTCAGTTGATTTACCTTTTTGGAAACCGTACTGGCTATTTGTAACAATATTATATTTATTGCAGAAATCACTTAAACGTTTGTAAATAACGCGTTCCACTACCTTAGAAAAGACCGGAAGTACTAATATTGGTCTATAGTTATTCATATTATTCTGGGGACCACCTTTATGGATCACACAGACTTTCGCTATTTTCATTTTTTCTGGAAAGATACCGGTACTTAAAATAAGGTTGCAGATATGCGAAAGCGGAGTAGATATGAAAGAGGAAACTGCTTTGATTGGCTTAGAACATAGCCCATCTTCTCCACAGGCACCGCTATTCCCCAAGGATTTAATGATAGTAGTTATTTCTAGTTCGCTGGTAGGTGCCACAAATACTGAGTTATATGAAGGGTATCCAATGTAAGACTCACACGTAGGCGTTCTCGCTGAGGACATAGTAGAAGAACCGGATTCTAGAAAGTGGGAATTAAATTTATCTACAAGAGACTGACCCGAGTAAGTAACCCGCTCGATTGTAAGTTCTTTTGGAGCATGTGCACGAGGCCTAGAAGCAAGTTCATTTACGAATTGCCAGACTTTCCGCGCATTGTTATATATTGCATTAAACTTATTTTTGTAGTATTGAGCTTTAGCTTTCTTGATATCAGCGTTGAGCTTGTTCCTCACTTTCCTAAATTCCTGTAATATTGAGATATCTCTTGTCTTGACGAACTTATCATATAATTTATTGCGCTCTTTTATACGCTTATATAAAGGACATGAGATCCAAGGTTTTTTTTTATTTTTTTATATTTTTTGAGCTCTTGCCATGGAAATGACTCCTCATAACACTTTTGTAGGAGGCCCAAAAATATACCATATGATTTATTTGGTTCCGTTTCAGTTACTACCGACTCCCAGTTTATATTCGATACCCTAGAATAAAACAGCTCAATTGAACTATTATCAATTCTTCTAAATGTCTCAACCGCATTATTAGAGATCAATTTTAAATTTACTGGACCGACAATAAAGCTAAATATCGGAAAATGATCACTTAAATCACAAGAAAAGACACCAGCAGCCTCGGTATGACAATTTGTAATACAGAGATCAATTAGCGTTTCTGTTTCCACCGTGATTCTAGTCGGCAAGTTTATTACATTATCAGATCCGTAGGACTGAACAATATCAAGTAGTTCAAGGGATCCACTCACGGGCGAGGTCATATCAATATTAAAGTCACCTATTAAGATTATAGAAAGGTTGAGTGAGGCAGCATATTCCATAACGTTCTCAATGAATTCAAAAAACTTCATCAACGACCCGGCGGGGGGTCTATAAGCAGTGACTATTACCAGGGAACGACATTTAGCCACTAGTGCTTCGTAGTCTGAGCATATTCCTGAGAATTCAGGCAATACTTCATAATGTAAGTTATCACGAAAATAAACAGAAACCCCTCCTCCCCTTTTATCACTTCGATATACTCCCTCACGATTATATCCTATGAACCCGACAACGTCATCCCTGCTCGTAAACCAATTTTCAGTGAACGCTAGTACATTAAAAGTAAAATTTAAAGAGTTCTGAAACATATCAACATCATCGTGTTTATTGCCAAGACGTCTAGCATTTAAGTGGAAAAATGAAAGCATATCTTTGTTATAGACAACACATTCTTGAACAAGATGACTAAACGATATTCGATCTTGATAAGTAGACGTTACGTCCATTAGAAAAGAAAAGAAAAAATACATATCGCACCCCGCCGGCTTTTCACACAATCTTATCGAGGTCTGCCTCGCATTCAATCTTTATTACACGGTCACCCTGCTTTTTTCGTGCGAAGAAGTTGCCATTTTTCTGCCAGACAAATTGATACTCTTTTTCTGCAGCCTTTTCTCTCAGCATCTAGAGAAGCTTCTTGTTCGTGGTGGTCAAGTTATCAAGAAACCAGACATCTGATCGTTTTTTTTTAGGTATTTCCTTTTTTCTAGCCATTGATCTCGGGTCCTTCGTGATGCAAATCGAACCAGAATAGCTGGGTCTTTTTTAATTTTTGCTGGGAGTCTGTGCAGATCTTCCACATCATTCTCAGCAAGTTTTGGAAGTTCTAATCTTTCTGTGAGATCATTTAATTTGTTCAGTAGGTTCTCATTTGCGCTTGGTGGCATTCCATGAATCTCAAGGTTCTGGCGTCTGGAGTACTGCTCTAGACTGTTTACTTGTTTTTTCAGTATGCAGATTTCTTCAGTATCTTGGGTTCCCTCAACTTTTTCCACTCGTCTTCTCAAGTTAAGACTGCTCGTCCATTTTTTTCAGAACCAAATCGTACTGATTTGACATAAGCTGAACTGACTTTTCGATCTGATCAACTGTGTCTTTGATCAACATAAGAGATTCTACTTTTGCGTTTATCGTCATGATTTCACTCAACTTTCTGTTGATAGCAGCTAATTCCTGCATAAGCTGTGGTTCCTTTTCGGGCTTCTGCGTTCCAGGGCTTTGAATGCCTCGGCTTTTCGCGGTAAGGCATGTTCGGCATTTCCATGCATTATTTTTGAAATTTCTATTTTTGCCCTTGGAAGTACTTTCCCCGGAAGATGTTCCCACATGGTACCCATATCCGAAGTCCGAACATGTTAAACACTTCGTAATTTCAGGTAGTGGTTCGTTACACAGTACACAAACCTCCGGAATCAGCACATCCGCGTTCGCCATTCAGCTCACGATTAAACAAGGAAAAGCACCTTCGGCAGCAGCCGCGTCAAGAATACGTGTGAGTAGATACACTTTGCTATCAATCAACACTAACCTGTAAAACGGTGAAGACAAGAATTAGCCTCCGAAAGGAAGCCTTGATGCCGCTGCTGCTGTGTGCGTTTGAAGAGTCTTCGCAGAGCCTTCTACTTTTAAAGCTGTCTTCCGACGATATCCAAAAAAGCCAGGCCAATCGCAGGCTGGTATCGGCGGCACGGTGATAAAAGTATCGATGAGCAGCCTGATGGTATCAATGATGACAGGCAGTGCAATTGCACCAGCGGCCGTGAACTCTGTAAAACGGTGAAGACAAGAGTTAGCCTCCGAAAGGAAGCCTTGACGCCGCTGCTGCTGTGTGCGTTTCGTTGGTCCCTGGTCTCGCACTCGGGCCGAGTTTGCGTTGGCTCCCATGCGCCTTTGCTCATAAGCGAAGGGGTCTAAAGCCCAGGGAAGTATGGCTAGCCCATGACCGCGCTCTGCAACGGCCGTATAGGCCGTGAGCGACTCAATGTCGGACACTCGATGTGAGTGTCCGCGGCGCGTCCCCTTCACGCGCATCTTGGTTCAAGGGACTCATTAGCCCTCAAAGGGGGGTGGTAGTGCAGCTCAGTAAGCAAGCCCGCTTGAACTGTTTGTGCCACTACGGCAAGTGGCAAGTGCCTCCAGATACGCGAAATCCCGTCCACGCAAGTAGGCTTTAAATCTAGGAATACATTGCCGGATCGCCCTAGCTGCCTTCTCTCCGTCAGAGGCGGATGGTTCGGCCCACGAGTAGAGCTCCCGGAGCGCGCGAACGTACTCCACGAGGCTCTCGTCGGGGTGCTGATTGCGGTTAGCCAGCACGTCCCTAATCCGCATCTCATAACCTGGAGGCAGGAATTCCTTCCTAAACCGCATCCGGAAGTCCGCCATGGATAGGAACGGTCGTTGTAACAGTCTCCAACGTGACGCGTTGCCCTTTAACGCGATCGGCACGATCTGCACTGAGGACGTTTCGTATGGTGCTCTTAACGCGGCTACATTCGCGTCCAGGTCCTACAGGAAATCGTGAATCGATTTTCCGTCGGAGTATCCCGGAAAGGGCTGAGTCGGTACGGAGAACCGCGGTCGGGGCAGAGACGTAGGCGCGACATTCGCGACTCCTGGAGCCTTCCCGATTTGTCGC
Organism: Ixodes persulcatus; assembly: GCA_013358835.2. NCBI lineage: Eukaryota > Metazoa > Arthropoda > Arachnida > Ixodida > Ixodidae > Ixodes > Ixodes persulcatus. The sequence goes on along the minus strand of JABSTQ010009675.1, from coordinate 950,938 downwards.
GAGAACGTCTCCATCATTGCCGTCACGGCGCGCATAGACCCGCCTGATCTCTGCCGCGCCTGCAGCTGGAGCTACTTGCAAAATCCCAGGCTCCAGATATGTCCGCGGACTAGCGCTTTCACCCATGGCCCCAGGAGCGTCAGACACTTCCTGAACCCCGCTCTCACACGAGTCGTCCACGTCCCTTTTGGGGGCCGACCTCCTCTTGAAGAGCAACGTTAGCGTCTATCCACACTACGCTGAACGCTTAACGGATCTGTGAGACTTTCCGGGACAAACGGAACAAGCGGCAGACCGATCGGGACCCACGTTGGATGCGCCAGTTATGTGAGTCACTCAATAATACTTCTGCCAAATCGGTCACCGCCTGGTTCGCTCTCCCAAGAAGTCACACGTTTGAGAAGAGGTGAACAAAATGAAAGCCGTTTACAACTCCCCGTAAAGCCGAATTGCGGAGGAGGGGAACGCACTGGGAGGGGGGGGGGGGTCACGTGACCTTGGGGTCGGGAGGGGGTCACGTGACCTCAGGGGTCACGTGACCAGGGGGGTCATGTGACCTAGGCGACACGTGACCTGGGGGTCACGTGACCTTGGGGGATCACGTTACCTCGGGGACGTCGCCGGGTTGCATGCAACTTCGACTGAATGCAACCTGGGTTGCATGCAACGCGCGGTTACGCCGATGTCGACGGGTTGCATGCAACGCGGGTTGAATGCAACCTGAATTACGTGCAACGCGGGTTGCATGCAACCTGAATTGCATGCAACGCGGTTTGCATGCAACCTGAGTGGCATGCAAAGCGCGGTTACGCCGACGGTGACGGCGACGGCGACGCCGCTCAAGCCGGAAACGGGCGCCTAAGAGCTGCGTTCTAAAAAAAAAGTGAAAGCCGCTTACAACTCCCTGTAATGCCGAATTAGAGCGCAGCTCTTGAGGAGGAGGAGGGAAGGGTACTCAATGGGTCACGTGACCTCGGTGGGTCACGTGACCTTGGGGGTCACGTGTCCTCGGGGGTTGGGAGTCACGTGACGATGACGTCATCAGTGACGTCATCAGTGATGATGACGATGACGATGCGGATGCCGATGACGTCATCAGTGACGTCACGCGTCCCATAATACACCGCGCAGTTACGCCAACGGCGACGGCGACGCCGACGCCGCTCAAGCCGGAAACGGGCGCCTAATGGCGCGTTCACACTGGAAGCGGATCCGCGAACGCGAAGCGGATCCGCGCGTTCTCAACCGCAAAGCGGCTAGGATCGAGCGGTCGGAGCGCGTTTTTGCCAACCGCTTCGGGACCGATTTCTCCCAACCGCTTTCACGAACCGCAAAGCGGCAACCAATCACAACGCGACGCTTACGTGACGTCAGTGACTTTCGATACAAGATGGCACCTGTCGCTGGTGAGGCGTCCAAGATGCTGTAGGCCTAGCGTAACAGCAGACAAATCAACGGAGAAACGCGGAGTTCACGTCCGTCACTTGAATCCGCCGTGAAAAGAATTCACTCGTAATTTTAACGGGCTTCGTAACAGTGATTTGGTTCGGGTACGAGTTTGTTTATTATTCCGGGTGCCACAGCCCGAAGCTCGCTGCCTTGTTAGACTCTGCCTGTAGAACGTCCGAGCGCACCCCTGATCGACCGAAATGTCAGCTTTTGTACCCACTAAGATAGTCGCGTGAACTATTGAAAGCTTTCGACACTGCATGAACACCACGAAGGCCGATAGAGACGTCGTGAGCCTGATTGCGTAGCCAACACACTACAGCGGAGCGGGCAGAGTACCTGCGCTTGCTCGACCTGTAACGTTTACTACTAACAAGAGAAATAAAGAGAACCTACTCAAGGAATAAAGTGTACGTACCAGACAGTGCAGAGGTAATCCATACGGCGTTTATTTGAGCTCAATGTCAAACAAATAGTAGACTCGATCGACGCGCGAGTGACGAGAGGAGAGTCCGCCACCAACGAAGCCACGACCGACTAGCACCGAACACATTCCCCCGCACCACGGTCCACCCCACCTCTCACAACTTCGAAAATGAAAAGAGCGAACGAAGGGGGAAAACTGGCCCACGCCACCGTGAACTGGCCCTCTATCCCGAAAACGAGGTCAGCTATTCATGCGGGAAGGGTCCACTTCGAAGAAAAGGTCGGGGGCATCCTGCCTGAACTCGTGATGCGTGCGAACGTCCCGGAGAAAAATCTTCAGAGTGCCAAAATAGCAAAATTTTGGCTTTGGATTGTCGATTAAAGTGGATTGTGGATTGTAAAACAGGGTCGCCAAACGCAAGTCTCAAAAGATCACGCGTAATCGCCGAGAAACCGCCAACCGCCTCTCGGTGTGTCTGAACGGGGTCTCTCGTGAACCGCATCCGCAACCGCTTCGCGAACGCGGATCCGCTTCCAGTGTGAATGCGCCATAAGAGCTGCGCTCTAAAACAGTTTTCTGTTCCTTGCTTTTGGCTGACGACTTGACGATTGTCCCTGGTGCTTCCCCGAATTTTCTGAGGCTAACTTGGTCATGTGTTCGGTCAAGTCGTTGGAGCTTGCTCCGTTGCGGCCGTTCTTGACCGCTCCTGGTCTCGCACTCCTCGCGCGCAAGTCTCGAGCGCCGCTCAGCCGCGCATCGCGTGTCCCCCCCCCCCCCCCTCCCCCCCGCGCCGTCTTCCTCCTCGGCTTCCCACGTACGTTACCCTCAATGAATATTTCTGCGGGGTAGTAGAATATCATACTTCGTGTTCGTCTTTCGCATGGTTTGATCACAATGTCACGCACTCTTGACAGCTTACTTTCCCACCTAAAGGATCGCAATCAGGAAGAAGCTCTGGCTTATTTGTGCGCGCGGCAAGGGGCATAAATTATATTCTACTGAACCTCTCTACAAGAGGGCTAACATTATTCATAAAGTTACCTTGTACTCTTTCTTCTTTTCGTGTTTTTTTCACGTTGTTTTGCGGCATAAGTAATCAAGTTGACTACATTCCCAAAGAAATGGTTGTAGTTAAAAAGTGGGTCGTATCCAAGAGGACTAGCGCGCATCAGCTAGGAGCACGTGGAGCGGAAGCTCACGCTGCAGAACCCAGATATCCTTAGTTCGATCCCCGCCTCTGCCCGTTTCGATGTGGTTGAGCATCGTACCGGCGTGCGGTCGTGTATCACTACTGCGTGATGCACGTTAAAGACCCCAGGCTAGCGGTTGCATTGAACTGGCTAAATTTCTTATCTACAGCTGAGATACCAGACGCCCTCTGGGGCTCACTAATCTCTGGCTGTATAAAAATGCACCAATTAGAGATGTCGTTAAATATAGGACTGGACGATTGATCGATTCACCTACCGATTAATAGATTAATGTTTTAAACAAGATTAATTTTTTAACCTGTAAATAGGTAAACATTCGACAAAAAAATATAAAAAAAACATATGGTTAAACACGCCGGCGTGGACGCACACACTAATCTGAAGAGAAACTTTAGGTAAAAGTTTAGCCTAAAATAAAAATGTGAAATTGAGATTTGTATCTTCAGACAAGTGCTGAAGATTACATCTGTCCCGGCTCGCCATTAATGTGTCCGTTTTGAGCAACAGAAACTATTGTGTACAATCAAAACAGGCCGCTCTCGCCGGAGACTATCAACGAAGATCTTTGCTTCATGAAGCTGAATTAATAATTTGTGCGTGTAAGCGTAATGACCTGTTCTCAAGTAGGTATCAAAGTACACTCGTAAACAAAACTGTAGAGTTTGTTGGTTATCGTATTTCAACACAAACATAAAAAATGAAATCTACATTTCTAAAAATAATATGTTTGATTATTGCATTAAATATTCGATTAAAGGCATGCGAGCCAGGGGGTTAAGATAGTTCATCGACGCCCGGCCCTAGGTAAATGCTATTAATCATTGCCTTTATATTTACTCCTTTACTTGTGCCGATTGCACCTTGTTTATTTAAGGCTATATAAATATATTTTGATATCTATCTATATGTATATATATATATATATATATATATATATATATATATATATATATAGCAACGTGTTTTCATGTTTTCTTGATATGATGAATGACTGGCTTCGAGATAAATATATTTTTGCAATTCGCAAGCGATTTTGTCTAAACCTAGTCATATTCGCCGACGCAACCTCAGATGTTTTTATAACTCTAAAATTCGATTTGGGTTATTCTAAACGTTCTTGTTATTATCATACATTATAAAAACAGCTCTCGGTGAGTTCCAGTCCATTTAATAGACAAATATCTTGAGATAGGCACGCCTAATTAGTTTATCCGTCCCCCCGCTGCGTATTCACCTTTAAAGGGGTACTCCGGCGCTTTCTTAATAGTCCCCGATTTTCATGAAAATTCGTCAAAAACAACAGCAAACATCGCTGTCCTGGGACAATATGTCCTGGGAGAATCACATTAGTTTTATAATCCCTAAACTGCAGCGAATAGCTGGATTGATATGCCGTCGTCGATCAATCTTGGCAAAGAATGTGTAGTTACTTTTCTATAGTTCACTGTTTATTCCCACTTAAATTACTGCCATCTCCGTCGGGGGTCAGCTACATTATTCAATCTTGAGAAAATACTTTCATTACAAAAAAAGGTGTTGAGGTCTATCAGGGGCGTTCCGTTTGACTCTCATACAGCTTGTCTGTTTACGGCTCTCCGCGTTAATAATATATACAATTTATACACCTATAGACTTAGCAATACATTCAAAATGTAAAGCTACAGAAACACGCGTCTTCTTACAAATTAGGGACATCTATCTCTAAGGGAACCGGTTTCCCCCACTCGTCACCCAGAACATTGAGAAATGGTAGCGCGGAGGACAAATTACGTTTTCAGATGATTCGATATACGCTGCCTAAATTGATCAACCAGTTTGATTCTAGTGAGTTTGATCTGATTAGGATGTCATTTAAGCAACTAAGAAAATATTTTGCAAACCTAGATAGGTAAACTACCAGTGATCTGGCGGTTTGTTTAACATTTCCAGGATTATTTAATCTTTTTTATTTGTGTCGGGTGTGCATATAATATTCACCCGTTTTGTACTTTTGCATGAAGTAGCATTTTTTCCTGCACCTCTGCTGTTGTTCCTATATAGGGTGTCGAGGGCCTTGTCGAGCTGTATTTCGCAGCTTTTTCCCTCGAGTTCCACCATCAATGTAGATGGAAATAAACAAATTAATATTAGTATTAATATTAAAATATTAGGCGGGTCACCTCGCTTAGTTATTGATTTTAGTATATTATTCATCACCGTGTTTTTTTAAAGTGCCCCAGGTAGTACGCAAGAAGAATGCCCAACTTGGGCAAAGGTCTGGCAAACATAAGGGCCCAACTTGGGCGCAGTTAGGTTTTTGCACCATGGCACTCATCAGTGCCAAAGTGCGGTGCCTAACTATAGCCTTAGTTGGGCGATCCTAGGGCCCGCCAAAGTTTGGCTCTTCTCTGGTACGCCAGAGGAGTGCCAAAGTTGGTGCCATACTTGAGCCATAACTGCCATAGTAAATCCTAATCTGGGAATTCGGGGCATGCCAAGGTTTGGCGTTTCTCTGGTCCGCCAGAGGAGCGCCAAAGTTGGTGCCATACTTCAGCCATAACTGCCAGAGCAACGCCTAATTTAGGTATTTGGGACGTGCCAAAGTTTGGTTTTTCTCTGGTTTTGGCCCAAAGATGCCAGATGAGAGCCGGACTATCAGAAAATGAAGCGTAACTTTGGCACTTGTTTGGCGATTTTGCCCCACAAATGCCAGATCTCAGCCGAACTACAGGGAAGTAAGCCTAACTCTGACACATCTGTGGCAATTTTGGCCCAAAGGTGCCAGATGACTGCCGAACTATAGGAAAGGGAAGCCTAACTTTGGCACTTGTTTGACAATTTTAGCCCTAAGATGCCAGATGTCAGCCGAACTACAAGCCACTAAGCCTAACTCTGGCACATCTGTGGCGATTTTGGCCCAAAGGTGCCAGATGACAGCCGAACTATCAAAAAGTGAAGCCTAACTTTGGCGTTTGTTTGTCAATTTTGGCCCAAAAATTCCAAATATCAGCCGAACTACCGGGCAGTAAGCCTAACTCTGGCATTTGTTAGGCGACTTAGGCCCAAATATGCCAGATGACAGCCGAACTACCAGGCAGTGAAGCCTAAATTTGGCACTTGTTTGGCGAATTAGGGCCAAAATACCCAGACTCTTGCCAAGGAAGGTTAGGTTTGGCTCTACTTTGGCTTTTTCGGGCTTTTTAATGCCCTAAACTCCCAGACAAAACCCAAATTTTGGCCCAGAACTCGGTGCTACCTAGGGCTAGTCTCTACTGGCAAAAATGAAAACAATGACATCAGCAGAAGGCAGGGCTACACTTTTTGGACTGTAGACTTTGTTCCCAACTGATCACAAGTAGCTTATATATAATGGCGTCAAATGAATTCTTTGGGAGCTCGTTTCGGGACCTGCGCAACAGCGCGAAACACATGCTTGACGTAGTCTATTTTAGACTGGTCGCTCGACCTGCAAGCCTGCCTTCTCCTGACCTCACGGCACAAAGAAGTGCATGACTATTTAAAATTTATGTTTGGCATCATTTTATTTTGCCGATTTCACAATAACTCTTTGGAATTTTCGTGTACGTGAAACATCTTTCAGTACCACAAATGTTATCGCACTATTGAAGAAGAAATGTGCTTAAAACTTATGATTAAATCAATATTGTTTAAATATATAATTATATGTATGAATAAATTGCACACATTGATTGACTCATATTTTATTCGTGGTAACAATACTTCAATATTTTATTGGACTAAGAAAACTGCAATTTAAACGCTGTCATGTTGTAATTTTGGCACAGGAATGGTGGCATGTCATATATTATATCAGCATGAATAATTGCTAAAAGTGCAACGTTACTTTGGTATTGCCATATTTGCATAACGAACGTGTAAGCTTCTATGGGAGCGAAGTCAGAGCTCTCTAAGAAATGGCGAAGACATGCGATGACGTAAATTTCTGGGCATGTTTGCAACAAAATGTCGTCAAGGCAAAGTTTTTCAAGAGGCTTAAAAGTGCCTGTGGCGAAAAAGCAGGTCTAGATTATGTACATAAAAAGCTTCCATATTCGTCCCCAAAACCCTTAGCTAAATTGGACGAGTTTGAAGACTGTGGCCTGAGACGCTCCAGCAGATGAATTGAAACCGTCGTCAAATTCCCCAAAAAGTGCAGGGCTCAGCTCTCTTTAACGATCGTTCCGTTTGGTTTCAAGCAGAGCAGAGAAAGCGCCAGTCCGCTCTACAGGCACAATTGTTCGCTTCTTCTTGAAGCTCGTCGGCTTACACTCGTTTGTGTTGAAAACTTGAAAAACAAATAATATGTTCTGAACTGAAAATTCAGTGTTTTTCTTTACTTGATAGCAAAAAAACAAAAATCCCTTTTAAACGAAAGTTGTTGCCAGTTTCTCGTCCAGTGAGCTTAGCCTATCACTTCGTTTTTCTGTACAAATAATGCTGTTGTTACAAGTTGCACCTAAACAAACATGTTAAAAATATTATCAAATACCGACGACGAAAACGGATAACCGCTCACTTTAGTTTGCAAAGAACGTTTCATTATGGACACATAATTTCAGCGCATCGAAGCAGATACAAGAAGAGGAAAGAAGAGCGGACGAAGGGAATCAGGGAAAGGGAGAAGGCGCGGCATCCGTGAAATCTGCATTTTTTTTTTAAATATTAGAGTGCCAAAATTTTTTGTTCAATTTTCTCAGACAATACATATTATCCTCAACATCAAGGGGAAAAAATGGTGCTACGAGCGAGGCCTCGAGGCCGCTATAAAACAGCAGCAGAACAATTGATCATTTCAAGCTGTAAACAATATAAAAGAAAACGCTCAAATTAAGCACACTGTACATGTTAAGGATCGAGCATGTGCAGAATAAAAACATATAACATCAAAGCAATCATACGAAAAATAAGTTCACGTTTTTATATATTTTTTTTTTACCAAGGCTTATTTTGAAAGATTTATTTGTTGAATGGCTAGATATGGTAAGTATGTGAATAAGTCTGCAATTGTAGAGATTATTTGGTATCTGGTACGCTAATGTTCATGTGGACATATTTGTTCATATTTCACGTAGTACATATGCATCTTGACGAGTGTTATGATGATTGTCACGTCAAATGTAGTGAGACAGGTACGTCTGTGTCCTAAGTGTATTGTCCCGATAAATGTAGATCGCACGTTATTATTCATATCTTCGGTCTTATGTTTCAAAATATTTTATATCGCTCGAAATAGGGAGTGGAATACACGTGAAAATTATAATTATTTATTATAGGCGTTGCCCTTTTAAAGTATGTGTACGTGTCATATATTTTAATTCGCTATCTTACTTCAGATACAAAAGAAGCAGTAATACATCTTGGATTATATTAGAGTGTACTAAATATGGTACCTTGCTAAAGTTGAGGCTTGGGCGAGTTAATACATACTTCGGAATTAAAAACAGCGCGAAAAAACGAGGACCAGACAAAGAAGTGACACAGATGTAGCACTGACTTACAACTGAGTTTATTGAACGCAACATGACAATATATACTTGCGTTGTGACGAACAAAAGAGAAGAAAGAATTCATCCCACGTGAAACATCACCAATAAAAATTTAAAAAATAAAAAAGATTGGGACTGCGCCACGACACAGCCGTACAGAGTACGTGCTAAAAGTTGAGCAAATCAGGGAACTATACTTCGTTTCAGCTTCGGTCCGAGCGCAGCCGATGTTATGAGCCGAAGGGCCAATCAAACGGCGAAAGAGGCACAACGTCATGGCGTGGTCTCTGCAGTTGATAGGACCAGCCGGTATTCGCCGTCTCTCTACGCACTCCTCCGCCAGCTAGTCCGATCAAGCGCAGAGAGCACACCATGACGCTGCGCTTTTTGCGCTCTTTGATTGGATCTTCGGCTCATAACATTGGCCGTGCTCGGACCGAAGCTGAAACGAAGTATAGAAACTTCATCTCTTTGCCTGAAAGGGCCACTGAAGGACTGCTTACACATGCTGCACCCAACCTCGCTATCTCAACAGCCTCCAGAATTTTTTCGAGTAAGCTGGTCCCTATGAGGCTTAACAACCTCACACCGTTGGAAGGCGGGTGGGCAACCACAGTCGCGGCAATGAATGCCCAAATGACCAGACATAGTTGTGGAGACACTGTAAGCGTGCTCTTTTAACCTGTCATTCAGACAGCGGCCCGTCTGGCCAACGTAGCGCTTGCAACACGTCAGAGGGAGATAATAAACCACCACCTCAGAGCACGAGACGAAGCGAACTCGATGCTTCCTACTGCAAGCCGTGGCCGCACTCGAAGAAGGGTTAACAGCTCTGCACAACCTGGACAACTTGTCCGGAGCAGAGAATAAAATGTCGACGTCACACCTGCCCGATATGCGTTATAGGTTGTGGGCCAAGCCGTGTTTGTAGGGGATGACTACAAACTTTCTTCTTCCCTTCCCTTTCTGTTGTTGGCCTCTTCTTCACTTGTCATAGGCCTGCTCTTGATGTCTTTCTGCAAAGACTCGGCAACCGTTGTTAATACGTGGGATGGAAATCCAGCATCTGCGAGGCGTTCAGTTTGCCTGTCAAAGCTATGTTTAATTTTATGATAACAAGACTTACGCAGCGCGCGTGTATAGGAAGTCCTCGCAATCGCCCGCTTGACAATTTTTGAGTGAGCGGACTCGAATGGCAACAGTGGCTTTCCAGCGCGCCGCTCATAGCTCCAACAAACATGACCTGGACAAATAGTTCAATTCAAATCCAAAAATCGGATACATCCTGCCTCAGGCACCTCATGAGTCAGAACAAGTGGCGAAAGGCAATCACAAAAAATGCCTAAAACTTGAGTCATTGACGAAATAAATGATAAGGCATCGGCATCTAACAAAACCAAAAAATCAGCTACATACCGGAAGACCTTTGCAACTTTGGTTTCCCCAAGCCCTTCAAAGATGGTGCGGTCAGGGCTCGCTAAAAACAAGTCGCTAAGCACGGGGGCAATGCAAGAACCAATACATACCCCTTGCCGTTGCAAATAGACGTTATCCTCCCAAGCCGCAAAGGTCGACCTCAGATACATAACAAGGAACTTCATGAAGCCTTTAACTGAAAGTCCCGTAGCATTTTGAAAGGCAACTGCTCCAAACACATTGATGCAGTCACGAATGCAGGTGAGGAGTCCATTATATGGCAAGGAGTAATACAAATCCTTAATATTGTCCCGAATTAACAGGCGAGGAAACAAAAAATATCTGGGCAAACTAAACGTTTAATGGGGCGAACTTGTGCCCAAAACAAAAAGGAAGAATATAACAACAGAGCATCGCGGGCGTCGAGGTCGGCGAGACAGCAGAATCGAACGCTGAGGCAAAACTGACTCGACAAGGTCGCGGGCGGTCTCTTATCTAGAGTGAGTGACAATCTCGAAGATTCGGTGGAGAAGGCTCGAGCGCCGCGCGCTCGGCGCGAGAATGAACACGCAATTTCTAGAACAACAAAAACAGCGGTAAACGATACAAGTTAGTCCGGAGCAAGAATAAACGAGAACCTTCTATAAGCCCGTGACCCTGCGCGCGGCATTATCCCCCCCCCCCCCTTTAAAAGCGCATCGTCCCTATGCAGCAGAAACCGGAAACAGAAATCCACAACAAAAGGACAGCAGAATCGCGAGCCACAGTTCCCAGTCTGACAAGAGTCCGAAGTTCTATCGTTGGTAATACGGCTTGAGGCGCACGACGTGGACTACTTTGGGACGCGGTTGACGTCGTCTTGATGGTCGAGTTCCGACTGGAAGCACCTCGTAGTTGAAGTCGCCGAGACGGCAAAACACCTTGTAGGGTCCAAAGTAGCGCTTGAAAAGCTTCTCGCTGAGACCGCGACGCCGTATTGATGTCCACACCCATACCCGGTCTCCGGGTTGAAATTGGGCGTAACGCCGGCCAAGATTGTAGCGGCCGGCGTCGACATGTTGCTGGTCTTGAATCCGTAGTCTGGCTAGCTGGCGGATCTTTTCTACCCGTTGAGCAACCACCTGGGCGTCATTGCTCCCGTCGTCGACTGGCTCGTGCGGCAACATGAAGTCTAGCATAGTCGTCACCGTCCGGCCATACACCAGCTGAAAGGGCGTCACTCCTGTGGTTTCTTGCACTGCTGTCTTGTAGGCAAACGTGACGTACGGCTGCACTTCGTCCTATGTCTTGTGCTCCACATCGACGTACATAGAGACCATGTCGACGATTGTTTTGTTGAGCCGCTCCGTCAACCCGTTGGTCTGTGGAGGGTATGCAGTTGTTCGACGGTGGTCCGTGTGGCTTAGACGAAGAATATCGTCGGTCAACTGTGCCATGAACGATGACCCTGGGTCTGTGATCAGGACTTCGGGGGTGCCATGCCGGAGGATGATGGACTCGATGAATAACTTGGCGACTTCGACAGCAGTCCCCAACGGAAGGGCTTTCGTCTCGGCGTAACGAGTAAAATAATCTGTGACGACGATTTTTCAGCGCTTCCCCATCGTCGATGGTGGAAAAGGATCCAGCATATCCATTCCAATTTTCTGGAAGGGCTTGGTTGGTGGGGTAATCGGATGAAGGATAACTGCTGGCTTTGACGACGGTTTCTCGCGTCGCTGGCACTCATGGCACGATCGTGTGTAGAGATGGACGTTCTTCGGAAGCTTGGGCCAGTAGTATTTTTCACCTATTCGGGCTAGTGTCCGGCTGTAGCCGAGGTGTCCTGAAGTCGGGTCGTCGTTGCAGCCCTGAAACATTTCTTCTCGATGGTTGGTAGGGACTACCAGAAGACACGGCGAATTACTGGTTCCGAAATTTCTCGTATAAAGCACACCTCGTCGAATAGGGAAGGTCGACAGGGCTAATGAGAAGACACGAGGAACGGTACTTCCTCATCCTTCTAGATGCTCAATCAGGGCGCGCAGCTCAGGATCGTCTCGTTCGAGTCCTGCCATGTCGTCGATGTCTACGGCACCTAGAAAACATTCGTCATCATCGTTATCGGCGCCGGCAATGGGAGGTTCGACTGGAGCCCTAGACAAACAGTCAGTGTCATTATGCTTGCGGCCGGACCTATGCACAATGGTTACGTTGAATTCTTGCAGTCGAAGACTACAGCGGGCGAGGCGTCCTGATAGATCCTTGAGGTTTGCGAGCCAGCAGAGGGCGTGGTGGTTTGTGACCACCCGGAACGGGATCCCCTACAAGTACCGACGGAACTTGGTTATCGACCAGACGACAGCAAGACATTCTTTGTGGGTCGTTGAATAATTTTCTTCTGCCTTAGACAGCGCCCGGCTTGCGTAAGCGATTACTCTCTCTGCCCCTTCTTGTCGCTGAAAGAGTACCGCATCAAGACCGGTATTGCTGGCGTCCGTGTGGATTTCAGTCTCCGCCGACTGATCAAAATGCCCGAGGATAGGGGGCGACTGGAGCCTTCGCTTGAGTTCGTCAAACACTTGTTCTTGCTCTTTTCCCCACTGTAACTGCACGTCGTTCTTTGTCAGATGCGTAAGCGGTGCAGATATTTGAGCAAAGTCACGAACGAAACGTCTGTTGTAGGCGCACAGCCCAAGGAATCTTCGAACGGCCTTCTTGTCTGATGGTATCGGGAATTCGGCGACAGCGGACGTCTTTGCAGGATCAGGGCTTGCATCCTGAGCACTCATGACGTGGCCCAAGAATTTCAGCTCACCATAGGCGAACCGGCACTTAGAAGGTTTGAGGGTAAGCCCAGCAGCCTTGAAGGCCCGGAGCACGACTTGCAGTCGTCTCAGGTGCTCGTCGAATTCGCTTGCGAACACCAAAACGTCGTCGATGTAGACAAGACAGCTTTGCCATTTCTGTCCATAACGCGCTGGAAGGTTGCCAGCGCTGTGCACAGCCCGGACGGCATTACTTTAAATTCATACAGTCCGTCCGGCGTGATGAAGGCTGTCTTCTCATGATCTCGTTGGTCGACCTCAATCTGCCAGTACCCGCTCCTCAAGTCCATCGACGAAAAGTATCGGGCGTGGCGCAGCCGGTCCAGGGTGTCGTCGATGCCCACGAGCCAGAGACGACAAGAAGCTGCGGGTCCTCATGCGCGGGGTGAGAGACGACATCTTTGGAGGCCTTGTGCGCAACCCGCCGGGCACCGTCGAAGCCTTCGTCACCGAGGCAACAAACATCAAGCGCGCCCTCCAAGCGCGCGCTTCCCACTACCAGCGAGGTGCGTCTCGGAGGGACTGGATGTGTGACCAAACGCACGCCTGGCGCAAGCAAGATCCCGGTTAAGCAGGTCTGAACTTTTTTGAAAGATAACTCTGTCTTTATTAGCCTCAAATAAAGAAGGGGGGTTCCTTGTCCTTCCAGTCTACCTTTATAAATCCAAGGCACTTGTGGTTATTTCGTGTGTGTTCCTGCCTAAGTACAGCGTCTCCCTAACTAAGCAAAAATCTGAGGCAAAAAAACTGTGTAAGAATTAAGCTAAGCCTTGAACAGCTTGTCAGGAACATTGACGCAGGGAAACAGCTAGTTCGGAGATTTTCTTTGCAGCAAAGACGCACAATGTAGATTGCCCTTTGCGTGTCATTGTTTCGAAGGCTGGCACTTGGCAGAAGTCGGTTGCCTTGTTTCTACAGAAAAGTTTGAAGCTGTTTCAGATTCACGATCCTTTTCTCGTGAAGAGTTGTGATGATGTAATTTCTTTTCTTAAAAACAACGAGCGCACTAGCTTTATGGCCTGTTCGTTCGATATTAAGGATTTGTATTACTCCTTGCCACATAAAGAACTTCACACCTGCATTCGTGATTGCATCGATGTGTTTCGTGGAGTTGCCTTTCAAAATGCTGCGGGACTTTCAGTTGAAGGCTTCATGGAGCTCCTTTATATGTATCTGAGGTCTACCTTTTTGCGACTTGGGAGGGTAACATCTATTTGCAACGGCAAGGGGTATGTATTGGTTCTCGCAATGCCCCGTGCTTAGCGACTTGTTTTTAGCGAGCCTTGACCGCACCATCTTTGAACGTCTTGGAGAAACCAAAGTTCCAAAGGTCTTCCGGTATGTAGATGATTTTTTTGGTTTTGTTGGATGCCGATGCCTTATTTTTTATTTCGTCAATGACTCAAGTTTTAGAAATTTTTAGTGATTGCCTTTCGCCACTTGTTCTGACTCATGAGGTGCCTCAAGCAGGATGCATCCGATTTTTGGATTTGAATTGAACTATTTGTCCAGGTCATGTTTGTTGGAGCTATGAACCCCGTGCTGGAAAGCCACTGTTGCCATTCGAGTCCGCTCACTCAAAAATTGTCAAGCGGGCGATTGCGAGGAATTGCTATACACACGCGCTGCGTAAGTCTTGTTATCATAAACTTAAACATAGCTTTGACAGGCAAACTGAACGCCTCACTGATGCTGGATTTCCCTACCACGTGGTAACAACGGTTGCCGAGTCTTTGCTGAAAGACATGAAGAACAGGCCTATGACAAGTGAAGAAGAGGCCAACGTCAGAAAGGGAAGGGAAAGAAGAAAGTTTGTAGTCATTCCCTACATACACGGCTTGGCCCACAACCTAAAACGCATTGCGGGCAGGTGTGACGTCGACGTTTTATTCTCTGCTCCGGACAAGTTGTCCAGGTTGTGCAGAGCTGTTAACTCTTCATCGAGGGCGGCCACGGCTTGCCGTACGAGGCATCGAGGCTTCGGGTTGTGTTCTGAGGAGGTGGTTTATTCTCTCCCTCTGAGGTGTGGCAAGCGGTACGTTGGCTAGACTGGCCGCTGTCTCAATGACAGGTTAAGAGAGAACGCTTACAGTGACTCCAAAACCGTGTCTGGTCATCGAGGCATTCATTGCCTCGAATGTGGTTGCCTACCCGACTCTCAACATTGTGAGGTTTTTGAGCGTCATAGAGACCAGCTAACTCGGGAAATCCTGGAGGCTGCTGAGATAGCGAGGTTGGGTGCAGCATGTGTAAGCAGTCCTTAGTGGCCCTTTCAGGCAAAGAGATGAATTTTCTAGTTCCCTGAGACTCTCGTTTTTTAGCCCGTAATTTGTACGGCTGCTGTCATGGCGCATTTTTTTAATTTTTGGTGATGTATCACGTGGGCTGAATTCTTTCTTCTTTTTTGTTCGTGACAACCCAAGTATATATTGCGACTTTGCGTTCACTAAACTCAGTTGTAAGTCAGCACTGCGTCCGTGTCACTTTTTGCCTGGTCCTCGTCTGTTCGCGCTCTTTTTAATTGCGAAGTATGGTACCTTAGCCATTATGCTAATACATATTTTACAAAGAAAAGCAGGAATCTTGATGTAGAGATTGAGATTCGTAATTTGTTAACATGGTTGTTCACTTCATGCTTTATTGACAAACCGTATATTTTACACACGACAACTTCTTAAACATTTTTACGCACCCTTCAAAGAATGTTTGAATGTTTAAGGGGTTTTCTATGGAGTATGACGTACATTTCAAGAATTCCTAAAGGTTGTAAGAGACCATCACAACTTTTGAAAGGCCAGTGCGTTTTTATCCCATCCTTTCCGTGAATCCACAGCACCCGTAAAAATAGCTTTAACAGGTGTGCGCAAGAGATCACGTGACCCTTCGGAATATGTGCATCAAGGAAGCCGCTTGGCCATTTTTAATTGGGCGGCCGCAACGAGTGTAGCAAATTAAGGAGGTGTTCCTTTTTCCCTTTCCTTCCGTAGCATTGGTTAAGGGGGCCCCACTGCAGTGTATGTGTCTCCTGTGTATGTGTTTCACGTGCTGGACAAAGAACACCAAAGGACGCCAAGTCCTCGCTCACCAGGGCGAGATGATTCGAGAGCAAAACTGGAAGGTAACTTTCTGCCCTTTCTTTAAGACCACCTGTTTTAGTCAGTCGAGATACACCCTTTGTCAGAATTTAGTCGGCCTGTATTTTCTCCGTCAACGAGCGCAAACTAAATCAGCTACAACGAGCGAGCACTCAGTGTCGGCTTCCCGTCCCTTGCGTGGGACCTATCTTCTAGAGCAGCTGGGGGTGCTAATTAAGAAGGCCATGAGTGCCCTGTTTCTTGTGCTTATTTGTTCGTCCGGCTTCAGAGCCATCCAGCGAGCAAAAAAAGGACGCCAGAGGCGACACCGCGCCACAACTATGCGACGACAGGATGCCTGTGCTGACTTTTCAGACTTTATCAACGGCGGCGGGTGTTGGTTGCCCGTGTGTGCGGTACACGTGCTTGGTTTGTTCTTTGAACTAATGTACATTTCAGGAATTTCCGGAGTGTTATATTCATTACTTCCAAATATATATTTGCGACAAAGAATTTGGTTGTCTCTTTTAGTCTGGTCGATTTGGTCTACAGCTGTGTGCGACATGGTTTGATTAAACATTTGTTGTTATTTTCTTTCTGAGTTACAACATGCATGTCTAACATGATATCCAATACATTTCCAATAACATTTTAAACCGCAGTTTTGGCAAACGGTTAACAGTTATTTGTGAGTCTAAAGGGTGTAAAGGCTGAGGGGGTCTGAAAGGCTGAAGGTTATGAATGGTTTCAAGGGGTCTGAAGGGGATTAGGGGTCTTAAGGGTTGAGTATTTTGGTGGGCTGAAGGGGTTTGAAGCGGCGAGAGCATCTCATAACACATAAAGGCTAAAGGTTTTTTTAATAAGTTGTGTTCGTTCATTAACACTGAAACAAATGTGTGAATAGTTACACGCTAAGGTGTGGAGATCTAAAAGTTTAGATTGATGTTCTTTATACGACCATGTGTATGAACAAACATTATCTCGGCATAAGCGATTTTCTATGAACTAGGAGGGGTGCAGAAACTATTTATTCGATGTAATTTCTTACTCGATAGGCTATGCTCCGGAGAAGAATGCATATGGGTATGTGCATATCAACTAAGCAGCATTAATTGAAGAGCGTGTTGGTAACAATGACTGGCAACAGAAAGAATAAAACAAACTCCGGGCGTTGTTCCTTGTCCGGAGTTTGTTTTATTCTTTTTGTTGCCAGCTAAACTAAGCAGGGCTCAAGAAGTTTTATTTTACATCTTGATTATGATAAAAATGTAGATAAAGACTCCTTTCATTTATTCTTTTTTTTCTGAAAGGCTATAATTATTTCACAAGCATGGCGTTGAGGATAACATCCTAGATCCGTGTCACTTTTACTGTATTCTTGGTTTGTAGTTTTTAGAAATAATTGGAAATAGCAACGAATGGAATATCAACGAATCCTTGCATCCGAGTACTTTTGTCCTAACCTGGGCGATATCTTAGATCCGGAATATAAATCTTTTACTGGACGACCAATTCTATCGGACGAGACCGATAGCTTCACAACACCTTACTCGCTAATCACAACCTGCCGTTCGCTCAGTGGCAGCTTACTAAAACTTTGGATTGGGCTAGTTGGTTTATTGGGATCAAAAAAACTAAAAAGCCCCCAAAAAAAACACGGACGAAGAAGAGACACATACAACACGGTCTGGCACTAACTTTAAACTGATTTAATCAAGGCAAACCACCCAGCACACATGCGTGAACGCTCTTTCCCAACCTGCCAACCGTATCTGATGAAAGCAACCCATAAACACAAACAACAAATGACAATGATCTAAACATTCGGATCAGTTGAACTTGACCATACAAAAGCATCTAGAGAAGAAACTTCATTGTCATTCAGTAAAATCGAAGGCTTGCTGACGCAGTTGTCACCTGAGGACTTTATAAAATACGCTTCAATTCTTTCCCTCTCAGTCTTGTTATTTGCTCTTTTAACAAATTTGTTTAATTCCAACAAGGGATCACACCCGCACCGTGTGCAGTGTACTGCAAGGTGTCCCCTGCTTTGTTACGAACCGCTAGACGATGTTCACGCGCCCTTTCGTTAAAACACCGCCCAGTCTTTTCAATATGCATACGCCCGCACGTTAGCGGAATCTCGCAAACAACATTAGAGGCACAACCTATGTACCGACTGACGTGCTTCTGCGAGCGTTGAACACGTTTCTGTTTAGTCATCATAGGATAAATCTTTGCCAGCTTGCATGGAGCAAAGAAAACAACATTTGACATCGTACTTAATTGCTATTTTTTAAGGTTATGCGACTCCTCGTGTAAATAAGGTATTATTTGAACTCTTGATTTTTAACTTTTTTCGCTTACCGTCTCCTGTATTGCCTTTACTTTTGATCGTTTGTAGAAGGTTTTCACACACGCTGGTAATCAAGCAGGCGGAATAGCCCGCCCTGTCTAAAAGTTGCACATGAAGTTCAGAACTTCTCGTCAAAGCGTTTTAGCACCTTTTTGTCAGAGCAGCCTGAAGACAGTTGGGAGAAATTCCTCGCTTTATCAGTTTAGAATAAGCGTAATAAAAAAACAAGTGGCTCTATTTTCAACCTGGTTTGCACAACCAGCACATGTGTCCATCGGAAATTGTAAACATTAGGTCTAAAAGCTGAATGCGCCTGTCCATGGGAAGCTTCCAGGTGAACTTCAATCCGTCCGACTTGGCCTCAAACAAGTTGACGACCTCTGTAACATCATTAAAACAACCCTCGAGTGGTCATACACGATAACCAGAAAGTCGTTTACATACCTAAAGATCTTACGCACATGGATCTCATTAAGGCCTTTCAATATGCGCCTGTCCATGGACGCTAAACAATTATCACACAAAACTGGGACTACCGAGAAACCAATACAAATACCCGCTTTTTGCACATAAATCTCATCGTTGAAGTTGACCAAACTCGACAGCAGATAAAATTACAACAACGCTAAAAAGCGATCATTGCTAACACGAGTAGAATTTTGAAACCCAATTTCTCCTGATTGATTAATCTTGTCCCGAATAGTATCTTGCGCATAAAACGCATCGTTAAAGTTGAAGAGCCTCGACCGCAGATAAAATTCCAACAACGCTAAAAAGAGTTGTTGGAATTAGTACGATGTCGATGTTGTTTACTCCGCTCCGTGCAAGCTGGCCAAAATTTGACCTATGATGACTAGACAGAAACGTGTTCAATGCTCGAAGAAGCACGTCACTCAGTACACAGCTTGTGACTGTATTGTTGTTTACAAGAATCTGCTAACGTGTGGGCGCGTGTATATTAAACAAACTGGGCGGTTTTTTTTTACGAAAGGGCGCGTGAACATCGTCTAGCGAGCGCTTCGTAACAAAGCGGGGGGACACCTTGCAGTACACTGAATGCGGTGCGGGTGTGGCCCCCCGTCAGAATTAACAACAAATTCTTGAAAAGAGCAAATGACAAGACTGCCAGGGAAATCCTTGACGTATTTTATAAAGTCGCCAGGTGACAACTCCTTCAGCACGCCTTTGATTTTACTAATGACAAGGAAGTTTCTTTTCTAGATTGTTTAGTGTAGTCATGTTGAACTGACCCGAATGTTTAAATCATTATCAATTGTTGTTTGTGTTTATGGGTTGCTTTTATTATATGTGGTTCGCATGTTGGGAAAGAGTGTTTACGCATGTGTGCTGGGTAGTTTGCCTTGAATAAATCAGTTGAAAGCTTGGCGCCAGTCCGTGCTGTATGTGTCTTTTCTTCGTCAGTGTTTTTTTTTGGGGGAGCTGTTTAGTCCTCTAGATGGCAACTCATTACACGGACAGAAATATAAGTATCAGTTCATTCGAAAGCTGAAAACAGATCCGTATTTATCATCTATCAAGGGCCAAACGGCAAAAAATATTTATCTGCTCTTCAAATGCAAATATATGCTTAAGAAGTCGTACCATTCATTGCACCAATCATTTATTTTTGTAGAGCTTTCAATATTAGGTACGCTTCTTCGAGGAGGCATTGCCTTTCGTCTTAACTCTCATTCAAATGTTATATACTAACAAGGTGATAGTCCACGCAGGACAATACATCAATTTTGTCTTTAGAGTGAAAATCGGATTTAAGCAACATATTTATATTTTAGCCAATTTGGGGGGGGGGGGGGTGTAGATTCCAATACGTGTGTGAAACAAGATATGTGCGAACTTTCCGGACTTTTAATACAGTCTGAGAAATAGACTTCATTTAAGTGAAAATTCAATCCAGTTGGTTCATGATCAAACATACCCATGTGAAAAAATAGTCAGAGTGCAGGCGAGCTGGTGTAAGTTGAACATGATTGTGTTGTTGTGTTCTCTTTTCTGTTGTGTTCTCTTTTCTGCCCCAGTCTCAGGATTACAACCCATGTGATAGTTTGAGTGTTGTATCTGATTTCACTCTAATTTGGTGCAAAGTTTTATAGTTCTGAAGTAGGACAGGATGAAAAAAATCATGAATATTTTTTTCTGGATTCTGGGTATTTTGAAAAAACTTCTTGGATATTGGAGCTTGAGTCGTGTCTTTAATAATGTCCTGCACTCCAAAATCACCGCTTATAAAACAAAAAAATATTTTTATAGCGATTATCAGTGAAAGTACTACATAATAAAAGGTATAGAGAACTATCCTTAAGAAAATGCGATATACGGATGTTAATAAGCACTTTTTTTCAAACACCTGTAAAAAAGAAGCTTTTTCTAAGTATGACAGAACTAATTTTATGATTTTGACCGGAGTGGTGATAAGGCAATTTTAACACCATATTGAGAGTCGATTCACGCTTTAATTACTAATTTATTTTAAATCTCTTCGTGTATATACCGACCCGTGGTTTACTTGGATTACCGACCAGTCTTCTCACTTTGGTCAGTTTAGTGAGTGAGGTTCGGACTCCATATGGTAACTAAAGGAACACTTTGGCCTCGACTGCCCTAAAACTGTTATGATAATTATTACTTGTATTTCTCTATCGCTTGCTCTGTAGGAAGTTTATGGATGCTTGTATATGTTTACGCGTCTCTGTAAGTATGAGAGAGGCGTTGCGAAAATAGTTCGCAGCGAAATGCTGCGAAATGTTAAAAGTGATTACATGTGCAACGAACCTCGGCCCCGACAAACGTCCCTCTCTCTCGTGGGTACCGAACAGTTATTTGTTCCTTGTGCCAATTATGGTTGTTATTAGCAGAAAAGAATGCGTTTCTTTTTAACTACATTATCGACCCTTAATCTAAAGTGAAGGCCACGTTGATAAAAACAGGTAGATTTTTTAAAGCCGTGCAAAAAGCCATGCAGCTATTTTTACACATTGAAGACGAAGACATAACTCCGCGCATCGCTGATGCCTAAAAGCATTGCAAATTGCACGATTTGCGGACACCTTGCTCGCCGAGTAAACACGGGCGATTTATTTTGAAGAAATCTTAGAGCCTCGATAAGAAAAGAAAATGCTGTACAACAGAGAGCATGAATGATAAGAGCATTAAAGCTGTACAGGCATTTACCTTGGTATATATTAAAATTATCATAATAGTGAGACTAATATATACTAATATTCTACGCCTTATAATATCGAACTAACAACACACGAGCACGGATAAAATAATATTAGTACGGCCTGCATCGCCTTTACTGCAAACGCGGTCAGTTCAATATCTTACGTAAAAGCCTCGTAATAAGTTACAGCTTATTATATCTCTCCCATTTAACGCTGTTTCGTAATATTACCGATTCAAAGGAACGGTTCTATTATTCTTGTTTAATTACGCATGATATATTCGCGACCGGAGAAGCTTGTTACTTGAACAAAGGAGGCACGAGGTAGCATGTGTTACTAGCTTCTTTTTGAGGCTGCTGCAACTATTTTCTTCGCAAGTAATAAAAGCAAAAGGAAAATAATCGACCGCGGGAATCTTTCAATTGCAGAGCCGCACTTGAAAAACAGATCTGTCAAGGCACATTAGCTCTTTCTTAAGAGTGTGAATATTTTAAAAATAAGAGCGGGGCTTCTTTTTCCTCGCAACATTGAAGAAGCAAAACGTCTTCAATTTTTTATTAACAAGGAAAATATGTAAGGTTCCAGAAACTTCACCTCAAAACAGTATTAACAGTTCCAAACAACTTATATTGCTTATAATGGTCGTTATAATTTAAAGAGGGAGATCGCAGACACCTCTTTCTGCAAAATATAATTTGAGTATAACATGTGATTGTTTTATTATGCTTTAGATGTTAATAGCCATATGAGAAAAGCTATTAATGTAAAATTGTTGAAATAAAAACACTTGACACATTTACTTGACAAACACAAGCCTCCCAAAGGTATAGACTAAAGTGATAAAGTAAATAATCACACTTTCCCAACGAGGGGCCTAAGGGCTCTTTAGGCTCTGTTGTTGAGTGTTTTAAAAGCCCTAAAAACGCAACCAACCAAAGACAATACGAGCGTTTTTTCACGAGTACGGCCACCGAAAAACGTATTATGCTGCACGTGCTTAAAAATATAAGGCAAAGTTTTATTCACCATAACCACCTCACAGGTGTTAACTTCAGCTATTTTAGCGTAATTACAAGCCACCTTGAGTTATTTTTTTATTTCATGAATCGAACGGTAGAAACAATGTTGAAAATCATCCGGTTTCAAAAGAGAACGCTTCGTCTAAGCTGCTTAAATGATCTCTTGTTTTGTCTCAAAGACTATTCCTCGTAGGGGTTTCTTGAGTTTGGATAATAATCAAGAGTCACAAAGCACCTGGGAGGAGGACTAGGAGGGTGTAGTCATCCAATATATATTTATTTATTTGGTACTTTTGCGGTGCCTCTCCACAGCCCGTAGGCCTACAGGACGGTGGACATGTGCGTAAATGCAAGAGTTTAAGCAACACAATAAACGGGAAGCAAAAACAAAAACATGCATTTGAAAAAGAAAATGAAAGATGTTTACAACTTCCTGTAATTCCCAATTAGAGCGCAGCTCTTGAGGAGGAGGACGAGAGGAGGGTACTTAGGGGAGGGTATGCCCCTGACAAAGCCGGGTCCTCCCACCGAAATGGTTGGGAAATAAAATCTTAAAGTTTTAAGTTTTAAGTTTTGAAGTTGTTTTCTGGTGGCTTTTTCTATTATATTATATATATATATATATATATATATATATATATATATATTCTACTATTCTCCCTCACCGCTCTTCCAGAGAGAGGGAATGTAGTTCTCCCATCTGGAAGAAGTTCTGCCGGTGCCAGGAAACATGACACCAGGATCAAGGCGGGAGAAGGAGTCAGCATTAAAGTCAACACTTTGACGAAGCACGTGATTCTCTCGATGTCATCCTACTTGCTGTCGGCTCTGTCGAAGACTGTTCAGCGTTTTTGATTTCCTCAGCATTAGTCTTCAGCCTGCTCCCCCGAGATGGCACATGAGGAGGGGAGGAGGAGGAGAAGGGGAGGAGGGGGAAAAGGAGGAGGAGGGAAGAGGAGGAGGGAGGATGAGTGCGTGTTGCATCATGACAGGTTTCCCATAATGCACCGCGCGGTTACGCTGACGGCAACGACGACGCTGTTCAAGTCGGAAACGGGCGCCTGAGCTGCGCTCTTAAAAAAAAGGTGAAAAAATTACGTGAGTATTATCAACAAAATGTGACCTCCGCTCGTGCAAAACATACATCGCCGAAACATAGGTTTTCCAGATACCTTTATTGTTTTATAGATGTAAATGAAGGAAAAATACGATCAATATACCTTGATGAATGCTCGCATGCTGAAACTTCCGGGCAAAAAGATATCTTCGTACCTCTGGAGTGTTCAGTTTATTTGACGTGTTAAAAGCGTAAAGAATACGTTTTAAGGGCCGCAGGCTTCCTGGCTCAGATATATTCCTGTATCAGTGATGAAATTCAGCGTGTGACGTGTGACGACGCAGTTATTTCTTGAACGACCTCGAACTCAAGTCAATTAGAAAAAACCTATAACATTTTTTATTTAGTAATGAAATATTCAACTGCAATGTCGTTCTGACGAGAGTGTGAGGCATGTAGGGGCTTAACCATTAATTCGTGCACTTTATTTTTTTCTTTTACCGGTTTGCTTATTTAAAGCTTTTTCTACTATTTCAGTCACAATATGTTTAGGAAGACGATACATGTAATGTAAATTAAAAGCTTTATCTTTACTTTACCATCCAGATAGTGCATCCTCAGTTGCACCGGACAGATTCTTAAAGACGGTTTTTAATTGCCGTACTGAAAAACAAAAAACAAAATTGATATTGAAAAGGGAGGCAAGATGGTCGACCCGTTTGAATCAAACGGTTGGCAGACCAGTCGACCAGTTTGGCTCAAACGCGTATCACGAATGAGGAGGTGATGAAACAAAGAATAACTGAGGAAACAGAATCGTTCAATGGAGCGAACATGTGCCCAGAACGAAAAGGAAACAAAATATAAGAACACAACGTCGCGGACGTCGAAGTCGGCGTAATAGCACGATCGAACGCTGGGGCGAGACTCACTCAGGCTCGCCATGCGGCCTGAGTGAGCCATGCTGCCTGAGTAAGCGCGCGCGCGCGCCCGCCCGCTTGCCCGCCCGCCCGCCCGCTTTATTTACTCCGCTGAAAGCATTTTGTGTTTGACGTAAAACCTTAACTTGTTTATTTTCTTGTATAATTAGAAGCACGCTTTGTTAGCTCCCATTATCTGGACAGATGACTCACAATTTAAACGTTCGTGTTGAAATCATTTCTCTGTGCTGTGACACTTTGTTTGTCCACACATGTTTTGAAGAAGCAAGTAATAGAAATATATTTATATTTTTGTGAAGTTTTTAGACGACCGCCCTTTCCGTTTTGACACCATAAAGTACATAGCTGTAAAATTTGCAAGAACTATAATTACATTTCAGCGCGAACATTTTTAGAAAGTTTAATAATTTCTCATTCAGCCAGTTTTTTTTTCTTTTTTTTTTTTGCGGGACGATTTTTTGAATTATGTATCAAGCAACAAATTGCAGTCTTAAAAAAGATGTTTTAGGAGGTGTTGCGCGGTGGCATGTTTTTGTAGCCTGACTTGCGTAGATCGTCCTAAATGATTTCTTTTTTTTTTTTAAATACCTAGATTTGTTAGTCTAAGCGTGTTAATGCGACTTTTAAGATTTCCGTCCCTGTAGAACGGCCCAGACGCAGGGTGATTGGTTTCGATTGTCATGATTGCGACCTTGATTCAATCACTTTTTAGATTCCGACAACTGAAAATATGTGACCCACTTGCCTAAAGTCTCGCTTCCATAGTCTTAAGTGCACCAATGGTACAAGATGGCGGTGGGGCAAATCGTGGCAGACAGAAGACTAGACACACCGGGATGTGCTAAAGAGAGATATTGGGCTTTCGCGTGGTGTTCGGCCCAGCAGCCAAAGTAAATCTGTATTATACGACAGGTCTTGGTCGTGCGATATCTATATAAATCTCTTGTCGCGGTGTAAATATTGCAATACATTTTTTTAAGAAGAAACTTTTTTGCGTGATTAACGTGTCCTAACTTCTGTTATAAAACGTTTTTACGTAGTTCGTGTTTCTTTAATCATGACACGCATATCAGCAACGCTATGTTAAAATAAATATAAAATGTCTAATTTTAGTTATGTAAAACAGTTATGTACATTATATATGCACATTTCGAGACGTCAAGGAGTCATCAATAACTGATAAATTATGCGTTTCGTTTTGCGTATTAGCGAAGGTCAACGAAAACAAGACGCTGCCTTTTCTGTGCCGTCTACTACTGCGCACTCCAAAAGCAGGGAATAGTAAACATAGTGAAAAAAGCCCGGAGACAAGGAGACTCAAAAAAGGTGCAAACAAAACGCCGTCTCATTTTTTTTAAATGGGGTTGTGTTTGTCCCGCATTTTATTATTGTCTGCATCCCCTCCGGGAGTTTTAGATTATGATCGACCACCAGCTCACCGCCGCAATAACCATTATTTCGGCAAAAAGAAATTTAATAAATGTCGTCTATAGTGTAATAACTAGTCTGTATACTTTCCGGTTTTAACCGAAAAAGACCGATAAACATCCGCCGGTGTCGAGGAGAACAAATCGGTTAAAACCGGAAGACGCCGTTGTTTTATATTTTCCTACAATCGGCAGTTGTTTTTTTTTTCCACCGAAAAAGTCCGGTATAAAAGTTCCTCAAACTCGTTTATAGTTTTTTTCTTTATGGTCGTCGTTTAGGTATTCTAAGGTCTCTTAGTAATCGAGATGTGTTTTTTTTTCTGTCAGTGCTCATTACTTCGACCATCAGTTTATGTCCCCAAAATCGGTCCTCAGTGTGCCCTTTCGTAGATATTCCCGTTGAAGGTTGCCCTCCTTCTCTGTGGACCCTAGTTGGGGGGTTTGAAGCGTCTTTCATACTGTGTGGGTCAAAGCGCGTCCGAAAGCTACATTCGCCAGACTGGACAGTACTGTCCCAAGGCTCTTTGGACGTTTTGGGACTTCCCTCGTCTAGCGTAAATGTAGAGCGCGCTCTCTCGAAATAGCGAGCAGGTAACCCGCAGGAGCGGGCGGGAATGACAGTTGCGAGCCTTGGAATATAGCCATGCATATATTAGAGTAATGAAGTGTGAAGAATATTGTTTACCAGATGTAAATGAAAATTTAGCCGTTTTTTGTCTTCATTGTTCGTTTCTATTCGCGATTTTTTCTGTCGATAAAAGCCGTTTCAAGCGTCTGCACGAGACAATTCACCGAAATGCACCGATATTTTGGAAATAAATAAACAACGAAAAACATCTGCTCAAGACATAAATAAACGCCGGAAAGTATACAGCCTAGAAAAAACCTTATAATATTTAACAATATTTTATTCAAACGAAACATTTACATCATCAAAATTAGCGGGCGTATCAAGGTCAAATATGTGCATGCATAGGGTCGCACGGTAGCAACGGCAAACTTTACAGATACGTTAATTTGATGCATAAGCATTTATCGACCCTGATTAGTTCTT
The DNA here is from genome assembly GCA_013358835.2 of Ixodes persulcatus. Taxonomy (NCBI): domain Eukaryota; kingdom Metazoa; phylum Arthropoda; class Arachnida; order Ixodida; family Ixodidae; genus Ixodes; species Ixodes persulcatus. Next base: position 924,032 of record JABSTQ010009675.1, on the reverse strand, counting down.
GCAAAGCAAGAATGGAAGCTTCTAATTGGCTTCGCGAGTTTAAGCCAAGGGTATCGTGAGGCAGCTTAATAAAATTGTACGAATGCGATGCAGTCTCAATTGATCAATCTCACTAAGTGTTCAGCGTAGTGTGTGACGCCACCTTAACATTCGCTCACGGAATGCAGACGGCCATACATGCCAGGGCTTGTAAAGTCTCTTGCTCTTCAAGCAAAAGGTCCAGCGAGGTTGTCACATTTGCAGAAAAACTTGAGTTCCCCCGATGTATTGCGGCAATGGTGTCATCATCAAATTGGCTGGTGAGATCGGTAAATTATGAGTGGTCATGGATTAAAATTTGTAACTCGATCAATCGCCAGAAATAATTTTATCAATTAATTAATCGATTAGTCGGCCCCGTTCACCCCTTGCAAAATAGTTTTAAACAAGGGAAAATTACAATTTATGCCTTTGCTGAATATGTGATAAACGTCACACTGTCGAATTTCAAATTTTAACCCAACCTTTCCATGTAGTTGAGAACAGTCAAAAGACACACACATTAACAAAGCATTATTTCAGCTGCAGAGGTAAAGAAGTTCGCTGATATTCTCCGGCAGCAGCGAACTTTTTTATTGTTCACAGTAGTCTGTGCTGCGCTAAACGGACACTCGCACGGCGTTGAAGTGGCTTGGACAAATCGTCACGGATGTAGGCGAAGATACGATAAATAATCAACTGAAATAAGGGTTTAGTGGGGCGAACTTGTGCCCAAAATAACCGAACAGCCGAAAAGTTAGATGTAGATAAGTGCAGGAAATCGCTTGCGTCGGAGTCGGTGGAAACGCAGAGTGGAGCGCTGGCAAAAAAAATCACCACATCTCCACGTGGTGAATGATGTTGATTGGGGCGAAGCTCTGGTGGTGCTGATGATACTAATTTTGTTCGTAGGTAATGCTGATGGTGCTGATTTTTTTTTTTATTGCTCATAGGTAGTTCTGAGTTCCGGGTTCCGTTTCGACTTCATTATTACAGCTTTATGGTAGGTGACATGCAGAGCCAGTGGTTCTTCTAGGGGATCCATTCATTTGACCCGAGCGCCCTCTCATCTATAAACGTTGAGCCAATGCATGCAAAGTTTAACGCGATTATATACGCATTTGACCGCAGCGCTTTCTCCTCTATAGACAATGAGCGGCTACATGCAACGTTTCATCCATGACATCCCCAGCTCTTGGGTTACTACCACATCTCAGAGCCCCATACTCGTCCCGCAGTGGTGGCCGAGTGGTTAAGGCGATGGACTAGAAATTTATTGGGGTCTCAACGCACAGGTTCGAATTCTGTCGACTGTGCAAACATTTTTTTTTTCTTTTTTTAAGAAGACATATGGGACAGACGGACGGACGGACGGACCGACAAGGTTAGACCCTAAGGAGCTTCGCCCCTAAAATTGCCTCGTCGTCGGGAGAGTGTAAATATGTACGCCGGGGGCAAAACCCACGCTCCGATGATTTTATACTCTACTCGATATCTCGAATATTTCGACATTAAATGTTCTGGAGTAAGCTAGGGCGAGACTAGCAGGGCAAGTTCATTCTGGCTTTTTTTATCTTTTACATCCGGGGTAGGCGTAAACACGAATTATCTAGATGTACGAAGAGGTGTTCCTTCTCGGTAATGCACGCGGCGTCACTCCTATATTTACAAGTGCATCGCCCCCATGCAACCTGAGAGAAATTAACACAAAGCTACACAAAAAAAAGAAAAACAAGCAAATGGCAAATTGCAGGTGCGACTGAACCATAAATACTTCTCAGTACTATAGAGCATATTACGGCTTCATAAGAACGAAGCGCATTACATCGGGTCCCGGCTGGCGGCGTCCTTACGGTTGAGCTCTGGTGGGGAGCACCTCTTCGTTCAAGTTTCCAAGGCGGTTAACAACCTTGTAGGCCCATCCCTAGGCGTCAACAGCTTTCCAAGGCGGCGAGAGAGCTTCCCACTAAAAACGGAACAGTCTGGCCTGGTGTCGATGAGAGCCGTCGCGTCGGTGGCCGTCGATGGTAACGTCGAGGTTATTTAACACAAACTCAGAAGCGTCGTTTCGACGCGTTTCGTCGATAGTGTGTTTCCCTTTTACGTTTTGCAGGATGTTCGCCTGGGTCGTTTGCGTGAATTCCTTCTCTAGGATTGGTTGCGCTTAGACTTCTTGGCGAGGCAAAGGGAAAAGCTTTTTCGACGGCACCTACTTAGAGGAGATGAGGGGGGCCGTGGGGACGGTGAGCGATATCCGTGGCATGAAACTGGCATCGAAGACGAAAAGCAACGAAGGTACTCTGCAATGGCTTGTGGACGAGGTAGCATTACGGGCTTCTGTCAGACGTCCTTCACGCGTCGGTCTTTCGGGGTGCAAGTTCTTCCGGGCGGAAGTGTGCCTCCCGCGTTGCAGGAGGCACCACGCTACTCTCGAGGCGGGCAGATGGCCTTTGTCGGCGGGCCATTGCGGCTGGAAAGCATCGGTTTCTCGGTGTTTGAACATTATCAGGAGCCTGCGTTTTGAATGCGCGATGTACTTATTCTCGACCAACCTCGGCAATCGCGAGTGTAGCGGGACATTCAACATTAGGAAGCAGCTTCTTCAGCCGCACCCGGACGGCGTCGCGGAAAATCTCTTCGATACCCGGGACACTTGCGCTGATGTCGCTGATGGACGGCGTGGTTCAGTGACGCCGGATAGTCGGTGGTTGTGACTGGCTCTTGCAAAAAGGGCCCGTTCAATGTTCGAAGCCTCCGTCACGAAAGCCTCGACAGTCGACGTTACGCCGTACATGAGAACCTCCAGCCTCTTTTCATTCGTCGCCTGAAGGGCGGCGCGCGCACTCAGCCGTATGACCTCTTCAGCGTAGCTGATGATGCTCTCGTTAGGGCCTTGCATCCTCGCTCGAAGAAAGTGCTCGGCTTTTTCCCATCGGCATTGACTGGCAAACGGTCTTTGAAACTCTTCTTTCAGATGGTCCAGTGACGTAATCATTGTCTCATGATTCTCGAACCAATGTCGCCCCGTGCGCTCAAGGGCAAAGTAGACATTCTGAAGGTTCTGTTCAGGCGTCCATCCATTGTGCCGGGCCACTCGCTTGTACTGGTTTGTCTAATCATTGATGTCTTCGGAGACATGTTCTTGGAAGGAAGCAGGCGTCTGGGGTGCAACGGGCATAACCAACGCGGAGGGTGCGGTTGAAGCCAGAATCGTCGTCGTCTAGTTCTTGGGCTTGAAATGAGGTACCGCATACCTCCTCCAGAAATGTCACGGATGAAGGCGAAGACACAATAAATATTGAACGGAAATAGACGTTTAATGGGAGAACTTCTGCCACAAAAATGGCTGCAGAAACCACTATTGTTGATTGTCTACAAACTGCGATAGCCTAAGTCATTAGACTCACGGCGCAGCGCACTGTAAATTCAACGACGCTAATTATGAGTAAACACTTTATTTTATGAATGGTTCACGACGCAATATTTGGGGTCAGCGCGACTGCACCTCGCCACTTCGAAATTGAGTGACTGCATCGTTTCTGTATAATCGTTTATTATTCTGTCTCTGTGCAATCCTTTAATGTTCAAGCTCGTTCTACACCATCGTTGCAGCTTCGTGTGTGTTTCGTGTCCTGACTCTACGTCATCGTTTAATGTTCAAGTTGTTTCGCCACCATCATTATCCATGTACAAACTACTCCAACTCTCACCGATAGTTGCCTCGTGGCTTGTGCGCATATGTGAATGTGTGCGAACTGCCGCTCCGTGTATGCGGAGCGTGGGTATATCTGCTTGCGCCGCAGCCATGAATGATTGTTTCGTAGCTTGGGCGCAAATGTGAAAGTGCGCGTACTGCCGCTCCGTGTACTCGCGACTTAAATTTATCGACTTGTGCCGCATAGGCACAAGCCGATGAGCCATGAGCGATTACTTGGAAGCTTGGGCGCAAATGTGAATCTGTGCGTACCGCCGCTCCGTTTATGCGCAGCGTGTGTTCATCTGCTTGCGCCACAGGCATGAGTGATTGATTTATAGCTTGGGCGGAAATGTGACTGTGTTCGTACGGGCGCTCCGCTTATGCGAGGCTCGGGTTTATTTACTTGTTAGGACGACGTCGAGGATGACGTCCCAGATGTGGTGTCAAAGACGAGATCTAGGACAACCTCTTGGATGACATCTAGGGTCACCTCAAGGACGACCTCTAGGGCGACCTCTAGGACGACTTTGATGACGACGTCAAGGAAGGCGTCGAGGCCGATGTTCTAAAGGCGTCCTCAAGGAAGACTTCTAGGATAACATCTAGGACGATCTCAAGAACGACCTCTGGAACGGCGTCGGGGACTAAGTCAAGGACGTCGGGTCCTTCAAAGAGGATGCGAATGTGAAGGAGTACGTCCGACTGCTCTGCATACAACGCAGCGCCTGCGAACGCGTTACGCATACGCGTGCCGTGCATACACAGAGTTCATTCGAGATCCCATCTCATATCGAAAAAAATTGGTAATGTAGCTGAAGATTGCTGAATGCATTAAGATAAACGAACAACCAAAATTGAAAGATGAAGATAACTACATATCGTTGCGGGCGTCACCGACCAAAGACTGTTAATGAGTCCTTAAAACCCACACTCAGCTCCTTTTCTATTAAACTCAGGATCTCGAATATACCTTATAAAATGTTCCGGAGTGAGCTAGCCAAGCAATGCCATTCCCGCCTCCTTATTTTATTATACTCGGGGTAACAGCTAAGTGAATCTTCTAGATGTACGGAGAAGCGTATCTTCTTGGTTATAGACAAGACCTTCTTCACTTAGTTGAAGTTACAAATCTCGCCCCTACAGTTTACTTTCCATAAACACTTCATGCAATGTTTGCCTTAATACAGATGCACTCGTCACGTCTACATGATGAAAGCATGGAATTGTTTTTTTGTTTTTGGCAAAATCTGTCCAATTAGGGTTAGAAAAATGCATTGCGATCAAATTAATAATATATTGATGTCTAAGGTAATCGATTAAGTGCTCGGCCCCCATGTTAATGATTTACCGTCATGCGTGCTCAACCTTAGTATGACACAACGTGCAATGTGCCTTAAAAACTGGTGTGTGTATGCTTATACATCCGTAATTTAGTCTGCATTAGTGGGCGTCTGGCGTAACAGCTGTAGTTGATGAATTTGCTAGTGCGGTACAGTCGCTAGCCTGAAATATTTGACATACTTCACGCAGTGGTGATACGCGACCACAGAAGGGTACAATGCTCATCCATATTGAAATGGCGGGGCTACGGATCGAAACCAGAGTCCCTGGGTTCCGTAGTGCGAGCTTTCGCTCCACGTCTTCCGAGGTGTTGTGCTCTAGACCACACGGCCACCAAATCCCCCCCTTCAAAGCACATTTTCGCAGTGCTAATTGAATAACCAGCCGGCAAAGCCCAGGTGGCGCCAGCAACTTGAAAACACATGAATATCCTACCTAGTTGTAACTAGGCATATCCTGCCTAATTGTAACTTGGCAAGGGGTGGCAATGCACCGTACATTGTGTTGCGAGGGCTTCGATAAGCGCTACGTTCACGAGCGTAACGCACACATATTGGGGCATGACGCAGCAAAAAGCCTGACACTTTTTGGAAGTAAAAGAGCACTTTGACGATACGTAGTGACGTGCTTCGCTTCGTGGTTTCCATTGGCCGCGGAGGCCTTGGCTTGCGCCGTACTGGCATGTTTTACGTCTATGGCCTCCTGACATTCCCAGCATTTTTTGCTTCTGACACTAGGCTAAGCGACACCACAAAAGTAATAGCTCACGAATGAGCCATTCAGCGGCCAGTTCCAGGCATAAAAATTGTTTCTTGATTCAGTCGCTAGATAGCTCCAAACCAAACGGCATTGTAGGATGCTTAGAGTTCTGTGAAAAAAAAAAAAAAACATTTTATAGATATTATTTGTGTTTAATAAAATATTGAATGAAGGCAAACTGGCAGATGAGAATGAACTATTTGAACCTTCCGTTCTAAGCCCATGAAGAAAACTCATAATATAAAAATGGGTTTTCCAAGTTGAACAACAATTCATACAAACAAATTTCTTATCTTAGAACACGGTAACCCAGTGCTTGGGCAATCGTCATTCTATGAAAAATGTGGCACTTAAATCCGAAAACGGATGGAGGCAACATTAGGTAGAGGGCCATAAACGGAGCATGGTGGCGCACAAGTGTGCGCTGACTGCGCGTGTAACTCTTAATTTTACTTTCCTGTATTAAAGTATTTTTAGTTTTCCTGGAAGTTTTGTTAAACAGGAGAAGCCAACATCTCAGAAGTGGGATACACGAAAACCTTCGTGGTGAAGTGAACGTGGAAGCCGATGTCGTCGGATGGTGGCGACGGGAATCCTCGTTGACTTTTTAACTGACTCTACGTGTAGTGCCGACCAAGTGGCGTCTTTGTGAGGTACCGGCCGTGGAAGCAGGACTCTTTGTGTTACCTCCAGACTCCGTGCATGCGGACACTTTGTCTAACATAGGAAAACGCAACGTTGCGAATTGTTAAATTGTTGGCAGACTTGCAAAGACTAAGACTAAGTCGAAATACCTTCGAAAAATAAGTGAATCGAGGATCAATAAGACGCCGAGAGACAAGCCACTCAGCGGTGATCCAGGTTCCACGACACCTCGCGACTGGCCATGAACCTCAAGATCATAGCCTACTGCGCGTCCAAAAGAGCAAACAACCACTGTCACACACCTCGTAGGTGAAAAGAACGTGGCCAGTGGCTCATTCGTGAGGTACCGACGGAGATAACTTGAATCTCTGGGATGCCTCGGCCGGGGGGGGGGGGGGGGGGGCAGCGTTAACCGTGCGTGCGGACGCTTTGTATGACGTTCGCCGGACTAGACGCTTCGCCGAAGGTGTAAAACTCTATGTGAGACCAGGAAGGTTTCTAGGCAACCAAATCCCGAAGATGGCAGACAGCGACGAAAACCATAAGATAATGGAAGCGCTATTGAAAAAAACCCCAAAAATTACTCGTTTTCGTCAAGAGGAAAGCAGAAACGTTCCATGTAATTCCGAACTTCAATAAGGCTATTCACGATTTTGACGGCGAAGGCTCTTTCCACAACGCTGGGGCGTGGCTGAAGAGTTTCAACTCCATGGAAGTCCTGCATGGCTGGCCGAACTGATTCAGGCTGGAGAGCACCAGGCTACATTTGCAGGGACCTGCTTGATTGTGTCTTTAGGCGCGTGTCGAAGACCTTACTACATGAAAATACTTCAAGGTCGCCTTTAGAAACACCTTTGTAAGCCAAGCGAGCCCAGCTGAAAAGGGAAGCAGATGCGGTAGAAAATTCAGATGAGGAGAGTCCATAACAGCATATTTCCTCGAAAATACCTTGCTATGCAAGATATTGGACCTCATAATACAATATACCCAGGAGCAAGTATTGGTATGGCTGCGATCTAGAGACGCGTGCCTCTACATGACGACAAAAGAGCACAGGGACGAAGATGAATCTTTGGCGAACTTGCGAAGACTAAGACCGAGTTGAAGCACCTTCAAAGAATAAGTGAATCGAGGATCAAGAAGTCGCCAAGGGACAAGCCACTCAGCGGGGATCCAGTTTCCACGACACCTCGCGTCTGGCCATCAACCTCAAAATCATGGGCTACTGTGCGTCCAACCGAGCAAACAACCTCTGCACACACCTCGTAGATACAAAAAAAAACGTGGCCAGAGGCTCATCGAGTTGAGGAAGCAATATGGTCCAGACAACGAATCAGGTAAGTGCTGGGGACCATCACCCAAGAAAACACCAGAATCCTCCAAGTGAGATCAAGCAGAGCGAAAATGCTACTGTTGGGGAAGGTGCGGACACGTGGCAAGAAACTGCTCAACAACAAACCGTGTTGGCAACATTGTGTTGATTCAGAGTCCAACAAGTGGCACTGGTCCAGTGAAATTTTTGAATCTATCAGTAATGAAACTCACCAGATATCGGTGATGATCGGCCCGGGAAGTTTAGGTGGTATATCGCGCCATCGAGCAGCTGAAAAGTGCAACTTACACTTTGTGTGCGAGGACCAAGACTTGAATGAATTTGGGAACACCAACAGATCTAAAGTGCGGTCAATTTGATCCTCGCAGGTAGACATAGGAATCGACGAAGTGGTATGCTACAAGGTCAATGTCAACTTCGTCATTGACAGGCCCTTGCTTTTGGATATGGTGGTTTGCTAGGACCTAGACGAAACAAGACCTCATTGCATACCTGCGCATGGTAGATGAAATCAGGTTTGCCTACTTAGATGATATACCGTTTTGTAACATTGACCGTGTCCAGAAGACTTCCAAGGAACAACTGCGTACCAAGGAAACCATGGTGCTGCCCAAACGAACTGTGTGTTGGGGGACAGTGGATACCGGCAATAATTAAAGAAGTCCCATCATACCTACTTGGGCTGACAAGAAAATGACACTTCAGATCGAACACGGTAGAGTTAAGATACCCGCGTATAACCACAAAGATGAAGACCAACAGCCACTCAAGGAGGGTGTTTGCGAAGATTTAGCCCCAGTGGGGACAGTGCCCCAGCGAAAGCCATCGTTCGTGGGATGCTGAATGTCGTGACGGACATCAATGATCAGCAGATGGATGCACTACTGAAGGTGCTGAATGATACATGACTACTTGGGACTGCATTTGTCCGAGTTTGTGTGTTTCAACCAACTGTAATTGACTATCACGGGAAAACCTGGAAGTACCACAGTTAGCTGCAAACCGTACAAAGGTCAAGGTCATAAGTCAAAGGTCAACGACATTGGCGGCCATCTTGGGGTCAAAGATCGAGGTCACGGGGTCAAAGGTCAACGACCTTGGCGGCCATCTTGAGGTCAAAGGTTAAGGTCACGGGGGTCAACGGTCAACGACCTTGGTGGCCATCTTGAGGTCAAAGGTCAAGGTCAAAGATCGATGTCAAAGACCAACGTCAGGGGGTCAGAGGTCAACGACCTTGGTGGCCACTTGACCCCCCCCCCCCGGTGAACAAAAATCGTTCAGTGTGGAAGACGACTGGTATCGTAACCGAAACAGCGTCGCCATATGCTAGTTCAATGCTACTGCTTAAAAAACCAGAGAAATCGTCTTGTCTTGAACTAATGACGGTTTAACAGCCAGACTGTCCCAAAAGAGTTCCCATTACCGAACATTGACGACCAGTGGCAACGGCTGCCCGGAGCACGAATATGCTCTGTGTTACACTGTGCAAGCGGGTAACTCCAGCTTCCACTGAGTGAAGAGTCGAAATCTAAGACTGCATTTATCACGCCTGATAAGACTGGGCAGTTTGAACGTATGATGTTCGGGCTTCAAAACGGCCCGGCTGTGTTTTAACCTCTAATGAACAAGGTCCTTGGACCTCTGCGCAACATGGTAGCATTGTGCTACATGGACGACTTCCTGATTCCAACCAAGGAATGGGATGACTTGATCGTTCAGCTCAACCAAATTTTGAATGCTCTGCGAGCGGCCGGGCTAACCCTGAAACTATACAAGAGGGGTAGGGTGTTTGGAAGGGAATAATTTGATTACTTCGGCATCACGATTGTGAAGGGCTACCTGCAGCCATGTAAAGTGAAGCAACAAGCCACACTGCAAGCTAGCCCGCCAACTGATATTAATGGCCTGAGGAGATTCCTGAGCCTGACAGGAATTTTCAAAAGGCCAATTCCAGACTATGCCCTGAAGGCAGAACCTTTTACTTGTCTGATCAAGAAAGACACAAAGTTCACGTGGGGAGTAGAGCAAAAGGAGACTTTCGACTAGCAAAGAAAGAAATTAACAGAACTGCCGATATTAAAGTTGTGGGACCCTTCGACCCCAACAGAACTCCACAGTGACGCAAGCAAGCAAGGACTTTCGGGAATGATTCTTTAGCAAGACGAGTCAGGGCGCTGGTGACTGGTGTTTTGTGTCAGAAGCACACCACTGATTCCGTGAAGATCTACCATGCAGGGAAACTGGAGCTGATGGCTGTTGTCGGGAGTATGAATATACTTCGTTCATTCCTCCTAGGCATTCCGTTCAAGCTGGTAATAAATTGTCGAAAAATTACGTGCCTAAATGCACACAAGACTCTAAACCACAGAGAGCAAGGCGGTTCCTCCAGGAGTATGACTTTGAGGTGAAGCACAAAGCAGCTGAGAAAATGGCGCATGTGGAATACCTGAGTCGTGAACACGTAGGAGCGTCGGAACACACTCTTGATGAGGTTGTCAAAATCCAGGGTTGAAATGTGCCTCAACTTTGATTTAGTAGACCAAGTTGTGATCACCCAGAGATCTGACGCGGACTTGGCTAACCTCACACAAATCCTTAAGAGGCCAATCAAGCAAGGATCAAAGAGGTAGATGTCAAGGTCAAGATCCAACGACTCAAGTAGAAAAAACGGCTTCACGTAGAAGTCGGGCGACTCCGTTTCGCAGTGTCTAAGAGCATGCTTAATATACTGTTTCAAGTTTCATGACTAACAGGGACATTTAAGCACATACCCAATTGTGACGTAAATCAAAGAACTCTATTGGTTTCCTCGAATGAAATGCTATGTGTACCAGCACATTCATATGTGTTTCAAGTGTCACATCACGACGGTACCAGGAGGGAAGGAGCCTGGACTCCTGGACTTGGGAACAGACCATATGAATTTGCATACGTGTATAATGTTGGCCTGTTTATGAGAAATTCCTACAAAAACCAGTGGATCTGGTGCTAGTGGAGAGTCTGACCAAGGTTTATGCGCCCCTACCCTGTGGGAGGCATTTGGGCAAGCAATTTACTCTGGTGCATGGAGAGTTTTGATAAATGAGTTTGGACTACCGGGCGTTTCATTTCGGCCCGTCGTTCCTGATTCCCATCCCACGGCTTCGAAGCCTTCTGCTAAGAAAATTATGTGGCTCACACAATGATTCATCACAACATACAAGGGCCACCAGCCAGGTAGAGCGAATGACCCAAGCCCTTGTATCGTGCATTATTGCTATAATCAAGGACCCGGCTAACAAGGACTGAGATCAGAACGTCAAGGAGGTAGAGAGCTACCTGAACACAGCATATAATGGCTCAACAGGCATTAGACCCTTCAAAATTTGCATGAATATTAATCTAGGATGCAGGACGGCGTCCGCGAATGGCTAAACACAAAAAATTATGAGTGGTTGAGTCCAGAGCAGTTTCAAGAGACAGCTGAATATGACATAATGAGCCAGCAAGGAAAGTCGAAGCAGTACTTCGAGAAGCATCACTTCGCTTCGGAAAGGTTGAGCGTTGGAGGCGTAGTGGTCATGCGCTACATTCCACAGCACACGGGCGCCCCAACAAAACACCCAGAGTTGAGTGTACCACTGACTGTGAGGTAAGTACTCCAAGCGGACACATACAATGTGACCGAGATGAATGGGAAGAAGAGGGCCTACTCGACAACCACCCACATTAGCCAACTGAAGAGATGGGGTGTTAGCGCCAAGAACCGTCCGTCCAATCAAGTACCGAAGAAGACAACATGCCGATACGTAGCACACGTCTCCCCAAAATCGTTCGTGCCGTAGGTACTTCAACACATGAACTTATGACAGTTCGCAGCCTGGATTGACAGAGTGTTATCTAAATTCGAAAACTAAGGGAGGCAACATTGGCCAGAAAGGCATCCAGAGAACAAGGTGACACGCAAGTGTGCGTTCGCCGCACGTGTAAGCCTTAATTTTCCTTTTGCGTATAAAAGTCATTTTAGTTTTCCTAAACGTTTTGTTAATGGGAGGAGAAGCCAACCAATGGTAACTAAGTTTTTAAAGTTTACTGAAAAGAACGGTATCTATTCAACAGAATATTTTGAGCGTTGTCTTGTCAGGTACTCAATTAACACCATTAAACCTAGATGTACATCCCGACGCGTAAAGGGAGCCGTTCCTTCTAGCGGCTTTCCTCCAAATACGTTTCAGAACACATTGACGTTGCACACCATTTTTTAGAGAATATAGACACAAAGAGGCCATTCTCAAGGCAATACGTCTGAGATGTAATAAAAACGCCTCATAGCATATTTTAAAGTTTGAAATGTGATGTCAGTCATATCCTTATCATCGAAGTTTTTTTATACACTTTTATAGCCGTGCAATCGCATAATCTATAACCACATATACTACGGAATACACCATTCTCCTTTGGAAGCTTTATGGTTCATTCTTGATCATTTTTGTTTTATCCCACCCGAGTTTTAAAGCCTAAAACAATTTGATTTTAGCAAGCCTTCTCTTGCTAGTTTTTGACATTTAGCATTTTTGCCCCCCCAAAAAATACCCAATTTAATAATCGGAAGCACTAGCTATTGCATTGCCTCTGTTCGTTGCCAATGAAAGCTATATATCGTCTAATTCAGCAGGGAAGTTTTGCCAAGCCAGTTGATTACATGATCCTTATCTTTCAAAACACAATATATTCATTTGATAATGTATTTTATTTTATCTTTCCTATGGCTTCTGAGATGTCTCCGCAAATTTTGCTGAATATGTTGTAAAATTGTAATCAAGTCATTTTGTAATACACAAAGTTGCTACCTTTATCGATACCTTTTTATTGGTTATCAAATTGGTTTCAACCCACAATGGCCTACTTTGATTCCAATAAACGTAGTTTACAAAATGTTTAAATGATGTGAACTTCGCGTAGCTTCACTGTATCGGCGATCTTCATATTACAAAAAGGTACAAGCTTCACGCACAGCACAAACAAGGCTTCAAACAAAATTGTGGGTATACATTTTTATCTATATTATATTTTTGTGTCCAATTTCTATTTTGAGACTTAGTAAATACGAGGTCGGCAAAAGTTGAAAAAAAAATGTTGATATCTGTTATTGGAGCAACGTCAGTGATGATATCTGATATCTGACATTGAACACTGAAGACATATGGTTCACACAACGTGAACCATATATGTTCGATAATTAAAATTATTAGTATGGTCATTCAATGAGTCCAGCAATATGACGGAGATAAATATTCAACTCTTTCTAATGTAGTAGGGTCAAACTTGAGGTTAAGCATAATTAACAGACCTACAAAAAGAACAGCCAGAATAAAACTTTGTGTGCATAAGTTTGTTATTTTATATTTGTCTTGCCACGGTTTGAAGTCAAGAAGCCATTCACCTGCTTGCCTACATTTTTACTATTTTTTGGTGTAGGTACGTCCTTTCTTAATTGTCGATGTTAGAAAATTTGAGATATGCAAATAATGGTTGGCGAGAATGTTGGTCATTTTGTATATACACCTCAAACTTACGTGGATTGAGCGGTATCCACGAACGTTCAAGACTAGAAACAATAGATCGGCATAATGTTTATTTAATAAGGGAATTATTTTAATTTTTATACTCTAATTTCTGGAAGCCGCTCTGATCCTCGTTTCCTTGTGTAAAAGCAACACATACGTCAGCAACACATAGTCAGACGCAGATGAGCAAAACACAAAGTTGCAACTTTATATCCTGGGCGGGAAGAATTCACCGATCACATTATTCCGGCAACCAATCATAGTACTGCTTCCAGTCACAAAATGCTTTTCGCTCTAAATATAAGAGCAGCGCTGAGTCATTCGTTCCAAAATCTAGTTATACTTCGTCTCACCCTAGGATGGACTAAAGGCAAAAGCTACGGACCGCCGGATTCAATCACGAACCACTCAGAAATTGTGTGCTATTTCGCTTCAATGCACGTATCGGCGCCCGCGTCCCGGATCACTCATGGGAATGGACGGACAGCGGTTCGAATAAAATAAGAGTGAGTGACTCAACAATTTACATTGAAAAACAGAGCCACGAGGTGCAGGCTTTTTGCCGTGTTGAAGCTGTAGCAATGATGGAGTGCTTTTGGGTTCAGAAAATTATTCGTCGACCCCTAATCAATGCTAAGCATGTCATAGTTTAGCGTGGAACGTGATTGGACCTAGCGGCCCGTGTCTTTGGCCTTTAATCCATCGCACGATGAAGACAAAGTATAGACAACACACATTTTCTCTTTCACCCATTCGTGTTCCCTTTCACCTCATCGAGTACTGGTGACACTTACGTAAACAGAGGAGGACCAATAATAATTTCAGCCTGTTTCCTTATTCCTGCTTACTGGGTCGGTACGAGGTTGGCCTGCAGCGACGCTCATACTCTCCCCTTGTTCGATTGACGTCATGGGTAAACATAAAACTCCCAGCTTCGCACCTAGGTATGTGTAGCATTTTTTCCAGCTCTCTGTTTCTCACGGGCTCCACCTGCACATCCGTAATGGATGGAGAGAAGCCGTTGCGGCGAAGTGTTAACGGGCGAACATATATGTCAGCGTGGGACCAAACTTACTAACGCGCCCTTTCCCCCTCTTCGCCGACACGTTGTTTACGTAGCCTCTTCCGCGTCCCATCGACAACTTCGAATCCTCGGAGCACGAGTTCACGCTGTTTTGATTGTTTCAGGGAGCCGGCATCTGTTTTCAGAACGGGGGGATCTAGGAATTTATGCGTACTCGCTGGAGGATATTATACGCGCGATAAAAAGGTGTGCGAAAGATGGGAAAAGTTTGCGAGTCGGAATGCAAGGATAATCTTGTTGAGGGTTATCGAAACAAGGCCAGCCACATGATTGAGAATACAGCCACAGACTTTACCGCTGTCACAACCACCGTTTCGGCCCGCATTTCGTGACCCAGAGGTTTACTGTGATCTCGAGGAGTGAAGTTATGTGGGCCTTATTAGTATCTATTCGGTCGAGCAAGCAGCATTAGGAGGTTTACCGCTCTTCCAAATAACGTGTGTAGTGTGCATCCTTAGAGAAAGAAAATGTTTAATTACGTTTTTTTAGTCGTGATGTCAAGAAATGTAAATTTCATCTCGAATATTGGCGGTTCTGAATCTCCTGGAGTTGTGGAAGGCGTCCCGTCTATTGTAATTAACACACACTACAGCGAACTATTGCAATGGTCCACTCACTCCTTACAAACAAAACGAAAGCAAAATTAATATGAGCAACCGACTCGCCCAAGCTGATACGTTAACGTATATTGCAAGTTTCACAGTGAATTTATTAAGGTCATGTAGACTCTCCCGTTCAATGTCATCTAAATTCTTGAAACGGCCCACGCCTTCTAGTGCTGAACTACTGAGGTTTGCTTTTTTTCAATCTAAACGATATTCCAGCACATTGTATTTTTTGTTTTGTTTTTTTCTGAGCGCAGCTCTTAGGCGCTTGTCTCCGGCATGAGCGGCGTCGGCGTCGCCGTCGGCGTAACCGTGCGGTGCATTGTAGGAAACGTCACATAATGCGACGCGCGGGTCTCACTCGTGACTCGCGCGTTCCATGATGGGGTGTTTCCTATAATGACCTCACACGTGACATAAAGAGTGACACCACGAGTGCCACGAGTGACGTCACGAGGGCCTCGCGCGTTGCAGGTCGAGGAGGAGGAGGAGGAGGAGGAGGAGGGAGGCGGAGGAGTATGAGGGGCATACTCCCCCCTCCGTACCCTCCCCTCCTCCTCCTCCAGAGCTGCGCTTGAATTCAGCATTACAGGGAGTCGTAAAGGTCTCATTTTCTTTTCCTCCAAAAAAATTAGGTAGACAATTACTACGTATTACCGAGGGACCTCGGCCAATTACATAGTCGATATCTGTTTGCACCTGAACATATAGTGTCCAATATGACACTGATAATTGTCAAACTTGCAGAGGGTTGCGTCGGAAACAATAGTTTTAGATGGAACCATATTTTTGGCCATGCAATTCGCCGAGCCTCTTCCGCTGATCGTAGGCACTGCCTCCCTAAGTACTTCGGAAGAAGGAAGGCTCTCGAGCCTCCTAAGGCTGTTTGTTTACTTTGCTTACATGCTGCAGATTCTGGCCTTTTCATAAATCTAAAATTCAACTTGTCAGTGGTATGAATCGTTACAACGGAAGTCAGATTTAGTAACGCCTTACTATGTTGAAAACGCCACGAATCTCTGCCAAAAACATTTAGCGTGCAATACTTTGCTTTTTAAATTGAGCTTCTTTCTAGCGACATTTAAGCATTTCCGTTGTTTCAAATTTAGCGGTAAGTACGTCCATCTCTGCTTGACAGGCATAGGGCGATTCTTGTGTCATTTGTTTCGAAGACGCCAACCTTTAACGATATTCTGTGCTAGGCGTAAAAATCACAGAACAAACATAAGAACATGCAATTCACTTTTGTATTGCTGAAATACGTGTTTTTATTGAGCTTCCGAGTCTATACTAACAAAAAAAACTCAGCAGATATATGCATATACGTAAGATTGCTGCGTACAACGGGCGTATCTACACGGAAACCCTTATAAGAAGCTAGTTGCCAAAAGAAACCAGCAAAGCACTCTCGCCGAATCGACCCAATCCCCAGACAATATTTTTTTTTTCTTTCTCGCAGCCTTCGCAAAGCACTCCACAGTTGGGCCGTACTCGCCTTATCGCACAAGTCCCGACAAAGTCTGCATTGCCGTGTCGTATAAAGCATTTTTTTATTTATGATAATATTTATTTTCTTGGTATCTTCACTTTAGCCGTCCCTCCGAGACACGATTTTATTAAGTGGAGCGTAACACTGATAGATGGATGCGGTTTGGTACGCTGTTGGCGGCGTTCGGGATGCGCTGAAAATCAATATTTGGAATGTTGTTTCGTTTCGCGACAAACTTAATGAAGTACTTCAGATAGTGTTGGAATATGGTTTAAGTGATCACGTGGAGTTTTTTGTATTTCTTCTTTCTTGCATAATCTTCTACATGCGCAGCGTAATTGTCTCCTTGTCTGAGTAGTTTTTGGACATAGCGGAATTGAGAGAACGTTCACTAAAAATCACTGCTTACGCATATATTTGTAATGCACAACGGTATCACTTGGGTTTAAAAGCAACAAAAATATATAAGGTTTCTTTTGAAATAAAACTTTTGGAAGTAGTTTTTCATTCTGCATTTTACAGCGCTGCTTTAGGCGCCCGTTTACGGGTTGAGCGGCATCGGCGTCGGCGTCGTTTTAAACGCGCGTTGCATTATGGGACGTTCCACATAATTACTTCACACGTAACGTCACGGGTGACGTCTCGAGGGTAAACTTTTTCCGCTAATTTAGGCGGGAAAATGTTTGGCTACATTTGGGTGGAATGTTTCCGCCAATTTTAGCGGGAAAATGTTTCTGCCAAATTTAGCGGGAAAATATTTCCGCTAAATTTAGCTAGAAAATTTTCCGCTAAATTTAGCAGGGAAATTGACGTCACATGACCTCAACACCATTTTACTATTTCCGCTATATTTAGCCGGAAAACGTTCGCAAAATTTCTCCAAATAATTTATCGGGAGAATTTTCCCTCGAAATGTAGCGGGGAACGTTTGACTGAATTTAGCGGAATATTTAGTTAAATATCCCGCTAAACGGGAGGGGGGGGGGGGGGGGCGGGAGGAGGGAGGGGGGGGGGTGCAGGAGAGGAGGAGGGTAGCGTACAAAAGGGAGCAGGGGCATACTCTTCACTCCGTACCCTCCTCTCCTCCTCCTCATGGGGTGCGCTCTAGTTCGGCGTTAGAGAGAATTGTAAACGTCTTTTTTTCCCCTCGTCTGTTAAAACAGCAAGAAAAAAAGTAATGGAAGTCGTTTACAAATCTCTGTAATACGAAATTAGAGCGCAGGTCTTGAAAAGGAGGAGGGGAGGGTATGGAGGGGAGTGTATGCCCTCCACCTGTTCCGTGCCCTCTCCTCCTCCCCTCCTCCTTCTCCTCCTCAATGCCGTCCTCTCCCCTAGTGCTCCAATTCAGTTTCCCCGCTAAATTCAGCGGGGGAAATTATCCTCACATTACGTGCTGTCACGTCACCTATGAACAAATTTAGCTTCTCCGCTAGATGTACCGGGAAAATTGACGTCACTCGACCTCAGCACCAATTGAATTCCCCGTAGCGTGGAATTGGATTGGTGTTGAGGTCGCGTGACGTCAATTTTTCCTGTAAATTAAGCGCGGTTTCGCCAACGCCGACGGCGACGGCGACGCCGACGTCGCTCAACCCGTAAACCGGCGCCCAAGAGCTGCGCTCTAAAAATAATGTACTTCCCCATTGACAACAAGGACATCTTAAGGATCGATCTATGACGCTGCAGTTCACTGAAGAACACATAATCTTGGTTGTGGGCGCTCGGCGGGCCGCTCGGCGGGCGTGCACGGCAGCTTTGGTAGAACCACCTCTGGTAGAACAGACAGAACAGTCCGACGCGACGACCAGGTAGGCGCTCACAATGAGGCCACCATTCGAAAGGATGGTAATAAATCCCCCCTCTGTGAGCCGAACAACTTTCTGGAACTTGTCACTGATGGCGGCGGCGAAAATCAAGAAGCCCACAAGGTATGTTTCCGCGGTCTGGAGCTAGCGCGCGTGTTCTTACCCACCCTTCGCATTCTATACAAAACTTTGGAAACAAAGTAATTAAAAAATCGTGGAATTCAATTTTTTAATTCATAAAAAAACGGTTTTAACCGGATTAAAAAAAAAAAAAACACGTTCATATTGTAAATATTCGGAAATGATGTTCGTTTCAATCTACAAGAGTAGATTGAAGGCGAAACTAAAAACATAACGCAGTTGAAAAGAAAACAATGTGTTACGTTATATGAATATAACGTATTAGGAACAAACAAGTTTTGACAGAAATAGGTACAGTGACAGTGACATTAGAAGTAAGCGCATTAAGAGCGGGAGCAAAGTTTCTATATATTGGCTTAGGACAATTTAGTACAAACGATGTTTAGACCACTCATTTTAATGTATCCTCGCGGACAGCTTGAACACCTCACACGAATATAAAATAAACCTTTTGTTTGTCCCTTAGTTTTAATGCCTGGTAAAGTTTAAAGATTAAGCACCAAAATTAGAACAAATTACGATATCAAACCATAAAACTCCACTTTGGTAATACACGTAACACTTAGATCATAAGTCGAGTATCAAGAAGATTGACACTGCTCTTCATGAGAAACTACAAAAGTATTTAGTAATAAGTTATAACTGATGTCTCCGCCCATGCTCCGCAATGCAATGCCCATTTAGAAAAGCAGCAGCTTCATTGTTGTTAGGAAACAAAAAGTTCTGTTCGGTCTTCTGGGCACGCGTCAACAGTCCACCCACTGCCGTTCACGCCTGTCTTGCCTCGCGACGACACGAGGCCGAAGTACTCCAGACATAGTTGGCTCTTTCTCCCTGTGCATCGTCTGAAACTCCAAGAAAAGCGCGCGTCTTGAGGCTTTCTCCTGGCAACCGTTTAATTAGGTTCTGCGAAGTACGCCTGGTCGCCTTTGCGTTGTGTTTTGTTGTTAGTGAACCTAAGCTGGTATTTTATTATTATTATTTTTTTTTTTGCTTTTGGCGTTTTTGACGCTGTGTCTTTGCGGGCGGCAGGCTCCCCGACTCTTGAGTGAATACCGTCCCGGTTTGTGTACATTGAGGAAGATTCTTTTGTCTTTGTTGACACGTTTGGCGTCGTTCACTGGAAAGAACACTTTCCTTGTCGGCATGTGTGCAGAACACAGGGGACAGTTTTTTGACAAGCGTTAATGAGCTTACTTTTCCCTGAAGCGTTTATGCATCATGACTCACGAATGCGCAGAACGAGGTTACAGTTTTGTGAATGCTTCCGCTTTCCTCCTTTCACTTCACTGTAAACCGGCAGCCGGCATTGAGTACTCGCGAGGCGATCTAGAAAAATAAAGTGTGTCTTTATATTGCTAGCATAAAATTTGTCCCATGCCACTGATAGGGCATAAGCGTAGGTTTAATTTTAACCCGGGATGTTCCTCATAGTTTTTCTGTCAATGTGTAATAGTTGCAAACCTTAAAAACAAGAATAACACACTGCACAATGTGAGTAACCGAAGGTATTTAGCAATTAAATGAGCAAAGACCGCGACACAATTAACGCTTAAAATTCTGAATATTTTGAGCTCGAAGAGGCTGTGCAAGTATGAATCGCATTCGTTTCAAATTGTCACATTCGAGTACACTGGTCCGAGGTTCTGGCCTTTCTGACTTTGCCCTTGGCCTTCGAGACAGAGGACCTACGACAGCTATTCGTCGTGCCGGACGGTTCTTGAGGAAAGGACCCAACCAGAAATGGCACAAGAACTTGTTGGCTATCGTGCTTGACAATGTATGGGGAAAACCTCGTTAGGGTGGTCAATCCCCGTCTTTAAGTTGGCAATGTTGTGCATTAAGCTTTCGACGGCGGGAGTCAGGCAGTTTGGCCCTATGGTGACTAGAATGGTGATCGCGATCCACGGACATCTACACGGTAAATGAAATAGTTGGAAGAATCGATTGCGTGTTTTCTCTAAGAATTTCTTTCAGAAACTATGAATATTATGATATCTAGTATAATCAAAAGAAAATGGGATCTTACGTTCATTCCAGTTAAACTTTTCTTGAGGGTAATTCATGCCGATTCCAAGCAACGACTTCAAAGTGCACCAAATGTAACCTACAATATGGCCATCACCACATTTCTATGCCGTTTACAAATAACTAACCCAATTTGTTTTATTATTAGCCCAGTCGACTAAACCTTTTCACTACATAAGTAAGAGAATGCAAAACACACAAAAAAAATTACACCATCTTCCCGAGGGGAACCATGGGGTGATGCGGAGCATCGCGGAGTTTCCAACAACGTTCACGCGATGTGTGGTGACCAACGCAAGTTGAAGGAGAGGAGACTAGAGGAGGAGAGTTGCGCATGCGCGCGCGGTGTGAGTAGAAGCGAACGCACGCGAAGTGCACGCAGCTGGTAGAGAGAGAGAGCGGAGAGAGTAACGCGCAGCTGTTGGAGAGAGGGAAGGAGGAGAGTTGCGCATGCGTAGTGTGAGTGCGGACTGAACGCACGCGAAGTGCACGCAGCTGGTAGAGAGAGAGAGCGGAGAGAGTAACGCGCAGCTGTTGGAGAGAGGGAAGGAGGAGAGTTGCGCATGCGTAGTGTGAGTGCGGACTGAACGCACGCGAAGTGCACGCAGCTGGTAGAGAGAAAGAGAGCGGAGAGAGTAACGCGCAGCTGTTGGGGAGAGGGAAGGAGGAGAGTTGCGCATGCGTAGTGTGAGTGCGGACTACGACGCCGCGGGACATAGACCCGAGCAAGAGATGCTCCGCATCTAAAATCCAGGCTACAATTATCTGACACAAAATTATCCCGGACAAAACTGCGCACCGAGATGTATCTTAGAGGATATGATTGGATTCGGGCATCTTTCTAACGCGTCGTATCATTTCGCCCTAACCATGGTCGCTGTTGCCAGTAATAAAAATTATACAGAAGGCTAAAACGCTCATTGCAATACCACAACCCGTCCATCGGTGCAGATAGGGCTCTCGTAACGCGCGCTTAACTGGTTGAGCGCTCTCGCGTAGCGAGTTCTAATTGCACTCACTTCCGTGTAGCTGCGCTCTCGTGCAGCGCACTCTCCCGTCGGTGCTCCCGTATTGTGGGCTTTCGAGGCGCTCTTCTATAGGGAACACAATACACGTAATTGAACTAAGGTTTCTTCTAAAGCTCCTCACTGATCACTCACACAAAATGTTTTGAAGCAACTCTACAGGTGACTTCGATGGTGATGAGTGTGCACCTTGATTTTACGTCATCAAAAATACCTTAATAATGAGTTTCAGTCAAATGTATGCACTACTCAAGAAGAATAGGCTATAGATAGCTTGACATTTGTTGCTTCGCAATACGTTGGTAACTTTTTATATTGCTGATTTGAGGGAATTTGATATTGCTTTCGTGTCAGTTACAATTGTTTTCCTTTCCAATAAAAAATGAAATGCGTTTACAATTCTCTGTAATGCGAATGTAGAGCGCAGCTCTTAAGGAGGAGGAGGGAAGGGTACGGAGGGGAGGGTATGGCCCTCGTCCTCCTCCACTGCTTCCCCTTTCCTCCTCCTCCTTTCCTCTTCCTCTCCTCCTCTTGTTAAATTTACCCGCTAAATTTTCCCGTTGAATTTATCGGGAAATAATAACGCAAATTTTGCTTCTAAATTTAGCCTAAAATCTAGGGAAAAGTTTCGTTCAATTTCCCGGTAAATTAAACGGCGTAACTGCGCGCCTTGCATTATGGAACGTCCCAGTTTCCCAGCTAAGTTTAGCGGGAAATAGGATATGTGTTGAGGACCTGTGACGTCAATCTCCCACTAAATTTAGCTAGAAATCTTATTTGGTCTGTAGGTCACGTGACGTCGATTCCTCGCTAAATTTAGTAGGAAACTTAACCCGCTTCATTTAGTGGGAAATTTTTTCCGCTAAATCTGGTGGAAAAATTGCCCGGCTAAATTAGGCTGGAAAGTATTCACTAAATTTCAAGCTACATTTAGCGGATTTTTTTTTTTTTTTAATTTCCCACTAAATTTAGCGGGAACATTTCCCTTCTAAATTTAGAGGGAAACTTTTCGTTAAATTTGGAGTAAAATTTAGCGGGGAAATTTAACGGGAGGATGAGGGAGGGAAGAAAGGAAGAGAAAGGAAGGGGGGGCAGAGGAGGAAGAGAAGGAGGAGGGGCGGAGGAGAGGAAGAAGGGGGCACAGAGGAGGAGGAAGGGCATACCCTCTGAGAAGATTGTAGCGCTTCAAGACGGAGACGAGAGTAGGAACGAGACAACACAATGGCGCTATGTGTTAGCGCACTGTGTTGTCTCGTTTTTACTCTTGTTCCTGTCTTGAAGCGCTATCATGTTCTCAAAGTTTCAGCACCAACTCGCCCAGGAATCCGGATGGCATACCCTTCTCCTCAAAAGCTGCGCTCTGATTTCGCGTTTCAGGGAATTGTAAACGCCTTTCATTTTTTTTTATTTCAACAAAAGAGTAAGTTTTTTTTCTAAGAGGCAGCAGCCAGCACTGTTTATCCATTCGTTTTTTTTTACTCTACTCCCTTTTCTCCACATGGGAATGCTAAAAAAAAATGAAAGACATTTACAAATTTCTGTAATGCGATACTAGCTCATGAGGAGAAGGAGGGGAGCGTACAGAGGGAACGGTGTGCACCTCTACCCCCTCTGTATCATCGTACCTCCTCTCCTCCTATTCCTCCTCCTCTTTCCTCCTCCGCCTGTCCTCGTCCTTTCCTCCTCCTCTCCTCCTGCAACTAAATGTGTTCATGGGTGACGTGACACGAAGTCGTGGCGTCATGTTCCCCGCTAAATTTATTCGGTAAACTGAATCGGTCTTGAGGTCACGTAACGTCGATTTCCCCGCTAAATTTCGCGGGAAAACTTAACCCCCTTAAGGTAAAGGGGAAATATTTCCACTAAATTGAGCGGGGAAACATCCCATGATGCAACACGCGCGGTTACGCCGACGCCGACGACACTCAACCTGGAAAGGGGGGCCTAAGAGCTGCGCCCTAAAACAAAAAAAAAAAAAAAAAAAAATTGTGGAGGTCATTAGGTTGAAGGCGTTTCCTTATTTCAAGCTACCATTACGTTTTAACGACTTGCCGAAAAAAAGTAACAAGAACAGCTTATCGTCGGTTTCTGCTTTCGCAAAACAAAAGAGTTTAGATAAAAATGACTTTTATTGCCAAGGTTACTATTACTTCTTATAAATACCGTCTATAGTGTTTTTTTGTCGATCTGACAAAAACACAAGCTTACGACACTCGCTAGCACCAGGGAGGGAGGTTGTTTTTCTTTTGTTCCGTGATGAGTTGTGGCGCGCACTTTTGAGCTGTACGTGTTCCCAAATCGTTGCTGGAAATTCTACCCTACCGAGCCGTTAATACACCACGGTTTTTTTTGTATATATAGTAACGCAGCTTGGCCTAATAATAAGGAATGGGCTTTAGCAACGCGATAAACTTCTGGCAATGCATTTTTCTCAAATGCATTTTCGGGTGTCAGTGCTATGTCGCGTTCTATCTTATGACAGGAATTTCTATCAACGTATTCAAGAAGCGTCAGATAACGTGGTGATTACTATCCAGATTTCACACAAGGTTTGCAATGTTCGGTGAGAACCAGGTGTGTGCCCACGCAGAGGAATATAAGCACTTACAAATGCGCTCCATCCTGAGTCTACATCTTGCCCGAAGCCTTGCTTCCGGATGATAGCGGGTATGCCTTTTGGCCCTACAAAAAAAAAAAAAATCTTTACAAATTAGTCTAGATTATGCGATATGGTCCACGTTTTCCTTGTTTATTTTTCTTTTTGTAAGCGCAAATCTAAGATGGCCACGGCTCTTAGAAACATCAGCCGGTCGTTGGTATGCAGTTATGGTAATTTCTCTTTAATATGAGCACCTCCGATCCCTAAAATCCGTCCATAATGTTAGTTGTTTCTAACAACAAGACAGAGTTGCGCGTATTTGCAAAGTTCGTTACTGACGACTTTCTATATAAAGTTTAATATCCATATGAATGGGATTTGCATTACCAAGAATTCACTATATACGACATTGGTTGGGCTAGGAGTCACCGTAGATCATCTTATACAATATAGAACCTGCCGTTGGTTAAATGAGATAATTCGTACAAAATAAGTTCAGGCAGCCTAGCCGCATCTTGTTTACATATTAATTATGAAGACAGTGAGTGTGCAGGCGAGGTGGTGATGGAGATATTGTTTAACACCCAAAAATGTGAAGAGGAAAACGCAAGAAACTTTGAAGCCCGACGGAATAAAGCAGAAGGATTACGCCCCAAACTAAAGGTAATAATTTCTTTATCTCCTTCCTTATGTACGCATGATATCAGTATATAAGGAGATGGAGAAATAATTGAGTTGGATTAGTTTGAGACCCTCCCCTCCTATGTCTTTTTCTGCAATATAAGTTTGGGTTTTTTACTACACTATTTTTTTATAAATAATGAATAACGTTTTTTTACATACAATTCGACAGCGTTGAGGCCGACTCAAAATAAATTAAAATTGCTGAAATGCCTAATTTTACAGACATCAATCAGGGTGTGCGCAGTATATCGTAGATAGACATGTGCGCAATATTCTTTGTCACACATAGATAAGTATGCTAAAACCATTTATGCGTTCTGACATGGAACTTGGAACAGATATGGCATAGTTTTAAGGAAACTGCAAATAATCTTGAATCCACTTTCATGCGGATTTTCTCCGCATATTTGCAGACATGTACCGACGTGTAAGCAAATATTTCAGGCAAATGCTGTTACAATTGACAAAGAGTTATTAAATTAAATTTTAGACACATGTGACTGAGTCAACGAGTTTGAAACATTTTATTGTAGTTTATTACATAAACATTCTTATCTACAATATTTGTTACAATTTGTAAAGTACGGTACGTACCGCTCACCCGCACGCTTAGGCGCCGGGCGCTGATCGCGAGTTCTTTGGCGCATTTATGAGCCACATATCTCACAACTTGTAGAGATTAGGTGTGTTTAATTCGGTCGTGAGCTAGTTGAAAGGGTCTTCGGCAGCTCACTAAAACACCACTTGGTTGTCATTAGAATAAAAGAGAATTTGAAGTCGTTTATACACATTCATTGATTTTTTTAATTTGATTTCACTAAAACATTGTACACACTACTGACTATTTTTTCATTGCCAATTTTATTGGTTTCAGGATTTTAATTCTTTCCCCAGCGTAACATTGATGGAACAAACTCACCGAATAGGTCTAACGAGTACCTGTTCATAAAATATTGAAAGTTTTGAACATTTATACAATGACAACCTACAAAATGATGACCACACCTCCACAGTGAAATAATTGCCCCTAGGTGACGCTACATCTGCGTTTTTTACCATCTACTGATGAGGATGGTAGCCAGTGGTGGCAGTGGAGGATGTTCTCATCGGCATCCCTGCGACCGGTGTTTATTGTATTGCGCACAATCAAAGGTCCAGCGTACGTCAACATCACCGCTGACCAGTTTTTCTCCATTCATGGATTCCGTCTTCCCAAGCAGAACTGGAATGTTGCAACAGAACAACGCTTTCTGTCACAAAGCCAGAATTGTGATATTGTGTTTTGAAGACGATGATGATGAATCCTTGTTCATATTCTGCCCCCCCCCCCCCCCTCCCCCCCCCCCCGTATCTCCAAATATCAATCCCATTGAGCGAGAACAGCTTAGATGAGAAGGGTGCTAGTTCATAGCTCTCAAGCAGCGTCCTTTCGATCTAGAGAAATTGCGCTACCGGTGCTTATAAATATGGTGCTATCGTTCTCAGGCCACTTAACATAGACTGAAGAATCCTCGCCGCTTCTACGCGTACCCGGTAAATCAACGTGTTATTAAGTGGGTGGCTATAATGTGTTAGCTGATGAGGGTATGATAGAAACGGTTGACTCATTACACGCTAGATGGGTAGGGATGCACTTTTTTCAACATCGGAAATGCTATTATGTTGTGTTTAGCTTCTCTTTTTTTCAAATTTTTCTGTTACGTGCTTACTGTGGAAGCACAACAAATGAGCGGAGAAGTAAACAAAGAAGGCGACTTGTCAGGCGACTTTAGTTTTCAACAGGTTGTGCGGAGAGCCCATAGAAATCCTGATATAATCAAAAAGGGAGGAAAGAAATACCTTTTGCTTTTGTTATGCAGAACCAAATTTATAAAAAAAAAAATAATTTAATCAACTTAAATGATAAAATTACAAAAAAAAACCTTCATATCGTGAGTTCAATCGTGGTTTACTTGGTGGCCAAGAAGGACGTTAATAAAACTAATGAAAGCGGATTTAAACTATTAAGTGCTAGCTGATTCTTTTTACGAGCTATTCATCAAATAAAACCAGGAACGGATCACTTGCTTCACTTCGTTGCATATTTGTGCTACCCTTTGCTTTGTTTATCACATAAAATCCTAATTAGGAAAATCTTCGTGAACACTTGAAGTTTTTTGCTAATAATGACTAGCCTAGAAAAGAAAACCCACTTTTTAGCACATTTCTCAGTAAATCAGGCCTAAGTGCAGATTCAATTGCTGACGCGTTGACAGGGATTAGTTAGTGCGCCCTCCTAGATGGCAGAACACGAGGAAATATTCGCGCGATACTGAAGATCAAAATAAAATGAGTGACTCAGCCGTGGCTCTATGTCACATTTCAACGCGTGATTAATTGGAAATGTCAACCGCAGCAATGAGAGTCGAAGGTGCCAAGTGTAGAATCAATAACCCCATATATATTCCTCACATCTATTTGCATGTGGCTCTTACTCTCTGCGCCGTCCATGAATCAGACTTGCTCCACGGCCTCTGCTATCACCGCGGTGCATATTCTTTTGAGCTTTGTTTATTAAGCGATGTTTCTTTATCGTTTCTTCGCTTCTTGATGACTCGCTGAATAGGGAGGTCATTAGAGGCTACGTTGCATTTCTCCAAAAGGTTGATAATTAATCACTGGTGTTACGCGCTCCTGGTCATTTGTCGGAGCGTCGCTTCAATTCGCAAAGCCTATACATTTGTTGTACTTTGAAGTTGAGGAATACAAAGTGCCGAGTAAGCCTGAGCATGAAAACCACCTTTAAACAAATGCCTGCACGAAAGTTTTATTATATGCACGCCAAGCAGTTGCAAGCTGCGTAGCTCAATTAACTTCTTTTGAGCCTATACATACTCTTTTGAGCCTATATAGTACTCTTTTGAGCTTCCCCTGGGAGCCTAGAACATTCATCTCTTTAGTTCTGGAAGTATTCATTCTGAGCATGAACAAGAGAGTCCTCCAACGTCCTACAATCTTTTACTTACATAAAAAAAAGACAAGCGGTTGCGCGATATGAATCCCAGCCACCTGCTAGGCTTGCAGCGCACGTGGCAATATGCAAGGTTTTGTGCCAACATGCAAGAAAAGAGGTGACACCTTTTTACCGCAGACACTGCATGACCAAACCTCCTGTCGCTGACCGGCATGATTAGTGAAGTTATTGTTATTTGTGCTTCAGTTTTAATTACGAAGTAGTAAACATATGTACTTTATCGGAAGTGTGAGGGTTTAATGATGAGCAACATCCTAAGTCGTGCTTGAACATCCTGACACTCGCTATGCTGTAAGTGTATTGATTTTGACGTAGTTAGCTCGGACGAGAGGTAAAGAAGCTCCCTACCGGTTGCCATGGCCGTCGTTGTAATTAAAACATGCGCGCGTTCCTCGTAAGTCGACTTCTTAGTGCAGGGCTGCAGTTACTCGAACAGAGCAATATTCACCATTTGAATCTCACTACCCAGGAATCAATACGGTAAAAGAAGGCAATGGAGGAAACACGCTTTACGAGGAAAGGGTGCTGCACCCGAAGCAAAGCTATGCGTAGAGGCTAACTCCAACTACTGCCAACATTACTTAAAATATCGCCAAGCGTATTAAATAAAAAGGGAATCAGACATTATCACGTTCCTCCCCCCACTCCCCCCCCCCCCCAAAAAACAAATAGCGAAAAAACTAAATAGCAGTACTTTTTACCTGTTCAAAAATATATAAGTACATTAATACTTACTGATAATCGAAAGAAACACACCACTCATTGGGCTAAAAAGGAAGACGTCAATTTGTCATTACCACGAATGAGTCATTTCCTGTAGGCATAACCGTTTTCGAGTGTCTAGACTTGGACGTACAGAATTTCCCTATCATGCAAATGGTATGTTTGTGTGTAGAAGCACAGACTTGACAAAAATGCGAGTACTCGCTTCGATGAACTATCTGGTTGATGACACGAATATCTTTTCGATTTTGTACAGTAATATCCTTAGATAGAACGTACATCAATACGTAAAAACCAAATAGACTAACTTGTGGTGTACGCGTTCCCCTCCAAAGGTACCTAAATAAATTTCCTCGTTGCATCATCAAAAAAGTAACGAAAGTATGTTTCTCGTTCCTTCTCTCAGAAGTTAACAAGGTCACTTCTTTGTGAAGAAAAAACGTTACTAAATTCAAGTAACGCGTTGGTGGTAACACGCTATGTACGTGTCTGAAGAAAATACATGGGTAAATACTTTTTGCATGAATTTATTTTTTCTCACTCAACAGTAATATAACTAAAACAATGCCTACTTGTCGCTTTAGAAAAAAGCACAACCATACCGAAACGCGCCATGGCTAATTGCTAAAACGTGTATAGCCGTTATTGTGCTCCCGAAAACAAAAATATTATTACGTTATGTTATACTGTATCGTATTCTACTACATTGTGTTACAGTACAGTACATTACATCATATTATGAATTTTAAATTATGATATATTATATTAAACTATGTTATATTTTATTATAGAATAATATAGCACCGAGCAGCAACCCGATGTTTTAGAAATATTACTATAGCGTCCCTCCGTATGGGCTAGTCAGAAAGCACCACTTTTTACCGCATGACGCTCAAACGGATGACAGATGTGCGAGAATCCGAAGCGAGCACGACCGCGGAAAAACTCCCGACACAAAGAACCCAAATACAAGTTGGGCAAGACTGATCTCTTATGACGACAGTATAACGGAAGATGACGCAGATGACGGCGGAAAACGCGTGAAAGAGTCTTTGTCTAGTTTGCAGATCCAACAGAAATCACGCAAGCCGCAGAAAATTTCCCCCTGGTCCTAATGAAACAATTTGTTTTTTTGTGAGGCACTCTATCCTTCCGGGTAAAATGCTGGTGCGACGCACGCAAAGGAGCGGCGCGCGTGGAAATGTCGGAGGTGCGTTATTCTTCCGCAGGTTTGAAAGCCTTTTGAGGCATCTAGCGAAAGTACCCGTGACGGGCTGTCAAAGCGCAGTGTTTTTCTTTCCTTCTGCGACTGCTTTCAACGGTCGCATTTTTAATTGCTTCGTGAAAGGCTTCTATTGAAGCGAGGAGGACGGTCGAAAATACAATTTATGCAGGGAAGAAGCTGTGCTCTCATCAAAATAAACTGGATTACAAACGTTTCTTTTTCTAGTTTAGACGCATTTTGCTTTTTTGATGGTAAGGTAGAATTGTTTAGGAGCTCTATAAAGCAGGTTACACTTGCGCTATGAAAGGAGCACCGCGCGACAAATAGCATGGTGTACCCCTGGGCGATACACTCTAAGGAATAGCGGTGTATAGGGGTACACCCCTGGTACCCTATCTAACCCCCCAAAACAACAATTCGACGTTCAATCCACACACGTCGAACCAAGGACACCAAATTTTAGGAACGGCTTGATACTCGACCGATACAACTTATTAAAATAGCTAATGTACGCAATAAACGCTACAGTAAGACAATCAATGCTTTTTGCCCCTGCTGCAAAACCTCAGTGGTTTTTTTTCTAGTGTTTGATACGAACATTAGCTATTTGGTACATTATATCAACAGCTATCAAGACGCTCGTAAAAGTTGGTGTCGCCAGCTGGACGTCTGTGGACTAAACGTCCAAATGTAGCTTTGGGGTGTTGCATATGGGGCAAGGGGTGTACCCCTATACGCCCTCTAGTTCTAACAGTCTACGGGGTGGTATTTGTTGATCCAAGACAGGCTTGCCAACGCCCGTCGCGGGACGCGCATAGTTTCTTAGCCACCATTGGCAACAAACATAGAACCACCGGTAGGGCTTTGTTTTAGAATACACTAGTTTCGCCCATCAAACATAAGTTTAAATACTCAGTTTAAAACTAAAGTAAGCAAAACCGGCGCATACGTTTTTGTTCTACAATCACATTACTATTTAGGCAATAAGGTTGAAGTAAGAGTTTCCGAAACATGCATGTTGACAACGCCAGAAACTCTGTTTTTATTTATTTATTCTACTCAATCAGGCAATCAAGCCGCCATAAAAAAGAAAATATAAAAGTAATTCCACGAAATGCTAGCTGTGTGGATTCTATAAACATTCCTTCGAAGATTCAAATGCCACGTGCTCAAATTCGCTATGACGAGTGGGAGAGAAAAAGAGACACCATAACTTATGAACCCTTGGACGCCACTACACAATTCTTGACATAGAAACCCAGACTCAACATAAAAGCCTAGCGCTAATTGCTTGTATTACACGCGACCTGCTTTTATTACAGTCACATAGAGCTTTCGTTCGAAAGTACGCAGATATATTATATTCAATTTGCGCCAAGGAACTAGGTCACGGTATTAAACAATTGTTAGGCTTCATGCATATGACATTCATAGCGTCCTCGATTTTCCGCACCGGTGCGCACCGGGCAACCGAGGTGCGCCCCGTCGTCTTCGATCGAGTGCACCAGTGCGCGCGGACGTCAGCGCTAAACGGAGCGCACCCTCCCGGTGCACCTTTTCGCTGCCCTAACGAGCACCAAAAGAATGGACGGTGCGCCGGGGTGCAGTCCCATCAGGCATTGCGGCAATGAGTGGGAATCGAGAAGATGGCGGGAAACGCAGACGCGTCGTATATCGAGAGGGCGACCTTGCAAAAACAAACCGTCCTCGCATCGACGCTCGATGAATTTCTCAGGTTTTCTCACAGCGAGGCTACGTACCATTGCCGCGAGTACCGCTGATTGCTGTGGTGGCAAGGAGCTCCCGAAAATTATGTACTTTGTAGAAAAGGTTGCGACGCGTTGGGGTGACACCGAAGTGCGGCTATTATCTTGTGGTGCTCTTTCTTGACCCAGCAATAATGGGGAACATATGTACGTGAAGTTGTGGTGCGCTTCGTGAACCTATCGACCGTCATTTTCACGGTGTTCAATTGTGTGGACACGCTAAATCCTTTAGTAGAAAAAGAGAAAATTTTGGCAACAGACGGGCACTGCGCGCGGACGGGCGCAAGAAAAAACGAACGAAACGCGAGTTGACACGCCGTGGCTCCCGCCGCGGAGCAGCGACCCGGGTGATATCTGCTCTCGATGTTGCACAGATTTCGGACTTATACCACCGAGAGCGTTCTGCACTCTTTTTGTTTTAGGGCACTTATAGTGCGAGTTGATCGAAGATGCTATTGAATTAGCACTGTGGCAAAGTGTTACCACTCGCTTTAAGAAAATAATTCGCATTAGGCGAAATACCTATTGATGCAGCCCAACACATTAACCCAGCAAGAAGGACATTTAAAACCACTTACAAGACACGTTCCCAAGCAGCACATAAACGTGAAGAAAACGTCGAAAGAACGTCGAAGACGTCTGTAACGTGACGTCGTACAGTGTCGAAGGTCCGGACGTTACCTTCCTTCGTCGTCGATGAAACCTTTAAATGTCCGCGAGAAAAGGTGCACGGGAGGTCGAGAAAACGTTCCCCATGACGTTTGTCACACGTCACATGCAAGTCTCAGTGGGTCGTTGCGTCCTCCCTCGACGTGTATGATACGTGTGTTTACGACATCTAGAGTACCAACGACGTTCATAGAACGTCGAGACAACATTCCAAATTACGTTCCCTAGGCGCCGTGGGGAAGACGTTGTGTCCACCCCCCCCCCCCCCCCCAACTAAAGAAAAAAAAAAGTTACTTTTCGAGTATTATTGCGAAGGCAAGTTGCTCTCATGCAAGTACGAAGGAAGTAACTGAAACACAGGTTTGGTACGAACTGTTTATTTTAGCATGTTCAGAAACGAGACGCAATACGGAGCGCCGCCGAAAGACGTCTCTGGATGTGCCAGCCAGAAGTATATAAAACAAACAAATTCACGTAAAGGAATGAACAACGGACGATGTCACGCTGCGCGGAATGTTCCACCGCTTACCTTGTTCTGCTTCTGATTAATCCGATGAGGCGCGTGCTTTACCCGCCCCATCGCACATAGCTGGTACTCTCGCTGCGTGCACGGGAATGGATTCAGAAGTGGGATCCCGTCCGCTGAGCGTTCTTGACTGGGATCGTCAGAGGCGTCTGAAGAGCCTTGATTGGAGACTGGAATTGACGCGCCATTTTCTGCACTGCCCCTTCTTTTCTGGGGGGCGTCATTCATATCCTCACAGGCACCTTGATCCGAGCAGTAATACGATTCAACGTGTGAAGCTACATGGCCTTGAAAAAGGTCCACGAGCCGTGACTGAACACGACGGCGTTTTGGGCGATCACCGACTTCTTCCTAGGGGCGACTTCAGCGACTCAGTCTGGACAGCATTATAGAGAAATCGAATCGCTGCACTTCCACTGTATGCAGACTCGAAAAAAATCACGGCGACAAGCAGCCTGCCTCGTAGACCCCGTAGACGTGACTTTCGGAAGAAGCTGGACCGGGTTATACCCAGAGCTGTTCTCTCTGGGCCAACCTAGAATTCAGTGAAAAATTTTAGTAACGACTGAGAAAAAACGTGCACCCGGAACTAACGCTTGTCGATTGTTCGTCGCCACTATCTTCTCCCACTTTTCTCTCTCGCTCTTTTCTTGCCGAGTTTCCCGATGCATCGCATGGGGCTCTATGGAGATGCCACTAGCATCTCTTCTGTCTGCCTTTCCCCCTCTTTTTCACGCCGCGTTGGCGCCGGCTGTTTTTTTTTTTTTTTTTTTTTTTTGCCGACACGTAGGTGCGGGCGGGACTTGAACGGTTTTGGACCGTCATCTGGGGCATTAAACGGTTGCATCATGAGTGCCAATCTACACAAACTGTTGACAGCGTCTACCGAATTTCGTCATTGCCGGGCATTTATTTTTTGGAGTAGAGTTCAAAAATGCGCAAGTGTGCAGTGAAATTGTTCTCCGATATGGTGTGTGCCGGCGTGCGATTTCTGTTTGGGTACGTCATCAGTGCCAAAGAAAGCAAGATCTGTTTTGACAGTCACGTAACAAGACTGCGCACCGATCTACCGAAAGCGCTCATGTGCTTGAAGTTGGTGTTGTGGACGAACTGTGATGTTGATGTGAATTTTGTGGTTGTGCGCAAGTGAGCATTGGTAACAAAACACCAAGAGAAATTGCCGAACCTTAAAACAATGCCAGGTGGTCGTGGAGCAGTATGGATGCTCCCTTGGAAATGATGCATGCCTGAAATCACCTGGAGAGGAGATAGTGTGGTGACGCGCCTGTGGCGCTTCCAGGACCTAAGGAAGACGAGAACGCGCGTGCAAAAAACAAGAATGGCACAATTCGATCCGTTCTAGACGCCATGGGCTTCACTTCGCAAATCAGAACCGTAACAATATTTTAAACAAACCAAAGTATAACAAGCACATGTAAATTGAATGATATTCCCAACATGCCTTCATATTTTTTTTTCTTTCACTGTATATTGAGTTTTGTATATGCCATCCCTTGCGTAATCCCTTGTGCAATTGATAGAATCTATAAATAAATAACTTAATGTATAAATAAATAAATTCCTGAAGCTCTCAAAAATTAAGCTATACGTGATTTACGGCTGGGGATGGAGCTGGAAAAGATAAAAAAACACAAAACAAAGGTTGTGGCATGACATCGCCAGGGCGTCAATGACAGTAAAATGGAACGTAATTTAAATATGTCCTCAACGTTGAACAAAACGTGATTGGTCGACGTTGCCAGTACGTACTGTATGACGTTTACGACAGTTAGGTGTGAACGCGACGTCCGTGAAACGTCACTGACGGGAAAATAATGTAACGTCACTAAGGACTTCATTTTAACGTCGAAGAAACGTGAGTGTTCGACGGTGCTAAAACGCCTTGTCTTGACGACGTGGCGACGATGACGACGTAGAAGTTGAAACATGACGTCGCCAGCACGTCACGGACAGGACGATAATGGAACGACATTTATGAACTTCACTTCAACGGCAAAGAAACGTGAGCGTTGGACGTTTCCTGAACGTCGTGCCTCGACGTCGTGGGAACGTTGACGACGTTTGAGTTGAAATACAACGTCGTCACAACGTCCATGATTGGACTATAATGGAACGTTATATAAGGACGTCACCTTAACGTCGAAAAAACGTCGTCGAAGTCACGCGGGACGTCACGGACGTCAGGGACCTTTTTTCGACGTTTCCGCGACGTTTTGTGCTGCTTGGGTTTTTTGACACCCGCCGGCATCGAATGGCTGTCTAAACGAACCTAATGACGCAAAAGGTCTGTCCGGTACAAAGGGCATTCTTTCTTTATTGCTCGTGTTTACTCTTTCATTCGCTGTGGCGTTAACATTCTGGCGACCTGATTCCCCACCTTAAACTCACAACGACAAAGCAACAAAGCAACCTCGGAATCGTATAGCGCCGCTTCTCGGTATCGTCGTCGTTGTTATGTCGACGTGCGGGTCACTAGTTGAGATGCTAACTTCAAAACATCTACATTGCCATTCACGGGGGCTACAGATAACTTTGCAGACTACTAGAATATTCAAGCAAGAGCGTTCGAGCCGTACACTGCACGTAACCCAGGCCGAACAAATCAAACAAGCAGTCGCCATCTTGTTTTTCGCCGTTCGAGTTGATGCTCACGCACAGCGTTTTGTAAAAGGACCAGATCCGAGTGACGCGGCATCACGAGCAGCGCATACGCCGCAGTCGTATCGGGACGCCAACGAAAGTTGCCATGGAAACTGCCACACTTCCCCCGTTATAATCGCTCATGTATCACCTCCTTAGCTTGGTACACCGGTTATTTTTTGTTTCTCTTGACTAGCACACAATTGGGTGAACGCACGGTCCAAGTATAAAACTCATGGTCGGTAACGTTCAATGGCCTTCACTCGTAGTACAAAAACCCTGACATTAAGAAGTCGTGAATCCGAAATTTACGTGCCCGATACTGTTATAGGATTCAATAAATATATATTTCTACCAGAGTGCGGACTAATTTGCGGTAGAGCAAATCAATCTAGAATAAGCTGAATCTGACACCATGATATTAGAAGATCTAGTAAACGCGCTTTGAACACATCTGGTATCGGTAATACGAACTGTTTGGATATAAAATAGTGTAATTTCACTGAAACAGAAATCACGCAAAGCGGTATGACGAATAGAACTACGCAGTTCACATTCCATATTTATTATATTTATTGGCTGCGCTAATGACAAACATTCAGATGTTTTTTGTTACTATATTTTAATAATTCTTTCGCATTTTATTTGCATAAAAAATGCCAGTAGTTTTTCAGCAAGCAAATTGGTGGGTGTATGTTTATACAGCCGGAAGTTAGTTTGCCTCAGTGGGCGCCTGGCGTCTCAGGTGTAGATGAGCAATTCAGCCAGTTAGTAGTTTTTCGGCAATGTTCTGTAAAGTACAGGCCGAGTAGTTTTCATGTCGACATATGTAGCCAAAAACTAGAACGAGTAAAACAACTGATTTATATTTAAATGTACAAGCCTAAAATAAATGAAAATTTGAATAAATATTAAGGAAAATATCATCGTGACACAGTAGTTTAGGGATATATCAACCTTTTTCTTCGGAACTTCTAACTTTTTCAAATAACACCCGGGAGCAGGAACGCTAGGTTCACAAGACATACCAGGGTGATTTCAGATAAAATCAACCAGAGGGTGGCTGGTCGACATTTTTAACTCAACTGATTTTTTTTATTTGCTATTGACTAGTGTCTGGTATAAACGAATCCACACTTTGTTTTGAGCAGAAAAAATATCTGGGGACAGGAAATATTGTAAGGCATAAAGAGGTGGACAGTTGAATTAACGCGCACTAATGGAGGGGGCACGTTTGAGAGTGAATACCTAAAATGATAACATTAGGAGAATGCTAATACGTTTTAGACGCAAACTATGGGTACAGCTTGCTTGTAAGGTAAGTAATGACAAATGTCAAATATTGGAGGCCTCTATTCCATGAAATAATTTGATCACTACTATATAATTTGCAGATAGTATTCTACTTTAATTTGGCTATTATTAAAAAAAAAATAAGGTATCTGTGTGATAAGATATTTGGGATATATTTAGGCAACCATGGGGAAAAAATCAGACAACAAAAAATTCCGATGCGAATAAAAAGAAAACACCACCTTCGCTTTTTTTTAAATTTGGGTACCCTGTTATACTCTATTTCGGCATTCATTTCTATTAAAAACATGTTGCATTAGTTTATTGAGAAAGAAGAAACAACACCGCAAAGTAGAGTCCTTTTACAAAGCCTACACTTAGCAGTGCCCTATTCCAGAAGTTACTCTGAACTCCAGTTTCATGAAACTAACACACATATATTATATATTTTTATTCAGATCACGCCATTGATAACTATATAAATCATTCCCACACTAAAATTGAGAAGAAACTACTGTGTACAAAGAGCTATCATATTACGAACTAGTGATCCGAGAAAAGATCCTGCAGCCATCGGCCACTGGGAACTTTGTTTACTTTATTTTCCTACGGCACTATATGCTCCTCTCTTTTGCCCCCTCTCTCTCTCTCTCTCTCTCTCTCTCTCTTATATATATCCCTGAGTTATATCTAGCATAAAAAGATATTCAAGCATTCCCTTTTTGCGTGATAGTGTTCTGTAGCTAGCAACAATCATTTTATCGCGAAGATCACGATTATGGCGCAATAGTTGAGAGAAGTAGCAGGCGACACTCGTCTCTAGTTCTGGAAAAACGGGCGATACAATCTTTTTTGCATTTCCCCGCTCGCTGTCAAGGATAAGGGTGTTCGCTTCAACCAGCAAAATATGGCTGCCCGTGCCTGTTCACTGAGCAGTCGCACCTGTCGCCGTCCCACTCGCTGGCTTCGAGGGCGATAATATCAGGCACAAAGAGGCACACCGACAGAGAGCAGAACCCCCAAATACTCGAGCCCCGCCTAAATACAATAGAGCGTAAACACTGCCGCCATTTTAACCTAGGAAAGGTTAACATGGCGACAGTGTTTACGTTTTAGGAAGGAAAAGCATGTCGTGTCCTGGCATGCCATGGGAACCTGTCTGCTGCCTAAAAGTACTTCGCGAAAGACGATCTACAATGTTCGCGCCAAGATCCCAACCAGAAGGACGTTATATCTGTCATGCTCGACGGAGAGAAAACGTTCGTGCCAAAGCGCTTGCTGACGCACTTAATCCGAGAGGCGTTTCCTGTATACAAAGACAAGCATCCTGGTTCCGGCGTTGGGCTAACGAATTTTCATTCCTTGCTCCCTAAATGAGTCAAATGTATTCCACACCAGGAAGTGTGCGTTTGTGTGCGCTGCGCCAATTATTACCTTTGTAATGCCGCTGTAGAAAGCGTTACAGGCTCAACGTTCAACACTGGTGAAATGAACTCAGCATTTCTGTGCGACCCACTAACAAGTCTGTGTCTTTAAGGAGACTGTGATCACTGCCCAAAAGGCCAGTATCTTATACTCGAGGAACTTCATATCCCAGAGGATGAAGAGATTGTGCTTACAGCATGGGTGTCCGAAGTCGTTCAAGTAATGGTTGAAAGTTGGGTATTTGGAACTATATCTGACAATCGCAAGATAAAGCGATGTGCGATGAAAAACAGCTGCATGCAACGCGGGAGCATTGTCTTTCATTTTTACTTTGCTGAAAACTCAATCATTGTGCTTTCAGACAAAGTTAAAGCATACCACTGAAGAAAAAAAAGTTACGATATTTATATGTGTAGTGACGACAAGAAAATCTACAAACAGCGTTGCTATCATCAGTGAGGACCTGTGTGACGACGTCGC
Organism: Ixodes persulcatus; assembly: GCA_013358835.2. Lineage (NCBI taxonomy): Eukaryota > Metazoa > Arthropoda > Arachnida > Ixodida > Ixodidae > Ixodes > Ixodes persulcatus. The sequence continues at coordinate 885,452 of JABSTQ010009675.1, read as the reverse complement.
TCTCACGTGCTTGGCTCTAGAAAAAGTGAAAGAGTGGGTTGAAGACAATGTTGCGGTATACCCGCACGTGACGTACGTAAGTGACGGGGCCGCCAGTCATTTTAAGAATCGCTACCAGTTTCACCAGTTTGCGCAGAACGATTGCTCACAAGCCCAGTGGTTATTTTCTGCATCTGGACATGGGAAAAATGCTTGTGACGGAGTTGGCGGACTCGTGAAGCACCAGGCCACGCTAAACAACCTGAGAGGAAGTTCAATAAACAACATTCAGACGGCCAGGACAATGGTGAGTGTTCTATCCGAGAAACTGAAAGGTGTACACCTTCTGTATCAGGACAAAAATAAAGTTCGGTATCGTGAAAAAAAAAAAAGAGTGGCTGACGGTGCGCACCTTTCCTGGCATTCAGTCTTGGCACGCGTGGCGGCAGTGTAATCATCAACATAAGGAACCTGTGACATATATGTAGATCGGACAGTCAGATTTGGTTAGAAGAAACTTTAATAAATGGGTACATCGAGGAAAGCCTTAGAGTAAAGAGCCGAATTTAATGCCCCAAGGACTGCTCATTTTGAATGCAGGGACATCTTATTTATCACAGTCTTCTTCGCGGCGTATTTAACCTACTATTTTACTTGGTGATAGCTTATAATATTTATGTGATCACCCTATGAGAATCACGAAATGTTATCTTCGAGCAGGATAAAATATCTCGATTGCCACGATCCATTCGTACACCGAGAGTATCGAAGCTCTTACATTCCGGTGTGGTGGCACCGCTCACCTGAAATGGTTTGTCCTCGGAAATACATAACTAACCTAAACAATTTTAGTAGTCTATCTTTATTTTTGTGTGTGAAAACAAAGTTGTTTCTTTTATTTTAAATATAAATTATACCGGAAGTAAAAATTCACACTGCATCATCTTTTTTCGAATCATTAGTCTCTAATATGATGCCTCTTGGTACGCCGAATGTAAAATGCTGTATATAGTTTTTCCTCACTTTTACTGTGTGAACAATTGCTCTTGTTGTCAATGAACTCATCTGAATAAAAATATAAGAAATATGTCTGTTAGTTTCCTGAAACTGAAACTCAGAGTCACTTCTCGTATAGGGCACTGCTAAGTGTAGGCTTTGAAAAAACACCCTACTTTGTTGAGTTTTCTCTTCCTTCTCACTAAAAAAATGGAACCTGTTTTAATAGCAATGAACACCGAAATAGAGTATGACAGGGTACAAATATTTAAAAAAAAAAATCGGAGGTGGTGTTTTTTTTTTTTATTAGCATCGTAATTTTTCGTTGTTTAATTTTTTTCCAAGTTTGTCTAAATATGTCCCGACTATCGTCTCACTCAGACACCTTATTTATTTTTTATATAATAGCCATATATAAGTAGAACACTACCTGCAATTTATATGATAATGATTAAATTATTTCATAAGATACAGTCCCTCCAAATTTTGACTTTTGTCGTTCGAGCAGGCATGATTGGCCATTTTTAGAAAAATAAATAAAATCTAAATAAACATTTTTATTTTATATTACAAGCAAGCTGTACTCATAATTTGCGTCTGAAAAGTATTAGTATTCTTCTAATGTTAACGTGTTAGTCATTCACTCTCAAACGTGCCCCCTCCATCAGTGCGCATTATTGCAACTATCCACCAATTCATGCCTTACGATTTTTCCTGTCCCCAAATACCTTTTCTGGTCAAAAACTAAGTGTGGATTCGTTTATACCAGACACTAGAAATAGCATATAAAGGCATCAGTTGATATAAAAATGTCGGCCAGTTATCTGAAATCACCCACGAACAAAAATACTGCACATACGCCTATTAGGGTGCTTCAGCATATCATTCAAATATTTTCACATATAACAACGGGTATTTTGCCGACACCGTTGCGCATGCATTGCATTTTTATCCGTTAATGTTATCAAAGATACAAGAACAACGTACAAAAAAACTTTCTATTACCATGGGATTAACTCAAGACAGGCGAACGAAAAAGTAAAAACAAAAACAATTATTCTTCGGTGTCTAAAAAAGAGACGAAAAACGCCACAAAATTTGCTATCTCGGGTTATTGTCATTTTTGTAAACTTACATCAAGCCGCCCGCACACAAACTGTATTTTCATACCCTTCTTATTTGTTAGTGATGCGCTCATTTATTATCTTTAATGACAGATGTTTTGCTATTTATTTCGGCTCTGCGTGAGCGCTCTATAGAGCAGGCTTGGCTAAACCGCGGCTTCAAAACCTCATGCGGCTCTTCGGGAGCCAAAGTGCGTTCAGCGGCTCCCTGGCAACGCAACCCCCTCCCTCCTACCCCACCCACACACACACGGAGAAAAATTGGCAGGTTGTGTTTTGTCAGATTCGTACCATAATATCATCAGACGATGTCATTGTTGTACGAATAGGACCTCATAATAGAAAAAAAAAACATACTGAGTAATCGCTTTATGAGTGGAATTAGCCGCGGCCGCCAACTGAGACGACACAAAAATGTTTTCAATATGCCACGTTCCTTTGTTACGGCGACTCCACTTAAAATTGTTCCGTTTTATGGCTTTTCGCATATGTCCGTCTAGCGATCCCTGGTGTAGAGCGACGCGGTGTTTACGAATCTTCGTTTTACCACAGAAATATTAAACACCGCGCATTAAGAAAAAAAGAAAACGCGAAGTGAAGCGTTTTTGCATTCGCCACGCACACAACGGCGCCTCCACAGCGGAGAAAAATCAGAGCCACGCGTTGGTGTATATATTTACCAGAGCTGAAATTATGCAGGAGGGCCGCAGTGTTCAAGCAACCGGCTCGGCCAGCAGACTCGGAAGCACGAAAGGGTTTGCTAGAATAAACGCGATCCTACCACGAGACAGAATTCGATTGCATGGCGGACGCTAACCGTACCAGTCTCGCTTCGCGTTGAAGGGCCTCCGCTTAGCATAAAAAATTCAATAGCCGGTGGTCAAGTTCCGCCAGCAAGCAACCACGATCTCTTATGCACGCAAATGGTTGAGGTGTGCGAGATATCGTTCCTCGCTCGGGGAAACCGCTATGGCTAGGACTAGACGCATCTGTGCAGCCTTCTAAGCTCTTGTTCTCCGTTCATGTATGCATCATATACCGGCAGGTGCCTCTGAATTCAGGAGAATAATGTCGGTTTGCTTCTTACATCCCTTTCGCTAAATATCTGTCTCTGTGACTATCGCAATTTTCACTGCAGCCTTTTGATGCAGTGCATTTTCACGGCAACTTTTTACTAAGTATACGACACTGTGACTATTGATAATTTGGCTGGAGCCGTTTGGTGCTGACCTACAAAGCTGTTTATCCCAAAAGTTGAAAAAAACAGTTGTTAAGCAAAGTTTGCACGAACTTTGCTGGAGTCAGGGAATTCGCTTAAACGCTTTCGCGTGCAGCTAATGTTTTCATTTATAAGAACTTATTTTTTTTTCTGGATAAGTTTCTTTGAGAGTCCTAGATTTTTTTTTATTTACATTTTTATGTCAGCCGTGAGTTAAATTTTAGAGCTATGTCCAATTATTATTCGGTGGCCGTCTGCGCCTGACAAGATGAGTATATCTACATGCTTCTTTTCTTAAATGGCTAGAGCAGCGCACAGCCATAGCCGCGTAGCCATTTAATAGCCGTGATGCAAAAAAGTACGCGAGCTGAATTCTTTACCTTTAATTCTACGCCCGAAACTTTGTGCCATGGTTTCACAACAGCAAACATTTGTAAACCAAACCCCTAGCAAGCACCTTTACATGGGGTTGACTTCATTTTAAGCCATTCTGGTATCTGTAGGTCGTAAGTCTTGCGTTTGATGCTTGTCAGCAAAGGTTGCAAACCTGTAACTTAATTTAAATCAGGGGTCAGCAATAATAAATTAATACAAATATTAATGATCCTTTATTTGTATCAAGCCCCAGAACAACCTACTGGTTATAGTGTGGTTGCATATAAAAAGTTAAAAACGAGAAAATAAAAGATTTCACAAGTAAGAAACCAAAAATATGCACATCAAGTAATCATTTGAACTCCGCAAAACTTAAAACAAAACATATCTACATGAGTCGGGACTTCATTTAAACCAGTAATCATGTTTACCGTGCATTCTAACGTAATACCTCCGCTTGGGCTGCACTTGGTGTTCGGGAATTGATTTGGAAGAACGGTTAGATGTACACAATTTTCTTTTTATTTCAGTTTATATATACTTTCTTAAGTCGTAGAAGCTACACTACTGCTACATGTTTACTTGAGTTGAAAGGTTAGAGGAACATTAGATACCAAAATAATCGTCACGATAATTCTCAATATTAATAAAATATGTTTATTGACGTGTTTTTTTTTAATTTTTTTTGTAAAAATGAACAAACTGATTTAATTAGAAACTTCCTGAGCTTCGTCAAAAACCATTAATCAAGCAAATGTTCAGAGGACCGTAGAGCGCGTGTAAGGTGCGGGCGGGGGCTAAAGCTACCACTCGTGCGAAGGCCCAGGACTGGAGGTACTAACACGCAGATATTAGCGAGTTTTAGTAGACCGTGTTTCCCGCTCCGCTAAGCCCCTCCGCTACCCGGAACTCTACAGTCAAGGCCATCGGCGCGCAGGCGCAGTGGCGGTTTCTTCGTAGCGGAGGGCTAGAGGAGGGGGAAACACGGTCTACTAAAACTCCCTAATGAGAGCACGGTGCCGTTACCATCCGTGTGGTAGCTCTGCCAGCCTTGGGCCTAATTGGACGATGTTTTATTTTAAGGCACCACCGCGCCCTCCACGCGCTCCAATTCTCTGTGCATTCAATAGTATTTTGCAAAAAACAAATAAAGAACAGCCTTCCGATGAACCTGCCAATAAGTTCCTGTTACGTTTATTGTAAAAATCACATAACTTAAAATACGTTTGCATACACATATTATATGTATATGCTGTGATTTGTTTATCGGACTAATCATAAAGAAATGTTGGCTTTTGAAGAGAACTTGTACCGATGTCCGTGTATTAATGTAGACATGGCTGCGTGCTAAAGGTTAGGACGCAGTTCAAAATAACATACTAGTAAGTCAACTTATTGCGAATAAAACGAGCTTCTTTGTTAGAAATAGAAGGTATTTTGAGCACAAAGTGGCACCAAAGCATCTGCGCTAGTGCATTGGTTGAAATTCAATGACTGCATTTGGTACATGATGATGAAACGCATCTCAGACGTCTCTTGTAGCAGCTGCTCATTGTTGTTGGTCTTTTAGCCGAAACAACGAGCACTTATTAATAAGCCATACGAGCCGCAGCGGAGCGCTACGGGCAGTCACCATCCTAGTGGTTCGTAAAAGAAGCGTCGGCAAACACGGCGAGCAGATGAGGAGACAGCTGGCATGACGGCGTCCCAGTTTTAGTCGTCTCAATGGACCTTTTCTGAGAAGTGTTCTGCGCACGCGCGAGCACTCGATGCCAAGCGGCGGAAGTCGGCACTAGAAATCGAGGAAATTCGGAAGGAGGCAGTGGATCAGCGAGTAGAACACGTAATTGCAACATATATATAATTGTGTTACACAAAAAAAGAAAGTGGACGGAAAGAAAAACATGACGTTTGGGTGGATGCCACAGATCCCCCTCTTTAGAGTCGCGTTGGGCACGCGCCGCTGCTCGGAGAGCCAAGAAACTGGTAGCGTAGCTCCCATTATCGATTGGCACCGCAGGTAGGTCACTTTCTCGATTTTTAGTTCGTGCAGCCACCGCCTGGTGCCGTCGGTATGAGAAAAAGGTCCATTGTCCACTGACTGGCCGTCAGCAGAGCAACTGCCGTGGCAGAATATCCGCGCGCAGCTGCTCAGGGCTTTGGCAATGTGGAGGCCTACCAATCAATGCTACAAGATCTAAATCAATTGACAAGCTTCCTTAAATGCCTGGTGCCGCGTCGTCGCGCTTTTGTACGATAGAGACCGCTACGCTATCAGCCCGCCCTATGAATGAAAGCGACGGAGCCGGTGCAGTGTTCAACTTCACTATCCTGCAAGGAAAGTTATTATATTGTGCTTTTGATGTTCAACATAGAGTGTGGGCAGAAGTCTTCGCAAAACGAGCGTCGTTTGAAAATAGCGTTGCGGAATGGCCACCTCCATTCCAGTCCAGTTTCATTCCGGGGTATTATAGTCTCTGACAATTCAATTACTTTCAACTCCTCGGAATGTTGGTACCGAGCCCATTCCCACTCTGGAATGGCTGAACTCCACCATTCCATACCTCTACTTGCTAAACGCAAAAAAAATGGTCATTGACTGCCACATGTATAACTGAATAAAGGCAGCAAAAAGCTGCTGACGTTATCAAACGCGGATACGACCGCAAAACTACACACTAAAAAAGGGGTGTAGCCCTTACACTCCTTGTCAGATATACAACACCACTCAACTTCAGTTGGACGTACAGCGCACTGACGTACAGCGACGCTACGAACTTTCACGAGTGGCTTGAAAGCCGAGTTGTACAACTTATTCAAATAGCCTAAAAGTAAGAGAAACTGACTGTAAAACGTGTAATTGGGGGTTTCTTGGCCTTACTGTGAAACCTGCGTGTTTTTGTATGTGCTTTTTGATGCGTATTTTAGCTGTTAAGTATCTTTATCGCAACGTAATCAAGCCACTCGTAAAAGTTGGGGCCGTCAGTTTGACGTTAGTGCGCTGTATGGCGATCAAAGTTTTGGGGTGTCGTATAAGTGACAAGGGGTCTAAGGGCTAGATATATTTTTTTTTTAGAGTGTATGAAGAAGCTTCCTCAAAGCACTCATTCTCCTTATCCGAAGGGTAGTCGCACAAGGAGCTTCGTGGTACTCGATGTCACTGCAGACACCGATCGCGCGATTAAGCCTAAGAGGCTTGCAAGTCGCAAGAGATGCCAAAAAAACATACATTTTATTGTTACATGGGTAGCGTGCTGTTTGTTTGATCAGGCCTTAAGCATGTCTAGTTCGTGTGCAACGCAAGAATAAGCTATCTTGCTCTCTGGTTCGAATACGTGCAGAAGAGCACCACTAGTGCACTATTAGAGCGACGCCGCTTATTTCCGCCCCGAATCTCTATGCACCGCGGCCAGGACAGAACATTGCTGACAAAGTGCAACCGGTATACGGCCTCAGCACAAGGGAGTGTAGTACCATATTATAGAACCTGCCTTAAAACTTTAACTTTTACGTGTACTGTGTGATTTTTGTGATTACTTCACATCTTTAATCCAATTCTTGATTTGTGTTCCACGCAAACACTAGAAGAACCATTGGGTTACAATTACAGAGTCGAAACGGTCATTATTTCGGTTCGGTTCGGTTTTGGACTCAGTGACTTTGCATTTTGTTCTGGTTCGGTTCTGGTTCAGCGATGGTTTTGAAATAATGGTTTGGTTACCGGAACAGCCAAAACGTTCAATACGGCATCATCTGCAGTAAAAAGAAAAGAGAAAAATAAATAGCTCATCAGAAGTAGTGCTGTGGAAAGGAGGACAGCAAAAAAAAATATATCCTTATTTTAGCACTATTTCTTTATATCCTCAATCACTATTGTATGAAAAATACGCGGTTAAACAAGCGCGTGGTAACAGTACCAAAGTACAGTACTCGCATCTGGAGGCAGTCAGCGAGCACACACAGTGACACCGTGACGGTAGCCACGCACCGTACTCGCAAACTATTAGACAAATCAAATTTGTAGTTGCATGTTTGAAAAGCAGGAGTTTAGTCTGCGAGAGTATAGTGACATCGTTACTCACTGTAGATAAGTAGCCAATGCAGTAGAACTGCTAGCCTGTGGTCTTTCATGGGCATCACCCAGTACGGACACAGAACCGCACGCCAGTACGATGCTTATTCAGATCGAAGCGGGAGACTACGCACGCGCGAACGACTTTCTCGAACAACTGAGTTGAAAAGAAGAACGACAGCGAAGGCCTGTCGAAAGACAATTAAAACAAAAAGGTTCATATAAATACCGCGGGAAATTGCTGTTTCTAGAAAACGAACGCACAAAAACAATTTTTTGAAGCAGCGTCCAGGGTTCTAGGTGACTGGCGTCCCGGCGACTTGCGCCGTTTTGTCACGCTCGTCGCGGCTTCGCCTCTTAGTGCCTCCAGATTTCGCCATCTCGGGACAAACGCGCCGGCGGCCGCAGACTTTTTGTTTTCATTTTGATGTTTGCGTTCGCTTTCTCCTTCCTTGAAAATTATTGCGTAGCAGCAAGAAAATGAAATACTGACAAACAGACGCACACAAAGAATAGCTCTTTTGCTTCTCGGCATTGTCATATATACTCCGTTTTACATTAAGCCGGGGTCAGACTGCTCATACATCACACAAAGGACAGTCTGCAAACACGAGTCCGAGGTTCGAACGCCGAGTGCCAAGTTTTCTTACTGAACTCAATGCCATGCGGCATGCGAAGCACGAAACTCGCGATTGCTCGTGTTCAAATCGGGTTGCAGACTGTATTTTGTACAATGTATAAGTAGTGTGACCCCGCGGCTTTACGATCGATTGCGATGGATCCTACAAGCTACACGAGCCAATTCATTCATGCAGCGTGCCTTGTCACTTCGCCTTACCCGCGTCGCTCCGTTCAACCGGAAGTACACGTGACACTTTCCGAGGTATGGATTTGCTCCGGTGGCTCGTATCGTCTTTTGAAGTCCATCGTAAGGTGAAATAGAGTATTTAGAGAAGTGTACGCCTCCACGCCAACTCGCCGACGCTGATTCGTGCTGTACGTAAACGTGAAATGTGCTTTTTTGTTTTATTTTTATTGAGCTGCCTTCATGTCGTCGCATTCGTATGAGTCAAAACTGAAGTACTCACGCCACCGTCGCTATTATTTAATTGATTTCATTTCGCGTCCTGCAAGAAGGCGCGGTTCACATTTTATTACGCAAAACTCTTTCTAATGAACCTGTAACCGCCACATAAGATTACGGTTCCGTTCCAATATCAAAAGTTTCATTTCGTCTGATGCAATCTTGTGCGCAGCAAGGACGAGGACAAAAAGTAGAACTGGACAAAACTAGGCGCCTCGTTGATCCTGTTTTCCCTTTTGTCCTCGTCCATGCTGCTCACAACATGGCACAAGATGTCAAACCAACTAGCCCAAACAATCACCCTTCTTTCATTTCGGTTACAATTTTGTATCAGTTCAGTTACAAATAACGGTTTTGCTCTGGTTTTCGGTTTGAGTTCGATTCGACACCCTGGTTAAAAGTTACATACCAATCGCGCATGAATACAGCAGGCGCTTTGTCGCGTCTCGGGGTTCCAGAAACACACCTTGTCCGTCTACAACTATTCCGTTTTGGTTGCATCATCTAAGGTGTGCCAATTTCATTCTTTAAGGAGCATAAGCCAGTGAGACACTCAAGCCGTATGTCACTTCCTGTTAAATTATGGTGTTTCAAGAGCCCCTTACCATGCGCTAGCCGATTGCGCCATCAGCCCGTAGGCAATAGAAGAAAATCTACATATCTCGCAGGAGAACCGTGTTTTTTTCTATTTCCAATCCATTCCGGACAGACGCGCAAGCCAACGTGGTTTTCGCCGCGCGGGAAGCGAACCTCCACCTGCCAATGGTGCGCCCTGCCAGCCTCATTGCTGCAACGGAGGCTCTGACGAAAATCCCCCTCGCCTGGGGAGAGGAGTCCTGGCTTTGGGGCTCCTCTTTTTAGGGGGGGAACATAGAGGGGCTGGTAACCCCTAGCTTTCTCCACTGGAGAAGGGGAGCTTGTGAGGCGAGGAGCGCAGTGTGAGACGTCCACGTGAGACTCGGGGCCGGCGTGCGCCGTTTGACGTGAAGTGTGTGGCGTGTGGGACACATGGCGTGTGATGCCCAGGACGTGGTGTGTGGCGTGAAGTGTGCGGCACTTGAGACACAGGAGGTGTGATGGTCCACGTGAGTGTGAGACGTGCGACGTGTGACGTGAGACGTGCGACGCTGCGTGAGGATGCGTGAGTCGAGGCAACCCTAAAAGGGGAAGCCTGACATAAAGGTGGTTCCTCTCGGTGTCTCCAAGTAGGGAGGGCCCCCCAGATGGGGGGTGACTTCCAAGGGAGCCGTGAGATATCAAACTAATCACTGGCGGCGGGGCTGCTTGGTTCATGATTACCAAGGGACGACCGTCGGACCTACTGTGATGTACGCTTGCGACCTAATAGCGGGGTCGGACAGGGGTCGAGCACAGGAAGAAGGGCTCTGCTCCGCTGGTTTTCCCCAAGGTCTTCCATTGGCCAGTCCTTAATTTTTTTTACCTTCCCATATTGGCTTTACTGTGAAATTCGCAATTTATCTCATGATTCACTTAATTTCATTCGGATTGACATTAAGTCTGCGGTGCCTTCCGGCGGGAGCGGACTGAGGCATGTTATTCCTTTTTCATCTTCTCTGGCCTCAAATCAATTATGACCATTCTGGACAAAGACATATAATTTCATTCCCATTCCATTACCCATAGCTCTGTCACCATTCCGAACCCATTTCATTCTGAGATAGCAACGGTGCGGAATGATTCGGGAATCATTCCAACTTCAGAGTGGAAACTCCGGAACACTGTTTGAAACCTATCGTTGCCTGAGAAAGCATTTTCCGCTGGTGGCGCCAGGAAGGCTATCCGCCCGTACCCGCTTGTGTGCAATAAACAAAGGATAACCATTTTCGAACGTCGGTCTTCGTGGAACTTGCCAACTTATAAATCTAGTAACGTTGCTACCAACATTAGCCAGAGGGCAAGGCGTCCTCCGGATAGTTTTCGTCAGCAGCCGGATGTCAACGCGGGACAATGAGTGGAGACGAGCATTGCATCAGCATTCGGGTGGAACTTGTTTTCAGTCAGTGAGAACAACGAGTTCCAGCTCCACGTTTATAAATCCGAGCCTCGACCGTCTTCAATTCGTGTTTCTCAGTTAATGTAGCTCACGTAGCTAATTCAGTGCCCACGCCTTCTTTCCTCTCTGGTGTTGGCACTACCCATTAATAGGGTACAAGCTTATGCTGGAGGACGAAAATAGGAATGTTGCGAAAACGGTAGTGGGGGGTACATTCTAGCAACCTACTTTTAATGGCAATCCGTAAACTTGAAGATTTCGTGCGCAAAACAAAAAAGTATTTCGGAGTCATTAACTTCCTCGATAGTTTTTTTTTATAGAACAAACGTTTTTATTTTATTTGATGCTGGGGGTTTCCTCAGCTAATAAACTAGAAAAAAAAAGTGTCCAAATTTAAATGCTGTTTTTGCACCAATACTTCGAACCTTCATTAAACAGTTCATAAACATAGTTTCTCAACTTATCGCTATGAAATTTAGAGCAGGGGTGCGGATGTGTGATGGGAACATAGAGGGAAGATATCAAATGACGAGTTCGCTCGGTAGGAGAGAACAATAAAAATCTTGTTTTGGACACTCTACAGCAGCATTTCCCAAACGGTGCGTGTCGTCTTCAAAATGATATCGACAGATGTCGGTAGCGTTAAGGCCGCACCGGCTCCGAGCATAGCAGCCGGCCTTCAGAATGGTTTTCCAAGAAGATATTATCGCGAAAAACAAAAGACAAGGGAGGACAGGACAGGAAAAGCGTTACTTTCAACTGACATTTTACTGAAAAAGATAAAGAAGAAAAGAAAGATGGTCAATTTATATAAAATAGGAGAAGAGGGTTTAGACGGAGAACTAGGATAATAAAACAGGTAATAGAAACTAAAAACAAATATATTTAAAATTGAAAACAAAAGGACTAGGTTCAAAGAAAGTTTAGAATATAAGGAGGTATCGTAGTTCCTTGGGTGACAAGTTGACTGATAGTGCGCTAATGCAGGATTCGCTCGTTGCTGCGATGACCTGGCCTTCGTAGATTTCTTTAGTTTTAGAGCCCAGCTCTTAGGCGCCCGTTTCCGGCTTGAGCGGCGTCGCCGTCGGCGTAACCGCGCGTTGCATTATGAAACGTCTCCCATCTTACGTCACACGTGACGTCACAAATGACGTCACGATAATCACTCGTGACGTAACTCGCGACGTCACCGCGCGTTACATTATGAGTAGATTTCCCCGCTAAACTTAGCAGAAAAATTTTCCGGCTAGCTTTAGCGGAAAAAAAATCAACGCTAAATTTAGAGGAAACATTATCCCGCTAAATTGAGTGGGAAAATTCTCCGCTAAATTTAGCAGAAAAAATTTCCGGCTAAATTTACTGCCAAAAGTTTCCCCGCTAAGTTTAGAGGGAAAAAATTCTCCGTTGAATTTAACGCAAACTAATTTCCGCTACATTTAGCGTGAATATTCACCGTTAAATTTGGGTGAAAAATTCCCAGCTAAATTTAGCGGAACAAATTCCCCACTAAATTTTGCAGAAAAGTTTTCCCGCTAAATTTAGAGAAAAAGATTCCCCGCTAAATTTAGCGCAGAATTTTTCTACTAAATGTAGTGGGAAATTTAGCGAGAACTTCCCTTTAAATGGGAGGGGACCAGAAGAGGAGGAGGTAAGGGTAGAGATGAGGGGGAGGGGCATACCTTCCTCCCCGTACGCTCCCCTTCTCCTCCTCCTCTTGAGCTGTGGCGTTACAGGGGATTGTAAACGTCTTTTATTTTTTTTTTTTGCAATAGAACAGCCTCAGAATTCCAGCGCTAGCGAACAACGGTGCGTACCCACAAACATTCACGTGTAAGGCTAAGGACCCGACGGCGATGATTTCAGAGACATTTCATGCTCACTGAGCCTGATAATGACTCTTGGTCCAGCTAAGCTGGCCCGCTTAAATTTGTCCACATAAGAACGGTATCTCCTACACAACACCACAGTCACAGTTTATGTACTTGTGGGCATGTGTCACGGTGCATTTGCCCGCCTTGTCGCGCTCCGAGTTTGTTTTGGGCGAGAGCCTCATTAGCTTGTCTAGGGCAGATAGTACCACAACACCGACCTGCGGCCGTCTCATACAAGCATCATATCTCACACAGCTTCAAGAATATCGCATCCAAATATGATGTCCGGGTGGTGCTATCTGCCCCAGACATGCTAACGAGGCTCTGCCCGAAAATAAACTCGCAGCTCGATAATGCGGACAAATCCACCGTGAGACATGTCCACGAGAACATAAACTGTGACTGCGATGTTTTGTATAAGATACCGTTCTCATGTAGACAATTTTGTGTGGGCCAGACCGAACGATGCGTTAACATCAGGCTCAGGGAGCATGAGCTCTCTCTAAAATCCTAGCCGTCAGGTCACCTAGCCTTACATGCGAGGAACTGCGGGTGCGCCCCGTTGTTCGCTAGCGCAGGGATTCTAAGGCGGCATCACGAGAAAAGAACTAGATAAATCTACGAAGCCCAGGCCATCGCAACAAGAAGCGAATCCTGTATAAACGCGTCATCAGTGATCTTGTCACCGAAAAAACTGAGATAACTCCTTACTTCGTGAACTTTGTTTACTCGAGACCTTTTGTTTTAATTTTTCTTTAAGTTTTCCTGTACATTTTATATTTTTGTTTACTTTTTTATTATTTATTTCTCCTTCTGAATCCTTTCCTTTTTTTCAATTTTCTTTTTATATTTTTCAGTGTGGTGGCAACAAGCTACTCGAAACACGCTACTCGAAATCGCGATCGCCTGCCAACGAAATTTGTGGTCTCGAAATAATCATGTTATCATGAAGCTAATTGCCCTTTCGTTACGGAGCACTTCAATCGGCAAACTATAAAGGAGAGCCTGAAGCTGTTTTCATATTATGCACTAAACCTGTTGAACAAATGCTTATTTCAGTTCTTTCGCCGATGCAAGGCCATACTTGTTTTCAGACGATCCCGATATATCCGATGACTTTCCTCAAAGAAAATCGCGCATAGCTCACCAGAAAATATCGTTTTTAAAAGTTTGATTATTTTTTAACCCTGCTATGCTTCTAAGAAGTAGAAGATAAAAACCGCTATTTCTATGCGAATGATTCAAGCTGTTAAAGACGACATACTTCTGTCATTCCGGATGCATCTGCCGTCTGCTACAGGTATCTCTAGACGTGTCGGGGAACGGAATTTGCCATGGCCAACATTTTAATAAACAACTGGTTCTCGGCAAACGTCTGTCGTGATAACTTCGAAATCCAGGTGTCCTATGTTGATTATTTTTATACGTTTAATTTTAAACGTCCAATTTCTGAACGAACCTTCTTTCGGAACGAAAGTCAATGCCATGTGTTCATGCATAGCACCTGCAGTTATTGAATACGGTGGGTGAGGCAGCTACGCAATGATGTGGCAGCCATCTCATCCCGTGCTCTTCCTACTACAGATTTTCGATTTGCATGCCCTGCCTGTGGACTACGACGACTCTACAGTGCTACCAAGACACCTGACTCTCCTCTAAGCGCCTTTTCCGGTCATCATGAATGCAAGTCGTGGTCGCCACGATTGTTTGCCCCTCGATTATCAAAACTTTCCGGCTGAGTGCTCTACCGTTTTCGGCAGCACCGAATCGTCATCATCAACACTCAAATCTTCGCAAGACGCCCTCCTGTTTGGTGCGTATTTCCTCAGTGGGCGAGGAAGCTACGCAACGATGTGACAGCCATCTAATTCCGTGCTCTTTCTAATAGAGGTTGGTAAGCGGCGTTCTTATTCTGAATTTAAAAGCGATTGTCGTTGCCTGGTAGTGCTGCCTCGCCCAGGTGCAGTGTTCTGTTGTGTGACTGACTGTTTAGATGCATTGTGTACGTTCATAATAATTGTGAGCGGTGATATAAAACTTAATCCGGGAACTATGTCAGAGGCACAGATCAAACAGTTTAATGAAATTTTGAAGTTTCTGCAGGATGTTAACGAGCGGGTTGTACGCTTTGAATTTGGGCAGGAAATGCTAATGAGTTCCGTAAGTGAAATTAAGAAAAACCAACAAGTGACGGAGAAGAGACTTACCTCAATCGACAATAGGCTCACAAGCGTGGGGAAGGAGGCTGCAAAGTCTAACGAATGGCAGAAGCAACTACATGTTGCACAGTGCATTGCTGATGACGCCGGGAAAGAGAATTCCCTCCGGCGTGAGCGCAAGGACGAGATAGAGGACCGGTCTAGACGTGATAATTTAATTTTCCACAGAATTGAGGACGTTCCGTCAGAAACGTTGAGTCAGTCTGAGGTACTTTTGCGGGTAATAAAATGCAGGTCACAGATGACGCCATAGCTCGAGTGCACAGGATAGGCATGTTTTGGGGGAACAAGTGCCGGCCAATTATAGTAAAGTTTGCGAATTTGAAACATAGAGAGAGCATCTTGTCGTTGAGAACAAAGGAAAATGGCAGTGGCGTTTCTATTAATGAGAATTTTTTACCAGCAACACGTCAGGCTCGAAAGAAATTAATGGAATTTGCGAAGGCATTCAATCCTGATATTAACTTTAGATTGCGGTATAACAAGCTTCATTTTGATAAGAAGGTGTATGTTTACTGCTCCGAAACCGATAGTGTGCGCGAGCTTGAGGCTCTTTTTGAGATGAGTCTCGCCGATACAGCCACTGGCGCCCTTGCTGAGCCTGCGAGTGAACCCCCTCCGTCATAGCAACCGAGAAACGATCGAAGTCATTCTTCCGAATATATGTCTATCTTTTTTACTAACATAGGGACCGTGCTAAAAAGAAACGAGATGAGTTATGCGCTGTGCTTGACTCGTCATCGGCTGACGTTGTGGTACTCACCAGGACGTGGCTTTCCGCTACCATACGGAAGAGTGAAATATTCAATTGTCAAAAGCGGTTTAACGTGTATCGTTCCGATAGGCAGTTTGGATCTGGAGGTGGTGTACTAATTGCAGTAGCTGACTATATTGTTTCCTATTGCGTGAACTTGGCGTTAAGTATTGAGTTTCTTTGCGTTTGTTTTGAGGTGAATTAAATAAAAAAGTTATTCTTTGTGTTTGCTATCGTCCGCCAAAGTGTACCTCTAGTTTTGTAAACGAACTTCATGATGCTATCAATATGGTTGTAACGAGGTTTCCAAACAGTCCATTATTTCCTCTAGGTGAGTTTAATTACCCAAACATCTGTTGGTCGCACGAGAGTCAGTTTCCTCATCCATTTTCGTCTGAGTGTTTTGATTTCTTGAACATGTGCTCCGATTTAAATGTATCGCAGCCAGTTACAGAACCCACGAAAATTGCAGTCACGGCAGCAAATGTTCTTGACCTTGTTCTAACCTCCACACCTGACCTTGAATCCCTAATATCTCACCTACCAGGACTAAGTGATCACGGCTCGTTCCTTGTCTCTCTAACCATACCAAAGTGTAATAGTAGAATAAAGATAAAACGTATTTGAGACTACGGAAAAGCTAATTCCGACGCTATAAACAATGCCCTCAATCAGTTTGTAGATCACTATTTTGTTAACTGCTCCGAGCGTTCCGTTGAGCAGAAGTGGAATATTTTTAAGAGTCGAGCTGCCGTCCTCACCGACAAGTACATTCCACTGCTATCTGTAACGTCTCACCCTCAATCGTCATGGTATAACCCATCACTGAGAAGGCTATCGAACAAGAAAACGAGATTGTTTTGTGCCGCTAAATTTTTCAGTACCTTTAACCGGTGGGAGTCTTATCAGAACGCCAAAGCAGTTTACAAAAATGCTATTCGTAATGCGAAATACGAGTATTTTAACGTCAAGCTACCATCTATGTTAGCCATTAACCCAAAGCAGTTTTGGAATGTTGTAAGTGAAAAAGAAAAATTCGTAATATCACTCAAGGCGGCGAACGGAGATATCATTTGAAGCGATGAATGTGCTCCCGTTTTGAATGACGTTTTTATTAAGTCCTTTCAAACTGATTTATCTCGCCTAATTGTAGATTTGACGCGAGTGATTTTTTGCCTATGGGGCCCGTTTTTGTGGATTCTATTGGTATGTGTTCAAATAATCGATAAATTAAAACTATTTCCTCGGCTAGCACCGATAGCATTAACTCAAAGTTCCTCAAAAACACAAAAATGTATTGCTATTTGGATACTATCTCAAATTTTTTCCCAGTCGCTTTCACTTGGAGAGTTGCCTGCTGATTGGAAGATAGGGAAGGTGGTGCCACTCCACAGAGGAGGTGATAAGTATTGCCCTGATGACTATCGACTTATTTCAGTTACTAGCATTCCGAGCAAGATACTAGAACATATCATCTACTCACAAGTAGTTCTATTTTTAGAATGTAACCTTTTCTTCAGCACCGCTCAGCGTGACTTTCTTAAATCCTTCTCCTGCGAAACGCAACTTTTGTCATTCACCCATGATTTGCACCTAGCGCTTGACCGAGGGTCCCAATTAGACTGCATTTTTTAGAGCGCAGCTCTTAGGCGCCCGATTCCGGCTTGAGCGGCGTCGGCGTCGGCGTCGCCGTCGGCGTAACCGTGAGGTAACGTGTCACCCCCCCGAGGTCACGTGAGGTCACGTAACCCCTCCCCAGGTCACGTGACCCCCGCGGTCACGTGACCCCCGGGGTCACGTGACTCCCCCAGGTCACGTGACCCCCAGGTCATTTGACTCCCCGAGATCACGTGATCCCCCCTCCCTAAGGTCACGTGATCCCCCGAGGTCATGTGACCCCTACCCCAGGTCACATGACCCCTCCTCCCCCTTTGAGGAGGACGGGGAGAATGAGACGAGGGGAGGAGGATGAAGAATGAGGAGAGGAGAGGAGGTGAAGGAAAAGGAGGGGGAAGAGGACTAGCATGCAGGACCACGAGGTGTAGAGGAGGGAGGAGGGGAATTACCCTCTTCCCAGTACCCTTCCCTCCTCCTCCCAAGAGCTGCGCTCGAATTCGGTGTTACAGGGAGTTGTAAACGGCTTTCATTTTTTGAACTTTTCAAAGCATTCGATAAAGTTTCACACAAGCTGCTGCTATTAAAACTTAACAGTCTCACATTTACGCAAATGTTCTGTCCTGGATAACTTGTTTTCTCACTCATCGCTCCCAGTTTCTAACTGCTAACAATGAAACATCACTACTGGCCTCCGTCAATTCTGGAGTACCACAAGGTTCTGTATAAGGTCCGCTATTGTTCCTTATCTATATTAACGATTTTCCGATCTCGATATCTCCTTCAATTAGTTTATTCGCTGATGATTGTGTTGTTTACAGAGAAGTTACTAACGCCTCGGATGTTCTGAATTTACAAACTGATATTAACCATTTTTAAATGGTGTGAATTATGGTGGATGTAACTTAACACGACTAAATGCAAGGCCATGAGAGTATCACGTAAATGTAATATTCCTTCTTATTTTCTCGAAATATCCCCTCACTTTCTCTATCTTCTTATAAATACTTAGGTGTGTATATAACCTCAGATGTTTCCTGGCAAATGCATGTTGAGTATGTTATTAATAACGCTAATCGGATGCTGGGTTATCTCAAACGAAACTTTTCACTTGCCCCTTAATCTCTGAAACGAATCCTGAACAATACGCTTGTACGCTCTAAATTACAATATGCTTCTTCTATCTGGGACCCCGGTCATTCCAAACTTACTAACTTCCTGGAATCAGTTCAAAATCGCTCTGCTCGTTTTATTCTTAGTAACTTTCATCACACCGCAAGCGTGACCTAAATTAAAACTAGCCTATCGTTGCCTAACCTCCCTTTGCGTCGCAATATAGCTCCCTTATGTCTCTTTCATAAGATATACCATACTAACTCATTAGTTCACAACCGACTGCTGAATCAACCGTCGTATATTTCTTCACGCATTGATCTTATGAATAAAGTAGACATTATTAAATGTAACACTAATGCAGTCCGAGAGTCATTCATTCCGAAAACTTCAGTGGATTGCAACCACCTTCCCGCATCTATCGCAACAATTGTTCCTAACCACTTATTTAGAACTGCCATAAATAATCTATACTGCTCAGGTTGAGCTGCAAAATGTTCGACTGCCACTATCCCCCACTCCCCTTTGTAAAGCCGATGGCCGTGAGGGTATTAAAAAAATATATACCATACCAATACGGGGCTCAGAAATGTATCGTTATGGCTCATAGCAAATAAGCTATAATTAAATAATAAAAATCAAACTAAGTAAATTATTTTTGTACCAGGAAAAAAATCTATTGAAGAAGAAATACTCAACCAATGTCAAGGCGAAATTGTTCAACGTGTTGTTTCGCACAATTTCCTTGGCGTTTTTTTTTTTTCACGAAAACTGAAGTTAGTATCTTCATGTGGATAAAGTAAGAACCAAGATCTCGCACTCGATTGGTCTTATCTGTACAGTTTGACATTTATTGCCACGTCGAATTAAAGAAAACAGTTTTACTACGCATTGGTTCATTGCCATGTTAACTACTGCCTACTTATGGAGAACAAACACAAAAACAAAAATGAACAGCCTATAGATCACCCTGCAAAAGCAAGTCGTACGTTCAATATAAAATGCACCGTACAGGAGTCACACTGCTCCGCTTTTAAGAAAGCACCAGTTATTTACATTTTAAAATGCTATAAAAAAGAAATTGTATTGAGTTATTCATAATCAAATAAAGTCCGACCCATCTGCCTTCTTTCAATATTACGTATGGAGAGAACAATTTTAAAATCTTCGTATTACAAACTACGCAAAAGGAGAAAGTACGCATATTCTACGGCAACCAGAAACTATCTAACCAAATACTCGACTTCTTAAATGTGCATCGTATTCCGATGGCTATAAATGGAGACTGCGTATCACTGAAAGCTTTTAAAAGAAACATGAATATGTTCTTTCTGTCGCATCAGGAGGACTGCTTTCCCCTGTTTTTTTTTCTTCATTTTTTATCTTCTTGGAGTGCTATGATGGGAGATAGTAATGTAGACGTGCCCCCAGTAGCAAAACTTGCCCACCCCTCCTCTCCCCTGTTTCAACGGCATTAGAAACGCAAGTCTCTTTTTGTGGCTGAAGGAGAGAGGGGCGATGAATTTTAGTTCGGGCACATGTATCGGGATGCACGTTTACTTTTTTTTTTCAGTTAGTATATATAATATTTGCTTATCTCTCATCTTGTCCGCATTTTGTTCTCTGTTTAAAAGCAGGCAAGACCTGCAACCGGCCGTTTTTGTGTTGCAGCTATTACTGCAGTCCTCCGCTCGAGCTTTTTGCATTGAAAGTTGTGTCCAGTTTTATCAATGGCTTTCTTGCACATATTTGATAAAGTCCACTCGCGATGGTCGACATTAAAAAAGTGTATTGACATGAACGTTTTCGCTTTGTGAAAAAGCACCTCGACGTGATCTGCTGCGGTCGACCTTGCCCCTTCACATCGCTTCTGCGATGAGGCATACAACATGCTTTCCCAGAAATGCTTCGTTGGCCTGGCAGAAAACTCTTCCAATAAGTTGAGCTCACGTTTGTGTCCAAGATTTTGTTTCCAAGCATGACATATGCTCAGGGAAATTAAGAAATAAATTCCTGGCGGCGGATGAAACACGACACCACGAATATTTCCAGCGTATGACAAAAAAATCTAAAAGTCGGAGCTGAAATGAAAGCGGGACGAGCAATACTCCGCGACAACCTTTCTTGGCAATGCAGTGGAAGGTACATGCACGCGCTCCCTCTCTCATTTTGAGCGCTGAATAAAGGTACGCGCGGGCTCTCCTCCTCTCCCGGGAAATGTCAAGAAAAGATGCCGCGGAGTATAGAAGTCGCATTCAGTTGAAATATTTTAGGAAGTTATGTAATATATAGACAGTATGTAATCAAAATTAAGCTTAAACCTTAGATATGTTTCTTTCGAGGCGCCGAAGAGACAGCGAATACGTAATTACGATACTTCAAAACGGTAGCTGACAGAAAGCTTTATTGTTAGATTATGTGTGCCTGGCAACGTCACGGTGTTTGCGCCACTAACAACACAATTTTTTTTGTTATTTTCACCATATTGTTCTTGGCAAACTCTACATTCGACAGCTATCCTGGCTAGATGTCGTGCTTGAGTGTTCAGCTGATTTGCGTGTAATAAATTGCACGGCACTGATTGAAGTGATGTTAGCAATATAAATGCACTAGTGTCAAAATGGCGGCAAATATATATTCTTGAGGAGGGCAAGTGTTGTCTAAGGTCATACCTACATAGCAAAAACTTGCGTCGCACCAAGTAATCTTCTTTCATTAGTGGCGCAAACAAAACTTTAATAAACACGACAAAATTAAACGCCATCGTACTTTTTTTTTAAATCATTGCCATCTTCCGCCTCATCGGCTACTACTGCGGAAAAGGCAGACGCCACATGAAAGTAGCGTGATGTCTATTTTGTGATGCACCGTAAGTGGAATTGGGCTTCCGCTAGGGAAAACGAGGCTCGCTATTTTTATCAGGTTTTCGAAACCTAAATTTTTATCGGTTCGGTTCTGGTTCGGGTTCACGGCTTTCGGTTCAGCACCGGTTCAGTTCCGGGGAGCAAAAAATAACGGTTCGAACCGGTTTGAAACGGAAATCTGAGAATATATTTCCCACGTTTCTTTGGCAATAGGCACTGTTTCAACAGCGAAACCAGTATCTAAATATTTTTTTTATCATTCGCAGAATCCACTTTTATTTTCAAGTACAAAGTAAATTGCGGTATTTAATTTCGATGAAACAGTAAAAGAAAGCTAGAATAACAAAAATGACTCAACATATATTTTGTTTACCTCCGTTGCATATATTTTACCCGAATCTAAAAGTTATCAGTTTGGTAGGTCGCCTAAAAATACCCGTTCATGCTACAAATTTGCGTCGCAGTATTAAAAGTCGAATCCTGCTGTTCTCTTGAACCTAGAAATTGATTAAAGTGCATAAAATCATGAAATGGGAATATTCTCGCCATATATAACCTGAAATCTAGTTCAGAAAATACGTTTTACGTTATATATGATGACGACGCATCTTAGCTAAAAGCAATAATATTTACAAAATGCCAGGAAAGTTTTTGGACAAACCCTTTCAGTCTACCTTTTATAGAAGCACCGAGCGGCCATCACAACGCTTGCTTTCCTGACCAATATTGTTTGCACTCAGCACCGTGATGCAGGCAAACAATCATGCAGAATAGAATGACCTTCGTACTCAGATCGGATCTGGCCTAAAATAGCGCGTACCAAAGTGAACATTTTAGGTACAGCTTGGCGTTTGAGGTTTGTTCTTGTCATGATGCCGGTCAATTCAATTTGCAAATAAGCATCAACCTTGCCGGTTCTTTTTTTTGTTAAATAAAACAAAGTAGTATTTCATACTCTGCTCGATATTACAGCTACTTAATTGGTCAGTTTCTGACGGTTTGCGTGCGCAGTCGTCGTAGTTCCGCCACGCGCCACTGTGTACTTCATTATCGTCCAGCCCACAGACACATAAAACTCTTGTTCATCACATAAAAAAGCAAGCAGACTTCTATATGTTTGCAGAAGTTGAATTTGCGTCAGAAACACATATGTTATTTAAATCAGCTTCAAAATAAAACATTTGTTTAAGGTTCTCTCATATCACTTATAGACGTGCCTATCGAGGATAAAAAGTCCGAAAAAAGATTTGCAGAGCATATTTCAGATAATTTGGGCGTGCATTTACTTAGGCTTATGATGTATATCTTTAGGGTGACTAGGCTTTTTATTTATATCGTCAAGTCTTCACGCAGCAATAAATATTTTTTATTGTCATCAATACATTTGAATGATGTTCACATAACTGCTTCAGACCGACAGCAGGAGGATGATACTCGAGAATACGCCATCTGTTGAGTCGGCGGAACGCGCCTTCTTGTTCGCTGTTCGGCAGTGTGAAACACCAGCTCGCGGGCTAGGCAAAAAGGGACTGTGTACTCAGATTATAGATCTGAAGGCAAATACACAAAATCTGCAGAAAGAGAGATAATAAATGGCATTCTTCTAAATATTCCCATACAGCACACCTTACTGCAAAAATAAATGTATAGAATGTAGGTTTTAAACGTAAACACGTTTGACGGAGCTCCGTCTGGTTGGGTCAAAAATGTGAGATATACAGACCTTCACCAACCAAGTCCTGAGCATTTAGGAGCCCGACGTTTCAATAGATCGGATTCAATAGGTCGACAGCCACCTAACCATCGGCGTATGTCAACGGACTATAGGGCACTTAAAGAACAAAAGAGTCCGAGGACACCTAAGCACTTCTTATGAGTTGTGAAGACGAAATCATGAATGTCCTTCTTCTGCTCCCTTAGTTCGTCTGCAGCGTAGTAACTTGGACGGCTCCGTTTCGTTAGCCGACGGCCGAGCGCGCACTCTCGTGAAGTGGCCTCGCCGCGCTGAGCTTGGCCGTGTAACCTCTTTGGAGTTGGCCCGAGCGGGCTTTGCGGCCAGGCTCGCACTGCCGCACCTCTTACCGGCGGCCGGGCCGCTGCGTGCGCTGCGCCGCGATGGAGAGGGCTTCTCTGGTGGCGTTTTTTGGAACTACGCCATACGAGAGCCACTGTGAGCCTCGTTCCTTGATGACACGCGCTAGGCAATTGAAGCGTATCCATCGGATTTCTGCAACACGCGACATTGGGACTGGGGAAGGCGCCGTTTGGCGCGGCTCCAAAGCTGATGACGTCGGTTCGCTCCATGGGGAAGTTGATGCTTTCGCATTAAATGTGAAGGAAGCAAACGACACACCGTAGATTGAAAAGAGGCTGCAGCTCTTCACGTGCGAATAATCGCCCCTGAAGAAAATACCGAATCGGTTTTGAAACGTCGGACTCCTAACTGTTCAGGACTTGGTGTGGTATCGTCCGTATTTCTCCAAAAGACATGCGTGCAATAATGTTCCAAATTACACATAAATATTGCGAAGAACGGGCAATATATTTCTAATTTAAATCAAATTTGGACATCAGATTGCACGATCTCGAAACTTCGGACAATATATTCTCGGGAGTCTAAATTTATGTTCGGTTTTACGTGCACTCGTTTTGGGGCCTCATTTTACAGGTCTGTGCTTTATCAGTCATGCGCGCTCTAACATATTATTTTGCTGCCGCATATCATCGCGCGACTGCTATATATTCTGCACGAATTTACAGTTCGGACATCCCCTTTTGCTATACTTCGTTTCAGCTTAAAGGGGCATGGCAAAGGGACGAGGAAAACCAAAGTCTGCTTCGAAAGTGGTGCCTATCTGTTTCATACCCGAGCGTTCAGTGACGACATTAGTCTAGAGCGCGTGATAATGACGACATAAAATTCTAGAGGAAGGACTGGCTGAATAGGCGCAAGTGACCCCCTTCTGATTCGTTCAAGCACGGGACTCTCACTCAAATTTTTGCTTAGAACACCTGTAAATCGGTGGGGCGTTTACATCTTCATAACTGGATGTTAATTTTGAACATTTAAGAAGATCGCGCATGGTTGTTGCACGCTCTTGTCGTTTAGGTTCTCTATTGGTTCAGACCAAGGACGTCATCAACAAAAAAAAATGTGCTCAAAATTTTTTAAAACTTATTTTACCTATCATGTTCAAAGTACGTCAGCTTTTTATGTTTAATGTGTTGCTAGTGTCACACTCACTAGTTAGAGTGAACGCGATGCAAATTTAAAAAAAAAAATGACCGGAAACTCTTTGCAGGGCCCTTTCAGGTCCAGACGCAGCCGATGCTACAAGCGCGAGCGTGTGGTCCTGGCCAGTGCTTGCACTGCACGAGCGCGCGTGCAAGCGCGCACGTGCGCACGCAAGAGCGAGCTTGCAGAAGCTGCAAGCTCGCTCTTGCAGCTTCTGCTACGCTCGAGCTTAAAATGAAACCAGGTATTGTGTTGAGAACATCACTTTTAACCAGAAAAATGAACTGTTTTATATGGTTTGCACGTGACATCATCGCACTATATGCTAGTGGTCAGAAATTTATATTTGCTGAGAAAATCAAATCTCGTGGTGCACAATGCACCCTGCACAAGTTTCGCGCTCAGTGCAACTCATGTATTCAGAAACAAAAATTATTCTAACTTGGTGCAGCGTCGTGGGGCACGGCGCGAGCGTCTGGCACCGCGAAAACGCGCTTTCTGGCAGCAGTGATTTCGCAAACGAAGTAGCTTTGCGGGATCACGCTGTCTGGTCTGCGCCCAGGATGCCGAGCAGAGGAATCTTTACAACACAATACGTCTGTTCCATTCGCCTGAACTGGCTGAACTAGTTCAGCAGGTGCGACGAACTGGCGCATTCGATTCAACCGGAAATTGCACGACCGCTGCACTGGCGCGTTCGATTCATCCCTGTTCTGAACCAGTTCAGACCCAGTTCTTCAAAATCTCGCACCGGCTCCGGAGTCAGTTCAGCGTCCGTGCAGAAGCAGACGACAAGAGCAGACGGCTACAGCAGACAACACTCTTCGTCCGTCTCTGCTCGGGTGCCATTTTTCGCAGCTCTTGCTCAAATGTCTGCGATGTTTAACAATAACGCCGATACAGAGGTTGCGTTTCCTCTCATTTATGATAATAACGTACTCGCGGTGGACGCGGAATTGAGATTATAACGAGGGTAGGGATTTCCTTGATCATAATATTCTGAAAGCATTTTAGGCACCTGCTCGCGCAGGTTTGGCTCCCTGTAATAAGTGTTGAAATATTGGCTCACGTAAATTGTTTCTTTTTGATGCTATGTGGGGATCCACAGTGTTGATATTCTTCCTTACAGACACGGGAAAGGTATTGCACTCTTGATAGTCCCCGCCTTCAGTTGCTCTTGGATGCATACTGACGACTCCGATACATTGCAGAGGTCTGGAATTTAGTGCATTGGCCCTCGCATGCCCCGTAGCTGAGCATAATACTGCATGCTTCGTCGGCTGGTATCTGTGGACGTTCACTAACGGGCCTGGGAAAAACACCGAGAATCGGCATTGGCTTGGTAGTCCCACGCAAGTCTTTCTTGAGAATCAAAAAACGCTTCAGCTTGACGCCAAAGTTGCGGTCGAAAACTGTCTTGGTTAAAACGCTATCGTCAGGCCTTCGTCTTCGTAACGACCGCGCGCTGCCGCCAGTGACTCCCGACGCAAAATCATCCTGATGCCGCGAACCTATCGTCGAAATGCGAAACTCGAGAGACTTGGAATTAATCTACTATTGCTAAATTAATGTGAAGGACACGAACGCTTAAGGAAACGACAGGAACCAAACGGCAGTTAAAAATGCAGACAGAAACATTTCGTGCAGAAAACATTTTATTACACCCGAATAAAAAATATTCACAGAAAAGATTACGTTATTTTACTTTAAAACTAAGGAAACACGAACGGCCTCATCAAACCGGGACTAATTAAATGTAGCATACAACGTGGCGTGGAGAAACAAGAGCCAACAGATGCAGACGACACGCATGCGCTTCCGCTCGGAAAGCCGATCACAGCGCCAGTCCTAGCGCGGCGGCTGCACTGGTTCTGCGCCGCCGCTGCACGACTCCTGCACTCGTCTGAACTCGGACAGAACTAGTTCAGAACTTTCTGGCCGAATCGAACAGACCTACTATGTTTTAACCCCCCCCCCCCCCCCCCACACACACACACACACTTTTTTTCCCCCTTTTACGATGCTCCTTCAGAGAATACTTTTTTTTTTTTTTGAGGGACTCCCTCCGTTTGAGGGTGCCAATTCGACAATTATATTTGTGTCATTTGTTAACAGTAATCCTCCATTTCTGTTATTTTGCACCCAAAAAACTGTGAAGTTTAAACAAAACTGCGAGAATTTCAGCGACTGCCTCTAAGGCCACTAGAATCTTTCTTTTTAGGTATCCCTGCCGTACACACTTTTAGTTTAACTTATCGTCAGATTATTAAGCCATATTTAGTGCATTCAATCTGTATATCCTGGGGGCAACGTTTATGAGACAGTTCAGCAACAACGAAAACATATTTGGCTGCCTCAATGATGTGTACATCTAAAATGGTTCATGCAACAATTTTTGTACTTCCAGTAAATACCACTAAGACCTAATCCCTGACGTTGAAAGCTTGCAAAAACACCCATTAGTTCTTCCCTCCGATCAACGCAGACGCGGAACAAATAAAGGAAACCGAGTTAGGCGCGCTGAGGAGGGGGCTTTCCCCTCCTCAACTTTCTATTAGAACAAGCAGCGATGTCATCTGACGCTAATTGTATACCGCCAGTGTTAGAGTTCGGCTATTCTCATCTTTGATTGAACACGAGCCAACACGAATATTTGGCGATGCTGATTGTCAAGAACCCGAGCACTCGACTCGGGCTCATGACAATTGAGTACGTCCCGATGTCACGTGACTCGCGGTGAGAAATCGTGATGGCATGTGACGTCACGGTGTCAACAACGCTAATACATCTATAGTTCGATGCAGCTCAAGAAGGTAAGGCGTAGGAAAGGAAGGCCGGGGTGGAAGTAGCAGATGGAACACTGAAGAAGAGAAGGGAAAACCTCCTCCTCTCTCCAGCGTTTCACCTGCTTCCTCCTTCCCGGACTTCCTTTCCCTCGCACCACCTTCTTGAGTTGCAACTGACTGTAATGACGAGCTCAATTTAAGTCGACTTGACGCGGTGAGTCACGCGACTACATCGCAAGGCCACGTGACGTGACATTATTTGGGAGCATACCTTGACTTCATGACGTCAAGTGGCCACGTGACTCGTGATTGATCGTAGTGCCTATACAAAAGAGCCACGAAAACCCATAATTTTTCATACATTTCAATTCAGAATATGACAATTTGATCACTACATAGAAATACAGCTGCCAATTTTTAATTATCAAACACTCATTTTGTAATAAAAAAATTACCGTGAACCTTTTTAAAGGGTTGCCGTTATATTTGTTTCCGGTTCAGTTCCGGTTCAGCTCCAAGATGGCGGCGAAGATTTCTGTTCGGTTTAGTTCCGGTTTGACTAAAAATAACGGTTCGGTTCCGCTTTTCTGTTCGGCTCCGGTTCGACACTCTGGTTTTTATGGTAAAAAGGCTGGAAAACGGACGTGGACGAGGCTGGACGAGACTCCGTCATCAGAGGAGTTGCCTGCACTCTTGTCCATGATGGTCTGAAATCCGGGCCACCAATTTGTGGACTGTGTGTTCAAAAGCGCAGGAGGATAATTAGACGTCCGGCTCATAGCGTAGACAGGACACATTTCTTTGGATTGACCGACCCCTCAGATCACGCGATAGCGCCTGCTGTGTTGCTAAACGGTCTCGTCGCTGCACAGCTCTAATTGTTTTCTTTTGTTTGGAAGCACAGTGAGATTCCTGTCTTTTATAGGCTGTGTGGTTGTGACACGTATAAATCTACTACAACCTTACGTTCCTTCTTGAATACAATTTATTGCAGATATTCACAGCAGTTTCGGGAGTAATTTATTGATTTTTATATATACATGCTTCTATGATCGTGCAAGATAAAGACCGCAGCTATTATTTTAAATGCAGATTTCAAGCATAAATTGGCAACGAGGTGTCAGACCCTGACTCAAGCTGGTGTATTTTTTTTTTTTTATGTTCAACTTCTTGTTGTTTCGGCCCCGAGCTGTATCAGAGCTCCGGAAATGATACGTAAGATGGCGCTGCGTGTGGACCGAAAACTTAATTACACGGACGGAGTAGCGCTGTGCCGCTTACAACTTCATGCAGATAAGTTAACGCAGTGTCTCCGATAAGGAAGTGCGATTATAGTTTTGCTCAGTCAGAGCCCATAAAAAATAATATTAAAACAGTCTGTCGGCGGCTATGGTGCTTAGATCTGTAGATACGACCTAGCACGTCAATATAAAAAAAAAGGAATAACCTCTATTGTAAACGCACAATGTAATTTTCCAATGCAACTGACTGCAGGAATACAAAAATATTTGCGGTGACAGTTTGACATCAGGAAATATATTATAAAAATCTTTAAACTGAACGTAAGTAAGCAAGAAAAATTAGCATTAGAATAAAGGAACAGAGGTACTTTAGACATCTGCCATGTTTTTTTACGTTGATACAGAGACCTGAATGGTTCTGTTTTGAAGTTATAAACCTCACAATCTGCAAGAAACTACTTTGTTGAGAAAAAAATATATATATCCATCGTTCACTCTATTGATGAAGCAATTTATCTAAATTAAAAAAAAATACAAAAAACAATAGTGTTTTACAGAAAATGTTATGTAGCGTAGAGTAGATGTCGGTACGCTTGAGACGAACAATGCACGCTGGAGGGGCTCCCAGAAGAAAAGGCACATGCAATAGCGAGCGCAGCTTCTCAAATAGCCGGAAGCTAAAGATTACACCATCTTTTATTAACTCTGTATTTTTATTAAAATTTCAAATAATGATAAAAAACAGCATGTAGAAATGCCCAACTCAATATGGGGATCATTCGAACAGCTTGAATTCGAGTGTGGCCCCTTTTGCAGAGGAAAAATGAAAGACAACGAAGCGTAACATAACACGAATGAGTTTCGATTAAGTTGAAAGCGAAAGTATTATTTTTATGCATTCCTGAACTTGATATTGCAACATGAACTGCGAATATAAAATAAAAAAAAATAAGGATACATCCGCCCGCGTCGAGGATCGCGCATGCGTCAGTGGAAATAAGTCACATGACTGACGTCCGCTTGAACGTGCAATAATGCGGCCACGCCAGCGTAATTTTGACGTTTCAGATATTTGTTTTAACTCAATGCTTCTGCGACGATTGATACATGTATTTTTCGTTTGACTCTATAGCTCCCTAGTTTCGTTGCTGTGATTTTTTTATCTAATTTAATCTTACAGCGACGTCCCGTCGTTCTTTGTTTCGTTGGCGGACAAGTCGTCGTTATAATTCTGCGAAGAATGGCTACTTTTGCATTTTTACATAGGCAATCTTCGCCCGTTCAAAACAAGTATGTCGTGAAAGAAACTAAAGCTTCTCAGTTTCCAAAATTCGACCCCGCCATCAAGCCTGCTTCGGAAGTAACCAGATTTAGCCAGAATAAGCTTCACGATACCGAGGAGCCTTAAAAATTAAACCATTTCCTGTACTGATATTGTTTGCCGGAATCATTCCGAATAGGTCGTAACAATATTGGACGTCGCATTTAAAGCCGTGTGCACGGTGTTTGGAACAATGCATCGTATGGACTATCGCGCATTCGCGTGCACGTGTCAGATGGGCGCTACAGAACGCGTAATATTGCCGTGAAGTTTTGTTTGAGTAGCAAGCGAGTGAATTATGATCACTAGTAAATAAATACCCGACAGCAGTATACATTCAAAGCTATTTATGCCTCTTTCGGAAAGTAGATATACTTGCTATTATAAAATAAAGCTATTGTCCGCTGTATGCCTTATATGCATCGAAAAGCAAAGGACGTGCGTGAATCGATTAATGACTATTCTAATTATCGTATTTTTCAGGCTATTCTCCGCGGACTATACATGTTTTAAAGTTGAAATTTTAGGTTTTGCAAACTATCTATGCGTGCGGACTATACAGGAGTTTTGTTTCTCAATATCCTTCATTACGACAATATGTAACGGATCTTGCGAATAAATAAGTATGTTAATGATTATTTACGTATATTAAAAGCTTCTTTGGGAGCTAAGAAAGCAGACATTTGTCAGTGAGTGCCGTGTATGACATTTTCTTGCCGACTAAGCACCACATGCGGACTATGCACGGTGTGTGGACTATGCCCCGTGTGTGGACAATCTAAGGAAAAACTTATTTTTTATCCCTAATTTTCTGTTGTGGACTAGACACCTGGAGCGGACGATAACCCTTAAAACACGGTAATCGAAGCAAACACCTAGGAACGGCTTGACTTGTTTTGATGCTGATAGTACCTGGCGCATTAAAATATAGATACACATTTTATTTAATCGTATTTAGTTTAATTTAAGCTAGCTTGGGAGGCTAAAAGCCTAATGTTATATTGTGCACGCATTGTAAATATATAAAGCAAAGGCATTGTAATTGCGGAAGCAAAAAAAAATTGTACATTTCCAAAATCGAAAGGAACTTCACATAATTGGGTATTTAAAAGGCAAGAAAACCTTTAATGGCGCGAAAATATGTATAATTTCAATTTAAGCTTGTTTTGCTCATTGACTTAAAGTGGTACACCTGCTTAAAGAAGAATTCACCTTTAACTATTTTTCAATTATCTTTTCACTCTTTCTTTATTTTTACACAAAGCACGTTCCTTTTCATCAATTGCGAATATTATTGCGATTCTCCTTCTATTATTACAATTGATTTTTTGACGGGACGGCGTTATGGAGCTCGGGACGCAGAAAGTCGTATGCCTGGGAGAAAAGCCGGCGTCGGTGGAGTGCCGCAAAAATCCTGATTGGTCGACAGGGTCATGGCGTCACAGCCACATATCTTCGTGCGGAAATTTCAAACCCACAACGCTCACGTGACAAGTGACGTTTCGCGTGAAATGAAAGTAAGTAAAAACGTGAGAAGCATTGCGAATTGATGGTCAACGCACGCCTCGAGAGATTTCCTTTTACAAAAATAATTTATTGGCATTTAAGAAACCTTCGAATTATACTAGGTGGCATTCAAACCCATGAAACTTTGGTAGCGTGCTAGACACGCTAGATACTTGGCCACGCAAGGCACGCTTGCAAGGCTTGGGAAGGAGCGGGAGTTTATATGTTTATGCGTTTATTTGTCTCCCTATCGCGTTACAATCATAAAGGCGAAGCTCAAGCGCCCTCCAAAGTTTTTCTCGACAGTTCATAAAATCATGGTACATGATTTTCTTTCATTCGTTTGTTGAAGTTGATGGCGATCCATTGTTACTTCATTTTACGTATTTCATACGTATTTGCATGAAACCACTACTGTGACAAAGTTTGAATAGACCCCTCTCGAAAGACTGCGCTCTGTTGTCAACTGTGGAATTCTCGTACAATGGATGACTAAAACCGCAATGCCAGAGCACACTTTATGCGTTTGGTTGAATTGGAAAAAAAAAAAAAAAAACAGACCCAGAAAGAAATACGAACTCTGTGATGTTGCCTCTTAGATGTTGTTTGATTAGGGTCGTTGGGGTCCTACTACTGGCCGCGATACAACTCTCGCTATCTTATGGAATGGGTACCCCGTTCAACGATGTCAGTTGTTCCACAGTAGCACGGTGGTTTCGACCTTCTAATATTTGACAAGTGACTTTGGAAAGGGGCTTTATTGGCAAGATAGCATGCCTAGGCTCGATTGGGATTACTTTATGTGACGCTAGCTCATCCTTTTTGGCGAGCATTGTGAAAAAAAATGTTTTTGCGGTTGGTTTTTATGTTTTTATATGTATTATCTTTACGCGTCTTCGGGAATCAGAGGCGGAATGTTAGGCAAAAGAATAGCAGGTTGTCGTTATACCTGGTGTAAATACACAGGACGAAACGTCTCTATATTTTGCTTCACAGAACGTCACTATAACAACTTATTTGGGATACTGCCATAGAGCCTGCTTTGGAAAAGTGGCTCCGATCTGTACTCGAGAACCGAGCTAGTGGCGATCGCAACGCCGCCATTTCTCCCGCAGCGGGCATTCCGGAAACTGCATGGTGGC
Organism: Ixodes persulcatus; assembly: GCA_013358835.2. Taxonomy (NCBI): domain Eukaryota; kingdom Metazoa; phylum Arthropoda; class Arachnida; order Ixodida; family Ixodidae; genus Ixodes; species Ixodes persulcatus. The sequence continues at coordinate 852,923 of JABSTQ010009675.1, read as the reverse complement.
CCATATTGATCCAGGTGAAGTTGCGCGATGACCTGTGGTGCCCTCTTGGAGCACTATTTCGCAGTAGCTATTAAAAACAAGTTTCATGTTTTGACTTGTCGCTAAAGGGCGGCGCTGTTATCGCATTTAGTTTGGTCTCGCTGGACGTGAGCAGTCCGGGTTTCAAGGGTAAGTTCCGTTGGTTTTGCACGACGTTCAAGCTCAGCCTACGCTACGAACGGATGGAGCCAGTCCGGCAGCTGGAAAAGTGTATTGTCATGGCGCTCCTTCGTCGTCTTTGTGCACTTGTTGTAGCCGGCTAGACCATTCATGCTCTCCGAATGCGCAGTGATCCAGTTTTAGTGTGTTTGGCCGTGAACAGTGAAATCACGAAGGCGACGGACGCCGTGACATTGCACATTTTGGCGCGGATGCTATTGGCTCTTTTGGACCGTAGCGTTGGCTGCCCGTAGATTTGGAACAAAGTTTATATTGGTTATACATATATCGATAGAATAAGGAGTTGATTACGTCGCTCTAGTATGAGGTATCACGCTATTCTAGGACCACAGACACCCGTATTCACCAGGCGCGACTAACTGGCGCCGTTTTAAGGTAAGTAGCACGACTAACTAGTCGCGAGCTAAACGGGAAATCCGCGAATAACGAGTGATTATGTTCTGCGGTATTCACGAGCGCGAAGCGAGCGGGTGACTATCTAGTCAGAACTAAAACGCGGAAGTGACGTAAAAAGATAGGTCACGCATATGCATACTTAAACGCCACTGCGTAAATGGGTATTTTATCGTATAAAAACGAATATTTAAATGTTTATCAGGAAGAAAATGTTACAATGAGAGACATTTTGTCCGAGACAGAGTTTTACAAAGGAAAATTTAAAAATAACGCCAGGGAGAAACACGGAAGCCGCATTGCCAGCGGCATAAACAAATATGGAAGCGCCCGTAAATGCGTTTTTTCTCGTCATCCAGCGCCCTGCTGAGATCTCTTTAGCGGTATCTCTGACCGCTGAACATGGCTATTTACGCATTATTTGCGCCTCCAATTCTTTCTAGATGTGTCCCCCAGCGTTCCGACACAGTCAATCTTTTCGACTCAAAAGCGGCGCGCGTTCCGCAGGCGGCGACAGTCCGCAGAAACAAAAACAGGCGCGGTAACAACAAGCAACTGCAGTTCCTTGTCTGCTAAATACGCCGGCTCTTGGAGTCGTCTGCTCGTTCGTTGCGGCAGTTGGCGTCGCGACCGCTTGCGCCATCTCTTGCCTCCCGTACGAAACGGCGCCGTGCTCTTTGAAGACCGGTGCCGTCGCTGCGTTTCCATAGGAGCTAAGCCTTTTTCTTTCTTTACTTTTCCTCAGGTAAGTTCGTTCTTTGCAATTTTACAAAAAAAATGCACCATCTGTGGGCAACGCTGCACAAAGTCGTAGCGCGATAGGTTAAGAAACCGAATTTTCCGGTCGATTTAAAGAGCCTGCCGTCTCCTTGTTCCACCCTGTATAGTATGAGGTATCACGCTATTCTACCAGGTGAAACAAGGAGACGGAAGGCTCTTTAAATCGACCGGAAAATTCGGTTTCTTAACCTATCGCGCTACGACTTTGTGCAGCGTTGCCCACAGATGGTGCATTTTTTTTTTTGTAAAATTTGCAAAGAGCGAACTTACCTGAGAAAAAGTAATGAAAGAAAAGGCTTAGCTCCTATGGAAACGCAGCGACGCCACCGGTCTTCAAACAACACGGCGCCGTTTCGCACGGAAGACAAGAGATGGCGCAAGCGGTCGCGACGCCAACTGCTGCCAACGAACGAGCAGACGCCGAGAGCCGGCGTATTTAGCAGACAAGGAACTGCAGCTGCTTGTTGTTACGGCGCCTGTTTTTGTTTCTGCGACTGTCGCCGCCTGCGGAACGCGCGCCGCTTTGAGTCGAAAAGATTGTCTGCTAAAGACGCTGGCTCTCGGCGCCGAATACTCGTTCGTTGGCGGCGTTCGTTGCGCCATGTCTTGTGTCCCGTGCGAAACGGCGCCGTGCTCTTTGAAGACCGGTGGCGTCGATCATTTTAGTCGATGACGTCACTAGTCAGTGGTTAAACAGGCGCTACTCGCGCCTGGTGAATACGGGTGAGAGTGTGTAGTTTAGGTCGATACTATATTAACCATAGGCAAGCTGCTGGTGCAAAACACACGTGTGGTAATCATATCATCCTCGTTTTAACAGTGCGAAATGCGCGGCTGTTGCACTAGTGGAGACTTTAGCGCACCACAGCGTATTTCTCGCGCTCCAAGTCTCTATAACCTTTATAAATTTAGCAGTTATTAAGTACGCCCGGATAGTTGCTTACTAAAAAAGACGTTTAATTTTATCAGCAAAAATGATAATTAAAAACAATAGATCTTTATAATTGTTTTATGATTAACTTCTTATATTATGTGCCCCTGACCGCAAAACAAAATCTTAAGTAATAAAATTAGAGGAGCTTTATTTTTTTATTTTTAAAACCGAAGAAACGTAGAAACATAGTGAATAAACATAGTTTGGCCATATTTAAGAAACAAGTACGAGCTATAACAGTGCCCTTTTTATCTTGTACTTATTAGGTTCGGAAGAGGCTATATATAATAATAACCGTCACGATTTCATTGAAAAGAATTTGATAATTACAGTTTAGTTTAATGCTATAATGGTTCACAATAACTTTCACTAATGAAGAAAATTACTATTAGCGGCTGGACCGATATAACAGGTTTGTGATTTCAAAATATCTCCAAAAAAGAGTGCCACAAGCTCTCCATATAATGACCTTTAGAGGGGTGGCGTAGCCGTTGCCATTAAGTCGTCACTATATTCAGCAACGCGTATTTGGTGGCTGTCCTGCCGAGGAATAATGCCGAGATACTGATGACGTCATAGAAACGACTACGTCACTATTCTAAACATAATTCTGGTCAGAGCTTTTGAAAAATAACAAAAATACGCGAACGCTAATTGGTGATTATCTGAAACAGAATTACCACTTCGAGAAGCATTTCTAACTTTGTCCAGTCCCGAAATAATCATTGCCATCAGAACTGCTATTCTAACATTACTTATAAAGCCAAATATTTTAAATCTTAGTCAACAAATTTTAGCTCATTAGCAAACTGTTTCAGGCTAATAAGTTTCCATATATTTCCCGCCGAACCTGATAAATGCCGAAGAACACCTCTCGCCTCTTCGTAAAAATTAGTGGGTTCACTTCGTTACCACACCTCGAACTTAGCTTTACATTCGCACCTCGGACTTTTCGCTTACATTTCATACACTACACTATTCTTGCAGGGGATCGAGTTTTCACGGTGAGGTTTCCTTCACTCGGGCAGTCTCGATTCAAAAGGAGTTAGCCTACTCAACCTGAAATAGAAGCTAAAAACAGGTTCCACTTTAAACTGCTTAGCACACGCCTTCAAGTAATGCGAAATTTAATGAAATTACGTAATCCCAGCCGTATGACTTTTCGACATGTTTTTTTTTTCATTTCTTTTTTCTGCTTAGTGTTAAGTTGAATGCAGTTTAATGAACTCATCTTCATACCCTGCCCAGCCCAGTCTCTTCCGTTGACCTTGCAAACAACTTTAAGATACAATGTATGCACGACCGGCCTAGAGCGTCACTGATTAAATATTTTTACAACTCCCGCTTTAATCGTTCTAGAATGGCAGCTCATTTTTACAGTACCGGTTTTGGGTTTTAATTTGCGTACTCCCAACACAGGCCTTCATTAGTGTGAATTCGCTGATTCGAAAATTGCATTATTTTATTATCAGGTTTTTCCTTAGTGAAGAATATGTAAGGAGCTGCTGATTTTATCAATTCCTCGAGACCGTTCGATATATTATCCCGGAAGGTGATCACAAAGATAGCATCCATATATCACCTAACAATACATGTGCCCGCTTCAAAACTTGAATTCGATCAAAAAGAACAGAATCTAACCAGTTCAGAGAAGCGTCCGCTGAAGCTGGAGCAAACTAAAGACCTAATGCAAGAACCTTCCTTCTGCACAAACTTTTTTTTAATATTTTATGCTCCACAATTGTTAAGAGTTAATGATATAAAGAAATTACGAGAAACCTCTCTAGGAAATGTCTGTTTGGGATTGAAACTGATACATATTAGATATTAGCTCATCCTTCACATTTGTTATCGGTTTATTTTTCTCCAAAGAATAATATAGGGCCTTAATATCCGAAGATAGACCTGAATATTCATTTCCGTAGTTGAGCTCCAAGGTACTGATTAACTATTTTGAATTCCTGAGACAAAATACTTTTTCTAGATGACCGTATTTTAAAGAATTCTAAAGAGTCTCTGAAATGTAATAATTGTACTGCTTTGTTGTCAGGGACGGAAGTTATACATAGATAAGTGGATGACCGTAAAATACTGGTAAAGGAAACCATTCAAATAAAATCAATCGCCACTCTAAGTCAGGCATCGTTGCAGCTGGGAACAATGCGAAAGCATTTTTGAGACTCTAAGCAATCTGGTACGTGTGCAGCTTTTTTATGTACTTTAAAGTCCAGCTCACACATGCAGCAGAGCGCTACATGCATAGCGCTGACCTCGCGTTTTGTATTGGGGAGGAGATCGAACGGTGGCGCTGGCTAGCGGCCGCCGTCGGAACTATTCTGCGGGAATAACAATCCCGCCGCTAGTATTCATTCAGCCATGGAGGACGAGAACTTGAGGCTCGTGACGCGTATGCGGATAATATTTATCTGCTCGAAAAGCATCTGCGTAGGGGCAGCATAGTCCCTGCTTGTCTCACCTTGCTTTAAATGTCGCCGCACTCTCGTTGAAAGCAAAAACCAACCTAAGTGTATTCGCTCGCGATCGGCCGCGTCGCTCCGGCTGCGCGCGCCAGGTCGTGCGTGACTGGCGTGGTGTGGCGATGTTTGTGCGCTTCCTAGGTTGGAGAAACCGTATTTACGAAACACACGCATTGCTTTTCATTGTCTCTGTAACTTGCAACGAATATCAGCCACATCGGCGAGAACAGGAGGTGCCTCGTTGAAGGCGAGGACGTACTGAAATGTGATCATGTAATCGAGTGCAGCGTCGCCCCGGGGAAGTTTTCAACAAAACATCAACCAAAATAGTCATTACATTACGTTTTGCTTGAAATGCCAAAATACAGAACATACTGGTGAGCATTGTAGTGTAGAATGTGGTCATACACACATTTGTATTGCTCAGTCGAAATAATAGGAATCGCAAAATGATTCACGCGAATAAATATCACAATATCGTACTGATGCTGCTACCTAATATGTTCCAGTGTATAAGATAGCCTGGAATAAAATAGTGATCGAGTGATAGCAGTACCTCTCGGTGGGTTCCGAAGCCTCACGACCCGGTCGTGTGGTCCCTTCGGAAGATTCTCCAACGGAACAACGTTGCGTTTCAAGAACGTCCTCTTGTGCACTGTTATGAAATAGGGGGATATTTTGCCGGTAGCCGGAAAAACCACTCGGGAAAAATATTGCCGGACGTTTCGGACGGCAATGATTATTGTAAAAAAGAAATAAATAAAAATTGCCAAATGTTTCACACACACAAAAAAAAAAGTTTGCCTACGCTGATTTGACACCTTTCCAATGAGCTACTCACAGAACTTGGAATTCCCGTTTTGACTAATTCCTTTTACACGAGGCCCACTGGGAACAATTACCGGCAATTTTGTTTTGCTCAGTTTGTTGTGTCGGCTGGTGGCAGAATATCCACTACCAATGAAATACGATGTACGGTTTGAACGGATGTCGATGCAAGCGTTATTTACGCGCGTACTATCGTGAGCAATATGAGAGGGAACAGCGGAGCGCCTGCCAAATAGCCTCGAACGCTACCCGTGGCGATACGCTGCGGCAGCTCTTGGAAAGAAGGTGGAGAGAGCGGTGCGCTTTCGTCTGCTAACGGCACCCCCGCAATGCTGGCTTTCCTCTCGCGCGGCACCTGATAACGATGAACATTGCGAGGCGCTTTTATACGTCGTATCATTGATAGCTTTGCGAACTTGAAAAAGAAAGCTCACGGTAACGAGATGAAAACAGTTTTATTGATATCAAGACGTTATCGCCGTTAGTAGTCGGCGATGAATTATACCGCGTGAAAAGTAAGCTGCCAGTGGCGGGGGTGCCGGCAGCAGACGAAAGCGCACCGCTCTCTCCACCTTCTTTCCAAGAGCTGCCGCAGCGTATCGCCACGGGTATGGTTCGAGGCTATTTGGCACGCGCTCCGCTGTTCCCTCTCATATTGCTCACGATAGTACATACCTCGTCCATTAGCGTAGTTTGCATGTAAGGCATCTATTAAAAAGCGACGACTACACACATCATTGTGCGCAGTCAACGTCTTCACTACTCTTAACTTACTCATCCACTGCGATTTGAGTTTTCTTGTTTCGGCAGGAAAACGATGAAAACTGATTCCAAGCTCTAAAGCATGCGCTGAGCACTGCGGTACGCAACAACTGCGTACCATATTCTAACAAACCTGCAGGGAACGCGGAAACAACACGGCAGCCAACGGCAGCACACTGGAACGCCGGAGTTGTTTTCCACGCAGGTTGTATTTGTTTTGGTGAACGAAGCGCCCCCTATCGTTTCATCTCCTCGCCAATAGCACCGTAAAAACGGTTGCTCATGGCAGATGATGAGTAGCTTACGACACGTGAGCAGCGCTGCATCAGTGCTTCGCTACATGTGTGAACCGGCCTTTAAGGGGAAACGTGACAGATTTTTTTTAGAGTTAGTCCAGAAGTGCCTATCTCTTCAAGTTAATGTTCCGGATTGGCACATTTGAAGAGGTTATGTTCAAACTCGATTCTTTTTATTTCATTTTTTGGTGGGGTTGGGGGTGTTGTTTTTTGTGACGGTTCCCGGACATTGCATCAAACGCCGTTTCATGGAAGGCAGTTTCAAGGTCTCTTCATCGAACACCGTATCATCGCAAGAAGGACGTTTCACCGAACGCCGTTTTGTAGCGCGTCGTTCCGTCGAACTGCAGAATGACGTTTCATCAAATCATTTTATCTATAGTTGTTTTTACGTGTGGTATGTTATAAAAACATGTCAGGTCCTTTCCCACTAGGGTATTTTGCGGCTTGAAGACAACTCTTACGTTTTATCGCCCATTATGCTTTGTGCTTTTGAACGCATATAATGTTTGCGTAACTGAAGAACGATGCTTTTTTGTAGCCCATATTTTGTTTAGATTATCTTTAGTTTGCTCAAATGAAAAAAAAAGTACATCCATGAGTATCGTTGAACGTGTGGATCAATGCATCTCTATTCCGTGGGGTTTACCCCCGCACGCCTTCAGGACACGGTATCGTACTATATTCTCTCTAATTTATATCTGTATTTTTATACACTTGATTGTGAGGGTTGGTGCCTTTTTGGAACAACTACATTTCGCATTATCAGTATAATCTGCTGTATATTCGATTATGAACGACAAAAAAAAATATTGAGGTATACCCGTGATGTTTCCCAAATCTCCATTGCGGACTGGCCACTGATATGGAGCCCAACTTCCTAACAATGCAAGGATTATATTTGAATATACTGATCCTGAAAGATCCCAAAGTACAGCATTCAGCATTACGTGGCGGACAATAAAATAAATTTACAGGAGCGACAAACGAAGTGAGCTAAACACGCTTAGTTGTTTTTCATGTTTTTATAGGGTCATAGACAACAAAATGTTTAGCTGGCTTTGTTGGTCCATGACTGGAAATGAGCGCCAAAGGAACGGGGACAGGTCAAGAAGTGGACGACAACAAGGGGCGCAGTCGCAACAGAAAGTTTATTAGAAAACACACATGCTTAAATATCTAAAATAACCCTTCTCACTTCCAGCGTCCCTCCTCTTTTTCTAAATATAGAAGTTCTTTATCTGATAAGGCCTCTGACGGCTCGCTGATACAGATATCAGCCCCTCTTGTTTTGATGATGAATGCTTCCTGAATCTCTCTGGTTATTTTTTTTTTTTTTTTTTTGCTGTGTTGCCCCAGGATGATTGTGTTTGACAACTTCAGGGTGCACGCGCATCGATCACAATGCACGGCCATATGGCCTGACGGCGTCTGATTGATAGTTGCCGCGTGCTCGCTCGCACGATCATTAATGCAGCGGCCTGTTTGCACTACATACGGGCGCCCAAATGATAATGGTATATCGTACACGACAGATGTTTTACAATCCACAAACTTCCTTTGGTGTTTCTTTTTGCATTCGTCACTAGCCTCTTCCGGAGCATTTATCCTTCTAGCGCAAGGCCGAGAGTTTTTTCTGTGTCGAAAAAACAACCGGAATGTTGTAACGCTCCGCAACTTTTTTAAGTTGTGGGAGATAGCGTGAAGGTAAGGAATGATGGCCGGTATGGTTTTTTGCCGTTCACCGGCGTTTAAGCGAACACCTCTATATTTCCTTTTCAGGCTGTCCGCTGCGTCAGTCAGAGATTTCCGCGGAAAATCCGCACTTTCTAGACGATCCACCTGTAACAGGAAGCTCCTGCCCATCTCATGATGACAGGATTTGGCCAATGCAGCTCCGAGACAGGACTGGGCGATACCTCGTTTTACCTGTTTGGAATGTGCGGAGTCGTAGGGGAGTACACCCTTCTTAAAGCGGGGTTTATAAGCCCAGCAAATGTGGTCTTCTAGAAACAAAAGTTTCAAATCTAGAAACTGCAAAGACCCCCCCGAGGTTCTTTCATGAGTAAGCCTCAGCCCATGGGAGCAGGCCGCAAAAACTTCCATCAAATCAACTGCAACCATATCGGTAAGCACCTCAGGTGCGAGGACAATGACAAGGTAATCATCCACATACATAACAATTCTAAAATCGCCTTCACTCCCAAGTCACAGTGTGCTTGGTCACAGTGTGCTAAAAAAAACACAAGACGGGGGCCACTCGCGAACCAATACAAATGTCCTGTTTTTGCACATACACCTCATCATCAAAAGACACAAAGGTATGTTCAAGAGAAAAAGACAGGAGTTCAATGAATATCTTCACACTCATACCACAGGAGCTCCGAAAGGCCGTTTCTCCATTCCTCTCGATGCATTTGGTTACAGCTGTAAAAAGAGCCTGATGCGGGACAGAGTAAAAAAGATCTTCAACATCAATTGAAAAGGCATCACACTTCCCTCTAGACCAAACCCTCAGGAAGTCTATCACCTCATCTGAGCTACGGACCAGGAACCCATCATGCAGTTTCAATGACGAAAGATGCGTTCTGAGAAAGGTGGAAAACTGGTACTGCCACGAGTCTCTTTCTGTCACTATCGCCCTGAAAGGAACGTCCATTTTATGCGTCTTAGCCGCGAAAAAATATCCAGGGACAGCTTCTTACTAGTGTTCACCTTCTTGGCCAAAGCAGGAAGGTCTAATTCACTGCACAATTCCTTTGCCCTCGACTTCAACTTGTTCAGGAATCCTGGCTTCACCGGCTTGAAGATCTTGCCAGCAGCTTCCTTGGCTTTTTTGGTGTACAGTTCATGGGGCAGGACGACAAACAAACCACAAACAGACAACCTCACCTCAGTGTGTCGTTTGAGGGCAACGAAAACGGTGGTAGAAAAGGGACCCGCTCTGTCTTATTTTGAATTATATGCCGGTTTGTAAAGACGAATTATTGAACAAAAACACCTGGCTGGAAAATCACTGCGCATAACTACCGACCCATAGATGTTCTTACACAGTTCCGGTTTTCAAGGTAAACTAGGGCAGTGTGAGGTAAAATAGAAAGAGGGCAATCAAATCGCCAGGTAATTGAATATTTGTTTCAAAATCGCTTTTATTATAACAATGAAAAGTTCTTTTCACCTTGTTTCATCACAATCCAAAGAGTAGCCGACGCTACTGTCGATGGAGCCCAAACAAGGAGCACAATAAATGCAACGTCATGGCATTGGTCATTCGTCTGTGCGTGTATGATCCCCACCCAAAACAGCCAAGCACAGAGTATGTACACGGACCCTGCGAGCTTTGGAATATTCAATGAAACATTTATCAGCTTAGAAAACCGACAAAATATACTCATCTTTGCTCACACCGAATAAAATAGAAAACGCTTCAAAATTCAAAAAGATGAAGGTTACAACCAGAAATTATGAAAGCAGTACACTTCGCAACCATGAGAGTATGAAATATGTCAAGCGAGATCATCGTGGCGTAGTTGAACTTATGTAAGCTATTTTAGTTCGAATAAACCATTCGATGAAACAGTGTTCGATGAAACGGTGTTCAATGAAACGGCTCCGCCAAAACTGCGTTCAATAAAGGCGTTCGATGAAACGACGTTCGATTAAACGAAGTTCGATAAAATGTCCGGTCCCAATCTGTAGTCATGTTCGGGCCAACAAGCAAAGGGCAAGTTGCGTGGTTGGGGATCTTGTGGGCGTGATTGTGCGTTTAGCAGCGTTTTAGACCTTCGCATTTTCCCGGTTCTCGATTTCTTCTACTTGTAAGTTTAGATTTCATACCCCACTCTCGGGTTAAGTCGTAACATGTTAAACATCCACCAGCTCGCCTGTACTTTAACCTTTTTTTTTATTTTTGCGTTTTTGCGTTGGCGACTTTGCTCCTGCTGCAAGAATGGTACTTCAACGCAACTTCGCGCTTCTGAGGTGCTTCAAGTCGTCCAACATTGAACTGATTTATGGGCTTTCGATAACGCTCAGCAAGTTTCAGTTATGAGCCGAATGTTTTTTTGTTTTTTTTCACACAAATAGAGAGTTCTTTTTTACACTTGGCGAATGCTTTGCTAATTATTAATTATTATCTCTGATATCTTCCCTGGCTGTCAGTTTGATCCTGCAACGAGTAATCTTTTTCTCTCATACACACTCTTTTCAGCACTGTCTGTAGTGCTTCGCAAAAATACACAATAAAAAAAAACAAATCAGCTAAGGATAACCATTCTTACGCAATTCCCATCAACTAGCATTAAAAAAAGACTGCGATTACAGGATTAAGTATATTGTATGTGGGCAAGTAAAATTGAACAAAGCCCCCACACTGAGCTGACGTCGTCGCAATGCGCAGTTAAAGACACCAAGTTTTAGCTAGGCTTACGCAGCCTCTACACCGGGAAGCAAAAAAAAAGAAAAAAGAAAAGACGATAAACACAAAGCGGTAGAAGCGTACGCGCCAGATCGCCAACGACAGGGCAAGGGATAAATCCCGGTTCGGCATCATTACTTCCTGCTCTTTTTGTGCTCTTCTGCTCTTGTGTCAACGGCAACACAATATATGTTTTTGCCTTATTTTTCTTTCGGAGACCCGCGGACGGCCGAACCAATACCAAGACACTGCAGCAGTAGGTTACACGCTCAGAAAATTGCGGTTCTCGGGAATTATAGGGCTTCGTATAAAATACCCTATACGTATGTCGGCAGATTTGGGGCGTTTTCCGTTCTGCAGAGACCTACCCACCCACGAAAAAAAAAAAAAAAAAAAAAGAAAGAGGAGTGTATTCTGAGATGATGGTAAGAAAAGGGAGAGAAATAGAAACAAAAAAAAACCTCAAAACACAATAAAAAGTTTGTTCGAATTTTCTAGGAGGAACCACGAAAGAAGAGCGTTTGTACTCATTTTAGTTGAATAAAAATTGTTAAAAAATGTTTCTGAGTTGCAGTTTTTTTTTTTTGTTTTAGTAGGCGGAAATCTTTGAGCTGCCCTATATTCCCTGAAAGCCTAAAAATTGTAAAAAAAAAAAAAAAAACTTTTTGTCGTCGTAAGGTGGAAAATAAGGAATTCACGTTCAAAAAGCGTGGGGATATGTTACAACTAATGTTTGCGTATTCTCGTTTTTTTGTTTTATTGCAAAGCATGCCTCGTTTAATTGCGCTTTCCGGACGTCACACTCGAAGTGACAGTATGGCGCAGAAATATGACAAAATACGAAAATAAACACGCTGCATACTTACGTGTTTTAGGACACAACACATCACGCGGGAAAACCGGTCTCGTTAAGGCGAGATACATATCACGCAACTGAAAAGAGACATTCGCTTCTAGCAACCCGCCTTTTTATCTGCGGGTTCGAATCCCGGCAGAGTTGCCCGCAATCTGACGGAGGCTTATTGCGGAGGAGGCGCCGTGTAACCGAGCTTTCGGTTGCACGTCAAACGATCCCAAGGTGGTCCAAATTAATCCTCAGTCCTCCGCAGGAGCGTGCCAGATGCCCGTCGTTGGTTTGGCACGTAAAACCCCCAAATTTGACTTTTTAGCCTTTTAATCTTTCTAGCATACATTTAGGGACAACTTGGCTTTTGCGAAACTGTGTCCCCCACGGATTAACAAAAAAAAAAATAGCAGTGCGTGACTGATGATGTCCGCTACTTTTTTTGTGATAGGTATGTCGGCATTCATATCGGCTAATGCTGTAATTTTATTACGTACGAAGGGATCAGAAGACGCACATAAATCGACACGCCCGGCCTTTCGTAGGTTGGCGGAGAATATACATACTGTCATGGCCTCCTCAATACTGATAAAGCCTGACAAATCGCCACGAGAAGCGGCCGCCGAAATGGAAAAGGTGGAGCGGCAGTCAAGGGATGAGAGGAGAGCCACGTGACTGGCGCCCCTCTGCGGTGAGGCGCCGAAACACACTTTTCTTGAGTGAACAAGTGTGTTTCGGGTCCTCGCCGCTGCAAAAGCTGTGCGCCAACGTCATGGTTCCCGATAAATGGCTCTTTGATGCTCTGTGCTACCAGATACTCGTGCTCCGAATCTGCAACCGGGCATTCGATGGCTCCTTTGCCGAAATGCCAGGCTTTGTGAGTATAGTGGAGGTTAATATACTGTTTATTCCTTCTCGCTTTCTTATTTAACATTTTTGTTGTTGTTTATGTTACGAGTTAAGACGCTGTTAAGCGAATATGAAACGATCGCGAATGGTAACGCTAAACCATTGTAAAAGCGTCAGAGTCCATTCGCTTGGATAAGGAATGCAATATCTACATGGTAAATTTCACAAGAACCTCAGTCTCCCTTTACACCCACTGTACACCACTTCACTTTGTTCCTACATTCTCATTCCTTGGAGACACAAAATAAGTGAGTACCAAATAAGCCCGCAAAATGGTTTTGTGTCATCGGAATGATTATTTGTTGCATTTGTCGCTTTTTCTTGTCACAAAAAAACTTCTCGCCAGTTAAATTTATTTTTCTCGCCGCGTGAATTTCAAAGCTACGTAGTTCTTTTCGATACGTTATGTGCAATGGTGAAATGTCGAACTCGAGAAGGTAACGAGAACTATGTAGTGGCGTTTGCCTTTACATTATTGAAATCAGTTCATCAATGCGTGACTATATGCGTTAGACATAAATTGAAAAACAGTTCTCCTTGGACTCTCAACCGGAGTCCGACCTTTCGATTTATCTCCTTACTTTGGGAGTTTTTAAGGAATGTGAACTCAAATAACGTTCAGCTACAGGTGCGTATTATCTCGAGACATTAAAAACTTTAGCTAATATTTGGTGCATGAAAGCGACCATTTCACCTTCACACCCACTGCTGAATAAATATATATTTCTTTTTTTGCAATAATTGCACACATATCTCTGAGCATATTTATATTCATCTACACAAAACATCCGTGCAAGGAGCGAAGCCGAAGAGTGACAAACACATGTGCACTTTTCTGAAAAATTAAAAAGAAAGCTTAAAAGTACTTTTGTTCAACTCAAAAAGACCAATACATTATAGGCAAAAAACTCGTGTTTCATTGGCTTTTTAAACTTAAGTCCTTACAATACATAACGCCGGAGTTCAGGCCTTATGACGAGGTACGCAACTTAAGCTTAGAACGTGACTGAGCCTTCCGCAGTTTGTGTGCGCTTCATTTCATACTAAATATTTCATATTTTCATTTAAGATTCCTGTGCACTTGCCCTAATTTATAAGCGTACCACTGTTGTGTAAGTAAATTTTCCCCCAATTGGAACCCGCTGCACAGAAAAATAAAGCAAAATAAACCATGCCTGAATTTGTTTAAAATCTCTTATATAAAAGAAGTACTTCGTCCCTTATGAGCAAGCTAAAGCACTTTGAAGAAATCTGAGTTGGGAGCGGACTTTTATATCTTTTTGTCCCTTGAATTCAGTTATCGCACTTCTCTTGAGCTGAAGTAAACGTAAAATACGTTTGTTTTCATAAATACGTTCAATGATTGCCGCCGGGCATGCAGCCATACTCTGTGCCGCCTGTTATCTGTACAGAGTGTCATGACTTGATCGCTAGCATCCCGAGCCACCTTAGTGGCGAGCACCCCTCTGTTGACGTCACTTTGGCTAGTTTTTATCTCTGCTATCGTGCGTTCCTACCATCGGGGCACCGCAAAGGAGGGTCTACGTCGAATGTTTGCTTGGCTATTACGGCGATGCTACTAATAAAATCGAAAGACAACTGAAGATATATACTTTTTTTAGTCTTTAGAATACAAATTTTACTGTTTGTTTGAAATTGAGGACATTTTCGGCTGCCCTTACTATTTAATGTTTTCAATGCCACCATACAAATCAGCGTAAAACATGAAGTCATGACTGAGCACCTGTGAACATAAAAAAAAGTGAAAGCCGTTTACAACTCCCTGTAACGCCGAATTGGAGCGCAGCTCTTGAGGAGGAGGGGGGAAGGGTACTCAGGGGAGGGTATACCCCTTCTCTTTCTCCTCCTCCCCTCATTCTTCAATCTCCGGGGGGGGGTTGTGACCTTGGGGGGGGGGGGGGGGTCACGTGGACTCGGGGGGGGGGGGGGTCACGTGACCTGAGGGGTCACGTGACCCCCCTGTAGAAAAGACGTCCGAGCTCCACGGTGTTCTTGCTCGAACTGTTCGTTTTTATTCTCGCGCATCAGGAAGCTCGTGCAGCGAGTTTAGAAAAAGAAGAAACGGCCCTCCAGTCTCTGCGAGACCTCGTCGACTCTTCGGCGAGCGACTTAACATCGCGCGCAGAGAATTCGAGCACATGCTGGAGCTTGGCATCATCCGCCCGTCCTCCAGCAGTTGGGCGTCGCCTCTTCACATGGTCCCTCAGAAAGATCCAAACGACTGGAGGCCATGCGGAGATTATCGCGCCTTGAATGCGTGCACGGTACCTGACCAGTACCCCTTGCCACACATTCACGATTTCTCCGCTGGCCTAGCTGGCACCAACATCTACAGCAAGGTAGACCTTATTAAGGCCTACCACCAGATTCTAGTCGAGCCAGCGGATGTGCCCAAAACCGCCATCACAACTCCGTTCGGACTTTTTGAGTACGTTCGGATGCCCTTCGGCCTCCGAAACTCCGCGCAGACTTTCCAACGCCTTATAAACGAAGTCACCAGAGGCCTTCACTTCATCTTCGCTTATGTTGTTGATATTCTCGCGGCCAGCTCCTCTCCGGAAGAACACGAGCAACATCTGCGACTTTTGTTCGACGGGCTGCAGGAGTATGGCCTCGTCATCAACGCGAAGAAGTGCGTTTTCGGTGCTGACGCGCTGGACTTTCTAGGCCACCGCATAACATCGTCGGGCATCCTACCACTCCAAGAAAAAGTCCGAGCAATACGCGAGTTTCCTCAACCTACCTCGCTTCGAAAGCTTCGCGAATTTCTCGGGATAGTAAATTTCCACCGTAGATTTATTCCCCACTGTGCCGAAATACTACAGCCTATGACAGACCTGCCGACAAACGAGGCGAGATATGTCTCAAACCCGTTCATCCTCACGACGCACCTCACGGTCAGCCGACAGATCGCTCTGCTGGTACCACAGGCGGTATGCAGAACGTGCCACGCGCTGCCATCAACCCTGCTCCTGGTCGGGAAACCCCACGGCCCGTCACTAACAGCGGCAAGTGACTACGGCCAACACCCGAGCCGCTTGTTCTACGTCATGGATAAGATCTCTGGCCAACGCTTTTTGGTGGACACAGGGGCCGAGGTTAGCGTCCTGCCAGCGTCACGACTTGACCGTCAGCAGGCGCAGCACACCAGACCTCTACGAGCAGTCAACAGCTCTGGCCATCGCCACCTATGGCCAGAGATCCCTCACCATCGACATTGGACTGCGACGACTTTTCCGCTGGGTCTTCATTGTTGCAGACCTTAGCGAGGCCATACTGGGAGCGGACTTCTTGGCCAACTTTGGCCTGGCCGTCAACATGCGTGGCAGAAGCCTCACGGATGCTACGACATCGTTCACCATTCAGGGTATTCTTTCGTCAGTTGAAGCTTCTTCGATGCGCCCTTTGCCGGCGTCTTCAAGATATGAAGCCATCCTCGCAGAATACCCTGCCATAACCCGAAACTGCAACACGGAGGTACCAGCCAAGCACGCCGTGACTCATCACGTCCGGGTCACCAGTTTGTAGAAAAGACGTCCGAGCTCCACGGTGTTCTTGCTCGAACTGTTCGTTTTTATTCTCGCGCATCAGGAAGCTCGCGCAGCGAGTTTAGAAAAAGAAGAAAATGATTTCATTTCTCGTAGCTGGCTCCTACACCCCCCTCCCCCCTCCGAGGTCACGTGACCCCGACGGGGGGCTCGCGCGGCACATTATGGGATGTTTCCCATAATGCACCTCGGGGGGGGGGGGGGTCACGTGACCTCGGGGGGGGGGGGGGGGGCTCGCGCGGTGCATTATGGGACATTTCCCATAATGCAACGCGCGGTTACGCCGACGCCGCTCAAGCCGGGAACGGGCGCCTAAGAGCTGCGCTCTAAAAGAAACAATAAGACAAAACTGCAGAAAATTAAAGGATCTTGGTTGGCGTTAGATATTTATTAAAAATACTTCGCTCCCCAGCAAGTCAAATTCTTCCGATCTACTGCAAGCTTCCGCTACAACAGACGTCATTTACGCACTGGTACCGGGCTTTATGCGGTGGTACGGTAAAGCGATTGTAAACAAATTAACCTCAATGCGTCTTTGTAATATTTGTAGGTTTTCAGTCGTTCAGATGAAACAGAAGATTCACATTTCCGGGACGACGCTTCAATTCGAAATTCACAAAGTATGTCATGGCCAGTAACGTACACCAAAATGGCAATTAGAAAAAAAAATGAATAAAAATTTAGTTTCTTAGCAGAAATATTTTTGCGATTCCGGAGGTAGCACCAATTTGAATATTACAATAATATTATGACTGGGCCATTGGTCTATTAACCTGCCGATTAATCGTTTAGTGCTTTATACGCAATCAATTTGTTGCACCGGTTAATCGGTAAATGTTTGAAGAACATAAAAGTGAAAATTAAACGCTTTCACCATGCAGACGGCAAGGAGTACGCCCGCATAAAGGAAAACGTTTAGGTGAACGTTTACACTAACATAAACTATAGGGCTGAGATATAGAACGCAAGATAAAGTGCAGAAGGTTACACGTATTCTGGTTACCTAAACGTCGTGCAGGTGTCCGTTTAGTGCAGTAAAGTCTACTTTAAACAATCAAAGAATGTCGCTCTTGCCAGGGAATATTAACGAACCTCTTTGCCTCATGCATCTAAAATAAAAATTTGTGAGTGTGTCTGTCTTTGAACTGTCCTTAACCGGATATCAATGTTGATCCATAATCAAAAATATTAATTGCGTTGTTTATAACATATATAGCAAGAGGCAAACAAAGTTAATTTTGACGTTTTGATAATATCATGCATGAAGATGAAAGAGACCGGTTAATTGATTAATTATAAATTAAAATACTGTATTTTATCGGTTTAAAAATTTTAACTGACGCCCAGCCCTAATTAAAATTTATTTTGCTGTATATGCGGGAATGGAGTTAATACCGTTTTTTTTACTTATATGCTCCATTTTACAAAAAGGATTTTTCAACTTCCCTTCACGAACGTTAAACTTCACTTACATGGTGAGCTCCTGACAACATTGCGGAATACCACTGTCATTTCAACGCCCAGTGAGAACGAGCAGGAGGGAAATGGATGTCACGGATGTGAACTAAAAAGGGGGGGGGGGTGCTCTGCACATGCCAGCGATACATTACCCGGTCGTTTGCCGGTGGTGTCTGACCGGACATCCCTAGAAATAGGCATCATGATTAAGGAGTCATGGCCCGTGACTAAAGTACCGAGTTTATTTCGGGTTGGCGTTAAGTGTACTTTCCCGAGGTCACTTTACTATTTTGTCCCGTCCTTGCGTCGACCTGAATAAAGTCTTGTGTTTACTACCAATCGATTACATCATATTAGGTCAAATGTTTACGTTGTTGACTGGGACAGTTTGAAGGTACCGTATCCAACGAAACACTTATGGCCATCGTTTTGTTCGAGGATTTAAGACAAAAATGTGCGCATATACTCATTCAACATGCAGACACGTTTGTTGTTTGACGTCACATATGCAATTACGTGTCTTCGAGGTTGAAATTAATAGAGCCTCTGCTTTCCATACAAAGTATTTGCCTTAATTTATTCCGTGCATCTGTGCGCATGTAGAAACCTGAAAAAAAAAATCAACAAGACAAAACTGGTGAAAATTAAACGCTCTGGGTGGGTGTTAGACATCTATTAAAAATACAAAGTTTTTCAGTTCTTCGAACTCCTCCGATCTGCTGCAAGGTTCCTCTAGAACAGACGTCATTTACGCGCTGGTACCGCGCTTTACGCACTGGGATGGTACAGCGATTGTAAACAAAGAAACCTTAATGCGTATTTGTAATATTTGTAGGTTTTCAGACGTTCGGATAAAACAGAAGATTCTCATCTCCCGTACGAGGCTTCAATTTAAAGTTCACGAATTGTGTAATGGCTAGTAACGTACACCAAAATGGCAAACAAAAAAAAAAGCTTGTTCCTTAGTGGAAATTCTTCTGCGAATGCGGAGGTAGCATTGGTTTGTATATTAACATTAATATTGTGGCTGGGCAACTTGTCTATTGACCTGCCGATTAATCGGTTAGCGGTTATTGCTTCATACGCAATTAAGTTGTTGGAACTGTTAACCGGTAAAACTTTGACGAACCAAAAATGTAAAAAGTAGACGCTTTCATCATGCAAACGCGAAGGAGTACGCCGCTATAAAGCGAAGCTTTTAGGCGAACGTTTACCCTAACATAAACTATAAGGGTGAGATTTGGAACGCCAGAGAAAGTGCAGAAGGTTGCACGTGGCCCGGTTACCTCAACGCCATGGGGGTGTCCGTTTGGTGCAGCAAAGGCTACTCAAAATAATCAAAGAAGGTCGCTCTTGCCGGGGAATATGAACGAACCCCTTTGCCTCTTGCAACTAAAGTAAAAATCTGTGAGTGTGTATGTTTTGAAGTGATATTAACCGCGTATCAAAGTTGATTCATAATTCAAATTTTTAATTACGTCACTTATATCGTATATAGCAAGAGCAAAACAAAGTTAATTTTGACGTTTTGAAAACATTATGCATGGAGATTAAAGAGACCGGTTAATCGAATAATGAATACATTAAAATGCTCTATTTAATCGGTTTAAAAGTTTTTATTGACGCTCAGCCATAATTAAACCTCTTTTCACTATGTATGCGGGAATGAAATCAATAAATTTATTTTAATTATATGCTTCATTTTACACCGATGACTTGTGAACTTCCTCTCAAGAACGTTTTACTACACCTACCTGGTGAGCCCCTGAGGGCATTGAGAAATACCACTCTCATTTGAATGCCCAGTGAGAACAGCAGAAAAGAAATGGATATCATGGAAGTAATCCGAAGGGGGGGGGGGGGGGGGGGGGGGGGGGAAGGCGCTGCGCGTGCCAGCGATATATCATCCGGTTGTTAGCCGGTGGCTTCTGAACGGACATCCATAGAAATAGGCATCCATGTTTAAGAGGCAATGGTCCGTGACTAAAGCACCGAGTTTCTATTCGGGTTCGCGTTAAGTGTACTTTCAACCTAGATCACTTCGCTCTTTGTCCAGTCCTTGCCTCGACCTGAATAAAGTATAGGGTTTACTACCAAACGATGGCATCGTATAAGGTCAAATGTTTACGTTGTTTATTGGTGCACATTTGAGGTACAGAATCTCCCGGAACACTTACGGCTATTGTTTTCTTGGAGGATTTAAAAAAAATAGTGAGCATATATGCATTAAACATGCTAGCACTTTTCTTGTTTAAAGTTAATAATGCAATTACGTATATTTAATGGTGAGTTACTAGGGCCTCTGCTTTCCATTCAAAGTCTTCGCTTTTATTCATTATATAAATTGTGAAATATTCGCAAATTTTGCTAAGTATTCGAAATTTATGACAGACTTGAACCGGCCGCCCATTATTTAAACTTAGACCAGTCATTAGTTCGCAAGTGTTGGAAGTGCTAATAATGTTTCTTTGTGATAAACTTTGCCAGTGGGAAGAAGTGGAAAGATTAACAGTAACGTAGTTTCTGTGGAATGTGTGAAAGCGGTTTTTTTATGTCCATGTAACTTGGTATAACATTAAAGCACATTTTAATTCACATTGTCACTGGATATGCCAATTTAGGGAAAACCACTGTCCCGGGGGTTTCAAGTGACTTTCGGGGAAATACGTGCGCTGAATAGTGAATACTAACAATACTTGGATTTGGGCTACTTGGTTTGTCATTCTGATTTATACTGCGCTGCGAAGTGAAACTTAACACATAAAGACGAAAATTACGATATGATATGAATGACAGTTAGAACATGACGTACTTGTGAATGCGCAGGCTAACAACTGTTTATTTTCTGTTTCTTCTTCTTCCTTCTTTATACCTTTATTTTGGAGGATGAGGGTTGCCTGATTATTCAATAAATTGAAAAATAATGTCTTTGCGGGAAATTGTGGACAGGGAGGAACTGAAGTTTAGATGATGCGTATGTACCTGAGAAATCGTGGAAAGGACTGGGACGATTAATGTCTTTTCAGTCATTTGTAGACACATGATGTTGGTGGTGTTTGTGTTTATGCTCTTGCCACCCTGGAGCTGATGTTTGCCCTGTTGTGCTGTGGGATCTTCTTAAGCAGTTCTATTTCTTTTTGTTTTAAAGTTATTGAGGGTTCACTTACGCACGAGCCATGCCTTCCGGAAGCCATGTGAAAGGCTTCCATAACTTCGCGCTTGGTCCTGTCTTGTGATCTGTCTAAGATGGTTGTGGTTCCAAGAGAGCTTCGCAGCTGCATCTTGCACAGTGTGCCGCGAGGTTACCAGATGCCTGCAGCTGTCCGCAAGCGTATTTGTGCTCGCTTAGTCTCTCATTGACGCATCTTCCCGTTTGTCCTATGTATGATTTTCCACACGTCAGAGATATCTTGTATACGACTCCTGCAGTGCGGTCAACGAACTTGTGTTTGTGTTTGACCTTACACGATGTTTGGCCTCTAGTGTTGTTTTCTTCCGGTTCGTTCACTTTCTTGCATAAGCCTTTTAGTTTAAACGGGGCGGAGAAAGCCACTCTTACTTCATGTTTTTCTGCTATCTTTTTCATTCTATGGGAAAAATTGTAGATGTATGGAAGCACAACCACTGGTTTTTTGTCAGTAGTCTTTTCTTTGGTTTTACCTTTGCCTGTGAGTGTGTTTATACATTTTTCTGCAATGGCCACCATTAGCGGATCTGGATAACCACTTGCTTGCAGTCGTCTTATCTGTATTTGTAGGCCCTCCGACACTCTGTGGAAACACGATTTTCTTATGGCTTGCCTGACACATCCTGAGGCGACGCTTCTCTTTACTAACTTCGAATGTCCTGAGTTGTATGGGAGTATTCCCTTTTCCCCTCTCGTCTTATACATCCAGCACGTGTGTTTTTCTCCGTATGTCATGTTGATATCTAAGAACTGTAGGTTGCCTTTGTCTGGTAATTCGAATGTGAACTCCAGTCCTCTGTGTGCTTCCTTGAACATCTCCATGATTTTTGTGCCCATCTCCTTCGCCATTTTGTTCATCGGAAAGCATACCAAAAATCATCTACATATCTGAAACACCTCACTACTCCAATTTCCTGGAAAAACTGATTTAATGCCCTGTTGCCTCGTGCGAGGTATATGTCACATAGTGCTGGTGCTATGCATGAACCTATGCAGACACCTTCTTTCTGCGAGTATACTTTCCCTTCTAGCATGTTCTAACTGTCATTCATATCATATCGTAATTTTCGTCTTTATGTGTTAAGTTTCACTTCGCAGCGCAGTATAAATCAGAACAGTGAATAGTTAATAGTGCAGCGAGATTAATGAGTTGATGGTGTGTGATCGGCTATTTTGTTTATGCTTAAGCTAAACTTTTATCATTACAATGAAGCGAGGGCCTCCGGTTTTAGACTAAAATCTGAGCAAAATAGGTTTCAGATTTATATATATATATATATATATATATATATATATATATATATATACAACGGGCATGGTGCCGGGAGGCCGAAGGCGTGGGTATAACTGGTAAGAAAAAACCCTTGGTGAAAACAGCAACAACGGACGATTTAATCTTAGACGTTTCGGCCGGAGTCCGGCCTTCGTCAGGAAGAACTTTTACAGATGAACGCGGGTGGTATTTATACAATGCTACGGTCGAGTCCACGTTTCAAAAACGGCGGGATGACGGTTGGAGCTTTGGTGAGAGGGAAGCGTAGGGCAGTTCGTATCCGGGTGAAGAAGCTTGACGGTCGGGGCCAGGTTTCAAGGACGGTGGGATGACGGTTGTAGCTTCTTGAGAGGGGGCGCAGGGTGACTTTGTGGCCGGCGGGCAGGGGTGACCTGAACGATAGCGTACAATAGACGAAGGTTAACGCGCAAACTAAAGTGCTGTCTCAAAAAACAAAAAAAAAACAAAAAAACGGCATGGTTACTTGTGTTGTTTCGTGGGGCATGCATGAGTCAGACCTGAAAGGGAACAATGTTAAATCTAGAACAAAAAAATATGTATATCAAAACCTGGAAATAAAAGAGAAAAGTTGATGGTCCAGTTCCGGCCACAAACACAGTACCACTGCTAACAATAAGGTCTGGGACCTGAAAAAATGTCCCCTCATCGCTGTTGCTATTCGTCTGTTAGCATTTTAATCGATGCCAGAGTACCGGGGCTTTCATTTATTCCTTGTTTAATTGTGTTGAATCGGTAAATTAGGTAGGATTCACGCTGTTCACGCTGTTCACGTTTACCGATTTACCGATTCAACACAATTAAACAAGGAATACATGAAAGCCCCGGTACTCTGGCATCGATTAAAATGCTAACAGACGAATAGCAACAGCGATGAGGGGACATTTTTTCAGGTCCCAGACCTTATTGTTAGCAGTGGTACTGTGTTTGTGGCCGGAACTGGACCATCAACTTTTCTCTTTTATTTCCAGGTTTTGATATACATATTTTTTTGTTCTAGATTTAACATTGTTCCCTTTCAGGTCTGACTCATGCATGCCCCACGAAACAACACAAGTAACCATGCCGTTTTTTTGTTTTTTTTTTGTTTTTTGAGACAGCACTTTAGTTTGCGCGTTAACCTTCGTCTATTGTACGCTATCGTTCAGGTCACCCCTGCCCGCCGGCCACAAAGTCACCCTGCGCCCCCTCTCAAGAAGCTACAACCGTCATCCCACCGTTCTTGAAACTTGGCCCCGACCGTCAAGCTTCTTCACCCGGATACGAACTGCACTACGCTTCCCTCTCACCAAAGCTCCAACCGTCATCCCGCCGTTTTTGAAACGTGGACTCGACCGTAGCATTGTATAAATACCACCCGCGTTCATCTGTAAAAGTTCTTCCTGACGAAGGCCGGACTCCGGCCGAAACGTCGAAGATTAAATCGTCCGTTGTTGCTGTTTTCACCAAGGGTTTTTTCTTACCAGTTATATATATATATATATATATATATATATATATATATCATACTAAATTAACACTGTATCCTTAAGTTTTGTTGACATTCTTTTTTATTTATCACGTTAGTAGGGATAGAGAAGATATTGATTTTGTCAAATATTTTGAATAAGCTAATAATGTGGGGACATTGAAATGACTTTAAAACAGGTACATATCCAAATGATATTTTAGCAAGACTATAACGTTTATAAACTTTAAAATAGCGGTCGTGCACACTACAAAATAACAAAAAATTTAAAATGATAAGAATCATGTCCTTGTTTGCAGTGTTGGGAAGTACTTGAAGTACATTGTACTTAAAGTACTACTTCAAGTAGGTTTAGGAAACTTGTACCTTACTTGAAGTACATTCTCTGAGTATGTACTTGTACTTTACTTAAAGTATTTTTTTTTTGTACTTTCCGAGGAAAGTACAATTCCCGACTTCAAAGTACATTCCCAAAATTTGGTTTTGTTAAATTTGTCTCACGCAATGATGCTTTGTCAACTCCAAAGAAATACTGGGAGAGATATTCTACTCTGACCAGAAACGTGAGCAGACAACGCATCGCTCCGTCTGTTCTGGAGGCGGCTTTAGCTTTTTGAACTCTCGCTACTTCTCAGTCGGCCAGTGCGAGCGAGGAGGTTTAAAATATTAGGAGAGCAAAATTAATCATAATTTAGCAACTTAGAGTGTGGTGCGAAAAAAATTAAATTTTCAAGTCGAAGTAAAAGACAACAAAGGAGAACGTCACAATGTTTTGAGACATTCCCTTTTATCTTTTCCTTCTATTTGAAAGTTCCTTAATTTTTTCGCACTCCAATCTCGGGTGTCACATTATGATTAATTATCACCAGCTCGCTTGCACACTCACTGTTTTTTTATGTTTTTTCATTAAGGAGAGGACACTTTTCTGAGAGGATTGCTTGCGGAAGCTACAGGGCTGACGTCATGCTGTCTCCTAGAACGTTTAACCCCCTTGGGTGCAACAATCCAGTGCAAGAAAATCACTATACAGTGATTTTCAGGAATTTGGCTAAATTCCTGAAAATAACTACTCTGTGGCCACTTTATGAAATATTCGACGCTGTATTTGAAAATAGGTCATGCAGCCCTGATTACCCCTGGGCAATGCATGGCAGTTAAAAAAATCACTGTATAGGGGAATTAAATGTGCGGCTATGTTAAAATACTTTGAAAGTTCTTTGAAAGTACATTGTATTTATAGTACTTTACTTCAAGTACATTGCACCCAGTGTACTTACTACTTTACTTGAAGTACATCACGTCTAATTTACTTTGTACTTTACTTGAAGTACCTTTTAGATGTACTTTACCCAACACTGCTTGTTTGGTACTTTTTTATTCTCTGTCTCCATTCTCCGCTCGACCGCTTCGAGCTTTAGCTTCTCTTTCTACGGGAAACAAGTTAATCGTCAGTTTACTTCGCGATAAACATGATAGATAAATAAATAGCAGCTATACTTTCTGTAGCTGACACGATTAAAAGGAACGACGCCTTCTATTTGATGGCTTCTCCAAAGATACATTTAATACAATAGTATTTGAAATGCTTTGCTTTTTGAGTGTTTTATTGTGTTACCTGGTGTTACCGTAACGTCTTCCGCTTATCCTTACCCCCTTTCCACCGATCACGGCGCCTCTCTCTTTGCTACAAGGTGTCTCCAACTGCCCCATGCTTCCACCGACTGCAGCGCCCAAATAGGCAAGTATACGTACCTTTTTAGCCACTAAATCAGGCTTCTAATTGTGAAAATAATATCTATTGTTATTTTTGATACAGAGCTCTTAATCATCAATGTCTCGAAACGTTAATGAAACAAGTTAATTTCAAGAGGTTTTCGTAAAGCATGCTTTGCCTCATGCTGATACTTGATGAGGAGAAGCGTTGCACAGATACCTTAATATTAGGGGTGTGCGAATATTTGAAATTTCGAATACGAATCGAATATTTTCCTTATTCGAAACGTATTCGATTCGAAAATTGCATGTTCGGAAGTTCCCGAATATTCGGGGAAAACGGCGAATATTCGCACAAACTACGAATATTCGAGCAAGTAACGAATAATCTGCTTGCCACGCATTCCCCTATGAATATGTTTATTCACCGAGAAAGGCGTATGATGCGTGCGTTTTCGGTCTGCTCCGTTTCTATCCGTTCGATGGCAGCAAGACAGGATCAGTTTCGGTTTCCTTTTCACTGAGCTCTCTGTTGTGTGGCGCTTTTATAGCAGTATGTGATGTAATTGCGCGTTCTATAAATTGATACAATAAAATAAACCTTGAGAGTGAAATAGAAATATGAAATAAATCTTGAGAGTGTTATCTAATATAAATGTTTTAAAATTAAAAACAATAAAAGCTTGGTGCGAGCAGAACATTGCATCGCCATCGACAACAACTCCGGCCACTCCCACGCAGTCAAAACTAGGGATGTCGTGAACCTGCCCAGGTTCGAGTTCGACTAAGTTCGACTTTTTCGAACTTTCAACGTGATGTTCGACAGAGGTGCGAATGAAGTTCTCCTTTTGTGCGGAGCGCGAAGATTAAAAAATAAAACTAGTTGACCCACCTGGCGGAGGAAAAGTGCAATATTGGTTGGGTTTATTGGCATCACTGGTTCACATTAATAACTAATGAAAGCTTTAAAAGCGCAAAGTTTTGCTTTTATATGGTATAAACATAGGTAACCATTTTATAAAATGTAAAATGGACTACTTTCTAAATAATGTGTTTCCCAAAATTCTAAATATCCGTTTAGCTGCCGGGCAACACTGTCCATAGTCAAACTTCTTCAAACCTTAGGGAAATTTCGCGGGTTTCGCGATTGAAAGGGTCTTTCTACTGGCGGAAACGTTGAACAGTTAATTTTTCTACACGATTATTTGCAATGAGTGCATTACTAGAAGCATCTTTAGCCTGCTGCAGCCCAGTAAAATGCAGTTTTATTGATTTATATTAAAAAGGCAATAGAACCTCTGTTACCTCTTGTTTTTCAATTTTTTATTACTAGACACATATTCGATATTCGATTCGATATTCGAAGCCCGTTTTTTGTCTTATTCGTATTCGATTCGTATTCAAAAATTTCAATATTCGCACACCCCTACTAAATATTTGACCACTGCTG
Organism: Ixodes persulcatus; assembly: GCA_013358835.2. Classification (NCBI taxonomy): domain Eukaryota; kingdom Metazoa; phylum Arthropoda; class Arachnida; order Ixodida; family Ixodidae; genus Ixodes; species Ixodes persulcatus. The sequence continues at coordinate 825,928 of JABSTQ010009675.1, read as the reverse complement.
TCCTATGTGAAACATTCTGTTGGAATATTTTTATACTACTAAAACAAGTGGTTTCATTTACTTGCAATTATACATAAATTAACCCTTAAGTTTCAATAGATTACCTTAAACAAAACGGGTAGCTTCACCATTGAAAGCTTATACTGACTGCCATTCTTCAACGCACTTACGCGCGTCGATATAGAATACAGTGCTTATTGACATCAGTACATTTTTTGGTAGATATTTAAACATAAACACCGAAATATGCAGTGAGTTTTTACCTGGTCTTAAAGAGTTGGGGAAATAAATGGGTATGGCAGTTTTTTAACATTTGTTTTTAAATGTTGCCGTGGGAAGTGTGGCTTTAAAAAAAAAACTGGACTCGAATGAAGTAATATTTTTAAAAAAATTTTATTTTTTTACGCGCTTACAAATATTATCTACAATGCCTTCTCCTTCACTGTTAGCATAGCGCTTGACTTTTTTATTTATTTTTGAATTACTGTGTCAAGTCTTCTGATAACTATCTTATCAAACCCTTTTACCTTTTTTTCTTGACCTCTTCAAGTGTCCAAACTAAATCACTTAGAAATAACATTTAAATTATAAACATAATTGATGGCCTAGATGTAATCATTGCCCCATCTAATGCTATCACCCTGATTAGACCTCTCATTTGCTGGAGAGAGGCATAGCGTGTAGAGTGCGGGTTGACGAATTGTTTCTCTGCGCCTTGGATGTCTTTCATTCTACATACCTTTGATTTGTTTTAGAAAAAAATAATTATTAGAGTTTCGATATAATTTTCTTCTATACATGTATTTCCTTTTCTGTTTTGATTGCAAGCGGCAACAAAGATGTCTGCCGGCATTTGATGCGAGCATTTTCACTCACCGTGTAGCTCACTGAGCTTGTCTATCTTTATGGGTGTAATCAGCTTTGCTTACACCGATTTGTTTATATGAATACCATTTCAATCGGCGTAGTTTACAGCAAACTGTAGCACGTGCACGCTTTCAGAAGCGCTCTGCCGGTGTTTGTTGTTTGTAGTTGAACTGGCGGAAAATTAACGTTCCACGTCAACTATTTTACATGATTTCGCCTGATTTGCTCCTTTGCTAGTGTTGGTATTGAATAAAAATTCCCGTTCCCGTAAAAGCTGACCGCTGTTCTGTGAATTCGGAATTTGTCATGATTTCGATTATGGTTTCACTGCTGAAAACATACAAAAACAAGGCAAACATTTGCGAGCCATTTGGCGCCCCTAAATGGGAGTTAGTCTCGCTCTATGTTTGTACAAGTATGTTATCATCATTTCGCTTCGGAAGGCATGTATCCCTCATGTTTTGCATCACGCCTGGTCTTTCATTTCGTATGTTGTTAGGTTGCTTTTTAATTGCGCATCATGACGCTTACCACCTTGCTTTCGAACGCCAACAAGCGCAAACTGAATGCGCAACAAGCAGCGCACGCTCAGTGTCGGCTTCCCGTCACATGCGTGGGACCTATCTTCTAAGGTAGCTGGGTGTGCGGATCAGGAAGGTCTCTCAGGTCCCTGTTTATTGCGCATCTTCGCTTGTCCGGCTTCAGAGGCATCCAGCGATCGAAAATGGCTCTGGAGACGCCACTGCGACGCCACCATGGGATGACGCCGTGATTGTGCTCAGGATTTCTCAAAGGCTCCGGATGTTGGTTGTGCGTTCGTAGTTTTCACTAGACCTGCTACTGACAGTGTTCGATGTGTGTGTGTGTGGTGCACCTGCTTGATTTTTTTCGTTGAAATACCGTACATCTTGTAAAGTTAACAAGCGGCATCGTGAGTTCCACGAAAGATATTTTTTGCGAGAAACTAGGTTGTCCCTGTTTGGTCTGATCGCTTTTGTCTGCAGCTGCTTGCGGCCAGATTTGATGAAGCATTGGTTCTTCTGGCCGCTTTGAGTTGCAACATGCATCTGACACTCAATGTATGAAATAAATTTCAAATACAGTTTTAAACTGCATTTTGGTCTATTCTTGAGTCATTTTGGCATCTAAATGGTGGAAATGCTGGAGGGTTTGAAATGTTGAAGGGTTTGAAGGGCTGCAGGCCTGAAGTGGTCTGAAGGGTTGAATTTCTGAGGGGTTGAAGTTCTGAAGGGGTTTGAAGCGCAGGGAGGGTTCCATAACACACCAGGTCTGACGTTTTTTTTTCTATTGAGGAGGCCGCCCAAAGCTTGCACCCGCACAGCGTCGCCGTCTATCGGCGCTGATATGTTTTATGTTGTTCACATCGGCTATCACTTTTCGTGGCTGCGGGAGCTAGAAAACTGCCACGTCACGGGCGTAGTTCTCGGCTGGTGCCTATTTAGAGGCTGCGATTAAAAACTAAGCGCTTCTTCTTGGTCGCGCTTCCGGAGAATAAACGCTACAAGAGTCGCGCCAGCGTCCCCGGATCGTCAATTCCCCGCCGGAACTTAACAGCTGGTTGCAGCGGTGAGATAGATCGACGACGCCGGATTCCGTGGGTCCTCTTGTTGGGAAACCAGGCGTTTAGCATCTCGCCGCTCGAAGAAATCTTGACCTATAAATGCTTCAACGAAAATCGGACGCTGGTGAAATCATTGGGGTAGATGATAACAGTTAGAAAAAAGATGAACATGTGAAGCTTTTTCAAACTCTTTTCGTGTCAGAGAAGACATAGGGTACCATTTGGTAAATTCTGAACGGGTTTGCACTAAGATGGGTTTTGTAGAGTCGAGCTGTCTTCAAAGACTGTAAATTTTATTACCAGCGGATGTGACCCACAGTTTGGCCAAGCTAGACCCCGTAGCAGCTGACGACGACTTTACTCAAAAAGCCTAAGGCGACACCTTGAACTTTCTAATCAGGCACGACTTAACAGACGTGCATGAATAGAATGTTTAGGTTTTCGCCTGAGGATATTTGATTAAATTTCCAAGAGAAAAAAAATCTAAGCGAAAGCTACCCGGAACTTAATTAAAAGCTCAAAGTTTTTTTGTTTTTTTTTGTTTTGTTTTATTTTGGAAAGTTGGGTTCGTGGTGTTGATTCGTATGAGAACCGCGAAAACGTGTTAGAGCAAATAGCGTTAAAACCATTTTTAGCTACTGTGTGTTGCCAAACTGTCCGTACATTCTATTGAATAAAACGGCGGAGCAATTGTGTAAATCGGGTAAAACTCTTGAAATAAATCCTGTTTTAGTCGTAACGTGAGGCTTCGGATTGCCGCGAAGACTAATACGAACAGCGCAAATTCGTTTACGCTTTCAACGGAAGCACAGTAGTGAACTCGACAGCTGGCGAAACAACTGACGTGCCTGATAACGCGGCGAAATAAGGACGTGATATGACCACGTTGTGTTCGCTCGAGAGCACACATTTTTGAGCGCTAGCATGCGTACATAAGCTTAAGCTTATTGCCGAGCAGTCTGCAGATTCTAAGCAAGCGAGGTGCCGACATAGCTGGGAAAACAATTCGTACCAAATACATCTTTCTGCAGGGGCAACGACATTCTTTACCGTAGCTTCAAGGACCAAGCAGGAAAAGATATATATATATATATATATATATATATATATATATATATATACCGGGAGGCACTACTCGAGCTTGCTCATAAAGAGGAGTGGTTGGGGCTCCAACAAATTACAAAAAAAGCTAAGAGCAGGCTTTTGTGAGAATATTATTGGCCGGGCTGCTCTAAGAACGCCGCGCAATTCGTTCGCTACTGTGATACCTGCCAAAGAGCGGGACGGCCAAATGAGCGAAGGAAGGCGCCAATCACATTAGTGCCGATAATCTCGGAACCATTTAACAAGCTAGTGATTGATGTAGTAGGTCCGCTACCTACCACCAAGTGGGGTTTGTGTACCTTCAAACTATGCAATACCCAGCTTGCAAGTTTCCCGAGGCCGTTCCCATGAAGTAGCAGACATCTCTCGAGGTAGTGGATAACTTGCTAACCATATTTTCTCAGATCGGGTCTTAAATGAAATCCAGACTTATCTTGGAAATGACTTCACAAGTGGTTCAACAATAAGCAATTTATTAAAGATGTGGCATTATGATTTTTCGGAGTTTTGTAAGCCACCCGCAAAACAACAGTGTGGAGAGATCGCATTCAGAAATGAAACGCACTCTCATGGCCCTGGATTGTGGGCAGAAGGAATAGTGGGACTTGGTTTTGCCCGCTATGTTTTTCGCCCTGCGAACAGTAGCTCATTGTCAACTGGATTCGCATCAGCAGAACTTGTCTCTATGGGCTCTATGGGCGCAACTCACGTTCTCCTTTGTGGTTGCTGTTTGAGGGCAGGGAATATGAAGCCGAGAGCCCAACCGTGGTGAAGTACGTGCTTACTTTACTAAAGCGTCTCCGCAAGACGCGAGAAAGAGTTTAGGCAAACGCAGAGAGAGTTCCGGCACGATGTAAAAAAGTACTGACAAAAACAGCCTCCTTCGATCGTTCAAGGAAGGCGAGAAAGTGCTAAATTTGGAGTCATCAAAGGGTCATAAGTTGAAAGTGCAATGAGAAGGGCCGGCAACGGTCCAGCAGAAGCTATCAGACACAAACTATGTTGTAAAACTTCCATGTGGCAAGTAAGAGGTCCGCGTATAGCACTGCAACGTTATGAAACCGTATGTGAAAAGACTGCAAGTAGTCAGGATCGCACTGAAAAGCCAGAGAAACTTATATTTCAATTTCCTGAACTGGGAAACAACGCTACATTCCTGATAATCACGGAGGTTGTGAAAGCCACTCTCGATAAGAAAATCACACAAGATCAGCTTGAAGATATCACTGGCCTGATTAGCGAATACCAGAGTCTGTTTTCTACCATTCCCGGAAGGACTAGTATGGTCCAACGTGAGATCGAAGTGACGACTCGGTGAAAGATTCAATAGAAAGCCTATCGTTTTTAACCCCGTGAAGCAAAACTCTTAAAGGAATCCGTACAACATATGCTGGATCTTCAGTTGATTGAGGGGTGTGAGAGAGATTTTGTTTCTCCTATGATTTTGGTAGATGCACCAGGCAAGAACCGCGTTTTTGTTTGGGCTACCGGAAATCAAACTTTGTCATGGTAACGAAGGTCTACCCGATTCCAAACATTGAATATAGCATTGAGAAAATAAGTAAGGCTAAATGTATCTCAACCATTGACCTCCTCGGAGGTTATTGTTAAGTGCCACTTAAGAAAAAAATACAGCAACCTTGCACCCTTCATGATTACATTCGTTGTTCTAGGACGCTTGTTCTAAGCTTTTGTTTGAGAAACACACCCTATGCATTTTCAAGATTGATGAATCAAGTCTTGGTCGGTACAGAATATTTCGCCTTGCCATACCTAAATGACGTCGCGATTTTTTCGGACTCATCGGAAGATCACGTTTAGCATATAGGACATTTTTTTTGTGCCTGCAAGACCCAAAACTGACAGTCAAGGCAAACAAGTGTGAATTGCTCCGAGGCGTAGTATCGTGTCTTGAGCACGTAGTTAGCCCAGGCTTGAGACGTCCACAATAACTTAGGGGAAGGCAATTACGGGATTCCTTTCGCCGCAAACAAAACGAGATTTGATTTTTTTTTTATCGGATTGGTGAACTACAATCACCAGTACATTCCCCAGTTCTCAAAGAAGGTCAGTACACTGGCTGATGCACTTAAGCAGACAGAGTGCCCTAAAATTGTTTGAGACAATCATAAAATTGAAGTTTTTGAGACTATTAATTGTTGTTTGGAAATTTAGCCCGTATTGGCCAGTCCGAATACACAAGACCTGTCTTGATGCAATGCAGTGCAACCAAAAAGGGGCTCTGTGTCGTGCTTAGCCAAGAAACCGAAGAGCGGGAAGAGCGTCCTCTATTGTATATCAGCAGTAAGCTGACTGCGCAAGGGGAAGCCTAAAGCACTATAAAAATGTACTTGTCTTGTTGATAATGCTATTGAATGCAAATGTGCAAGCGAACGCGACAAGAATGACGAAAATATTCCATATAGAAGGGGAAAAATAGGGACAAGGGAGAAACACAAATCTCCAAATACAGCTAGGTGACTGGTGCGCGACAAAAAATCCGCTGGTCCTGGTATTGAATCCGGGACCACTTCATTGCAAATTTGGCCCTTTACCAACAAGGTTCACCGGCGGTTAGATATTCTGGAGAGCAAACGTGTTTTATAGGTTGGCAACAGTCTAACACCAAGAATGTTGAACGGCCTGCATTGTAAAGGTTATGATGATAATGTAATATATATGCAAATATGCAAGCGAGCTGGTCATAAACGACGTAAATAATCCCTGGAGAAGGGGAACAAGGGGGAAAAAGACAAACAAAAGTATCCAGCACAAAAGGATACTTCTGCGCGATTGAAAAAAACCCGCGTGGTCTTGGTATCAAACCTGGGACCTCTTCATTTCTTGTGGAGCGCTCCACCAACTTAGCTATCCTGGAGTCATACGTCAGTAGATCAAAGGGTTTTATCTGCTGCCACCAGTATAACGCCAACAAGTTGCTAGACCACTGGAAATGGAGAGGTACTTTGTTCAATACCAGGACTAGGCGGATTTTTTCCGTGTCGCACCAGTCACCTAACTGTACTTGGAGATTTGTGTTTGTCCTTTGCCCCTTGTTACCCTTCTCCAGGGACAATTCCCGTCATTGTTGTCCGCCTCACTTACATCTTCCGATTTAATTTTATTATCGTCATAACCTTAAAAATACAGGGGTGTTCGCTCTTGTTGGTATTAGACTGGTGGCAGCTAATATAACTCGTGTGCTCCACTGACGTCTAGCTTCTGGTTAGCTCTGTTGGTAGAGCGCTCCAGGTGCAGTGGAGAGGTTCCTGCTTCGATACCCGAACCAGGCGGATTTTTTCGGTCGAGCAGCAGTCACCTAGCTGTGTTTAGAGATTTGTGGCTGTCTTTTATCCTCCGTGTTTCCCTTCTCCAGGAATTATATTCGTCATTCTTGTCTACCTCGCTTGTAACTTTGCATTTAATTACATTATCATCATGATCTTAAAAATGCAGGCCGTTCACTTTTTTCGAAGTTAGACTGGTGGCAGCTGATAAACCTCGTTTGCTCTACTGACGTCTAACTTCTCGTTAGCTCTGTTCGTAGAGCTCTCCACGTGCAATGGAGAGGTCCCGGGCTCTCGAAACCAGGACGACGCGGATCTTTTCGGTAGCGCACCAGTAGCCTAGCTTTGTTTAGAGATTTGTATTTGTCCTTTGGCCTCCATGTTTCCCGTCTCCAGGAATTATGTTCGTCATTCTTGTCCAGCTCGCTTGCACCTTTGCATTTGATTACATTGTCATCATGATCATAAAAATTCAGTCCGTTAACCCTTGTTCGAGTTAGCCTGGTGGCAGATCGATAAACTCCGTTTGCTCTTCTGACGTCCAACTCCTTGTTAATTCGGTTGGTGGTGCGCTCCACTTGCAATGGAGAGGTCCCTGGTTCGATACCATGACCAGGCGGATTTTTTGTCGCGCACTAGTTAATATTGTGGTTTGGTCCGACGAAAAGCTTCGCAGCTACCTGTTTCGTTCTAACTTTATTTTACTTACAGGTCATCGACCACCAACGTGGCTTCAACAGCTGTCTCCCAAAAATGGTCGTTTGTTACGCTTGATCTTGACCCTCTAAAATTTATGTTTTTGGTTCGGAATACAAAGGAAAGTTGAGCGCACTAATTTCTGCGTAGCGCGGTTTTGATTATCTTACCTTATCTGCAAATTTGTAAATACTTCATAATTTAAATCATTTTTGCATTAACTCTAAACATACTGGGAACTAAAGTTTAAAAACAATTCTGGTAACGTTTAAAAACTTTTTTTCGGAAGGTTATAAACTAGACAAGTTCGGAATGCTCTCGGTGAGTGGAGGGGTCGTTTTGGGCGCCTCCGCAGTTCTCGTGGTGCTCGATGTTTGTTGGCCCGTTTTTTCCCCTCAGACGCACAATTGACCCTGGGGCCCTAAACTTGTCAAACACAAGGTTGGGGCTGAAGTTCACGAGGCACACCGATCAGACTATCACGACGATGACTTCGTGCTTTTGTCACTGGAGTGCAATTGGCGCGCTCCGCGTACTTTAGGCTCTAACTTTGTGTTTCACGTGTTTCACCTGGTGCCGACAAAACATCCTTGAACCTACGGCACCTGTGAGAACCGCAGATATCCCTCGACCCTGGCGATTTGGCCTGATTGTAACAAGGACTGCCATCGCCGCTCCACCTTCCGCTTTTGGGTATCACAATTGACTCAGCAGGACAGTCACGCGCGCTGGGATTCTTGCAGTGACGCTGGTGTGCCCTGCGGGAGCAAACTTCCCACCATTCGAATCTTCGCAAACGAATTTTGTTCTCGATGCGAATTTTGCAGCGATGAAGTTGTGCCTGTGTGTGGAACGTCCAACCTTGGTATCCTCGCATGCTGAAGTTGTGGTCGCTACGAACTTTCTACGTACCACCAGGTGGTGGTCTCCGTAAGTGACAAGTATTAGTCGGGGGGGTGTCCGTCCTGGTTCGACGTTTCAACAGTTCCAAGGCCTGCTTGAAACCAAGTTTCGCTTTTTGTGCGGTTTGCCGTAAAAGGGGGAGAGGTGTTATGATTTTACGTTGTTCAGGTCGCCTCTCGCTTATCGCGGCTGAGGCAGCTAGAGAGCCACCCATGTCACGGTTGTGTAGCTCTCAAATGGTGCCTGTTGACCCCTTTCAAAATAACGTGACGATTATAAGGTCAGAACCACACCCGATGGCGGAACAACTGACATCGCGGAACGTGCCACTCAATTCATGAGGTGGCGAACGTCGGACCGCGGCCGACGATAGGAGCCAACCAGCCAATCAAACATCGTCAAAATTGCAACGCCTCAGCGCTAACCACCTTTTTTGTGGGTGAGTTTTTGCCTTCGAATTCAACCAAACGCATAAAGTGTGCACAGAAGTTGCGGTTTTAGTCTGCTATTCTTAAGGGATTCCACAACTTCCAACAGAGGGCAGCATTTTGGATGGGGTCTATTTATGTTGCTTCGATAACACCCAAGCGCTTCTTCTTGGTTCGGCTCCCGGAGAATAAACGCTACCATAGCCACGCCATTGTGTCTGAGTCGCCTATTCCCCGCTGGAACGAAACAGTACTAGCAGGTCTTTTGTAGCCGGTCTCCATGGTCAGCGCATGTAACAGGGCACAGATGCTCACGCATTAAAAAAAACAAAAAAACTTAAATGTTGGAATGACTGCAATATTTATTTTGCTGTCTTGTTAGGCCTTTCCGTTGCTCCTTAGCGTTCATCCACCTAGGCTGACATACGCTTGTATTGTATCTTGACTCATGAATGATTGGAAGTTAGAATGCCTCCTTCATGGTTGCGTCTTGGTGACGCTGCCGACGCTTGAAGACGGCGAGAAATAACTGAAGGACGCAGGCGATGGCGGCCGCTGCAGCGTGCGTTTTATGATAACGTCTCACGGGCATTGCAGATGGCAGTAGAGTGTGTTTAAAAGCAGGCCATGTCGTACCCTAACGCTTGGCAGTCCGCACAACTAGCGGGCGGTGTAACACGGCAGAGTAAATGCAGCAGACGTCGCCACAGGGAGACGTTAGGATTGCGGAGTTGTCGGCCGAGAAGTCAAACCGATCTCATAGTAACGAGCGGAGCATGAGTCGTGACTTCCACTTGTATTCCGGATCGCGGCGTAAGAATTGCGCCAAAGAAAGTTATATTTCAGTAAAAATTTATTTCATGAAATACGTGCTCCATTTAAGCGCTTTATTTAATTTCAGTGCACTTTTAAGCATACTTTGAATTTAAATTAAAAACAAATACCTCCGACTTGCGTAACAATACCAACAATTTATAGGTAGACGTTTCGTCTCCTATGCGGGAGACATCATCAGTGCAGCTAGGAACACCCGACTAGCTACCAGCAACCAAAGGCTCGCTTCTTCCTTCTCTTCATCTGCAGCGCTGGTTCTGCCGACTTCTTCGTCCATGGCATACGGGAGACATCATCATCATCATCGAGAAACATTGTCAATTCTCGTTTTTTTTTTTTTTTTTTTTTGTCCGTTGTAGATGTGAAGTTATATTGAAAGTTATTTCAGGATGTCGGTGTAGACGTCGGGGAGGGTGCCGCGGTTAGTGTTACAGGCGGATGGGTCACTGCGAATACACCATGATTCCAGAAATCTTCTGGGGCCCCACCGTTCTTCACGTGCCAGGGTCACAGCGTTCGCGAGGTCAAAAGTGTGACCAGTCGTCCAACAATGTTCCACCAGTTCAGTTTTTGATCTTGTGGCATGTGTTGCCTTCTCCACGTCTCTTCTGTGCTCTTTGAGGCGGGTACTCCGTTTGCGGCCGGTTTCTCCGATGTAACACTTGTCACAGTCCTGGCAGTTCACTTTATATACCACACCACTTTGCGATTCAGGAGGGGTTGGATCCTTTGGCTTCGAAATGAGGTCACGTAATTTTATATGTGGCTTGAAGGTTGTTCGTATACCTAATGGAAGGAGGGACCGGCGAATAGATTCCGAGACGCCTTTTACATAAGGGATAGTCACCACGGCCTGCTTGTAATTATTAGTCGCTTTTGTCGTCGACCACCAACGTGGTGGCTTCAACAGCTGTCTCCAAAAAATGGTCTTTGTTACGCTTGATATTCACCCTCCAAAAATTATGTTTCTTGGTTCGACATACAAAACGAAAGTTGAGCGCACAAATTTCTGCGTAGCGCGGTTTTGATTGTCTTACCTTATCTGCACATTTGTAAATACTTCATAATTTAAATCATTATTGCATTAACTTCAAAAATACCGGGAACTAAAGTTTAAAAACAATTCTGGTAACGTTTAAAAACTTTTTTTTTTTTTTGGAAGGTTATAAACTAGACAAGTTCAGAATGCTCTCAGTGAGTGGAGGGGTCGTTTTGGTCGCCTCAGCAGTTCTCGTGGTGCTCGATGGTTGTTGGCCTATTTTTTTCCCTCAGACGCACAATTGACCCTAGGGCCCTAAATTTGTCAAACACAAGGTTGGGGCTGAAGTTCACGAGGCACACCGATGGGACTATCACGACGATGACTTAGTGCTTTTGTCACTGGAGTGCAATCGGCGCGCTCCGCAGACTTTAGGCTCGAACTTTGTCTTTCACGTGTTTCACCTGGTGTCGACAAAACATCCTTGAACAGACGCACCTGTGAGAACCGCAGATATCCCCCGACCCTGGCGATTCGGCCTGATGGTAACAAGGAATGACATCGCCGCTCCACCTTCCGCTTTTGGGCAGCACAATTGACTCAGCAGGACAGTCACGCGCGCTGGGATTCTTGCAGTGACGCTGGTGTGCCCTGCGGGTGCAAACTTCGCACCATTCGAATCTTCGCAAACGAATTTTGTTCTCGATGCGATTTTTGCAGTGATGAAGTTGTGCCTGCGTGTGGAACGTCCAACCTTCGTATCCACGCATGCTGAAGTTGTGGTCGCTACGAACTTTCTACGTACCACTAGGTGGTGGTTTCCGTAAGTGACAAGTCTTAGTCGGGGGGGGGGGGGGGGGGGGGCGTCCGTCCTGGTTCGACTTTTCAACAATTCCAAGGCCTGCCTGAACCCACATTTCGCTTTTTGTGCGGTTTGCCGTAAAAGGGGAAGAAGTGTTATGATTTTACGTAGTTCAGGCCGCCTCTCGCTTATCGCGGCTGAGGCAGCTAGAGAGCCACCCATGTCACGGTTGTGTAGCTCTCAAATGGTGCCTATTGACCCCTTTCAAAATAACATGACGATTATAAGGTCAGAACCACACCCGATGGTGGAACAACTGACATCGTGGAACGTGCTACTCATTTCATGAGGTCGCGAACGTCGGAGCGCGGCCGACGATAGGAGCCAACCAGCCAATCTAATCAAACATTGTTAAATTTGCAACTCCTATGCGCTAACCACTTTTTGTGGGTGAGTTTTTGCCTTCTAATTCAACCAAACGCATAAAGTGTGCAAATAAGTTGCGGTTTTAGTCCGCCATTCTTAAGGGATTCCACAACTTCCAACTGAGGGCAGCATCTTGAAAGGGGTCGATTTATGTAGCTTCAACGACACCCAAGTGCTTCTTCTTGGTCCGGTTCCTGGAGAATAAACGCTACCATAGCCACGCCAGCGTCTCTGAGTCGCCTACTCCCCGCCAGAACGAAACAGTACTAGCAGGTCTTTCCTAGCCGGTCTCCAAAGCCAGTGGGGTTCTGGCGCCATCCCGTGGCGACGTTGCTAAAGTTGGTTAGTCCAAACCAGCCCGATGCCAGCGCAAGTAACAGGGCGCTGATGCTCACGCATTAAAAAACAAAAACAACGTAAATGTTGGAATGAGTGCATATTTATTTTGCCGTCTTTTTAGGCCTTTCCGTTGCTTCTTAGCGTTCATCCCCTAGGCTGACATACGCTTGTATTGTATCTTGACTCATTGATGATTGGACGGTAGAATGCTTCCTTCATGGTTGCGTCTTGGTGGCGCTGCCGACGCTTGCAGACCGCGAGAAATGACAGAAGGACGCAGGCGATGGCGGCCGCTGCAGCGTGCGTTTTATGATAACGTCTCACGGGCATTGCAGATGGCAGTAGAGTGTGTTTAAGAGCAGGCCATGTCGTACCCTAACGGTCGACAGCCCGCACAACTAGAGGGCGGTGTAAGACGGCAAAGTAAATGCAGCATACGTCGCGACAGGGAGACATTAGGATTGCGGACTTGTCGGCCGAGAAGTCAAACCGATCTTATAGTAACGACCGGAGTATGAGTCGTGACTTCCACTTGTATTCCGCATTGCGGCGTAAGAACTGCGACAAAGAAAGTTATATTTCAGTAAAAATGCATGTCATGAAATACGTGCTCCATTTAAGCACTTTATTCAATTTCAGTGCACATTAAACCATACCTTGAAATATACAGAGAACAAAATTGCAAATAACACATAGTGCTAAAGTAAGTTCGAGGAAATTTTAATATTAAGATATTTTATCAGTAAATCAACACTTCACTAAGTGCAAAGTATGGCGGCTTGTTGTTCTGACACGTAATCCCCTTTGGGCATCTTTTTTGCGGAAAAGATAGCCGCGTTCATTGGTTACGCAAAGCGACAAAAATGAAGCTGCCTTATTTTGAATGTGCACTACCTATAAATAATCTGTCGCTAACACTTTAAAAATCATGTTTTTGTTTTATTTTTACAATTTATTGACGTAAGAGGTCTACTTCAAGGCAATATTTTAATTATCTCTTCGTTAACCTCACTATACGTCATGTGCCGTTGAAGAAAAAATTAAAAATTACACGCATTGATAATCGTAAACAACTTACAACGCAGGTAATCTTTCTTTCTCCGACGTCTCAATTTTATAAGATGCTTTATATTCAAGCTATGTCGCATTTTTATGCTCAGTATCATTTTAGCAGACAGCGAGGCATATATATATATACACAACGTTTGTCACATTTGCTAAAAATAAAACGAAGACAACATTTATACATACACCTTTTAGGCAATGTGACATATTGCCCAAACCAACTAGTCCCTTCCTATCTGGCTCCTTCTACAGCATGCTTACGCATTTTAAAACTGGGTGAACGTAGTTCTATGTTTATGAGTTCGCCTTGTTTTAGTTGTTATTAATTTTATACCAAACTACTCCTGTTAACTCTATGAAACAACCATCAAGTGTAATACATTCGTCCCAAAATGCCAAAAACTGCAATTCAATCGATTTTTTTTGCAAATATTTTTCTTGAAGCACGTCAGGTGTTAATATTTCTCCTGGAAAGGCTTACGAATCTTTAAGTCTAAGAAGAAGGATTGTAGCTTAAGATGGAAACCAAAAAGGCAAAACTCCTTCTATGCATAATTCATGCGGAATGTATGAGCTTATTGAACGAGTCGGAAGGCAGCGGAAGAAGACAAGTTCTCAAATTAATTCATACAGTCGTTAGCTTCACCAGAAAGCTAGAGACTCCGCGTTTTTTAAAGATAGCTTTTTGTGTTTCGTGGAGAGACCATCAAAGTTCCTCTCACTTGAGATATACTATTTCTACGTTTGGTCTTGGGGTTCGCCGGCTTTGAGCCGTTTGTGAGCAAAACTGGAAAGTCTAAAAAAATTGGACCAAGGTTTAAAATCCATTCGTCTTTTATCCCCCTAACGACGAATATCCGCTTATACCAGCGGCGCTTCTTGCGTTTTTTGTGTGTGTATTTGTCTTTGTAGGGCGATTTTCACTTGCAAACTGCGGTTTTGTTACATAAGCAGTTTTTAAATTATGTTTTTTTGTTATTACTTTTTATCAAGATAAGAATTATAAACCATTTTTTTTCCAGTGCTGGCGTAAGCTTAATTTTTTATATTGTAAGCTAAATATAATTTCTATTGTAGTGAATTATCTAGAAAACCCAAGACCTACAGTATTCGACTGCGCGTTTTAGTGTAGTTCCAGATTTTGACGACAATTGGCGTATCGACTTTTTTTTAAGTTTAAACCGCGGATTCCCGCGTTGAACGCTATCTCATGCTCCTCTTCCACGCCTCCCCTCGCCGTTCCACACCCTCTTCACTTCGCTTTCTCCGGCCGTCAGCGCGTTTGCGGATTGTGTGCCGCTGCATTTGGGAGAGACGCTCATCGCAAGAAAAACAAACCAAGGACCACTCATCCCTGTTAGCACGAAGCGACATAGTGTAAAAAAAAAACAAAAAAAAAACGGCACAAGGTAAGAAAATATCCAAGCACCTCAACAAATGTGTGTTTCATTCTAGTACTAAAGGGCAACCTAGAATGAAACCGTTCATATAACTAGCCATCGAGGGGATTCAATCGTACGAGGTACTCTTCATTGCGTGCAACGTCCACGCTTGCATCGTTGGCATCAAGCCGCTCTTCCTCGCCGATGCTCTTATTTTTATGTACCTTTATGAGTAATGTTAGTCATGCTCATTCCTTGCATTCTATCTAATAGATATAAAAAATAAGAAGAAAATGAAAAACTGGGTATCATCTAGTGGCACAATAGATTAGGACATCGCATATTGAAGATGCGTGAGTACTGAGGAATCTAAGACACAACGGATATAGATACCGGGTGTTCCATTATAATTCGAACAGATTTATTAGAAAACGTTAGTAAAAGATGCACTAATACGGTTTTGGCAGGAGAGTTATTCGGCCAGGGGGACGTTATGTGGGTGGATAATATTTGCGATAAGTCGACTAATTCATTGAAATTCGTTAGTTAACTTTTGAATTGGTGAAAATAGACAAGTGGTTTAAATTAGAAACTGAGCGTCATCGAGAACCACTAAATCAACTCTATTTAGAACAACTTTAAGCTCGTGGGAAAGTCGGGTGCGCACCAACGTTACCACTCGTGCAGCAAGCGCAAACATAGCAGTGGCGAACCGCGGATGACTTGATTCCCAGCGCGTTCCGCCTTTGGTAGCTTTCCGCTGCTGCAGATGTGGTAACTTTGGTGCACCCCCGATTTTCCCACGAGCTACAAGTCGTTCTAAAAATAGTTGAAATAGTGGTTATCGATGACGCTCAGTAAGTTTCTAATTGGATCCATATGTCTCTGTTCACTACTTAAACGTTAATTAACGAATTTTAATTGATTAGCTGACTTATCAGAAAGATTAGTCATTCATATAATGTCCCCTTGACCGTAAAACGCAAGTGCACAAACCGTATGACTGCATCTATTAGGAATGTTTTTTAATACATCAGTTCGAATTAAAATGGAATGTGCGGTATATATAGATATATATATATAAATAAAAGGTGTTTTTTTTAGAAAATCTACTTCAAACTTGCAAGTCTTTCTTTAGAATGAATTGAGAGTTTGAAGACCATTTTCTAAAAAAAAACACATTTTTTTTCTTTAATTTTTTTATGTACAGTTAGGTAATATAGTAGTCTGCCAGTAGCTACCACAAGAAATTGTAATATATTGTTTGTATGGCCGCAAATAGGACTCGAATCTCGTGCTGTGGAAGTTTTGAACGAGACTTCGCATAGACGCTAAGCTGAGAAGAAATTTGACCTATGCAAGGTTTTCTATTTAATCTTAGTACTTACCTCAATATCTGAACGTAAAAGCCATTGAAGCAACATTATTTATCCTAACAATATTAATTTACTTGGCACTGGCGTGATTTACAATTTGTGAGAGCTTCGCCCTATGTATTGACGGAGAAGATACGTAACATCTAGACTCCCGGACAAACTTAAGTCAAGAGGAAAAAGTTTAAATAACCCGGCATGAATCACTGAAAATAGAAATGAAACCTAAACACATGACTAACACGTTTGAAGCCATACACGCTACGAAGTGCTTCTTATTTTACGAAAGAGTCCGTAGCGCACAAAATAAACCGTACTTCCTAAGCGTGTGTAAGCGTTGAAATATATTTAAAACCAAGAAGGGGGAGGGGTGGGGAGGGAGGAAAACCGGAACAGTGTGGCCACTCCTTCTAATGGGGGCCTGGCAGTCCCGGTCTTAGCAGGAAAAGAAAAAGAGAGAGAGAGAGAGAAAGGAAGAAAGAGAGAGAAGGAAGAAAAAGAAAAAGGTTCAAACACGACACACACTGATCAAAAAATATAAAGTGGTGTCTAGTCCAGCACTGTCTGGTCTGCCACCTCAATGGCAGAAGGTCATGCTACCCTTTACAGTCACAGGCCTTGCGCCAAGCCGGGCCCGCCGTACTGGAAACTGGATGGAACACCAAGCATTAAAGAGGGTCAACCAGACCGGTGTCTTCCAGGAATGTCAGGAGCAGAGGGAATGTATTCGTAGCGATGCCCCTGGGACCAGGCGGGAAAAGCAGGTGCGAAAGGCTCTGCCTTGCTGCGCCTATTTGACGAAGTTCAAGGTGGAGTCTAGAACGCTGAGCGTCGAAGATTGGGCAGTCACAAAGGAGATGTTCTGTATCCACGGGAACTTGGCATGTCTGACAGTGTGGGCTGTCCACGCGTTTGGTGCGGTAAAGCCAAGAGGCCGTAAAAGCTGAACGTGTTCTGAGTTGGTGAAGAAGGGCTGCTTCTGGCCGGCCGAGTTTGGTGGGGACCGGTGGTGGTGGGGTTCCTCCCGCTACGCCTATGTCCGGGTGTCTTTTTTGCGTCTCACGTGCAATGAGAAGCCTGGCCTCGTTGATCTTCGGCACGTGGAGAGTGCTGGTGGTGAGTTCATGTGCCTCAGCTGCGATTCGGTCGGCTCTTTCGTTGCCGTCGATCCCACAGTGAGATGGCAACCACTGGAATGCTATAGTCCAGCCTTTCGTTTCTAAGGATTCGACTTTGGAAGCGATGATGCGGGCAATCGGAGGTGCGTCCTCCAGATTGCTGAGAATTTGTAGTGCCGCTCTGGAATCTGTGAGCAAAGCCGCCCTTTCTGGGCTCTGAAGGTCGTGGCGGGTATCGAGAGCAAGTTCCAGTGCTTTTAATTCTGCGATGGTGGATGATGTGTGGAAGCTGAGGCGACCGGACCTGATAATGGCGAGTTCAGGAATAATTACAACAGCAGTTGAGGATTTCTTTTGATGACAGACTGAGCCATCGGTGTAAACTTTTATCCAACCGTCGAAAAAGCTGTCGCCGTGTTCTTCCGCAAGATTACGGGAAACCACATCCGAGATCAACTTTTTGCTGCGTAGTTGGGGAATTTCTTCCGATGTATTGAGAGACACAGTCGTAGAGGGGGTGGTGGAGGAGGGTCGTCATCCAGTGTACCGACCGACTCCTTAAACTCTGCGTAGACTTTTCGTAGGCGGGGATTGGGACGTCTATCGAAGCGTTGTAAGAGGTTGGAGGTAGACCTTGTGAGGGTCTGGTGGGCGAAATGTCGTTGTGCCTGACGGAACGCTAGATTGGCTATTGTGTTTTGTCTAGTTTCGACCAAAGTAGGGACGTTTGGCGCGGACGGGGGAAGACCGAGACAGATTCCGAGGGTTTTCCTTTAAATGATCTCCATCTTCGTGACCTGAGCGTCCCGTACGAGTACAAGTGGGAGCACATAGAGTAACCTGGATTGTATAAGTCCCCTATACATTTGCAGAGTCATAGATTGCGAGGTTCGCCACGTTTTTCCTCGGATCCTGCGAAGTACGTTGAGGTGCAGGGCGCACCGAGATATTGTTTGCTTCACAGCTGGACGCCAGGAAAGGCAGTCATCAATAACCAGTCCTAGGTACGTATGGTTGCGCATCCTTGCTATGGGAGTACCGTTTACAGAGTACGTGAAAGAGATGGCCTAAAGCCACGTGAATGGTGAGCAAGTACCGCGGTTTTAGATGGCGAGATAGTTAAAACCTGTTGAGTAATTTCCTTCGAAATACCGTCAAGAGTCAGCTGTAAACGACGTTGCATTTTAGCCTGCATGGCTGTTGGTGACGTGGCCCAAAGGGCCACATCACCCGCGTATATTTGAATTCTTGGAGATTGGTCATCACGGGCGAAAGTTCGGGTAAGAGCGGCCATTGCAACGTTAAAGAGAAGCGGGCCTAGTACGCTTCCTTGAGGAACTCCTTGAGTGATGTGTCTGATCGTACTTCGATCGTTTCCGATGCGAACTCTCATAGTCCGGCCAGTGAGGAAGGCCTTGATAAATGCCAAAGTACATCCCGTGACGCCAAGGACTTGAAGCTGGTTGATGACAGTAGCGTCAGGAATCGCATCAAATGCTTTGGTAATATCAAGGAAAATGACGGCGTAACCGTGATTAGCTTGTTTATCTTCCTCCAACGCTGAGACTAGATCCCCAATAGCATCTGCCGTACAACGTCGACGGCGGAAACCAGAGAGTTGTTCAGGGATCGCGCCAACTGTTTCTAGTGCCCAGTCTAGTCTTCTAAGTACCATGCTTTCAAGAACTTTTTCAAGGCAGGAGGTGAGTGAAATTGGTCGGTATGATGACAAATCTTCTACCGGTTTGCCTGGTTTGTGGATTGGTATAACTTCGGAGTTGAGCCAAGCATCCGGCAGTGCCACCGTGCTCCAGACTGAGTTTAGCTCCTCTAATAGTTTAGGCAACATGATGGGGTCTATGTTGTTTAAAGCTTTATACGTTATCCCGTCTGGCCCTGGAGTGCTTCTACGACGGGTGGATCTTCTAAGTGCGTGCTGAAGTTCTTTAAGCGTGAAGTTGGAGTCTATGTTGGGCAGTTGATGAAGGGGGGTCACTGATGAGCTAATTTTAAGGTCTGAAGGGGGAGTGATTGGACGGGAGAATTGATCTGCCAAAAGCTCGGCAGTTCGTGTTAATGTAATATTTTGCGATATAGCAAACGCCGAGATCTGAAGCCGAGGGACTACCTCTGATACGAGAGAACGTACCATCCTCCAAGCCTGTCTTGCGCTACCGGGAGCACCAAGAGATTCACATTTTTGTCGCCACTGTTTTCGCTGAAGTCGGTTAGTATGGCGGCGGAACGCTGCGTCGATTCTCCTATAGCGCTGAATATCCTCCATTCATCTTGTACGTAGCGAACGACTTTGGGCTTGCCGTCGGCGGGCCCTCAGCTTGAGGTAGAGGAGGTCAGGATTCGGGCGGGAGACAGGGACCTGGGCCAGCCTCGTGGCGCCGTTTAGGGCTTGTGAAATAGCCGTTGTGATATCGACGTTTCCTTCTGAGAGAAGGTCTTGGAGGTGTAAGCGATATTGGTCCCGATTGACGACTCTGCAGGTCCTATGTGCAGGGCTTGTAGAGCTTGGGGAGGAGATAATGATCGGAATATGATCACTACCCCAGCTGTCATGTTGAGGTTGCCATCGTGCGCTGAGTTGTGGTGTAGCGAAGCTGAGGTCCAGGAGACTGTTGGAGACCCCCGGTCTGACAAATGTTGCGGTTCCATCATTCAGTGGAACAAGCCCTAGCGTGTCCACTGTGACCTCAAGAGCAGATCCGCGCGTCGTTGTCTGCTTATCTCCCCAGGTGTGATTATGGGCGTTAAAGTCTCCCAGAAATAGTATGTTTGCTGAGCAGCGCGGCATAATCTTCGTCATAATCGTAGGGTCCCATTTGGTTCCCGGGCGGACGTATGCAGAAACTATAGTGGTGTCGCAGTCGCCTTTACGTTTGGTTACAGCGTTGAACTCAGCAGCATCGTCACAGAAGTCTGTCAAATCTATTTGATGCTGATCCAGTTCTATTCGGACAAGCATCGTCGTTTTCGGCACTTCGTTCTTTGTGTTTTCAGTAACTGGCAGTAGGCCCTGATAAACGACGTATAAAGAAAGTCTGAATTTGCCGTATTTTATACGAGTTTCTTGAAGGGCTAGGACGTCGTATCGGTTGGTCTTTAAATGTAGGCGTAGATCTGAGAGGCGTTGTTGTATGCCGTTAGTATTCCATTGAAGCGCTGTTGGACTTGCACTATTTCGGGTGTGTCTCTTTGGGTGGATGTTGGGATGTAGCATTATGCTATATTCAGCAGTGGGAGCGCTGCCTGAATGAAACCGCATCGGATGTGTGCCCACGAGGCATCAATGCCATCGGGATAAGCGCACGCCATTTCTGCTGCTATTCTGAATAATTTTATCCAGTTCGCCGTAGGTTTCTCCGGAGCTTCTCGGGGTAATCTTTTTGAAGAGTCGGCCGTTGATGTTCGTTCAATATTGTTCACTCCCATTGAGTGTTCAGATTCTTTGATAGATGCTCCGTTGCATGTCAACTTTTCAGTGCCCGTCGGAATGGTGACACCGGGTTTTGATTTATTAGACGTTGTTGCAGAGTTGTTATTAGGTGGTCTTTCGATATTTTTTTGAGGATGGGTCTTGAGTGCTGCGGCATAACTTTACCACTTATCGTCAAGGGCTGGGGATTGCCTGTCCTGCACTGAGGCTTCTCCACTTTTTTGGAGGTGCTGTTGGCAACCACATTGTGAATGGGTTCTGGTATGTCTCCCGAAGCCTGCTTTACAATAATTCTGGCAAAGCGGTAGTCAACGGCATTTCTCTTCGCGTACGTGACGACATTTTTTTCTTCTCTCCATTTTCAACAGGCTGGGGATGTAGCTTCGTGTGCTTCTCCACAGTTGACGCACTTGACCACTGTGGATTTACATTTGGTGTTGCTCGTGGTGTTAGTTATAGGATGCGGCTCTGCACAACGAGAGCATGCGGAAGAACGTGTGCATGAGACTGCAAAGTGTCCAAAACCACCAGAGTTGCGACACTGGATTGGACGGGGCTTGAATTCCGTCACTTGGTGTCGTACTCGTCCTAGCAGCACGAAACATGGAAAAGGTGAACTGTTGAATGTCAGCTTTACGACACCTGACACCCCAAGACGACGTACTCTGGCTATGCGGCCATCCGATCGCACGTTCTCTAGAATTTCAGGATCTGACAGTTCAAGCATCGACATTCTTTATGACACCAATCAATGTGGGGCCCTCGGGGGATCGGTAGGCCCTTACAGAGACATCACAAAGTTCAGGACATCTCAGCAGCGTCCTTGTTGCTTGTCCGTTGCGCACATCAACGGCGACGACGTTGAGGCGCTCGTTGGGGTGGATCTGAAGGATACACTCTGGACAGAGCTTCTCTAGGGCGTTGGAAAGCCTCAAGCTGCTTAAAGTTGCTAGCTTTTGGTCAGGCTTCGTAGCCGCAAAGATTACTGTGAGTCCTTCACAGACGTTCGGCTGTTTGCGAACTGTTCCCGAACTCGAAGCAGAGTCGGACAGCGTTTTGTGTAAGCGCTTACGTGATTGTGTCTTGTTTCATTCTTCGTTGTTGGTGTTGCTTTCATCCATGATTTCGGCCCCGGTCTGGGAGGAGCTCGCTACTGACTCGGACGTCCAGAATTTTGACGCGGTGTCATGAGCATCGTGTGTTGAGTCGTTCGGCATGCAGTGTTGTCCAGGGGTGATGTGGTCTGTCGATACTGGGTTTGTGACGTTGGTGGCGGCGCTTTCAATGCTCTGCTGTGGAAGTTCGAACGTGGAGCCGGGCATCATGATTGGGGTCTGGAAAAGACCACCCTTACGAGTGGCTTCTCACTGGCGACTGCTCGGACGTCTCCGGTAGTTCTGTAGCTTCTTACTTTTGGTTTTTGAAGGTCACCGCTGGCTATAGGCTACCGAAAAGGCTGTCAAATTGACGGAACGAAAAAGTTATGTCCTCAATCTCAGGCACTTCTTCTTCCTCCTCGTACTTCCTAAGCGTCAGATATTAAATCGTACATATGTATATGCACTGCATATCTGTTTGACATAAGAAAATAGGAAAATTACATGTCAAGTTCGGTATTTCAAACACAAAGCCGAAAGCAAAAGTCCCGAGGAATTCTCTAACGATCTGCATTCCCCCGTATTGGGAGGAAGTAAGCGCTGTGCCCGCACTTGTGGATACGAACTTCGAAGTAAATTTTTTTAAGTACACTACTCCAAATTTTATTAATGTTTATGGTTGGTTATTTAGGTAACTGCTAACGATAAATAGAATATCTTACATAGGCCAAAAGTCTGCTCAGCAGAGCGCCTGTGCGAAGTCCCGTTCAAAACGCTCATAGCACGAGATTCGAGTCTTAATAGTGGCCATACAAACAATATATTACAATTTCTGTTGTAGTTTCTGATCGACTACTATATTAACTAACTGTGAATAAAAAATAAAGCAAATAAAAGTGGGGTTTTCTAGAAAATCGACTCCACACTTGCCAGTTTTTAGAAATGTTTGTTTTTCAGGCACATGTAGCGCATCATATACTTATTGCAAAATTTCGAAATTTTATTCAAAAGAAAGAGCTTAGTTGGAGCGTTACGGTGATATAAAGAGCATAAAAATATGTTGATTAGGTCACACAGCACAGCTTGCTGAACTTCGTCAAATAACGTCGCGAGAGGCAGTTTGACAAATAAAAAAAAAATCATTAAGAATGTTATGACCTAGACGCCTAATTAGCATGAAAAAGCCTATGTCTAGAGTGTTCCCAAAAAGTTATATTGATGTAGCGTAAAAAGTAGGGAAAAGGGATGGAGTGAAATATGGCACTTCCGAGAAGCTAGAAAAACGTAAGTTTCCACGTTGGCCGCTTCAACGGTCCATATCTTGAGAACGAAAAATCTGACGAAATTGCCGTGTGCGTCTTCTTTTATTATAGGAATTGCCCCAAAACATATATTTTTTTCGTCAAAATTAAAAATTTGACTATAAAGCCGTGCCTGAGTTGAGATGAAATCACCCATATATATATATATATATATATATATATATATATATATATATATATATATATATATATATATATATATATATATATATATATATATATATATATATATATATTCTCTCGTCCTTTTTCACCCTTCTATCGACTTCTTTTGTAATTACATTGCACGCCGCCAATCTCGTTTTTAACCTTGTTTCACACACTTACTAACTTGCTGTTGGTATTTGTAACATTATTGAGAAGCTCCAAGTGAATAACCTAAAATTGTGAGAGCTCTAAACATATTTGAATCCTTTATAGGCGTTAAGACATTTCGACGTATATACTGATGCACCTCCGGTTGATTTGTTAATTCAATTTAGGTTGCATGGTCCTCTAGTTTTGATACCGTTTTTGCCTGTGTCGTACAGCCAGGGAAACTACCTCATGCACGAACATAAACTCACACGTTCGCACAAGTGCACTCGCATAAACAAGAAAGTAAACATACACTCCAATAAAAAATAATAAAAAAATCTTCAGGTTTTTTCTGGTTTGTTCATATTTTGTACGCTAAAAAAGTTATTTTTAAGCACCCCCTAAAAGTGATATGCGCGAAAAACCGAAAGGGTTCTTTTAAGCTCCATTTTGATGCGAATGAGTTATTTATCGCACAGTTGCCTTTCTTGCGCACCAGGGGGCGATAGTGCTCGAGGTTAAACCGTTATTTACGAGCAGAAAGATTTATTGGGTCGTCAAACAACCTTCCAAAACGGATTTTTTTTTTTTCTTTTAAGCGCGTAGCTATAAACCAGTGTACACATTTGTGCACGCGAGCGCGCTCAAACGCGACGCCGCGCTCGTATTCATAAAGAAAACGTGTATAAACGATTGTAAATAGGGCATATTGTCGCCGCCGTGTTCCTGCTTTCGCAAGAAAGCACGTAAAATGGCAAGCCTGCCAAAGCCACCTTCTCGCGCATGCTGCACATGCGCGAACCACACAGAACCACACTAACGCTCGCTCACACACGCGCAGACACACTCATGCAGGTCCCCGCAACTTGGAACAGGTCTGTTTGGGCTTGCCCAAAGAGACCTATACTAAGTGTTGCATGAATAACGCACCGCTATACTGGATGCTGTGTGCATTGATATCATAGTTATTCTTGCTTGCCTTTTCATATGTAATGCTGGAACAACTTCCGTTTTACTTATGTTTTTCCTCGTTTAAAAGTTTAGATAATAAATTCAAATATTAAAGATAGAATAAAAAAATACAACTTAGTACAACCTTTCGCGCGGAAGGTTTGCCTGGATGTTAAGTGTGTCTTAAAAACTATTATGATTGTGTTCTTGGGTAGTGCTGTCGTGATGTCTGTGAAATGAAGCCTAACCGATGTCGTTTCTTCTAGTATAAATCAAAACTTGAGGAGCTTTGAACGATTAACTAATGCCAGTTATGGTATAAAAAACGATATATTTTTGGGGGGAAACGTACGCGAAGCGCAATCATACGTGGCGTCTCAAAAATTCCTCGAGCTTACTCGATGACGTCAGAACTAGCGTTCCAGAAGCGGGTTGTTTACTCCAAAGTAATTACTCGCGCTGCCCTCCTCGATCCGTGGGTAACGTCGGATCGAATCAAGTAAATATGTCACGTGAATTGTTCGCCGTATGCTCGCCTTCTGCTTTCTGCGGCCACATCCGTCGAAGCTCGTTTGCTCCGTTGCAGCCATTTCTGTGTGGTTATCGCGAATTGCTGTTTTTAGCGCACGCACCACGTCCAGACCGTGCACCTTCCGGAGGAAGGTATACCTGTTGTTGTTATCAGAGTGCGAGCGTAAACAGTGAGCTTCTCCGCATCCTCGTCCTCGGTTATGGAGGGAACTCGTATTCTTACGTTGGAGCCTGAAAATGTTCGAACGCAGTAGATGATGTGGAAGTATTTTTTTTTCCTTCTCCCAGAGTATGCGTAATAGAGGATAAAGCTTGTAAACCAGTGAAGGCTTCGAATATTTCATGTAAATGAGCAGTCAACAACCCTACCCCATCCCCATCCCCAAGAAATATAGTGGTTTGGAAGTTTCTCTGTGATTTTGTAATAATTTCGGGTAAGTGAACGCAACTTATATATTACTCTTGCGAAAGCCCCCTGCGCTGTACCGCTACGCCATGTGGAGCTATTTCCGCAAATCGGCGTAAACTATGATGCGTGGAACGTACCTTTAGTGCACCTGGACTAGACTTATAGGTATTCTGCTGAATAATAAAGACATATTTTGAATGTCTAACTGAAAGAAGTAAGTAATTTGGATCTCAATATACAGCCCAAAAAGAGGAAGGTGATTAGAAGGAGCTGGTGGAGCCACCTCGGAAAACACAGCATCGTCACTGTCAAAGAAAAACTTCGAGTGCTTTCTAAATAACGGCTAATAGTTGAGCGTGTTGGTAGATACTTGTAAATATACCAGCTTGAGCTTTAGAATGATACTTGAGCACGAAGAAAGAAAAGACAGGAGAGGACAAACTACTGACTACCAACGATGTTTTAGTGCAAACGTCTTCCTTGCTCGTTTGCTTCTTCATTCAGAGGTCAAAGTAGAGCACGATAAACGTAATAAATAAATAAACCTAATGCACTAATACAAACTACTACAATGGTTATACTTATACAAAATTATACTACAAAATTATAACAGAAATGCCTGAAAATTATTTATTTTTAGCTAACCCGCCACTAGCTCGTGTTGTTGTTGTTCGGTTCGTGACATTTATTATGTATTGTCTTTCTTTTTTCGTGAACGGTGATAGACAGAGTGCTGCCGCAATCTTCCGCGTGTTCCTCGAGAGCGAGGAACACGCGGATATGTTTGTAAGAATATGAATAATGAGAGTTGGGGAAATAAAAGCCACTCTAGTTGGTTTAGGAATAACGTTTCTAAAGTTGAACGACTAAACAAGATACGTCTAGTCTAAGTGCATGTTTCTAAGAATATCTATATTAAAATCCCCACATATAACATACCTTTTATTGTTAACCGTCACTGTTGCGAATATATCATTCATTTGGTTATAAAAAAGATGGTAAGGATAAATACGGTGGTCTATACACCACGCCCATTACAACGCCACAGTTCAATTCCACAAATAAAACCTCGATGTAGCGACAAGAACCTTAAATCAAAGGCAGTCACTGAATGACAAGGTGGTTTTTATAAACAGTGCTACGCCGCCACCTATATATTTAGCAGTTCTAGATAGCGACGCCATTACGTAACTGGGGACATTAACATGCTCGTTGTCCTTAGCCAAGTTTCTGTTTTTGCTATAATATTAAACGTAAACGCGTCAAGCGAAAAGTAGGCAAGGAGGAGATCTATATCTTTATGAATACTTTTTATGTTACAGTGTAGCACTGAAAGCACTCTTTTGATCGATTACAATTGATTAACAAATGCTGTAGAGAACAGGCTAATTTCAATCAAACAAAGCAAACAAACAAATCAACAAGCGAGAGTTTGCAGAACAGCTACCCAAATTTAGCATGGTCTTCCTCCCCGGTTATCTGTATCACTTTCGTGGATTCACTTCTTCGCATGAAGGTTTTTCCCTGAGACACCAACGCAAAAGTCTTTTTCTCGCTTAATCTGGATCGCCTTTTCAAGCAGGACTTCGTTTTAAGCGCAAATGTGCTCGTTTATAAACACTGGGCCATTTGGCGTAAGACCGAGGTCAGTTGTGCTTAAACTCCGTTTACTAGCCGCCTGAAGCACCTTGTCACGAAGCCACCTCGCAAAAAAACTTGATGACAATATTTGGTTTCGTTTTACCTTTGGTCGGTACCCGATTTCTGGCGTCTAGATCTTGTGCTTTTTATTCCATCTGTAGGATCTCGCCGATTCGTGTAACAAGGCTTCAAGTCATTCATGTGGCGACTGAGGCACGCCTTTTATTTCTAGGTTGTTACGCATGCCGTGCGGTTTCAGCTCTATTAGTTCCTTCCTGGTTTCATGAAGCCGACCTGCCAGGTTATCACATACTTCACGAATTTCCTGTTGCTCAATTTTCACCGAGTTAACTTCCTTCCTCATTTCAGCGATCGTTCCTTGCAATTTTTCAGAGCTCTCGTGTATGGATGACATCGAATTTTTACATCAGCAAATTCCTCTTTCATTGTTTCATTGGACACTTTCATGCCAGCAAATTCTTCTTGCATTGCTTTATTTGACACTTTCGCATTTTTAAGTTCCCTTTTCATATGTGAAGTGTTCGTTTCAATCTGAATGCATAGCTGGAAGAAAAGATTAGCCAGCTCTTTTATCGTTGTTGGCTGCTTGTCACCCATTGAAGGAAAGTTCCGAAAACACAAAAAGACAGTGCTAAATGAATCCAGGTACCACGAAAAAGCTATATTGCGATATGCAACTACGACGTGCCTGTAGTGACAGAATGGATTGTGTAGACGTGCGATCCGACAGTGGCTGCCTGGATCGCTGTAGAAGTGAAGCTTCGACCGATGTGGCTGCTATTTTATACATGTAGGCAGGGCGTGGGATGCGTCCAAGTTTGTTCCAGGAGAAGACTTGAGGTATGGGTTTCCGGTGAGCGATGATACGGCACCAATCGGGCAGTAAGCTGTTAACTTGCCGAGTTATAATCGCTGGGGGAAGGCTGGGGCCATCCGTCGCCAATATTGATGATGCTCCGGTGCGCCTGTAATGACAGAATGGATTTTGTAGACGTCCAATCTGACGGTGGATCCCTGGATTGCTCTAGACGTCTACAAGTATTTGGACGGTGTCTGTAAAATGACGCGAGGTAGGAGTCTGTCTCCTTTTCAGGCCGGCCTTTATCAATGTACGGTTGCACGCAAAAGACAACACGGTCCCACACTGTATCTCTGGATGGTGTCCATTGCCTTCACTGGAAGCTTCATCAATGGTTCTGCATAAAGCGCCAAGATATCTGGTGTAGCCCAACTGATTGTAAAAACTCGGCTAGCCATTTCTATGTCGAAGCCCTCGTATGGACCTTCTAGGTAGTGCAAGGCCATCATTGTTTCCAAACTTGTTCGCTGGCACGTGCTTAATGGTGAAGGTGTAGTTTATGAGGATGAGTACACGTTGCAGTCTGTTTGTGGGTGTAACAGGAATTATTTTTGTTTTACCAAATATCGTTATATAACGATATAACGATATTTGGTATTTCTGTCAACTTGTGCACCTGCGTGTTCTATTTAGTGGAGAGTTTTGAGAGCAAAAAATATCGGGGGATCTTTTTCATCAATCTTGTGTTAAATCCCTGCGTGCACTCATTCAGACGATTAGTCTGCCGCAAGATATATGGGCAGATCAGGGTTGAAGTGGTCTAGACTCTAGACCACTTCGACCTTAAAAAAATATTACACAAGAGCTGGCTGATGCGGACGCTTTATATTCTAGAGCGTCCGTAGCCACCAGCTCTTGTTTAATGTTTTTGAACGCATCTATGCACTCAGAAGTCCATTGCCAGGTGGTGTCTTCTCGTAGTGGCTTGTTTAGCGGAGCGCATCTTACAGTCAGGTTTCAAAGAAACTTTCCGTGACGCTGCTCTATGCCAAGAAGAGATCTGAGCTGGGTGATGTTTATGTGATCGGAGATATTAAAAATTGTCCAGAATGTTTTCGAAGGAGGTGCAAAACCGCCATCAGAAGCAAGTTGTACGAGGTATTGTAATTTTGTTTTAAGGAAAGGCCTATTTGCTTAGGCTGAATAACCTGTTATGGATTCCTTAACTGTTAATTACTGTTGCTCCCATTGAAAATGATTCCGGCGAAGTAACAAGTGACACCCTTCTGTCCAGCAGTCACCTGGTTCATCGTGCGCTGGAAAACTACTGGGGCGCAGGCGACTCCAAACGGAATTCAGTTGAATAGAAATAGGCCTTAGTGAGTGTTAATCACAATTCCTGTCCTTCCGTTCTCGTGGAACTACAACTGAAGGTGCGCCTCTGACTAATCAAATTTCCTAAACGTGTTACCTTAGTTGAGCTTGGCGAAGACGACTTCTGGACATTGCAGCGGGTACTGGCCAATGTCAAGCTGTGGGTACACGGTGACAATGAAGCCAATGTATACCCAAACTAATTCATGCGACTGTAAAACGAAAATTGGAATTGCGCCTTGCAAAAAGTCCGGAGGTATAAGAACTTTGTTCATGACTCGCTTCTCTAAGTTTATTTCGACCGCTTCTGCCGTAGCGATCTGTATTGGACGAGGCTTGAAGAACCTTGGCTTCACGTCAGATTTGAACTGGAGATACAATTTAAAATTAGTGTAGCAACCAAAGTCACCAGTGAACAAGCTAGGAAACCTTGCCAGCATTCTCTGGAGCGAGGTTTTATCATCCAATTTCACAAATCAAACGAACATTTTTTTGAGGTTGATCATAAACAAGTTTATCTAAGTATTTCCAAGAAGTTTGGAGTGCCGCTTGTCAGTTACCAATGATTCGAGTTTCTCAAAGCGTAACGTTAAGCAAACACCGCCCTTTTAGCGTGATACGTTTTCTGAATAAAGCAGAGAAGGTGAGGGACATATTTCTGCAAGGCGGGGGCGTCCAATCCTCTGCCATGCCTTGGAGTCGAAGAGTGTCAGATTTTAAGCTATGTCAATTTGAATCTGCCACAGGTGTTCCTTCAATAAGTACATATGATAATTCCCAAACTCGTTATTGAGTGACAAAGACATTGCTGGTCGTATTCACAATTTACTTTTGTTTGCCAGCTGTCTTTTGACGGTCCCTTGATCGGCATGCCTTTGCTATTTGACCACGCGTATCACAGACATTGCATGGTTCAGTCCGGAATCGGCAAGTGCTCTCTGAGTGGTTGGTGTTGCTGCATCGAAATAACTAGACAGGTTCAGAAGTAGACTGCACAACCCTTTCGAAGGGGAGCCCAGCGTGATCTCCTCGGTTTAGGCGGCGCGACTCCCATACGGCGGTGAGATAGTACATTTCCAAACGAAGTGCGACCCCAATATTTCGGTCCTTTCCGAGCCCTAAGTGTGCATATGGCGCATTTGTCACAGAGACTGATGATGAATGTCGTCAAAAGGGAGGAACTTCGGGCATCAGCTTCAGATTCCTAATCTCGTGTGGTGACGATTGTAGTTTCTTGTTATGAAATATTTGACCGAATCGTTTCTTCCTGATGAGCCAAAAACAGATTCACCTGTTCGATTTTTTTTAACTTCTTGGGCGCGAAGTGTGTATTGAAGGCCTTAAATAGCTTCATTTGCGGTGTATCCGAGAAGCTCCGTTGTTAAACTAGGGAGTAGAACACCTTGAATGCATCGGGAAATTGAAGCGATGAATAAGTTGTTGTCCACGTCAACTGCAACTTTGAGTGACATCAAGAGAAGCTTGAAACTACAAATTATAAAAGCGTCGCGTCATCCGTTTCGGGGTCAAATGTCCTTCAACCATAGAAGCGGTGGGTAGAGTTTTCTGCCTTACTTACTGTCTGGGTTCGTAGTGCTAACCGCTGATTCCGGTGTGGTTTTGACCCTCATCATCAGTGTATAATTCTGGGAGCTTGTTACTATTTAACTGTTTTTTTAACATGATTTCAGGTAGAACAGACATGAACAGTTAAAGGGTTACCAGCTCGCAGAAAAACGTATGTGCTCGAGTTCAGTTCATTAGCACAAGCTGCGCCGCCGACGACGACGACGATCGTCTTTAGCAGTCAACACAGACAACTTCTAGAGAAATGAAATTGTATCTAGGTAGTCTTCTTATTAAAAAAAAAAGATCTATATACGCTCTTACCTCAGATGTATTTCGTGCTAGTAATTGAAACTTAATGCTAGATACTATTTAGGTAGATTTTACATTCCCGATCATAAATGCAATTTACAATGTCGCGCTGCAAACAAACAACGCAAATTGAGAAATCAACAATTTTATTTATTTGATATTGGCACGAATTAAGGCGACGAGAAGACGAAGATTGAACTGAAAATAAAGGTTTAATGGGCGAACTTGTGCCAACCAAAAATAAGTAACGAAAGAGCGTCGAGGCAGCAGAAAAGCAGGCGGCGATTCGGCGGCGAAACAGAGAGCGCGAGCGAGACTGACTCGACAAGGTCGCGGGTAGCTGATTATCTATAGTGCGTCACTATCTTGAAAGTTCGGCAAAGAAGGCTCGAGTGTCGCGCGCTTGGGGCAAGGATGAACTGGCACTTTCGAGAAAAACAAAGCAGGTGGAAAGTTACGTCTGGTGCGAGAATGAACGCGAATCTTCTAGATGTCGGTGACCGAGCGTTGCTTTCTCGGCCCTGCGGGCGGCAGTATTATCACCTATACCTGCCACTAATTGATGTACCGGGAGTTAAAGAAATATACTTTCTGTAAGTCTTGTAAAAAAACAGTTGCCAATAATATTATTAATAATCACTGACAGCTGTGGGAACGGGAGCGTGGCGTATTCTGTTCTCACTCCACGCTTCATTGTGTTGCACTGTTACACTGTTGCTAAATTTCCGCTGCTGCAGTACCTAGGCAAATTAAAGACAATACTCATCTGAACTGCTATTCGGCTACTGCATTTGGTTCTAGGCTGATTTTGGCTACCAATGCATTCAGAGTCCTTCCGCACGAGCCATGCAACCGTCCCTTTGCAGCGGGACAGAGTGTGTTGGCGTGCACTCCCGGCCTATGACAGCGCTGAATTCCTGGAGTTGCTTCCTCACTTGATGATTTGCGAGTTACAACAGTAGACACCCCAAGAGGATAGCACAAAGAGGATGCTGGTCAGTTCTCCATGCCACTACTTAATTGCAGACTTCAAGTGCTACGTACAGCCGGGAGATCAACACAGTGACTGACAGCTAAGAAAGTCAACCTGACAAAGTTTCCCACTCGCGCGGATATAACTCTCTGAGAGAAAAGTGTGTAGTTCTGTGAGCTAATTATAATCATTATCAGCAACAAACTCGATAAAAGACTTGTGATATTCTACAAGCAGTCATGCAAAAATTGCTACCCTGTCTTTCAAAGCAACTCTTGGGTACAGTGCTACATACCTGGTCAAACTCTGTAATGATACGTCAGGAAGCTAATGAAATATTGCCATGTAAAGTGTGTCCCCTAAAAGATTACAGGTTTTTTCTTACCGCAAACATTTACTGCGCATCGCCGAACGCTTATTTTCCGCCCAAAGCTAGCGTTAGAGGTCAGAAGCAGATGCCGAAGTTTCAGCCCGAAAAATATATATCACAGAACAGTTATGTGATTTTCTGAAAATATCAATAAAAAATTGGGCCAATTTTTTACTTTTTTTGTTTCTGGGGTCATGAAGCTTCATGTATTTGAGAGTTTCGTCGTCTGCATCTTCCTAGTTTTTTTAATCACTTACAACTTTAGAATAAGATACCGATTCGAGCTGAAACTTTGGCATTTGGTTCGGATCTCTAGCGCTGCATTTGTTCAGTGAATGAGCGTGCGCTAATGTTTAGTTTATTTTTATAGTAAAAAAACCTGTAATGTTTTTTTTTTCAAGGACACCCAGCACTTTTGAATCAGCTGTCTGTCATCAGAATTGAGCCTTTCACAAGACAACTTGCTTTGGCTTTGTACCTGCTCTGCGGCATCGCATCTAGTTTGAATGGTTCAAAACGTTCCGTTTGAATTATATTGAAAGTCTCTGCAGTTACTTATTTGTATCAATGAAGTTTATTAACACGGCTTGGAATGGCCGTAGGACGATGACAACAGTGGTGCAAAGCATGGATTTTCCAGTCATTTCTTGTTTAATCGCATCAGCAAGATATTATATGGTGGTACTATATAGACTGTTATTGTTTTGATTCTAGTTCGAATATTTATATTTAAGCTTACTAATCCCGAATTCATTTTAAAGCAAAATACAAGCGGTCATCAATTTATATTCTGTACCATGTTACTATGTACTCTTACGCGACGTTGTTAAAGTAAACACGACCTCGGCTCTTTTTTTGCATTTTACTCTTAAAGGATATAAAGCGGATATAAAAGATATAAGCGGATATAAAAAAATTTATCCGCTAGTGCCTCGAATGGTAACAGTTCTTCAATACTGAAAAAAAAAACTGAGCAAAAACGGGAATGTCTCGTCCGCGCTAACAGAGTTTTCGAATGTACGCTTTGCGACAAGTCAATCTGTGCATGTGGATTGGTTGTTCAAATATCGTCGCACTTCACAGCACGTTCCGTAGTTGAATGCAGAGCTAACATCACTCACGTGTCTTCAACCTAACACTTAAGCTAATAAGTTGTCTGGTGAACAAGCATAACAAACTAGAAATATTTACCAAATATGTTCCATGAAATGTGCGGTCGTAGACGCGCTGGTAAGAGAGAATTTCTGTAAAAACAGTGTGATTGAGAAAACATAGGACAGGCGACAATTACATACAATTTTGTAAATGTTCACCCTGTCGGTTCTCAGTTTTAGAGCTCAATGCGATTGAGATACCACTAGAGTATTTTTTTTTATATAAAAGTCTGCAAACAAAATGCGGCAAAACATACATTTCCTTAATTTCAGCAGCATTTCAGCGTAAAAAAGATCAGTGTTAGTATAAGCAGTAAAGACATGCTTGCAGTAGAACTGATCGCGCTCATTCAAAATCGTGTTTCCACCAGTTTACGGGCATTACACAACACACACTCTTGACAGATCTTGAAGGATCATGAAAGCAAAAAAGGCACACTTGATCATTTATTACTTGTTGTGCAAGTAACTGATATCATGTAGTAGTGCTTGCCCTAATATCTGTGTAGAAAGTGCCCCCCCCCCCTCTCCCCCCGTCACCTGCACAAAAGTGGTAATTTATCAGCGGCTTGAGGGCGTGGACGTTTATGTTGGCTAAATCCAAGTGACTAGCCTTTAGGGTAGCCAAAGGTTTGAAAACGCCATTTTAACTATCCGGGTGGTTATTTCTTTTTGGACAGGATGCAGATGAGTAGTACCTTGCAGTCATGCTTAATGCTTCGCGTTTACGAAACACTAGACTGGAATAAACGAAAACAATGTAGATGAAGAAATACTTCAAAGTTCTTCAACTGAGGAATATAATAAAACTTGCCTACAGTGAGGCAAACGCTGGGCGACGTGAAACGGGAGAGCTTAATTTCGCTGCATCTATAATAGTGTTTGCCTGAATGAACTTAATCTTTAATCTATACTAGCAATACTATAAACTAACACTTTCCTTCATGTGAAACCTTTTTTGAGGGCATTAAATAGCAGCAACATTAAGACACATCAAAAGCCAGATCCCCCAGGTGACACGCCACCTCGGCCGTGAACCCTCAAGTTTGGCTGCATAATTATTTAAACGGGTTTAAGAATTAACCTTTTTGTATAACGGTAACGAATTTGTTATTATGATCATACAAATATTGCAAATGTGCAAGCGAGATGGAGATGAATCCCTGTCTTCACTCATTATTTTCGTCAAACTATGTGTGACTACAAAATATTCCACGGCAATGGTCGTGTCATCGGCCGCGTCTGGACTAGAATTCGCAATCTCCTACACTTTAACCGGTTTTATAGTTAATGTACAATACCGTCAGAGCTTCTGACGTGACGACATCGCTTCATTTAACGTTTAATTCGCACAAGATTGAGTGCGTACAAAACCCTAAACTCACATACAGCCTGGCTCATGTCGCGTTGGCAGCGTTGTACACCAAACATGAAAACTAGATTCCCAACCAGGTTATTTTGTTCAGTGATCCCATATTCGCTGTGCAGCGTAGCCAACGCTTCCCTTATATGAGACGAATTACATAATTCTAAGAATTTTATGCGCAAATGCTTTCCTTCCTTGTGATATCCTCTATCGACGTTTATAATATAATTCCAACAACTCTATATCAGTCCTCTGGAAACTACCCCCCCCCCCCCGCCCCCCCCCCCCCCCCCCTCCCATTCTGAAAAACAAGCAGAAGCGGCATCCGAGCACCCGGAACACAGTCAATACAAATTACAATGGCCGCACATGGAGAATGGAATCGGAAGGGCCTACGCAAACAACAGACGGGTAAAGGACGGTGCCTGCCAGCATTATTGGGTTTAATCTCGCGTGGACATATTTGTACGCGCTCTCAAGCCCCGTCTCTACTCCCTCCTGCCTTCCTCTGCGCGCGTGCAGAAGCGTCCTCACCACACTACCGGGGCCAAAGCGGCTTATTCTCCAAAGTGAAACTCAGCAGAGCATGTTTACCTGTAACGTGGAGAGAAAAGAGAGCGAGTCTGAGCAATGTGGCCAGCCAACCTAGCTCAGAGCGAGTGAACGGTCCGTGGAAAAGGGACTAAGTATGCATGGATAACCTAACAAGCAGGAACACCTTTTGCTCTATTCGTTACGTGAGGCTAAGCAGAGCGTGAATGAAGTAGAAAAGGAGGTGCAGTTGTTGAGTAGAAGGACAATACAGCCGAGTAATTAGATTATCGCACGAACAATTCAGAAAAACTGTTTTGGCAAGACAATATAGTTTGCTAGTCTTATGTTTCGGGATTAGTTATGCAAGGATTTCGCTGCACGAATCTTGTTTGCGACAACGAAAAATTTGTAATTATGTTTCTTTTTTTATTTGTTTTCCAGGAATGTTTAGTAAAATTTGTTGTTCCTCACCTTTAGGCTATTTCAAATCTGTGTATTCAACGTACGTAGACGATTATTGTTTTCTTTCAATATTATTTTTTCGTTTTTTTTATGAATAAAAATAAGTTAGATAACCAAAAATTCACTCAAGTTTCAGTTGTAGACTACGACCAACTTTATGGAGAGGGTCTTTACAGAAAGCAGTCTATTTTTATATTATTTCTATCAAACTTGACTACCAAACTGTGAATCTCCTCGTAATAATTTAAGCGTTTTGGCGCATCTTAAACTATTTATCACTTCCAAATGTCGCTGTTTTTTTTTTTTTTTTTTTTTTTTGGGGGGGGGGGGATGACCAATATCAAGTGCGTTTGAAAAAGAAAGTATTTAAATAACGAAATATATCGATGAAAAGTTTTATTATTGGTTTAAACCAAATCATAAACAAATACACAGCACGAACTGTGCACTAAATTTTATTTGGAAGACAAGCATGTTTTATGTATTGCGTGGGTCTTCTGTCATCCATCACGCGCCATGTCTTGTATTGGCGGGAAGTTAACATCTCATCCACATCTGCGAGATTTGATTTCCAGAAATCAAAGATGCGCATTTATTTGTGGAAAGGTTTCTACTATACGACAAAGGTTTGCAAAGGTGGCGACGACTTTTTTTTTCTGTAAAATCGTTTGAAATTGAATTTGGTGTAAACTTATTCAGCGCAAAGTAAAGAGGCATCTTATGAGCAATGCCGAACTTAAGCAGTGTAAGCCGAATGAAAGTTTATTTCAAAAGCTACCGAAGATGCAATTGAGTACTGACGCAGGACTTTTTTTATACAGGGTACAAATCAGTAAAAATTGAAGTAGGCGATTCCGACCATTACATTGGGCAGTGTCTTTTGGAATCAAGAATGCTCACGGTAATGTAGTCGACAAAAGTGCGTGTTGCCGAATTTCAGAAAAGCCTTAAATAAAAAAAATCAATAAAATAAAACGTGTATAATGTATGGCACAAGACCAAACGAGTATCGTAGTCGGCTCCTTATGGTCCCCATTCGGTGTTTTTTTAACCAATTTTATTAAAACGTCGCACACGTTCATTATGTGAGCCCATTTAACAAAAAAAAAAACGCATGCAGCTGCAATAAATAAATTTCATCATTAAATCAGACTTCAATCAATATCATGTCGTAAATATTTCGTAAATATTTTCGTAAAGAAGAGAATAGCCTTCAACGTGTGTTATTCTTTGTGGTATTGGTTTGTGCTTCGCTCGTCTCCCAGGGAGTGACACAAAACAACGAGAAGACAGCGAATGGGTTTACTGTACTTCCTGGTTTCCCATCCTCGAGAGCCGGCACTCCGGGCCCGTCGACCCTGGTTGTTGCCCGTAGTTCAGAGCTCGCAGTCGGAGTCCGTGTCCAGGATAGCGGATCGTCCTTTCCACTCCAGCGCTGCGTAGGCTAGCTGTCCCGGGCTATCATAGCCCGAGTCCCGCTGCGGAACAACTACGGGATCATCATGGCACAGGCCGGTATGGCCAGGGCTCACTGTTCCCTCCGGTCCTGGTCAAAACCTCGCTTGTGGACCGCTCCGGGATAGCTATGGGCCAGACCAGCCAGAGCAGCTCCATCGTTCCTGCCCGGCCCCAGCCTCGATTTGAATGCTCTGTCAGCTCGGCCGACCACCTGTCAAGTGACCTCCATCCCGTCATCTTCAACCCTCGTCTCCCACAAATATTACTTTAAGTAGAGGTAAAGGCAGCCCATTTATACGTTAAAGCAATCGTTGAATTATGGTAATAAAATATGATACACCTTAGTTTATTGAATTAACGTAAGGAGTTTGGTCAAATATTTATTCAGATTCATCCCTATTTCCTCCTAAAAAAAAGGGTTATTATAGCAGATTGTACTTTAATAATTATGATAATTCTATTTCAATGTTAAAAGTGCCGAGTACAAATGACGTCTCAGCGTGGTTCCGGTCCAGACACCTTTTGACTACAGTGGCATCTTGGTTTATATTTAGCTACACAATATTAATATTTCTGAATTGGGGGTTGCTCAATATGTGCAGCAATTAGTCATCTACTGGGGGCTTATTCGGTGCTCCTATTGCGTGAGTCAAACAAGTCAAAATGATCTCAGTCACAGGTATAGGTTTAATGGTTAATTTGTTTTATACCTTGTAGCCTTAACACCGAGTTCCGATATATCATAATGCAATGACTCATATTAACTATGTTCTACTGAACGAGTCCGGGCCACTTCTTACTGCTGTTTTGCACAATGAAGAGTATGCGTGTACTTTCAACACCAAGCCTAATACGAATAACCCTAAGTAAGACGCGTGGTTATAAGGCCTCTTTTTGAGATGAGAGTAGTCTCCAATGAAGATATGCATCTGTTTTGTATGCGCCAGAGGTACGTAAATCTAATGAAACATTGATCACCCGTAGACTACTTACCAATACCTATGTCGTCTCGATAGGAATTCTCCATATAATCACAGGTTAAAGGCCGATTTATTCTTCGCGCTTTACACTTTGGCACGCCTCTTCCTTTTCAATTTCTTTAGAACTTTTCACCTTGCCCCAGCTTGACTCCCCTCGCAGTTCAGTTTAGGAGAGGGGAGCGCTAATATGATTCTCTTCCCTGCAGAAAGCAGATGTCGTACATCGAAATTTTAAGAGTACAATAAATAACTTATTTGTTTCTTCACCAGAATAATTATCACAAATTTATGGAGTGTACCACCGTTGTGATTTGTGTTTTGTATCTACAGGCCTGAAATTATTGAAAAATAAAGGATGATATTTCTTCAAATTACTATTTTCAACTTAACAGAACAGGTATCCACCGAAATTGAACGGTTACGCTTGAGTAACTTCTGTCAAGTGCAATTGAGAAAGCTTACTTTTTAACAAAAATAAAAAGAGCTACTTCCTGTTGTTAGGTAATGCGTTTATATAGGGTAATTTGAGCTGAATCAAAAGGCAGGTTGGTGACTCGTAGACATATTTCGTCAAATTTGGTAAACAGCGTCAATCGCCAAGCCAGGCACTAGGCACAACACACTGAAGGGACAATGACTTGACAATCACATTATGTCATCAAACACAGTGACCCAGCCACCTTCCTTTCAGATTAAGTATTATTACATCTCAAAGAAAGAAATCGTAAAATATATACCTGATATAAAAAATTTAATTGATCTGAAATATATTACGAAAAGGTAAAATTTCTTAGTAACTATATTAGGAGTAAGTGCGCAGGTGAGCATGTAAAGTATCAGCATAACTTAACATTGGACACGAAGGAGGGTGACACGTGAAAATGATTATTCACGCACATCGACTTCGGTGCAGTTTCGTCACAAACGGCGCATGCGTGGCCTGTTTTTTCCGTGTCTTCTTCCTCCTGACGTGTCCTACTCATTTCATAACTCTTAGTGTTCACTGCAATCTACTAATGTATTATTCGGGTTTCAGCGATAACTTACAAGCAAAGTTCCGCATATTTGCAAAAATGAGCTAGCAATAGACTTGGCATTTAAGGTACCATTGTGACGGCCACAAAGAGATAAATGTATTTCGAAAAAGAGAGGTATACGGAACGACCTTCGCGCCTGATGACCGATACCTCGGTGGTTGTCTTGGGGATCGATATCGCACAATGTTTGACAATCTGTTTGACAGCGGACAGTGACGGAAGGTGACTGATTATAGTTGCGACGAGCACGAATATATACTTGTCACATTATATTTAATAATACCACGTTCTTGACTTTTTTGCATTCCTAAATACTATGGCGAGGTTTTTGTTCGGCAAATCGGTGAACGATGAGTATAAATGAAACAGCGTCACGCATGTCTGTACCTTCTCTTGTCCCTGTGGCTTTTGCGCAGTTTCGTTTGATCTCATACCAACATATCCTACGTATGTTATTTGTGCATTACAGCTTGTATGTTGAGTTTGAACAGACAGGTTATGACGAACTTTTATTATTCTGTCATAACTGTAGCCACTAAAACGTAATCGCGGTATTGTGCCTTAAAAACTGTGCAATCTCAGCATTATATTGATGGTAAAACTTCTCTACCGAGACATTATGTCCTCTAGAAAATGGTGCAGATTAACTCCGTTTCACGTTACACTGGACGGCATCGGATGTTATGAGCCGTTCCAGCAAATGCTGCGCAGTCAACGCGTCACGCAACTGCGCATTGCAATCATCGTTAAACGTCTTCAAGGGTCCACGTGACATTCGCATGACCTTGAAGGGGCTTAGGTGACTCGTAGCCTGCTCTGCGGTCCATCGTACAATAAAATGGACTATAGCTGGCTTAAAAGATATGAGCAACACCAATCGCAACGATTTACGTTGCTATTCTACCGCGACGCGGTACGCACGCACGGACTTTGGGGAGGTGCAAAACACTGATATCTTTTTTTATGATTCGCGTACAGATTTAGGAATGAAAATAAAATCTACAGCTGCATCTTGTATCTATGGATGAAGCCATCGTGCACTAACTTAAACTTTGTAAGAAAAACAACAACAAAAAAAAAAAAACATTGCAACCGACGTTTAGGTTCTACGAGACTTTCTGGCACGAACTGCCGCTTTGGCAGTACTCAGTAAATACGTTTCCCGGACGCGATTGCGTTCAGCAAACGCTTTTCCTTGAGCGGGCAGATTATATCACATTAAAACGTACTACTCTGGAAGGTGGTAATTTGTGTGAGAAAGATCGCGTGCGAATTTTTAAACACTAAATGGGACCGACGTGAACCTTTCTCGTTCAACTGATTACAAATATCGATTATTTATTCTTCCCATTTCTACATTTAGGGTGGAATTCTTTATAATCGTAGACAGGTTTAATACACTTTAAGAATTAACATAATGTTCTTTGCTTGAAGACACTCCAAGACCCAATTACTTATTTAGCACCGTGTAGGTCTGCAAGTGACGATGCGAAAAGTACATTTTCCCCTACAAAACGAATCTGTATTTCAGCGGCGCTTCGCTGTGGACTACGTCGAAATGCGACCATATTTTCTGCGGTATGGTTTTCGATCAGGGTTATACTCAGCATGTCTTCGGTTTTGTTCAGAAATTCATTCGCTCCGCCGCTTCTGCTGGCGAGACACCGAAGTCTTTGGCACTTACAGTCAAAGCTTCGTACCGGGACCCGCGCATGTGCATGTTAAGGAAAGGAGAACGGCACATGCACTTCACACCTTGGTCACCCACATACGAGTGTAATAAATGTCTTATTCTGTATACTTGGCCCTCCTCCACCAGCTGCACTCGCTGCATACCGTCGTATTTGATTTACAAGTGCAGCCTATCTAAAAACAAAGCCGGAAGTACATTTCCCAGCACTATTTTGCACTTCCTGATACTTCTCTGCACCGGTGCAAGTTTGGATCCGTCAATCACATGAGCCCAAGAAGTATAAGACTGCACGTGTACCTCAGCCTCAGGTCCGCAAATGAATGCGTTTCAATCTGACGAGTAGAATTCCTAAGGGGGGTAGGGGGAAACGTAAAGAAATGCATCATCATTTAAAATTGTCACTACGATGTGACACTGACCACTGCATTCCAAATGCTTCCGTCATCCCCATCAGATGCTGTTTTAAATCTTAACATAATTTCGACATTTTCATTGCCCGGTAGCCTAGTTAATATTCCAGTGATTGATTTTCAAGTGCTCTGCAGTAAAGAAGCCACACCAACAAACTTTGGAGTTAAAGGGCGACTTCGGTCAATATTTTCAAATTTGGAATTACGACAGATTTCAGCTCAGTTAGTGTAGTAAAGTGGTTAGTTGGGCGAGTTGGTAATGATTGAACATGGTTAAAATTGCGCACAGACAGAAAGGAACAGAAAAGAGGGAAGAGAGAAGAGACAAGCGCAAACTCACAACTCGATGTATTGAAGAATAAAAAAGAACAGCCGGCGGTATCAGCTCGAGCCGAGGCCACAATCGCACGGGGGCACCCGAGCACGCGGAGGACACACACCATCAACCACACTCAAACGATTGTAGAAAGGCAATTTCCTTGTCAGTTAAAGCCACAGAAGGTTGACTGACGCAACGCTCGCCTAGGCGGAGTATACTAAAAGCTTCAAAAATTTCCCTAGTATGTTTTTCTTGAAATCTGCCAATTATCGAGGTTTTTTGTAAAGAAGGTGTACACTTACACGCTTGACAATGCAGAGGTAGGTGGCCCCCCACCGTGGAATTTAGAGAAAGATTGTGCTCTCTTAACCGGTCATTAATGCACCGTCCTGTTTGTCCTACATAGGACCTACCACAAGAAAGGGGAATGCTATAAACCACTCTGGTTGAACACGGCACGTAAGGCCGGACGTGTTTTGTGTGACACCTGTGTTTTGTAATGTTTTCGACTTTTGCTCGAACTTTAGAACAGATTTGACCCATTTTTTGGGGGGCTGACATCACTAAGGGGACTCCATACCTATTGGCTACCTGTTTGAGATTGTGAGAAATTCTGTGTATATACGGAACCACCACCACTCTTTTTTTGTCGACTTTACGTGCAGCTTTTTCACATCCTTTTACTTTTTTTATCAGAGTTCCTACCACCTCAGTTAGCACCTGCGTTGGGAACCCAGACGCTGTAAGCCTCTCAATTTGAGCATTAAAACTGCTTTTGATGGTATGGAGGCATGACTTCTTTAAGGCTGAAGTAAGGCAGGAAAGAGCTATGCCTCGTTTTACGACTTTGGAGTGCGAGGACGTATAGTGTAGTAACCCTTTTTTTGAACGGGGTGAAAATGACCAGCATAGGTGGTTTGTTTGCAAAGACAGAGAAAGGTCTAGAAATTGCAACACACCTTCTTTAGGAGTTTCACAGGTAAAACTAAGTCCTGACCCGCACTTGTGGAATATGTCCATGATGCTACTAATTATATTATTGTCCAATGTCTTTCGGTATACTAACAGGAAATCATCAACATACCTAAACACGTGAAGAACTGGCATAGACGCTATGGCCGTCTTAATGGCATGGTCGACCCCCGCAAGAAAAATATCGCTTAGGACCGGTGCAACGCAAGAGCCTATACAGACTCCCGACTTTTGCAAAAAATACCCCGTTTTGCCACCCAATGAATGTCGAATTAAGATAGAAATGTAGCAGCTCAAGAAAACTTTCTATGGGTACACCACTTGAGTTCTGGAACGAGAGCTCACCGTGGGACTCGATGCATGACTTAACATGAACATCTACTGGCCTCTGTTAAGTCATGCATCGAGTCCCACGGTGAGCTCTCGTTCCAGAACTCAAGTGGTGTACCCATAGAAAGTTTTCTTGAGCTGCTACATTTCTATCTTAATTCGACATTCATTGGGTGGCAAAACGGGGTATTTTTTGCAAAAGTCGGGAGTCTGTATAGGCTCTTGCGTTGCACCGGTCCTAAGCGATATTTTTCTTGCGGGGGTCGACCATGCCATTAAGACGGCCATAGCGTCTATGCCAGTTCTTCACGTGTTTAGGTATGTTGATGATTTCCTGTTAGTATACCGAAAGACATTGGACAATAATATAATTAGTAGCATCATGGACATATTCCACAAGTGCGGGTCAGGACTTAGTTTTACCTGTGAAACTCCTAAAGAAGGTGTGTTGCAATTTCTAGACCTTTCTCTGTCTTTGCAAACAAACCACCTATGCTGGTCATTTTCACCCCGTTCAAAAAAAAGGGTTACTACACTATACGTCCTCGCACTCCAAAGTCGTAAAACGAGGCATAGCTCTTTCCTGCCTTACTTCAGCCTTAAAGAAGTCATGCCTCCATACCATCAAAAGCAGTTTTAATGCTCAAATTGAGAGGCTTACAGCGTCTGGGTTCCCAACGCAGGTGCTAACTGAGGTGGTAGGAACTCTGATAAAAAAAGTAAAAGGATGTGAAAAAGCTGCACGTAAAGTCGGCAAAAAAAGAGTGGTGGTGGTTCCGTATATACACAGAATTTCTCACAATCTCAAACAGGTAGCCAATAGGTATGGAGTCCCCTTAGTGATGTCAGCCCCCCAAAAAATGGGTCAAATCTGTTCTAAAGTTCGAGCAAAAGTCGAAAACATTACAAAACACAGGTGTCACACAAAACACGTCCGGCCTTACGTGCCGTGTTCAACCAGAGTGGTTTATAGCATTCCCCTTTCTTGTGGTAGGTCCTATGTAGGACAAACAGGACGGTGCATTAATGACCGGTTAAGAGAGCACAATCTTTCTCTAAATTCCACGGTGGGGGGCCACCTACCTCTGCATTGTCAAGCGTGTAAGTGTACACCTTCTTTACAAAAAACCTCGATAATTGGCAGATTTCAAGAAAAACATACTAGGGAAATTTTTGAAGCTTTTAGTATACTCCGCCTAGGCGAGCGTTGCGTCAGTCAACCTTCTGTGGCTTTAACTGACAAGGAAATTGCCTTTCTACAATCGTTTGAGTGTGGTTGATGGTGTGTGTCCTCCGCGTGCTCGGGTGCCCCCGTGCGATTGTGGCCTCGGCTCGAGCTGATACCGCCGG
This sequence comes from Ixodes persulcatus, assembly GCA_013358835.2. Taxonomy (NCBI): domain Eukaryota; kingdom Metazoa; phylum Arthropoda; class Arachnida; order Ixodida; family Ixodidae; genus Ixodes; species Ixodes persulcatus. Next base: position 781,567 of record JABSTQ010009675.1, on the reverse strand, counting down.
CTGTTCTTTTTTATTCTTCAATACATCGAGTTGTGAGTTTGCGCTTGTCTCTTCTCTCTTCCCTCTTTTCTGTTCCTTTCTGTCTGTGCGCAATTTTAACCATGTTCAGTTAGTGTGTCTGAATCACAACGTATAATTATTATTTTTTTTCGAATTTGTGTGTAGTTTTATAAATATCACGTCTGATATTTTTTTTTTTTTTTTTTTATTTCGGGCGTCGATGGCGAAACCGAAACTAACTGCTCGAGGGCGATGGCAACACTGATCATCAGCTGTACGGCCGCGACGTTACGTCACCGTGTGCTCCAGCACGTGGTAAAACGTGCCGAATCGACTGCAGCATCACCGCGACATGACGTTACGGGTTGCTGTTGTACGCGTCACCCAGTGTTGCTTGACTCAACACCAAGCCGATTGCCGCTAGCTAAAGGGCGGTTGGTGACATCTTTAAAATCGGTTTTGATTAAAAACGCTGCTTCACTTCGACGTAATATGTCGGCTGTGATAATGTCTCGTGCCACTAAAGGGCTATTGGTAAGTTATTTTGGTTTTGAACGTAGATGGCCTTAAACTGCACATTTTTATCAAGAATTCGTTTTTTGCTCGGAAGGGGATTTTGAAAAGCATATAACTCATGGAAGAAGCGTACATCAGAAACCATGGGACAAGAAGCGCCTTTGACATTTGACCACTTGAAGACACATTCTCTCATGACACTATTACGGCATGTAACATAATGTCATGTAAAATTATTATGTTCCCAGAAAATACTCAAGAGCCAATGTTCGCGCTCCACTCAAGGAGCTCAACAAACGATAAGGACAGAAGTAAAATTAAATAAAAAAAAATAAGTTTGTTTTGTGAAAAAGCACAAGAAATATCATGCGCTACCGATTTGTCCAAGGAAGTGGCTCAGGTCAGAAACGTCTCCTTGACCTTGCCATTAGCCGAATTTCCTCTGGAGATCATTATTTTTCTCCGTTTAAGTAGACACGCAGGATTTCTTTCACAACATAGCCTCTGCTTGCTGGCATTAAAGGCCATGAATATGCATGTTAGGGAGATGTTTTTTTCAATTACGGGACATGGGAAGCTGCGCTGCTCAGTTCATCTGCTCAAGACCAACGCGACCTCGTGGAGAGGGAGAGGAAGGCGGCGGAAGACACTAGGCGCTGGACTAGGGTCTCCAATCCAACCGTGTCTCATTTTGGCTTCAATAAAGTTTTTTCCTCCACCTCCTCCGGCGCCGAACTATGGCTGTGTATCAAATCTTATCTGATTAACCTGTGTCCTATGTCAAAGGGCAATACCACGTGACATCGCGAGTAAAAGATCCCCGACTCGATTTTCCAACGGCCGGGATAATCACCTGCATACTACCAAAATGCTACGCGGGTTGACTTCGACTTGGGCTGCGGGAAAAAGGAAAACAGCAGCGATGGCGGAAAATAGCACACGATTTCTTCTGCTCGATAGCGAGTGCCTCGCATATCTCGCGTGCATGAGGATTGTTCGGTTCTATCACTTTGTGAAGCAGTAAACGACTCACTTTATGAAAACAGTATTACTCTCCACGTTTTCCTCGATATGAGAAAAGGCTTTTGACACGGTCGATCATTTCATTCTACTTCAAAATTTGAGAGATACGGGTTTAGGGGCTCATCATGAAGCTTTTTCAAGAGGTATTTAGCTTCTCGTTTTCATTATGTCTTCATGTCTAATTGTCAATCAAACATGGGGCCAATCACAACAGGAATTCCGCAGGCATCAGTGCTGGGTCCTGTCCTATTTTATTATATGTCAATGATATCTCACATTTACTTATTAACTCCCAAATGATAATGTATGCAGATTATACAGCCATTTACTACACAAACAATTCGTTGGTTAACATTAATAATGTAATCAATGAAGTACTGATTATTGTCCGGGATTGGCGCAACTATAACAAGTTGACGCTGAATATAAAAATATAAAGAATGTTATATTCGACTTAAAGATTAAACAAATACACTATGCCAACTGCGAAATTTATGTTGCCAACTCTAATATAAAACAAGTATACACATTTAAATATCTGAGAGTAATATTCCGCTCAAACTAACATTGGGAACATTACATCGCCTATATTTGCCAAAAACTCTGATATGCTTGCTACATTCAGCTAAGGCTCAACAGTGCTTCGACTCTTCTACCTTAAAAATTATTTACTTCTCGATATTACATTGCCATTTACCATACTGTACAGCATCATGGGGTACAACCTTTGACACGTATCTCACGCCCATTATCGGTTTACAAAAAAGGACAATGCAGAGGAGAACTTACTTGCACTCTACGCAGGCATCGAGCATTTTATTTGATCACCTTAGAACTCTTACACTTCATCAACTTGTAAAGTGTAAAATTCCCAGCTGTTTCACAAAATAGTGACCACGAACAAACCATTTTATAAATAATTTCTTAAACGTTTCCGTCGAACTACAGCAAGTTTGTCTGGAAACGTTAACTTTCCACAATGCCACAACGTTAGGCGAAAGTCTAATTCAATTTTGTGGGACAAAAATCTGGTACGCTCTATCAAACGATTTTCGACATTCGCATACCTTACAGAAAGCACTGAGGCACTATTTCCTCTCATCCACTAGGATAATCTTTTATCCTCATCATCGTTTCTTTGGTGTTAGTAAGCTCGATTAGCTTCTAATATTGTAGAAACAAGATAAGGAGTATTTTTGTTGCTCTCCAAGAGGAATGCCAGGTCACTCTGTGTTATTATGATATTTTGTTAAAGAGCCGGAACTTGCCTAACGGCTATGGGTTCATATGCTTTTTCCAATACTTTGTATACGTTTTTCAATCAATAAAATTGAATTGAATTTAATTGACAATCCTAAACGGATTTATGCTATGAAATTTTTGAACCGTAGTCCAACTGAATTTTCATCAGAGGCATGGATAATTTTAATGTAGGACACTTTCGACAAACCGAGGTGATATGCTGATACGGTTATTAGTCTTGTGACTACACATAGACAGATACTTTGAGTTGCACACGTAGAGTGCGAGTGTTGCAGCAGCGTTTTTTTACATCCGGCCACAAAATCCTCTTGGTGGATAGGAATTTTCAGCTCGACCATGGCACCGAGTCACGCTGATTTTGGAGAACCCGATCATCGGAGCTATCTGATCGTCATCGATGATTTTAGCACATTACAGAGGTTGTTGAAATGAAGTCGACAAAAGCAGACAATACTATCGACGCATTGTAGGAGATATTCTCTGGTAATTGTCTTTCAGAACAGTTGGTCAGCGACAATGAGGCAGAGTTAATACGTTCGGAATTCAAGACATAAGAGGTCAAGGTCAGACTTAGTCATTTTTTCACTACGGCGTATTACCCCAAGTCAGACGGACAGGCCGCGAATTTCGTTAAAACTTTAAAAAGACTGCTTTTCGACGTTCCTCCGGAGGAGACATGGAAGCAGCAATGCGATACTTCTTGCTGAAGTTTAAGATCGCTCCTCCCATCACGACGGAAGAACCTAAATATCAACACCTTGCGAGCAAGACACTGCCGGACGGTTCTTAACTTGCTGAAGCTTTAGAGGCCATGGTCCCAATAAAACTGGTACATCACTGAATGATAACTGCGGCTCCACCTTCATATGTAAAAAGTTTATTAGGGGAAATTTGTGTAATTGTCTTAATATTACCAGGAAAGTACATGCAAAACGTAACTTCCCTAAGATAAATTACCTGAAACATATATATGATCTCTAGGGAGAAGTTCTAAAACATTAAGGAACCATTTTCTTGACTAAAGTTCAACAAACAGACCTAGTTACCAATGTTTATTTTCTTGAGCTAACGTAACTAGCAACGCTGTACCCGATTAGCGATTTTATAACTAGCCCAATTATCTCTCTAAAATAAAGGTCCTATCGTCTGAGATTGTGTTATAGTATAGCAACAAATATTTTTTAATGAAAACTGGACAGAATAACAAATAGAAATATTCAATTTTCGTCGAGGATGCACTAAATATACAACAAGACGTTTCTTTGCGAGTCTTAAAATTCTGAGAGAATTTGGTACCGACGCGATTGTAGGTTCAAGCGAGAGTAATTTAATTTATAACTGATTGATAATTGATAACGTAGGTTCCACATAATACTGCTGTTGAAAATTAACGATTGTTAAGAATGTATCATCTGGTCTATTTAAGATATGACTTTGGCGTCTTAATTTTTTATTTCGTCTAGGTCAAGCGTGCCTTGAACGCACAGAGGCAATATTTTATAAAAAAACATCTATGCTAAAGTATGTTTGCAAACATATATATTATCAATATTTTTAGGTAAATATATTTTGCTCTTGGCAATAAATGTCCTTCTTCAATATTTTATACACTCCTCTTAGGCGTTTTTTTTTTCCCGTCTCCCAGGTAGGAAAGGAGTTTTCTTAATCCTGAAAAAAGGTAGTCGGTGTCGGTGAAAACAAATTATTTTTTTTTTGCGTCACACCGACATTATTAAGTCACATTTCTCCGCTTAAACATATAAAAAATTTACTGGAGATTAACTTGCTGTGAAACTGTACATAGTCTACACTTGTTTAACCCCGAAAGCGAATATTATTCTGTCAGTCTTGTATTCCGCATAATTCGCCGTTAGCAACAACTAGTGAAACCAAGGAGGCTAACAGTGTTTTTCATAAGCAAACAGCGAACGCATTCCGCTTTAGCAATGTGGGTACACAAGCTGCCGAATTGAACGCTAACTTACCAAAGGGGGGCTGCAAATGTTCGCGCAAAACGACATGATGTTCCGCCTCCTTTCATCTGGGTGAGCAATACGTTCACGGTCTTTCACCCCCTTTCTGCATTGAAACAACACAAGTCAAGCGGGAATGGTTTCTTGTTTATAGTGCATCGTCTCGTATCGTGATAGAAGCGTGCTTCATGAAGCGTTCCCTTAGCAACTGCTTTAATTAAGCGATTCTATTGGTACGCACGCCTGGTCGCTTTTGTGGTTGACTTGCTGTCTCTGCGAGTTCAGTGGCTTTACTATTAGCGAAGTTCGCAAACGTGTCGTGGAGATTGCCGTGCTTCGGAATATTTGCATGAACAACGGGGTTGATTTTGCTCCTGGCTGAACATTCTAGTCTCTGTTGAAACTTCTTGCCTCGTTCACGTGTAAGGTGACTGTTCTTTTAATTATGCAGATTCAAATGGAGGCTATTTGGCAAGACTGAAAAAAGTGACGCCTTAGAAGTCTGTTAGCCATCTAAATGTTACGTAAAAGACAACGTAGCATGCGTATAAAAGTATTGTATGATGTTTCATGCCGAATATCAACGGGTAATATCCAAAGTTATCCTCCTCTCCTACCTTACCTCTCTCTTTGATGTTAAACCAAAACCTAACCAAGTTGCAATATCTAACTCAAGTACTCATAAAGCGGTTCAACAAGCGGATATCTTTGTTTCAAATAGTTGTCAAAACATAGCTTGTCGATGCTATTATGGATTCAGATTCCGTTCGCATTGTTGCATATGAAACAATAAGTGAATTGTATACTTATGTTTGGTTCCACATATAGCCGCTCACAAAAGCGGAATTCCCTGACAAAGTGATTTAAAAAAAAAAGATCACATAACAATATTTGATATACACCGTATAGTGCTCTTTCTTCTTCCTCCCACTCTGGGGATTTGTACTTGGAAACGCATGCCGCGGAGTAATTTTGATAGAGCGGTATTGGCCGCCATTAAAGAAATACATCAGCGATCAGCCTCACAACAAAGTCATATTTTACATGCTCTCGGTACTCATTTCCAACGTAATGAAGTCGCTTCTCAGTAATCACAATACTCCTGAGTAGGGTAGATTGATTCCTTGAGTTACCGAGCTTATAATGCTTCATATTCGACGCGTACTCTCACATATTTAGGCACCCAAACCTCTCGAGGCACAGCGAGTGGGTGTTTGCTTGATTGCGCTGCACCAACTCAACTCTTTTACGTCCACCACTAGAGTGGCGCTACTGTTGGCATTGTGCGCGCTCCAATGCTTCACTTCTCCAAAAATAGTTTCTACGGACGCTCCGTGCCCACACCTGGTGCGGGCGGGGTTGTATGTAAACGCCGTCTTTGTTTTCTGCCACTTGTAATACACGTACTTCAAGGATTGAAAACTACACTTTTTAAACTTTGTAAGCCGTCATTCACGACGATTTTCAGAACTTTATTGTCAATACAGGTGACGTCTTGACATCAGCTGGTGAAAAGTTTCAGTGTAATAAAGGATTCAAAAATTCTTATATTCAAATATATCTATAAACAACTTCAATACGACATGTAAGAAATTTGAAGATTTTGGTTGTATAGGAACACAGCGATTGATTTTGTACTCAGTTGGCCTTCAGAGCCTAAAGCAGCAAGATAACAATTAGGTTCATAATGTGTGTAGTTTTAATAATGAAAATAAAGACATAACCGAATTATTATTAAAAAAATGCGTTAATACAAATAAAACGTTTTGATAATATATTATCAAATGCATGCACCCTATGTTTTTGATCGGTGAACAAAAGCGTTCATGATTGTTCTTTAATTTATTTATGTATTTGTTTATTCATACTACTGGCCAATGGGCTGTGACATTGAGGCAGAGCATATAACAAAACGATACAGTTCATACCTTCAATAAAGCCTTGAACAATACTGCATTTACTAAACTGGATACAAGACGCGCTTAGAGCACAACTGAAAAAAGTGAACTAAATGCAGGTAGAAAAAGTGATAATTACTTTAACAATAACAATATACTGACCACAATAATCAACAATAATCGAAGGCACGTGCCGTGTACATTGCAACTGATAACAAAGAAGACAATAAAAGACGATACACAACAGTACACCATTCAAACAATCACGCGATATGTACATATTTAACTTCAAAGACAGTGAAACAGGAGGAAATAACACCGAGGCGATATGCCTCGGCGATTGAGTTTTAAATACAGATATATTTCAGTATTCAAGTTTCAAAATTAATCGGTTTCTCGCTGAATAAACGGTCATAAAAATATTATTTGCCTTATATGACATTTGATAAAGTTTTTGAACCTGACGTGATTGTCAATAAAATAACATCGGGTTATGCTGATTCAAAACTGATTATCTGAAGTACTATTTGCTATTAAGGCGTGCACGCCATGCATGCGGTATCCAGAAAACCCTTTTTTAAGATGCAGTGTTCGATTGAACAAACACAACCTCTCATTCGAGTAATTTATCCTACCGCAGTTCTTCCTTGTGCAAATTGTGCAATGCCCAAAAACAACCGGCAATATAAGACGATAAGTTAAAGGTGGTCCCTTAATGAAAGTTGATTTCATGGCTTACTTACTTTTTGAAATATTACGGGAGTCTTTATTCCCTCGGGTCGTATCGCAGCTGTCAAAATTGCGCAATTATTTTCCTTTAAAGTTCAGGATTCGAGAGGCAGTACTTTCATCGCCAAGACTACCGGGACATCGCATGAAACTTGTTTTAAGCGTTTACCCATCTGGCAGCTAACGAAAGTTGATAACGCCTAAAAGCTCTCAAGTAGATGATTTCCTTCCGCTTACTCCTTGAAGATGCGCGAAGTGCACTTAATGAGTGTGCACTGTCCCCGTTAATTGAAGGAAATATGGTCCTACCGCTCGATAAGTACGCCTAGGCCGTAGAAAGTTTTCATTTACGAAAACACATTTTGGGAGGAAGAAAATCAGCTTTCGTGGCGAAGTAAACGGTTTTTTTCCGCTGTCGTGTTCTCCACTCAGCTATGCAGTCCACAGCTTAAGGGGTGCTAACGAGGAATATTGTCATGACTACTATTTTCTATGCTTTACTCTATGGTTGACCGCAGCAGATGCTACGATCCGTAACATATCAAGAAGCACCAAAATTGAATCATCACGGCGCTTATCACATTTGTGGGTTTTCTGCCCTCAAATAAATCAATCAAACACAAAAAAAAGCCCAGGATCTTGGCGCACTCTTTTTGCGTGATTGATTTAGTCGCTGATAAGAAACTCGAAGAGGCGATGAGCACGTGGCGATGTACTTTCGTCGCCGCTGGATTGGCTACATCGGATCGTCGAATCGGCTGCGGAGGGAATTAAGGTTATACAGAAATTAGTGGTGTATATAAATCGATTACCCTGCAAGGACTGCATTACGCGGAGCTCACTCTACACGAACTATGCAGTGCAGAGATCAAACAAATTAATCTTAAAGGACGATAGTCTACAGCGTCCACTACTCAAGTATTGCACCGTAAGAGTACTCCTTCAGACGATGGATATCTGCACGGATTTCCACTCAATAACACCAACGAAACAACAGTCAGGAACCGCTCACGCATTCAGACCACTCATTGCGAGGAAAAACTCGATACGCAGCACATTTTCGCAATAAATATTTCTTATAAGAGCAAAGAACGAGAATGGGCCAAGCTGGAGGTGACTCATATCTTTCATAGGTAAAAAGGTGACTCATGTTGAAGGCGCATTTGCCGTGGAGAGATAAGCGAACGCCGTTACAATCGTAAATGACGCTGCGGCCTAAACACCCAGAGTTGTCTCGTGGCTGAAAAAAGCCTCACATATTATCCTTGTTACTATACTTCTTTTAGCGCTAACCGAGGAGCAGGACGACATATTCACAAGTCGCTCTGTCGTTAAGGATACTTGTAGAGATATTCGGAATTGGCGCGTCTGGGTGTCTGCACAAAGCACATGTAAATGTCCTCGGGCGTGCTTTTTGAGACAAATGTATTTCATCTAACGCAAAATACAAATCTTTGGCAGTGTCGAGCCTTGTTGACACAATTCCATCAAGGGGCCAAAAGTACGTGGATAACTAAGGTGACTGGAGGCTGGTTGAAATACGCTTCGATTCCTTATTACCTGGACTGCCATAGTTTTGAACTGTTGCTTGTGAAGAGTTTAACATTAAGTTCGATTCAATGAAATATATGGTCTTGTCTTTTTATATGTCATACTGTGCTGAGAAAGACATTCTGCGCGGTAATATGGAAGTGCTGAAAAACATGCTTTATTTAAGAAAATTAGGAATCCACAATAAGAATGCACAGATGTAAATTTCTCCATTCGGATGAACGTCTGGCGGTTTGCATTGCATAATTTGTATCTAATTTGACATTTATAGTTATAATCTTGGATTGTTATATGTGATACCGTCTGACGTCAAGAAAAAAAATAGAGGCAGGAGCAGAAACACAATTAAAACAAGTTAGGACTATGTGATCGAGTAAACAAAATGCTTAAAACGACTCTCTCAACCCATGATTCACAGTTTTGGGGTCAAAATTGTTTGCAAGTTGAGGACCTTAAAAATCAAAAAAAAAAAAAAATCAAGCTAGAGCCAAACTTGACCTTAGTTTGTTACGGTCTGCGTATCTTGGCCCCAACTATCCAAACAATGGACCTTTTCCGAGAAGCGTTCTGCGCACGCGCGAGCGCGCGATGACAAGCGGCGGAAGTCGGTACCAGAAATCGAGGAAATTCGGAAGGACGCTGTGAATCAACGAGTAGAACGCGTAATTTCAGCATACATATAAATGCGTTACACAAAAAAAAGAAAGTGGACGGAAAGCAAAACACGACGTCTGGATGGACGCCACGGATGCCCCTCTTTAAATTCGCGTTGGGCACTCGCCGCTGCTCAGAGAGCGAAGAAACTGGTAGCGTAGCTCCCATTATCGATTGGTAGCGCAGGTAGGTCACTTCCTCGATTTTTAGTTCGTGCAGCCACCACCTGGTGCCGTCGGTTTGTGGAAAAGGTCCATTGCCAGCGTTTGGGCTTTACTTTTGGTAGTTTGGTTCGCCTGTGGCAACTATGAGTCTAGGTTGCCAAACAACTGCCATATTTAGACTTCAGCAGGGGTTCTTCGGTTCAAACATTGAATTGCTCAAGTCAGGCACTTGGGCAGTTACGTTGCGAACCAACGAAAAGCCTTAGAAACGCCAAAGAAAAGTACTCTGGCATTCGGAGCAAAACCGTACTAGGCACAAGTTAGGCCATTATGATTTTCATGCATGTGCCAAGTTAGGAGATTCTCTTGCAGTTTACCTGGTCACTCCCGGCTAAAATTATTTTGCCTTATTGTGTAACTCAGATAAATCTGAATTTTATCCGCTCAGTCAAAAAGCCAAATGAACCAGGTGTTACTGCATTATAAACAGATTTTAGCGATATATGACGGTCACCCTAGAATCGTTAACCCAAAGTCGCTAACTAACCTCGGGTAGAGTTTTTTTTTTAAATTTCGTTAAAAAGTTTGAGCCAGTTATGGCGTTCTTGTTAGCGCCATTTTGACCTACATGCAATATTATTAGATCAGCTAGCAATACGAAACCGAAAAACGGAAGATCCATTGGTGGATCCTTAGAAAATTTGTGAGCATGACCCCTGCGGAACGCCACACACGTCCTTCTTTGGAAAAGGATAACGCCAACCCCTTCACTTTTCAGTTTCGGATTCCTCTTTTGGCATTCTCTTTTCATTCCATTATTTTTTTCCTGCTGCTTTATGCCTTCGTTACGGGATCATTGTTAGCGCGTGTCAAAGGGGGACGTGTGTGGCGTTTCCTAAGGGTTATGCTAGCGCATTTCCTAAAGATCCACCAATAGATCTGTCTCTAGTTGTCTCGGGCTTCTGTCACACGCAGAACCGCGGCGGTTTGCCTCACCTTGCGACGTATAGAGGCCAGCAGAGGTAGCCGCTTCTCCCGCTCGTCTGTCTCGTTCGCCCGCCTTGCACGCATAGCAGCGGCATCCACTGCCTGACGCTGCTTTCGCTGTTCACCGGTTTCTCGCGCGCGCATTGGCTTTCGCCCAGTGACGTCGCCTTCATCTCGCCTTTGATCTTCACTACCCTGCTCTTCTCTACGCGGCGAGCTTCCCTTTCTAATGCTTTTTGCGTAGACGAACGCTGTCCCCTTTTGCCTGTCAAGTTAGTGCTAATGCTCACGTATTAAAAAAAAAACATATCTCAACTAACCCTACTCAAACGCCAGCTATTTATATTTGACCAACCAACTGCCGGTTCGCGTAAAATGATATATAAAACATTTACATCCAAAAAAGGCAATAATTGGTGGACCGTCTCGTGTAGTGTGGTTGGTTTCGCTCATGGAGGAAAATTAAAGATACAAGGCTTTTCAGCATAATGACTTGGCTCTACATTTCCAATTTGATGTCACTCTTACTTCACAATTTGGCAAACTTAATGCCATTGTGTGTTTAGCGCCAGAGGCTGTTTGCATTTTGATAACTCGGCCACACTCTTAGAAATATAGTGAATCTAATATTTCGTAAAGCACTTAGGTGAACCAATTGCAACCGTAATAAAAAGGCTGAAAGTATATATGGACTCAAAAAGGCTTTCTGCGCTGTGGCCCTGATTTTGCCATAAGCTGATGATTATTTTAACAGCGCAAATACGATTCTAAGTCTAAACGTTAATCATCCTCGCCATTCACTCAGCTGCTCCACACATTGCAGGAACTGACTTTTCCAAGTACTTAGTAGGTGCGCCAGATTTTATCGAGAGTACAAAAAAAGTCAAGAAGCGTGACATCTCGTTGCTCTTAAACTAACGTCTTTACGAACATACCGTCTTCACTATAGTAAGATCTAGTACGTTCAACACGTACGCACTAACAATAGGAATCAGCCACGGTCTTTCAAAAATGACAGGTGTACTTAATTCACTGGAATCATTTTTTTTTTTCACCTAACTTTGCTTACGTGAATTCTTATTTTTCTATTCACTTTGACTATTTATTTCACCGTATATGTTCTGTCTCCTTTTTGCTTTTTTTAAATATCAGCCAAGTCAATACAAATCTTCATTGCACTACTATCTTTAATTTATAATGAAAAGTATGGTTGAGAGGGCATGGCGGGGAGGGCTTCTGCATACCAAGGTAAGCCGTATTTTGTTGGCAGTTTGACTTTGCTCCCGATATTATCTAAACACCTGTATACAATTATTCGAGAAAAACAGGACCATAGCAAGCCTCGTTCTACATTTTTTTTTCGCTGTCAGTTATTATTTTCACATGACATTCAGACCTCTTATTTGTCTACTCTCCCTCAAAGCTTTTGAGATAGCCAATCAATGCAACCTACTGGTAGAGCTTCGAATTTGAAACTACGTTTAGTTCTAATAAATAGTTCGTATGTCAACACCCACTGAGCATTATATTTCAATCGTTTGGGCCTCGATCAATGCCACTGCAGATACTTTTTTTTGTTGTTGTTCAGATGACTACACATTTTCAGCATTCTCAACTGCCAAGCAGTCTTTCAAAATGCAGAATGTGTCTCATATGAAATGAATTTGCTTTCAGGAAATAAGATATTGGCTTTGACAGTCCAATGTTGACCAGCCTAAGCCAACGTATCACCGATATTGGAAAGCCATTGGCTTCGATAGTCCAATATTATCCAATGTGATTCCAATGTTGGGACATCAAATCTAATGTTGGCCCAATACTGTGTGCTGCCTGGGAATGTATCTTATTTCCTGAAAAAAAAATTCATTTCATATGAGACACATTCTGCATTTTGAAAGACTGCTTGGCAATTGAGAAGGCTGAAAATGTGTAGTCATCTGAACAACAACAAAAAAAAAGTATCTGCAGTGGCATTGATCGAGGCCCAATATTGTGGCCGGTGTTAGCCAATGTTAGACCAATGTAGGACCAACATTGGTGTGATGCCTGGGTTGATATCCCAGAGGGATTGCAAAGAGCGAAAACATTACTTTCCAAGCTACCGCTTTTCGCATGGTTTCTTCTAAGAGCTATAAAGTGGACCACCAAGACTATGCCGCGTCGGTGTTCAAAGGCCCTATTTGTGGCATATTGTTGCCTTAAAAAAATAACTATTAATTTAGAAAGCCTCACTACTGCACACGATTCAAATGCCACAATGCCAAGAGTGTTATATTGCAGGTGAGCGGTGTCAATGAATGCACCTTGGTTCTCCATCAAGAGTACAAGCACTCAAACTCAACCTAGTTCAAGCTGGTAAACTAACATAATATCTGAATATGGTAAACAGGACAGAAAATTCGACAATCGCGCATTTTCGCGACGCAGGAGACGTGGTCTCTGTAGAAGACAAAAAAAAAAAGAAGAAATTGATGGATATGTGATTTCTGTCGGATCTGAAAGGAACTAACTTCGAGTAAAACGCAATACTTCAGGAACACAAACACGAGGCCACAGGTCTAGAGCTTTGTATCTATATTCGGTGATATTGCCGCCCGCAGGGCCGACAAAGCAAAGCTCGGTCACTGACATCTAGAAGATTCGCGTTCATTCTCGCACCAGACGTAACTTTCCACCTGCTTTGTTATTCTCGAAAGTGCCAGTTCATCCTCGCCCCGAGCGCGCGACGCTCGAGCCTTCTTTGCCGAACTTTCGAGATAGTGACGCACGGTAGATAAGCAGCTACCCGCGACCTTGTCGAGTCAGTCTCGCTCGCGCTCTCAGTTTCGTCGCCGAATCGCCGCCTGCTTTTCTGCTGCCTCGACGCTCTTTCGTTATTTATTTTTGGTTGGCACAAGTTCGCCCATTAAACCTTTATTTTCAGTTCACTCTTCGCCTTCTCGTCGCCTTAATTCGTGACAATATCTTAAGATTGAAGTGGAAGCATCACCCGCCTTTTTCCACTTTCTCAGGGCAAACGCTGGATTGGAGGCGACCTCCTGTCTAGCGTTCGCTCTGCTAAAGTGGAAATTGTTTGGGAGGAGCTTCCACTTCACACTTAATCGGGCACAGCCTAGAGCGATGATGCTACGGACAAAGGCAGTTGAGTGACTATATTCCATCTAATTTTGGGTCCTCGACATATATTTTACAAGTAAATACACGTTTTTTCCCTGTCAGTGCCAGCTCTTTCGTATGTCCTAATTAATACAAGAAATCCTGCGGGACCATAAAGAGTTGAGCTGACTGCAAATTTTGTATCGTTCGTATAAACACCTCAAGGCCAGCATTGCTGTTAAATTTCGAATGTCTTGTTGTTTGAATTGTATAAACCCAAGAAGTACAGATTGTGTTGTGTGTTCATAATGCGTGCGTTAATGTTAGATTTGTGTGGTTCCTCGTTAGTTGTGCTTGAGTTGCTTTCAGTCGGGTGCACATACGTGTGTGCTCACCATGTTTCGTTGAGTTACCAAGACATCTTGAAATTTATTGAGGAATTCAGTATGTGAGGAGGCTTTGAAGCGAAGTTTACACGTGTGTCGTAAATATTTTAAGCGTACTGTAAAATACCTCGGACGCCACTCAACTCCCGAAGCTTTGTCGCAGACAGTTTTTTTTTTTTTTTGCAGCTAGAACGCCTGGACGCACCCACCCTCAGGGCTTTCGCCTTTAAATTGGGAAAGGTGGCAGCCGCGATCTGTCGTCAGTGAAAAGCATCGAGATATTGGAGATCGCCGTCAATGGTGCCTTTTACCATTCGATGTAAATGTGCGTCGGTCGGAGCCATCTCCCTCAGGGCTGCATGGAAGCACTACAGTTTGGACAGCGTGATCTACATATGTTTTTTTTTTTTTTTGGACGGGGGTTTTCAAACTGCTCGGCGAAAAGTTAGAGCTGATAGCGCCATAACTAATGCAAATGAGCGAAGTGGAATGTTTTCTCCTAGCAACGTATTTGACTTCCGCTTCTTTTATGGGTGTGTGTAGCGCCCTGAGTAGACATACTCTAGAAAAAAGAAGGGAGGAAAAAGGTAGGAACGGCGCGTTTTCCATCCTTCTAATGACCCGCCCTCAGGCGGACACGAGAAGAAGGGAGGAACAATACGCTTTTTTCCTTCTCCAGGGAGAAGGAACAAAGTTTTCGCCCTCCCACCTCATCGTCTTTCGGTTCCGTTTTTCAAGAACGTCGCACGCAGATTTTAATAAATGCTGTTGAGTTGATTGAGCTTCAGCGGCAGCAAAGGCCGCTTGTAATTCCATCTCCCGGTCTACAGGTTCAGAACATTTCTATTGCACTGATGTTTTTACCACTAATTTTATCAAGCGAGCAAACGATGCCGCTAGAAAAAAAAAAAAAACGAAGTTCCGGAGCAGCTCCAACAGCGCTACGTACACTGGGCTAGGATGGCCGCCTCCGTTTGTGGAGCGGAACGACGTTTCAACATTTATGACATTTTGAAAACCGCGGAAACTGTGTCCATAACCGGAAGGGTTTGCTGCCGGGTGCCTCTACCCCTTCCAGCACGGTTCTGTTTTCCAATGCCGAGCTCCAACTGGCAATCAACGTGTTTCTGTATTACTTCGTGTCACCGACACAGCTGAGACATCGCGATTAGAGTGCTTGTGCGTTGTCAACAGAAGACGGGAATTATTGCCGATGTGGCCGTGTTTTCACATATCAATGGTGTAACAACAATATGAGATGACTTAAACTGTCGGGCATCGATGCCGCTAGTCGGGTCATGATCGCAGGGAGCGGGTTGTCGGTGGTTAACATTACGCATTACATTATAGAGTTTAAGACAGCTTGAGGGATTAGAGTGCAATCGATCAACGTGCGGATAGTCATGTGGGAACGCTGGTCAGGCCAATGTGACTGTCATTTGCCATGTCGTATTGTCTCCTCCCCGAAAGTGATTGCGCTCTAGGGAAAGGAGTGAAAAGTATGGAAATATGACGGAAAGTAACCTATATCTACACCTTGGAAGTTTAGCATTAAAAAAAGAAGAATACCACAATTCCTGGAGAAACTGCCCTCGAAGTGGCGCGCTGGGATGAGCGCTAGACGTTTTCGAGTTCACCTTGGCGTAGTTTCGTAAACTGAACACCTGCGCATGTCGCGGCTTTGACTGCATTCAATTTGATCGTAAAGCGATTTCTCTGCTTGTTAAGCTTCGCTTCCACCCGAGTGAATTCCCCATCTACAGAGATTAATTCAAGACGACAATTGCAGCCGCACGCGCACATCAGAAATGGAAAACAAATACTACAACAAAAATACTGACTACGACATGCCATGAGGGGAAGCAAACACATGGTTTCGAACCGCATTGTACCGGCTTGATTTATTGGCTTTCAAATAATTATGGCATGAGCGTTTACTTTTACTAAGAGATTCATTCCCTGTGCCGTTCAAAACACTCACGAGGTATGACATTGCTGTAAAAGATTAACGTGCTGGGAATTTTTCTTATTGCTTAGGTGGTCGCCGAGAAAATCCGTACCTTCAAAACTAACAGTATAAAAGGCGGAAACGCAGAACACAGATGTACTGATCGGTTTGGTGTGCTGTTGTATTGATGTTTGTATGTGCCGTGTATGTGTGTGCGCTCGATGTATATATTCACCCGATGCTTCACCACCACTACGCTTCGGGCCCGAAAGGCTTGAAGCGTAATGGTGGCGAGAGCAAAGAGAAATATTTTTTTGTCTCTAGCGCATGAATTGGGTGGTACCTAGTGGTATCAAGCCTAACTACTTGCGATGGATGGATGGATGGATGGATGAATCCGGCTTAGCTCTTGGATCGGGCGGTAGCTTACGCCACCTAGCAATTTCGTTTTACCATTTAAGCTTAGAATATTTAAACGTGAAAACTATATTCACACCGCACTGGAAAGAAAGTGAGTCCTGTAAAACCCCTTTGCCATCAGTTAATAAGAAAATACCTAGTTTTTTCTCGCGTTCTGCCACCATTCACTTGATCTTTGCTTGGTAATCTCTACTGTCTTGAAATCCACTTTTCCTTCGGTGTCCCTAAAACCTAATGACTTTATTAAATCTATGTTGTCTTCGGTAGGCATAGGGTAAAGCCCTTTACAGTAGAGTATCAAGTGCTCAGCCGTCTCGTTCTCCTCTCCACAAGCAGCGCACACTGTATCCATTTCCTGGTACTTCGCTCTGTACGTTCTGGTTCGCAAAACACCTGACCTTGCCTCAAACAACAATGAGCTTCCCCTAGAATTGTCATAAATGCTTTCTTTGGCAATAACTGTTTTGTTTAATCTATAGCTTTCCAGAGCCGTCTTTGTCTGCATTCCCTCTAGCCACATATCTCTTTCTGTGGCCTTAACTTTATTCTTAACTGAGACCTGCTCTTCCGTAACTCCACTATAGCCTAAACACTTTCCTCTTAATTTCCTAGTGCGCTGTCTCCTCTTTGTGTCTATGCTCATCATGTATAAATAGCTGAAAACCTTTCGTGCCCTTTGCTCCCTATCCATTTGCCTCAACCGATCCTGAAATCTATCTTGCTCACAGCTTCCCTGCCCTCAAACGACGCCCAACACATATCTCTTTGTACTCCCTGGTTTGGCGTTTTGCAATGTGCCCCCAAAGCCAGCCTACCTACTCCGCACTGTTTTATTTCTTGTCTTGCATGCACTTCAGATATAATGCATAGCACTGCGTTTCCAAAAGTCAAGCCAGGCACCATGACCCTTTTCCAAATCTTTCTCACCATCCTCATACCTGTTGTAATTCCAAAGTGCTCTATTTTTTTTTATTACAGCTGCATTTCTGTTGCCCTTTCCTATTATACACTTTTTATGCTCACTGAGATATTCTGCACCATCACATATCCATACTCCTAGATACTTGTTTTTACTAGCTCTTTCAACTGTAATATTCTGTATCTTCAGCCTCTCAACTTCATCATTGTCAAAAATCATGACTGCTGATTTTTCACTACTGAATTCTAAACCTAATGCCTCTCCTTCCCTACCACAGATGCTCATAATTCTTGCAAATCTATCCTGTTGTTAGCCATTAGTACAATATCATCCGCATACATCAATCCCGGTAAGGATTGCTTAATTTT
Source organism: Ixodes persulcatus (assembly GCA_013358835.2). Taxonomy (NCBI): domain Eukaryota; kingdom Metazoa; phylum Arthropoda; class Arachnida; order Ixodida; family Ixodidae; genus Ixodes; species Ixodes persulcatus. The sequence continues at coordinate 763,672 of JABSTQ010009675.1, read as the reverse complement.
TTGGCTTAGCTTTCTGTACGAAAGGTCGAATTCAAGCCCACTTTTCTCTAGTCTTTCCTCCAATCCTCTCAGATACAACATAAACAGCAAAGGTGATAACGGGCACCCCCACCTAAGGCCTCGTCTTATCTCTATTTTCCCCGTTGCCTTTTCTTCCCATGCTATAATCACCTCATTATCTTTGTAAATGTCCCTTAATATTGCTGTTAGTAATTCATCTAGATTTAAGCTCTCCACTATGTCCCACAGATTCCTTTGGTTCACATTGTCAAAGGCACCCTTGATATCCAGAAATGCCAGCCAGAGCTGTCTGTTTTCTTTTTGCGCTATTTCTATACACTCTGTTAGAGAAAATATATTGTCCTCCAACCTTCTTTGTTTCCGAAACCCGTTCTGTAACTCATCCAGTATGCCCTCGCAATCTACCCATTCATCCAATCTGTTCTTTATAATCTGCATCACCAACCTGTAAATAACTGGTGTCACGGTTATGGGACAATAATTCCTAATATCAAACTCATCTCCCTTTCTCTTATATATCATACTCATCCTACTAAGCCTCCATTCATCTGGAATATTTCCTTTTGTTATCATAGTGCTCACTACCTCCCTTAGTTTTGCCTTAGATTTAGGACCCAAATTCTTCACCAGATTGATTGGGATACCATCTGTGCCTGTCGACGTGCCACTAGAGACTCTTCGTTCCGTCTTTTCCCATTCTCTTTGTCCGAAATCCGCCATGTCACAAGCTGGACTGCTACTTCCTTCGGTTCTCCTACCTTCCACATGTACCCGTTACCGAAATTTCTCCTCCATCACTGCTCCTATATGCCGTATCGCATCATCTCCCTGTAATTGATCTCCCTGATGCGAAGAGTATGAATTTCTGTTTAGCTTGCGTCGTTTCACCGAGTGAGTTCAAGTGCTCCCAAAACTTCTTGGATGCGTTTCTATCTTTCCTGCTTACATTACTCATTCGTTCTTCACCTTTTCTCTGAATTTTCGCATTGATCAAACTGGATGCCTCTCGGCGACATATTATAAAAGTGTCCTATTTCCTTTTTACTTCTGTTTCTGACTCGCCACTATGCTTGAAATGCCTCTGTTCTCTAGAGGCAATTACTCTGCTTAACCCTGCCATCTGGTGGCAAGCCTTTTACCCATATTTCACGCTTCACCACAATTATCTTGTTTCCGTGCAAAATTGAGCTAAGTAGGCTGCTTCGAATTTGCTCAATTTGAGAGGGGCTTTTGATTTCGCGAATGGTTTACCATTCTTCCGTGATATGCGGATGCCGAAGAAATCGTGACTCCAGGAATAGTAAAGGGAAGATGTAAAGCGTGCGAAGTAACTGCATATCGGCTGTCGCCGTTTAGCATCGCAGTGCTAGCGACGAGAAGATAGATTGAATGCTTTTGAAACGCAACTTTCTTTACCTGCGGGGGCAAGCTGCTTCGGAAATAAACACAGTTGGCGGAAAGCTCGTGTTACGCGTTTATTTGCTACTCCGCTCGCCCTGTAACATACACGTAACGTCCTCGAAAAGCCTCATTGAACTTGATTCGCTAGATTCGGGGCCACCATAATGATATGCAAGCAACGGATTACCTTTTCTCCCCAGCTTTCATGAACGAACGTTTCTACCTTTCTGAAGGAACATATGTGTCATGAATGTTACTCAATTTAGTTAGTACTATACCATTTTCTTTCTAAGAGTGTGGTGTCCTTGGATCGCGATAAGCCCCTTGAGGTAACTGAAGTAATCCAGAGGTGAGAACATTAATCGCACCCGCTAAGCTATTTATTGACTTCTGTGCTTCTTCATAAGGCAATACTCTCGCGGCACTATCGGTTGATACATTATAACCTGCCCCGTGCCGTGTCAAGATGTCTAGCTACGGATCTCACTTTCCGGGATGTAGTTCCCACTGATTTCCTTGGTAAAGCTCGCTTGTTGTAAAAATTACGCCTATTTATTACCACGTTTCAATAATAATGACTAAGATTGTATTTTAATTGGATTCCTTTACATTTCCTCCTTCAGTTTGTGTTTGCTTTATATTGCATAGACCATTGTGTAATGGTTTTTGGTCACACTCTAGAGTGACAATTTTCGCATAAAAAGAATCCCATCTGCACATTCTGTGTATTACAAAAACATTATATCACAGAATGCCTCCGCATTTTTAAACTAAACACAAACAAGAGCGTGTTTCTAGTTTACTATAAGCATGCTAAGACAGCCTTGCGTAAATAACGGTTCCTGCGTTTCTGTTCTTAAAGAAAGGTACCGCCAGTCGTGGAATTAATTGAGTACATTAATCTATCGGAAGAACTGTCAGATCCTTGATCAAAACATGTTGAGACAGGGAATAAAAATAGCGCAAGAGGATACACTTCAAGAAATGCGTTTACTATTGAAAAAAACTAGAAACAAAATACTTCAGTTCGCTTTTTTTCATTTTATTTTAAGTCGCGGCGCGAAATGAGTTAGTCGGCGCGTCGCAGTTTGGTGCGTTAAAAGAATTTAAAATCTCGCTGCAAGTTTGCGACAAACTTTCCTTATGTTGTGCATTTGTTTTTTTTTAATTCTTTAGAGCATTATAGTGCATTTCTTTTATTTTATCCCACGATCTCACCTCCATAGACCCCTTTCGAAATACTGCCCTCTGTTGGCAGCTCTGGAATCCCTGCACAATGGCAGACTAAAACCTCAACGTCAAAGGACATTGAGAAAAAAAAAAAAAAAAACACCCACAGGAAAAGGTGATGAGCGCCGTGACGTCGCAGTCTAGAGGCTGTTTAATTGGCTCGTAGGCTCGTAGTGTTGGCCCCGCTCCGACGTTCGCTATCTTATGAAATGACTTACACGTTTATCGATGCAGTTGTTCGGCCGTTATGCAGTGGATCAGACCTTCTAAAATCAAAACGTGACTTTCGAAGGCTGTCTATACTTCTTTCTGTAGAAGAAGAATGTTATAGCGGCTTTCTAAAACAATGAACAGGGGTCGCGTAAAAATGTGTTTTAAATCAGATATGCATTTGTGCCCAAATAATCTGAAATCAAATTATGGTTGTACAGAGCAACTGCCCTCTTAAGAAAGACAGTGCTTGACTTTTAATCATGAAGCTTTATAAATCATGATTTGTTCTTGAATGTTTTATCGACTAATGCCACAATCTTATATCAGTGATGAGATTACTAGATGTCCAAGGCTCTACACACCCTACATTTCTTATGTTGTCAGATTGAAAGAGTGAGAGAGGTTGTGATGAAAAAAATCAATGCTTAGTCCAACACCCACTGAATTGATGAGCATGGGCCACTAGTCTTAGCTTTTGTTTTGTGTGCTACAATATAGAAACAAATTACTCGTAATTGTTTCCCCATTTTGTGGTGAAAGAATATGCTGCGTTCTAACAAATAAGCATAGGTAGATAGAAAGATACTTTTATTGAGTGCCTGCCAACAGCCCAGTGGCCTAGGGCAGCAGTACACAGTCAAAAAAGAATAAGTATATACAATAAATATAAACAAAGATGCCTTCGTCAACTAAATTATTTATATGTTTGTTGCAGGCGTGTTATAGGCCGGATAGACTGGACATCAGGATAAAATGTGTCTTGGCACTTAGATGTCCGCCGGGACAGTACACAAAACCTCAACGCCATCAACAGCTGCAAGCAACCAGCAGAACCAAGCACAACTTAGTCCAGAAAATGCACTTCTCTTCTAATTATATCATGCATTGGCTCCATACTGAGGTCAACATAGAAAAAAATATACTTTTAAAAACAACGCGGCAGCCGACGTGCCTATCATTCAAAAGTCGCATGAACTTGCGTTGGACACCTTGAACTAGGTTTCTCTGCGACATCGCGATAGAGTTCAATACCCCGTATGCGAACTCAAGACGCCATCTTGCGAGTCCACGATATGGGCTTGTCAAAAACCCAAAGGGACGAATTTTTCTCGTTATTCACTATATTTCACCCAGAGAGTGCAAGCCCTGACCAACAACCTGAGAAATATGCAGGCAGAAATTCGTACCGGAATATACACAAACACTCAAGATCACGCACATAAAGTTATAGCCCTATCTGTCCAGCAAACTGCATAGTCAAAAACTATACCCTCCCTTGCTAGTAATGAGCATTACAACCGTCTTTTCTAGGTTTAATTGTAATATATTTATCAAACAGCATTGCTCAACGGAGCGAATGTCATTTGTCATATAAATACAGTTCTTTCGATTTTCAAACTTACGGAACATGTTTAGATCATCTGCAAATATTATAATTTTCGAGTTCTAAATTCAGGACACTAAATCAATAACAAACACCAAAAACAAGAGCTCTTCCAGATTACAACATCGAGGCATGCTCGATGAAGATGCAAATGTCTCGGATACAGTTATAGTCTGTTGCATCTCAAGAAGGTAGGTCGGGTAAGACGGGCCGGGGAGGAGGAAGCAGACGAAACGCTAAAGAGAGGTTTCTTCCTCTCTTCTCAAGCGTTCCGTCTGCTCCCTGCTCCCCGGCTTGCCTTACCCTCGCCCAACCTTGTTGAGTAGCAACAGACTATAGTACACCAAACGCGATTTACCCGACTGCCCACGAAACTTCCAAACCACGCTTTCTACACTTGCGCAAAGCGTGTTTATTTGTACACTCGTATACCCACCCATTCATAGTGTCAACAGAGACTGATAGTATTTTGAAATAAAGAAACAAGGGGCACATTCATTTTTTTTTTTACGTTTTGGCAACAAAGATTTGGCAGTCAACCTTATCAAATGTCTTGTTCATGCCAAAATAAATAAACGCATGGGGCGCCATTATAGATTATAAAAGTAATAAATAAATAATGACACGGGACCTCATTCGTCACTGAGCCTTCGGGGGCGACTTCTCGCCCGCAAATAGTTTTTTTTTTGTGCTGCAACAATTTACACATTTTGACGTCTTAAGCATATTACAGTATCATCAAATCCAGTTAATCTTTCGGAATGGGTACAGCTTGCAATATGGCGAAAAAACAATAATGAAAGTGTCTCCAATCAAGCGCATATTGACGGACGTCGATATAATTTGCCACTACTTAACACCACGTCACTCCTCTGTTTCACTTTACGTCCGACTGCAGCCGACGCTACGATGCGATGCAACCAATCAAACAGCCCCAAAATAGTATTATCACAACGTCCATTGTCCCTTTGTTTTTGTTTTTTATCATCCACTGACGCAGTCATGCTTAGTAAAGGCTCCGTGACCCGGTTGTTTTTAAGTGAGTGACTGGTTTAGCCGGTAAAAGGCAACCACACAAAACTAGAGCCGTCACGATGCACTCTACGTGCTCCTTGATTGTCACAATTGAAATTTAACGTGGGCTGCGATCGGACTAAAAGCAAAATAGAGGGTAGTTCAAAACTGGTTTATTTTATTTCTTTATCAGAATGTGCCTCAATGCCACTCCCAGAACACATTGTATAGCCAATCACTGCCACGTAGGAGATATCTTGCTAGCTAAAGAGACTCTGGAAACATATTCAGCGAGACCTAACGTACTTAAGTTCCCATGGGACTACGGTGTTTGGATAAAACGTTGATTTCAGTATAATGCTTTAAATTTTACATTAGAGCGCAGGTGCGCAATTTAAGGCAGAAGCATAAAACCATGCCCAACCAAAAAAAAGTTGGTTCTGAAATATACCTGAAGAAAAATTACTGGAATAAATGTTTACCATTCTTTCAGTACTGCAACTGTGCTTGTTTATTTGTAGCTTTGTTAATGAAACGGAAATAAGAGATCGTCCTGTCAGTAACACCTATGCTAAAAAAACGTATTCGGTAAGACAGCCAAGGTGTGTTTCGTTTTTGTATGTGTGTGTGTATGTCTGAGTGTGTGTGTGCGTGTGTTTGTGTGTATGTGTGTGTGTCTGTTTAAATTGCGTCATTTGAGTTTAGGCAAAAGAAGAAGACCACATCGTAAACTGAAGTGGTAGTTTCCGCGAGAGGAAAGTCCCAAGGAAGCCGCACTCAAGAACTTCTGGGTAATGGACCGTGTCCCGAGCTAATGGCGCGTACGAAACCGCTGCACAGAAAACGTGGGCCTACCCCGAAGGGGACAAAAATGAACAAGGAATGACGAGGCTTCCGAATATAACGCAGTGCAACACAAGGACGGACTAAGAAGTTATTTTCTGTAAAAAAAGGCTTTTGTCTGCGAACCCAGCACGGTAGAACATACTTGCTCCCCCAAAGCTAAACGTCCTGTTCAGATGAACTCTCGCTTATTTTTTTTATAATTGTTGTTCAAACGCTTACATAAATAATGTATGTATATTTCTTACGCTAACAATTGTTCCCATTTTTCGCACACAGCTTATCGGCTCTGCATCTACAAATACACGCACCGACCTGCGTTGATATGACATTTTCGCCCAATCTCATTTATTTTGTTTTCGGCATAACTTGGAGAGAGAATAATTTGTTTTCTTGCAAAATTGTCTCTTTGCCTACTCGTAGCAATTTAGAACACAAGAAAAATTCGAATAAACTAGGTGCTACGGTTAGTGGCATAAATCTTGGGTGTGACTCATGCCTTCGAAACTAAGCAAGCAACACAGAGCAGCTTACTTGAGATTCATTGGGAGACCAATCTCTGGAGACAGCCATTCGTGAATTTCGTTGGCTCTGTGGAGATGTTGCTAAGGTAAGGCTAAGGTATGTTGCAGATTGCTGATGCTCAAGGAACATAGTTCAAGAGGGCTTTAATTTAAGTTTGGAGAGTCTGGTATCCGTGGTTATCTTTTTGACCGTGCATGCTGGCTTAGAAACTAACGACCAGACCCCAGAAATATTTGCGCAGTACATTTTTAAACAATAACTAAATTTGTTTTATAAAAATGTACGTTGTGAAAGACGCATGCCTCTAGCGCAGGAGAAGAAACATAAAAAATTCGTCTGCAAATAGAAAACAACACAAATAACCTATAAAATACTAAAATACAATGAAAACAGTTGGACCTATAACTGTTCGTTGTGTGAAAGAACTGTAAAGAATTGCGTACTCAATAACGTCCAAATGTATACAAAGTGCTCACATTCTACTTAACAGAAAAACGTGTAAATTTAGTCAATATTAAAGACAAAGTTACTAGGCAGGCGAGCTGGCTGTTTTTCGACATAAGTACTAAAACTCAACACGGACGCCAGAAAGGAGCATAACAAAAATGAAAGACGTTCAGAAATCTCTGTAACGCGAAATTAGAGCAGAGCTTTTGTCGGAAAGGAGGGGAGGTTAAGACGGGGATTGTATGCCGCTCTTCCTCCTCTGTACACTCCCCTCCTCCTCCCCACCCTTCCTCCTCCCCTCCTCCTCTCCTCCACACGCTGAATTTGTTCATGCGTGAGGTGACATCTTGACTTGTGACGTCATTTTCCCCTCTATAGCAGTGTAAATGAATATGTGTTGAGGTCACGTGACGCCAATTTATCCGCTAAATTTAGCGGGCAAATAGATGTTACGTGACCTTAACAACAATTCAGTTTCCCCGCTAAACAATTGTGACGTCCCACAAGGCAATGCGCGCGGTTACGCCGACAGTGACACCTACGGGGACGTCGCTCAACCCGGAAAGGGGCGCCTAGGCGCAGCGCTCTGAAAAGTGTGGTGACTAAAATTTGGTAGCTGTGAAGGAGACGTTGGGTTTGACTTCGTTTTTCGCTTTCGTCTCGGGTTTTGGTATGTCGGACTAGGTAATATAATCGTTTTTCTTAATGGAGTGATGTAAAGTGTCAATGTAAATAAACTTAGCTATATTTCTACGGGACACTTTGGAAAGATTTCGACCTCGTCTCCGGACGTCGCCTCTACAGAAAGAACCTTTTTTTTCAATCTTGGTGCGAGGCCAGGGAAGTCGGGTTTTCCCGTCGGTCGCCCCGGCATCCTGCTAGTAAAGACGCGACGAAAGGGGAGTCTTCCGTGTCATCTGCTTCAAAAGCTTGTTTTCAAACATTACACGTGTAGTCACGTACGCACGCACCGACCCAGCGGCTCCCGAGAGAACTTTTCTCCGCTCGATCGAGCGGCCCCGGAGAGCGTCAGATTACCTTACCCGGCTCAAGTGCTGCGTCGTCGACGGATGTTGCCGCACGCTTGCATAAGTCCGCGCAACATCCATTGCACCACATTAGATAACATCTTGGCAATCACACCATAGCACTGCCAATACTGCTGTCTCATCCAGCTGACATATTGCCTCGCGATTGCAACAGTTCACGCCATCGCGAGGTAACCCTCAGCACGAGGGTTTAAAAAGGAGTCGGGACAGAGGACTGGACGAAGACGAGACGGAGTGAGCAGCGAGCCGTCATGGGACCAGCGACCTGGACTGACGACGACATCGATGCTGCATCATTATTCTAAAGTTAGACAAATAATAACCAGTTAATTCAATAAAAAGTTAGCGTTCTCACCAACCGTTTTAGACCATCTTAACTTCCTAGTCAAGTCTAGAACTACCCAAGACGCTACACACGCGTTATGCGAAATCCCACTTTGGCGGTATTCAGCTGATGCGCCTAAACTTCGATGGTTTTAGAAACTTCCACGGTGCTTACTCACTTAACAGATCACTGATATCTGTCGGTGGTTGTCAGTGGCATTGATGACGCCAACCATAACGGCTATGAGAGTTAACAACTTCGCACCAGTGTCCTCAGATACTTGACGGCACCACTCCACTGGATTTGCGCGACAGTGCTACAGCTATAGCTTTCGTTTCTTCGCACATTATTGGTTGAAAAATACGAGTTTTTCTGATTCGAGTAGAAAAAACTTTAGTTTCGTCATCTAGTTTGCTTGTATATGGACAAACTCCGACTGTAAGTCGTTTGCTAGGTGTTACGTCACGCGACCGGCGTGCGGGTGCGCACATTGGACGCCCTCAGACGCTCCTGTGGGCGGCTTCGGAGACCTGTAGACGCAGACGGGCTGCTGTTCCGTTCTTCGGCCGGCCACGCAGTTCTTGACGAGCAGGCGTCTTACCATGTCACCGGGCTGTAAGTGCATGGAGTCGTCGCCCCTTATGCACCACGTGTACGCACAAAAACTATGACTTTGTCCTCTTCCGAGAATCGTGCGCACACTCTTCATTGACACGCAAAGTGACCTAATCTTCATGCACAAGGGAGTTGAGGGGTTCCGGGAATGATCACCCAAGGAAAATTTGCTGAGAGGCGGCATTCACCATGCTTGGTTATATATAACCGCTGGAGAAAGGCTAACACATTTCTTCAAGAATCCGAATGTCGACAGCAGCAATTTGTTTTCTCGTTCTTCTCTAGGGAGCTGTTTAATATGAACGAAGTGGCCTTTAAAAAACGTTTTAAGGTTGAGAGTTGGGCAAGCTGGTAGTTGTTTAACATTTTTATTTATTTATTTATTGATTGATTGATTCTTTGGGAGGGAGGATGCACAAGGCTGCTGTGGGGGGTAAGGGGGTTGAGGGAGGGGGGGGTGGGGGGAGAGTGTCTGGTTTTTACGGAAGTGGCATCAGTTCCGCCGTCTTTGGTCTTCGGTGTCTTATGCAGCACCTAAGTCATGTAGGGTATCCTGGAGCAGTCGAAAGGAAAGAGCGAGTCAGCCTACACTATCCTGGTCAGATCGCCAACGCTACCAAAAGTGGCGAGAAGGTGTCAAGTGCCTGGTTGACCGAAGAGGTGTTGAACGAGGGTTGCATGGTCGGAATGAGGGATGTGTACAATCGTGTCCCGGCCGGTCGTGAATGCGGAGCAATCCCATATAAGATGAAGGAGGTCTGCTTTCACAGACTTCTGGCAGTAAGGGCAGCTCAGGGGAATATTGAGGTCAATAGGGAGCCATTCTTGAATAATAGGTGGTGTGTATGCAGCGTTAGGTATGATTTTGCTAAGAAATATTTCTTGTGCTCGCGTGTATTTGTCGGTGGGGGAGAAAAGGGTTTCGGGTGTCGCCCTCTGGAGGCGATCCTTACTATCTTTGCGGATACGCGTACGTAGATAGTGAAGAAAACTCCGAGGCATCATCAAGGTCAAATAGGAATTTGCGAAGGGGATGTGCGAGGAGGATGGGGTTGTAGTTACGTTGCTTCCACGTGCCTGTGTGGCGGCTGCATGTGCTGCAGCGTTTCCTCCTGGGACCCCGGTATGGGCTGGCGTCGAGAGGATCTGAACATCCGCGCCCAAGTCTTGAAGCATCTGAAGGCGTTTGGGGATTTCAACAGCGGTAGCATCTTCGGTGGTTGGTGTTGACAGTTTTGCTAGAACTGCGACAGAGCCCGTGTAAATTCGGTAGGTACGCGTTAACGTCTGTTCTCTTTGAAGATTAGGGAGGGTGGAAATCGAGGAGGTCCCTCTCCGGATTGCTAATAGTTCAGCCTGCAGGGTGGTGCCTTGCCGTAGAGTAGTACAACCATGAGTGCATGTGAGCTCTGGTTGAGAGGTGCAATGCCACGCTAGCTTGGCTCTTGTTAAACATGATGAGATAAAACAGCGCAGAACGGTGCAAAAGAAAGCGACAAACCGGCCAGGACAGCGCTTGTCGCTACCTTTTGTACACTTTTGCGTTTTTGTGTTCAATATGTCATAATTATTCATCAAACGTCTAGACTGCAACTCACTGTTCAGTCCCCTCGCTACTGTTCTTCGGCGCTCAAAATTCCTTTATAAATTTACAACCAAATCCTTTCTAGACGAATCTAGGCTTCCACCACGCAAGGATGGTGCCTTGAGAGCGAGTCAAATTTCATCTTCGAAAAGGTGACGCACAGATGCAAAATGTGCTCAGCTTCCGAATGCATTAGGTTGGAGTTAAACAACATGAATAATAGCAAAATGGCAACGAAAGTACTAAAATATAAAATCTTCGCACGTTGGCGTCAGGACGTTATTTCTTAAAACAGCAGAAGCTAAGGATGGAAACGTCACTCAAGGGGCAACAGTAAGAACGTGCCAGGTAGCAGGCCAGATAAACGGCGAACTGGGAAAAACAGTGACAATCCTTAATTCCTAATTTGGCCCCATTACGATCTTTCTACATTGTGTTTGTTCCAGAGTACTTTTCTTTCGCACTTTTGTTGCATTCTCCTGACTTGCCACAAAATTGCAGAAGTGCCAGACTTGAGCCAAAGGTGTCATGTATGAACCGTAGCGTAGGACCAGCAGTGAAGCCAAAATACGCCACCTTTATATCATTTTAAGCCCAAAGTTGCCACATAAAAACCAAACAACCAGAACTAAAACGTAACTCTTGCACTTGTTTAGAGGTTGGGGCCCACATATGGAAGATGACAGCCAAACTATCAACTGTGAAGCTTAACTTCGGCACTTGTATGGCGGATTAGGTCCAAGATTTACGACTATAACCAAAGACTGTCGAGGTTTGCAAAACCTTGGCTTCTTTAAGCTTTTAAGGCCCTAAATTCCCAAACAAAAACAAATATATGGGCTAAATAATGTCGATACTTGGGACTGTGGAGCGCTCCGCGCGCATTAACGTCGCCGATAAGCAGCGAACAGTAATACGTGGCTTGCATTTGCATCACATCGGCCGTTATTTTGATGGTCCTGCCTCTGAGATCTCTTCTTGATATCTAAACGTTTATGTTATCTGAATCTGTGCTTCTCATCAAGACGTAGAAAGACCACCCAGCACGTTAGACGCATTTAAAAGCTAGGGTCAACAGAACCGAGGAGAGTTAAAGTTTGTTAAGCTGTGCTGCATAAATAACTTGCATTAAGGTTATTTGGTTTATTATGAGGGTGTATATGGGTGTCCCAGATAGGAAGCACCAAGCTTTAAAATAAAAACCAGAGCGTTCGGCGGGGCTGAAACCAACAGTATATTGTTAGCAGGCCTTTTACCAAAGTGCACATGTTGAAGGCTTCTAGTTACTTAAGTATATAAAACTAATTAGCCAACTATATAATTATTCGTTTCAAGCCAGAGGTGTGCAATATTATGTTTAAGGGAGCCGTAACAAACACTTAACTAATCGGCTTGCCTCATGCTACGCCCTGCTCGCTTCTTTCTATTTGCCGAAAAAAGTCCCGAAATCTAAAAAAAGACTACCTGACAACGCGCCAGCGCATAACGCATGCGGCGCTCTCAAACGAGCTTTGAAGAAACAAAGTCCATCTTACCGCCGACACGCCCAACGAGGCAGGGTTTGTATTGTTGTAGACCCCGAATGTAAGCGCGAGCACCGGCTACCTCAAAGCCCTGTTTCAGACAGTTCTTTGATGCAGCAGGTGGACATCGTCGTGAACTTCGTTTTTTCAGAGCACGCATAAGAGCCCTGCAAGCGCGGTGTGCTTGCAGGGCTCAGGCTTTCTATTTAGTCAAAAAAAAAGAAGCTTGGAAAAATTCGGATTATGTAGAAAACGCCTTAAAGGGGTACGGAAACAAAAATTGAAATATTCAAAGTTTTTTCTGAAATGAGTCAAGCATGACGGATAATAACCGTAAATGATAATCCCACGTTTGTATTTTGAACGACTGGCTCTATTTTTCGTTCCAAACGGTGCACTCGAGCAAACGCTCAAAGAGAAGCGAACAGAGAGCGCGATGCGTTATGGGATATCTGGCGCAAACAAAAACAGAAAGAAATGATTCCCCGCATTCGTGACGTAGCAGGGCTGGCCTGGTTATGAGCTTTGCCCTTGGTGGCACTGTCAGCGTTGTGGTGGTGTCAATAGCGTCAGCGCGTTACAACCGAGCCGTTCGAAGTACTCGTGGGGTGACGAGTGTGTGGCTGGACCAAGGAGCACGTAGCTTCCACAACACTGTCAGCTTAGGGCTGAACGGGGCGGGGAAAGCAACTTTTGTTCGAGTTTAAATTTGAGCGACAGGCTAATCTTCTAGGGGGAGAGTGGCTGTGTCCGGTTGCACGAACGAGGGTCCGAGAAAGAGGGGAGTCCTTCCTTTCCGTCTTCTTGGACCGTTTGGTACAATGCGCGATTTGTGAGTTGAGAAGGAAAGCTAAGAAGGAAAATGTTTAAATACCAAAGAGCGGCGCTGCTCCGAAGGAATCTGCTACGTCACGACTACGTAGCAAGTTCCCCAACGTTGCTAGATTACCTCCCAAATAGGCTCCGCATGCATCCACCAGGTGCACATTGGAAGATCGTTTATTTAGCTTTAAAAATTGTTTTCTTGTGCCTTTCAACGGAAGGCTGGTGTTTTTGAGATTGGGATGCAACATGCAACACATTCAAGCTAGAAAATGAACGCTGGAATTTCGTTTCCCTACGCCTTTAAGATACTGTTATTTTTAATTCGCTCTACATCTTTCCCATTCACACCTCGCCCTTCAAACGAATAATAAATACACATTACTAATTAGCCATAAATCTGTAAGCAACGAAGTACACTAAAAACAAAATCGTTCAGTCTCCTAAACCGCTCGTTAACACATACAGTTAACCTAACTGACTCTGACCACTCCATTTTTTTTTTGTTTTGTGCAACTTGTTGGGACACCCTGTATACTGCGAGAATTTCTTTTACCGTCGCAATTATAAAGCGTAAAAATGGTTCTACGCCGAAAACCTACAAAAATAGTAAGCACCGCACCTTTGAATGACGTCCCTGCCAGAAGCGCCGGGATAAGAGTGCATTTCTTTTCACATTGCCTATTCCGAGGCCGGTGCTAAGTTCGCCGCACGTACCCGACGCCAATGCTCAGCCAACGCTCAAGCCAACCATGCACCAACAAAATCGTATCGTCTTGGCGCTCGCCGTCTGTGTGTTTGTAATCGTCCTCAATAAACACGGCGGGATTCAGGGCATATTTCAGTGCGTCATCTGTTTCGTCGATAAGAGCAAACGCACAAAGAAGCTACACGTAGGCTAGATCGAATTGTAGCCTTGGCTGCATTTGGGCATAATGCGAATCGGAGCATAACAGCAAAAGCGTAGTTGAGCATGTCTGTTTGCAGCCGTGGCATGATCAGAATCAGAGAGGTCGCTCTTGCAGCCCTTTCGGTTCGGGAACTTGTGCAGGAATCCGATGAATGGTTTGAAGATCGTTCTTAGTCGCCATACCGCCAGGAAATGTATACTATGAGACCTACCACTCGACAAATTTACCCTATATTCTGCTTAATACAGGGTGCACAGACGTAAAACAAATCAAGTAATTACCGAACCTCCACGGGGAGTGTGTTACTTGCAGTTGGTTATTGTTCTTGCTCATTTCTGAGGACGCTGACTGAGTAGCGCCTACTTTAAAAAGCCTCGCTGTCGGGGACTTACTTGGGTACCTCCCTAAATTTACTTAATGGCCTCGAGATTGACCTAGAGGTTGCGCTACTATCGCGCTCTCATCATCATCAAAGCGGGGATAGAAGCATGGCCGCCTCATAGGCTCTCTACGTTTGCGCGCGAGACGGCGTAGATTGTTACGTTTATTTTGTCGCATAGTGTCCGTGGAAAAATAATTCTAGCAGAAAATGGTGCGGTATCGTCCGGTGCTTCAGTGAAGACCGAATTGTGGTACCAGTGTACGGCCTAAATTTAAATAATCGCTCGTGTGGATGCGTCGTCTGCTCTAGTCAGACGTTGGGAAGCATGGATCACCACTACGGATGAATGTCTCCGGGTGAACTGCACTATTTATGTTAAATATATATATATATATATATATATATATATATATATATATATATATATATAGAGAGAGAGAGAGAGAGAGAGAGATAGATAGATATAAGAGTATATTTATCGGTATAGCAGCGTGGGAATTGAACAAAACATTGATTTCCGACCCGGATAACATTATACTGGTACTGTGGACTGTGAAATCGCAGGTTCGATGCATTTATTTTTTTTAAGCTTTAGCTTTTGCAGTAATATAAATATTTAGCATGAAGAGAGGTTAGTGCCGTCGGAGATTGCAGTGCTATTGAGTTTCTCTGCAGTCAATGTTTCCCTTTACTGTGCCATGGGGTGGGTAAGTTTTTCGGAGTCGGAACAATTCTACTACGCTGCTATGTGGGAATGCCTCTTTTAGTTACGATCCGCAAACTGCACTTTAGCAGCACACCTAAAACAAGTGAAACAAACTATTCTAGTATATCTGCCACCAGTGTAATGAACTAGTGTAATCGAGCAGTGCAGCAGCGTTGGTGTTATTAAATGCTCTTCTCGGTAGTGTGGGTTCACCCGCTTCAAACTTCGTGATTCGGGCCGCGGATGTCAATAGGCTAATATAGTAAGCTTCTGGCTAAATAATCTTCTATTCGAACACAGTAGACTTTGCAACTCCAGCCAACAACCCGCACCACGACACAGACAGCATCGGCCGCAGCGACACTCTTTTACTGATGAGGGCTAGCGACCTTCACGAGACTTTCCGATCACCCTCCGCCCTCACGTAACGCATATCGGGACTGGGCCGTTCATCGTTTAATCTTTCAATTACTCGACTAATGCTTTAATTCTTTGTTTGTTTTCAATTTTTTTACCGTTTAATTGGAATTTTGTGCTTGAGAAAGTCAGCGAAAAATAAGAGATGCCTGTTCTAATATTGCTGATGTATTTACGTATTTTATGACACAGGCATGCACGGTAAACCACTTCAACGTGCTTCTGATTGTCACCGAGGGGGATTGTACTGTTCAAATAATAACTTAAAAATTACTTCACTTTAAAAAGCTTCTCGGGTTCATATTTCTGTAGGCGTCACAACGAGAAGTTTAAAATGGAATGCAATGTGTCATTTATGACATAATTAAAATAGTAAAAAAGTGTAGTTTTAACTTATTTCATGCAATATGACCGGCGAAAGATCCAGTAACGGATTTATTGATTGGTTAGTATATTAACGTGTAGTGATCAGTCGGGTAAAGTTTCTAAGTCAAACCACAGCTTCAATCAGCATTCAATGTTTTATGAAAGCTAGTGTTTGTGCTAGATAACAGAAATACGTGGGACCAGCGGTTGTATACGAACCAACACACTAAGATTATGGAAGCTTCCGACTAAATAATAATTGCTTTGCTGCATTTTCACGCATGTGAAACAAGACAACACAATCTTTAGTAAGAAGAAACAACAACTAAAACATCAAAGATTTAGCAAGGAGGGTCAAGCTGAGCTGGAAACGGATGTGTCGTCGATGCCCACACTTCTGAACGTGCACCCGCAGCAGACGACGCACCGCGGTATCCCCGCTATCGCATGTTTCCAATTTGGGCCGCGCGGTGGCGACACGGTTTGATCTAGAGGTGGATACGGGATCGACATGCCTTTTTGTTCTCTGTTGGTGAAAAGAACGAGCACTTATTCCCTCGAGGAAATGGTAAATCTACCGAAGGTATCGGGTACGCATCTTTAGGACTTCCGATTCGACCAGCTTCGTCTACTTACTGAGAATGACTTAAAAACTACAAATACCCTCCAGATATGTTCAAGCACTTCGTGAACGGCAAGGCAACGGCAGTGGGAACTGGGCAGCTACCTCCCCCAGGCGCCGAATATACGCGCAGATTTTCCCCACAGGGATCGCCCAGCCGGGTCTAGCTTTTAGCGGACAATCTTCCGAATATTTTTAGTTCGCTTCTTTTAGCGCGATGCGAGTCTCTGTAGTGCTCATGTTTCTAGTGCTTCGACTTGCTTGCTTTAGTATTCAAGGTTTCGTTTCCAGATCACCGTGCACATTGCATTTGTACGTGCCGTAAAGGCCCATCGCAGTATACGGAGATGGTCGGTCGAGGCGCTGCATTCCCGCGATTGTCGCGTTACGCCACATGTCGGCAGCACTTGGAAGTAGGATAGCTCCGTCTGCCAATGCCGTCGTCCTGCGATCACCCCAGCTCGGCGGCGTTGGTGGCGTCCTCGTCTTCCAATAATCGATGTAACTTCACTTGCGACATTTTATTCGTGCCGGTACTCTGAAAATTTAAAAGCACGACACCGGGGCGTTTTTGAGCGTCTCACGGAAGTGCTCGCTAGTGTACCAAGAGTCGTGGCGCACCCACCCTAACATAACGTAAACATAAGAGGACCGGAAATATTTTTCTCCCATTGACATGGCGGCCGGAAGTGGTGTGTAAAATGTATAAAATGTCAGTCTATGACTATTATTAATAGCAACTACCTTAAAAAAATTAGACAACAATTTTGAGCATCACCTTTGAGACTGTGCCCGAACACTGCGACTAACCGATCGTTTTTCCTTTGCTCCTCAAGATGGATTACGGCTTGCGACACGCCAACGTGCCAATTGCGTTTTCGAGCCGTGTGCACTTAGCCCTAATCTCATGTTGCGTTTCAGGTTGCCATTTTTGAAGTGATATTTTATTTTCTGAATTTTCCTGGGCTCAGAGACCATGAACGTCCCCGTTCGAAAACGTGGCGTCGTTTATCAGAATTACCAACCACCGAACATCCTTGCCAAGAGTCGGTAAGCGCCTTAAGAGGCGTTTCAGAGCACGCGTAAAGATGGAGATATATGGAAACGTTTTCTAAACATATACCTTAAACCAGAATCGAGTAAAATAACACTTTTAAATCGCAGACGCGCGCACACACTGTCAACGCATTAAGTGTTTTAAAATTACATTCCACGTAATGCGTTCCAGCCTCCTCCAGAAAATAACGATGATCTTCGTTTTTTTTGTTTTTTTTTTACCTATAAAACATTTGTAATTACAAGGTTATTTTTTGTATGCTTAGCCGTTGGAAGTTTAGAAACCTCAGCAATATGCATTCGGATGGTTTTCTTCACAGCGTGATCGGTAATTCCTTAGTTTTTGAGTAGAGTATACTCCATAGCTAATATTGAATATTAAATGCTGACCCTGCACTGGCATTTTTAAGGTTCGCTTGGTTGTGAACTGTGTTTTGTATATGCATGAAAGGCACATGAGATTATTTTGTGGTCGTAGGACATCCCAAAATTGTCTTCCCTATGGTTTAGGTTAGCAGAACACACCTAACTTCTTCAGTAAATAGCGCAAGTTTTATTTACTAAAAACAATCTATCCACCAGCGCATTGTTTCCTAACAAGCCTGGGATTTCCAAGCACCGGGTGTGAACACTGCGCGTGGGAAGAAACCAGATTCGCCTGAGGAGAAGCATCTGCGCATGCGCAGAGCCGACAGCAGCGCCACCGTAGTGGCTTGACGTCAAAGGGTAAATTAGGTCTATATTTTGTTTTCAGTTAAATTCGACCGCAGCCAACGCTACGTTCGGACGTAGCCAATCAAGGACCGCCAAAAGTGCTTAGTCACGGGTCTTGTCGTAGCTGTGACTTCGTTCTCACCGGCTAAACTAATCATGCGAAAAATCGAGCGCAGGATCGCGGCATATTCACTATGCGCGATTGGTTTAGTCTGTGATAACAAGCGCTAAAATTTGATGAGTGCCATGATGATGTACAGGGTGTCACAAAACAAAATTTACACGGTCTTTTTACCGCAAAAATAAGCTAGACATCGCCGAACGCTCATTCTCCACCCAAAGGTAGCGCTAGAGGGAACTACCAGATGCCAAAGTTTCAGCCCGATCCGATAACTTAATCAAAATTTATAACTGATTTTCTGAAAATTTCAATGGAAAAATGGCGGCCGACGGAGTTTTCGAACACATGGGGCTCTATGGCACCAGAAACCGAAAACGGGCATAAATGGGCTCCATTTTCCCATTGAAATTTTCAGAAAATCACTTATAACTTTTGATTAAGTTATCGGATCGGGCTGAAACTTTGGCATCTGGTTGTGACCTCTAGCTCTACCTTTGGGCGGAGAATGAGCGTTTGGCGATGCCTAGTTTATTTTTGCGGTAAAAAAAGACCGTGTAAATTTTCTTTTGTGACATCCTGTACTTTTGGCGGTCCTTGATTGGCTTCACTTTCTGGTAGCGTCGGTCGCGGTCGGACCTAATGTCAAAGCGGAAGATTGTGTAATGGCATTCGATTAAGATTTGTAGGTACATGGTGTTAACTTGGTTAAAATATTTCCTCATTTTTTTATTTTCTTATTTTGACTTACGGCAAATGTCAGTTCGCGTTCAAAGTTCTCCGAATAGTAATTAGTATTATTTCCTACATGCATGAGTATAAAAAAAGCACGCAAATTATATAAATATATGTATGTATGTATTTATAGATACATGTTTGCAGCGTATATGTATGCAAGATTAGTCGGCAAGAAGACCTTACACATATGTTAGGGCCATAAATTATTTCGCACTCCTTACTGAGAATTCTAACCCCTGCGCTTATTCCTATTTTCTATTTTTCACATTTTAGCCACCAGGCCCCGCCAGGTTTTGCTGCACACTTGGACAGAGGGTACCTCCTCACCTCTCTCCTTCGTGTCTTTTCTGTATGAAAGGGTTTCCTTTTTTTAATTTTTGATAGATTCTGCGACAGGTGTCTAGGAATCTACATGTATGAGCAGCCAAAATGCTCCCATATTCGAGCTGTGGACTGCTGAGGTCTTGACACAGTAAGAATATAGTACGAGGGGCGTTCATAAAGTTCGTAATATTGTCACGAAGGATTAGAGATTCAGCAATCAAACTCGAGTAGGAGTTGAGACTTTCTCTACATATTCGCTACCAAAAGTTACCCACTTTTTCTAGCGATGCACCACATGCCGGAGGCCATTGTCATAGAACACCTCGTTTTGAGGGTTTAAGAATCGCTCCACTTCAGCAATAACTTTGTCGCCGTCCTTGAAATGCTTTCCTCTTATTTGGCCACACTGGAAGCGTCTCCGACATTTAACCTAAGTGTCATAAACTGGGGCGTTGTCCCCGAACAACGCTCCCAGATTGGAATGAATATCCTTGGCATCGCTTCCCTTCAAATGGAGAAAATGGATCACTGCATGTGCTTTGTACCGATGGGTGGTGCCATTTTTGTTTCGACTCCATAGCGGCGTTCCGAGCTACTATAGCATGCAATGTTCATACTGTGCGGAAACTAGAGGGACGCGCGCTCATGTTGATGCCTGTTTTGTTTCATTTTTTTCAATTCTTTGTGCCGATAATACGAACTTTATGAACGCCCCTCGTATGTCGTGCGTTGCAGATACGCATTAGACTTAGAACAAAATACAAAAAAAAACGTAATGTTAGATGCTTACAACGATACACTGTGATTCTCTGAGGACCTACCGCAAGAAAATCCCAAGAAGCGGTCATACTAGCCGCCTCGGCCGCTCTGAGGAGAAGCTTAGTTTCCAAATGATCCGAAAGGGGCGGCTTAAAAACCCGGCCGATGTGCCCGAAATATGGCGGATGCTTTTTAAGGAGGATGTGCCGCGTGACCACGAATTCGGATGCCCGTTAAAATTCCCCCATGCGGTGGAAATTTTAATCCTGCGTGTTCCTCTGGGGCGTGCCAGATGGCCTTCAATCGTTGAGTCCGCAAAGTATCTAAATATGTTGGATGGTTATGCTAGTTGAAAATACTTAATATGCCACCACGATTTGCTAGTGTTTTGGAACACTACGAACACTGCTCCATTTATGTTCTTCCCATACCTCCTATCGTGTACATTTGTAAACTCCTAGCGTTTAAAACACCCGACAATATTACACTAATGAGTAGTTGCTAGAAATTACGCCAGTCATTTGTGTCCTGTAGCTTGTGGGAGTAATTTGAAAGCCTCAATATCGTTGACAACATTTACACGTACCGGAGGTGATGTGCCTTTTGCGAGGAACGCATATTAGTAAGTTCTTACGTACCTTTCAGTGGCAAATGGAAGCTGACTGTTTAAAGCGGCGAGTTTCTGTCAGTAAAACATCAAAACTCACTGTTTTAACGCGTACGAACGTGAAAGAGTAACACCGGACGCCGGCGTTCGGCGGTCCAGCGCGTTCTAACAGTGAGTGGAGATAAAGGAAGCTAGTTTTTCGTCTACCCTCTTTTTTACTGCAGAGGCCTGCGCTCTGATATCCCTGGTTACTCTCATCTCCTTATCTACCTCGGGTTTTACCCAAATTCTTAATATTTTCTAAATTCATTTTTATCTATGTACACTGCGCGGAACTCTGGGCAGGAAGACGTCATGGGTTATTTTTGTTTGCATTTTACGTAAAAGGAGTATTGGAGGGCACCAATAATCAACTCTTGGATAAGTGTTTGAATTGCGCTCTTTTAAAACACTACTGGTTTTGACAAAAACACTTTAATCCTGAGCAGAAAAAAAATTGTCGATTCTTTGTTCGTAATAACAGATTTGCACTCCGCATATTCTTTGGCTCATACGTATAGCTTTGATTTTGTGTGTCATAATCGGCTTAACTATCTATGCACTCCATGTGAATAATTAAGTATTTTTGAAGACAGGTAAACAAAATCATCTGCAGCAGGTCCCTGGTATCTGCGATAAACCCAGGCTGGTAAATACGTAGTTTGCGTCGCGACGGAGTCGCATGTGTGAACTTTGTTTTGTGTTTTTCCTACACCAGTTCCGCCGTCTCTCTATCCCGGCCGTCAAGTGCGTATAATATTTATGATTGTTGATGTGGATATATTATAGTTAATAGTTATAGCATAACCTGTAGATGGGACAGTACAGTGAATTACATCTCAAAAGAATGATTTCTATGGGGCATAGGCAAATTTAGCGGCGGAAGGGAGAAAGTGAGGCGCCCCCCCCACACACACACACACACACTCTGCCTTTCTAAGCCCCAAAGTCAACTTTTTAACAAAAAATCGGCTACACCAGGTGTATTTGTTGGAAGAAATGTTTAGACTTTGAGAACATTAAAATATATTAGGTCAACAAAATCGACCAGGACTTTTTTACTGGCCATTTCGTTTTCCTTTTTCAGTACATGATTTTATCCCATATTTATTTTAATATTTATCGCGCGACTTGTTGTTTAGGTTTTTAACAGCTGAATATTTGTTCAATATGAAAAAATGAGGCGCACATCATATATTGGTCTAACAAAACGGCTGCTGGTTCCAAGTACGGCGTAAACGAAGGTATATCCTGCTGTACATACTGTGGTATGCAAAATACGATTGTGCTTACGGCGACAAGAGTGAGTGCGGAGGCCGATATAAGGTGCTTCAGTACTGAAAGTACCGCCATTGGTTGATCCCGTGTTGCTCACTCGTATACTCCGGCGGCGTGCACACGAACACAGGCACGTTGCCGGCCGCCTGAATAAGCTTCTTTTTTTTTTTAATCGGTACAACGTAAGTTGCAAATTTTGCTTTTAGAAACGCCGTCGAACTTCCGCTATGACGTAGCGTTACTAGATCAATTGCGCGTCTTCACAAAACGCTCGTTCGCGTTTTTCATCTCGTCGTCACTTCGGTGTGTAAAGGCAGAAACAAAAAAAGACTTAATTAAAGACTTGAGCGTGTTGGTGATCTAAATTGACTTAAAACAAAAGAAACGCACAAGAGGACGAAACACACAACCCAGCTGTCGTGTTTCTTTCGTTTTAAGTCGAAAAAGAATTCTAACGAGTCGGAATGCGAAATCATTCGTATACGCAGCGTATTCCTACAAGCTGCGCGCCATGCTGAGCTCGGACATGCGCCCTTTCCGGAGTCTGCCCGGGCGGGATCTGCCGGCTCTGCGGCCGACCGCTCCCAATTACTGGCAGCCGGGCCGCAGTGCCATGAAGAGGGCTTCTCCGTGGAGTGGCGTTTGCAAAACAGCACACCTCGCGATACTACCCAATTCATTTACCTACGTGACCGCTCACAAAACAATAGCTGTATATTCGCCCCTGTAGAGGTTGCAGATATGTTGACCGATTACTTCAGTGACAATTGCTCCAAACTTCAATATGCCGTACAGTCTACAAATATTAAAATCAGCTTCTGTGATTTTATGTCTAATAATACACTCGAAGAAATGCCTGCGCGTCTACGTACCCGCAAAGCACTCAAAGAGCCAATCTCTGCCATCTACGAAATCAGCCCAGCGAATGATGAGGTGGAACATCCGTTTAGATCTAAAAATGAAGTCTGCGCTGTAGCATTACGCAATGCAAAGCGTCATGCTTGCACTGCGCAATGCCACACCGCGGACTTAATTTTGAGGTCTAAACAGATGTATCGCCTCGTTATTCCCTAAGCTGGTTTTTGTAGATCGGAGAGATTGGCTATTTGAGCGTCTTGCGGGTAAGTAGACGCGCAGGCATTTCATAGAGTGCAGAGTTGATATCGGCAAAATGGCTAAATCAATAAAGAAATTGAAATCAAAATTATCTACTTGGGCTGACTCGTTGCATATTTTAATATTAAGAGTTGTAGTGATTTTTTGTCTCCTATCTTGAAGCACATCTTTAACTTCTCTTTTAGTTGCGGTGTTTTTTCCATCGCTTTTGAAGAAGGTGGTGATTGTACCAATTCTGAAATTTGGTGATGTCTCTGTTACTAAAAATTATCGCCCCATAGTTTTATTGTCTGGATTTTCTAAGGTGTTTGAACGCGCTGCGCATAACCGAATTCATTCTTTCTTCCGCCAAAACTTTTCTTTTTTTATAGCTTGCCAGCACAGCCTCCTGACGATTTGGTTAGTTGAAAGTAATTTGTGCAGTTTTTTTAACTTCTCTTCCCTTGTTGTTATGAACAGAGGTCAAATTGATTGTATATGTTTTGATACGGCAAAAGATTTCGATAAAAATAATGAGTTGTTATTTCATAAATTTGCCTATGGTTGTTGTAAAAAAACTTTTGAAAATGAATTCAAAGTCACTAACACGTCCTCCCGACCGTGTTCGTATAGATAATAGTTGCACAAGAACTTTTTTCCCGACTCCGGCGTTCCCCAAGGTACTATTTTTTGTCCCATTTTGTTTCTAATCTTTGTAAATGATTTAGGGTCATTAGTTGAAAATACCAGTTTTTGTTTCCAGATGACATTAAGTGGTTTTTTATGAATGGTCATACTCTTGTCGACTCAGATGTTTTACAAAATGATGTGTCGCGTATAGTTCAGTGCTGTAAAGTGAATAGCTTGTCACTGATCCCTTTCAAAACAAATGTATCGTCCCTGCGAAGACGTCGTAATATATTACATAACGATTATGTATTAAATGCAACTTCAATTTAACACATCCCAGTTGTAAGATACCTCGGCGTGAGCATAGATATAGAATTATATTTATTTCGCATGTGCCTTTTTTGTTGGCAGTGCGACAAAGACGTTAGGACTGATATTTCGGATCACAAAGCGGTTTAAAAACTATGCTCATAATATTCCTTTATTTTGCTCTCTATTTATGTTACGGCTTGAATTCGATTCTGTAGCTTGAAATTCTTTGTTTACGTTCACGACCGCTGTCTTCAGCGACGCTTTTATTTTGAAAACAACTTTCTTTCTAGATATACTCTAACTGATGCCATTTTCTAACAGAAGAACAAAACGCGATGTGATTCTTTTTGCACAAAATCGTAAATGAATTTATCGATAATGATTCGCTTTTATCGAGTGTTAATATCAATGTCCCCTCCCGTTTGACTAGGAATCACTCTACTTTTTATGTCAATACCACCTGCAGGTGGTATTAACAGTAATTGCATCCTTCGTCACGGATGCAATCACTGTTGAATCGCTTTGACCATCTAGGTATTGAAATATTCACTGACTTTTTTGTTTACCGCAAGCCATTGCAAGGGATCGCTACCTACCTGTAATGCTTGTGCTTTTTTTTGTTTTTTTTTTGCGTTATTTCGTTATTCGTGCACCAAATTGAAGACCTTCGCTTTGTTTTTGAGTAGACAGAAATAATGATTATTATTAACATTATTATTATTACTATTTTTGTCGTTAGAAATTTAAATTTACTATCCCCCATAAGCACATCTTCATTGATTCCACGTTGTCTCCCGTACAAAATAGGCCTGCAAAAAAGCCCGGCATCTATACTCTTCGTGAATTTGCAGTCTCCACGTAAAGCAATCCCCCACAACAAAGGTGCCGTTATCCTGCACCTTGTTCTGTGCGTGAATCAGTTATCGGGTGATAGTAAACACTCAAAGACGGCGAGTGGCGCGACGATGCTCTTTTGGGACGGTTTGATTGGCTCCACCGAATCACTGCATCGTCAGTGCTCGGATTGAGAATGAAACGCAATATACCTGAAACAATTTCACGACTCTAATGATGTTTTAAATAAATAAAACTTGTTATCGTACGTACCGATTACGCACTGCAGTGAATTGCTCATAATCCGCCTTGATTACTGAAATAGTTTATTGTATTCCGCATTAATATTCACTGTTTGACAAAAAACATTCCACACGCTTGTTTTGTTCGTACAAGTTATATTTATAGCGTTTGTTATTCCCATGCAACTGTAAGCGCATGGGGCACCAGACCCAGTCAAACTATTTTGTGAATGCGTTTTGTCTGGTGTTCTGAGCACAACAGTGCTGAAGTAATCAAGTTTATATTTAAGTTCACTAATATCTGCGCAGTATTCTCAACCTGTGGCCTGTATATTCTTTCCTACTGCCCGATTTGCGGAAAAAACACGCTCTTTAGCATGTAATTTCATGCCTTTCGTTCGTGCAGTGCGTAAGCAGTTAAAATATCGGTTTCGTTTCCCGCAAAGACAGCGAACCAAACAAGAAAGCAGTGAACGGCGACACGACGGCAAATGTTTGCTACAGTAAAACAAACTATGACTGAGATTGAAGTTATGTACTGTAATTTGATTCAATTGGAGCGTGTGTGCGTGCTCCTGTTTCTGCTTGACCCTTCGTAATTTTCAATATTTCTGTTTCTTTAATTTTATCATGTAAAGGTTAAACTATAACTTGTTGCCTCGTCACTAATTTTAGGCAAGGAGCGTAATTACATGCTTAGGATAAATAACCTCGATGCTAGTGACTATATTAGACTTACCTAGAAAATAAGCGCTTGGGCTATGACAACGCGTCTACAAAGCGCGAGGGGCTCCTATGCTGCCGGTCGGTGCTTAGATGGGAGGCCGCCAGCATTCGTTATGCATGCAAAACGGTTTTTTTTTTTTTCTCTCTCTGGGGTTATCCTATTCGGCGCTCTAAAAAACCGTTACGGCTGGGACGAGCGTGGCAACACGAATGATCCCCAGCACTTTGGCACATAGCCTAGGGCCGAGGATTTTCTGAACAAAACGGCTGTACATATATTCCAGAATGTGAAAATTATCGCCGTGTACAAAACTGCGGCGTGGTGTTTAGCAAGCCCTAAAGCCGGCTTGTAAACTCGAATGTGAAATGTGTTTTTGTTTCTTGATGTAATGCCAGAGCGTTTAAAAATGTGCCTCAAACTTTAAAGAAAACCATCTCGTCCGCACTCTGCAGGATTCAACCGCAATATCATCCTCAAAAAATCAATAAAGGCGGGCTTTTATTCGTTAAAATGCAACACCATTTTGAGTAATGTACATTCATTGTATAAGCGTCTGGGCGCGGATGACAGTAGGAGCGTGATCATGTGGTAAAGGTTTCACGGATGACGTAGTAGCTTTTCCCGACCTCGGAATGTCTGATTCTCGGCCTAGTTTCTTGTGTGCTGTGCTGCGACCAGCGGGGCTGCCGTAGATTTCGTCCGCGACAACGTATTCGAGTGTACCATTTTTTCCAGTGTTTGAAAAGTCCTACGCGTATATCGGCAACAAGCGATTTCTTCAAAAAAAGCCCAAGGAATTCATGTGATGCGTTTTGTGTTCGGTTCGGCAAATTACTGTTTTTGCCACATCGTGTTGAATCTTCACAGGACCCCTATCCTTTCGTTTTTGTGTTTGTGTTGTGCTGCAGTGCCCGTGTCGACATATATATCGGATTACATGTTTCGATTCCGGTATTTTCATCATAAGTGCTTTGCAACCTACTCCTTTGCAACAATTGACTGTTCCGTTCCGGATTACCTCTAGAATTAGGCAGTGTCTATTTTCTAGCAGCCGGGAGAATAATTTCCCCGAAATTCTATCGGCAATCGCCTGCCATTAGCTGACTACAATCATGTGACAACTGCATGTAGAATACTGACTTTCTTAATCTCCTGGCGTTCTGTGAAAACACGTTTTCGCTGATACACGTTCTGTAGACACGTTTCATCGTCACTCGTTACGCGAAATGCACGCTGTAGGGACATTTTGTCGCGCGTGTATTTCTGAGGCGCGAGCTCACCGAACTCAGCCCACCCGTTCGCGCCGCTTCGTCTCGACAGTCTGCGGCGGCTCATTACAAAAATGTTAACCAACCTGTCCCCCCGTACGCGTCACTTAGCGGGTACAGCCGTCGATGAAACGTCGTTCGATGAATGAATGGCGACTGCGGGTGGAATTTGGTGGAAATAATTCTGCCGGCTGCTTGGAGAATAGACACTGCCTAAGACTCACTTCCGTTTCTTGTTTGCTTAGTAATCTTCTCAGTTGCGTGACAGCTTCTTCGTACCTCTTCACATATCACGGATTGCTTGCAAGTTTGTACTTGTTTACGGAATAAGCTGTCTAATAAACTTCTATGAGATTTGAAAACAATCCCGTGTGTCAGTTTACCTGCCTTTTTGCTATCACCGGGGCGCATACAATTTTTAAGGGTTTCCTTGATGGGTTTATGAAGTTAGTTATGAAGTGAAGTTGATAGGTTTAGGAAGTTAGTTATGAAGCGGGTGCATAAAGTGGTCTGACCATGCACCTTTGAATCGGGAGCATCTGTGTTCTCTTCGAATTCAGTGGATGTAGAAAGAGGTGCAACAGTACACTATTAAACGCGGTGCTCCTGTGATCCCTTTGAGAGCAGTAGGTGTAGAAAGGGGAGTAATGGTACACTATTGAGTGGGGTGCATCTGTGTTCCCTTTGATTGAGGAGGGGTTTATGAAGAGGTGCAATGGTACACCTACGAACGGGGTGCATCTGTGTTCCCTTTCATTTCATTGGGTGTAGAAAGAGGTGTAGCCGGACACCACTGAATGGGGTGCACCTGTGTTTCCTTCGTGTGAGATTTCTGTAGAAAAAGGTGTACATGTGCACCACACCAACGGGTGTACACCTACTCCCATATTTGGGGTGTGCAAGTGTTCCCCCAAAGGGTGTAGTATATGTGACAAGCACTTACACTCCCTATGGGTGTACCCCATGACACCCTTTTTTTTAGAGTGTAGTACCTTCGGAAGCAAAAAGCAGCCCCGAAAACGTTGTAATAACAAGGCATGCTAACCAAAGAAAAAGGAGAAAATAAAACAATGACTTCAGAGCAGTGAATACAAACCAGAAAAAATTAGAGCACTTTTTTGACTTTGTACGTGCATTATTTCTGGATATATGGAGCTTGACACCCAATAAGGAGGAGCGTATAACAAAGGCACCCTCAAGAGCAAAAAGGTACCAGTGCGCAGTTTCCCGCGACGCACACTGGAAGCGAGTGAGAACCACTAATAGAAACCAAACAATTTTCTTTCATTTTCTTCCTCGTGCGTTTTCCTTGGCGAAATAGGTGTACTCACTTATTTAGGCATGTTATTTCAAAAGGATCGGAATTCGAGAAAAATTACACGTAACTCTCACAAAATATATAAAAAAGCTCCTTTTCTCGAACTTGGGTTCGAATATCCGGCCTAGAATTCCTAGGTCGGCAATGACTGAAATGTTTATTGAGGATGCGTCGCGGGTCCGAAATTGAAAACTGGGCCCTCACTGTGCAAGTAGGGTAAAACCAGCTTTTGTTTTTCCCTATAAAATCTTGCTTGGAGTAGTCATAAAAAAGAGCGAGGCGATCTTGTGAATTTAAAAATTGTGGGATCGTAAATTTGGCTGTGCTGTCGTACTATTTTGTCTTGATTTTTGTTTTTATTTGTTACTCACATGGAGAGTAAAATGCTAAGGTTAAAATTGTACTTCTGCGTTGAGTTTTATGGCAGCAGCTGGCGCCCATATATTTGTTTTCGCTTTATTATTTCCCAGTAAAATGCCTTTCGTAAAATTGCGTTTCGAGTAATGGATTTAACTAAAAAAAAAAGAATGTCGGCGGTATAAAAAAAATGAAATTATATGTTTTCAATAAAAATAATTTGTATTTGTCTTTAGTATGAACAAAACCACTTCTATTTTCCATAGTGAATGTAAATAGGCAGATCATTTTGACATATACGGCATTAAACGTTAATCGGGCTTACAGATATTTGTGTTGAACCTAGAACGTGTTTCGATGCAATGAAGTAATAATTATTAGGCTTTTGAATTGACAGATGGCGTTGTAGAGTCCAAACAGTGGACCAACCAAGGAGGATCGAACAATACTCCCGTTTCACTTTTTTCTTTCTTTTTTTTTAAGATTTATGTAACATTAAATGGGCTGCCTAGAGAGGCTTTCTTATGTATTTTCAAAACAACGTTTTTAGCTTAGTTTTCCAGCTTGCGTTTGAAACGTCGTGTTTTGCTCATATTTCGGGTGTTTTGATATACACAGCGTATACCGCGTGTCTCGAATAGCGACCAGGCTCTTTAAATCGACCACGAAAATCGGTTTCTTAAGCTATCGCGCTCCGATTTTGTACAACGTTGGCGACAAGTGGTTCATTTTTCCAATAAAATTCGCAAAGAGCGAATTACCAGGAGGAAAAAGTAAAAAAAGAAAAAAATATAAACTCCTATGAAAACGCAGCGAAGTCACTGGTCTTCAAACATTATGGCGCCCTATGGTTTGAATACCAGTGGCTTCGCTGCGTTTCCATAGAAGTTAAGCCTTTTTTCTTTTTTTTTTTTTACTTTTTCTTCACGTAAGTTCGCTCTTTGCGAATTTTATAGAAAAAATGCACCACCTGTGGCCAACGTTGTACAAAATCGGATCGCAACAGGTTAAGAAACCGATTTTTTCGGTCGATTGAAAGAGCCTGGTCGCTATTTGGGACACGGGGTATTACGGTGGTGTGAATGAGAGCGTTTTGTATTTACTAATTGTGTTTGATATATAGTGTGAGCCAAGTCACCAGGCTCGATCTAAAATGAACCGTAAAAATCGACGCCTGCACGTAGCAATCTAAACTTTTCGTCAAAGGTGTATTTCACAGGTCGGTTTTTGTTTCTTGCAAAATTACAAAGGGTAGCCTCCTCCTACTCCTCCTCTTTCCTCTCCTCCTTCTCTCTTTGTCCTCCCCCTCCCCCCTCAGTTTCCCCGCTAAATTTAGCTGAAAAATTGACGCCACGTGACATTAACAGCAACGCAGTTTGCCTACTTAATTTAGCGGGGATAGTGACGTCACCTATAACTTCGTGACACGTCACCTATGAACAAACTCAGTTTCTCCGCTATATTTAGCTCGAACATTTATGTCAGGTGACATCAACACCAATTCAAATCCCCGCTAATTTTAGCAGGCAAATTAAATGGAAGTTGAGGTCGTGTGACGTCAGTTTTACCACTAAATTTAGCGGGGAAACAAGATGCGCAGTGCTGCATTGTGGGATGTCACAGAACTACACACAGATTCAGTTTCTTCGCTAAATTTAGCGGGGAATTGAATTTGTGTATATTCCTCTGACGTCAAATAATGCAACGCACGCGGTTACGTCGACGGCGATGGCGACGCCGCGAAACAGGGAAACGAGCGCCCAAGAGCTGCGCTCTAAAGGACATCTGATTATTTAGCTCCTCTAATTATTTTATTTTGTAGTAATCGAACTTCATTTACAAATTAAAACAAACACATTATACGGATGAACTACCCTCAGTATATTTTTCAACAATAGCAAGCGGCAAGACTCTACGGTGCTAGTGGGGTGGACTTTTGACAGTCCGCAGAAATCAATTTTTCAGCGTATCGTGCTGCAATTTACTACAGAGCTGCAACCACGTTGTGGCAGAATTTAATGAAAAAATAAAAAAAAAATAAAATTACCTTCTTAAGAAAAATGAAACTGACAAACATTTTTGGGTTATTTGCCGCGGCATTCGCAAACAAAAATCTTGACCGGGCTCGCCTAGTTAAATCTGCCACCGAGAGATGTCCGAAGCGTCGAGCGCGCCGGCGCCCAGCTTATAGCGAGTTCGTTTCACACGCACTGGAACCGTTCGAATTCTCTCCGAGAATGCATCGCACTCACGGAGTATCCCACGGAGAAATCCTCAAACGAACTTGCCAAATCCACTGGGTGCAAAAGACTGATGCTGCCGCCTTCTATGTTATAGAAGGAGTACGGACCTAAATCGAAACTAGCGCCTTTCTGTTCAACGTGATGGGTGAGAATGCGAGAGTGCAGTCGCTATCAACGTGTGTTGATCGCTGGTATCGCCACGGCGAAGAAGAAGAAGCGCGCTCTGGGAGCACGTGCCAGGAGAACGCGGATCGATATAAAAATGGTAGCCTAAAGGCCGGTTCAGACACTTGCGTTTGAGTGCGTTTGACTGCGTTGCGTCGAGAACCCAAAGCGAGTTTCCGGCACATATGGGCTTCGTATGAAACATGGAATCCAATTTAAGGAATCATCTTGGCACGCGATATAAGCAGCAGGGATGTCCCCAGGCAGCACACCATTGTTGGACCCCCGTTGGCCCAATGTTGGCAAAAACTGGTTCCAATATTGGTCTGACGTTGGCATTTTCGAAAACGCCACCCGATCCAATGGTGGTCCAACATTGGTGCCAATGTTAGACCACTGGTTTGCCAACGTTCTAGCCCACGTTGGACCAACGTGGTTTGCGCTTCTTTTATTAATATTGGCATAGAGGTTTCACCGTTGGCTGAACCAACATTGGCATCCAGCGCCTTACACGCTGGCTCTTCCAACATTGGCCGAAATATTGGCTATTCCAATATTGGCATCCAATCTAATACACTGGCTATTTTTTGCATCCATTGTCTATGACATTATTGGATGTCATTTTTCAGTCCGTGTTCTAACCAGTGTTACAAAAACAGTGCAGAGAACCAAGCAAGTCCCTTGCCCTTTTTCCTCAAGCACTGTTTTCTTTGATACTAAAATCTAATAAATGCAGCAATTTTACCAGATTTGGACACTTTAGAAATCAGTAACGAATGCAAATGAATTGCTCATAACGTTTGACAGTTCATAATTTATTTAAATCGAATAAAAATATTCAAAAAAATCGTGCAACCAGGGGGGCCTAGGCAGACTCGGCGGCAGGCTCGGTAGTGGACAGGGCAGAGGGCTGGTTGAAGAGCTGGGCAAAGGGATTCCACGCAGGGGCCTGGCCACAGGATTCTGAAAGAGACAGATGCGGGGGTTTTAATTCAGGTGAAGGGTTTCAGAGGCTCTCAGTTCTCTCTTACGCTTGTCAATAATGAATATCAAACTAAAACATAGCTTCATTATTATTCGCCGCCCTTTAATTAACTATTCGATTAATCGGCTCAGTTGCTCTGCAAGTATAAAATCCCGGAAAGGCCTACCGACTTTTTTATGTTTACTTTTCCATATTATAAACTTTCTATTCCAGTGAATTATTTTTCGTTATTTTGTATGTAAAAAAAAACTTAGTACTGCCTTCTAAAATAAATAGATGCGCAGGTAAGACACCGGGGCCGGCTTGCTGGAATCAGTGTCTCAGCTGAGACTGGGTGAAAAAAAGGCACTGTAAAGGTTGGGACGCACGAGCGTCTTGAGTCGAGGTTTGAGTCCCGTTCAGCTCGTACGCTGGCTTTGGCAGTGCTTCCTTTACCCCCGTCTCAGCTGAGACGCTGTTTCTAGAAAGACGGCCCAGGCGCTTACTATTGTGTTGTTCGTCCGACTTGTCCTTGCTCAGAGCTCGATCGATCTAGATTAAAATATTTATAGTGGTTTAAAAAATCAATGAAATAGTACGAAGGTTATTTCATAAATTGCTTAGCTCTACTCTTGCAACATCATGGCGTCCCTCAACCTTTCATCTAGCTTTAAGAAGTCTTAAGAATTACAATCTCGCCATTTAGGTGAACACCAAGATTTCTACGTTGATCTGAAAAAAAAACAAAAAAAAACGTTTTTAAGATTTACGGTATTTGCGGCACGGAAATATGTAGTTAATAATGTACCCATATTGCCTTCATAATATTCACAATTTATAAATGCAACCGCTGGCCTCCCTCTTCAGCTCACCAGTGTCAAACGCACTACTAAATTAACAGTTCAATAAATACCCCGGTATACGTAACAACATGACAGTTGAACAGAAGTTGATGCTGGAATCAATCAAGAGTTTAAAATAAATCGCGCACATAAAATAGCTTGTCGTGTAAAGACAAATTACACTCGCAGAGCGCGGAGACATAACTGACACTCCACTCGCATCCAACAAGCCGAACCTTGGTAAATAAGGACTACACAACGCTTTGTGGTATTCGGCTTTGGACGTACCGGGAGAACTTTTTATTACAGCACACATCTACCGCCAAGAGGACAGCCATATTTTAACACACAAAAATAAAAGTAAATAAAAATGACTTCGAACACAAAAATAACCAATCAGAACGTCTCTCACGGTCTATTAGAATAAAAAGCACTTGCAAATAGCGCTGTACAGGTCCTTTCGGGCCAATCGCTCTGGATTACACGTTGAACCCCTGGCACAGAGTTCGGCACGGTTCAAACTCATAGGATAGGGACAAACCGTACATTGCGTACCAAAAATACCTATCCCCAATGGTCAGGAGGACTTCTTGTCGCTCACATGGAAGAGAAGGCGGTCCGTCGTGTCTTCGGTCCGTCGAAGCCAGTGGTCACATGTATGCCCACAACAAAGGAAGATCACCGGTGTGTAGGCGCTGCCGAAAGAATATCCATGGTCTTGGCAATCCGCATGTTGAAGATCGCACTTGGCACTAAGACGAAATGCGCTGCTGGTGATCGGAACTCTCGAACTAGATTTACCACATTTACCACAGAAGCGAAATCTACAGCAGGCCCGCAGGCCGCATCACACGCGAAACTAGGTCCGGTCTTCGCAGGCATTCCGGGTTTGTCAACGTCTAATGCGTCATCCGTCAACAACGTGATAACGCTTCCACCGCGCCTTCAGCTTAGGGAGAGGGAGAAAAAGAGAGAAGTAGAAAGAAAGCAGCCCAGAACGGGGGGTGCGCTTACAAAGGCTAATCTTCAGGCCCATCTCAACAATGAACCCAACCAGAGGATTTGTCACTTGTACCCAAGGTTGATAGTGCAGTGGATGTTATGCGTGGCCTTGGGCTTTTATGCAGGTTCCGTGCTCTGCCTTATCACTAGCTTCGAGACTGTAGTCACGTGACCCTAACCGGAGACACGATTGGTCTAAAACACGCATAGCGTCTACCCTGCTGCCTATACTGATTGAACAGAACAGCTCTTTGAAGGCCAGCTTTTGAATTTCTAAAGAGGCTGTCCAGCCCAAAAGTGATTCTAAACGGGGCAAGTTTGAAGACACTGTTTTACGTCGTATAACTCACATTAAAATTTAGAATGAAGAAATAAGCGCGACTATATTTTGCGCACGATGTCCACAAATAAATAATATATATATATATATTTTTTTTTATCAATAAATTTAAAATTATTTTTACACTGTTAGGTTCGCGTTTTTAAACTTCAAATTTTTTTTACTAAAGAGTTACACATAAAATACACCACGGACAGCACATCGTCCGACTTTCAACGCACGATGAAACGCCGACGCTCGCTGACAGAAGGTTGCGATGCTGCGCGAACACTTTCGGAAAGATGCTGCGTAGGATACGCCGGGCGCAACGGCTTCGCGACTGTTCGATGAGCAAAGGATTCGCGACGACATAGTAGCGTCTTCCAACTTCAGTAAGCTAACGGGGCTCGAGAGTACCACGCTCACATTTCCGCAGAGCGAGCGCGGCCGGCCAGATGGAGGCGCAGTATGCTCTCAGGTCACGATTGCTACGTCGCTGCTCTGCCTACACTGATGACATGTGCACTGGCAGTCGAAGCAGCCCTCCCGAGACTTCATTCGAGTCCAATAGACAACTTTCTAGCGCGATAGACTCTCGTAAAAGGAATCCCGGACAAAAGCTCACCGGACAAAAGCTCACCGGACAGAAGCTCACCGGACAAAAGCTCACCGGACAAAAGCTCACCCATTTTTTAACAGACCCGGACAAAAGCTCACCAGGAGAAAATTTTATGTTGGTCTTATAGAGAAACCAAGGTTAGAGAAAAAGGCGATGAGCCTCCTTTTAGCGAATTCGGCCACCGCGAAGCGGCGTGTACAGATAAGTCAGGTGAGTTAACATTTTTGTAATGAGCCGCCGCAGACTGCCGCCGCCAAGCGGCGGGAGCGCAGCAGGGGGCTTGGGTTAACACGCGCACCAGTGATACGCGCGCGAAGTAGAAAAGCCTTTTTTAAATAGCGTCCCATTTTCGATAAACGGCATATCTCTAAACTGAGGCTCTACTTTCTCTAAACCGTGCTTTAATAAAACGTGCCCGTTCCCTAAAACATGTTTCGACGAAATGGCATTCGATCAACCGTAGTAAACCCTCGCGTAGGGTTCCCGGACATTTCATCGAACGCCGTTTCGTCGAACGCCGTTTCATCGAAAAAATGGACGTTTCATCGAACGCCGTTTCATCGAACGCCGTTTCATCGAATCGTTGACGGCCGTTTCATCGAATGTCTTTTATATAAAAAGTGTGAAAGATGCTCTTTTATGCACGGATCGAGTGCATTTTCGTGTCATTCACCCATTTTATCGTCAGGTTTTTTAATGTTCAAACTTGTAGCTGTTACAATTTATTTTGATGCAAGTAACCCATGAGGATATTTGTACCGATTTTTATGTTTGTTTCGCATATTGTGCTTATCTGTTAGGGCTGGGCAATTGATCGATTAACCTTCCGATTAATCGATTAAGGCTTTAATCGCGATCAAATGTTTTAACCGGTTAATCGGTTTTTTAATCGGTACTCAAAAAGAAGTCAACTGGACGCACGCATGGCTCCATCCTGAACGACCTGCCCAAACTAGGGGTGACTCATGCCCCCCCCCCCCCCCCTCCCCCTTAACGAAAACGCTGCATGGCGTGCATTCAGTCGTTCTGTCCTGAGCGGTTTTCTGTTCCCAGCCAGGTGCTATGAGTATGAGCAAGATTCAATTCTCGCGCTCGCGAAGCGTCACGTGTTCGAGGATATATATTACAGTTCTACCGAGGCCAGACGAACAAGCCGGTGTTGAGGATCTATTACACATCCTGCCCAGGCAAGACAAACAAGCAGAAAAACAAGCTGGGAAGCTAACAACGCCATGGTTACTTGTTCCAGTATTCGGCCCGTACAAATGGACGAGTTCACGAGTATGAAAGGCAATCTCGCTGGAAAGTTTGGGTTTAAAGTAAACTCCAGCGGTGAAGTTTTTAACTCTAAGGAAGTTCACTGCATCATCTGCAAAAAGCCGTTTTCATACAGTGGAAGCGTAAGTTCGCTTCAGTATCACCTACGAGCGAAGCACCCATGTACGTCGCTGCAGCAAGGACCATCCACCAAAATGCAGACAACAATCAACGCCTTCTCATCGAGTCCCCTTTCTCTGAAAAAAAGAAGAAAGCATCGCCCAAGCCCTGACTTCTTGTCTTCCTGTCGGAGAATGTGGACAAACTTCTTTGTCTTCGAAGCTGGAGCAAAAATATGCGAGTCTTTGAATCGTTGAACTATATGTATCCTCAACTGTAAATGCCCTTTACGCCGTGTAACAGAGAGTAAAATAAGTCTTCAAAGGCAAGACGAGTTGTTGCATTTTTTTAAATATATTATTTATAAAAATCAAAGCAACCGATTAATCGATTAATTAATCGATTAAAGGGTGGCGATTAATCGGGTTAAAATTTTTAATCGACGCCCAGCCCTATTATCTGTTCACCCCCTCTGTATTACCCGGGTTCCGGAAGAAACGTCCCCGGAAAAAACGTCCCCGGAAAAAATGTCCCCGGAAAAAATGTCCCCGGAAAATATGTCCCCGGAAAAAAATGCCCCAGGTGGAAAGTAGGAAAAAATGTCCCCAAAGGGACATTTGTTTTCACTGCCGTACGATCCGCTTTTGACTTTTGTGGATGAATCTAGAGTCTGTCATTTCATTCCTGATTTTGTAACATTGCATCTCAACGGTTTTTGTTTGTTTTTCATTGTGAAATAAACATTTAAAACACTTCTAGCCGAAGCCAAATTATTGTGTGGGGGAAATTTGAAAGGTACTTGTGTACCATATCCAAATAAGTAAAAAGCGCGACACTTAGCACGAACAAGCAATCGCTAGTTCTTTTTTTTTTTTTTTTTTAGAAACGAAAGGGGATTGCCATCAAAGTTAATATAGGTACTGAAAGTGCCTATTTGGAGATATAATGCAGACGGTAAAATTTCGTTCCCACTAATACTCTTTCTAAGTAAAATGTGAAAAGGCGCCGATGTCATGTTCGCGCTAACAGTGTCTCGATGTGTAATTTGTGAAATCGCATATTTCCTTATTTGCTGGAGCCGTTTTTTTCTACTTGCCACATCGTACCTTTTTTCCCCAAGGACATATGACCGGACCGTTCGAAGGCCACGAGGATCAGGGAAGCCCAGAGATAGAAAATCCTTTGGGGACATTTTTTCCTACTTTCCACCTGGGGCCTTTTTTTCCGGGGACATTTTGTCCGGGGCCTTTTTTTTTCGGGGACATTTTTTCCGGGGACGTTTTTTCCGGGGACATTTTTTTCCTACACCCGTATTACCCGATGGGCCTTGAGGGTATTGTAACAAAAAAATAAAAAGTCGCACTTCCGGTAAGAGCGCTCTCTAACCCAGAAGGCGACTTAGGTTTTGCGCAGGCGCAACAACTTTACCCATGTGAGCCTCCTAGCCTCTCATGTCTTTCTATTGATGCTTTTACTGCCCGAAGCTTGCAGTACCTAAAGCTGGGGTACTATTTATTAAACTAGAACGAAACATTGTTTTTTTTTTTTTTAGTTCTAAGACTCAATGAAGTCAAAAGTAAGTACGTCACTTCAAATTTTATTTGAAAACTTTCGAGGGTTCATGTGTTCGTGCGGCAGCCATTCACCGTTTCAAATGATGAGCAATTGATCTCAAAAAATCCCCCACAGCCATGCTTCGTCGGTTCTCATAAAAAGGCGGACCTGCTCATTTCTTGCCGCTATGGCCTTCTGGCGAGGAGGCTCTTGGGAACTCAGCATCGTCTCCAGCTTGTCTTCCGTCAGTTGATAATTCTGCGGCGATGCAAGTCAAAATCTTCCAGAACCCGGGATGGGCACCTCCGACCAGCTTCAGGAAGCGGGAATGCCACCCTGGCGTTCGATAAGACGGCGTTCGATAAAACGGCGTTCGATGAAACGGCTTCGATGAAACGGTGTTCGATGAAACGGCGTTCGATGAAACGGCATTCGATGAAACAGCTTCGATGAAACGGAGTTCGACGAAACGGCGTTCGATGAAATGTCCGGTCCCACTCGCGTAGGATGGGGTACAAGTTCATCTAAAAATGGTGCAATGTCCATCGCGTCCGCATTTTATTTCAGCCCGTGTTTCGCCCTGGTAGCGAAAAACAAATGAGGTGAGCTTTTGTCCGGGTTTGTGAAAAAACGGGTGAGCATTTGTCCGGTGAGCTTTTGTCCGGTGAGCTTCTGTCCGGTGAGCTTTTGTCCGGTGAGCTTTTGTCCGGTTACCCGTAAAAGTGAGAGTAGAAGTCGCTTCGGTTGGCGGTGTAAGCGGCGGACAGAAACATTAA
Organism: Ixodes persulcatus; assembly: GCA_013358835.2. NCBI lineage: Eukaryota > Metazoa > Arthropoda > Arachnida > Ixodida > Ixodidae > Ixodes > Ixodes persulcatus. Next base: position 724,994 of record JABSTQ010009675.1, on the reverse strand, counting down.
ATATAAAAAAGAAAGCACGCAGAAAGAAATACAAACATGGCAGGGGCACGGGAAAAGTAGGAGACGTTAACGCTACGGAATGCATATACATACAAAATACACTGGAAAAGACAAAAATAATTAAATCTAAAAAACGGAATTAAGTTTTCAACGCCGAGGATAGGCAATGCGAAGGGAGAGCAGCAAGCAAAAAAACTGCCATAGTCCTATAGGCAGCTAAGGACGTATTTGTGATCGCGGTGATAAAGCACCGGCGACGTATGCCCCATGAAGTTGGGTAAATAAAATTCTCGCCCCGAGCGAGCGCGTGAATGACTCTTTTTTTACTTTCCTACCTCTTCAATGCAAAAAAAGGGTCGCGGGTTTATAGCTTAGGCGACACAAATACCGATAAGCCATTGGCTATGGCAGTGCAATATTGACCAGCCTATACCATGACATCACCAATATTGGAAAACTCTTGGCTTTAACAGTTTAATATTAACCAGCTTAAGCCAGCGTATATTCAATATCGGAAAGCCATTGGCTCTGACAGTCCAATATTGGACAGCTTATGTAGGCGTATAGCCAATATCAGAAAGCCAGTGGCTCCGACAGTCCAATATTGGACAGCTTATGCCGGCGTGTATCCAATATTGGAAAGCTATTGGCTTTGACAGTCCAATGTTGACCAGCCTGTGCCAACGTATCACCAATATTGAAAAACCACTGGCTTTGATAGTCCATTATTGTCCAATGTGATTCCAATATTGGGAAACAAATGGCTCGTTGGGCCACTGTTGGGCCATTCTTTGCCACATCAAATCCAATGTTGGCCCAATACGGTGTGCTACATGGGTCCTGGTTTCTCGCTGCCGCAACGCAGTCAAACGCGGTCAAACGCAACTGTCTGAACCAGGCTTAAGACCGAACGCCGTTGCTGTTTGTCCATCACGTTACAATTGGCGGCAGCGTTCTTTCTTAGGCCACGATTTTTATATCGATCCGCGTTCCCCTGGCACGCGCTTCCAGAGTTCGATTCTTCTTCTTCACCGTGGCGATACCAGCGATCATCACACGTTGGTAGCGACTGCACTCTCGCATTCCCACCCATCTCGTTGAAGAGAAAGGCGCTAGTTTTGGTTTGAGATCGGTACTCTTACCGATCTCAAACAGCGTTTGGTCTTAGGCTAAATATTTCAGCCCCATCGATCTGGCGTCAGGATATTGGCAGGTGGAGATGTCGACGGGGTCTCGAGAGAAAACAGCGTTTGCCACCCATCAAGGACTTTTTGAATTTAACGTTCTTTCATTTCGGCTGTGCAACGCTCCTGTGACGTTTCAACGGTTGATGCAAAAGATCATGGGAAAATTTGACTTCTGTCTTTGCTATCTCGACGATCTTATCATCTTCTGCAAAACGGAAGTCGAACATGTCATGCACCTTCGACAAGTTCTGAGGGCGTTGAGAGATGCAGGTCTCAAGTTGAAACTTTCAAAGGGCCGCTTCTTCAGCAACAGCGTTTTGTACTTGGGCCACCAAATTTCGGCTACGGGAATCGGAACCGACGAGACCCAAACAGAAAAGGTATCAAAATGGCCACAGCCTTTAAGCGTCGAGGATCTTCGCTCGTTCTTAGAACTTGCCTCGTACTACCGGAAATTTGTTGCGAACTTTGCCGGCATTGCGGCCCCGCTTCACCAATTGTTGGAGAAGCAAGTTCAATTCGCCTGGACACCACAGTGCCTAGACTCCTCCGAAGAGCTGAAACAGCGCCTCACGAACTCTCCAGTTCTGGCGTTTCCAAATTTTGACCTACCCTTTATCCTCGACATGGATGCAAGTGAAAACGGTATCGGCGGCGTACTATCGCAAATAAAGGATGGCAAAGAGTGGGTAATCGCCTACGGCAGTCGTACTCTTACGAAGCCTGAACGCCGCTACAGTGGGACCAGGAACGAAATGTTGGCCCTGGCTTATTTCGTCCGTTACTTTAGGCACTACCAGCTTCGACGGCGATTCACCTGCAGGACGGCTCACAGCGCGCTTCAATGGCTACACAGCTTCAAAGAACCGGAAGGCCAAGTCGCCCGCTGGATTGACCAGCTCAGCGAGCATGACTTCATCGTTTCGCATCGACCGGGAATGCAACAGGGTAATGCAGATTCGTTGTCCCGACGGCCTTCCCCGGCGAATGAAGGCCAACATGTCGCGCTCATGACAGTTGCGCAGTCTTCATTCACCACGACAGACCTTCGAGAAGAATAACGACGTGACCCACAGCTTTCGCCTATGATTGACGCCTTGCTTGCAGGCACGCCGGCACGAGAGATTCGATGATACAGCGCGGGAGTGCTCTTCCGGAACCGGCAGACGCTAAGGCTCGTCGACGGCTGCCTCATGTGGCCAAAAACACCAGAGTCAACCCCCGTTCGCGTGATCCCCGAGACATGAATACCGCTGGCAATAGACTCCGTTCATGATGCACGGGGGGGGGGGGGGGGGGGCATCTTGGGCGCGCTAAGACACTGAAGAAGGCCGCAGAACGTTTTTTTCTGGATTCGAATGGCACCAAGTGTAGCCGACTGGTGCTCGAGATGTGTTAAATGTTCCGCTCGTAAGGCACCAAACCCCAGACCACGAGCACCACTTATTCAGGAAGCGGCCACCCTCCCTTTTGAGCGCGTGGCTACTGACATCACTGGTCCGTTTCCAGCGATGGAAAGAGGCCACAAGTACATCTTGGTGGTGAGCGCCTATTTTACTTGATGGGTTGAAGTGTTCCCTCTGAAGACTCAAGAAAGCAAGGACGTCACCAATAGACACGTCCACAACTTCTTCAGTCGCTACGGGATACCGTCAGCACTACACTCTGACCAAGGCAGAACTTTCGAGAGCCACATCTTTCAAGAAATGTGCTCAATTTTGGGCACCCGAAAGACAAGGACCTCCCCTTACCAGCCCCAGTCGGACGGATTGGTTGAGCGATTCAATCGCACGCTGATGAACAGCTTGAGTGCGTACGTCATTGAGACACAGACTGACTGGGACATCAAGCTCCCTCTCGTCATGATGTCCTATCGCTCGAGCGTGCATGAGTCGACTGGTTACAGTCCTCATTATCTGCTCTTCGGCAGAAGAGCAGATAATGTGAACTGTAACCAGATAATGAGGACAGCTGACATGCTGCTCGACGTGTACAGAGCGCGACACTGTTAGCGCGAACAAGCGATCACCGGTTTTTCCAGTTTTTTCTCTTTGAAACCAAGGGATGTCATGCAAGTTGTGATCGCTACGGAAAGAGCTCATTTAGTTTCATAATGTAAGTGATAAAATTTCGTGCTCGCTAATACTTTGTAGAAGTAAAATGCGAAAATATGCCGATGACGTGTTCGCGCTAACAGTGTCGCGATGTGTACCTCCATACTAACATGGCGTCGACGTCCGGTTACGAACAACACGCATCGCGTCTACTGAAAACAGTTACAAAAGGCTCGCGACCACGCAATTGTGAACGACATGAAAGCAAAGGATGCACAGAAGCGCCACTACCGCAGCACGACCAGTGAAGAAGACTACGAACCTGGCGACAGAGTCCTTCTACATTCTCCCGCTGTGCCGCGAGGACAGTCCTTGAAGTTATATTTGCCATGGTTGGGTTCATATGTAGTCCTCAAGAAGCTACCTAACAACGTGCACAGAAGCCAGGACGAAACAGGAAAAAGAAAGCGGCGAGTTGTACACCACAACCGTTTTAAGCGGGTAGCCGATGTGAAGGAGCCAGTCTTGTTGCCTGCCAGGACGTTATCATACCAGCACTCAAAGACTTTCCCGATATATTCATCACAGAAACTGAGGATAATGACCCGACTCCTACACGCCCAGCAGTCCCCGACTAAACAGACATAATATATATTGGAGGAGGTGATCTGTACGTCGGCGCGGTCGAAAGTCTACCACCGGTACAAGCAGCCCAGAATCCGCAACTGGCCGACGCTCCTGAGAACCCACCGCCGTTAGACATTTTCGACAACGAGCTTCACGTTGACGACCAAGCAGAGGAAATGGGAACCAGGGCACCTACGGAGGCCAGCACAATACGCCACCAGCGGACGGGGCCGAACTCCTGGACGACGATCAACTTCCAGTCGTTGTTCTTTTTCCCCCTGATGACGTCACTCCAACGGACTTGCCTGTAGACTTGCCACAGCAGGCAGAGCCAGAAGAGCGATACGTCCTTCGGCCACGAGAAAAATTGAGTCGACCCGCGTGGTATCGTAATTTAGTGGCCCTAGCGTGAGAAGCCTAGTGCCGGGATGGCAACTTCCTCGTGAAGGGGGATAGTGTGATGATCGCTGGTATCGCCACGCCGAAGAAGAAGAAGCGTGCTCTGGGAGCGCGTGCCAGGGGAACGTGGATCGATATAAAAATGGTAGCCTAAGACCGAACACTGTCGCTTCTTGTCCATCACGTTAGAAACGTTTATTCATAAACGTTGGTCGCTGCAACCTGTAGTTTTTATTTGCGATGACTTCAAACAACTCGGCTGTCGTAATGATATTCACAGCCGTCGTAAATTTTCGCAACCAGCAGACTCCAAAGCAGCTCGGGATTACACGGGAGAAAACTGATGATGCTGTCCTTGCAGAAGATTGATCCGTTTGAGCATGGTATTATGCGTGAACCACTGAAAGGTTACGGCTTAAAACTAGTCTGTTGGAATTTCCAGCAAACTATTTCGTGGGACTTTCGATTTTGATCGTGGTTACAAATGGACTAAATGTTAGCCTTGGTTTGGGCGTTGAGAACGAGAGCTTTCTGAAACAAATACGACGGGGCAAGATAGCTGACGTAGACAAATGTTAAACATGATGATCTTGCCCAGGCATCGGGTAAAGTCACTATATTTAGATGTCTCGGATGTATTGGGCAGTCACAGATTTCTGCTGTGGGAGCTTTTTCGACAGAAGTTAAATTTTTCACCCGCACACGAATGGTGATAAAGATCTCGGGGGCCGCTGATGCGTTTGTTCTGAGCATTTCTTCACACACCGGTATATTTCGGCGTCTGTACGGCAACAGAGCGACTAAAAACTTGCAAATAAAGCACGGGTTGTCAATTGCTTCCTTAACGAAATAGCAGACGCTCACATTTCAAGCTCGCCTATGATTCCTTGCCCGCTGGACACGATTTGTATAAAAAAATCCACGATTTTCCTTTCGGTTCCGCTGTACGAATGACACACCGTAGCAGACGAACCCTCGTCGTCTGCTCTGCTCCTTGCCGAAGCGAGGCATGACGGGATTGCATCTTTGGGCACACTCGATTTTCTCGGTGCAGCGAGTGTATGCACGCGTGTGTTTCTCGGCGCTGAAACGAACTCGGAGAGTGCAATCACTCGTGGAGTGCCGGCCGAAATGAACCCGCTCCACGCTGCGAGTTGCCACGCCTGTGCACGAGTGCAGTGAAACGAACTCGCTATTAGCAAACGATCTTCGGAAACTTTTCACTTTGCCGGCGCCCGTCTTTGCCGGCTCGCTTGCCTCTTCCGACACCTGTCGGCGGAAAATTTAACTAGGCCTGACCCCGGTCATGAGGTCGTCTGCGAAGGCCGCAACAGCTAGCCCAAAACAAGATTTTAATTTTTTTTTAATTTTTACTTAGATAAGTTTATGCGTTTACGTTTTAACCTCACGCTTCCACTACGGTGACGCACCTCAGCACGATACTTTGTGAAACCAATTTCTGCCGGCCGCCTAAATTGCCTTATAAGCGCTAGTTTACATGATCTAGTATTCCTGCGAAAACGTGAGTGACACATTTAATTACAAAACGTCTCCAAGAATGACAAGGTTTCAGCGATTTCTTGAATATATATTCAAAGCCAAACAAACCATGACTTAATCAATGGAGGACCAACTAAGTTACTCAAGCGCAGTGCAGTCCTCTCCCCCACCGGAAAACGTCACGGCACTTGGAACCGATGTCTTGCAAAGATGATTTACTTACGACGCGAAGCGAAGAATGACATGAAACGGGAGTTAAATGCTTGGTCCGTCTATTATTAACTGTATTAATGAACAAGTCTTCACCAAGAATGTCGTAAACGTAGAAAACATGTTTGAACAGCAGTAGAGGCTTTATTAAACGACGTTTTGGTAAGATATTTCTCTTCTTCAAGTGTGCAGAAAATATAGCTGCAAATCGTTTTTAGAGAGACCAGAGGAGAGAAGGGACATTGAAGAAAGCGAAAAAAAATAAATATATATAATAGTAAAAGTAGAAATAAGTCGCACAGGTTTGCTCGGTGACAATATGGTGGCCAGACTTTTACTCCTTTGTTTCTTTGTGTGCGAAAACTTATAGACAAGAAATTAAGGTATGTTTCACATTCTTCTTTATACAGGGACAGCATTGACCAGAATGTAATGCCAACGAGACTAGCTCTTTATATTCAACCGTCGTTTAATTTTAGAAATTCAGATAATACCAAGAACTGGGACACCACTCTCGAGGCCACTTCCAGGCAACTTTTAAAGATTCTAATTAAGGAGAACCTAACTCTAATCAGACATCTTGATCTTGAACTAAAAACTGTCGTTGCCGAACTAACCCAGGAGGAGATTATTGACCTTAACATATTTGCACTTAAAAATCTTGATGAGTTGCATGCAGATTGCCAGGGCACAAAAAAAGCGCACCGTGATGGCCTTTCCCTGTCAAAAGTTAACAGCGATAATATATTGCCTTCCCTGAACAATGCTTCACATGTGAGTGGTAGTCTTATTGAAACAAGTGATTTTTCGGTGTTTAACTTATCTGTTACTCTTCTGACCTCTACAGAGTGTTCAGATTTATCTAGAGGCTTAAGTTTTGTACCCACCCCACATGTAGCGAAAGAATGTGAACTTTTAGATGATCAACAGCAGTTTTCCTGGCGGTTACACCTTCGAACGTATTTTAATGGAAAAGAGGGATGCAATGAAACCAGGGATCTTGATAGCACAGCACCAAATTTCAAGTTAACGTCACACTGGACCCCAGACTCAAGCAAGACCAGCGTGTACATTGATAATTATGGGCAAGCTATACGGAATGGTATTTTTTATTCGCTTGCAAAAGCAACCACACAGAGGTGTAATTTGTCTAGACAGGAACAACAGGTTCTTAATATTTTGAAGTCTAGGAAGGACGTCATTATTCGACCTGCGGATAAGGGTGGTGGTGCTGTGGTCATGAACAGGGCCGACTACATGCGGGAGGCATTGACCCAACTTCAAAAGCCAAATTTTTATCTACGTCTACCTGACGATCCTACACAGCGGTTTAGTATTATAATTAACAGAACACTCGAAGATCTGCGTAATTCGAATAACATTAACGGCGATCAATATAAATACCTTCAGTCAAAAAACGCTCATCCAGGTGTCTTCTATATGCTCATCAAGGTTCACAAGCCCAACAATCCAGGGAGGCCCATTATATCAGGCATAGGCACACCAACCGAACAAATTTCAGATTTTGTAGACCACGCGATCAAACATATACACCCCTGCTACAATCTTACGTAAAGGACACCACACACTTTCTTAATCTTATCGGCCTTATGAACGAATTCGGCTTAATATCACAGGAAAGCATTTTAGTTACTATCGATGTGAGCTCTTTGAACACCGACACTCCACATAATGAGGGACTGGCAACCGTGGAGGAATTCCTTTCTCTCTACCCTTCGTCTCTCGGAGACAGTAGCTGTATTCTGCGCTTATTGGAATTAATTCTAGACTGCAATCACTTTATGTTTAATGATGATCATTATTTGCAAATTCAAGGCGCAGCCATGGGGTCGAGAATGTCCCCAAATTACGCTAATATTTTTATGGACAAGTTTGAGGAGACCTTTGTGTGGACTTACGCCAAAATTCCCGCCATATACCTTCGATATATAGACGATATATTTATAATTTGGAATTACACTGCAGATGCACTCCTCTCTTTTCTAAGTTACCTCAATGGCTGCCACCGTGCAATTAAATTTACCTGAAGTTACTCAGCAGACTCTATGAACTTTTTCTTCGTTAACGTTAAAAAGATGGGAAGACAATTGGTAACGGAGTTGTACAGAAAGCCTACAGACAAACGTCAGGTTCTACGCTATGATAGCTACCACCCAAAATGTAAAAAAATAATATACCTAACAGCCAATTCCTTCGGTTGCGTAGAATTTGTTCTGAAGAATCAAACTTTAAGGAAACCGTAACATCCTTGAAGAAGACACTGTTCAAAAGAACATATACCGCATCTATTCTTGACGATGCCACAAGAAAGGCATCCGCTCTGGAACGTAGCACACTCCTTGAATCCACACGACAGCTTCACTCAAACGAAACAAGGGTGCTGTTGGTTATAAACTACTATTCGAACCTATGAAGCCTGAATTCCATACTGAAACGCAATCTAAACATCCTACATGCCGACGATAAACTTAAAAAAATATTTCCCGAATCACCATTTGTCACATTCCGTAAGCATCGGAATCTTGGGATGTTATATCCCTCGTATATAAAAAGACCCAATTCATGTGGCGGTTGTGGTCCTTGCCTCAACACTCCTTGCCAACTTTGCCCGTTCATTTTGACTGCTGATTAAATTTCGAGCTCCGCATCAGATTTCTATTTGAATATTAAATAGCATATCGACAGCAAAACACCTGACATGATATATATTATTAATTGCACGCTGTGTACAATGTCAGACAAAAAGTCTGACATTGTAAATAAGGGACAAACAGCAGTCGCTAAACACTTTAACTCCGACGACCACGACATTTATACGCACCTAAAAATCATCATCGTGGAAAGCAGTTTCAAAAATAATACTACGCGCAAAAATAAAGAGTCATTTTATATATCTAAATTTAAAACCCTAACCCCGCTTGGAATGAACATTTTAAAGGGAAACCTACATAGGTTGTTTAAGGTTTTTAGTTTTTAGTTTTTTGTATCTTACATAGGCAAACCGCCTTCCCCATCGCAGAGGATAGCGGGGAAGAGAGAAAGCTCTCTGAGGGGAGAGCTAAAAAACATTGGGATGTGGGGACGTCGCCCGCTAACTTCACTCTTTTTTTTTTTTTTTTTGAGGAGGAGGAGTTTGAGCTGGGAGGAGTTTTAAGGAGTGGTTCCCGGTATTCTGTTGAACGGTGCCACCCACGTGTGAAATGTCTGGTGTTCGTTTACGCACACTTCGGGCTTATTTATGACCTTCGTTTCCTTCGGCGTTATATTGGCTTGGGCTGACTCGACTTGACCCGTGTATGTTGTTATTGTATTTACTTTTTCTGGATCTGGAGCTCTAACTCTGACGTGACGGAGGCCGTTGCCTGTGATACATTTTCTTGGTTTCGCTGCGAGTGCCGCGACCATGTCCCCCTTAGCACTTCTACATTTTTTTGTATGTGTATTTTGTTGGAATGTAGTTTTTTTTATGCTTAAGTGTTTCTACTTTTACTAGTATATATATAATTTTTTTTTCGATTCCTCCAATGTTCCTTCTCTCCTCTGGTCTCTATAAAAACGCTTTGCAGCTATATTTTCTGCACACTTGAAGAAGGGAAGTCTCTTCCCGAAACGTCGTGTAATAAAGCCGCTACTGCTGTTTAAACATTTTTCTACGTTTCCATCTATCATAAACGAAGCGCTAGCATTTTTATCAGTTGCAGGGGAGCATATATGGGTCGATTGTTTTGTAAACCTCTGGTAAATTCGAAGTCCCATTGGTTGTGAGGCCAGACAAGGGGATAAACGATCGGCTGTATTATTAATGTAATTTTTATTTCATTGCCAGGGTTAGTTGAGGGGTTGCCGACGTCGGAGCACCTCTCATAGAACAATGCCATAATGCTTGACTTTCTAGCTTACCTACCAGAAGTCAGCGCAGATCGCAATTAGGAGACGCATTCGGTGAAAGTGTTTTCATGGCAATCGTTTTCCACCAGTAAGGTGAACGAGTTCCAGCCGAACGCAACACTAGTGCTCTATTTGTGCACCGCGCTAGCATATGGGAGCTTACGTAAAAAGAACTACAACACTTAGGCCGTGTTTTCTATAAAGGAGTATGGGATATTCGCCTAACAGTCTGGTGAATGCAGAAGCATGCACAGAATAGGCCTTCTGCCGAAAATTGAGCGACTCTATAAAAGACACAATGTGCGAAACCTTATAGGGAAGCTGATTAGGTTCTTGCCAAAAAAAAAAATGGTTAAAAGTAAATTTCAAAGTATTTTCTTTTTACATACCGTGAGTTTGAATATTACGTTCGTTTTCTACAAAGATGTAACTAAACGCGGGAAAAAAAAACAACGTTTATTTGATGCGACATCCTCCGTTCATTCGGCGGCCACACACGTGTCACTCGTGTGGGCAGCGCGTGCACTTCCAAGCTTGCCAGGTATATTCCCCGTACTGACACCAGACGTGACGTCTCATTTTAACCTTTGTTTAAGAGTACGCTGCGTTGATTTGAAAGGCGCTGAAGATGCGCGGGAGCGGATATTCCGAAAACTCCTGATATGACGCCACAGTCCTGGAAGGAGCGCTTCAGCGGTACTTTGAACATTATTTTCTGCAACATCCGCGGACCAAATTTAAAAACAAAAAAAGTTTCAATATCCGTGATTTTGGAAGCCGAATGAAGAAGTATTAACTTTTTTTTCCCAGAAATACAGAATTGCTTCAGTTTCACCTTAATAAGTACCCAGCTTCAAACAATTTTAAAAGCCCCAGGAAATGCTATGTTTTTGTTTGTATTTTTTACTACATAAACCAAATGTTGTAGCACTACTTTTCGATGATCATCATTTCTCGTTGCAGTACATTGCCTTCATGAGTAAGTAACGTTCACAGTACCTTGTATCTTGTGGATATGCATCGCCTGCGTGTTGAAATTTTCGAATGTTTCTTAATCGAGATGAGGCTACATGATCAGTTAAAATATTATACACAAAACCAGTGTCATATGGCATATTTGTGCCTTCAGGGAACAAACGACCACTTGATCATAGCCTGTAAAATCTGACACGGCTAAAGGGTACAAATACAGTAAAAAATACTAGTCGTGAACAATCGACAAGTGCAATGTGGGATGGTCAAGGTAAATGAGTGCTCTATTTGTATTCTATATAGTATTAAGTATTCAATCAATCAATCATCAGTCAATCAATGATGAATCAACTACATTTTATTTCAGACCCGACATTCTACATTGATGTTGTTTGCAGGGGAAAATGGTCAAATAGTTCACTTGGCGAGGCCTTTGCAGCCTTTGTTTTGGCAAACAGCAAATAGCCTATAATAAAAAAGAACACAAAGAAAAAAATATATTCTGATGAAATAATTTCTATAAAGACTAAACGTTTTAAATATGTCTGATTTTAACTTTCAGCTAAAAAAGTCTATAAAACAGCGTCTTGTAACTCCATAGTATACATATAATTATTACTGTTTTGGGTTAAGGAGCGGCAACACAAATATGTACATTTTATCATCAGATAACAAATATATACAAATTTCGAAAGCAAAAGGCAGCATACTACCTTACCAACACTGGACCCCACATATAAGTAAAATTTGAGTGCAAACAAGTATGTCTATTGTGCTGTAGTGATTTGATTTACTTGTTTTTTATCCACGCTTTAGAAGGAGACTGGGCCATTGACCCGCGCATCTTCGGCGGGAGATCACGACATGTTCATGACACAAAGCGCCAACGACCTGTTCGGTCGACAGTGTGCTGCTCCACTTACGTGGAGTGCTCGCACCTCGTGCAAATATATGAAACTGTGTATATGTCAGTGAAAGCGTGAACTAACGTATATTGCTACAATTCGGGGAACTGGATGTGATCTCCCGCCAAAGGAGCGCAGTTCTGTGGCCCGCAAAACCTTGCTTACGCTTTGTTTAACAGCCCGGTTCAACAGAAGGCAAAGCTACTACGCAATGGAGTGAATGAAGCAGTGCCCAAATTCCATCACCAGTCGCTCGCCGCCTTTCTGGGTTTGCTATCAATAACTAAACCAATAACACACACATATCGCAGAATAACGGCGCATTCACTGAGTGGTGATTGGTTTAGTCGGCTATAGAAGATGCGCAAAGGCGATGAGCGCTGTGGCCATGCGCATTTGGCCCTGCGTTATCGACTCCATCAGATTCAAGCATACGCTGAGGTTGGACCTAAATTTGAACGAAGTGAAATAGATATTACCCTTTAATATTTTTTCGTATATTCTCCGCAATTTCTAATGTCCGCTAGGCTGACAATGTTTTCCCTAAACAAGATTCTTTTTTAGAAAAATAGGAAATCTCTAAAACGCCAGGCAGGTATTTTTTTAAAAGTAAATGCAAGTTATAGTAGCACTTGCACTTACATGAAAGTAGTAGCGCTTGCACTTACATGCAAGCGACTATAAACTTGTTTTCACATAGGGGCCTTTCCATTATTTGCGAGAACGGGTCCAATAAAGAGCTAGAATCGGTTCGCCAAACAGCACGGTGCCGCCTGCTCGGATCGAAGAATCGCTGACCCGCGCCGGTTTGCGATGCTTGATGTTTGACGAGGGGGCCGACGGCCGGAGGGGCGACAGCGGACAGATATTTCAAACGCAGCCTCGAACTTCGGAATTTATGATCTGTACCGACCTCATAATTCAGGAATAGTTCTACTCCCAAGCGAATACCTGCGTCGTGCAGGAGCTCCGGATAGGCCACTCAGAAAAACACGCACAGGTATCGCATGTCCTTATAAAGATAATGAAAACAATAAAAGGTTATATGCGAGTTAGGTTATTTTTTTTTCAATCTTCAGCGCATATACTAAACAACGTTTCACATTCAGTTCATCAGCAGCCAAATCTGCGGTACGATGGAGTGATTCAAGCAGCGCGAAATGTGCATTGCCATGGCGATCGTCACCGTAGCGCGATGGGCTTGCCAACTTTCCAGCAGACCGCAGAGACAGCCAGTACCGGCTAAAGTATAACGATTTCATTGAACAACACAGTTTAAATTACGGTTAGATACGGAAAATTCAATGTGCGCAGCGCAATGAGCAAGTTACACGTCGTGCTCGTTGTCTCAGGACACACCACTTATTTTGTCTAATCGTATGCTTAGCTTCGTTATTCGTGGGAATGCTTGCATGCTTGACCGTGATTGGCGCTCTCCTTGGTATTTAGGGAAGGGCACTCATAAACATTTTAGTGCAGCGTTGCGGTACGGGTATATATCTGGGGGCCCACTTTTGCCAACGCCCAATCAAGTCTCGCCATGCCCGCCGCGAAAGAGATGACAAAACGTAAGGTGCAGAGCGCGACACTGTTAGCGCGATCAAGCGATCGGCGGTTTTTCCAGTTTTTCCTCTTTGAAACCAAGGGATGTCATCCAAGTCACTATTGCTTCGGAAAGAGCACATTTAGTTCTATAATGGAAGCGATAAAATTGTGTGTTCGCTAATACTATTTAGAAGGAAAATGCGAAAATGCGTCGATGCCGTGTTCGCGCTAACAGTGTCGCGAGGTGTACAAAGAATTTACTGTCTCATAATAGGACGACCTGAAAACATCGCCTCGTCTTTTTTCGTTCCGTAGCCGACCGTCCTGGAGCTCGCTGTTAGAGCTATTCCCAGTGCCGTCCTCATCTTCATCTCCCTCGGTCCCCGTCTGGTCGCGATTCCCATATGTAGAAATTTAATTAATTTATAGGACCTGGAGACAAAGAACACCAGCTAAGACAGCGGCAGGATTCAAACTGATATTTTGCTCGCGCTGCTGAGCCATTGCAACTTTCTTCATTGTCTTGAGTTTGCTGCCTGAGCTGTCCATGAGGGTCGCCACAAAACTCTTGAGATCGCTAATAATGAAGATGCCCATTCAAAACGTTTACTTGGTAAAGTGTACAATACATACAAGTGTAAGTAAACCATCCTACAAAATGTGTGCGATTTACAACAATCGTAAACTCGTATTCCATTGTATTATCACAGGTCAGAAATGTTTTTAGAAGTCAATCATCGTTGCTCGCTTATCTGTAGTTGATCACACAAATGAAAGAACTGTCCACACCTGTACAACTTAAAAAAAAATAACTTAATATATTTTGTATCAAAAGGGTATCCAGTGCCTCCGGCCTAGAAATTAACGCATCAGTTTCGAAGACCCAAGAAATATTTCGTGCTTTTACTAATTTGACGAACCACACATAAAAAAAAAATCTTCTCGTAATAAAACAATGGCATTGTCGAGTGCGGCATGTACTTAAGGTCTGTTAAGATACACTTGCCATGATGTATTTGAGTGTTAACATTTGATTAAGTAGACATCAATGTGCGGATTTTCACGGTGATATTTTAGATGAGTGCCCATTGAAGATGAGGAATGCTAAACAAAGCGCTTTCACAAATGGTATGCACTTATGTCTGGGCTAGCATTATAGAACGTTTGAATCCACGAAGACATGGGTGGTGGAGTCACTGTAGTGTTTCGTATGTTTTGCATCTGCAGCAAACGCCTCGGCGGATAATAGTGACATGGAGCTTAAAAAATTATAACAATGTTTGCTTTCTGAATAGTATATTTTGGTGTCCTTATTTGCTAATTACAGACTCAATGATACCGCAGCGATGATAGGATGTTTGCGAATCGCTACGGTATACGTTTGTAAAGCGGGTGATAATATGGCTATTTTCGTTAGAGCCACTTGTTCAGCACCCTTCGTCAGTTGGAAAATGCTCACTGGGACGCAGAGTTCGCCATTCGTTCTGGGTAGCGCCCAGCTTTGCCTAAATAGCTAGAAAAAAAAACATAATTCTTGTTCTCATTAATTTCTGAAGAGACACTCCTCAAAATCGGAGTCGTTTGCGAAGTCATGTGCGTTTCCGGTTGTTTATGAAAAAGTACTGGTAAGTATTCGATTGTAGAATGAGTGATGTCCCAGGTTGTATAACTCAGAGGATCAAATAATGATTTTGCTATCAAAATTCAAAGGTTTAAGACTCTGGAAGAAGACAATAAGTGCCAAACTTGGCCATAATTCGCAATACAAGTGCCAAAAATAGGCTTTACTCCTGGTAGTTTGGCTGTCATCGGGCATAATTATGCCTAAATCACCCAACATATAACTGCTGGTGCTTTGAATAACACAGGGCATCTTTGGCTGAGAACTGGCACTTTGACAGTTATGTGGAAAGCAAGATAAATACATAGAAACACAAAGAGGAAAAACTCCTCCACTAACCGTACATGGGCAAATTACTTCCAAAATGTAATTTAATTACAATTAGAATTACTTTGCTTCAAAAGTAGTTTAACTACAATTACAATCACTACTACGTGAAAAGTAATTATTTACAATTACAAATTACTTTCCAAAAGTAATGCAATTACTTTACAATTACATATTTCTGAGAGCGACCCGACTTTGGCCATATAACTTTAAACGAGTTGTATAAAATGCAACGTATTTATTTGTTCATTCCTTGCCCAAATGTTTGAAGAGGATTAAGCATCGCTTCATAAATGCCACGTATTGTACTTTACTTTTATGAATTTCGTTAAATTATGATAGAACTTGACAGAATGGGGAAATAATGTACTACATTTTTATATTTTCAATAAATAATAATAAATTAGTTCATATGCTGGAAGACGCCAGAACGCTAAAGAAAGAATTGGGTTGACAGAATTTTGTTAGCGAGGCAAATAAAAACGTGACAATTGGTCATATGGGAATATTTTACAAGTGTCAATCTAAAACTAAAATTCACACGCGCTAACACGACTGCATTCACATACAAACATCATGGTATTGTACATTATTTACATTGAGTTGAAATTATAATGGCTCAGAAATATATAAGAACCGAATCGGGGCTCCCGAATCATTGGCGACAATATTCGCAGGTGCGAGGTCAATCTCCAAAATGATTATGCAAATAATATCCAAAGTAAAACCAACAGGAAATAAACTTAAAAAATAACACAAAGATACAAATATGCGACACTACTGGAAGAGCTACATAAAAAACTGGCAAAAGAGAAATAAAAATAACTTGATAGACAATTAAAATTCCCAATTTCAACAAAAATCTGAAGCTCAATTTTTTATTTCATTATTTTGGCATGTTTACGCTATTGTTTGCTGCTCGCACCACAGACGGCGCTGGCGCTACATGGCGCTGTTGAGGTAGACTCCAAAGAGGGTTGTCTCTCAGCCCGCAGTGTAAGCAACAAAACAAACAATACGACGATATTTATGTTGTGCGTGTGTGTGAATACGTGTCTGTGTGCGAGTGTTTCACCGAGAGCTAGGCAACTTGTACTGGCTCTCAGGCATTCAGAGAGGTTCCGTCGGGGCCGCGAAGTTTTGGAAAAAGTAAATGTAATTGTGCCTGAAATTTTGCAATTACTGACGCTAGAAGTTAAATTACAATTACAATTCCTTTTAGCCGAAAGTAATTAGTTACAATTACAAATTACAAAAAAAAGTAATTGAATTACAGTAATTCAATTACTGTAATTGAATTACTATCCAAGTATGCCACTAACTATCGCATTAGAGGAAGACCGTATTAGGCCTGATCTAGACCCCTGCAATCGCCAAGCTACCTCGAAATGAAGAGTTTCTACGGCGAGCTACCCGGTAGTGCTTTAAATATTATTCCGCTTACCAGACACTTCCCATTGTTGAGCACGTAATAAGTATAATTTATTTCACTATGTTGAAGTCCTAGCCCTCAAATAAAAATTCCATAAATTTGAAAAAAATTATAATAGAAGCAGATGATCCAGGAGACTCCAACATTTCCTCAAGCGTGTCCTAGACCGTCGTGTAATTTAAAAAAAAAAAAAAAAAAACGTCATTTCATTCTTTATAAAGGGCATTCTCGGTGAAGCAATAATTCGCTAGTTAGTTATTTGAGTTCTATATTTATTATTTTAACAAAAAGAAAGCTACTCGAGAGATCATAGAAGACCTTAAGGATGTATGAACGACGTAAGTGTAAACCAATACAGGGAGTAAGTGTAGAAAATATCGCTTTACATTCCGCAAAAAAAACCTGGGCATAACATAGAGAATATTTACCTCCACCAAGTACCAAAACCTGGGCACTGAAAGGGGGCCAACGTGGCTCCCAAATGGGCAGCCCAGTGGGTTCTCACGTTGGTTTTTAAAGTCAGGCACAACTCGAACCTTCTTGGGCAGCCAACGTGGGTTCCTGTCGTTGGACCCATGTGGGTCTACTTGGGCAGCACACGTGGTCCCCCTTGTGAAACCCACAGAGGGCGTAGCTAGGCAGCCCACCAGGGCTAAGTGGGAACTCCACATAAGGTCCCCTCGGAAACCTGATCCCTTTCGGGGGACATTTTATCACACTCGGGACCTTGTTGGATCTCGAGGCATTTGATATTGTTCTCCTACATGTGGAGGATAGCAGTGCATTCTAAAATAAACATGCTTCACTTTCCTTGTGTGCCTACTAAATATTATCACCCTTCTGATAATTACTTAAATGTGCATCTTTTGATAGAGCAATGAAAAGTCTGTAGGAACACCATCGCATATTTGGCATTTTAAGTGCAGGACATGGTACAGAAAAATATGTAGATTTCCATATACTTCCTGTTGGACATGTAGTCGGGATACGAAGCCTGCTTGAGCCGGCAATGCAGATTCCGAGAGGACATTCCGACGAGCCTCTGTTGAATTCAACCTAAAATAAAATTTTCTGACAAACAAAAATGAAAGACGTTTACAATTCTCTGTAATGCCGAATTAGAGCGACGCTCATTAGGAGGAGGAGGGGAGGGTACTGAGAGGAGAGTATACCCTTTTCCCCCTCCTGTACCCTCCCCTCCCCCTCTCCTGCTCCCCTACCATATAGAGTGAAATGTTTTCTAGATTTCTCGCTAAATTGAGCGAAAATTTCCCCACTAAATTAAGCGGAGAAATATTCGTGCTAAATTAAACCGAAACGTTACCAATATTTTCCCGCTAAATTTAGCGAAATATTTAGCGACAATTTCACCGTTAAAATTAGTGAGGAAACTGAATTGGTGTCATGTGAATTCAATTTCCCCGCTAAATTTAGCGGTAAAATGTTTTCGCTAAATTTATCGGAAACGTTTTCTGCTAAAGTTTAACTGTAGTCACAATCAATCACGCGACATCACGAGGGTACAATTCTCTGCTAAATTTAGTGGAAAGAATTTCCCGGGCTGAGTGGCGTCACGTGTGACTTCACGATGGTAAATTTTAACTCTATATTCAGCGCGAAATTTTCCCGACACATTTAGCTAGAACATTTGTTGCCAAATTTAGCGACAAAAAGTTTACCTTCGTGATGTCACACGTGATGTCACGTGTAACATAAATATGGGTAACATCCCATCATGCAACGCGCCGTTACGCCGACGGTGACAGCGACGGCGACGCCGCTCAACCCGGAAGCGGGAGCCTAAGAGCTGCGCTCTAAAATGTCCACCTCACGTAAAACAGCCTTCTCTTCATAAACGCAGCACACTAGGTTAGCAATAAAGTTTTTTCAGTTCAAAAATTTCGATCTCGCGCCTTGAATATTATAATTTGAGATTTGGTACGAAATTAAACTAACCTCGTATAATACCTTGTGAGAAACGCACAGGCAGTACAAGTTGAACATGTTCACACTTTTACCCGTTGGAAATTGCATCTACGCTAAACTTGTCCCTAATCCTCCGACGCAGGACTCACGAGGGTATTGCACAATATAGACCGAGTTGGATATGCCCAAGCATCGCCCCACGTGGAGCCCACCTCTCAGCTAACTCTGACCCTGCATTGCCTAGGTGGAACCCATTGGTTCATTGCATGGACATCCCAAGTTGTGCATGCTCATCCGGGGCCCACCTTCGTGCTTCTTCTGTCCCCGTAAAGACGAGGTGGGTACCACTGGGGAAGCGCACGATAACTGTCGGGCATGCCTATGCGGTGCCCAGTAGAGCTCATCTCCGTGCTACCTTTTCACCACTCCAAGTCGGGGTTGGGCCCAGGGGGTATCGCACGGCTGGCCCAAGTTGGGCATGCCCACGCGGTGCCCCCGTTGACCCGACCTCTGAGCTAACTCTTCCCGATAATCGAGGTGGCCCCAGGTGGGCTTTGCACCGTGAGCCCAAGTTGGGCTTGTCTACGCTGTGCCCACGTGTAGCCCAACTCCATGCTAACTCTACCCCATATAGCCTAGGGGGGGGGGGGGGGGGCAGACACGGGCACTCCAAGGGCAGCCGAAGCTGGGCGTACACGCGCCACGCCTTCATGGAGACCACCTTTGTGCTAACTCTGCCCAGGTATAGCCAAGGCGAGACCCACGGGGCATTGCACAGGAAGCCCAAGTTGGGCATGACTACGCTGTGCCAACGTGTAACCCACCTTCATGGTAACTCTGCCGCATATACCCTAGGTGGGGCCGACGAGGGCACTCCATGTGCAGCCTAAGTTGGTCAGGCATACGCGACGCCCACATGCAGACCACCTTTCTGCTAACTCTGCCCACGTATAGCCAAGGTGGGGCCCACGGGGCATTGCACAGAAATCCCAAGTTAGGCATGCCTACGCTGTGCCAATGTGTAGCCCACCTCCATGCTAACTGTGCCCCATATAGCTTAGGTGGGGCAGACGCGGGCACTCCAAGGGCAGCCCGAGTTGGGCATGCACACGCGACGCCCACATGGAGACCACCTCTATGCTAACTCTGTCAACGTATAGCCACAGGGGGCCCACTGGGCATTGCACAGGAACCGTAAGTTGGGTATTCCTACGCTGTGACAACGTGTAGCCCTAATTCATGCTAACTCTGCCCCATATAGCTTAGGTGGGATGACGCGGGCACTCCAAGGGCGCACTCGTTTTGACGAAAACCCGGTGGCGTCTTTCATTTGTCAGCGCCGGGAGAGAGGAAAAAGGAGGAGGAGAGGATGACGAGGGCGACGCTTCCATTGGTCCAACGCTCTAACGTCAGCACACGTCTTCTCCCTCTCTTTCCGGCGCTGATAAACTGACAGACACCGCGGTATTTTCGTCAAAAAGAACGCTTTCGTTTTCGTCAGTCATACTCACAGGGGGTGCGGAGCCATGAAGGGAGGAGGAGGCGCCACGCAACACCTCTTAGATAACAAAGCCGTAGTGCTGAATGAGATGGCGTCATCATAGAAACCTAACGCTGGACAGAAATTGGAAAGGAGTGCTGCGGCAGCGCTCGACTTCGAGTCAAGTTTCAGCCGAACGTTGAACCAGTCTTCGAGTGAAAATAGAGCCCAGCTTTGGCCTTCTTTAATGACGCCATCTTATTCAGCAATACAGCTTTAATATCTAGGAGATGTCACGCCGTGGCGCTGTGGAATGCGGTAGTGCTCTGTTGCCGCTCTGCCGTCACCAGTTTTACTTCGCTATGGGTTTTCGTAGTAGCGGTGCGTAGACTTTTATGTCTGGGTGTAGTTAAAACGACGGACTGAGTTCCCTCCACGAGTGAAATGAATGCGGTTCCTTCCACGAGAGCTATGGATGTGGCGTCGACGTACTCTGACAGGCAGAGTATATAAAGGGGGTTAAACGAATTACAGGAATGTTCATGGGTGGGTTCTTAGAAAACCCATTAGCATAACCCTTGGGAAACGCCACACACGTCCCCTTTTGCCGAAACGCTAACACTGACAACGTATCGAAGCCAAAACGAGGCAGAAACAATAACTGAAGCAAAATAAAAAGCCAAAAAGGAAACGTGAAGGGTCCAGCGTCAGCATCTTCGAACGGGAAACCTCTGTTGCGTTTCCAAGGGTCATGCTAACGCATTCCCTAAGAACCCAGCAATGAATCTTCCTGTGTTTTTTTTTTCTTGACTCCCGCTGGCGAAAAAAAAAAGGAAAGAAAAACAGGTATAACTTCTGGTAGATGTCATTGTACTTAAATCAATGCTAGGGTACACAAAAAATAAACCTTGGACATTCTAATCAGCACTGTGGACGGCATAGTTTGGTACGCACAATTCACTTTATTGCGGTTCTACTACTACGTGGGGCTGTTTCCAGTTCAGTTTTGTTCAATAGTTTTATCGTAACCCTACCTTTTTTTCAAGAAGTACTTTCTGAAGTCTGAACACACGTGTGTGCAAAATGGAGATATACCAAGGCCAAGAAAATTTATTCTGACTGGAGGCATCTATTCCCTGGAAATCGAATGTAAACGCGATAGAACCAAGAAAACAAATATAATATAGATGAGCTCAATTCGGGCAGTGAGATATTTTTAATCAACTTCGGAACTTCAACTGCCAGCGTATATTATATTTACCTATCCCCGCCTTGTATCCGTGACATCTCTCGGTTTAATGATCACCAGAGAAGGAAGAGAAAATCAATAGAGGTGAATAAACTCCAATTCTGAGCAGCACAGTAGAAAACTCATTTAGTGAGAAGAGACGTAAAAGGAAAATTCAAACTGCAATATTAGGGTATGACTCATGAATAAAAAATAATTATTCAGTACGGTTGAAACTAATACTAGGAGTTTATATATAAACTTAAATTAAAAAAATACTCACAGAATATTTTATTGTATCTTCACTTGTGATCTAAACATCACTACAAGGGTACGTTCTGGTTTAATATTAATTAGCTTACTTTTCTGTAACTTTCCTATTATCCATTTGCATGTTTATTTGATTTTGTTCGAGTTAATTACACCGGTAGAAGTCTTTCAAAGCGAGCTCATGGAAACGCTATATATTTCTGGTGGGTTGCACTCAGACTGGTGCCCGTTACTGCAAAAACGTAATCGATTACAATTATAAATTACCGTGCCCCAAATGTAATTAATTAACGTTACAAATTACTTTCAGTGAAAAGTAACGGATTACTTTACTTGTTAAGTTTCAAATCACTTTCACGTTACTTTTTTCAGTACGCTTATCAAGAAAAACGATTGAAACAATTTTCATGTTTTCAAAAAATGATCTGCAACACTACTTTCCATTTCTCATACACACGCATTATGGTAGTCCTTGTAAAAATAAATATTTTAATTGAGAGAAAGATTCTAGGTGCACTCCGTTCACTTGTAAGCTGACAAGTCAGCGAAAGCTGAAACCACAAGCGTCATCCCGCTAGCTTACGGGGACCGCAAATGATCCCTGGAATCTGCAGGCAAAGCTAGCGGTGCACATGCTTAGTAGTAGCATCTACCTCCGCTAAGTATGCAGAGGTAAGGAACCGACCCAATAAAGCTCCCATTAGGAACGTGCTTTTCAAGTGGTGTAAAAGTCAAAAACAATTAAACATGACGAGTTTTCCCAGAAACAAAATGTGATGGAAGGCGATCGAAAGAAGCTAAGTACACTCGGCATTGTCTTCTTGGTCTTTGTTTTTCACAGTGTTTTCACGTCTTTATAGAGGTTCTGGTAAATGGTCAGACGATAACTCGTGTTTTTTTCGGTTATTCTTGTCTTCACGATGATTTCTATTTAAAATTGTTCAAATTGCTATCTCTGTGATTTGAATTGTCAGCTCATATTGCTCCAGTTTCTTCATTATGTTAATATAAAAAATAACGAGTAATTACATAATCCGTTATTAATATTTTGTAACGAAATTACATTACAAATTACTGCCACATAAAAATTAACCTGGCAATTACAAAATTTCTTCACAAATAACGGATTACCAGTAATCCGTTGCATATAACGGATTACTTCCCAAGTCTGGTTGTACTCTTCAAGCTGAGCCTTTTAATTATGAATAAAACGTGTACGTAAATGAATCTTGCAATGCATATCTTACATGCCTTGAGAATAATTCTTCATTTATGTTAATTTGTTTATAACTCTCTTCCTAGCATCGAAATGGTGCGTAGTCATCTGTTCTGGCTCTGCGGCGTTAAAATTATTTCTTATTTACGGAAAAACTTATTAGAAGCAGAGAGACCGGATTGTTCTCTATATGTTTGCCATTTTATTCAACATATAGTGTTTTTATGTTAGAGGTTTGAGTTGAGCGAGTTGGTGCATTACTAGGATAGGGCTAGCTTGAACTTAGGAGACGAAAACATGTAAAAAGAAAAACAGATATAGAAGAAAGATACAAAGATAGAGATACTGCCTGACTACAAACTATAGATTTAATGCTCCTTCCTATTCTTTAACCTTAACTATCTACTTATGTCCATCTCATCTTGAAAGCGCCATGCAATCTAATGATGACATAAAATTAAATAAAATTGAATGAGGGCCACGTACATTCCACATGCAATCCCAGATTGACAAAACCACAATCCAGCAGGGCGTGACACACCACTAATACTCTTTTTCTTTTGGGGTGACCTTTAGCAGGATGTGACACACCATAAATATACTGTTATTATTTTGTGATGAGCTTGATTGATGACACGCTGACGGAGATCTCTTCATTTTCTTCGATCGCCATGGTCTCCAGCATCTCTCAGGCATGCGGTTTTTTGTTTGTTGCACGGATGGTAATGCTGCTGAAGTCTGCGCTGCATTTACAGTTGCGGCTATGAGCTCGTAGATGGCCCGCTGTAGTTCCCTTGAGAGATGCTGCATGTTCATTACTACGTCTGCCAGTTTGGCCTATGTAGCATTTGCCACAAGATAGGGGAATGTTATACAGATCCCCCGTTTCACACGGGGCATATTGCGTCCTATGAGAGATGTAGACAAGTTTTCTTTTTGTCAGTGTTGCGGTTTACTTTGCGGCACCTGGAGTGCGCTTTGTTTGGTGCGGAGCACAGCATCCTAATTCCTTGCCTCGTGTCTATCATTTTTAATCTATCAGTAATCCCATGGTTGTAGGGTGTTTCTCAGATGTTTTGTTGAGTTTGTGTCGTCTCTCTTCCGTATGTATCAGCTGAATTGTGCTTTAGTTTTGTGCAGATATTTTCACTCGCGCAAACCAGGAGACCAATCGGATACCCAGAATCTCGCAGTCGGGAAATTTACTTGTTAAAATTTTGTTCAATATCATGATTGCATGATTTTGTTTAAGGCCGATACAAGAGAAGTATCAGCAAAATTTAGTTATACTGTTCTCGAATGTCCGGATATAAAAGGGAAGTGTCCTTTGCTTGACCTTGGTTCGTAATTCCAACACACGTGTATTTCATTAAATTCTAGTGTGAGGTCCAGGAATTTGACGGACCTATCAACGGGCAGTTCATGGCTGCATGCTAGTTCTGGGCAGCTTTATCTGAAGCATCGTAGAGCGGCTTTTCGCATTCATTGTTTATAAGCTTCTATCTCCGTCGTTGTAAGAATTAGGAAATCGTCAACATACCTGTAGATGACTGGGATACGGACATCATTCAGGTTTTTCTGGATGGTCCTGCCAGATGCTGCTAGGAACAGATCGTGCAGTTTTTGGGCTACGCGGGAGCCTATGTACACACCACATTTCTGTACAAAGTGCTGGCCTTGGTGTGCCACGACTGTCGATTTTAGGTGTGCACTGAGGAGTTCTAGGAAAGTGTCTAGGTTGATCCCCACCGCGTTTTTGAACGGTGTGCTGCTGTGCTCTTTTATGGTTTGTCGGAGAATCGTCATGAGGCTTGCATGGGATACAAAATAATGCATATCTCGGATATCTATCGAAAAACCTGAGGCGACAGAGGATCCTTGTTCTTGAAGGTGTATAACTAATTCCTCTGAATTTTGAATTTGCTACGGATCATCGCACTGTATTAAAGACAGCTATTTAGCCAAGACGGTTGACAGATGTACTTGCCTTGTACCTCTTACTGACAATATGGCGCGAAACGGTACGTCTTCCGTATGTGTCTTAGCCAAGAAGACTACTTCAAAATGGTCCTATTTTGTTCCCTGTACCTTTGAGCCTATGCTGTTCAGTTCGTTCTTTCGAAGCAACCTTCAGAGGGCTTGTTTTGTACTTCTGACTCGTTTTTCTCGATTTTGTGGCCTCAGGTTTTTCGATAAACATTCAAGATGTGTATTATTCTGTACCTCTCTGCAAGGATCACGACAATTTTCCGACAAACCATAGAGGAGCACAACAGCACATCGTTCTAAAACGCTGTTTGGATAAACCTGGACGCCTTCCTCGAACGAACTGATCAGTGCATACCTAAAAGCGAAGTCACTGCATACCAATCTCAGCACTTTGTTAAAAAAAAGCTGTGTGTGTATAGTCTCTCGTACAGCCCCGCAACTGTGCGATCTTTGCCTAGCAGCATGTGGCAGGACCATCCAGAAAAACTTGAATGATAACCTAATCACAGCCATCTACAGGTATGTTGACGATTTCCTAATTCTTACTACGACGGAGGTAGAACCTCAAAAACAATGAATGCAAAGAAGCCGTTCTACGATGCTTCAGAAAAAACTTCCCAGAACTGGCATGCGCCCATCAACTACCCATTAATAGGTCGATCAAGTTCCTGGACCTCACACTAGAATTTAATAAAAGACACGTGTGTTAGAAATCCGAACCAAGTTTAAGCAAAGGATTCCTTCCTTTTACATCCGGACATTCCAAAGCAGTAAAACAAGGTTTTCCTAAAACAGCTCTTATATCGGCCTTAAACAAATACTGCAATCATAATATTAGAGAAAGTTTTAACATGCAAATTTCCCGACTTCGTGATTCTGGTTATCTGATCGGTCCTCTGGTGTGCGTGTGTGAAACCATCTGCACAAAACTGAAGCACGAATCAGCTGATACAGACGGGAGAGAGACGACAAAAAGTCAACAAAACATCTCAGCAATGCCATACATCTATGGGATTACTCATTGATTAGAAAAGATAACCGCAAGGCATGGCATTAGGGTGGTGTGCTCTGCACCAAACAAAGCGTACCCCATGTGCCGCGAAGTAAACCGCAACAGCAAGGAAAGGAAAATTTGCTAAACCTCTCGTAGGACACAATATGGCCCGTGCGAAACAGGAGTTGTTTATGACGTTCCCCTATCATGTGACAAATGCTACACAGGCCAAAGTGGCAGATTTAGTAATGATAGGACACGTGAGCATGCCGCAACTTTCAATGGAACTACAACTGGCCATTTACCAGCTCAATGCCGCAACTGTAAATGACGCGCAGCCTTCAACGGCTTCACCATCCTCGAAACAAACAAAAACCCGTATGCTCTGGAGATGCTGGAGACTACGGCGATCTAAGAAAATGGAGACGCGTCTGCACGCCATCGATCAAGTTCGCCGCAAAAGAAAAACTGCATTTGTGGTGTGTCACGTCCTGCTAAAGCTTACCTCGAAAGAAAACCAGTATTAGCGGTGCGTCGCGCCCTGCAGGATTGCGGTTTTGTCAATCTGGAATTGTATGTGGAATTTATGTGGCTTTGAGTTCATTTCATTTCATTTTATTTCATCCTTGTATTTTACGGCGTTCTCAGGATGAGCAGGAAAGAAGAGGCAGATAGGCACCAAGGCAGCACAACAATGTTGGTCCGATATTGGCAAAGAGCGGTCACAATATCGAACAATATTGGAAGCGCTACCCGATCCAACGTCAGCCCGATAATCGGTGCCAATGTTGGGCCATTGTTCCAGCCGATGGTGGTCCCACATTGGCAAATACCGGCGTAATTTAGCACAATACTGGACGCGCTACGTGATCCAATGTTGGAGGTCATTGGTGCTGATGTTGGGCCATCGTTTCACTCGCCCTGCTGTTTGCAAATGCACTCGCCAAGCAGTTTTCTGAAGGAAGGTAAACAGACACAAGGGATTGTTTTGATATCTAGAAGTTTATTACACACAGTCTATTCCGTAGACAAGTACAAACTATGCAATTTGTAATATGTGAAGAGCTACTACCCAGCGGTTATACAACTGAGAAGATTGCAAATCAAACAACAATTGGGGTAATTCTTGAATTGTGTCCAGCCTCCCAGCAGCCGGCATATTTTTTTCCCGAAATTATGAAGGCAGTCGCCCCTCATTGACGATTAAATTAGTTCATCGAACGACGTTCCATCGACAGATCGTTTCATCAACACGCGATGTTTCATAAAAACCCAGAATAGCTTTTTTTTCTTCTTTTGTAATCGGCCACTGTAGTCTCACAAAGAAGCGGCGTGAACAGGTGGGCTGGGTTGGTGAGCACGCGCCACAGGAATACACGCGCGACGAAGTGCACCTACAGCGTGCAATTCGCGTAACCAATGTCGATGAAACGTTAATGTCGACAAAACGTGTATCCACAAAAAGATGGCCACGAAACGTGTTTTCGCGGAACGCAGGAAGAATAAAAAAAGTCGGTATTCTACCTGCAGTTCTGACGTTAGTTGAGACAGATAATATCAGACGACTGTCGGTAAGATTGCGGGAAAATTATTCTCCCGGCTGCCAGGAGATAGGCACTTCCTAATTCTAGAGGTTATCTGGAAGAGTACAAGTAGAAAAAAAGGACAATGATCACCAAGTAGAGTGCAGCGCACTTACGTTGAATATACCGGCCTTGAAAGATGAAATAGTACGAGGTATATGTCGACACGGGCACTGCAGAACCAACCACTCAAACACAAAAACTAGAAGGAAGTGATCCGTGAAGATTCAACACGACGTAGCACACGCTGCCATTTGCCGAACCGAACACTAAACGATTCACAAGAATGTCTGGGGCTTCTGCGAAGAAATCGATACTGGTAGGAATTTTCGAGCGAGATGCCATTTACCACAGAAGCGAAATCCACAGCAGGCCCGCAGTCCGCATCACACGCGAAACTAGGTCCGGTCTTCGCAGGCATTCCGGGATTGTCAACGGCGAATGCGTCATCCGTCAAACCACGTGATCAAGCTTTTGCCGTTTCCCGCGCACAGAGAGCGGAGTAAAGCGATAAAATATATACGGTTCATTGGTCCGGCGAATACGCACCGTCTACCACGCCTTCAGCTTAGGGAGAGAGATAAAAAGAGAGAAGGAGTAGAGAGAAAGCAGGCAAGGAAGGGGGGTGCGCTTACAAAGGCTAATCTTCAGGACATCTCAACGATGAACATGAGAGCAGTTGTCACTTGTACCCAAGCTTGATAGTGTAGTGGGTGTTATCCGTGGCCTTGGGCTTTAGGGGGGTTGCGTGCTCTGCGTTATCACCAGCTTCGAGATATTAGTCACGTGACCCTAACCGGAGACACGATTGGCCTAAAACACGCATAGAGTCTCCACTGTTGTCAATACCGATTGAACAGGACAGTTCTTTGAAGGCCAGCTTTTGAACTTCTAAAGAAGCTGTCAAGCCAAAAAGTGATTCTAAACCGGGCAAGTTTGAAGATACTATGTTTTACGTGGTAATTATAATGAATAATGGAATGAATAACTAAGCGCGACTTTTTTTTTGTGCACGATGTCCACAAATAAATAAATAAATATAAATATATATCTATTTTTATAAATACATTTACAATTAATTGTGCACTGTTAGGTTCGCCTTTTGAAACTTCAAACTTTTACGAAAGAGTTACACATAAAAGACACCACGGACAGCAAGCACATCGTCCGACTTTCAACACACGATGAATCGCCGACGCTCGCTGACAGAGGGTTGCGATGCTGCGCGAACGGATTTTGGAAGATGCTGCGTAGGGTATGCTGGGCGCAACGGCTTCGCGACCGTTCGAACGGCAAAGGATTCGCGACGACAAAGTAGCGTCTTGCAACTTCAGTAAGTTAACGGGGCTCGAGAGTCCCACGCTCACATTTCCGCAGAGTGAGCGCGGACGGCCAGATCGAGGCGCAGTATGCTTTCGCGTCGCGAATGCTACGTCATTGCTCTGCCTACACGGATGACAAGTGCACTGGCAGTCGCAGCAGCCTTCTCGAGACTTCATTCGAGTCCAATAAACGACTTTATAGGGCGATAGACTCTCGTAAAACTGAGAGTAGAAGTCATTTCAGTTGCGGCGTATGCGGCGGCTTTATGTTCGTTGACAACTGCGTCAACAATGACGAAATCTGCACAAAAACATTAAATATAAAAAATACAGCACGCAGAAAGAAATACAAACATGGCAGGGGCAAGGAAAAAGTAGAAGACGTTAACGCTACGAAATGCATATACTTACAAAATACACTGGAAGAGACAAAAATAATTAAATCTAAAACACGGAATTAAGTCGTCAACGCCGAGGTAAGACAATGCGAAGGGAGAGCAGCCGGCAAAAAACGGCAATAGTCCTGTTGGGCAGGGGATCGAACTATAAAGGGCGCTCTGACCCGTGTTTTTCTCACACCTTGATGTTTACTCAACACAAGGCCTGCGCACATGCCCACAGGCCTTATGGGCATGTCCATGTCATCTTCTACAATAGAACGCGGGGCACAGTGTAATGTAAAAAAAAATATTAACCAACGACGAAGTGACGTTAAGTGCCGAATCTATCCCGAAAGCAGTCGTCAGAGAATACGAGCTTGACCCACTCAGGCTTTTGTGCTGAGCTGGCACCGTGCATGCAGCATTGTTCATGCAGGCCGGAGTGGTAACAAAAGAGCCCCTCCTCCCCCTCACCGGAGGACACGAACATCAGCCGAACGCTAACGCCGTTCGGTCATGTCGGCCGAGCGCTGAGTCATTGTTTTTGCTTTCCCCATCCGTGTAAATCTAAAGTTAACCGCTTGGGGCGTCACGGTCAGTCCTCCTCCCCAATAGGCAGCTATGGACGTATTTGTGATCGCGGTTATAAAGCACCGGCGACGTACACCCCATGAACTTGGTTAAATAAAATTCTCACCCCGGAGCTAGCACATGATTGACTCTTTTCCACTTTCCTGCCTCTGCAATGCAAAAAAGAAGCACGCGGGTCTATAGCCTAGGTGACACAAAAATTGATATACCATTGGCTATGGCAGTACAATACTGACCAGCCTATACCAAGACATCGCAAATAGTGGAAAACTCATGGCTTTGACAGTTTAATATTAACCAGCTTAAGCTAGCGTATATTCAATGGAAAGCCATTGGCTCTTAAAGTCCTATATTGTACAGGTTATGCCGGCGTATCCCTACTGAAAAAAAAAAACATTTGAAATTCAAACAGGTGGGAAACTGGTCGCCCGTTCGAATGAAATGAGTGGCGAACCTGTCAAGCCGTTTGGATCAAACGTGATTATGGGATACGGGTACCCGTTTGATACGGGTACCCATTTGATACGTGTGTCCGTTTGATACGGGTGCCCGTTTGGTACGGGTGCCCGTTTGATACGGATGCCCGTTCGACCAGGCACGTGACCACACATTTGAACGCGCCATTCGGATAGGCAATTTATTCGCTAGCCCTAAATGGGTATCGTCTGGAAGGTTAGTTATCTTAAACTTAAGACGTCCCGAAACTCATAGACCTATTTCTAACATGGAGGAAACACGTGGAAAAAATCGTGCTCGCGCAGGTGCTTGCAAATGGGCAGGAAAACAGACACAAAAGATCGTTTTCAATTCGCCTAGAAGTTTAATAAAACTTATTCCGTAGAAAAGTACAAACGTGCAAGCGTTCTGTGAAATGTGAAGAGGCACTCTCATACTGCCGACGTAATTTCAGACTATATGGCAGAGTTTGGGAAAAATTATTCTCCCGGCTGCCGCGACATTAGACGCTGCATAATTCTATCGATAATCTGGAAGAGTACGCGTAAAAGATGCCTTCCAGCTGTACATCACGCGGACATCCTTGGGTCAGTCACCGAAGAAGCGAAGAAGGAGGAACATTGGCGAGCAGCTTCACGATATCAACAAACACTTGAGTTCTAAGGGTAGAACTTAACCTTTACCTTTGATTTAAAGAATTCAATATATATGTCAACTCACCTGCTTTAGAGTCATTCTTTCTAGAGTGCTTTTTTTGCATGCTCTTTCTAGGTGCTGTGTCAATCGTTAATTTCAGTGGGAGCCTCGGGCCACACCGCCTAGATAATAAAAGTGTCTGCATCACCTCTTCTTCCTTAATAAAATGGCATCACAGTCGGATTATGCTGACACGGTGACTGGGCCTGAGTCCCACCTTTGACGCGCTGATTAAACACAAGTGTAAGCCAAACACTGCCACAGCACTCGTGCCCAATCTCACTGTGCGATCGATCTCGCTGTGATGATGGTATGAAAGTGGTCTGGAGGCTTTGCCTATCTAGGTGGTACTGTCTCGGGATGCTAACCTTTTGTGAACAGGGATTGCGTGGCCCCTGTATCTGCGGGTTTACGTAGGTCGACCAGCGTCTATAGTCGGGTTGACCCCGTGTCTACAGTCAGGTCGACCCGTGTCTACGGTCGGGTCGACCTGTGTCGTAGGTCGGGTCGACCCGTGTCTACGGTCGGGTTGACTCGTGTCTACAGTCAGGTCAACCCGTGTCTACGGTCGGGTCGACCTGTGTGTATGGTCGGGTCGACCTGTGTCTACGGTCGGGTCGACCCGTGTCTACGGTCGGGTCGACCCGTGCTTACGGTCGGGTAGACCTGTGTAGTACCAGTGTCTACGGTCGGGTTGACCTGTGTCTACGGTCGGGTCGACCTGTGTAGTACCAGTGTCTACAGTCGGGTCGACCTGTGTAGTACCCGTGTCTACGGTCGGGTCGACCTGTGTGAACACGGGACCTGTATGTCCATAACACCATATGACCCAAACGGGTAGGACCCGTACAAAAAGTATACGGGTTTTTTCAGTAGGGCTACCACTATTAATATGTTAGTTGTCAAAATAAAATTTGACCAAGAACGGCATACTGCATTTTTTTATTTATTGCTGGCGTTTTCACAAAATTCCGACCAAAGCTTTCGGTCGAACATTGAACAGAGCACGAAAATAAATTATGCCATTCCACTCAATGCCAAGGCTCATATCTAGGTAGGTAGATAGAGCTTGGTATAACTAAGTTTGTAATTAGTTTTGCCTAATTTATATTTTATTAAATGATAAAACCAATATTGTCAGAATAAAGTCGAAGGCTTGTATAAAATCTGAAAAAAAAAATTTAATGAGGAAAACTACTACCTATAATGTTTGAACATAAAGAGAAGGGTATCAAGCATCTTACTTCCGCGTCTGAGGGCCGCCTGTGCCTAAGCAGCGCGTTACCGCCGCTCAGAAACAAACAGAACGTGATCAGGAAACTTCTGAGCCAGAACAAATGTTGACAGCCGAGAATAGTCAGGAATATTCGATAAGATCATAGACCTATAAACAAAACAACCTGGCTGAGCGGAGTTCGAACCTAGTTCCCCGGCGTGGCTACCTCGTGCGTCTTCACCATAGCCACTCACGCGGCAATACATGGCTCTATAGACCCTTTGCTCTTTACAAAAATGAACTGCCGCTTGCGGCCCAAGCGACTTCCGGTCGCAGCGTTTTTTCAAGCCTGTTGAGCTTGCTTATGCCACAAGCCCTAAAAAGCATAAATGCCACACGTAGAACAAAGTTGGAGATTACACGAGGGCCTTCGGCTGTACAAAGTTACATCTTGGAGGCGGCACGTTTGTTCAAAACAATACTCCAACCATTTTCACATATCTCACACTCCTTCGTTCTTTTGGCGTTCACCTGGAGAATTGATGGTTAAATGTTTTATCTACATTTCTAACAGCTGTGTGAAGGTGGCTTTGTTCATTATTTTTATAAAGTGGGAGTCTCTCATGGACGTCACAGACTGGAGCACCACCTTGTGTCGTTTGCCATAAAAAAGGTTATATACAGAAATTTTGGGGCGGGCACCAAAAAAACAACGAAATCAGTAGGAGCCGGTGCGAAGCCTGGTGGTTTCAAAACATTCCCGGATATGGTACAGGCAGAAGGCTAGTTGAGTGAAAATGCGGATGATAAGAAATAAAGTCTGCATGCACGCCTCCGCGTTAGTCGTATTCCGCCCCACCGCAAATTCTAAGAAGTCGCTCGAAATCCTCGTAAAATATATTGATTAAATGGTTCTTGTGCACTCACCAGCGATATTTTTACTTTGAATAATTCTTTATTTTCGCTAAGTGGAGAAATTATTCATGCAAAAATAATTTTAGAACTATTGACATTAAATGTTACCTAGTACTTCAATAGATACATCCCTTGACAGTAACGAACCATATCTTTTTATTCAGGGACGTAATAATAGATTAAAGAATCTAACATAATATATTATTGCCATGAACAACAATTGATTTCTCCACTACCTTTCAGAATACCTAGAATGCCATCATATAAAAATAGTTCAGTTAAATTATGAATTAGGCTTTAAGAGCAAACATATTAAGGCGGCTTACGGCTTGAGAGCTATTAGTGGCCAAGTCACGTTCGGCGCCGTTCATCCGGCAGTTCATTTCTGTACCGAGGAACATTTGTGTGTTTGCTCTGGGTTTCGTGCCTTGCCCTTACTTCGGGTTCGCGGTTCGTACCAACAGACTTCTTGTGCTTTTTCCCAACTTTTTACTTTCATCTGACACTCTTGTATATTGATGTATTGTGTTTCGCTTGCTTACTGGTCCCACATACAACAATTTTAACTTTCCTGGGCCAACTGGTTTCTACAGGGTATGCCAGACGATGGAGCAAAGGATGCGCAACACGAACCAGGTAAAGTTCGACACTCACAGCTTTAGTCTAAAAGTTTAATGTTTTATTTTTTTATTTATTTATTTATAATACCCTCAGGGCCACAAGTGGCGTTACAGAGGGGATTGGGTTTACATGAAGTAGTTGGTGATGGCGTCCCGAAATCTTCCACTGTCGGTGATGCCGATGAAGTTCTCGGGGAGGTCATTCCAGTCCACAATCGCAGATGGTAAGAACGCCTTCTGGTGTGCGAGGGTGAAGCATTGTGGGCGGGCGATCTTACAAGGATGGTCAATTCTAGCCGAGATGTATGACGGGGGGTTTAAGAGAAATTGTTTAAAGATGGGCGTATAAAATGCCTTGTGAAGAAGACAAAGGCTAGAGATCCTACGACGTGAAGATAATAGCCAAAGGTCAAGGTGAGCTTTCATTAACGAGACACTCGAAAAACAGGAATAATCAGAAAAAATGAAGCGTGCAGCACGGCTCTGAACAGATTCAATTAAATCAGTTAGCGTTGCATGATGAGGATGCCAAATTGAAGACGCATATTCTAATTTGGGACGAACAAGAGTAACGTACAGGAGGCGCTTAAGGTTATTGGGAACAGATCTAAAATTTCGACGGATGTAGCCTAAACTTCGATTAGCAGATTGTACAATGTTGTTAATATGAGTATTCCAAGAGAGGTTAGGTGAAAGATGCACGCCGAGGTATTTATAGTGGTCTGTATATTCGAGTATAGTCCCATCCAAAAGTAGCGTAGGATTAGTTTCTGCTAATGAATTAGAAAAACGCATGCACTTACATTTGTTAGTATTGAGAGACATTTTCCAATTCTGGCACCAGTCGGTTATTTTGAGAAGGTCAGCTTGCAAAATTAGAAGGTCATCTTGAGTAGTAATCTTATGGTAAACAACGCAATCGTCAGCAAACAGGCGAATAACAGAGGTGATACGCAATGGGAGGTCGTTAATATAAATGAGAAAAAGTAGCGGTCCAGGCACGGTGCCTTGAGGAACACCAGAAGAAACAGCAGAGACGTGAGATGAGGCATTGTTAGCATAGACGTATTGACGGCGTTGAGAAAGAAATGATTCAATCCATATTAGTACATGAGCGTCAATATTTAGCGTGGAAAGTTTGAGAAGTAGAAGTTTATGAGGTACTTTATCAAATGCTTTAGCGAAATCGAGAAATACAGCGATAGTGGGGTATCCGGAGTCGAGATTCAAGAACAAGTCATTAGTCAGATGAAGAAGCTGTGTTTCACAAGAAAAATTACGGCGAAAACCGTGCTGCACGACACTGAAGAAAGAGTTAGAATCCAGGAATGAAACCAAATGCTTGAAGATGATGTGTTCCATTATTTTAGACGAGATGCAGGTAAGAGATATCGGTCTGATAGTTGGCTGGTGATGACCTACTACCGCTCTTGTGGACCGGAATGACCTTCCCAAGCTTCCAGTCCTCAGGCACGACTCCCGTCTCCAGAGATTGACGAAAGATTTTTGTTAAAAAAAGGCTAGACGTTAGATTAGTGTTACGGAGAATCTTGGAATTTATGCTGTCAATTCCACATGACGAAGAAACTTTTAAGGATTTAATAATGTTTACGATTTCATCGTAATCAATAAGAATAGGATCCATTGGGAACGATATACTGGAGACGGGAGGGGAAACAGTAATGAGGTCTGAACGGGAGAACACTTTAGAAAAAAACATCATTCAGCACATTAGCGCACATGTTCACTGGAACAGGGTCCCCTGAATTTGAAACAAGTTGTAACGAACACTCGTCTTTTGGGCGAACAACATTCCAAAAACGCTGCGGATCGGCAATCAATAATGATGGCAAAGTCGTACGATAAAAAATGTCTTTACATCTATTCAACTCAATTTTGTAAATGTTAGCGCAGTCCTCATAGCGCTGCCATGATTCGGGCGTACCGGCTCGACGGGCAACTCGAAAGAGCCTTTGTTTTTTACTGCATAGCGATTTGAGGCTGCGTTTAAACCATGGATTCGAAGACTTCGTTGTTATATCAATACAAGGTATATATTTTTCCACTAACTCACATAATGTATCTTTAAAGAGACACCAGTTTACGTCCACACTTCTACTCTCAAAATTAGTATTAAAAGACACACAATATTCGGACAGAGTGTTGCAGAGCTGCTCATAATTCCCTTTCTCATACAGCCGTATGCTCTTTTGAACGCGCAACGGTTTCTGGATTTCCACGCATATTGGGCAGTAAATTACCCGATGATCTCTCACGCCATCAAAACAGGTTAGAGGTGATTCTACAAAACCCGGATGAGTAGTTAGCACGAGATCTAAAATACTAGAACAGGAATCCGTCACCCTAGTAGGGACGGACACAAGTTGAAAAAGATTAAAATCCAAACACATGTCAAGGAAGTCCTTGCACAAACCATTCCCTTTAGGACAAACGGGGACCGCAGAGTTCCAATTAACTCATGGAAAATTAAAGTCACCGAATAAAAAAACAGGGTGCGCCGGATAGAGAGCAAACAGGGTAGACAAGTCGTCGTGCAGACGGCTGGTGAACGAATGGGATTCCGAAGGAGGTCGATAACAAACGCCTATCAAAATAGGTTTGAAACTGCATTGTATTCGTACCCAGACCATTTCGAGGCACGAAGCAGTCGGGACAAGGGTGCTTTCATTACTTTCATCGACCCCGATAAGGACACCGCCTCCACGTTGATCATCCCTGTCACGCCGGTAAATAACCAGATTAGGGTGCTCAGGAAATATCTCACTATCTTCAATTCCAGGTGATAGCTATGTCTCAGTTAAGACGATGACGTTAGCATTACACGAAGAAATAAGAGAACATATATCGTCGCGTTTATTCAGGATACTACGTGCGTTCGTGTACAATACATTAATACCGCAACTTGATTTTTGCTTATGAAGAAAGCCACCCCCCGGCGCGTCCTATCTGGGGATTTCTTTTATGGACAGAGACTGAGAATCATAACTAAGTCCTGGAACCAATGTGCAACTTGTCGAAACGAAGCTTAAATGATACGTTCTGCGCCCTGGCAAAGTCGAGAAGAAACTTCCGCGCAGTTCGAACATTCGGCGAGTAGTCCTCCGACAACGAGTAGCTTCAACTTATGGCCACAAAGAAGCAACTGTTTTTTTTAATTTAAATGAGGCGAATTTCACAATTATTGGCCTACTTTTTCCTTCCCGATAACCACCCACTCTGTGAGCCCGTTCAATATCAGTGTTTCCCAAGGTGACACCAAGACTGTTTTTCACGACGGTGATTATATTTTGCTCGGACGTCTGCCATGACTCCCCAGCGTCATCCGGCATTCCGTAAAAAAGAAGGTTGCAACGACGCGAATGATTTTCTAGGCTGTCAATACGACTCAATAACTTCGAGGTAGTAGCAACCTGTACATTCAGCGTGTCCTCTAAGTCGTTTATGGCGGATTTAGCCTGACCAATATAGGATATCTCGCTTTCGATTGAGGCAATCCTGCTGTCGAGTGAGGAAAGGGCGCTATCCAGCTCTTTTTGTCTTTCCAGTATGGTTTTTATGTCCGATTTTATAGCTGCTTGTCCCTCATGGAGGCTGGAAGAGTTAGAGTCGATCTTTTGTAAGAGAGCGAACATTTCGTTGAATTGTTTGAGTTCAGTGGCAGACATCGGCCCCGGATTCAGCTCGACATCTCCGGAAAGCATCAAGATTTGTCTAATCACATTGACAGAGTCGCAAGCAATATCAACAAGCACCCCTGGGCATGGGAGCACAACAATAAACAGGTTACTCGTCTTTTTAGCATGCAAAGATTATCGTTTACAAACCTGTACAAAGAAGAACATTTCTTGGTTAGCTGACTCGAACGGACAGCAGCTCCCATGCCCACTGAGGCGGCCACGGCTTGGAACATCCTTATAAAGGCCGACAGACTTGCATCCTGGGTACATCGATGACGATTCGGATGACGTAGGGCCCACGAGGACGTCACGCGCAGGAGGAAGGGATGATTCCGTGTAGCAAGAAGGTGGCGATGACGCAGCGTTTACTGCGGCGAGCACGGTCACGGCAGCGACGATCGTCCTCGGGCGCAGATACCAAACGAAGGCGAAAATCGGGAGCTGTACAAAGAAGAACATTTCTTGGTTAGCTGACTCGAACGGACAGCAGCTCCCATGCCCACTCAAATTAAATTTGAGTGGGCATGGGATTAAAAGTACCATTTCCAGTATATTTCTGTTATAGCACTTTTTATATATGTGACGACACCTTGAATTTTCCGGAAAACAAACCCAGGTGTGAAATACATATTTTTGGTACGGGAACTTTCGAAGCGAGATTCCGAAATGCGCGCCGCTTTATAGGTCAAAAAATTACTCTAAATTATCCACGCATATTTTGGGAGTTTTAAAGGTACGAGGGGTATTCATAAAGTTCGTGTTATCGGCACAAAAAATTAAAGAAAACGGAGCAAAACAGGCATTAACATGAGTCCGCGTCCCTCTAGTTTTCGCACAGTATAAAGATCGCATGCTATAGTAGCTCGGAACGGCGCTAGGGAAACGAAACAAAAATGGCACCGCCGGTCGGTGCCAAGCACATGCAGTGATCCGGTTTTTTTTCATTTCAAGGGAAGCAATACCAAGGATATTCATTCCCAATCTGGGAGCGTTGTTCGGGGACAACGTCCCAGTTTACCACACTTTTGGTTAAATGGTACAGATGCTTCTAGTGTGGCAAAATAAGAGGAAAGCATTTCAAGGATGGCGACCAAGTGATTGCTGAAGTGGAGCAATTCCTGAACACTCAAGACGAGGAGTTCTATAACAATGGCCTCCGGCTTGTGGTTCATCGCTGGAAAAAGTGGGTAACTTTTGGTGGCGAACATGAAGAAAAAGCCTCAACTCCTGCTCGAGTTTGATTGCTGAATCTCTATTCCTTCATGACAATAATACGAACTTTATGAACGCCCCTCATAGAGATGCGTTAAAATGTAAAAAAAAAAAACATTTCTCATATAATGTTTATTATTTTTTAAACACGGTTTGCAATAAAGCTTAAAACATGTGTTAGTGAAAAGGAAAACAAAAAAATGAAAACCATACTTTTATGAAAAAATGTGGGACGCTGTTTTCTAAAATAAATGCTCAATATCGAACCTTAAAACATATACCGAATTAAAAAAATAACGAGAATTCATGAAGGTGGTTGCTCTAAAAGTATATGCTTACGTTTATATACTGTAAAACCCTTAATGTTCGCGAGCCCTTAATTTTCGCGAACTTCGCGAATTGAAGAATTCGCGAAATTTAAGGGCACGCGAAAAATTCGAACCTTAAGAGTTTCAATGCAGGCGCCTGGAGTTCGCGAAATTTAGTGGCCGCGATTATGTCCTCTGTGACCGATTCGCGAAAAATAGGGGCCGCGAAAATAAAGGGTTCTACAGTATATAATAGAAGACTCACGACAAACGAGCAATGTTAGACAGCAGTTCTACCTTTTAAATCAAAAATATAATTTTTGATAGTTATCTATTGCCAGTATTGAAAATATTGCAAACTATTAAATATTTCGAACAAAAAAGAAATGTGTGGTCTTGAATGCATAATTTACAGATATGTTGTCGTGGATGTAAAAGGCTAGACAAACCTAAAACTAGAAATGAAGGTTTGATTGGCGAGATTGTGCCAGAAACAAAAGAAAGAACAAGCGGCAAGAAAGCAACAGTGAGCGTCAAGCTGTATGCATGCCTGCCGGCTAGCGCGAGAGTAATTAGGCAAGGTCACGCTGGCCTCCCATTTACTACTCTCGGTATATCGAACATTCAGCCTAGAATAATCGAGCGTCGAATATTTAGGGAAAGATTAAACGTGAATTGCATAGAAGTATGGAGAAGCATTCACTCTCGGCCAAGCACGCGCCAACATATAGATGATTACTAAAAACAGGAACAAAGATTAAAGCTGTATTAATTTTTAAATGCACTTTTTTGTTTACTTTAGGTCCAGTCTTACCATTTCTCCTATTGCAAAGTGCCAAGATGAATAAAAATAATAACCAAAAGGCGTTCATCATACAAAATACATGCTTAACAGTAGTGCATAAATTAATGCTCATACAAAAAAAAAAAAGCAAAGAGCGAGAATTTTGCTTTTAATGCCGTTTTCAAACCTAGGTTTTCATCTTTAGTCCGCGCCCCGAGCCAAAGACGCGAATTACTGCGTATGTTAGCGCATTAAGGTACTGAATTACATTGCAGACGACGCCAGGTATAGCTAACTAAAATATTGAGAACAGTAGGTCGGGCCTTCGAACGTCCGACCTCAAGCACGAAATCCACGCCTTCAGCCGTGCTTTGGCTGCAAGCGCGTGCTCGAGGCGCACGATACGCCGAAGCCTATCCAAGCATGGACTCCTCTATTCGTACAAAACCTGGCAGTTCCCCGACGGAGCTATAGACGTCAACTGGAAACAAAGTAGTAGCATGGTTCAATGGGTTCTTAATGAAACCGAACATACAACACTTGGGTGCATAGTTCTGTACCGATTAAGCATATAAGCTTATTTTGGGGTCGCATTTTTAGATTTTTGAAGAACCCTAGAAAATCCGTGAATATCATACAATGGTATTCAAATCGAAATTACAAGAAGTTGATCCCACCTAGAATTTGTCTTGTATATCCAATATTATGTTTCTTCCTAAAATGTTGCCATATATATATGTTTATAAATAAGACAAATACAAATAAAGAAACGTGTCAAATAGCGTAAGTACGTTCAATGAAAATATGTAATTTGAATACCTTTTGGTTTTGGTCAAATCACCTAATCAGTATGATGGGACTTCGAAAAATAATATACGTGATATTCAACAAGTCCCTATAAGTTTCTGATCAGAGCATGATTAAACCATAGAAATCGTTTTCTAAAGCGTGGTTATCAGCAAAAATATCGCATGCATTTTCAGAACAGTGAGTAAATGAGGAAGTTAAAAACAACTCACGTAGGCACACTACGAGAAATAGTTAGCACGAACACGATACATATCCCTGTCCAATTCTTTTAAAGCGATCAAGTGTGCGAAACAATGTTTACGCTCTAAGTTAGTGCCCAAACATGAAAATAACAATCATACTAGCATTCTGATTATCGTG
Organism: Ixodes persulcatus; assembly: GCA_013358835.2. Taxonomy (NCBI): domain Eukaryota; kingdom Metazoa; phylum Arthropoda; class Arachnida; order Ixodida; family Ixodidae; genus Ixodes; species Ixodes persulcatus. The sequence goes on along the minus strand of JABSTQ010009675.1, from coordinate 684,252 downwards.
TATTCAGGTAATGTGGAAAAAACGAAGAAATCCAAAGACAGCTCATGTTAACTGCGCAGAACTCTATCCCATCTCCGTTTCTCGTGAGACAAGACGCGAATACTATTGGAAAGATATCCAATGGGACCTAATGAAGTGAATGATTCTAAGGATCGGTGCAGCACGTGTACAAATGAAGAACAGTAGAATTTTTTTTTCTCTTTCGTGCGTCCCCAGCTTCTTAAGTGGCAACGCGATTACAGATACATTCATTATGTAGCACAAGTCATAATTTCAGAAGAAAACGAGGAGACGTCCCTAACCTATATCGCCACATTATGAGTATAGTGTGCATCTTATGAAAAGGTTCCTCGAGAGCGCACGGCATGAGGGCGCCGTGAAGACAACACGCTATATAAGAGCGCCTGTGATTGCTGAACGCTCGCGACGCGAGGACTCTAACCGGGGGGAGGGAGGGAGGAGGGGGGAGGAGGGGGGGGGGGGGTTTGGGTGGGTCGTAGCATCGCGATAAATGTTTTAAGCAATATGTATTACGAGATCTTCCAACAACTCGAAAGGGCGTCAGTTGTTGATGTCGTAGGTGTTTATGCCGACGCGAAGTGGTAGTGGGCATTATAGTTGGCGTGGTAGGGCGGCCGTCGTCGATGCTGCTAAACCAATGAAAAAGATCGCCAACGGCCCCCGTGAACCAAACCTGGGTCAGCTGCCTGCGAAGTGGAGGCATCTGCACAGAGATAAATTCGCCGCTTTCGTTTTCTTGAGCTACGGTACGTAACGAAAGCTTACGTTGGCTTACAAGGAGCTTCCCACGAAGCGTGGCAATTAATTGAAGGACTAGCTTTTGCACGCGATATTCGAAGCACGGACGCCTTGTTGACTCACGTAACGTAAGAAGTCGTAAACAAACGCCCCTGTGTGAGTAAGACTTTATACAACCCTTTCCCATTTAAAAATATTTACGTTTTTTTTTTCTTGAATCTCATATGCATTGCCATTCATGCTTAACTGCCCAGTTTAAGTTTTTCGCTTGTTTCTGAGACCATGTTTTAATAAGTGTACTTATTTATTTTGTATATTTATTGTTATCTTATTGGTGAGGTAGCCTTCAGCCAATTTGGTGGAAATTATACGGTGTTTGGGCACAAAGTTGTTCTGTGCTGTATGAACTTGCCCTTTTATTTATTCAATTTAATACTACTCTAAAGTACTTGACTGTTTTACAGGGTTTGCGTTCCGCTTTACTGTGTAATATGAAAATAGCCTTAAATATGACATAGACTGAAAGACGTGTCCAACTGAAACACCCAACATGCATTTTAGCCTCAGTTTCTGTAGCACTTTGATAGACTTAGAAATATTGTGAATTATTTAAAAGACGGGTGATGACCACCGCATTCTTCAGTGCAATGTAGTGGGTCTAAAGTTTAAAAGTTGATATCCATACCCAAACCCCTTAAGAAAGAATTGCGGGTTGAACAATTGAAGCGACACTACTGTCGGTCGGTTTATGTTTTGACTAAATAAAATTTGGGATATGCGAGCCACAGGGAGCTTTAAAAAGCAGAACTAGTCTTTTTTAGATTTTAATATTCAAATAATAAGATAAGCCTAAGTTTTGACAAATATGTTGTTGACGGAAAAGCTTTTACATGGGATAGAGAAAAACAAGAAGTCGTTCCCCTCTTGAAACAATGACGCCCCAGTAAGAATAATAAAAGTGCCTGTCATGATCCAGTTGCTGTCGTGTCAAACTGTAGAAGTGTAATAAACAAAATTGATGAGTTTGCTGGTTTGCTCGAGTCCGTTAAAGCAGATATTGTGTTTGGTACAGAATCGTGGTTGAATCCGTCCATCGCCCATAGCGAAGTTCTAAAATAATTAATTCTTCATCAGAAGGGTAGGCCTATCCTTGGTAGAGGGGTGTTTCTGCTAATACAATATTCTCTAAAGTCATCTAATCAGGAATTTATTAGGACGATGTCGAATCAATTTTGCGCTCAGTCACTTTATTTGGAGACTCACCGTACGCTGTAGGAACATTTTACCGGCCACCGAAATCAGATTTAAAGACACTTATACATTCATTATTTTATATAGTTTTGGAGGCCTCTCGGCAACCTATCTTATTGGCAGGAGACTTAAACTTGCCAGAATAAGATTGATCTGATGGTATTTGTTCATGCAAGGTTGGTACCCGCATTAACCTAGAATTGCAAGAAACATCCTAGATAGTTTCAGGCTGTTACGATATGTAAAGGTTCCAACTCGGAATAACAACATTTTAGACCTTTTGCTTTGAAGTTCACCCAATCCTATTAGCTATGTCACTATTGCACCAGGAATAAATGATCACAACGCCGTCATTGCAAGCGTCAAATCTGAAACCAACCGAACTAAGATATGCGTATCAAGGAAAGATTTTTCTTTGATAAAGGTGAATATGTGAGTGCATCCCAAGAGCTCCTCGACCACTTGCCGGTTTTTGAATGTCTAGCTGAGGACTACGACATTCATAAATTATGGTGTGTATTTAAACGCAAGCTGGTAGAACTTACAAACCTTCATGTCCAAAGCATGCATTCTACTAGGCTAAAAAAAAAGGAAACTTGGGTGACCTCACGTGTTCTCAGGATGATTAAAAAAAGGACAGAGCATTCGTCAGATACAAGAAAACAAAAAAGTAACAACCCTTTGATGAGATTGTCCGAAGTAAAGCACGAGTATAAACTTAATATAAAAAAGTGCGGAAGAAGGTTATTGCAAGCGATATAATTACAGAATGAAAACTAGCTTTAAATTTTTTTGGCAGTTCATAAAAGGGGGCGGATCACATTACCTGTGAATTAACGAAATTGTGCCCACCCACCAGGTCCTCTTAAACGACACCGAAAAGAAAACGTGCCTAAATGATTACTTTCGATCATTCCTCCTACCTAACAGTAGCAGCTGTCTTCCACCACATGTCAGCACCTTTCTGTTAATGGAACTAGTTGAACTAAGTGTGAGGGGTATCGTGGCGATCTTAAAAAACATCGACGAAACCAAGACAAATGGTTCCTATCTCCACGTATACTAAAGCGTTGTGCCGGACCGATATCGCTGTATCTTTATTGAATCTACGATAAATCCCTGTCCAGCGGTACCCTACCCTGACGACTGGAAAATCGCCCATGTTGTCCCTATTCACAAAGGCGGTTCAAAAAAAGAAGTTTCGAACTACAGGCCAATATCACTAACCGCTATCTCATGTAAAATCATGGAACACATTGTATATACAGATATAATGGGGCATATAATGTACACTAATATAGTAATTAATGAACGAAACGGGTTTCGTAAAGGACTATCTTGCACGACACAGCTTTTAAAATTTTATCACGAATTGTATCTAATGTTGATAATGCAGGAGCACACTGATTGTGCTTTTCTAGATTTTCGTAAGCCATTCGACACTGTGTCACACCCGCTCCTTCTTTCTAAACTTAAGCTTTTAGAGCGCAGCTCTTAGGCGCCCGTTTCCGGCTTGAGCGGCGTCGGCGTCGCCGTCGGCGTCGGCGTAACCGCGCGGTGCATTATGGGACGCGTGGCGGCACTGATGACGTCATCAGTGACGTCACTGATGATGTCATCGGCATCGGCATCGTCACCGTCACTGATGACGTCATCGGCATCCGCATCGACATCGTCACTGATGACGTCATCGCATCGGCATCGGCAACATCATCATCACTGATGACGTCATCAGTAACGTCACTGATGACGCCATCGGCATTGTCATCATCGCGTGACCCTCCCCTCCCCCCCCCCCCCCCCCCGAGGTCACGTTATTAATAAAACCCGGGTACCGTTACCCGGGTGGGTACCGTTATTAATAGAGAAATATATTTAGAAAACCCACATTATGTTTCTAGGCGGACTGACCAAATGCTCAAAATCCAATAGTACCACGCCAGGACAAACATGCATGCGAATAATTTTTTTTTGTTAAATTCAATGCAGAGTGGAATAGGTTGACTGCAGACCAAGTGTGAACTACAAATTTAGACATGTTTTTTTTTTTTTTTTTCAAAACTGTAACCCTCCTGCAATAACGCCTCCGGGCAATGCGGGATAATCTTTGAACAAAGAATAAAGAAAAATATTCTGCAAAATACAATTTTCGTACTGCTTGCAGATGCGTAAGCCTAAATTATTTTAGGAACTACTTTTGTATTGTAAATTATAACTAAAAATTTGAACAGTTTTAGTTTCTATATAACCCCAGGATTTCAATTATATCGACGGTGCTTTATCAATGTTCCGGAATTCAATCGCATTTTCTTTTTCTTCTGATTAGCCCTGCAGCTTATATGAAGTCAGTGTTAAAACAACACAAGGAAAGGCCTCCCACTGTTTATCCCCCCCCCCCCCCCCCCCTCCGGACCACCTTCTCTATCTTCTTCTCGCTCCTTATACATGTTGAGCCTTGGCCGCCTGACAGAAATCCTCACGGCCGCCCACTTCCATACCTCCCACGCGGGTGCTGACGAGACACGTCGCGTGCCACGCACACCTTCATTACGACACTGGGCTTCCTCTTTTTGTTACCGAGCCTAGAGGGAAAGCCGACGCCTCAGGATATCGATCCTTTTTGTTCATCTTCGTCCCTCCGGTTGGCGATACCACGTAGTGTTGTCGAGCCTTCGCCCATCCCAGTCGGTGTTCCACAATCAACATCCGTCTTTATTTTTTTTCGCAGTAAGGACGATATAATGCGTTCAGTGTTATTTTTGGCAGTTCTCTCCAATATCAGCCGCGCTGTGTGATTCTCCGCATGCTTGGACGATGCGAAAGCATTGTGCTGCGTTTGGATGTCGGAGCCAACAAAGGTGGGGGAGTGGACGAGTTTTGTTTCGGTTTCATTCGGAGAAATTTGATCTTGATGGAAGAGCGGCGTAAGTTTGCGCGGTGAAGGGGGTTAACCCATCAGGTTCTGCAAATTCTTGGAGGCAAATTAGCATACCCGACTACTCTAAAAACCTAGATTTCACGACAACCTATTTTTAGCGAATTTTATTACTTAAAATTACCGCGAAAAATTGGTCTTTCGATTATTTTTTTTATAACAAACCACTCCTAATCGCAACAGATTTTGCAAAAGGAATATTACCGAAATTTGAAAACTCTCGAGACGCAAATATAGTACTTATTTACGGTATCAAAAGTTCACTTCGTCACAAGTCAATCACTTTAATCACACCTCAAAAAATCACACTAGATATGTTGTAATTTAGACGAGTTGGTATGATGACATGACGAACAGAACAGTGCACAAAAATAGGATGGCAGAGAAAAGGAACATGCACAACACACGAGCGCTGCGTGTTGTGTATATTACTTTTCTCTGTCCTCGTCTTTTTGTAGCACTGTTCTTTTCACCATGTCACACTAGGAAGTTGCGCGATTGTTACATTACCGTTTGATTATACAGAAAATCCTTCGCTGTACACACATCACCCACACTTTGTGCCGACTGTGCTCGCTGACACGAAACAACGATTATCTACGATCGCTAGGAGCAATGCAAAGATCGCAGCGCCCATTAAGATTAGGGGAAGGGGACAGACCACAAATGCTGCTCATGACGCTTCAGGTGCTCTTGAGAATCACGCCGATACCGTGCACGCTGCCTTCTTGATCAGAGGAAGTTAGATGCACCACACCAGTTATATTCTTGAGCCACCCGAGGTGTTCCACCTAACGTTGCGGACGTAACCCTCGTCTTCAAAAGCCCACCATCGATTGACCTGTCACAGCGAGTCCGTGTTTTGGTGAAGATATCTCCACAGTTTGTCCTTACGATAGGCCCAAGAAATGAGGCGGCTTCTCAACCCAGCTGTCGGGCTGAAACAGGATCGGGATTTCCTGGGCCTTCCTCAGTTTTCTCCAAAAAGTAGCTGAGACCGCTTTAAATCATGCCTAGAAACCTGTAAAGATAAAGCCCAAGGAAGCCCTTGTTTTCCACCCAAGAAACCCTCAAACCTATTGACAATCAGGTTCGAATGTCTGCCGATGGATTGCGCCACTTCCTAGCGAAAATTGCGACACACTGAATGAAAATTGCTGGATGCAGCGGGTTTTACTGTGCAATCAACTAAGAGGCGTGCATACAACATTGAGACGCCATACAGGGACGAAGCACGGGTCCTTCTCAGTGTCCGACGAACCTCCGACAAAACAAAAATTGGGTTGCTAAGGTGAGAGAGCAAATTAAGACAGTCCAGGTGGACCGGTGGAGAGCAGACATGCAAGAAAACTCAAGCATGCACCTTTACGCGTCTTTCAATACCAACATTGCTCCTATCCTCTAGTGTGGAAATGCGCTGGCCAGGCTCCTCGCCGAGGCCTGAGGTGGCGCCTTGCGTGCCCGCCTGTATCGACGAAAGTACGACATCAACATGACCGACACACTTTGCAGTGAGTGCGGTGAATTGGATGAAACTATACACATCTTGTTTCTTGATTGTCTGGCACTTGCACTTGCATCAGGCTTCGGCACTCTCATCGAACAAGCCCCGGGTTTACCGAGGACATGTATCTGCAGTGTTCAAAGCGGAGACTCGAGGCCTGGTGGGATCTACATTTCTGAAACTCAACGAGTTGGTACTCTCTGCTTTCTGGCGTTTTTTTTTTTTTTAATGTTTTGGTGTATCGTTTTTAGTAGACGCCTGATTCAAAGGGAATCGCCACATACGTACCATGCAATACAATACAATTCAAGGGTGGATTCTTGATATTCAATTTCCTTTTTAACTCTTGGCAGTGGGATAGCCAGAAAAGGCTTTCGTCTGATCAGTTCTGGTCAGTAACAGCAATACATTAATATCAAAACTCAATGATAAGCAAAAATGTTTTTATTTTAAATACTTATCTACGCCGAGGCTATTCCTATATAAGAAAAAAAAACTAACAACCGAGTGCCAATTCCTAGGGGTACTTTTGAAATAATAGGTAATTTTATGGTCTTCGCGTTTCGTCATCAACATATTGTTGACGATTCTTAGGGTAGGATTCATTTCACCGTGACAATTTAAAGCGATCATTGTTTTGTACTGCTGAAGTTTATACAGTAATTTTTAATTCGAGAGTATCAAAATACTGCAAAACTGCATTACCATGGCCATCGTTACTCACTTTCACTCATGTCAAGAAATGTTTAAAGCGTGTGACTGAGTCGCTAACTGTTAGGTATCCGCGGCAGTAGCCATGCCGTTTTTCTTCATTATTTCGAAAAGAAAAAGCACGTGTTCTGCATGTTCAAAACAATGCCACAGGCCTGTTCTTAGAAACACCCTACTATCACAATTTCACTGGATCATCCGGAAAAGAAAAACAAACTCTTTACAATTTTAAACATTTAAGAAACAAAACATATTATGATAATAAATTCTTCCATAAACGATTCATTTTTTTTTTTTTTCAAAGTTCGCAGTTAAGGTTTTTTGCTGTCGATTAATATTCAAGTACAAATGAAGGCTAGAGTAACGTTCGTTTGTTTCGGATGTAACGGTATTTCGCTTCAATTCACAGAAGGCAACAAGTATCTGCAACGCGGTAAATGAAATAACAAAAAAAATACGAGAAACGTTGTTTTATTCTTAATTTCGGTAAGAGGCGGCGGAACCAACCTTTATAAGCTCTCACCTTACCTCACCGGCTTTTGAAGAAAGCTGAACTCCGTTTTATCTAGAGATTTGTAGCCTATTGAGTGTATACGCAAAAAGTTGCACTTGTTTCAGTTCATGTTGCGATGTAATTGTACCAATCGTCTGCTCCATAAATTGGTTAGAGCTGTTTGGATGGTCCAATGCTGTGCTTTCTTTAGATGACCGCTGTTAGTACAACCTGTTGATCTGCGTCAATACCCGCGAGTGGTTGGCGCCACACGAAAGCGACATTTAGGTGTCACGATTCGTGCGGTAATTCGTGTCTCGTGTGCGCCTGTGTATATCCCAGTCTTGGAACCGTTACGACGGCCTAGTAAGGACTACCCTTCGCCTAAACCCAGCAAGAAGGAATGGACCACTTCAAGTAAAGAGAACAATATAGCATCTTTCTGCCTGTTGCTGAAAATTAGGTATCGTCACATTCCACCCAGAGTTTATCCGTAATTTGTAGACCAATGTATTTCTTTTTCATTTCTATTTCCTTGTTGCACTAAAATTGCTATCGCGAAAAGAGGACTCGTATAAATGATTATAAACTAGATATACATTGTAATTTGGCATGAGTTTGCGCAGCTGATAAATTTAGTGTTAAGAAAGAGGACGAAATGCAAGAATAAAAAGCATAAATTTAAACATTATTGCTTAACAGATGATTGAAAACCGTTGTTGTAGACATGATGGACAAAAACTCAACTCTCAGCTTGTTCCGTTTCCTCGTCGAAAAGGACCATATAAAGAGTGCTTAAACACGTTCGTTCTGTGCAGAAATGCGCGAACCGTTTTTAAGGGGTCTCGCGTTCCGCATGTAAAGTAGTGGGCAATAGTAATATTTAGTTTTGGTTTGGGAGAGCCATTTCGCTCAGGAAAGGCATACAGTTTAAATTAAGCTAAAGTTAAATTCAAATTAAAATTCAGTTTTTTTTTTATTTTGTCTTACTCGAAGATGAGAGCCTAAAGAGAAGCAACACACGTGTTGCTCTTCAAGCTTCTGGGTCCCCCACAGCAGCAGCGAAACAACATGAACTTACAAACTATTAAAAAAAAATGTTACAAATGCACAAAAGATGTAAAAAGTACTATATATGTGCGAAGAAACGAAAAAAAAAAATCAGGCTTTTGCTATTTACAACAGCAACGGGATAATATTTACCAATCAATGGACTCACATTTTTATTTTGATATCAGGTATTATTTCTGAATTCAGTTGGGTCAAGCAATTTAAGATACAAAGTACTCTAGATCTTAGCATCTGTCTACCAGAGTTAGTTCTGGAGCGCGGCACTAGACCCAGGTCTACACACCGCGTCTCACAAACTTCTTGTCCTATATTTTAGTTAGATTTTGTTATAAATATATTTCGGCTATACTAAGGTAGCATTGCGTGCAAGAAAAAGTACACCGCTATAGTAATTTGGTATTTGTATGACATTACGTTTGTTAAACAATGACTCATTTGAGTAAAGTGTGCGTTTTTGAATATAAAAGAGACTGATTGATTGAGGAGTATGTGTCCTGTTAAAACATGTACAAGCCGTATTCCCCCATACTAAAAACAAAACAAAACAAGACTATATATATATATATATATATATATATATATATATATATATATATATATATATATATATATACGAACTCATGCCAGTTATATATATATAACTATGTAACTTTCCAGTTATATAGCCACGCCTTCGGCCTCCCGCCCCCATGCCCGACATATTTATATATATATATTGGAAGAAAAACATTTAAATATAAAATAAGTATAATGAAATGCGGGATAAATTTACCCAATAAATATGACAGCTTTGTTTTTGAACCTTTTATAGCTTGTCAAAATTACAGGCTTGTCGTGAATCCCATGAGACGCTAGCCTTTTCTAACCTGGGTTTAACATATGTCACATATAATATCCGTTGGCTAGCATCGATTGTTGGAGGTGATTTTGCTCCTCTTTATAGCAAGCACAAATGTTTATAGAGGGATTTTTGTCGTGATAGGTTCACCGTGAAAACTGTGATCAAAGCAAGTTAGCATTCTCACGGTTTCTAATTTATATAGAAAACCGAATGAGAGAGAAAGAGCGTGCCCATAGATTAAGGCCCGGTTTATAATTGAACCCTTCAGTCTTAAGACATCAATATAAAACTGTATTGCTTTATTTGAATGGAAAAATGTTCGACAGAGGTCTGTTTGGTCGGGTGACATGACTTAAGTAAACAAAAATTCTCCAACCAAAAACCCGTAAAGGGTAGTCCCGACGTTTCGAAGCTTACTTGGCTCTTTCTTCAGGTGTGGCTATAGGTCGTATGGGGCAATCACAGCTTCAACCTGTTCGTTTTTGTAAATGAAAAAAACATGATATCGTTTTTTTTTTTTAAGTAGGCGGTGTTTTGGTCAATGTTTACTAATTTACAAAGACGAAGAGGTTGAAGCTGTGCCTGCCCTATAGGACCTATAGCAACCCCTGAATAAGGAGCAAATAAGGCTTCAAAAAGTCGGGAGATTTTTTTTTTGTTTTTACGGTTTTAAAGTTGGAAATTTCTGTTTTACTTTACTTGTATGTCCTTATTCAGTACCTCTGCAAAATCGTCTCATAAATAAAGTATCCGTTTGTAACACCCGCTTCTTCAGAGAAAAAAAAAATATAATACACACTAGCGAATAATGTATGTTCATTAATATGGCATTTATATATTTATGTCGTCTGATGGCCCAGTAGAGTTCTAAGTAGCCATAATAAAACATTAACGTTGGCCACGTCTAATCAAAATAGGGTTGAAAAATAATATTGTGATTGTGTCCTACGATGATTCAAACTCAGAGCTTAACAAATTTGCATTTCTTAATCGGAAGGCGCAGTAATCCTGCCTCTTTTCCCCTATCGCGACAGTTAAATTGTTCCCAATGCCTTAGCACATGTAACCACCGGGAAAAAAACTACTAAACGAAAACCATACAGCGAAAACAAGAAATCACTATGCTTTCTCGCCTTGCACAAACATTTCTCCTTTAAAATAAATACTAATACATTTTATTTTGAGGACATTTAGTTAACAACTTTTGTAGCTCCGTCACACATGTACAAAGTAGGAAATACATCGAATATTTTCTTTAGCTGAATGCTAAACACGCAACAACTCATGTTATATGAAATGATAACTTAAAGTAATGTAACCGACTTTAATGTGTGAAACATGTACTAGAAGTATTCGGTAAATGCGGACATCTTTGCTAGCCAATTACCCGACTATCTCATTACATATATTTATATACGTGGTGTTTTTTTCTAGATTTACAGATATGTTTACAAAAGTCGTGAAATCTACACTAATGCCGTTTATAAAGGCGAGTTATGCGGCAAGGGGGATAACGTATAGGGTGCTATTTGTAACGATGAGTCGACTATTTAGGCATGATTTTGTTAATTATGTTTTTCATTGGTGACAGCAGACACATTTTTCCAATTACAAACTTGCCAAGCATAATCGAAAATCTCTAAGTCAATTCTTTTTATGAAGATATAAGACAGGGGCAGCATCTTAGGGCGTTTTGAAAAGAAAAAAAAGAAAAGCTCGGTTTGAAATCCTGTCTATAGGTTTCGGTTCCTTTTCGGAGCGCATATTTGCGGCCGCTGTCCCGCTCATCGGTTCTCGCGGCGCGAAGCCACCCCTTTGAATTTTTCGTAGGATAGAGGGAACTGGGGCGCGGGCGGGTTGCGAGTCTCAGCCACTGGGGAACATGAGCGCGGGCGCAGAGGTGCGCTCCGATAAGAAACCAAAACCTAGAAACGCGTCAAAGTGGAGCGTTTTTACGGAACACCTTAAAATGCTGCCCCTCTTGTATATCTTTCTAAAAAAAGTGTTGATTTAGTGGTTTTTGACGACGCTCAGAAAGATTCTTATTAGAACTACGTGTGTTTTATTACTAATTAAAAAGTTAATTAACTAATTTTACTTATCTATCAAACAAATCGTTACGATTGCCCACCTATACTATGTCTCTCTGGCCGTATAACTCACCTGCGCAAAATGTATAATTTTAGCTTCCATGCCTTTTTTAAACATATCTGAAAGGCGTCAAGGGGCGATGACACCCCAAAGGTCGTATTTGTTTTTCTTGTCTAAAACGATGGAGGTTGTAGTCATAACCACGCAAAAAATAACAAAACGCAAAGCAAACAAAAAAAGTCCACGCGCGCGAACGTTTTTTTTTTTTATTTTTGAAGCTTCTCTCCTCTGCTCCTTAACCCCTCGCACTCTTTTTTTATTTGTGACGTAATCGAATAAAAAATTTAGAAGTTTTGTAAGCATCATTTCTATAATATTGAATAACAGCATTCGCAAAGCACGTTTTTTTAAAGCAATTGCGAAAGCAATACCGTCCATCTTTTTTTTAATATACCGAAAATAAGAGTCCGGAGTGATGTCGCCTCCTTGCTTTTTATCCTCCCTCCAAAGACATGGCGGCGCTCGACGCATGTAATACTGAGGATGATCGGATAGTCGGAGGATCGAGCGAAGTTCTTTTTTTTTTTTTTAGTTGCCCGATGACCTCTCAGTCTTCGAAAAGAAAATCGTCAAACGGTTAAGACAACTGGGCATGGTATCTGGTCTGTGTACTGTAGTTTTGGTTGTGACTCCGCTGGGGCAGCCTTTCACGCTTAACCGGCGCGACGGGCCCCTCAGGTCACTCACAAAAGTACACTGCGCGTTCTCTTCGACCTCACACCGTTTCAAAGAATTGGACATCCCTGAAACATACCTCAAATAACTTCAAGCTCGAAAGTGAAGCGTCGTCTGACCACAGGGATAGGCGGCACGCACGGAGCGGTTCTTTGCGGGACGCTAGCGAACAGGACACGGAGGCGTGAGAGAAATTGGAGTTGCAGGACGACTCAATCTTTGACATGTCTGCACAGGCGCGGATCGCGTGGGAACATCAAATTCGGGCTTTCCGAAATTGTTTCAGAGCGCAGCTCTTAGGCGCCCGGTTCCGGCTTGAGCGGCGCCGCCGTCGCCGTCGCCGTCGCCGTCGCCGTTGGCGTAACCGCGCGGTGCATGATGGGTAAATTTCCCCGCTAAATCTAGCGGAAAATTTTCCCCGCTAAATCTAGCGGAAAATTTTCCCCGCTAGATCTAGCGGAAACTTTAACCCGCTAAATTTAGAGGAAAAATTTCCCCGCTAAATCTAGCGGGGAAATTCCCCCCGAGGTCCCGTGATTCCCCCCCCCCCCCCCCGAGGTCACGTGACCCCTCCTTCCAAAGGGTGGAGGAGAAGGGAGGGAGGGGGAGGAGGGAGGAGGGGAGGAGAAGCTGAAGGAGGTGGACCAAGAGGAAAGAGGAGGGGAGGAGTAGCAGGCAGGAGGAGAAGGTGAGGAGGAGGGATATACCCTCCCCTCAGTACCCTTCCCTCCTTCTCCTCAAGAGCTGCGCTCCAATTCGGCGTTACAGGGTGTTGTAAACGTCTTTCATTTTTTTTACTTCACAAATACTGAGTTCCCAAGTTTCGAATTCTGAGGGCAATGTCTAGGCATCGTTATCAATCGTTTAGGATAATAAAAAGAAAAATGTTTTTGACCTCTAAATGCTTTTTTAAAGGGATTCTTCAACGAAATTAGAAATACACTCGTCGTGTTTAGAAATTGGCTCAATATAATCCGCAATATCTGTAAATGTCAATCGCACGTTTGTACCTTGAACCTGATGGCAGTATTTTTCGTTATAAACGGCCCACTCTGACAACCGCTCGCAGTGCAGTCAGCGGAGAGCACGTGACACCTGGCGCAATCGTGACGTAGATTTTCTCGGGACGGGCAAAGCTGAGGTGAGGCTGACGTGTACAGGATGTCCTAGCCGTTCCAGCCACCGAAGCGGCCAAAACACGCCAGCGATCGGGCCACCGCAACACCAAAGCTGCTTTAGTAGGAATGTTGAGTGATTGGTTGATCTTTTGTAATCTTGCAGAGGGACAACAGCGACGTCTGGGACACAAAAAAGAGAGTCCCGGTGAGAGAAGACTTCCACCTTCCTGTCTTCTCTCGTGTTGGCCGGAGAGCTGTCGGGCTGACGTCAGTATCAAGGCATGTATATAGGGTGGTCTAAGTCACCAGGCTCGATCTAAAATGGACAGTAAAAATTGACGTCTGCACGTAGGAATCTAAACTTTTCGTCAAAGCAGTAATTCACAGGTCCGTTTTTTCTTGTAAAATTACAAAGCGTGGCTCTCTTTCTGTAAAAAAATAAAGCAAAGAAACTTGCCAGGGTCTACGGCGGGCAGCAACGCAGACGACAGGGGTCCAGTAGCGGGGTGTGTTTGGCGTTCGTATTGATAGATTGCGCTACCCCCTTATCATGACGGGTCGCGACCACCGTGGTTTATTATAATGATTATAATCATTTTGAAATCTTCCTTCGGTTAAAAGATAAATGCGAACAAGAAAAGCAAACCTTCAAGTAAAAAAAAAAACGCGTCTGCATAGCGGCGGCGCTTTTGCTGCTAACGGATTTCATCTGCGTGTCGTGTGCTATCTTCCGCTGGTCGGCTGCACCTTCAGACGCTGCTCCCGACGCCATCTATCAATACGAACGCCAAACACACCCCGCTACTTGACTGGGTCGTTGGGGTCGCCGCCCGCCGTAGACACTGGCAAGTTTTTTGGCCCTATTTATTACAAAAAGAGAGATACGCTTTGTAATTTTACAAGAAAAAACCGACCTGTGAAATACACCTTTCACAAAAACTTTAGATGGCTACGTGGAGGCGTCGATTTTTACGGTCCATTTCAAATCAAGCCTGGTGACTTGAACCACCCTATAGTTCTAGCCGAGACAGGCATCTGCACTACCTGTCAAGGTTCCTAGTCGGGCATTACAAACGAGGCTTTAGCGACATCCACCATGGGCTTTTTGCTAATCATGTGAGTTGTTTTAAAATTCGTCTTCTTGTCTTTTTTAACGAGAGATTGGTGTGTCTGAACGCCGACGCGTTGTTGTAGTATTTCTTTAAAAAACACCATGTATATACAATATATATATATATATATATATATATATATATATATATATATATATATATATATATATATATATATATATATATATATATATATATATATATATATATATATATATATATATACCGGGTGCTTCAAGGAAGTGTGACAAAAGTTCCTATAATTCGTGCATTCGAGGTAAAGAGATACTTTCTTGGGACCACTTTACTCCTGGTGGCGGACGCCAAAATGTGTGCGATATTTACTGATTAGTTTGATAAATATAAAAAAATACCTAGTTAACCTTTTCGTTATTGCGAAAAGACATATGGTTCCAATAACAAACTTGTTGAATGTCATCGAAAACCACTAATTGAATAATTTTCAGGAAGACTTTGATCGCGTCAGAAGCGTAATGGTGGGCTAAAGTTAGTACTCGAGGAGAATGTTCAACGCTAGCGGTTGAGATAAGGCGCCCGCGCGATTCTTCCGTCTCCTATCAGAGCCCCAGCCTTGTGCCTGCTCTACGATTGTTAACTTCAGAGCACTACTACGCTTTCCACGATCTCTGTCTTTGAGTAAATGACTGATTTATTGGTTTTAGACAACCCTCAGCAAGTTTCATATCGAAACCATATTTCTATTTTAGCTAATTAAAACTTTATTTTGTGCTTTTAGTGTATTAGCGATTTTCAACCTTCCACCACCACGTGTACACTCTAAAAAAAGTCTGTGTGCCTACTTTCACGCACAACACTCTGAGAGCCAATCGCCGCAACTTACGGAGGCAGATCAGCGAATGACGATGCCGAAAAATATGTTTAGACCAAAAAACGCAGTCTGAATTGTGAGATTAAGCAATGCAAGCGTGACGTTTTGCATTGCTTAATGTCACAACTCAGACTGCGTTTTTTAGTCTATGCATATGATTTCAGCATCGTCATTCGCTGAGCTGCCTCCGTAAGTTGCGGTGATTGGCTCTCCGAGTGTTGTGCGTGAAAGTAGACGCAGATACTTTTTTTATAGTGAATGCGGTCCAAATAAATTATCGTTTTACCTGAAATACCCGAATTTAGGAAATTTTGTCAGTCTTCGTTGAAACACCTGGTATGTAAGTCCACCAATCCTAAGAACTTTCGATCTCACACCTCATCCACTCGTTGGGGGAAAAAAAAACGCGGTCTTACAATTAAATGCCACGGGTACACCTCGTTTCTGATTAACTGTCTCGAGCTCCATGAACGGACAACGCGCATCCAGCCGAAGCGTCTAAACTCCTAGTGGGCGGCCAGAAGACGTTGGGCGTGCCATCTGGAGTGGAAGCTTGGGGAACAAAGATCTGCACAAATCATTAACTCCGCGTGTCATTAGGTCGGGCAGAAACAAGAAATAAACAAATAAAAGAACGTTCTCCTCTTGCTCTAATGAAGGAGGGAAGCAACGGGGTTCGCCACGAGGGCATCCAGTTGATTGTAGTGTTCTGCGGTGCTCGAGGCACATCCTTCGTCTTCTGCACTCTACGGTTCCTGCTTCTAAACCTCGGTTAGAGAGCCAGCCCTCGCTCGCTCTGACGTTTGTGTGTTCCAAGATGACTCGCTTGTCTCCGCTTGTCTCTAGTTGACCCAAGTTTTCCTTTGGCGTCGGTACAGTAATTTAATTACCGGTCTGAAAGGAACTTCGTGTCTAACCGTCCTTGCTACAGGAAGTGACGTGGTCCTATTGTTTTACTTTTTTTTTGGCCGGATAATATTGGTCCCAGTGTGCTGCTTAGCGTTTAGAGCACTTGTGTAGCCAGATGCAAATAAAGAGTGATTATGGAGCATGAGTCTCTTTCTGCCATGCAATGCTTGAATGCGATATATTTTATTACATGCTCTGAACGTCGGGCAAGTACATAGAAACCCCGTGTAATCGTGAGTGTCGTTCAGTTGAAGTAATCATTCAGAACATACCGAAGATTTATGCGATCTAAGTTTATAAATTATTGATTAGATGGAATAGGGGGTAATTTACCTTTTCTGTAATCGAATTTTACTATACCCAATAGAGCCTTGAAGGAGTTTTATTTTTAATCTTAAGCTTTATCCGATTTCGGTAATGCAACTAAGTAAACTGTATTACTCAGTATTCTTTTTAAATATGCATATGGGCAATAATAAAAATATTAGCTGTCCCGGTTCTTGCCAAAAAAAAAAACTTGTAAATGTAATAAAAATGCCTACTCATTAAGATGGTGTGTAATTTTCTTATGACTTTCTGCAGCTGACTGGGCCGAACTTGAGCTTCTCACGGTAATAAACTTTTGAATATGTATACCTTATAGCGCTCCTTTGTCACATCTAGATATATTAAAATGTTGATAGACAGATCCCCATCTGCAAGAAAGCATATATATAATGAGAATTAAATTCTATATATGCCTAGATCATGGCTTGCGCCGTACTGCTTCTATGTAAAACATTCCATTTATAAAATTAAAAAAAATACCTTGGTGAGAACATAAACATTAACAAATAACCCTTCATTTACTATGTTATTTTCAAAACTATTCCTTCTAGACGAATGTTTTATTAGGACGTTTTTATCTATTCAAATGACCATTAAAGTACTGAAATTACTGTTTATGTAGTCACCTTGTGAAAAAAGGTGGGGAAATCAAGTATGTATTTAATGCAGTCTTGAGTAAGTTACTTTAAAAAGTGATTCGCTAATTTACAGTTACTTTCAGAAAAAAAGTAGCGAAGTTACCGTTACAGTTACCGCAACCAAAGAACAACTCGTTACAGTTACATGTTACTTTTAAAAAGTAACGAAGTTACTTTTCAGCTACTTTTCTATAACAAAACATTTAGAAAAAACTAGAAAACTCCGCTCACTAAGTTTTATTGTATAAAATTAAAAGGTGCGTTTTTAGTTCATATTTTAACTTAGCAGCAGTTGCTTTTCGAAAGTATGGTCTGAAAGTTGCCCTCGTTTGATGGCGAAGACGTCCCTGCCCTTCCTGAACAGGCGCTCAACTGGCGAGCTGGAAGGAATCGCACAGGGGCAAACGCGGACCCAATACAAATGTCCTATTCTTGGTAGCACTTGTGGATTGCTGGCTCGTTGACGGTTGCACTGGGTTCATGGAGTCGCTGGACATATTTCAGTTCGTACCCGGCGAGCCAGAAACAAACCCCGCGAAAACAGCACTAAATTTTGCCTCGACTGTTGACACCAAGCCGTAGTAGTGGCGCAAATCAATATACGAAACATGCGCACTGCCCTCCGCGTGTATTGCTGATTCACGGTTGATTCACCCGAATAGAAGCGTTTGCGCAAAACGAGAAAACTCGCAACATATATAGTGCTTCAAGATACTAAGATGTAAGTGTTCAGTCACAAAGTACAAGCGCGTGCGTAAAGATAACTAGATTATGTTTCATCAAGTCTACACGTGGCTATATTCGGGTCGTGACTCGCGAGAAAGAACGTATTCACAAGTTTGTATAAGGCCAACTTAACACAAGAAATGTCGGAACATACAATTTGGAAAGTGCAAGGAATAGCTAGATTGTTTCCGTTCAGTGATGTATTATTCATAAGAAAAGTGTAAAGTAACGTCTTAGAATGGATGCTTAGGCGAGTTGGATATTTACATTTTAGGAAATAGCGCAAAGATAAACTCACTCACCCTGAAAATACACGCACACCAGAAAAAAATAGGTCACTCACATTGAGCTGACTTAAAACTTAGTTGGTATATTCGGGTAAAAGCAAAAGACCTCGGGGGGGGGGGGGGGTCACGTGACCCCCCCCCCGAGGTCACATGACCCCCCCTCAGTACCCTTCCCTCCTCCTCCTCAAGAGCTGCGCTCTAATTCGGCGTTACAGGGAGTTGTAAACGGCTTTCATTTTTTAGTGCTTTTACCCTCGGAAATATGGATCACCAACTAGCCCAAGTGCATACCCTTTTCAAGGAGAAAGCTTCTCGTGCTTTTTTTATGTTTTGTCTTTTGCACTGTTTCACCCTTTCCAACTTCTTCGGCGTCTCCCGCCACCTGCACAGACATCAAACGCTTGTCCGTACCTTCTCGATGAGCGTTTCACAACTCGCGTAACAGACGATGTAGAATCGCGCGAGGGGGTCCAGTTCTCTTTGTTTTTTATGTGGCCTATTGTATTCTAGCACGCTCTTGAGGCACGGCTGAAAAGCGCCCGGCGCGCGGATCAGAGCATCGTCTTCGAGGGTACAAACGATACTTCTTTTGGTTTACTTGTCTGGGCATGGGTCGAGTCCACTCCTCACTTTGCAGGGGGGGGGAGGGGGGAGGTTATTTAAGGACTGCTGACAGAGAGAAAGGGAACGCGTAAATGTGGTGTGATCCTCTATTGTTTTGTGAGACCGATGGCCACCGCTTCTCTCGCTCTATATGCCCTCCCCTCCCCTGGTTTCCAAGAGTATTGGTAGGAAAGTGAGATCCGATGGACGATCGATAACCTTATAACCGCCACTTTTTCTCTGACTGGCCGAGTTTTCGGTCATGGAGTGTCTGCCGTCTCCATTGCCATCTCTTAATGAGATGTTCAAAATTGTTAGGGCATTAAGGAGAACGGAAACCTAGAGTTTCAGTGCTTAATTTGCGTGCCAAAAACACACACATTGTCATCAGCAAGGACAACAAACTCTAATTTACTGAAACACATCAAGGTAAGCTGGAACACCTGCATCCTGCATTGACTATACATTGTAACGTTAGAACCAATGGAACATTCGTAGATAGTTTCTTTAGCTCAGAATCTCGTAGTGGAGGTAGACGCTGCTACTGAGCATGCGCACCACAAGCTTTGTTTGCACAATTTCAGGGATCATTTCCGGAGGCCGTAAAGCAGCGCGGAATGGCGGGTGTCGTTGCAGCTTTTGGTGTCTTGTCAGCTTACAGGCGAACGGAGTTCACCTACACTCTTTCTCTTAAATACAATATTTATTTTTACAAGGACTACCATAATACGGGCGTATGAAAATTAAAAATTAGTGTTGAAGAACATTAGTGAAAAGTATCAAAATTGTTTCAATTCTTTTCTGGATAAGTGTAGTGTACGGAAGAAGCAACGTGAAATTATTTTGAAACGTAACGAGTAAAGTAATCCGTTACTTTTCAGCGAAAGTGATTTGTAACGGTAATCCATTACATTTGAAGCTCGGTAATTTATATTTGTAATCCATTACATTTTTCAAGCACCGAGCACAAATCTGTGCGCTCCCATGCAGTGCTCGGAGCTCTTGGCGTCGTTCGTGCTTGCGCCAAAGCCTTTAGAAACTACCTCGGACGCGCAAGTCGTATTTGGTTAGCCTAGGACGGGGGCCGCCCTCACCGAGCAGCTCAGCTATATTCCGCTTACTTATGAGGGCTATAAAAGCTCGCTTTTCTTCTAGGGAAAAAACTGCGGGTGACCACATGGGACCGCTCTCTGCGCCGCTGACGAGGTCGGCCGCCGCCATGTCCTCAGCTGTTCACTCGCTCCTGCACCGAGCGCCTTCTCATAATCCTCCACGTTCCAAAATGCGATGCGACCTCCGTCTACATGGGCTGAATGAATGCGCGTTCGCCTCCATCCACCTGTCTAGTGACTTGAATGCAATGCGTTTCCTTAGCTCATTTTGCCCTTTGCATGACCGCATGGAATGCCACAACTGAATTCGATGCAACTAAGTCTCCTTCGTTTAAACGCGGCTTCTGGCGGTCGAAGTTTCGTACAGACGTTCAAAGCAAGCAGTGCGTGAAAAAGGGATCGGCGGGTCACGGTTCCTGCCTACCGATTTTTACGCTTGTATGATGCAACATGCACCTGCTGACGTAAAAAAAAACGACATGGATCGAGCATTGTTGAGCAGCTTTCGGTTTTTTCCCCGTTAATGACCCTGGAAATGTAAAACCGGTGCTGTACTAATTCTACAAACTGGAAACGAGTCAGCTCAGCTTTCAGTGTATTGTACCAACAGCAAGGAGGACTGCTTTGACGTCACGTGCAAGCCATGTATACCAGACTAGACTACCCTATTGTAGGTATGCTACATATAGATTAATATTTTCCCACTAGAGTATTTGTCACACGTGCGAAGCAGATGCACCCTCTTTGTAATCGTAACACATTTTGTTGTGGGCGATGATGATGGCTTGCGGCTACTCGAACTGGATCGGAATTTAGTGATTGTTCTAACTTTTTTATCCTGGTCGTAAATGCAAGTATAAGAAAGCGCGACTCGCGAGCGTGGAGCGGGTGCGTCCGACGGACCGGTGGCCATTCATTGGCTACGTCCGACGTGTCTTCAGATTCCGGATTCCGGGTACGTCCGACGTATCTTTAGACTCTGGAATCGGGATACGCCCAACGTATCTTTAGACACAGCGTGTAATATTATCATATTTCTTCCTGATTTTTTTTTTGCTTCTTATCGGCTAATGCTTGCACTCTTCGGCTTTGGAGCGCTGATAGGCTGCTCACTACTCACTAAGACTTGCGATTTTTGTTAAGGTGCCAGTGACGACGAAGGTGTTTCCTTTTATGAACAGGAATAAATCACACTTTTTCAGAGATCAAAGATGCTACATCAAGTCATAAGTACCTCCATCTTGTTAAACTATTGTATGCTACAGTAAAAAATCATGTCAGTTATTTTCATCCATAAATTCATCATCATGGGTCAAGAAACCGCGGAGATTTGAGTAAAAACGCCTCAGCACCAAAGAAATATTGTTACTCGCCCCCAGAAGTATTCTGACACCAAAAACAAACCAAGTGGTAGAGGTCTTATTTTGAATTTCGTTTCTTAAGGTTTCGGTACCCAATTCACATTTGTACGCACTCCCACATTTGTGTTTATGAAAAATAAAATACTGCTTGAGATCCTTATAGAATCGTATGCTCTGCTGCTGCTGAGGTTCTTAAAAATGTCTCTCATAGGTTCCATCGCATAGGAAAATGTTTGAAATAAAAATGCTACATTGGTATGGTTTTGCTAACTTTCACAGAGATAATTCTTCTGAAGTTATTGAAATCATTCGTGAGATTATTGCCTCTTGCACTTCCACTTAGAGACTTAAAAAAACAGGAGTTGTGGTAACAGAACAAAAGTCACACCTCTTTTTTGCACATATAACCGGCACGATCTGCAGGAACAAAAGTGAACTAAAAGAAACAAGTACTTCAAATTTAGGTGCATTATAGAAGTCGAGCGACTTGTACCTAAATGTTTATTTCGCGAGTTAAGAAAAGCAAGAGCCGTTTTCACGCGTATTTTGGAGAATGTGAACCCTGACTATAATTGAGATAAGGGGACATGAAGTGGTGCGTGCTGTAGGTGACAGAGTTAGCCGCTACTGCAAGACATTAAACTGTATCATACACGAGTGAGGACCACATCACTTGCCGTTACGATGTTAATTCATTTCAAAACGGGCGAGAGATAAAATAGTGCTATGAATACTTTGTTTCTGAAGCGCGGGCTTTTGCTTAACGTACGTACTGCGGTGCGACCAAAGACTCGGACATCATACCCATTAAAGACTTGTGTTACAATTCTTATGTGCACTTCTTGTTTTTACTCTATATTTTATACCGAGCCGCCCAATTATACAGGTTCATCACTATATAATGAGTTAATAAACGGGGCAAGCCAAGATTATTGTAAGAGAAGCATGCTCATTTTAATTATATGTAATATACGGATCGTACAAGAGATCATACATACATATATTTAGCAAGGTGGCTATACAGATACTTAGCGCAATATTATCTTGGGTAGAGCAGAAAACTAGTGCAGCTTGAAAACTCAAATAGCCATTAGATAATTGAACTCATGTAAGAATAAGGAATTCGTTTACGTTAAAGTTGACTAGCGAACTTTTGTTCTCTGAATCTCGTAGTCCTGCAAGGGATAGAACCTCGCGGAAAGAAGAGGTCATAAACAAAAACCTACAAAAAATGTCATAGTATAAAACGTTACCAATAAAAAAGAAACTCATAGACATGTATGTCAATATCCACCCCCCCCCAAAAAAAAAAAAACAGAAAAAAAAACTTTCTTCTAAGACTTACAAAAACGGGTGCATTTAGCGTTTTAAACAGAACTTCTATATATTCATAAAGCACGCCACCGTATAATTTATTAAGAAAATAACACTGGTATTCACTAAAAATGCTAGGGCTGTGAAATCGTAAGGCACTACGATAAATACGGACGCTCACTTTGTGTGGCGACAAACCGCCATTTTTCTGGTTTGAATTATGAAAAGCGTGTTGTATATAAATAGAGCTCTAATAAATGAAAATGGGCGGCTTGGACCTTCTTGGAATTCCTTTGGTGGTTTCTGGTTGAGAGTCCTGCTGTACGGCTGGTTCCCCCTATTACCGGGAAAATGAGATTCGGCCGGCGGCAAGCTCTAAGGGGACGGGGTTCCAATTTTCCCGTCCGTTGGGTTGGGCCTTTCGGATTTACCTCGTCTACTCTCCACACACTGCTGTTCGCTTTGCCTTGCAAGAGACCGCCGAGGACGTATACGAGACATTGAAGCTAGTCCAACGCCACGGGACTCTCATGTGAACTTTCGAAGGGGCGCAACAATGCGCGGGGTGCGTAGTCACGTGATATCTTAACCCTCCTGGATTGTCTAAGGTTGGTTCGTAACGTCCTCTGCGCTGCACCGTGAAGTGAAACGGAGTTTAGACCATGATTTGTATGTTTATATATGCGCTCGAAGAATGCATTTCCTGACGTTCGGAACACGATTTCGCAGAGTGCGGAAGTTGCCCTGAAAGTGGCCTATATATATGTCAGTTTTAGTAATTTGTTGCCAGCTTCCGAGTTTGGATATGTTTCTAGATTCTTGATTGGAGTCAACTGTTAAAGGTACTTAGGTTTCGGAGCGGGTGTATTCACGTTTCAGTGTAAAAAAAGCTCGGTCTCACAAGGCGAGACTAGGTAAAAATGAATTGTTCATTATTCTCTAATGTCGATACAAAGATACGCCAAGCTTTGTTTAAACAAATTATGGGAATTCACCGAGCTCTCTTTGTGGGTCTTAATTACCACATCATTAAGTTCTTCGCGAGACAGAGGGCCGTAAATTGCTTGTTACACTACATTTCAGATGGGGTTAGACGACCAATGAGTGTAAAGAATTCAGGAATAATTACGCTGCAAATGATATACCATGTAAGTTAGCATATCCAATCGAAACGCAGTGTCCTTAAAGCTTTTTTGTTTAAGAAGACAACATTCTTTGAGTTGAAGCTTTTTGATCAAATTGGCGGCAATCGACCGTTTGATCCAGTTGATATTATTCGGTGTTATATAATGTTATCGCTCCAGCAATGACATATATTTGCATATTTCATCGATTTCAGCTTCTCGGCGTAAGCCACTTGTGTCATTCGTGTTGTGTTTAATATTAAGCGATCATATTCATTCGCGCCTCAATACCAGTGTGCCATCTCTATACCAAAGTGCTGCACATAAATCCGAGGAAATATACTTCATTGCCAAATATTGCAATACTCCGTTTTGCTTATCTGTGTCCGCGAGAATATGACTTCACTTCTTGTTTAATGTGTACAATTGCAAAAGAACGCTCGAGTTCGCAGCTTTCGTTTAGGTCAAGGTGTTTTGGCCCTCGAAAAACTCGTAAGTATGCTTCCTCTGTTCTTTCGGACGGTCTCCAAGCTTCCACACTACGTTCAACGGACGCTGAGTCCATCGTGCTCGCTGGAACAGTCACAGGCGTTTATTTTTTAACATGATCCATCTCCCGCCCATATCCGTGCGCAGAAAGCGGGATGACACTATGAGAGGAATCCAGATGATTGGTATGGCGAGTTCGTAGCTGCTACCGCACTCTCAGCTTAGAGATGAACACTGATGTGCTTGTTATTCACTTGTTCGTCGCTTCCAGCGCAAAGTTGAGCTGACGCTGTATGCACAAGCTCCTGTGTGTTTTTGCTCAAGACTGTTTGGCTCTCAGGTACGTTCCATTTGTTTTCCTAATTTTTCAAAGCTAACATACCAGACGTATTGCGTTGCAGGTGGTTTCACTTTGCATTCTTCCGATGCCAGCATTATAGGTGGCAGCTCGTCGTCTTAAATCAGACCGTGGTGGGAATCGTAAACCCGTTGAAAGACTAAACATTTAGAAAGAGCACTGAGTATTATACTTACTTTTCTGATTGTGGAATCATTTATAATTTTTCTACTTCCAATAGAAGTACGCCTGGCGCAAGCGTTATTAACTCTATCTGAGGAGAAACACGCTACCACACAACAGTTGTTCTAGTCTATTTCGTGGCACTTTGATTTTTCGTGGTTTGTTATGTGCAGTAAACAGTGTAAATATTTTGTTCATATAAACGTTCGCGCATTAAGAAGAAATTCAGCGTGCCACAATACTGAGGACTTTCATTTATGCCGCTCGATAGGCTCCTGCAAGCGGTGGAGTTGTATTCAATTGTCGCCATACTTGAAAGTGGAGCTCCAGGCGCATTCTCGTAACCAGATCACACCAATTATCAAAGAAGATCTACAACCTTCGTGGTGTCAAGTTTTTTTTTTTGCGATGAGGAAGCTTATATTATGCACGATCTCTACAGGAACGGATCTAACGACGGAACCAAGTTAATTCTAACTGTATCCGAGAAGATATGAACCACTCGCTGCCTCCCCCGCAGCGTTTCCATACCTTACCGTGAACAGTGCTCAGAAAATGAAAGGTGGGAAGCCATGGCTGCAAGGAATAACATAAAAAATTACCGCGTCGCAAACGCAGTTTGCAGTATTCTTTTGTAGAGCGCGTTAGTGGTAAAGTTAAATATTAAAAGAATAAAACATGAAGGACGTCCTTCATGCTTTGTTCTTTCCAATATTTAACCTAATCTGTCTACAGCTTCGCAATGGAAACTACCCCGCTTTATTCAGCTGCTTCAAAGCGCTCACTTTTCTTTATCAATATCTGAGCTTTTACTATCAGGCTTTCGGGAAGAATAAGAATAGGAAGGAAACTTTGCAAAGAGCCACATAAAGTTAGTCAAAGTTCCGCTGAAGACTTTCTGGAAGTACGTGTAGAAAAATCGGGAACACAAATTGGTGACTGACGAGGTGAACAAACGCACACAAAACGAAATAAACTGTGCTTCTGGAATTTCACTTCATCTCTGTGACCTTTAACCTTTACACCCTAAGTAGGCTTGTGCATAAACATCCGCACAGAGTGCAGGTACAGCCTGTATATTTGTTCTAAAAAGGCTGCTAAGCGAAGGTTTAATAAGAAAACTACCAGTCGAAATAAAGGGAGTTTTAGCTAAATTGTTCCAAGAATTATGCAACATGGTGCATGCTACTCATGTCAAATGACGCCGATAGCGAAATATAAATTTATTGTCCTATTCAGCAACTTAAATATATATCTTGCAACGTGCACAGCTGGTTAATTAGCCCATATTTTGTAGTTAAATTAATAAATATTATTTTTTTTTGAAAACCCTCTATTACAAAAGGCTCAAGAGCATTATAAAATGCATATCAGCATTTCGTTTCCATCAGGATAGCTTTGGAGTGTTCAATTTATGGTGTGTTAATCAAAGCGGGGGTAGCTTGAAAAGTATACCACTTAAATAATGCACTAACACCCTTGGTAAAAAAATAACAGTAGAAAATAAGTATACTGCACATGTACTCAAGTATACTAAAAGTGTACTCTCCCCACTGAAAGTGTACCTATGTGTACATGCGGTAGAAGGGGTGCCGCAATGAAATTATACCTGCAAACACAAATCTAGCACATGCACTTCAAGTATAGACAGACTAAAGTGTAACCGTACTAAAATCATACTATAACGCATACTTAAAATATATATATCGGTAAGTGGTCTCAAGCACTCTTCTTTAAGTAGTATATAAGGGTACTCGCTAGTATATATATAGAGTGTAGGAGTATGTACTGTCAAATTACTGCAAGCTGCTTTTCATGTGTTGAGTGAAATACCGTGTGGAAAGTTTATGAAAAACAAGTTTTGAAATGCAGGAGCTATTTATTCTATTGCGAAGACATTTCATTGCCTCAGCATCTGGCTGCAACTGCCGGCAACTGCCGTAAAAGAAATATCCATGACACTTAAATTGTGACAAGAACTGGGGGCATCGTCGTTGTCGAACTGATTGTAGAGCGAAGTTGTTTTATGCGCACTGGTTCAGCATTTTTTTTAAATTTATTTATGTTTTATTTATTTATTAAGATTCAATAGATGCCATAAGCTTATAAAAAGGAATATTCAATTTCTGGTTTGACTTTGATGGGGTCCTAAGGAGTTATCAAATATTAAGTAGAGACACAACGTGTAATGAGTTTTCACCGCGGTTTCACAACAGGAAGTCACTTGAGACTACACTTAAAAATTTGAAAATGCTACATAGCTTGCAATTTTAATGCTTTATGTGTAAACACATTGTTTCCAAAGGCCTAAAGAGGTTTTTGGTAACTCGCATTGTACCTTTAACTGGGATAGCGTGAAAGCAAAAAACGCTAATGACAAGTTTTTTTTTGTGGTCGTTAGTGCTAAATTGAAGATACACCCCGAGTGTCCCTGCTGCATTTCGACC
Organism: Ixodes persulcatus; assembly: GCA_013358835.2. Classification (NCBI taxonomy): domain Eukaryota; kingdom Metazoa; phylum Arthropoda; class Arachnida; order Ixodida; family Ixodidae; genus Ixodes; species Ixodes persulcatus. The sequence continues at coordinate 656,924 of JABSTQ010009675.1, read as the reverse complement.
TGTTGGAAACAAAACCCTTCATACAAGCGAGTTAAAAGGTTATATGGAGGCGCCATTCGGTGTTGGGCAACACACGTGTCTCTTCGTTTAGCTTCCGATCGGCTCGTCGTAGTGGATCGTTGCCGGCCGACTTTTCCTCGACGGCAGCTGTTCACTTTTCTTTTTAATTTCTTGTCGAGTTTCTGATCGGCAATTCGGGTAGCTATTGCCTGCGTCAAGGCGCGGTTGTCCACTAGTCCACAAGCGTCCAACCAGCTTAAAAACCCAGCTTTGCCAAAAGTGGCCATGGCCAACGGCACGGGCTCACGGGATCGGTGATAGAGAGCCTGTATTACGGAGAGTTTCCATCTGCTTGATAGGAGTCACGTGATTTATGGGCCACATTTGCAATACGAGCTGCGAGAAGGTGACGAAACTGTTGATTATCTGCAAAACGTCTCCGCCTTTCTTCCTCGTCCCGCGGAAACGCAGCACAAGCGCACTTGCGATCCGCGAACAATCGCTATGGTTTGATAAAGACCATCTCTTCAGTCTCGACTCACTACTTGGTGACGCATATCAAGCGGTGTCAGATTGACGGCCGAAACGTCAACGCTCTCTCACCCTCTTTCGAGTTGAGAAGGGGAGGGGGCGCAGCCTTGACGCCACCTCTCATCTGTCTCAACTTTCCTGCTTTCTCCGCGCTAACGGGTTTGACCGTTTGAAACGCTGGGAGGGTACATACGCTAGACGCAGCGGAAAACGCGCGCCATCTTGCCAACGGTGACGTTGCCTGCAGGGCTGCGTTGGATATGTGGTGAGTCTTCGTTCACGCTGATGTGCTTGGATTACTGATCTTGATCGCATTCTTGTGATTACAGGTCAACCGAGAATCATGTCTATTGGAAGAAATCAGCAAGGGTCGCAAAACACTTCTCCGTAACCGCACCGATACGATGGTAAGCGGACGAGGTTTCGCTCGAACGAACGGGGACTAGCTTCTGGGCTACTGGACTTGCTGTTACGCGGCCTTATCTATTTACGATGCTCGTACAGGTTCGCTGGTTCGCTGTAACAGTTGGGGTCTAAGCGGATAATCAGCACGCAGGCTCCTGATTACAGGGGCCAAAATAGACCGCGTAGAGCGGATGAAGTAGCGCTCAACATGGACTAAGGAAGCAGGTGGGACGAGGACGCAGAAGTGGCAATCCCACTGAAGCGGAGAGCAGTGTGTTTGGAGCGTGTCAGAGCTGTGTTTGTCTTTTATGTTCTCATCATGTGTCTTTTTTTTGTTTTCTACTGTTAATCAGTCCACCGTTAAAACGCACAGTGTAGCTTAGTGCGGAACCACCTTTCTTACTCATTCTACAAGAACAAAGCATGCCAAATTTAGTAATAAAAAAGTGCACCGACCACACGTCTGGGCAAATTAAGCTTACCTGCAAGTGGAATCACAGAAAAATCTAAAGAATGTTCTCTACTCAAGGTAACATTTCTATAGTATGTTTATTCTAATGAATTGTCACAAGTTTGGAATTCCTGTTTTCTTTCACTCGCTCGGTTCTGATTTCGGAAGCGAGTTCCAACTAGAACGGGACTTTTGGCTTTATCGATAATACCTCCCGTCCCGGCAGGTAGAAACCTCTAAAACGAAACGTCTGGACACCCTAAATGTGACAAATATAAGAGGTGTTAGTACACAAAGAGATCAATGAAAGTACACTTCAGATATTCAACTCTAACGGTTTCGGCCGTGGGTGTCTAACACGCGATACTTCAAAGTGCCCTGCGGAAAGCTGCATCGAGAAACTAATTGCATTGCAGTTGAATGCGTATATTTTGTAGAACGGTCGCACCTTCGAAATATATAGTCATGCATCCCTTGAGACATCCTACATTTTCTTCGCAATAAACCTAATGTGCTAAGGATTGCTTAACACATAGAAGTGCAGGAAAACGCCGAGGAAAACAATATTCGTTGCTTGTTTAGTAATAAATTAAGAACAGTGTGGCAAAGCCAACATTTACGGCTTGAGTGATAGCGAGACAAATTGTTTGTTGCTCATTTGAAGGATTCGCATAAATTGATGCGCAACGGATCGCGCTCAGTTTTTGTACAGAAGTGTTCAACGAATATGTCTAAATATAAAAACACTTCATGGAAGCTGCCCATTCAGGAATAAAACGCTAAGATCCTGAATTTGCCATCATGTTGGAACAAAAGGCGTTCGATTGGCGCTTTCTCGAGCAGATGGTGGCAACTTTTTGCATGATGGTCAAAATAGCCTGAAAAAAAAAAGAAGTTTCTAGCTAGTTTTGTGCATGCGTTTATTATTTTATATGTGAACGATTAACACTGAGCATTACCATTTACAGATGATAAATCATGTTTTTGAAGTTTTGTATGCAGGTGCAGTTTTGTATGCACAAAGCCGGTGCTGTTTGCGAACCAAGATGATGTCAGGAAAGACCAATTTGTAAACTTTTTTAATCGAAGTACTTCTGTTTGTGTTTACATATATTTCGTGGTTTACCTTCACGTGTTTTATCAGGACTTGATAAATTACCCTCGGGGGCTTTTTCCGTCGTTGTGTTGTAGGTGTGTAACGTCAGTTAAGATGTTCGAGAACTCTCGGGAGCGTGTTCGGCGGTCGGTAATTCTGATAAACGACTCCGCATCTTCGGCCGACACGCTCGAACGCTCAGAGACTCTGGAAATGGGGTATAATAAAGGAACGAGAATGCTGCACTAAGCTAAATGCGAGATGAGTTTTGGAAAAACTGCACTCCAGCGGAAAATGCAATACACACCTTTCCGTATCGCACACGCTGTACTCGTTTGCGATTTTTGTTTTTCGGAGATTAGAGGAATGGCAATTTGCGTGTCCAACAGTTGAATTACACTTTAATCTGCGGCGAACTAAATGTTTTCCCTATTTAATCTTCTGTAATTAATCGCTCAAGGTTAGTTTATGTTTGATCGCAGAGAAGACGTAATATCGTGCTAGTTTTTGTGGTACCAGCAGCAATATTGAACGTATGTGCGGACTTGAGCTAGTAAAGCGAACGCTTCTTAACTTACGGTATTTTTCTCGAAATTTCTTCAATCGTTTCTGCGAGAGGTATGCATCGCACAAAAAAAAAAAAAAAGATTAATGTCGTATTGGTGTTTGCCCAATTGCCTCTTTGGGAAAAAAAAAACAAAAAAACTATCTAAATGTGCTGCGCTGCGAAGTCCTTCAGAACATACGCGTACCAGAAAATTAAAGGAAAACAATGAGTTACATGGAGATGAGGAGAAACACAACGCACGTGAATGAGTGAAAAAATAACGTTCTGCAAAAGGCCTATGTGGAAGAAAGAATGATGTTCCTTATGTATATTATCAAGTATTTAACGATCGCTTTTTCTAATCTTCAGCATATAGTTTAATTAGAAAATATTCAGTTTTTTTTAAACACAAAATTATTTCATTGAAAATGATACTGATAATTCAAGGAGATAATTTTATGACATTGCGAACAAACGCCCTTTCGACGAGTTTCTTTGTTTCTTTTTTCTAAGTGCTCATCTTTTTGTTAGCGGTCTGCCCCCCCCCCCCCCCCTTTCCCTCCTCGTGGCTAAGGCGTGCGACTAACGTACGATGCTACGTATTCTTCGTATGACGGAAGTTATACCATGAATCAAAGATCTATATTGCACTGTATTCAAAAAGCACATCATTTATTTTTGACGGTGAGCGCCACACCTCCATCGTTTTCATGAGGACGGTGAGGCTTCAGCTGCGCGTTTTCACCACGGGTGGCAGGGCTTCTGGTGCAAAAATGTGTCACGATAAAAAAAATAAAAAAATCCAAGAAACGCGGCCAAATTGAGTGTTGTTTTTCTTTCACCATAACATGCACTGGGTACCTTCTTTTTTTTAAAATAAGATAACTTAGTTGTTTTTAGATTGTGCCCATGGGTCTCCAATTAAAACCATACCCTTAAAATCACTTTTTGTAACATAATTACTGAAAAGATTTATTCAACTAATCATCCCAAACGTTCTTAAATTTTTAATATAGGTCTTCGGCAATTACCAGTACGAAAATAACATTTTTGTTTCATTCTTTACGATAATAACCTTTTGCACAACGATTTGTCCCCTGTTTCGAGAAACACCCTGCACATTGAATCAGCGCCGAGACCAACGGAAACCTGCATCGCCTCGGAAAAAAAAAATAAGAACATGTTTCTTAGTACCATAGCTATTTTCACATTTTGCATGATTAACATTCTAACCCTCTACATGGAAGAACAGTACAGTGGTGCTGGAAGTACCAGCAGTACATAAGCTACGATCATGACAGACCCGACCAAGCCTGCGAAAATGTTTTATACAAAAACGTTATTATCAAACGAACAGCAATCCTGGCTGACCTCATCCATGTTTGGGGTTACCAATTAGATGATCGAAATCGACTATCTTTTATCTCGACTATTCAGGGATACGTTCTTGTCTGCCCAATCCTTACTTAAGAAAATTTTATGAATCTATATAAGAGCTGATATGAAATATCCAAAAACTGATGATGATGATCAGGAATTTAGTGGCGCATTGACAACGGAGGCCATATTGCGGCAATTCGATGTTGTTTAGCTTGCACTAAATAAAAGGTTTGAGATAACAGTATCAAAAATTACAACTGGTGTAGGTAGCCAGTTTTCTTTAGGTAGTCGAGAACACAGTGAGAAGGTACTAAAGGGCAGTCACTAAGTAAAAACATTGGATGAAAGGGAAGATAACCTCTAAAAAGTTCAGGGAAGCTAGACCGGCGCAATTCGTGGTGAAATGTGCAATGCCATAATATGTGTAACACTGTAAATCCTTTGCCAGAATGGACACAGAGCTTCACATTTCGTCACGAAGAAGGTGCAAGTGCGTCAAGCGTGTGTGGCCAATCCTCAGGCGGCAGAGCAGAACCTCTACACGCCGTTCCCTGTGAAACGAGCTCTCCCACAGTGCCAAAATGGGCTTAATGAGAAGAAGCTTATTGTTATATTCGTCTGTCCCACTGCAACTGCCATGACATCAATCCAAAAACTGGTATGCGACATATGAAACTGTATGAAATATCCAAAAACTGATATACGACATATTTGTCACGGGTGTAGAGCTGGGAAGAAAAGAGGAAAAAGAGGCGGAAAGAAAAAAGAAGAGGATCGCGAGGAACGACGGGCAGGTGCAGCAGCTTCTGACCCGACGCTTCTTGAAACCGGCAACGCTCCGGCTCCTGAAGCCTCACCGAAACCGGCCCCGCTCCGGTTCCTAAGAACCCGGCAACGCTCCGGTTCCTGAAGCCTCATCGAAACCGGCCCCGCTCCGGTTCCTGATAGCCCGGCAACGCTCCGGTTCCTGAAGCCAAAACGAACCCGGCAACTCTCCGGTTCCTGAGGCCTCACCGAAACCGGCCCCAGCTCCGGTTCCTGAGAAACCGGCAACGCTTCGGTTTCTGAAGCCGCGACGAACCCGGCAACGCTCCGGTTCCAGAAGCCACGACGAACCCGGCAACGCTCCGGTTCCAGAAGCCACGACGAATCCGGCAACGCTCCGGTTTCAGAAGCCACGACGAACCCGGCAACGCTTCGGTTTCAGAAGCCACGACGAACCCGGCAACGCTCCGGTTCCAGAAGCCACGACGAACCCGGCAACGCTCCGGTTCCAGAAGCCACGACGAACCCGTCAACGCTTCGGTCCCTGGAGCCACGACGAACCCGGCAACGCTCCGGTTCCAGAAGCCACGACTAACCCGGCAACGCTCCGGATCCAGAAGGCACGACGAACCAGGCAACGCCTCCGTCCCTGAAGCCACGACGAACCCGGCAACGCTCCGGTTTCAGAAGCCACGACGAACCCGGCACCGCTAAGGCTCCAGAAGCCTCGACAAACCCGGCAACGCTTCGGTTTCTGAAGCCACGACGAACCCGGCAACGCTTCGGTTCCAGAAGCCACGACTAACCCGGCAACGCTCCGGATCCAGAAGGCACGACGAACCAGGCAACGCCTCCGTCCCTGAAGCCACGACGAACCCGGCAACGCTCCGGTTTCAGAAGCCACGACGAACCCGGCAACGCTCCGGTTCCAGAAGCCACGACGAACCCGGCAACGCTTCGGTTCCTGAAGCCACGACGAACCCGGCAACGCTCCGGTTCCAGAAGCCCCGACGAACCCGGCAACGCTCCGGCTCCTGAAGTCCCGCCACGTTAGGCGTGAGTCGGAGACTTGAGCACGGAAAGTCTAGTCTGCTTTGAACTCTTTTTTTTTTCTCTCATTGTTTGCTAACTACCTCCTGATTTTCTTTCATCATTTTAATACCTATGCACATGCCTTTGTCTCACCTGGTCGTGTCTCAATCATGTCGCGTGACGGACCGGGCGAACGTGACTATAGTATACTGACATGAAATACCCCAAAACTGATATGCGACATTTAAGAACTGATATGCAACATATGCCAACTAATATGCAACATACAAGCTCATATGTGATTTAAATGATGACTTATATGACATTCATATCAGAATTTGGAATGTCATACGCGTCCTAAATGAAGGCTGACTACTTATCTGTCCTTTGCACTATATTTGTGTTAATATACTTACCTGCTAGCTCATCACTCCATTTCAATACAAAAGTACAGTCATCTCGTTTGATATAAAAATCACATCATATACATTCTGATATGAAAATGGGTCCAATAAACATAATAAAAATAAATTCATATAGAGTTTGTTTCAGTACACGACGTGCCGCGAGGGCAAGCAAACACGTCGCTTGGAACCGCAGTGAAGCGGCTTGATATCTTGCAAATAATTACGGCATGAGCGTTTACTTTTTACTAAAAGATTCATTCCCTGAGCCGTTTAAAACACACAGAAGTCTGACGTTACTGAACAAAATCTGCATGTTGGGAATATTATTTATTGCTTAGGTGGCCACCGAGAAACTACCAGTATAAAAAGGAGAAACACAGAGCTCAGATGTAGCTATCGGGTGTGCTGTTGTATTCATGTTTGTCGTGCCGTGTATGTGTATTCGATCAAAGTATATGTTCAGCTGATGCTAGTGGTATGCGTAAGGTGTATAACACATGTATGTATAACAAAGGTGCCCGAAGGGCGCGAACGGTAACGATAACATGAACAAATAAAAAATATTTTGTAGCACATAGATTGGGCGGTACCTAGCGCCACCTAGCATAGTTGAAACTTATTATATGCGACATATGAAACATCTCAAATATCCAAACAACTGATATGAACATACCAAACTGATATTAACTACAAAACAAGATCTGATATGAAATTGTGTCCGATAAACTGATCAGGAATAAATTCATATTATATTTTTCAGAAGGGTCAACGCACTCTCCTCACACGATTTTGATGTTACAGTTGAATTGATTCGACTTGAACCTAATTTTCAGCAACATTACGCAGAGGACACCAAAGAAAATGCTACTATAAGCTGATTATTCTTCCCTTTCAGATCATATAATTTTCGATAGCTTCAATTCAAACTTTAAGGTGAAAAAAGGCACAATGTCGTCTTGTAAAGTTGAATATATCTGTTATTGCAGCTTCATTTGGTCTAGGCGCGTCCGCTAAGTGAACATGAAGAAGAATGCACCATACTCGAGAAGCAAGAGAACACCACAGAATAACACAATCATTTATTAAAACGAGAGATACAAAAGAATAAAGAACGAAACTGTGCGATCCCTCCTGGGCGTTCCCATGGGTTCACAGTCTCCCCCTCCCCCGCGGAATCCCCATCTCCGCCGTCTGACATCGCGTGATTTATTTCCTAAGAGAGGACTGAAGCATCGCTGAGTCTCTTCCAAAAGGAAATGTCACGTCGCGGTTAGATGCCTCCAAGCAAAGCGAAGACAAGCGGCCGCGGCTGTATCCCTCTTGTCCGGACCACCGAAACTGAAGGTCTTACGTGGTACTGCGCACCCAGAGAGACGTCCGCATTGGGCCGGCTCCAGTGCAGCTGCCCGCCGCTGTCCACGTCTGCCGCTGACCATTCCTACCGTAGGTCACCCACTGCGACAGCTGAACCCAGCTGAACCATACCGCGTCCCGAGCCCCCGAAGGAACATGCCGCGAGCAAATAATTACTCCTTTAGGGGTCACAAGAAATAAAAAATGACGGTCGAGTAGAAGAGACACACCACAGAGCGCTACGTGCCACTGGTTTAATTTTGGGAAAATACACCCACCGCGAAACCGAGGAGACGCACATCTTATTCTCTTCCCAACTAGAGTCATCATATTTCCCATTTTCACACTGAGGCATCAAGGTAAATACGACAGTTCCAATTCATACAGGGTTACTGATGGAGCACTAACAAAGGTACCTCCGCATCAATCATAAATTAAAAAAAAACGCTTCCGCTATCTCGCTTGTCCTCTTTTGCTGTTATAATGGCAAGTTAACGGTGTTGCGGAAATAAGGTATACATTCTCACCTATTAATGCACTGCTAGATAACCAGAGGGGGCTGACTTCAACGACAGGGCATGATCCCTCAGTCTTTCTTTAACGCATCTCTCCGACGAGCCAACCCAACAAACTAGCCCAAATTCAAACCATTCTAAAATGATCACTTGCAAGAGAGAACATCTGCGACGTGAGTCAATTTGGGGGCCATTTATCCGGAAAGTGGAACATTTCGCAAAGCAGACGCACTCTCATCAGCCAGTGGTCAGGCTCCCTATGTCTCAGTATGTGTGGTGGTCGCAGAGCCCACTAGTGCCGCTCAGGGATTTATCCAGGATTTTAGATTGGGGGAAAGGCGAGGGGGGGGGGGTGTCGGAATCTGCATGCTCAAAGGAGTTCACTCAAAAGGATCATTTAGAAAAAAATAATTACAAACAGAGCAGTGTGGCGAGGTTGTGTACCTGAAAAAACGCACTCATCAAAAAATGGATTCCTCCAAGAAAACCAGTCCTAAGGATAATAACGTAGCGGCATGCTGAGGTGCGTGCCGAAAATCACTGAAGACGAAAACCAAGGGCGTGCAGACAGTACGTGACACACCACTTATATGATCTAATTTTGTTTTGGAGGACCTCTTGTAAATTAAAAACTTAACATTACGATTCTGGAGGATGCTGCGCGTCTCCTCGAACGACAGTCAGGCGGTGTCCGAGGCCGGAGTAGGCGCACCAGATGTCGCGACTGTGAAACACCTGCCTTGTCTACTAGACTGACGAAGCAGAAAAGCTAAGCCAATTAGAAATGGGTGGGGCCAGAGACTAGTTGTCGGGGCTTAAAGTGGTTCATGACATTTACCTGAAGTGTGTCTTGCAGGGTAAATATAAGGTAAAAAAACTCTATGTTTCATTGAAATGTTTTCTGGTATTCCTCTTTCATCTACGTGCTCAAAATATATTGTTTTATTTTATTTCAGTGTCTCTTTAAAGGAGCTGTGCAACAGTTATAGTGATTTGCTTAAATAATTTGGGAGTTGGTGTCTCGACCTTTCTGAGTAAAGGACAAAAAACCGCTTTTGCCTGCATGTCCTAGTTTTTATTTTAAAAATGGACAAAGATTGAGGTTTTCGGCGCCTCTCAACCCCTTCACTAACTTCCGAGTCACGTGCGCTGTGACGTCAATGGGGAAGGCGCGGGGTTCCGGTGAAGCTCTCTCTTTAGAGCCATCAGTAAGCAGCGAGAACTCATCCGGGTCCGGCCGTACGGCCATACCCGTCCGGCCCTGTCCCCCCTCCCCCATGCGGCTTCTGGCGGCTGTTCCGCTCGTCGTTCCGCTGCTGACGGTTTTGTGGACCTAGGATAGATGGCGCCACTGAAACTTCGTATAATTAACGTTTTGTCGATGATACCAGGTTTTTGACGCATTTATATTTATGTTGGAACGACAAGATTTATAGAAAAGTTACCTTAATCGTGCAGGTATTCGCACAACTTGCTATCTTTTTACAAGATTTCCCATTGACGTCATGCCTTCTGTTTCTCATGAAATATTCTAATTTTCGCTTCGCGATTACGCGGCGGAATCGCAACATTTCGAAAGGAGGAGGTGCGTTTTCTGTCCTTTGTGACAAGGTTAACAATGTCAAAAGTAGAAAACGCCAATTCTTCCAACGTTAAAATCGTTGCACAGGTCCTTTAAAGGGGTTATGACACGCCAAAAATAAAATATGAGATAACTATACTGCCAGGACCCATTGTATGTTCCTATAATCCCGCTAAATTTGTTTTAAAAATGGCGCGAAAGTTTCGTGAATAAATCGATTTATATGGGGGTCGCTCGGATGGGCGGATACGGGCGGAGCTGGAGGCTGGTGACGTAGCCAGCCTCCAGCGCGGTGTCTCCTTGCACGCACTCACAGACTTGGCTCTTTTAGCGTCTCGAGCTTCAGCTTCCTCGTTTACCTTCCACGTTTCGAGCATGCGGTCCGTGACGATTAGGAAAATATTTTATTGCGAAATTAAAGTGACATCATTGCCTATAGTAAACTTCTTGGAAATACTGTTGCTAGGTTTTAAATTAAGACACTTGTATGCTTAATTATAAAAAAAAAACATTTGAGATCATGTTTTAATACAAACAATTTGTTAATGCTAATTAAATGCTTAGTGATTCATAGGGTTGCGATGTGTGGGACATGACTGAGTGACTGAACCGAAACTGATGCCAATACTGCAAACAGCACACCACACACGGCTCATGTGGTTGTTTAGGTGCTGGATAAAGTGGCCACCCCATCAACAGGCACAATAAAGTTCATATAGCCTTGTGAGATGAAATAAGGAAAATTACGAAGGGACACATCATTAAAAACATCCTTTGGCATAGGGGGTGAGTGTGGTGGTGCAAGAAAACCAAGAGAGCCACACATCTGAGATCCAGGGTCCCAGTGCAAGCCAATGATAGAGGCTTAATCAGAACAACAGAGACTTCATTTCCTTTTCCACTGCTATGATGACAATAATAGCGCCATTTCCTACGTGTTTTCTCCTCAGTGTCCCTTTATTTTCGTGCTCTTTTTTTATCATAAATGTATAACAACTAGCCAAACTGTCCATTATGTTGAGAGTTTAGTGATTGAGGCAAGATACTTTGCTTGTTTTATCATTTTAACATTCCGTTGGCCCTGAGCCATGCGGGATCTTAATTCTCTGACCAGAGCTCCACCCTGCACCCCCTGCAGTGGAAGCCCAGTCTCAACCACTGAAGCTCCAGGCCTTCTCTTCCAGTATAAGCATGTAATGCTTTAAGTTTGCATCTAAACTCGGTCACAGAATGCGTCGCGGAAGCGGCGGCGCAGCGAAAATTGCTGGCGAGATCGCTCTATTCAACGTTCTGAGAATTGTCAGTGCGTTTGGATATGTAGAATTCAACCGGACAAAACAAATGTCTTTTTCATGGGGAATGGCAGTCTTTAGCAATTTCACGAACGCACAAATATATCTTTCGTTGAAAAGGCCCATTCTTTTGAAAGAAATTTTCATTCTGCATTTCGTGTGGCTGTGTTCAATAGAAGAAGGGAAACGGCGCACTCACTTACAAAACAAAACCGGCCTAAAGCCTAAAAAGCAAAATTGTGAATTCCAAACATCCGGAAGTGCACGAGCAACAACGCAGTTCCAGAAGTTTTCTTTGAAGCTTTTGTAAACCTTTAAAAACAGGATAGAACGGTTAGCAGGCAGGATATTGAGTCGCGGTAGAAATAGCCGTTTGGCGGGCGCCGGGATTTTAAACGGCTTTCAAGTCAGCATTTTTTTCTGGCGGTCTTAGATGTTGTCGAATTTACATTTATAAATCACAAATAAGTTAATTTCAGTGGTAAGTTTTTGCTATTACGTCTACGGCATCGCTCGCCTTGTCAAAGTGTTCGACATTGATTGCAGCAGCAATGAGAGTGATCGCTATCAAGATATGTTGGTAGCTGTTCATTTTGACTGCGACCCGCTGGCGACCAGCTCCAGCGACGACGACTTACTGACGAACTCGCCGAGGTCACCGTCGTCCGGGAATATCTCACAGGCGCATGCAGGGTTGAAGGTCAACGGGCCGGGGGCGAGAGCGAGAATGGCGTTCGGGTTACCGAGTTGCGTGAGCGGTTTTGATCGTACCGCGGCGAGGAAAGCTTGGGCGATCATGGGGGCGCCTAGAATGAGAAAGCGTTCATGGTCACGTGGTTTATGAACACCATTGTGTGACTAACCTGTCTGTCTATGCTAGATCGCAAACTCAACGATAAAGTTAACTCGATCGGTCGCTGATTGGCTACCCTTTTGGTCACGTGATGTGACGTTGCGATTGAGTTTTTCCCTACGGATTCCGATGAAGTTCGAGCTATGTTGGTGAAATAATAAAGTTAGCGGTGACGTCAAAATGTCGTCACGATTCAGTTTGGCGATTGAGATAACTTTGTAGTTGTCAGGCATCCGGAGTTGCCAAACTCAATGAAGATGTTGACGTTCACGCTCGCGCTCGGGGCGAGCCAAAGCGATCTTTCACGGACCATCGCTACGTTTTTTATGTGTTCGGTTCAGGGATCGTCAGGGACGTAATCGGGGAATACTACCCGACACTCGCTGGCTCTGACAGTTGCCGCGGAAGCTTTGGCGGCGTCGCGAGGGGCCCCATTTGCTGACAGCCGAGCAGCAAGTGGTCTCAGCTTCTGAGATGCTGGAGGCATATTTTGGTGCGGCGGAAACATCACCGTGCATCGTTGCGCTGTGAGTCGCGTTCTGTTGGATGTTAAAAAGGCGAAAATCGATCCCCCGGGCTTCAAGGTGGGTGGACTTCTCGCGAAAGGAAGACGGAGAGACGACAACCAAGAAGTTCAGCGATGCGAATTCAGCAGTGCGCTCGGTAAATACTCTTACGTATCATTACGCTATGTTCTAATAAAGTCTGAATTGAACATTTTCTCAACGTGCTTGCGCGACAGCTCCCGGTAGAAAACGGGCGCCTCATTCAACGCGATGAGAGTCGCGCGAGATCGTTTTAAGCGCGCATTCAAGCTTAATCTAGTGATTGGATGTGTATAATGCATTCAAAGGTCTAGGGCCCCAACATCGGAAATTGTTCAGCTTAAGCACGCTGTGTCCGTTTTCACTTTCCAATTGCCAAACTCTGTTTGTATGGACAGATCATGATACATAATTTTGATTGCCTGATATTCACACTGCACCTCTTTGCTTTGCGAGACATGATTTTTGGTATTGTTTAAGCCAAGTGTAAATACCTCCACATTATTTTTTGCGATTAATATTATTATCTTTATATTGCAGACTTTTGGGGATGTTATAAAAACCTACATGCTACTAGTTCCAAGCACAGACTGCATTAGCATAGAAAGAATCTATCTAGTCTTGATGTGCTTTTGGACAACTGAAATGGTTATAAAACATTAATGTCACAGGCCGTTGTGTGCAGGTTATAGTGACTAACCCCTGAAACCATGGTTGCATACCAATTCCTCGCTATCCCGATGGATGCTGTGCTCTCCCAAGGTCAAGCTTAACAAAAAGCATTGTTTAAGATTTTGTTTTGGAGCAGTGAATAGGATGCTCAAAAGCAGGTCCAGTGGTTGCAAAGATTCTGGGCACAGCAACATCATTTGCCTTTCTGCAAGAGGCGGACTCGTATAACAGTATCTTCCCGAGCCCCTTGCTCCTCAAGAGTTCGACCCCGTGGATGGTGTGATCATTCACAGCAGGGGACAAGCTGTGCAGCGTTGAAAATAATAAAGGTGGCCGCCTCTGCACCCCATGTATGTGCTGCCTCCCAGGGTCGCCCTCATCAAACTTGCAGCCTGACAGCCGTCGAGCCTGTTACGAGCTTCGTCTTTCGAATCGTCACATCTGAAATATACTTGTGTGCATCTGCTTGCAATTTTCTGTCATACTTTGTAACTTGCCCAATCTAGTAGACACGGCAAGTCCCTTTTGAATGCAGAGCGATCTACCTAGCAGACAGTACAAGCGAAATTCAATTTTGTTGGGTTCTTTTATCGACTACCTATTATAGATAGAGGAGCAGTTTGATACGAGGACACTTTTCTTGATCTGAAGCAATTGCATATGCATTCAAAAGACTTACACCAAGCCCATGGCAGGCAAGTCTGGTATTTCAGAAAATTTTGTTTCATGTTAGAAACAGATAGACAACAAGTATATTTATTTTTATTGCACTGGTACCTGAGCTGAAGAAACCCCTCACCAAGCGTGTGCTTTCAGAGATTTTTTGGCATGGCACCTAAAATTAGAACCTTAAAGGTTTGTGATAAGTTGCTGTTTCTGATAAAGCTTTGTAACACAATGTTTATGGCAAGAGTAACCTGGCAAAAATGCAAACCGCATAAGCTAGACTCTGAAGCATTACGACTGAGAACAAAAGTAGGGCCACCTCACGGGTGGCATCTCTTTCTCATCGACTATGTAAGCATTCCGGCTCAAACAGTGTATTGTTCTAAACATAGAGAAAGAAAAGGTGAAGAATTAACTGTGGTTGCAGGCATCTGGATGCTTGGAGCTCCACCACCGTACCACTATTAATTGAAAAATTTCTGGTTCCTTGTATATGAAATTCACATTGACATCAGAAGTTGCGGTACAAGTGTCGGTGCATCAACAATTGCACCCAGATTTCCTGACCCAAAAATTTTATTCCATGTATGACAATTTAGTCGGGTATGACCAAGGTACTTCTGCAAATCTTGTTTGCATGCTATACTGAAATCATGACAGAAGCAAAATAGTGCACAGGGAGAATTTTCATTGTAGATGAAAATTTTGAACCACCATGAGGTGCAGCACGAGTGTGGTCAGTGAAGATGACTGCTGGGCACGTGCAGCTGCTTGTCCCTCCAGAGCCTGCAGCCAAAGTACAGAAAAGGGGTTAATGCTTTCAAATACATACATTTTTAAACAGCATGTTAGAGAAACTGCATAGAACAATATAGTCCCCGTGGTGTGGTGAGCAGTAGTATATTGCATACCACTGCTTTTACCTTCTCTTATAACTCTCATGCACTACTGGAAATAGCAAGGATGCGAGACTTTGGAAGAACGTTTAGATTATGCGAGCACCTTCCTAACTAAGGAAGTGCTCAAACCAGCACACTCATGCTGTGGGTTTTCCAGTACAGCACGTAACCTATGAGATGGGCAGCCCTCAGCAATGTGCATTTAGATTGATCTAATTGCTTTGCAGTAAACAGGCCTGCTCTGTCGATCACATAAAAAATGAAAGCGGTTTACAACTCCCTGTAACGCCGAATTAGGGCAGCTCTAGAAGGGGGGGGGGGGGTCACGTGACCTGGGGGATCACATGACCTGGGGGGTCACGTAACGTGGGGGTCACGTGACCTTGGGGGTCACGTGACCTTGCGGTTACGCCGACGCCGACGCCACTCAAGCCGGAAACGAGCGCCTAAGAGCTGCGCTCTAAAAAATGGAAAGGGACAAGCTGGTGGAAATCAGTCACTTCGAAACCCAACAGAAGGTCAGAAAAGGAAAAGGAGGGAAAACACAAGACTGCTGCATTCGCCTTCTTTTCTGCTATAACTGTCTGTCATAGCTGATTTCCAATGACACGCTAACTGTTGTTTCCATCAATGCACTTGGTGCTGTGGAAGTCCAGCTCTTCCACATTGTGTTGAGCGAGCAACAAAGGATGTGAGTACAATCTGCTCTGGACGGAACTGAATAAAGCAAGGATGAAGAAGCTCGGCCTAGAATAACTTATTATTGCCATATGATGCAGGTTTTCTTTCCACGGTTCTCTACACAATGCTTGCCAGCCAATTTTGGACCTTGACTGCACTTCCCTAAAACTAGGGCATTCATGTTGCACTCCAGCAGCATGTGCAATGCAACCAGCTGCTCCTGCTGAGTGGGCGAGAGGTCATAAACAGTGCAGTTAGGGGCAGTTCAGGCCCTCACCATCCAGGGTGGCAGTTTACCTGATGACTGGTGCACGGCTGACAACATGACACAGTTCAGTAGCACGCGTACATGGTTTGCGTGGGATGTCATGTCAGTAGGCGCCGTGGTGGTGGCCACCACTCTGTACATGTCGGATGCGGTTAATGGCAGAGGCTCCTCCTATTGCCACGTCCGTCTCCGAGCAGGCTAGCTTGCGGCGGAGTGATTCCCGTGCTTGTTTCCCTTGCGAAGGTCCGAGGTACGATGCCTGGCCGTGCAGGCACCTTTTTGTTGTTTCTGTAAATGTCGCATTCTGGTAAATTGAAAAACCCTCTTGCTAGCTCGAAGTCCAAAAGTTATATGCGCCGAACCTTCTAGGCCGATTGTCCCAGACACCCACGTATATGAAGGTGAGGCGATATGGAGTCTTGCTCTTACGCCCGATCGTGCTACTCCGCCTTGATGCCTGCAAAGCTTTCTCTTTGTATTTTTGTTTTAGCACAAGTTCAACCAAATTAAGCGTTTAGTTTTTGTTCATTCGTCACCTCATCATCTGTCATTCGTGACATTTTGGTGGAGGTGTGGGGCATTAAGAAAAAGGTGCATGCGCGGCCAGGCATCGAACATCGGACCTTTACAAGGGAGTCAAGCACGACAACCACTCCGCCACAAGCGCGCCTGCTCAAAGACGCGCGTGGCAATATGTGCTAGTGCAGGAACTTGGGCTAGGCCTAGGCGGAAGTTTAAACCGTCAAGTGATCACGACAAAGTAGTCCCGCATTTGTCCAGTTCAGTACGCAGACAATATTGCCCTGTGTGGTGGCAAGAACCATTTACTACTTACTCTTAACTGGACTATGACAGATTGTGATCTCTAGCCAAAGGTGCAGAACTTGAATACCCAAGTGCAAAAAATTAAGTGAAATATGCAAAAAGTGCATGACGACGATTTTGCCGAGTTCGATAGGCAATACCCAGCTAGGTACGTCCTGTTCCCACAGCCCTTTGCGCCTTCTATACAAATAGCAGACGCCAATTTTGGAATTTGTGAGCCAATTTTGTCTTAGTGTCATTCCCTTGTCAGTTTTAGAGTGGTGGGTAGCTGTAGTGTTGCCGGGATAGTTTGGCGGAAGCAGGCTGGTGTTGGGAAATGGTACCGGAGACACAGTGCGAATGTTTGGTGCAAGCAGGCCACTGTCAGGAAACGGATAACCGGAGCCACAGCCTTTTTGCAAACTGACACTTAGTCTCATCCGTTTGTTCACTGTCTTGTTCGACACAAAACTCGAGTAACCATGTGTGAATTGCCTCTGCACCATGTGTACACCTAAGGTTTTGTGAGTCTTGCTGAGGTGTCAGCTTGCTAGAGACACGGTTGGGCCTACAGCCATCTTGGGAGCTACCGACCAGGCAATATAATGTTTATGACAGCTTCTTCGACCTTCCTCATAGTTATGCATGGTGCAGATAGTGGTCACAGGTTTTTAGCAATTGCCGAGATGGGCACAAAAACTGTCACTTTGGGCCACTGGAGCCAGCCCAGTTCACCAGGATCACAGTGTAGCAAAGCCGCAACCACAGACCACCAGTAGCCTTCAGCATGAGACTACCGACGGCACTTGTGCATAATGCATGTTAATGACGCGACATAGGTGCAAACAGCGTATCAAGGAGATGAGTCCAGGCTTTTTTATACCTACCATTTGGTGGTGGTGGTGGTGGAGCTGCCACCTGTGCTGGGTCCTCACTAGCACCTTTGGTCACAGCAGATGAGTCCTGCAAAATCCAGTTAAACACAAGTTAACGCACAACAAATTGACAGCCTTTCTGGTTACGCGTTGATGTAATGCCCCTTGACTATATCTTAGAATTCAGGGATCGGAGTACCTCATGCACAGGTCTAAAGAAATTAACTCGTGAGCTTGAGCGCTACGATCCAGGCTTTCGAAGAGACATTACGAAGCAGCACACTCGTGCAAAGACAATAAGACCAAAAACAACACGGTGTCTGTTCACTACCAGTAGCAAGTTTCAGCAGATAATTACCGTGTTCTGCGGTGGCCACAGTACGACTGGTAAGGCTGTAAGCGCGCTGAAACGCATGCTTCAAAGTTACAGCGCGAGCTACCAGTAGCAATTTCCCTGCGCACGGCAACGCTACGCTAAATCCGCCTATTGCGATTCCCAGCACTTACCAACACTGCAGCCGAGATGCCGTGTGGCAACGGACCAGGCGCGTCTCCTCTCGAAATTATGCGCCTTCTTCCGTGTCTTTGCGGGCCAAAATTCTGTCCTACTCCTCGAGTTCTGCGACGACACTTGGTTGACGTCCCCCACCAGACTGCCGAGTGGCAATCGCGACGTGACAACCTTTGGAAAAGCCTGACTCGACAGCAAAAATTCCAAAAGTGAGGCAAATCTTCGTACAGACACACGAGCACTTTACGCGCGACATCCACCGTCGGCCATGACGATTCATCACGATCGCGATGCAGCTCACGCATTGCGATAGTCTAAATTGTTTCACTTACGTAAAAAGACACGATTCATTCGACCTAAACTCGACACCGGTAATTATATTTGGATGCTACTAAATTATACATTTTCAGAAGTTAAAAACGTTGCTTTTATAAGAACCTCCGATGCGGCGTTGCACATTCCCCTCTAGGGACATGTTTTGGGTACAAATCCCGATGAAGTTACAACTCAATCGCCACTCTTCGTCGACGTCATCAACGCGCCGCGATGAAGTTCCCTGCCAGTTGAGTTCGCCGCCGATTGAGATTAGGCTCCTCCCACCGGCGACGCTTTTTTCAGCATAGACAGACTGGGCAGTGTTGCCTGGTCGCCAGATGAAAATGATAAAAATTCGTAAATTGAATATTACAATTACCAGAGCTCTAAAAATCGCGTAACCTGGTGTATATACTAAGTACCCTGTGAGCATTCCATTTCAAGAATAATTCATCCGTTTAATGTTCGTGTCATAACCCCTTTAATGGTCTTAGAGTCTACGCCATAAACTTTCGCTGGAGAATTGACATCACTAGGAGACTCGGTAGAAACGCAAAGTATTTTGACGTACAAAAAAAGGAAAGGAGCATGTGTCCCTTGTTGATTTGTGCAAAAAATGTATCCTGCTAAATCAAAGCTGCCTATGATATCCGATGCGAATTGACCTACATGCTTTCAAAAGAACGTCTTTTTTGTGTGTGGGGCCAGAGTATCTTTTTTCTTTTTTCTTCTTCTGAAGTTTGAACGGATCATTAGCGACTCCAGGGGCGTGCTCTGAATCCTCTTTTTTTTTTTTTTCTGTGCCGCATTTTAGATTAAAGGCGGCGCCAGTTTTCTCTACAACCATAGTTCAAGTGTTCACTTCCTGATTCTCTCCTTCACGCCTCTTTTTTCTATTCGAGTCACCTCCTCGAGAGTTGCCAATAGAGCCTTTCTTGAATATTTATTCACTCGCTAAGCTTATGTGGAATTCCACAACTTAAAAACACAAAGCATATCAATTTTAGTTTCTAAGATAGGTTATACATGCTGACCAACACAAAATAGAGTCAAAATGGGGGGTTTCACTGATCGACATTATATAACAATGCACTTTAGTTATGAGAGTTTTCACTACTTGCCAACATTAACAATAAATTTACTTTGAATAACAAAACAATAACAATATACACGAAATATGCGGCCGAATCACTTTCTTTTTAGGGATTGAAATTCCCCCGATGCACTGAACTGCGGCAAGTTATCGAAAGCATATATTTCCGCGAGTTTAATTAAACTCATGCCGATACAAAGGGGGGGGGGGGGGGGGGCAGCAGTGTGCTCGCGGATTTTAAATTAGTTTCGAACGTTGACGCTACTTCGATCGCAATTATCGACGTTGTAACTTCCCTATCATTAAAACCGAAAATTTTACTTTCTCAATTTCTGACGAACCACGAGAAACTGTTATGTGCGGTGTACTGTTAAATGGAGGTAACCCCTTTTTTGAACGAGGCTGCTAGGACGGGTTAAATTTTCACGTGTGTAGCGTTTTGATTAGACGAAGCATCATATTAGTTTAGTGTTGTGATCGGTTCAGAAAAGTACCCGAATTCTACATCGAAGGCATTTTTCTCCGATATGTATTTAATTGTTTGGTTATTATAGCCGAGGCGCTTCGTAAGGACGCTGATAAGGGCAAGGACAAGTGGTGTTGTATTGATACCAGAAATTACTTCACGCCCATTTCGCTTCGGAAAAAAAGGTATCCCGGCTGTTTAACCGCCCCCTAATTGCCGTAAGAAAAAATATTCTAAATTTAATACTAGTGCTACTATTCCGGATTTTGTTGGTGCCTTCGTTACTTCTCGTGTCCCAAGGCCACTCACCAAACCGATAAATAGTCATCAAGTTTGTGGATGCATATATTAAAAAAAGAAAGACAAATAATTACGAACTTGAAAGTTTATCATTGATTTTGTTACAGAAATAATAAAAAAAAAGGATGGACAAGGACGGACATCTTTCGACTTTCAACAACATGTATCCGCGTTTCTTTTTTGTTGATAATTTGTTTTCATAGCGGTCATTTTTGTCTGTATTAGAGTCGCTAAAAAGATATATGCTCAGAGTGTCGGCACTCTTTTCCCCCGATGTCCAACGCCGCCACGACGGCCATTGGACAGTTCGCGTGAAGCGATTTCTGTTAATGTGCCGCCAGTTTGTGGGCGCCGCCATTGTGGAGCTCAGAGGTACACGGGCGCTATCAACGACAGGTATTGTTTTGAAATTCGACCTCTTCTGTCGTACTCAATGTGATAGAATATCATAGCGGTATCGCTTTCGTTCTATTGTTAACTCTTTTAATAGTCAAGACGACAGAAAACACTTAGATTTTCCACCATGCACATCAACAAAAGCTGGTGTTGGCAAATGTCTGCAATGTTTCAAAGCACTAATATGGGTGAAGTGTCGCCACTCTAAAGAGAAGCTTTTTTGGTTACTCCTGTCTGCATGACTACATGCACGGTTTATCTGTAACTGCATTTTTTATTGAAAATACAATATCATAAAAATAAAATAAATTTAACTGTGCAAACAACATTGAGAACTAACCGAGATACACGATAAACTCGCCGATTTGTAGGCTGTGTGGTCACCCTGCGTCCGCTGGGAGTAGCTACCGATTGCCTAGAGTTCCTGTATAGGCTCCCTACGGGAGCCAGAGTTGCGCGTTCATCTCCGTAGCGCCGTTTTTCCTGAATGGCATGTTGATCCCGCTCGTCACGTGACTGAATTCGGCGAATAGCGGCGCCGCGCGTTCGAGGCGCGCGGCGAGCTCAAAAGCAGGGGATCGTACGCTGGGGCGCATGCAACGTCTACTTTCCTGCACGGCACTCAATCCGGCTCCTCACGTGACCGGATCTCGGCGAATAGCGGCGCGGCAGCACGTGAAAAACAGACGCGCAACTCTGGCTCCCGTAGGAAGCATTTACAGGAACTCTACGATCGCACAGCGAACAGCGCCGCGCGCGGACACTTTTGAGTCATCGTACGGAAAGCGGTAGAGCTTCGCCACCGCTCACGCAACTCCCGCGCTTCCGCCAATGTTGTAGCCGAAGCAGGCATGTCGAACTTGCAAAACCCCGCCGGTGTACCACTGCAGTCGAACTGCGACTGCCGAGGTCGCTTCCAGACAAGTACGCGCGACGCCGCCGCTAGAGGCGCACGTATCGGAACAGAGGAAGATTTGCAGGGTGCCCATTGTCACTAAGCTCAGTGCAGTCAGTCGAGCCCGTCGATTTTCCGACTGCAACGGAGCTGTGTTCATAGGCATCCCTTTAAAATTACCTTAGTGTAACCCACTTCCTTTTTTTTTTATCGTGGGTGTGCAATAAGATATCCAACTGTCGCTCTTTGATTCTTCGTGGACCGTTTATTGAACTTAAATTGAGGGTATGAGGAACTTGTTGATCGTGTTGTACAACTTTCCTACCCGAGATAATGCACAAAGTCTTTTTCACACGTTTACTTTCGAGCCTGATCGACCACTTTGGAACCGCTTGTGCCCGCTTATGACGAGAGAAACCACTGTCGCAATCAGGCGGGTGACACAAGCACACTTCCGATGTTTCTATATATATATTTTTTTTTTGCTCATCATCTTTTTATCGTGGGTTTAGATACATTCTCGGAATTTCGTAAGCAAACATTTTCTCTAGATAATGCATATATTTAACACTGTAACCACGCAGAAGAGTTTAACTCTGTCTAAATGCAGGTGTAGATTGTACTAGGGATACCTAATGAATGGCGTCACTGTACCGGTGAGTTCTGTCGCTCTGGAACAGCTTATACAATCTTGGGCAGTTTGATACTTTAGACCCATGTTACGAATAAAAAAAACAGGACGCGGGATGGCCAACAAAACATGCTTTTCGTGTAGGGCTCGTCAAATTATGAGGCGCTGGAGAAATGCAGCCTTCTGCGTTAAGTCCTTATTTTGAACTCTTTTTGTTCGCCTTCCGCCCATTGAAAAGCATGCGGGAAGGGCCTTAGAACGCACCTGGTATCGCTGCGCTGCAGCGTTCTCCCGCAAGATAAAGTCCGTCTTCGTTCCTCGCCGTCACCATGGCAACGAACGCCGAAAGAATGGAAGCACGCACGGTACCGCCGCGTGAAGCCAGCAACAGCTGACGCCATTTTACGAACGCCGTCTGCTAGCCAAAGCCAAACGCGGTATGTCAGATCAACCGCCTCCGCAGGTGCTCGATCGCCGACGGCGATCGAGCACCGGCGGCGGAAGGCGAACAAAAAGAGTTCGAAATAAGGACTTAACGCAGAAGGCTGCATTTCTCCAGCGCCTCATAATTTGACGAGCCCTACACGAAAAGCATGTTTTTTTGGCCATCCCGCGTCCTGTTTTTTTTTTTATCCGTAACATGGGTCTAAAGTATCAAACTGCCCAATCTTGTGCGCAGCAAGGACGAGGACAAAAGGAAAGAACAGGACACAACAAGGCGCACAAGATTGTATAAGATGTCAAACCAACTCGCCCAAACAACCACTCCTCTAGAACAGGTCTCCGCAAATATTTGCAGCTGCGGACCGAGTCATCACGAAGCTGATACGGAGGGGGCCGGACGGCAAGTCGTGAAAGGGTACAGCAAAGGGGGGAGGGGGCTTTATGGTGTCGTGCGGGGGATGTATGAAACTGCCATACCACCCGTGGGCGACTGGTTGCCCACCCCTGCTCTAGGAGAATGTATCTACGTCGCTCCTGGATAACGCTGATCTTTTTGTGCTTACTTTCGCACACCAGACACACGTGCAATTCTACAAGAGTGCGAGTGTTGGCAATATTTTTGAACTGTCCCTAAATAACCTCCATGCTGCGGAAGAATTGTGGCTTAATTTGGATACTGAAATAAATAAAAAAAAAAGTTTTGTACAACAAAGGAATAACACAAGAAACCAAAAGAACGTATTCAGAAAGCATTGATTAAATTCCCTCAAAACCCTCGGTTAAAAAAGGAGGAAAAAACTTAAAATTACTTGTTCTCTTTTTTATTTTATGCCGCGACTGATTTATTGCTAACTCACTCTCACGCCCACTCGCTCCCGAGATTATTACTTGGTATTCGTTATTTGAGGGAAGAATGGTCGCGAGGAGTCTTCTTTTGCCGATCTTTTCCCCATAGCCTCATCTGCAGCGACTAATAGGTTTAAGGTGAAACCCCACCCTCACTTAGTGTGATTCTAGATTCTAGAACAAGAGATGGCGCTCGCATTGTCATCTAGACCTAGACATGAGCAGATAAAGTCGTGTGTGATGGCGCCTCAATAGAGTGTGCATTTTGCCTTCTCTTTGATTTTGTCACCCCTGGTCATTGTTTAGTTTCTCCAAAGTTGATGTTCCTACGAAGTGCGATCCGGTTTGTTTGCGGTGTCATGCAGATGGAGGATTTGATAACCGACGGAACCGTGCGCCCAAGAGCGTCGCTTTGTTTTTCATACTTTTTTTGTGTTTTTGTATTTACTGCCCTTTATAATGCTTCGATCATAATCTTAGGGGCCTCTTTGAAAAAAAAAAGTATTATTTTTGGCAATTACGCGTCGCGCTTTCTTTTCCTCGGCGGATCAGCCTGGAAATAAATTACGTGCGCCAACGAGGAGCGGTGCTTTGTCGAGCGTCGATAAACTACGCCGGCCCTCATGCAGCGGAAGCATCTGTTCGATTGAGATAGAAAGAAAACTACAACACAAGCGTCAGGAAGTCGTCAAAACGTGCGAAACGTCCCACTGCCCTATCTTTGGTGGTGTGGTAGTGAATAGAAAATAATTTTACAATCAATCTGTTGTAGTTCTTCTTTTTTGTTATTGCGGTCCTGGTTTATGCCTACTATTACGTTTTATTAATATACCGCCAGTTGTTTAAACTTTCAAATGACAGATTGCCAATTTTCTTTTTGATCTATAACACACCTATAATTAGCACAAAAGCACTCATTTTTATTGTTTTCTCGGGAGCCTGGTTCCAGGCTTCTTAGCTGTTTATTTTTACAAAACATGGAGGATGAGGAACACCTATCGACATGGAGGTTTTATAGTACCATTTTGTGGTCCGAACCTACTCCAGAATAGCTCTCAGTACTCCTTTTCAGCGAGAAAAAGAGTACGTTCAGTGCTATATGTTTTCTGTTTCTGCAGTGTTCAGTTTGGTAAATGCATTAAAGGGCTCGAGGAGCTGTCGCATACTATACACATAGCAAATAAAAAGAAACAATCACAAAATAACTCAGGACACTATTTTATTTGGCGTGATTTGATTACCTGTACGCGGGTCATCAAAGATAAAAAAAAAAACGTTGGGTTACAAATTTGTGTTTTGCGGTTAACTATTGAGCGTGTATTTGGCAGTGTAGCTGTTGTTGTTGTTTGTATTTTTGTGGACTTACTAGGGGTTCGCACATAACAAACAGCACAAAAAAATAGAATGGCGACGTTAGAAAATTACTTTACAAATTTCGCGCAGTCGCTGTAGAGGCGCGCGGCATCAATTCTTCGTTTTACGCTAGCTTTGAGCGGATCTAAGCTCAAGGACACGAAGTCAAAGCAATGAACGGAACAAAGCCAAAGCTGTGGAAGGTACTGGCAGAATATATATGGTGTGTAGTCTTGATTTTCACTTCTCAGGAGTCAAGGCGAAGAGGTTAAAAATCCGCAGACAACATCTCAAGGGAGGCGCCGCTGCCCCCTTACCTCGGCGACACTGACGGCCAAAATGAAGCAGGAGAGAACTCATAAGTGTCGGGCATGGGCATACCCTCTGTAGCACTTCGAATAACTATCGAAAACGTGCTTGATCGTATCCTGCGATTAGCTAAACCCCAAGCTGCAGCCTGTCGGGTGCCATCATGAGCCAATTAAATATACACGTGTTATATTGTTTCGTGAATACGCAGGTGGTTTCTAACGGGCTCGTGGTTGGACCCGGCGGGCCGTAGCCTGGTAGCCGTGTTGTACATCGCTGGGGTAGACAAACTGTAAATGTAATATTTGTCTCCACGATGTGGATGAGGTCATCAAACAATTTGCGAGAGCCGGAAATGGCGACGATCAGTCGGCGTCGTCTTTCCATGGCGAACGTCACAATCTTGATAGCGTTTGTTATACGTTACGCGCGGCACTTGACCAATCGCCACAGGCGACAATCTCGCTGATCAGCTAGCCGATGGAGGTGTTAGCCCCAGATATCTATTGAACCGCGGCAACTAACGTAAAGCGCTGATGGTTATATAATTCCATCAACAGCAAAGAAGACACTGCCAGAAGCTTGCCGCTTCAGCAGCGAAAGCAATGTCTACAGATCCGGGGAGGTAAGATGTGCTGCAATGTTGGAAAGTATGTGCGTCTTCCACGGACAAAGGCAACGTAATAATTTGAAAGAACCTGTGGTGGGAGAATATCGAGAAGAGCACTGCACGGGCCCGGCCTGCCCGAAAGCTCAAACCCCGATCAACCCGCGGGCCGGGGCCGGGTCGCGAAGCCTATGTATCTCTCAAGCCCGGGCCAGGCTCAGTCTTGTTACAAAAATATTTCGGGCCAAGCCGACCCGCAAAGCCGGGGCCAGCCAAGCCAACCAATCCATGCCGGGCGCGGAAATGTTTTAAAATATCCAAAACACTACTCCGCCCTCTTTTATTTCGCCCCTGTCAGGTTGGGGAAGAAAACTTAATCGGGATCACGTCTGCAAAACTGGCGGTATGGGCCGGTCTCCTATTCAGATTTTAAAAACCTGTCGGGCCCGGGCCGGGCTCGGGCTCGCATTTTAAGAATATTTGTAGCCCAGGCCGGGCTCGGGCCGTGTACCCACCTGGCCGGGTCAACCGGACCTGGGAATTCCGGTCCGTGCAATGCTCTAGTTTAGAATTTGTTGCAATCTGCTCATTTCAGCAGTTGCTTATCAGAACGCCCACCCGGGAATGCAACGGTTTCCGACCATTGAGAGGTTTTCAACACTCAGACAAAGGTATTCTTATTCACTGGCAAGAAAACGATGATCAGAATGCAGTTTTCATTCCCACAATCGTCACTATATTTGGAATAGTTATCATTTTAGATTGTTGAAATTGAGCGTTTTCTATTCTTTTAAAACTATATTGGCAAAGAATGCCACTGCCCGTGTATCTTGGGGCGCACCATACCTCAAAGACAGTAAGGAGAACATTCGCACTGCGGAAAGCAGGGATCCTGCGGCTCGATCTCTGCACTGTAACCCCTTCAATCTCGGTGATCATCGTACCGGCCTATGGTCTCGTAACACTACTGTGTGATGCTTGTAAGATACCGCAGGCTAGGTTTCACAGTGTACCGGCTAAATATTTCACTTACAGCGCTAACCATGCCGCAATAAATGGGGAGCCCGACCTCACGGCTGTGGTGTAGTGTCTAATTTGCTTTTGGATTGTTTTCTAAGCTCGTCTATCTAAAAAAGGAAATACAGTGTAGATTTCGATGAGACAAAAAACTTTATCAGTAGTTTTTATTTATTCAATATAGCACGATTTTTTTTTTACAGATAAACACGACGTGAGATCGCGTGCAAGTCCGAATAATGAGAAAATGCACGTTTTTTTAGCTCGATGTGACGATGCTAAAATTTATATTAACATATTTTGCTAATGTTTCGTTTCCATTTCACAGCTCCGTATCAAATCAAACAACCTGTTCTGAACCAGGGCCAACGTCATCATCAAGCTCACCAACCTCGAGTCTACTCAATCAACTCAGCATCATCGCCAAAAATCCAAGCTATGGAAACTCCACCTGTATCTCAAATAATAAGCTACCATACACAGTTCAGGTTCGCACTCTTCCACTCAAGTCGAAGGTAGGAGAATAGTTTCGGTGGGGTATTTCATTACCTAAATCCGTAAACTTGAACGCCATGATTGCCCGCAGGATACGCGTGGCACATTTCGATTTGTACATGAGCTAAGGCAGGCCTTATGCTCTTGGTTTACATTTGTATGCCCACACTGCAATGAAGAACGGGTCATTTCAACTAAGCACTCGAAGTAAACCAACATCAACGAGGCAGCTGCAATGGGCACGTTATGCACCGGAAATGGGTTCAGCTCAATATAAGAAATATTATCTCTTCTGAAAATTCCTTGCCTTTCGCCGACAGCATTCAGCAAATATGAAGAGAGCGTAAGGCTGAAGTGAGAATACATTTTGCTTTCTGAAAGGGTCACGGCTGAATAGAAGAGCACAGAATGGTGTGCGAATCCGGAGACTACACTGGCAATGGATTGCCGTACATAACTGTCGTCGTCGATGCTGGATAGGCCCACCGCAGTTAGGGCCACCGATACACGTCAAGCTCAGGTGTTGCTGTCATCATTGGCACACAAACAAATAAAATCCTATACTTATTTGTTTGTAACAAGTATTGCAGTACTTGCGTTTGCTACATGAGCAAAAACGATGCTCCACGCAATCATGCCTGCTTCCAAAGTGGCACGGGTCTTCAACTGCAATGTAGTCTGATATCATCGCCGAAGGGTTTTGAGAAAGCCGCTAGATGCATGGCCTCAATACAGAATAGTTGTGGGGATGAAGATTCCAATGTCGAAAAGGCCCTCAAATTCAGTGCTGAATATGGAAGTTTGATACCAAATTTGGCTTGCATTAACCAGATTATTAAGAACTACATCAAGTCACACTATGGCATTAGGTGCTTAGAAGGAAGTCACGCAAAGCATTTGACGAATGTTAAAACATAAAGATTGACAGCCGCGGCAAAGGGAGCTATCTCTGCAACCCATACGCTCAAGTACACAACTCAAGAGCTCCCGAGCAATCTGCGAAATGAACGAAGATACGTATTTGGAACGCATGACAACTGGGCTCCCCTTACTACTGTCAACAGCATCTGCAGAAAGCATCAACCACATTTGAAGATTTACCATACACGCTACAAAGAGACCTGTTGAGGACTGCAAGTAATCTCGCCGACAAAGCTTCTTCGCTTACTGAGAACTCTACAAGTAATTTGGCGGAAAACTACACGTCTGTAGTCTCCAAATTTTCTGGCGGAAGAGTTGGTGCTGCGTTCTTCTAGCGTCGACGTCAGGCGACACCCGTATATAAGTTGTCCAGCGTGATGAGAAATTCTGGAATTAACACATGCTACTACGCCCGTTGCGGCTTCCCTTTCTAATGAAAAAGCTACCGATGCACTGCGGAACGTAAGGGCGTATGCGCCTGCCTCCACATGACACATAGAATACGTTTGCCGAGGACAAATTACGGTACACAAGAATTGGCATATTTAATACCTGATATACTAATCAGAACTCCAAACATTCAAGACATTATTCCAAACTCTGGGTCTAATTACAGATATAACTATTTATTCAAAAAGTACCTTCTATGTTGCGCAAGAAAATACATATTTAAACATATATGTGTAATAAATTAAACCACTTTTTGTATGCCTGTTATAAGTCTATTGTTTATAGATGCCCCCCTTCTCTTTGCCATATATTCAACTACCTCAACGATATTGTAGCTACTGTATAAAAATTGTGTACTTTTTCTTTCCTGTTCAGTGTTTATTGTTAGTAATTTGTGTGTGTGTTTTTGTTTTTTAGTGATGAGCTGAGCATTGTCAACCGGCAACGGGGTCACGTTGGGCAGAGCATATCTGCCTTTTGCCGGGATTTTTATCGGAGACTGTAAAGCCTGAAAAAACAAATGCACAAACAAACATGCAGCGTCACGCTTGTTGTTCTGATATCGCAAGTCCGCGCTCCGCGCAAGCCTTCAGGCGTCCGACACCCAGGCCTTGGGGGTTAGTTTGGTCTTACACGTAGCGCTCCAAACGGTGCACGTCGACAAACACGATTGAAAACCATTCCTGATCAGCTGGCGCCATCTGTGTTAATTATCACGAAACTGTGGCTTGTCGTAACTCAGTGGTTCTCAAATGGGGGCCAACGGACCCTTTGGGGTCCGCGAAGGCATTCTTGGGGTCTGCGAAGCCCTACCTCATCAGTCGAGCCCGGCAATAAAAGTTGTCTTTTTCCAGGTCGAGAAGAAATGTTTCACTTTCCGGGCGAGTTTTCTCGTGTGTATGCCAATAAGAAAGGTATACTTCACACTCGGCCTTAGTTATACCAATTATTAAATCATTATTATATTTAACCTATACCTTCCCCATCCTTCACCACAAACAGGGTCCTCCATCATCTCAGCCGATCCACAAGGGGTTCGCGAAACATCGATGGTTGAGAACCACTATCATAAATGAATGGGAAAAGTTTGATGCCCTATAATGAAGTAAGCGTGCAACCAATCGATATGCATTTTCATCCAATGCAATATAAGGAAACGCTTGGCACTTTAATGTCTCAAAATGTGCTTTTGTTCACACTCACACACATACGTTTTTATAACGCAGAAAAGCAATACTATTTTTAACTTTTTTTTATTTTGAAACCTCAAGTGTTTATTTAGTTAAATATATAATATTTGTGATTGTAATGTTCCATAGGCTAGACATATAACGTTTCGTATCAATCGGATAACAGTAGCTCAAGAAAATAAATGTTACATTTTGAAAGTGAGGTCCGCTTAAATATCAATGAAAAAAAGGCTGCTAAAGATAACCCTATTTTCTAGACATTGAATTGTTAATGGATGGCAGCTCTTTAATTTGGTATAAGATATATGATTCTGCATAAAATACATAAAACTGTTAAGTCTCTCAAAAATAGGCATATTGCCTTGATCGGTGGGGTACGTTAATGTCATTTCCTATCCATCTGTTTGGTTTTTGTATTATTGTTCCTCTTGTATTTTTTTAGAGCTGAACGTAAATCGCTTATCTAAAAAACAGTTAAAAAAAACGTAGATAGGGCGTATAACGCATAACTCATTTTGACACAATCACCAAAGAAACCTCTGAGGGCAAAAAGAGAAAGAGCTGACAGAAAAGTTGACATTACGAATATTCGATTCACCGCTGCGTTATATGTAGAATGCGTCAAATTGGTAAAGCAAAACTGTCGGGGATTTTTAAATTAGTGTTTTTTAAGCAAGTAACTGAAACCAGGTTGCTACACGCTAAGGAATAGAAGTATATTAAATGGGATAATGTATATTTATTAAAACATAAATGTATCAATAAATTACACAGAATGTATTATGCAATGCGAACAAGGAACATAGATGTAGCAAGATGCGAGCAATACGAATTATATTTTTTATGTAGTATTTATCATCAGATTTTTATATCATCATTTGTGTTCAAAGTCGTTAATGTGAGACAAAAACTCTTCATGAAACGACCTCTTTGAATTGTTTATCTGTTCAGTTTCGTTTACAGTAGCAGAACAATTAGAACCAAAATCACATTTATTTGAAATTTATGTTACGCTTAAAATAATAAATAAAAAACGGTCCAATATATTTATTCTGCTCTAATGCACAATAATTTTATATAAATAGTTCTGTAATTTTTATATTGCTTTTAAAATATTAGAGAAAACAAGTGAGTGATGTGCATTTGTCAAAGTTTGCTTTCGTTTAAGTTTAATGAAACTTTAAACTACATGTCCGGAGTTCCCGACGTGAATAGGAAATCATTGAACTATTGTTATATGAATATTACTGCGTTTGCTTGTTTCATCTACTAAAAACAAAACTCCGCTTCACTGCCTCTGGCCCTTCGTAACAGGGCCGGTACCAGTAAATAATTATACGCAAGTTTTAAGCCAATAACAGAGAGGCAAAAGTGGGAGGCAATAAACAAAAATCAAGGCATGGCGTTTTGTTGTTATTCTAAAACGTCAGTATTTTTCAGAACCAATTAGGTCATCAAGCAGTCTTTATAAAACACGATTTTTTTTTCTAGCAAAACAAGATGACAAAAATGTGAACATTCCACGCGGTAGAATGCAGTTCTTGTTTATCCATGACATTGAGATTTATAACTTCATCAAAGATTTATTATTTCACAAATTATGACATGAAAACATGTGCGTGGTATCATCCACTGTGTGAATTCATTTTCAGGTATCATTCAAGTTTATATGATACTTTTAAACAAACATTAAAATAACGGGTGGTTCTGAATAGCCCGAGAACTGCATCGTCGTTGTTTTTTTATTAGTTAATATTTAACACAACGTCTTGTCAGTGTTTTAATGACATACTAATCTAGTTGATTTTTGTCAAAATCTCTAAGGATGAATTTAATTACAACTCTTTAGTTCCTTTACCTGTAACACCTGTAGTTCGGTCTTTCCTTGTTTGATGTTGACAGCCACCGGTAAATGGCTGAACGAAGCAGAAATATATCGAAACCCAAAAGAGAAAACATGAAAATCTAGAAGCTTTAAAATGGCTGCCGACGTCCCAATAAAAACATTTAAAAAATCACTTGGGGTTCTTCCTGCACAAACGTCTGCGCACCCTCCGAGGAGCCTGAGAGGCTATT
The DNA here is from genome assembly GCA_013358835.2 of Ixodes persulcatus. Taxonomy (NCBI): domain Eukaryota; kingdom Metazoa; phylum Arthropoda; class Arachnida; order Ixodida; family Ixodidae; genus Ixodes; species Ixodes persulcatus. The sequence continues at coordinate 624,990 of JABSTQ010009675.1, read as the reverse complement.
TTTGAATCCCGTCAAGCATTTTGTTTTTTTATATTTTATGTTGTTTTTGTTCTTAACTCATAACTCAGTAGACCAGAACCAAAATGCTACAGAATGTAAGACGATCATAAAATGAAATATAATACTTAAAAAAAGTTATATAAGAAGCAGACCGGTTTCTTGCTGCAACACGCTAAGGCACTTGATCGGGCAGGCTGCATACGTGAAGAGATAACAGGAGACTGGGGGTGGGGGGGCATATAGACGTGACGAGCCGGGCCGGAAAGATTTTTGTTTTCGTTTTAGCGAGGAAGGATAGCATGAATACCTGAACCATTTGCGTGCATAAGAGATCGCGGTGGATGTCGGGGGCTACCTGCCCACCGGCTACGAATTCTATGTGTTCCGCGAAGGGCTTACGACTTTAACGGAAACTGGTAGGGTTAGCGTGCATTTCGAAATATTGCTGTAGTCGGATGGCTTTTATTGTACTACTCGGCTTATGAAGTTTTCCATTCAGTTAGTGGTGCCGGTGTCTCGCAGACTCCAGCTCTTCTGCAGACCCTGAGCTCTTGTAACTACATGCACCAACGCGCGTTTCTTACGTCCCGCCGAGGGGCTGGCGCATCTGTCGACGCAGCCCATGCGCGTACGGGTTATTTGGCCCGAATTCATTTTCTGTGCACGCACATTGTCCACACCAGGTTTGCGCAATTGCTAACTTGTTTGTAAACGGCGCGTTTGTCTCTAGGCGGTTGCAAGCATGGCGACCCGACTGGAGTCTCATGTGTGCAAGCACGTGCAGCGTGCGTGTGATCATAGTTTTGGCAAGCCTAAAATTGCACGGGATTTCCCGCGCGAGCGGACAGATGGAGCAAGCCAGTTGCCTCGCTTGCAATCATCCGAAGAAAAGACAATATTGGCAGAATTATCTAAACCCTACACTCTTAAGAATAAAGGGAGCGCGGCTTAGTGCCTCGGAGGACTAAAGGCGCTGACACCGCCATTTGTCCCCTTGGGGACTAACGTGGAAGGGAGGAACTTTTGCGCTCCTCATGTTAGTCCCTCGAAGTTGAGCCCCTGGATTAACCTTTGCACCCTTGCATTTAGGCCACTTTGACTAAACGTTGCGCCCTTGCTGTATCTATCACTAAATTGCGCCATTACAGATCCAGGCGGCGCTAGTAAACGTCAAATTCAAAATTGGTAAAAACATGTTATCGCGAGGATACATATTTTTCACCCTCCTTGCATTCACATTTGAATCGCGCTTACTATATACACTTATACATTTAACATGAACAAGGAAATCGAAAACAGATGACACACGCACAACACACACTCTGGAACACGCTAATCCGATCTTTTTTTTCTTCTTGACGTTTTTTACAAGAAAATATATACAAGTCTAAGGTCAAAAAACAGCAAAAATGGCAGTGTTAAATTCCACCAGCCATCCTTTGGGCAAGTAGTGTAAGTTAAAGTCGTTTCGAATTCATAAGTTTACACACGTTGAATCCACTTTGACAGGCAGCTCTGTCCCTTGTGTACTTCACCAATCAAGGCAAGACTCTCGTCGAAATATTCCCGAGCCTCGTGCACGTCAATATCGGCATGGCGCGTAGTCATCTGAGGCCTCCAAATACTATACAGGCCCAGTAACAATCACATCAAAGGACACGGCGTCCTTGTTTTCAACGGGAAGGTATCTAATACAATGCATATCTAACGGAAAATCTTTTTTTCGGGGTGCGTTGGAGGACGTCCCACAAAAAGACGCCATCCCAGCACTCCAGGAATTCATGCTCAGTTGTCTCGGGCTTTTGAATCAAAAAACAGCGGTCGCCCCACGGGACGAACAGTCGCTTTTCCTTCATTCATGTCTTTAGAGTTAAGGTGCCGTTGTGTAATTTGAAAAAAAAAAAATATATTGACTTATCACCAGGCGGTATGAGCATTCTCTTACCACGCTTTAAAATATTTTGCCCTGGGCCTGCTCGATACAAGGGTCTATACACAGGTACGGGAAAGATAATGTCACACAGATCCTTATACAAACTTTTGCTGGGCCTTTCGCTCAAAAATTCAAAAGAAATCCTAGCTGTTGCAAATTTACATGACGCGACAGCTTCCTTAAGACATCCGTGGATGCCGCCTTGCACACATAATGAAGAATCAATAAGCTCAGGCAGAGGTCTACAGAGTCTCACCTGGAAGACGGTTCGCAGAAACGAGTCACTGACACCCCGAAGATAAATAAAAAGATTCACAACTTGGCGCAAAAATAAATGCGACAATCCTAGTCCACCAGCGCGGAGGCGCCGGATACGACTCCTTCTTTCCAGTGACGAGCTCCAAATAAAAACAGCAAAAACGCGGTGCAATTTTTGAACATTAACACGTGAGCAATGAAACACTTGTAGCGCGTACCACAGTTTGCTTACAAGAAACAAATTGCAAACTGTGGCACGGGCAAGAATAGACAATTCCCAACCTCTCCAGTTTTCCGCTTTCTCGCGGAGTTCTAGTGACTGCCTGCGCGAATAGAACTTACTGTCACGGTAGTTCTCGAAAGGTGCGCCCAACTATTTGACAGGAGTGGTTAACCACCCTGTCAAGCCAAAACATTTATCCCAGTTGACAGCGCTTCCACTAACAGCACAAAAACTTTTGACTATGTTCGGAACTCCAACTATGCTTTCTTGATTTGTGCAAAACGCAGCGATATCATGAGTGTAAGCTAAAATACGTACTTCCGATACAAAATTATTAAACCCTCTGATACTGTTGCTTCTAAAAGAAGGGGTGAAAGAGAACACCCTTGAAGTACGGAACGCTCTACTTTGATTCGCATTCCAACCGACTTCTTCACTACAAGAATGGTCCTTCAACGATTCTACGCCATCCGCAACACCTTGGCGTAAATTGAACCGATATTTACATGATATAAAACCGATAAAAGCACTTCATGCGGTACACGGTCGAAGGCTTCTTCGAAATCAATTTGTAGCATAGCTTCACCCCTATTCATGACATCACAACACTCCTGCACGCTCCAGGTCTCTTGAATGTTTGTAAAAATAATTATTCCCTTTATCCCGAACGTTTGGTGGGGACCGACTAGTTCTGTTATTACGGATTGTAAACGTCTGGCCAAAATTTTCAATAGTGCTTTATTGTCAACGTCAGTTAAACTTATGGGGCGATAAGTTGTGTCCTGTCTTAGTTTGATTTTGTTCCTTGTTTTTGGTATTAACACAGTGTGCGCCAAGAAAAAACGTTGATGGAAGGACATTCAGTTCAAAAACTTTTGTTGAAAACGTTAGTTAAGATGGGCGCAATCTCATGTTTAAACGACATATAAAAAGCGGCACTTAGTCCATCAGGAATCGGGGACTTCCCCGGGTTTAGGGTCTCGATTGCTATTTTAACATTCCTCGACTGTAAAGGGTTTCTCCAACGCTTCCTTTGTTCCGTCGTCGAAACGGGGCATGCAAGATAATGTTTTTTTGTTTTTTTTTAACGCTCTGTTTGAACGGAGGTATGAGCAAACAACGTGCTGTAATAGTCCTAAAAGGCGCGTTCTATCTCTGATTTTTCCCTGGTAACTATCCCCCACCATATACTATTGCTATCTCAATGCGGAGCGCGTTCCTTTTTTCAAATCCTAGGGCACGCTTAGTGGGCGCCTCCCCAGCTATCATCAGCCTCTCAGCCCGTGCTCTAACCATCGCTCCGAGATAACGTTCTCTATCAATACGTTCAAGTGTTACCTTCAAAGTATATATGTCAGCTTTGAATGCACCGAGCATTCTGCTTTCTTCTTTTATCAGCGTTTATAAGTTGTAACGCAGTAACGTTTATTTATTTTTTCTTCATTCTGAATTGCGCTCGCTCTTTCTAGAACTTTTATCTTTATTTCCTGCTTAGAAAGTTTCGATTTCGTCCCATACTCCGATTTGTGACCATTCTCTACTTTGTCTATAGAAGCCTGCACTTCGGCTCTAAAAAACGTCGTCCTCTAAGCGTTTGGAGTTGAGTCTCCATAACTCCTAGCTGAACGATCTTTTTCTTTTTTTTTGTTACCTTTAATTCAAGCAGAAACCAGACAGTGATCACTGAAAGACACTCGGCGTACACTCTACTCGTAACATAAAGGAAGCAACTCCAACGAATCCTACAATCTCTTCAAGTGGGCGTGACTTGCCCCTTGAAAGTGGATAAACTGTACCTCCCGCTCATTCCTGAGACATTCACCAACGTCGTCAAGGCCATACTCATTAATTATGGTATTCAAACTCGCGGTGTTCGCATCGGTGTCAGCAGTAGAACTAGATTTGTCGCTCGAAGAACACACACAATTAAGAACTCCCAGGAAAGTGAGAAGCCGCTCGCAGATGCAGTAATGCAGAATGCCCATAAAAAACGTGCGGCTTTCTTCAACTCTAGTTGGAGCATGCACACAAATAACACGACATTCTAAAGAAGAAAAACTGAAATCACATACAAGAAATCGGCCGGACGCACCTGTAGTCACGGAGTGGACTGTAGCTTCTGCACAATGACGAATAATCAAAAAACACCCCGCCGACGTCCCCGCCGCATGACTGACAAAGATGTCATATCGAGCCGTAAAAGGCCGTACCATAACCTCCGTCTGCTCCACGCTCTCTACTTTAGTCTCCTGTACGGCGACAATGTCCAGGTCGTGCTCCGTTACGAGGTGGTCGAGTTGGTTCTGTCTCCGCCTCGCTGAGAGCCCTCGTACTTTCAAGGTCGCAAATTGCAATGGCCTTTCTAAAGTCACCATTAACTAGTAGAGGCTGAACATACTGCGCTTACTCTTGTCAGCTAGCGTCGAGCAGAGCGTTCAAGTTCAGAAGGCGGTCACAGAGGTATATGTTTGACGTCGCGTCTAAGCGACGACGAACGCGGTTGGCGGGGACGCGTATCCCCCGTCCGCTGCCTGTCTTCCTTTGCTTCTCAAGCTGGCCGAGTCGCGGCTCCTGGGATGCCGCGCTGATTTCGTCATGGCGACGCTTTACCGCCGCCACGTCAAAGTCCATCTCCGAGTGAGGGCTGTCTTCGTTTTGTGCAGGAACAGGTTCCACGACCCTGGCGATGGCCCCGGTCGCCGACTCCGGTTGAGCAGCCGGAACAGAAGACGCACTTTTCAGGAGCTCATCGGGCTAGCTTTCTTCCGCGGCTACAGCGACGACTTATTTTTGGATCTTCGGCTTTATCTTGCGTGGCCCTCGATGCCGCTGCAAGTTCAGCTTCTTTCTCGTTCATGAGGAGCTCGTTGTGGTCTCCTCCGTCGGTGTCTTTCTCAACTGCCCGAGCGTACGACCAGGTGCTGTCGGCCTACTCGTGCCCGAAGCCGCGGCACTCGCTGCACGTAGAGACGCGGCAGTCCTTCCGGATGTGCCCCGTAGTGCGGAACGTGAGGCAGATCGGAGGTCGCCCGGGACCTACCACTAGGACCGTGCCACCGCCGAGGCGCCGCTGGTGCGGGATGCGGTCGAGCGTGACACCAATGGTATTTGGTGACACCTTCGAGCAGCACCAGGCGGACGAGGCGGGTCGTCGACTCGGCGTGCTCGAAGTCCGGGACCCTCCACTTCTCGCTCGTCACGTTCTTCACGACGCCAAGCTCCGAAAAAGCTCGGCGTTTGGCATCACTGGTAACGTCGAAAGACACACAGTGCAGCTTTACGCGGAGCTCGCGCCTTATGTGTCGATGACAAGGCATGTCTTCTCATTGATGACGAGCTGCCCGGCTTCGAGAAGCTTCTTATTTGCCTCGTCCGTCCGCATGCTGAGGAGCCATACGTGCGACCTTTGGTACGCACCTATGGTTCCCACATGCGGGATGACGCCGACGTCCCTCAGCGGCTGCCGAAAATCCTCGAATCCTGTAGGGTCGTCCGGCGATGTCACAGTGCAGAATAACTGCACGCTTCATTACCTCTCCAGAGGGCAGCGAAGGCAAAACGATACGATAATCCGAAGTAGCAGCTATATTGCCGATAGCGTTTTCACCGCGGCCCGCGGGGGCCGTTATCACAGGCTCCGTGGAAGCCTGCCATTCGTACGTCCGTACTCGACGAGTTCAAGAAACAAAATTACACCATCTTCCCGAGGGGAACCATGGGGTGATGCGGAGCATCGGGGTGGTGCTGACGCTTGCTTGCGCCAACCCACTAACTGACGGGACTGTTGCTTCCATCACACTTCATCGGAAGAACGGAGTGAAGTGGAGTCAACAGCGGTGAACTGATGTAGCACGAGTAACTTTGCAAGTCTAATCAGACCGCACGGTAAGGCGGCGCAAAATGCCCTAACAGCGCTTGCAGGTTTCTTCGTTGAGACCGGGCTGGCCGGCGAGATCTAGGCTGCAACGGACGCGAGCGGTCGGGAAATGCTAGCAGACGACAGCCGCGGAGTTGCGGGGGAAGCTCACCCCACTAGAAAGGCCTGGCCTGGCGCTGCGACCCGCGCGCCGAAAGCTTTCCTCCTTTCCCTCCTCCGGGGAAACACGGTTTTGCCTCAGACCCCGCCCCGGTCACGTGATGGGGAACGCGCGCAGCGCGCTACCGCTCACACTTGAAGGAAAGGAGACTAGAGGAGGAGAGTTGCGCATGCGTAGTGTGAGTGCGGACTACGACGCCGACGCCGCGGGACATAGACCCGAGCAAGAGATGCTCCGCATCTAAAAAGAATGCAGGCTAACCAAATTGCCACGCTCCAAAAAGGCTACCCGCGCGCTTTTTATACTGATCATTTGAAAGAAGTCGTTTGGTCAGTAACCATCTCGAACGAGAACGATGTTACAATAGGGTGCTGCATTCGCACCAATATTGTTTTCCAATATTATTGCTAAGCATTCCAAGGACTGCATCCTTTACTAAGAAGTGACGGTACACGCAGTAATTATTTGTGTCTGTCTATAAAACAGCGTCCCCATAGGCTTCAATCAATGATGTTCCCGCTTCCCCGCATTCGAAATTCCAGCGACCTATAGGGGGCGCCACGTCCGAACAAACATGGGGGCTGGGAAAAGGTTGGGTCGAGTCGGCCGGGCAGACTGAAGGGGAGGTGCACTCAATTTGTCAGATTTTGTAATTTTGTTTGTTTAATGCCTTATTTTCTAGTTTTTTTTTAACTGCGACGGCTTACTGCATCCGGTGCATCTAAGCTGGAGAGCATAGTTTTATTTTCCCGGTACCGCCTATTCTTTTCATATCAAACTTTTGTGTCGGAGATTTCAGTCGAAACTGAAACAGCAGGCTCCAGACCGAGGGTATTTTGCTCTAATCTAATTGCTCTAATTTTGCTCGAATTCTTTTGCATTTCTTTTTATTTTGCTCTAATTGTGCCACCGAGCGTAATTTTCAGCTAGCTCGGTTGCCTCAGCTATGCGATTTATCTGTTCGCAAAATGGAGCATTTGTGCGTATCCGCATTTTAGAAAGAGCTTCAGTCGTTAGCTCGGACAAAAACACAGGCTGTACGAAAATTAAGTGAGTGATTCTTTAGCCAAGGAGCATGTTTAGTCGCTGGCGCCCCACTAAGCAGCTGAATATTGTATTTCAATTCCCGTCTTACTCTAAATCGCGGGCTCATTTTGACGAATATGCCGGTTATGTATGATCTTATGTATTATGTGCCACTAAAGTGATATTAGTATATTCTTAGGATTGAAATTTGAACTTAGTCGCCCAGCTAATAGGTAAACTTCAGAATAAAAGTATTTTACCAAATCAAGATACTACTTCAACTCGATCAAATGGTTTTAGCCGGCAGCACGGAGACGAACGCGGACAAACTGGAGAGATAGCCTCTATGGGAGATTCACGCATACACCATCTGCATCGAACCGAATCGAATTTCGAACCCTGAACAAAGACATTGAGTACATTGTGGACAAATATTTTTTTTTTTTTTTTTTATGGACGGACAACCTAAAAAAAAAAAAAGAGATATGAAAGCGTATATTGCTGCTGGTTGCAACGGGGGCATCGTATAAATTTTGGAGGCGTGACAAATCCCAATGTCGTGAGAGATGTCTAACGTTGCGAGACGTGTCCCCCACATTTTAAAAGTACACTCAAAGAACAAAACGGCATATCCTTACATCTCTTGTCACATATAATACACCCCAAAACATCGGTTCAACGAACAGCGCGCTCACGTTAAACCAACGGTACCAACTTTCTCGAGTGGCTTGATAGCCGAGTTGTAGAACTTATGAAAAAAAGCTAATGTACGTGTGACTGACCTCAACAAATATAATCCGAGTTTTCTTGGCCCTGCAAAACGTCAGTGTGTGTGCGTAGGTGTGTGTGTGTGCGCGTGTGTGTGCGTGTGTGCGCGTGTGTATGTGTGTGTGTGTGCGCGTGTGCGCGTGCGCGCGTGTGTGTGTGTGTGTGTGTGTGTGTGTGTGTGCGCGCGCGTGCGGGCGGGCGGGCAGGCGGGCTATCATACATACTTTAGCTGTTTAATAAGTTACATCACAACGTTATCAAGCCCCCCGTAAAAGTTGGGGTCGTCAATGTGATGTCAGTGCACTATACGTCGATCTGAAGTTTTGGGGTTCATTATATGTTATAAAGGGTGTAAGGCCACACCCTTTGTTTTAGAGTGCAAACAGTTGCTCCCATTAACCGTATGCAGAGGGCACGTTTTCCGAAATCAGGTAATCGCAAAATCGGCCCAACTCTTTCGGTGTGCACAAGGGGCTTTCTTGGCTAGAAGCAGCCAGGAAGAATAGCCAACACACCGATCGGCGTGGGTGACTCAATCTGCTGGCTGATCGATCGCAGCCAAACTCGAGAAAAGCAGCTATCAGACCTTCTCTTTCACTTCAGTGCAACACTTGTGTTCCCTCCAGTAAAACGCGGAATCTGTCGCCCTCGGTCTGCTGTTCTACATCCCTTTAAAAAAGCCACTTATCAGCTAGCAAGTAGTCGTCACTTTACATGTGATTCTAGACGAACAAGCACTCAAAACCTTTCCAAGCATTTAGAAAGCGGAGACACAAAAGGGACGACACGATGTCCTGTCTGTCTGTCACGCTCAAATAGAACAAACTCAAAACCTCTTTCAGTGATTCCTATCTATCCAAGATATCGAAAGCACGCGACGGTGTGTTGGGGAGTAAGCGGGCTTTCAAATACTTGATGGAACGAAACAATCTACTGCAGCTTCACGACACTCAGGAACACTCGGGCACAAATAGGTAATATACGGACTTTTGTCAATTTACATCGTTCGCCACCGCGCCGACAACTCGTGACCTCGAAAACCGCCAGACACGCTGGGAGGCGCAAGGCGACCTGTTCCAGCTGGTTCCCGGTTTTCCCGATAGATGCGGTTTGTTTTGCTGCAGTCGTGAATACGCTGCCGCACTTTGCGCATGCCCGTCTTCATGACAACTGCATCGTCACCTGCAAAAAAACAAGCACAACATGTATAGTTTAAAAAAATGAAAAAATCAATAATAAAAGGTACTGAAGGGAAGGTATGCCCCTCTTTGTTCCCAGGTAATTTAGCAGGGAAATATTTCCGCTATATTGATTGGAAAAATTTTATCCTTGTCACGTCACACGTGAGGTCCCGTGCGACGTCACACGTGTCGTCACACGTGACGTCATGATGGCAAATTTAGCGGGAATACTTTTCCGTCAAATCTAGCGGAAAAAGGTTTGTCACCGTGACCAGACAGTGAAAATAAAATATAAAGCTATTTCAAGCAATGCAAAAACACAATATATCTATTTATCTCCAATATAATTTCTTACAAAGCAAAACGGAATGACGAAACCAACAAAATATCCGTTCCTCCGCCGGTGTCATTGCATCAATGTCAACACGCTTTCCAAATAAATTATTTAATACAGAAGTAAATTGATGGTTTAATTTCTGTCTAAAATACTGTGCCGGTAATGATAAAGCAAGCCATCGGGGAAGCCAGACGGATCGTCCCAAGATGAACCCCTTCGACACTGTCGCCGAGCGCCGCCAGGTTGCTTTTGGATTTCGCTTTGTCTTGGTGACCCGCTTTGCCTCTGCAAGATTACATTTTTTTCTCTCTGAGAACCTCTCGTGGAGCTCCCAAAATATCCCTTTGAGGACGAGCAACCAGAAACTTGAGAACATCACTTTGTTTACAAAAAAAATTGAAGTTCAAGGGCCCAAAATATCATCACCAGCAAAAGATTTTCAGAATTACAGTATAAGTTTAGATGTTAAAGCATTGTTGCCTCCAGGCAACAACAGACACAACCCCGTGCTTCACGCATTGTGGAACCTGCAGTCTTTGCCAGGCTTGAAACACAGATGTACTTTACATTTTCTGCACATTACACGGGTTAAGCCAGTGCAGTTAGATTTACAGCGTCCTTTTTTGTCGGTGTACGTTGTGAAGTGTCCAACGGTGTCCAGACGAACTTCTCTGACTGGGATGACGGCCATCGGCCCACGGCGCTTTTTGGCTTCAAGTTGGTCCTCCACGTCCGACAGCGCCTTCCTTCTTGTCGGTGTTGAGATCTTTTTTTCGTCTCGGAGGGCCCAGGCTATCTCAGCCTTAAACTTCAAAAGTGTCAGTTGCCCTTTCTTAGTAATGTTTGCTGCGTCGGCGTCTCGTCTGTATAACAACCAATAGTTTACGACAACTACATCTATCAGGTGGAAGAACACCTTCAGGTACCACTTCTTGAACCTTAGCGTTGTGCGGTAGAGTTCCACAAGCATGTCGAGAAGGTCCACACCAGAGATGGCCAAATTACTTTCAAAAAGTAATAAAATTACATTACTAATTACTTTTCTAAAAACTGCAAAAATGTAATTAAATTACATTACAAAGTAGCGCAGACTAAAGGTAATGACATTACATTACAATTACTTTCCAAAAGTAATGAAATTACTTTGAAATTACTTTGACATCACTTTTGAAGACCTCGAGGCAGTAATTCGTGCTCATTTTTACAAAACAACCCCTCGTTTGCCCACACAGCGCGTGTGCAGGAACCAGAGCCGGTAGAAGCGAGGCGCTGCGCATGCGGAGTGCCGCCAGCAGCGCCAACGCAGTGATGTGACGTCAAAGAGCTGAGTTGGTTCATTCGTACCGAAATTCATATCTTCCTGTTTACACCGCAACAACCTTATGCACCTCAAAGTGAACCATACTAAAAGCGATTTCGCTGGCGCACATGATATTATTGTTAAACATGATGAATATAGATAGATTTTCAGATGTGACTAAGAGGGGCAGTCGATTCACCGGTTTCGCTGTTCATTCAATGGAGAACGTTTCTACTAAAAGGGTGATATGTTTCAGTCTTCCCGATTTAGAAGTTGCAGTGGGTGTCAGTTTCTTAAGTCGGCCAATGGCAACTCGTTCTTACAAGGAGTCGTCACGTGAAACGTTTTCCTTCCGCCTGAGATGCAATCTAATTCTATTCTCCCAAAAGCACTTAATATGCTGGGCAACAACTTTGCGTAGCATTTCTGGGGAGAGGAGAAGAGCCTGCACACAGCTTTATTCAGAGCTCAAAATGGGACAGGGAACGCGTGCTTGTACCCTCCATTGCTTTGCCAAGAAGAGTTGACGCCGAGTATATTTGACCTATCATCGGTCATTCCTTTCAAGGAGCATGCTTCCCAAACACTCGAAGAGCCCAAGTTTTTGCGCATTGTCCCACAAAGGGCCTGGATAATTGCTCAGCACGAGCGTCGCCAGTTCAGGAATGGCGCGAGCTTCTTAAATTGTGTGCTTTCTTAACAAACGGGGGGCAATATCTCCTTGTAGGCTTATTCCCGAATAAACTTCCCAAGGGAAGGCAGCAAGGCATAGCGCGAGCTGCACCTGCTTTGCTCGAGGACGCACGAAACGTTCTTGGGCTTTGACAGGGCAGTTGGAATTAACTATTTATTCCGGTCGCTGGTTGTTCACAATTGTCGGTGCTTAAGGTTTGACCTTGCTTGATGAAAGAGCAAGAAGGCTGGGGATCTGTTTGTTCTATCCTCTTAGGTTTTAAAATGTGTTGACCTCACTGGTGAGGTGTCTTGTAGCCTATAAGCCGTTCACCCCTAAGCTGACAGTGCGGTGGAAGCTACGTGCTCGTTGGAAGAGTCTATCTTTTGCCATGTAACCACGCTCTCGATCATGCCCACGCGCAGAAAAAAAGACGAGTGATTAAAGGGAGGTGTTTGATTGCTTCTGGTTAGCTTGCAGCTCCCACCGCACTGTCAGCTTAGGGATAAACGAAGTATAGTATCGTCATGATGACGCGACGCCATGAATCTGTCGTGCTTGGAGGTCGTAAGCCTTTGCCTTCCAGCGATGTCTGCACGGAAGCTTTTTTCTTCGCCATTCCAGCCCTCTGTGCGCCTGATCAGCTCTTCGTACGACGATTTGAATTTAGGTAGTCGTCGACTATTTTGCTCTGATGGATGCTCTTTCACAACATTTCCCCATGCAAAATAAGTTTTTTCTTTTTTAAAGCTTGCAAACGAATTTTCTAATTTAGGACAAAAGTAATTTCATAAGTAATGAGTAATTTTTTTCGAAATTACTGCCCGAAAGTAATTCATTACATTACTAAAGCACTCGCCTAGAGAAGTAATTCATTACATTACTCATTACTCCAAAAAGTAATTTAATTACTGTAATTACAGTAATTTACATTACATTACATTACATTTACATTACATTACAGTAATATCATTACTGCCATCTCTGGCCCACACCTCCCATAGACTGGTTGTATATTTCCACTTTGGAGGGGCGTGAAACGTCCACCATGGATCGGGCTTTCTTGTCAAAGCGCCTGGCACAGTGTTGAGAGCTCGCTGACGCGAAGATGAAAACCAGGGAGACAGAGCGGTTGTCGAACCACTTTACAGCTCGGATGTTGATTCCATCTACGGTCACTTCCCTTTCTTCGAATGCCCCTCGGCCGCTTTTCTTCAAGTCCTCGTCAGTAGGCCGTTTACAGCCTTTCAGTTGTGCTTCACGAATTGTGCTGACAGAGTGAATTCCAACCTTCATCAAAGTAACTTCAAGGTCTAAACTTGTAAACAAGTTATCAAACCACAAAATGTAATTATTGTGCCAAGGCACCACATCTGCCCTCTGAAGGACAATATTCCCACTTGCTCCGATATCCGGCATTCCAGGTTGAGGCGAGATTTTTCCTGTGTAGATTTCGAAGTTATAGACCATGCCAGTTGCATCACATAACATGAAAATTTTGTAACCCCATTTCTTGGGTTTCTTTGGAAGGTACTGCTTCATTGAGCTCCTTCCTTTGAAGGAAAACAAGCTGCTCATCTACAGAAAGTTTCTGACTTTTAGGAATCGCTTGAAACTTCTTCACAAGGTGATCCACAACAGGTCGAATCTTGTATATCTTGTCTGGTCTGCATCAGAAGCATCCGGAGCCTCCTGATTGTGATTGAAGTGGAGCGATCGCTTGATAAACTCCCACCCGTCACGCCTCATGACGTCAGCTATCTCCGGCGCCCTAAATTGTTCTGACCAATACAGTCGCGTTTGCGGCTGTTTGTTGATTGACATTGTCATCATTATCCCAAGAAATTGTTCGAGTTTATTCTGGGTCAAACAGATCGCCTTGATTGGGTTTTCTGTGTGCTGTAAAGGCGTGTCTGATCACAAATATGTGTGAGCATCTCAGAATCAATGAAATTCCGGAAATATGATATGGGGGATTCAACATCACTTGGATGTGGAGGAACGTCCTTCCAAGCTGGTTCTGACTTCCCATCTTTGTCACTAACAACTTTCCAGAATGGAGATCTCTTGGGTACCTGGGTTGTAGTGGCACTGGAGGCTGTAGACCGTTGGCCTCTGTCATCTTCTTCATCACTTTCACTGGTGAAAATTATATCTATGGAGATAAAATATACAACACTGTAGCTGTTCATAGTGTGCCCTAAAGTTTTGTTCACAAAATATACACAATACCCCCCGCCAAACCGGACAATAAGAATCCTGGATAAATCCCAGGTGGACAGCACATTACAAAGGCAATCTAGCCATCAGCACATTTTAGCAACTATCGATCAATTTTCGGCTGGCAATAAATACTCCCATATATAACTATAACCTTCATCGCTATGGATAGGATGGTTTTCTTCCTCGACACTGGAAGAATCCAAATCAGAATCGTCACTAAGCTCTGGTGGCAACTTCGCTGGAGTCTTTCCGTAGAAATAACTGGCATTCATCCTGGTGTAGTGACTTCCGAGTTAGCCTGATAAAAAAGAGAAAATATATATGCAGTTTAAAAAAGCACCATCAAAAACCAGGGTTCCTATCGTTTCGTGTAATAACGTTTCACGGACAACTTTTGATGGGCACACGTTTCGTCAACACGAACCTTTCATCGACGTTCGTTGAGCGAATTGCACGCTGTAGGGACATTTCGTCACACGTGTATCACTAAGGTGCTTGTTTACCCCCCCCCCCCCCCCTCCCCCTGCGTTTACGCCGCTTTACGGCGACACTCTGCGGCGGCTCATCACAAAAAAGTTAACCCACCTGTCCAACCCCCACACGCCGCTTCGCGGCGACAGCCTTATGCAGCTTATTAGTAAAAAAGAAAAAAAAAGCTAATCTCAGCTGTCGATGAAACAATTTTTTTGATGAAGCAATCTGTCGATGAAACATCGCGTGTCGATGAAACGATCTGTCCATGAAACGTCCTTTGATAAACCGACTGCCACCACAAGAACCATCCTTCCTCAACAAAACGCACTGGAATAAAGCATACCGGGTATTGCCTGCTGTTGCCCATGGGCGACATACCGTAAATTGCATCTCATGACTTTCAAACTGGCAATTAGTTAACAAAATCTTGTGTGTAGAGTCTCCGGTAACTATTACAACGATAACCAATACTGCAATACATTTTTAATGGTTGCTCGCCGTGTTTTCAGATAGATTAGCCGAACGCTTGACGGCGACGAGGAACCCACGGATTGCGAGCGAAACTTCTTCGTTGTTCATTATTCCTGCCGTTTACGTGCAGATGGCAGCACCAGACAGACAGACCAGGGGTGTTGTTGCTACACGTCTCTCAAAACAATTTCAAACAAAAACAGAAACTTGTGAAATTTTAGGATATTTTCAGGTATATTGCCTGAGGTTAACACTCGGCGACAAGGGGATATATGTTCTAAGCCCCTTCCGCAGGAGATCTGACCAATACCACACAAAGACAAGGCCTTGTCTTTTCCCTCTCTACCGTCATCACAAGTGGGTCTTCGCAGCACCGCCGAGCTTGAATCTGCATCTTCGCCAGCGCGTCTTGCAGAGTCTCACAACAACGGGGACGCTAAGAAGCGACGAGGTTAAGACTATTAACTGTCTGCTGCTGTTCGGCAACTGTCTCTAAGCTTCAGTGTGTTTGCCGCTTGGGGAGGTTCTGTTTGTGCAGGGCTCTACTTCTAGGTGGTATTGATCTGGCAAGGAGGCTTCCGGTTCATCGTATTATGGTTGATTTTGTTGCCCCTCCATTGCGAATGCGTCGACACCCTGGTTGGTGCCTCTACTGAACACGTCTATTTGATAATAGAAGAACATACTGTAATTCCGCGTTAGCGATTTTTTTTCTTTTCTTTTTCATGAAAGAACAATTTGGGACGTTGCCGCGCCTTCGCGGCAGAACTCGACATTTTGTTGAACCAAATGACTGCGCACTCACAAATCGGCATTTCATGGGCCGAGCGTGACAGACTTTCTGTGCGGTTCTACTTTAAGCGTTTAGCAAGAAAGAGGCGTACACATTTCATGATATATTAAAAATTAAACGCTAAATATCCTCGATCCAGTTTATGTAGTGGGAGCACGGCTCCTTTCCTGGATACATAATGTTTCCGACTTCCCTTCTCGCTTAAAGAGCGCGCTTCCGCGATGATGTAATTAGGAACTGGGAGCGACGAAGGAAGGCGGAGTTTGAGGCTAAAACAAAGCGCCGCGTCAGCGAGTCACCGGTACTTTCTTTGAACGCATTCTGAAGGCTGTCAGCGTCGCTGAAGTATAATGCACCTCCGGCATTTTCGCGCGCCGGTCGTTTGTGGGTTGGTAAAGTATTTCCCCAAAAGGACGGAGTGCCTCACGGTAAACAACTCTTTTAATTAGAACACCGAGTGATTTATCTTGTCGCCTTCGTTGTCGCTGTTGCTTCCCTGTACAACACAAAAGACAAGTTTCGCCCCCTCAGCTGCCGCATCTTTCGTTACACCATCGACTCTTCCAAGTTAGCATTCAGTTTCGCTCACTGGGTTTCTTAGCTTTTAAAACCTACCTCTTAGGCGCCCGTTTCCGTGTTTCGCGGCGTCGGCGTCCCCGACGGCGTCGACGTCGTAGTAACCGCACTAAATTTAGCAAAAAACTTGACGTCACATGGCCTCAACACCAATTTAATTCCTCGCTAGCTTTAGCGAGGAATTTCGTAATGTACGTGAGCATGCTCACGATTGCTCCCGATAAATCTAGCGGAGAAACTGAACTTGTTCATAGGTTCCGTGGCAGCAAGTCATGTGGCGTCATTTTCCCTTCTAAAGTCAGCGGGGAATCTGCGGGAAAAGGAGAGGGTACGGAGGAGGAGGAGGGAGAGTACGCAGGAGGACGAGGGGAGGGTACGGAGGAGGGTAGGAGGGGGAGCAGGAGGATTGAGGAGGAGGGGATGAGAAGGGGAGAGGAGGAGGAGGGGAGGAGGATGAGGAGGAGGAGGAGGATGGGAGCAGGAGAAGAGTAGAGTTTGAGAAAAGGGTACAGGAGAAGGAGGAGGGGCATACCCCTCCCCTCCGTACCTTCCTCTCCTTCTCCTCAAGAGCTCTGCTGTAATATGGTATCAGAGGTGTGCTGGTCAGTGATATAGGACGGTAATAAAAAGGTGAATTTCGGATTCAGGACTTATGCATGGGGATGATAGGCTAATCCTACAGTTATGAGGGACGTTATCAGACGAAAGGGATTGACGTAATATATCGTTTAAAAAGAAAGGTGACGCATGCTTTGAATTCTTTAGTACCTTTGAGTCGATGATGACATCGTCGGAATTTTTGAGTTGATGAGGGCATCGCCATGGCCTACCCATAGCGATGCTGCAACAATGATATCAGTTTCCCGGCGAGTTCTTCTTTTATATACGAAAAACTAGTGACGTCACTCCCCACGTCGACAAGCGTCGTCGCCGCGGCAGCTTGCGTAACAGTAGTCCCTACCTTGAAACGTATGCGGTGAGCGCTACGTGCTTCGCATTGTTATTAGGAGCGCCTTCACATGCGTGTTTTGTGATTTTAGGGTCCAGCCTTGTCCGTCCGTCCGTCCGTTCTTTAGATAATTGTAAGATTCCAGCGATTTACATGACTTGAACCGCCTAATCAAACTTGTCTTGCCTACAGGACAGTTCATGTGGCAATATTTCGCGCCGGCTACTTGGGGAACCATTTCGCTCCTAAAGCGACAGCTTTGACGCAGGTTAATTGGGAACGTATTTGATGAACATTGTGATAGTTAGCTCGTTACGATGTTTCAAATTCACAGGTAGAAAGCTATAGCTGCGTTAAATGTATACGCTGTATGTGTGGGCATGTTCGGGCAACTAGGCGCATCCTCCGATATGGAGCACATACACGTCGTGCAATTTCGACCAGCAGCGTGACCCGGGCGGCGGGACACTTGTTTTTTCATTGGGTGATGATACGTGTAAGCTATATGGGTACGCAGTTGAGCGAAGTTTGGACGCATCTAAAAAAAACACGAGGTGCATTGCCTGTACGTAAAAGTTGTTTATGACGAGTGAATTTTGAAAAAAAAAGACTGTTTTATTAGCACACAAAAAAGGTTACAGATCCTTTTGTAGTCAGCACATGTACGTTTTCTGGATAGTACGGTAGTTGAGTTTCGGATACCCTTGTAGAATCATTTGATCGCCTTTGCTCTTGTCTTCAACAGACTCATGAATACATCGAAGGGAGCGTTGCCTAAATTACGTCCTCTTCGCGTGCAGATTTGTATCGCACTTTATGCAAAAAACATTTAACATTCCGGGTTTTCAATCCATTTTCGTTGCTTACCGCTACCATTGCTTCTAGGGGAAAATACCCGACTTGAAAAAATGTTAGTTTACTCAAGATAATACCGATATGTTTCTCTCCAAGCACGCTGTGCATGTAAACAATCGACACCTGGCGTTTATAGTTTTGAGAAGAAACATCTGCCAGTAAGAAGGTATAGCACATGATAATAGGTTGAGCCTGCACGAGTATATACTTAATTTTATTTTATTATATCTCTGGCATTATATTGAGCTTAAATATTTTGCAGACTAAGCGTGCAACCCTGTCTTACTTGTTGGCCTACGGAGCAACTCGAGGTCATTGAAGAGCCGTCCACACGCACGCACAGACTCGCCAGTCGAGCGCAGAGACGTGAAATATGCACACCGATACGAAATTCCCAGGAAATCAAAAAGATCGGCGACAACAGCAGGCGATACCGCCAGAACGGCAGGCTGAAATCTCAGAAATGCGCCTTTTTCACGCCCCGACTGATTTCCCGAAGAAGGCAGTTTCGCGATCTATTCTACGTTGCGTTCCCTGGCGTTTCAGTATTGGCACCATTTGCAATCAGTGTGATACAACGCGAACACATTACGTCAACGTTGAGTTGCATTATAAGCAGCCGAAAATGGGTGATGCGGTCGCACATACAACCTCCGACCGGCAGAAAAAACATCAATTTTTAAATCTTCTGCTGCAGTGATGAGTAAACTGAAAGAAAAACTTTTTTTTTTTTTTTTAGATTGCCGTTTGCGATTTGTTATTTTTTGTATGCGTTTTAATACCGATTATTAGTATTTACGCATATCAAGAAGGCATTTCCAGTGGACGGCAATCTCAAGCGATATGTGAAGAGGGGTCTGATCAAACTTTACATTTGTTGGCGCAAACGCCAATGAAAAAAAATTTGCGCTGCCTTCTTTTTCTATAATCCACATTCTACTACACCTGGAGCAGATCATTATCGAAAATCTGGAGGACGCCACGCGCTATCGGCACGGGAACCTGCTTTATTTTATTTGTTTCCTCTAGGAATCTCTAGATTCACATGTTTAGATTTTACTTGCGGTTTTGCAGTTGCGACGGCGTTCTAGTGGCATAAAAAAGCAGCCACAAATGTGCGCAACGTTACAACTTCGAAACCAGAAGGAAATATGCGGCAAGTTATTGACGAATTTTGCCTGGAGGCACCTTAGCCCTTCGCGCGGTAAAGGCTTTTGATATTTCTCTTACAAGTAACGAAAACTAATAGAAATGAAAAAGCGCATTCCGCTGGAAGAAAACGGCGGCTTTCAGTTCAAACCTCTACTGTGCGCCACCATTCGCTTCCCGAAACCTGCACCGTCACGCAGTCGGTGCTTCGAAATGTCGGAACTTCTTGGAAGGTCTTATCTAGGGAATTTAGCGCGCGGCGATATAGCCGCGGTTATCGCGCCACGCGCTGAGCGAATGCTTCCTGATATTTGCTTGCTTTTTTTGTCGTTCTCAACTACCAAAGGAAAAAGAGATAAAACCTATATATATTTGCCATCTTGTAAATTTGAAGCACCACCTTCTGAGTCTGACGCGCCACACACTATGCCGCCGCCCAAAACGTAATTTAAATTTTAAAAAAAATTGATACAATACGTTTTTGCCCTTCTAGCTTCGAATTCATTTAAGTGTTTCTTAAACTTCTGGTAAGTGGTTTCTAATTTTTTTGTTTTTACTTTTTGCAAGTTGGATTTTTTTACATGGGCTTTACCTCATATTAGTTGCGTAAGGCAGCATTACACTTCAATAAATCGCGGCGCTTTGAATAAGGAAATCAGCCGTCTTTTATCACAGAGACGAGATGAAAGCAGTGGTTCAGAGTGCGTCCGTTTTTGATTATTTTTAGATATATGGAGCTCGTCTTGATCCCAAATGTGCTGGACGAAGGAATGGTGACCGTAAGTGGCCGGCTACCAAGCGAACAAGATTGAATATACCTGACACAGCCCTATCCGCGGCAAATAATGCAAGTGTTCGTTTTGATTTGTGTCTAATCTTCATTTCAAAAAGATCTCGGTGGATGTTTTGCGAACACCGCTTTTCGGTAGTCCTGATCCGGTTATATCCTGCAATATGTTTTTATGTTGCTGAGCATTACACTGAGGTATTTATCCTTCGCATAGCTCAGCAGAGCGCTGCCGCTCGCTACAGTGGGCACCGTTACGCGGGCACGGCAGCTACGCATCGAAAGCGCGTAACAGGAGCGATATCAGCGCAGCGCGTCCTCCCGTGGCAACAGCGATGCTGAAACTGATGGTACGGGAGTGCGACATTTTCTCGCGGTTCATTTGTACTCGCTTTCAAGCCAGTGCGACGTTAGATAAAGTTACGCGCTCGCGCCTGTAACAACGAGCGCTGTTTGCAAGCAATGTGCCAAGTTCCTTTTTATTTTTTGT
Organism: Ixodes persulcatus; assembly: GCA_013358835.2. NCBI lineage: Eukaryota > Metazoa > Arthropoda > Arachnida > Ixodida > Ixodidae > Ixodes > Ixodes persulcatus. Next base: position 604,487 of record JABSTQ010009675.1, on the reverse strand, counting down.
TTTGTGTGTGTACCTGAACAGTGGGCTTATATTTTTATTTTGTGGGCTTATTTTAAGTTATTATTTCTAGCATGCAAGATCCAGTTGACACGGTTCTTAAACATATTTCACACTTTGGCTACCTAATATGGCCACGTACTTGGTCTCTCGTTAATGGGCTTGATTGGAGACTAGACAATAATAATTTGGAGAATCCTGGAAACTTAAAAAGCCCAACCTGAATTACGGCAGTAGTATGTCTTACCGGAATATTATGAGAAAATTTATACAAAACGTAAGCAGAACGTTTACTATATTCCAGCCGCGTCTCTCCACCCCCCCCCCCCCCTCCCCCCCCCCACCCTGAATTCACGCACACACACATATGTAATCAGAGAGAGGGAGAGAAAAAGGCAATGAAGCAGGGGTGTCTTCCTTGCCCAAGCCATTCCCGAAGGGCAATAGGGATTCGTCTTTCAGAAAAAAATTCGGTAAAGCTCGCCCCCTCCCTTCCCGTGGATCCGTGGATGCCTCTGGATTGAGACACCGTCCACTCACGCTCACGGGAAGCCTTCTCTCAGAAGTCCCCACCGGTAGCGCCTCTCTACTCTCGTTAACACAGGCAGTGTTGGTTCCTACTTGGATAATATAAAAATATATGGCCTCCAATCGATTTCAGCATTCTTTTAGGAGCAATACCATATGGCGACTAACATCAAACGAAGTTCCTAGCATGGATGCGTCGGGATCGAACCACCGCCCGCTCACGCTCACTGGCGAGAAGCCCTCTCTTAGAAGTCCGCACCTGTAGCGCCTCTCTACTCACAATAACATAGGCAATGTTGGTTCGAGCTTCGATAATCTTAAAAAAAATTGCTTCCGATCGACATAAGCATTGTCTTTTAGGGAGCAATGCCATATGGCGAATAACATAAAGCAAAGTCTCTAGCGTGGATGCGTCTTGATTGAAACACCGTCCACTCAGGCTCACTCGCGGAAAGGCCTCTCTGAGAAGTCCCCACCTGTAGCGTATCTCTATTATCGTTCACACAGGCAGTGTTGGTTCCTGCTTCGATAATTCGAAAAATCTACGGAACCCTAGCCATTGACCGCGCGACGGGACCGCCACCCCGGGAGAGCAGAATGAACTAGGCACGCAAGCGCTTAGAACGCCGACAAAAAGAGGGCGGTGCGAGGTTTTGTTGACATACACGAAAAATCCACGGAAACCTAGGCATAAGCAGCTTCGCTGTAAAAGGGTTGTACTCCATTCACTGCTAGGTTGACAGAACGATGCATGCTACACGCCGCTTAGAGTAGTTGTATGGCAATTTTTTCCCCCATGATCGCCTTCAGCCCGTACCCATTCGCATAAATTAAGGTCATGCGATGAAAGGCTGCCGGTTCGTTAAATTGAAGAGCGTATAGTTTTCACCGGTCACGTTTGCAGAGCTAGTCTTTTCAGAGCGGAGCACTTACGTGCCCGTTTCCGCGTTTCGCAGCGTTGGCGTAACCACGCCAAGTTTAGCGGGAAAGTTGACGTCACGTGACCTCAACGCCAATTAAGTTTCACCGCTTACTTTAGCGGGGAAAATGAAGGCACATGACGGTGTCATGTCACCTATGAGCAAACTCAGTTTCTCCGCTAGATTTAGCGGGAAAATTGACGCCACATGACCTCGACACCAATTCAGTTTCCCCGCTAAATTTAGCAAAGAAAAGGGCGTCACATGACTTGGTGTCACGTCACCTATGAACAAATTCTGGGGCCAGATTCACGAAACTTTCTTACGCCAAAAATGTGCGTACGACAAAACGTAAAAACAAATTCGTATTCACGAAACGAAATTCTCCTAAGTTTTGAGCAGGTTACGAAGGAATCCTGCGACAGCACCGGAACTGTCTTACGCACTTTTTACGATCGAATCAGCATGACCGACACTGTCGCTCAGTTACTTGGTCGCAAAGACCAACGGACGTTTATTTTTCTGCGTCCTTTTCTTGCGCTTTACGACTTCAAGCAGCAAAAAAAAAGAAAGAAGTACTTGAAATAGACCATGACGAACAAGAACGCTGGATCCACAAACACCCGGGAAAAGCTACAACGACGATTCCGCCGACCAAGCGAGCTCGGCAGAATATAGGCCTAGCAGGCACTCTGACTCGGCGCAGCGTTGCTCCGACGTTCCTTGGCCAAGACCGTCTGCCCACGAACGGCTGGCTTGCTGAAAGGGATACGCGCACGCGCGACTCTCGTGTACCCTTCCAGTATTAATAGTTTGATCGCTGACCTCAATTTTAGATTAAGAGGTCAATCGCTTCCCCTTGTCATCTCCTCGTTTTTCGAGGCAGCGGTGATGAACGCTGTCGTCAAAACATGACTCGTCGATTCTGTCTCCTTGTTTTGTGTGATATACAGCTCAAATAAACGCTGTATGGATAACCTTCGCAACACGGTATGTACACCTTGTTATTAGTATACCATTCTTATTCTGACACGACTGTACGTCACTGTCGAGCTATAACAGTACGTAGAAGCTACGCAATGCCGGTCCAACCGTTCTTTGCCAAGGATCACGTCAGTCTAGAGTTACAATCGTAAAAGATCGGTTCCGAAGCGTTTACCAATTCGCGGTCCAACAGCGCGAATCCAGCATTTTGATCAAACGCGCACGTCCACTCCGAGTGTGAGCAGGTATTTACGTGGCTCTTGCGGACACTCTCGTAGTTCAAACGTGTATTTTTTTTAACGTCGGCTCGCTCGTTCATCTCAGAAGCCGTAAAAAATGCCGCGGTGATTTGTTTCAGTCAACGTCGCTTTGCAAACGACTGGCACGGGCCGTCTTTTACCAACGATGACAGTTGTGTTGACTTCGTAGCGATCGAGTTTGTAACAGTCAACGAAGGCGGTTACGTATCCCGGCCTCGGTATTTGGGCGCGTTTAAATCGTCTTAGCGTCGACATATCCCTGAAAAAAAATTGGGTTGTCTGTGTGCTTATACAGCCTAGAACTTGGTCTGCCTTAACGGGCAACACGGACACGAACCCCAGACAAGCAGTGGCGGAAAGGCCGCCCGTGTTTGTAATTAAAAATCCACGTGCTTCGAACGGCTCCGAACCATGCCGAGCTCTCCGATTGGTTGTTCGTGCTGCCGAAGACGCCGTCGCCATAGCAACAGCAACGGTGAGTTGTCGTTTTTCATACGAGAACGTCTCTTTCCTCCTGTCACTTAAGAACGCGTTCGTGAATACCGATTTTTAATCTACTTACGATGTTCTTAACTTATGAACTTCTTAGCTAAGTTGTCGTAAACTAAGAAGCTCTTCGTGAATCTGGCCTCTGTTTCTCAGCTAGATTTCGCAGGAAAATTGACGTCACATGACGAGGAGGAGGGGAAGGTAGGGAGAAGGAGGAGTATAGAAAAATGAAGGGAGGAGTATAGAAAAATGAAGGGAGGAGGAGGATGAAAAAAGAAGGGTAGAGGAGGAGGAGGGAGGAGGAGGATGAAAAAAGAAGGGTAGAGGAGGAGGAGGGAGGGGAGAGGATGAGGAGGTGAGGAGAAGGAAATTAGGGAAGGACGAAGAGCAGAGGAAGAGTGGAGGAGGAGAGGAGGACGGCAGGAGGAGAGTGCACGGAGGAGGAGGAGGAGGGGCATACCCTCCCTTCCGTACCCTTCTCTCATCCTCCTCAAGAGCTGCGTTTTAATTTCGCGTTCCAGAGATTTGTAAACGTCTTCAATTTTTTTTTGTATTTTAGCTTCATCCAGATTGTGTTGATTCCTTCATGCGTTTACACTTTTTGTCTTGTTTACCGACACCCCTGGGGCTGAGCAGAGTGGTAGCAAAGAAATACGCCTAGAAGTTGTCCAAGCAGTATGCAGCAACTTTTTTTTGTGTATTCTTAATTCTAGAAACGGCCAGCACTTTGGTTTCTTTGCAGTTTGTGACTGCAATATATATATTTCTGATGGAGGGAGACTTACACTGCGACTAACCGTGATACTTAGTGTCACCGGTTATTTAGCGTTGTGAGAATTAGGGACACCCTACACTTCTGTAGGGTGTCCCTAATTCTTTGCGACTACTTAATAGGTATCCGCAGAAAATAATCCAGATAGGTGACCAGAAACATACATCATCATTACTTAACAAACATGATCTGCACACATTTAAACAAACATCGACCACTCAACCCTGCACCACCACTGATTTGATATTGTCAAACTGATATGTGTGAATCTGTAGACATTCTAATTATAAAGAAACAGGGAGTTTTTGTTGTCTTACGTAAAGGGCTAGCATGTGGCCGCCCTTAATGATCGATAAAATACGCCTCTTTGTTCATCTAGAAGGTTCGCGTACACTTTTACCACAAGCGTAACAAAAAAGACTGACTAGGAGGCCAGAATGACCTTGCCTATACATCGTTTCAGCTTCGGTCCGAGCGCGGCCGATGTAATGAGCCGAAGGGCCAATCAAACAGCGAAAGAGGCACAACGTCATGGCGTGCTCTCTGCAGTTGATAGTACCACCGGGTATTCGCCGTCTCTCTGTGCGTGCTCCTACGCCGGCTAGTCCAATCAAGCGCAGAGAGCACGCCATGACGTTGCGCTTTTTGCACTGTTTGATTGGCCCTTCGGCTGATAACATCGGACGCGCTCGGACCGAAGGTGAAACGAAGTATGGTCAGTCTCGCACTAACTCTTTCAATACCATTCTAGATCGAATAATCGAGTTGATGTGCATAGTAGATAAAGAGCTGAATGCCGTATTGCCGATTCATTCAGAGATTCTCCCTCGCGATATCCAGCAGTTACGTCGAGGTATTGTCGCTCGCTGCTACCACAGTCGACGGTTGTTGCTGGTTTTTCGACGTGTGTTCTTGTTTTTCGTTTCTGGCACAAGCTCACCCCAACAAAATCTTTAGTTCATTCATTTTTCTTCTGCCTCATCGTCTGTCATTCCGTAAAACATAACGTCGTGCCATTTATGCTGAAGGTCTTCCAGGTACTCGGGGTGCGTCATTCCAAGCTTGTGGTCAGTACTCTGCAAGCATTTGGTGGTAGGTGGTTTTAATACTTGCTAAGGATTTTATTGAAAATCTACGCATACAAATTCGCATACAAGTTCCCTATCTGTAATGGGCACCGACCGTACACTTACGCAGCTTTCCCCCTCTGGCAGTCCCCCCCCCCCCCGGCCAGTTCCCCCCTGTCAGCCTTATATTGTACGCTTCGAATAGCTATTACTTTTGTTTATAGTTTCCTAGTAATTTTTGTTTTCACCAGATTTCGTGCGCACGGGCATCTGTTAAGGTGAACAGCAAGATTTCATGAATTTGTCGCTGTTTTGTTTTTCATCCTTTTTATGTTATCACGTTTTGAGCACAGCCCCGATAGTCTGTGCGAAAAGCCGAGAAAACAGGCACCTTAATATGTGTCGAAACTCTCAGGTTGTGAGATAATCTGTGCAAAATAGTTGTAGAGCACTATGAGGTACCAGTTTTTTTCTCTGGTTTGTACAGACTATCAGCTCTAAGCTCAAAAACTAATAACAAGGGAGATTTGAAAGCGCCAATGTGAAAAGAAACACTCTATAAAACTGTTTTGAGTGTACCCTTGTTAGTAATCTACGAATTACCATGACATGCGAAAAGGTGTCAGCGGCGTAGATGCTGTGCTGTAGGTGAACGTGACATAGGGCGGGACCTCGTCCCACGTCTTGTGCTCCACACCGACGTACTTCGACACCATGTTGGCGATGGTCTTGTTTAGGCGTTCCAGTCAACCCATTATTTTGGGGATGGTAAGCTGTGGCTTGCCGGTGGTTATAGTGGCTGAGACGTAGGATTTCTTGCATCAGCTGTACCATGAATGATGACCCGCGATCTGTTATCAGAACTTTGAGACTACCGTGCCGAGGACGATGCAGTCGATGAAAAACTTGGCGACTTCTACAGCAATCCCTCTAGGGAGGGCTTTAGTGACGTTCCGTGCGAGATAATTTGTGGCCATGATCATCCAGCTGTTTCCCGAAGCTGCCGGGGAAAAAATCGAAGTAACCAAATTTCAATCTAATGAAACGGCGTGGACGGGGGAACAATCAGAAGCAGAAGTCCTGATGGTTTCGTCGGTTGATCCTTGCGTCGCTGATATTCATGGCATGATCAACTGTAGAATTGAATACTCTTGAGGAGCCTCGGCCAGTAAGTACTTTTCCCCAATCCTGGCGAGCGTCCTGCTGTAGTCATGGTACCCAGCCGTCGCGTCGTCATGGCACGCTTAGAAGATGTCTTCCCGAAGAGTGCTACGTATTACTAGTAGACATGCTGGATTGCTGGTCCTCAAGTTCTTTTTGGAGAAAACATCCCGTCGAATGTCAAAGCCTGACAAGTCTCGGAAAAAAATAAAACGCAGGAAACGACGCTTCCTTGATGCTTGCAGGTGCTCGATTACAGAAAGTAGTTCGCAGTCAGTCACCTTGACGTCCTGCCATGTCGGCTACCTTGACTGCGCTCGGTACCCTCCTGCTTTTACCAGTCCGGCACCATGTCTGAAATACTTCTGGCGGTGTGAATTTCCGTTTCTGCGAGCTGATCGAAATGGCCCAAGGTCGGAGGCGTCTGGAGTCCCTGCTTAAAACTGTCGAATTCCCGCTGTTTTTCTTAGCAGTGATGGAGTGCAGGAGAGCTGGTAATGAATCGACATCTTGTAGGCCCTGAGATGCGGAACAATAAAAAACGGACGTACACAACAAAATCTCAAATTTAGATTTCGTTGTCTACGTCCGTTTTTTATTATTGTTCCTCATCTTAGGGTTTACAGTATGTGTATTTTTTCTCCACTGGAACTTTACAGAGTCATTTTTGAGATGCGTGAGCGTCACAGAAAGCTTGGGGAAATCTCCAACGAAGCGCAAATAGTAGGCACAGAGACCCAGGAATATTCTAATGGCCATCTTTTCTGAAAGTGGTAAAAAGGCCGCTACGGTGCGCGTCTTCTCGGAGTCAGGGCAAGCACCTTCGTTGTTCCCGACGTGGCCTAAGAACTTATGTTCGTCATTTGCGAAACGGCATTTCGTAGGCTAGAGTTCAGCGGTCTTGACTGCTTCTAGTATGGTTCGAACACATCTCAGGTGCTCGTCAAAATCGCGCGAAAACGCAAAGACGTTGTCAATGTAGACAAGCAGCTCTTCCATTTCACACCTTCCAGCATGGTGTCCATTACACGCTGAAAGGTTGCGGGCATAATTTTAAACTGGTACAAATCGTCGGGCGTGACGAAGGCCGTATTCTCATGGTGTCGCTCGTCGACTTGGATCTGCCAATAGCCAGTCTTCGGGTTAATCGACGTAAAATATTGTTTATGACGCAGCCGGTCAAGGGTGTCGTCGACACGGGGCAGTGGGTAGACGCCCTTATTTGTCACGGCGTTTTGTTTATGATATTCTACGCAGAACCTTTCCGACTCCGATCCTCCATCTTCACCAGGACGACTGGCGACGCCCATGGACAACCTGAAGGATGAATGATGTCGTGATTGAGCATTTCATGTACTTGTTCTTGGATTGCCTCGCTTCTTTTAAGGAGACTCGGTACGTCGACTGATGCACAGGGAGCGCGTCGTCATCGGTAACAGTGCAGTGCTCCGCTACCCCTATTTTTCAAGCAATTGAAGAGGTGGACAAGCACTCAGTGACCTTGCCGAGGAGTTCAAGTAGGCGTCGTCGTTCTGTAGCAGGAAGCTTCGGATAGATGACCAGCTCCGAGGATGGCATTCTTTTCGGCTGCGGTCAAGAAAAGTCTTCTGACAGTGGATTGATGGTGTCTGAATCCACAAGTTTCTCGATCTAGCTTACGGCGGTACTTTTAGTAAGGTGCTGCGCCTTTTGTCGGACCTTTGTAACAGTGGATTGTGGCGCAACCCTTCTCGAAGCTCTGTTACACCCCTTGCTACTGCAAGTGCCATTTCTAGAGGCAAGTGGACACTGCTCTCGAGCAGAAAGTCGAAGCTTGAAGCTTCATTGGGACCGACAGGTCCAAAAACACTTGAACGCGGTGGCGGGTTTACATTGTCGGCAAGGACACGGAGCACAGATGACATCGTTTTTGTTTTCTCTGGTGGTGGGGACAGGCTTTTTGCAAGCGTGAACCTGTTCGCTGCCAGATCAAGTACAGCGCCGTACTCGCAAAGAAATTCATTCCAAGACTATTCTAAGGATAACGTCCCTCGCACAGTCCTGTAGAACGACGAACTTCACCGGACAAGTTTCGCCATGAGTCTCGAAGCAAGCGGTGCATCTTCCGACGGGTGTGATAATGTGTCCTGCAGCGGCTCGCATCTCTGGGCCATCTCAAGATGTCGTAATTTTCCAAAGGAGGCGAGAGAGCTTCCCAGTCGGAACCGAGTAGTCTGCTCCGGTGTCGATGAGGGCCGTCGCATCGTGGCCGTCGATAATAATGCTGAGGTTTTTTGGCACCGTCGCAGAAATGTTCTTCCGTGGCGTATCGTCCTTAAAGTGGGAGCCCTCCAATGGTTAGGGAGGATTTTTACCCGTCGCTCAACGGCCACTCCACCCGCTGTGGTTGCCGCGATTAGTTTTCCCGGCGTGGCATGAAGGACAGGTCTTGTCAGCGAGAATAGTGAAGTGTCGACTCCGGACGTCACGGGGACGGCAAACGAAATCCTTGGCGCGCAGCAGGCATCGGGGACGGCGAATGGTGCAGGTACGCCTTGATTTGTCTCGGTCCCTCACCAAGGAGGGGCCAAGGGCCATTCGGCGCGAAACCTCGCAGGCTTATCTGGCATAGGCTGAACCGTCGGTGGTCGTGGCCGGCCTCTCCGCAGTGGCAGCCGACAGGGCTACGGACGTCCATTCGTCACATGCGGGTCTTCCGGGGTGCACGGGGCTCCTGACGGGCGTATGGGACTTGATTGTTATGGAGTCGGGATATAGTGCTGCGCTTGAGATTCGATGTTGAGGCGGAGCGGAATATTGGCGAGGCGGTGGTGGTGACCGTCTGGCCATTGCGGCTTACGACAGCATTGGCTCCTCAGTGGCTTCCCAGTTGTCTGGAGCCTTTGGTTCGAAGACCCGCAGTTCTTCTTTCCGAACCACCTCGGCGATGGAGAGCGAGGCCGTGTATAAAGCAGTGGGCAGCATCTTCTTTAGCTCTTCCTATACAACGTCGCGAATAATCTCTCGAATTCCCGGCAGGCTGGAGCTGAGGTCCAATCCTAATGGTGAGGGGGCAGCTACGCCGGTATGCCACTGGGTGTGGGTCACCGTTGCAAGAATGTCACGCTCCATGTTCATGGCCTCTGTGAAAAATTCTTGAACGGTCGTAGCTGGGTTGCGTAGAAGTCCACCGAAAATGTCGTCCTTTACGCAATGCATCATAATACGCAGATTCTTTTCCTCGAGGCCTTAGGGTTGTGGCCGAAGCTCAGGCTTAGGATGACTTCCACGAAGCTCGTGACGCTCTCATTTGGGTCCTGTGTCCTCGATTGCAGGTGCTCTTCGGTGTTGACTGGCGAACGTACGACTCAGCTCCTTGCAAAGGTCTTTCGAGGTCAAGGAAGCTTCTGGTTTTTGAACCATCTTGCGGTTCCTTCAAGTGAGAAAAAGAGATTCTGCAGGCTCCACTCGTCACCCCATCCGTCATGGCGGGCCACGTGATCGTACTGGTTGATCCAGTCTTGGACGTCCTCGTATATCTCACTTTGAAGGAAGTAGGTGTCCGGCGAGCGACAGTCAGGGTGACGACTGGCGGGGTGGTCATCGTTGGTATCTTCTTCGGGTTCTCGGGCAAGGTACCAAATTCGAGGGGCTCACTTCTGATACGACGTCCTGCTTGTGCGTCGGCTTCCTCCTCGAAGTCGTCATTCCGCTGGGGAGTGGGCTAGCACCGCGGACCCTCGGAGGGGTACGCTGCATGGGTTGTACCCCGCACCTCCACCAAAATGTCACGTATTATAAATAATGAGGCGGCGAATTACTGAACAAAACTAAACGTTGAATGGGGCGAACTCGTGCCCCAAAACAAAAGAGAAAAATGTTAGAGGCACAGGCATCGATGTCGACGAACCAGAAGGATCAAGCGCTGGAGCGAGATTGACTCCTGTTCGCCATGCGGAGCTCGTAATGTACACGAGCGGGCTACTGGAACAATCGGCGTTTAAGGTTCGGCGCGTAGGGTATTCGAACCTCGAATAAGCACCATAATTATCCAATATATCCGAACGCGACATTAAAAAAAAAAATAACAAAAAAGTGCGTCCGCTTCCAGTCATCGAATCTGGGTCCGTTGCGTGGAAGCCAAGCACGATAAGTATTCGTCCACGGGCGCGTTTACTCTTTGGATAGCTGTGCGCGCGGCAACATTTGTAACAGTATTTTTGAGTAAGTATCTACGGTTAGCTATATTGGAAGGTTTCTTCACCATGTTTTTTCTTTTAATATGAAACAATTGGAATATTGTTAAATTCGACACATTTGACACAGACAAATTGAGTTACTTAATATTTTTGGAGTTCAGGCAACCCGAAGCTGGTACCATATTAGTAGCATTAGTCATGATTTCCGTCGCAGATCTGAAAACATACTATTTATTTTTTTAGAGAGCTTCGTTAGAATTTAGTGTTTTTTCTCCTCCAGGCTTTGCTGACTTCCTGTTGAATGTTCCGAAAGAGAGGGACAGAATCTGCACAAGCATGGCAACTTTCTTATGCGCTTCGCGTGCCAGGTTGCCCATACGTTTCCGGGAGGAAGTCAGCTCATAATGCTTATCAGAGAAAGTCCTTTGCATTCTCCGTATTTGAGTACACACAAAGTGCTCTTTTTATTGAAGAAACAAAACGCCACAACAAAAAACACGAGACTCTTCAAAAACGACACAAACCGGGAGGGTTATTTATGCGAAAGATGAAGCTCCCCACCCTCTGAACACCACAACAAAAGTGCCTACAACAAAAAGGTGTAGCAGCAACAAAGCAGAAACGCCAAGTAGGAAATATTGCGCGCGCCTATGAAAGCAGTTCCCATGAAGAAAAAAAAAAAGAAACATTGCGAAGCGCGCGTTAGTTGCATTTTGAGAGGACGGAAGCAGAGTAAGAGTCAACCATGCATGTGGGACTTCAGCATAGTGTTGTCGTAAGGCAAGAAAGGCGTGAAGGTCCATGGCTCCTGTGTTTGCGGGCGGCGAGAACACCCGGCCTGAATAAACTTTTTTAAAACTTTGAGGATGTCACTTTTGTAATTGAGCGTTAGGTTGTTGGGGCTGCAAACAACGTTTATATCATAGCTATTTTTATCAAGGAAGACGCTGTCAGCCTTTTTTTTATTCTCAAGTTGCGAACTAACTTTTACGGGTGTCACAAAACCGAAGTTTTGGTGTTTTACTTTTTTATTTGATTTGATTTTAAGTGCCTAACCCCAAAACAGTAGCAGAAAATATTAAGCCAGAACGAGTAAAATGTTTAACTGTATAGATTACGTGATGAAACGTTTTAAGCGAACATATTTCGAATAACAATTTCTCTTGATTATTTGCCTCAAATTTTTCTTAAATACAATTCGTATTGAAATATTGCTGGATACATTTGTATGTGTATAAATAAAATCATCGCCCGATGCCTATGACTCTAAATTTTCCCTATATGTAATCAATATTGGCGATCCAAAGACGTGGCTTGGAAATCATGAGCAACACTATTACACATGTCTAATTGAATACAAAAAAATTCACAGAAGAAATGTATAGTTTTTGAACGGTGAAAAGTGAGGTATTTGCAAGCAAACGATTGACATGATGCAATACATAAAATCTTTTTTTTAGATAATAGCTCCATCGACTTTAATATTAGATGTGTTTCACAGTTTATATTTCTGTCAAGGTTATTCTTTCGTAATACCTTTTATTGATATATTGTATTCCGCGGGTGAGCTTTTGTTTTTCTTTATAATGTGTTCTGCGTGTAAATACATATTGAAGATTTCGAAATTGTTGCCTCAGATTGCTATTTCTAAACGAGTACAGCCAGTTTCCGTTTTTTTTATTTTATCGTGAAACGTTATTCTGCTTGGTGTTCCTGATTTTGTGAAGCCTGGATAAAGGTGAAGCCCGGTAAAAGTGTGGCTTTTTTTGCCGGGGAAAAGCCCATTTCAGGAGAAAGTTGTGTGCACAAAGCGGGAATATAACCCAGGCCATATAGATTATAAAGCGCGTGTCATTTCAGCATCTCACGACACATCACCGCGAGTTCAGGTGCCATTTGCCGGGAACGTCCTGCGGAGCATCAGCGCTGCATTTGGCCGAGAGCGACTTGCCACCCGGGAACATGTTTTAACGTAAGACTTTCTTTCGCTAGATGTTAAGCATTTCGTGAAGCCCAGATAAACGTTAATGCTGGATAAAAGCTTGGCGACGAGGCGCGGCGTTGATTATAATCGTGATCAGTAGGAGAGGAGGAGAGAGCTGCTCTACACTGATTGGTTAACGGGGAGGTCATGTGACCAAAGGGGTAGGCGAGGAGGAGTGAGGCGTGGACGAATTTGTCCACCTGTGCGCACGGAAGGAGAGGACCTCGAGAGTATGGAAGGCTCTCGAAGATCACCTGGTTCATTAACCCGATTAGTGGTAGTGCGGCATCATTCTAAGAACAACTATCGAGTGTAGACATATGCCATGCATTAAATTATCGGCTGATGAGCGCCGTGAATGTAGGCATCCGGCGACTGGTAACTTGGGAGTGTAGCTGAACTTTTGGGATGCAAGAACGTTTCATGTTTACAAAACAATTGCCTAACAATGTGCCTTACTTTTCTTTTAACTTCACGCCATATGTTCCCCATACCGAGAGCGTATAAACGGCAGACGGCACAAAGTGCTTACCATGAATATTTTCGCTGCTATACATCAGGTTCCTTAACGGGTAAAACAATGCAGCACATATCATTCCAAGTGCCATACCGCGAGAATTACAAACTAAAAGCGCATTTCGTACCTTCAGCTGTAGACAACCTATTCGCATAAAGCGTTGAAACAGGTTGTCCGCGTGTTAATTAATATTTAAGCTTGCTTGCTGCATAGGCAGCCATGCAACATGCACTCGACATGCGTTATATAAGCTTGCACTAAAGCCTGGAATGCTGTTAGTCCGCCTGATTACTAATGCGACTTGCAGAAAATTGCACGTCACTTTCAGAGAAAACTGCGAGTTCCCAAAAAGCGCACATAAAATGTGATTGTGCCAGTGCTGTTCTCCGGAGCAACATTCTCGGTCACGTGGCATCGCCGTGTTTTCATGTTCTTCAGTCCAGAAATTATCACAGTTTCTTCGCACGACGCCAACAAGAGAAACCTTGCCGTTAATACTCGCAAAAGTTTTCCACCCTTCGCGATCGCCTCTTCGCGCACACATATTATCATCCCGGACACCCCCGTAAGTCCCCTAGATTACTCATCTTAAATATACATACCAGGTACCTCGCACACCCAATCAAAACAAAGCGCATACTCGAGCTCCGAGGATTTGCATTTGCCGAGAGGAACCGGAGGAGCCTACGTAAACAACGTGTTAGTAGAAAGTGGGAAGGAGGGGGAAAAAAAGGGGGGGGGGGGGCTCGTGTTACTGAGTTTTCAAGCCCGCTGACTCATTTGTTCGCTCGCAAACAATTCAAAGCAATCCCTTCTTGCCATCCTCTGGGCATGCGCAAACTGAACTCACGAGAAAGAAAGAGCTGAAAAAAAGCAACTCATAGGATTAGAGCTGTGGATGTTCTGCTCACCTCTGACGTAGGTACAACAAGGCGAAAGTTTAAGCGATGCTGCAGAAAACCCTCTCGCCGACCAAGTAAACAGGGCGTGGAACTCGGGTTAGGCACGCGGAAATAAGAAAACATACTGAAACAATTATTGCTCCTATGTTTACCTAAGTATCATGAGTACTTGAGGAAAAAAGAAAATATATAAAGTTTGTGTAATTAGATTCTTGAGACAATTATTCAGCGTTGATCTTTGTTTTCAAGCTACGTGCAATTGGTAGTTGACAGTAGATCTGTTATCATTTATCGCAGGAATTTCCTCTCTGAGTTTTGTGTGCACAAGGCATAAAATAATACAAATGTGTTTAAATGTTTGTGTGTGATATATGCACTCTTTAGAAACGAAGGAAAGGGAGTGACAATATTAGTATTTTTAAATCCGTTTCAAATTATATCTTTACAACTAAAATCGGAAAAAAATATGTTGCTGTTGTATTGTTTTTAGCTTTAAGTTTTAGTATAACTCAAGCAATTCACGCAACTGCGGCATAAGAAGTGGCAAAAAATATTTCAAGCATTATTTGAATCTCAAATTTTTAAACAGAAACTAAGCAGGACAGCACGAACCTGATATACCCGCAAGATTAAAGTATCCGCCACCTTTACCTTTCTGCCCTGAAAAAAAAAATCTAATCGAATTTAATTTGGTGAAGATGAATGAATTCGGTGCGCTCAACTTTACTTTCACAGGTCAATGTTTCGTTTTCACGGAACATTCATACACTGAATTTTAAGATGACAACTTGTCACGCCGACTAATAACCATATTAAATACCAGTCTAGAAAAATCCAAAATGAAAATCAAGTTGATATTGCGGAATCTCATCAGCTCCATGCACACAAAATTAGTGGAGGTTGATTCAATACTGCACAGCATCTATAATACCATTGAAATTGTTATCGTCATCCAAACATGAATCGCAAATACCTAGACCATATATTAGAAAACGTGCAACTCTGCTCAGATAATGCAGATTGTAATTGTATCTTCCCCTTTCTTCCTATCTCATTTGCCCGCATTCTTCAAACCTCCTGTATATTAGTTGCCTAGCTTAATATTCGTGTTAAAAATCAAGCGCTGTTACAAGACGTAAAATAACGGTTTACTCTGTTCGTCGTCCGTGGTCTTTTAATAATTGGTTTATATTTAAGTGAGCTTAACTCTTAGCAACAGTGCCTTGAATAAAAATACAAGTCGTAAGCAAAAATCACTTGACTAAAAATTGGCGCCAACATTTGTTACCAGCACTCTTATGTGTTGTTGATCTCGTCTACGTAAAAACAAAGAGTAGCTGAATGTTTAGCGCGGAGTATCATTTGTTATTTATGATTTTTTCGCAAACGAGTGAAAGCTGACGAGCCTCAAGAGAAAGCGAGCAAATGGGTCTTTGTGAGTCGGACATCGTTTTGCTCCTTTCTCCCTGAAACAAAAAAAAAGTAAAGGTTGTTAGAGATAGCTGATCCTTGCGCTTTTGAGGAAGTTGACGCCGGATTCAATTTATCTGCCGGAGCGTCTTAGGTCGCTGCTTTCCGACTTGCCCAATTTAGCTAAAGGTCTTAGCGACAAATATGGAAATGTTTATTGTTGACATTTGTCGTTTTTCGCATACCACCAACATTTGTTCTTTAGCCACGAGAATTCCTACGCCTCTTTACGAAAGCTGGGCACGACATAATTTGCCTGATTGGCGCGGGTTTTGCTAGAGCCCTTTTTTGTTTACGAGATCCCCGAAAGAGGCTTTGTATATATTAGAATATGGAAGTCAGGTAAGCAATACATTAACAATGAGAAACATGCTTTTTCAGGTTCTTAGGCACGAGAGGATGCGCCGCCGTGCAGAACTTGGCATAACAGTAAGAAACAACAGAATTCCGAATGCACAAGATGCATGTTACACTACACATTTTTTTGTACACATAAAAGAAGAAAAAAGCTTTTAAATTATACATACAAAACAATTAAATTGTGTTACCATAGATCACTACCGCAACAAAACATGTAAAGGTAATCAGAAATAACATTTATTAAGAGACACGAATTTGTAAAGATAAGAAACTTGACTAATTATGTCGATATATCATACAACCCAAAATAGGAAGGAAGAATGTATGTTATCTTCTAAATACTTTTGTCCAATTTGATTGAAATTAACCGACTATAATACTGCCACTTCTGCATGCAGAAACGAGTCATCTCATTGGGCGTGTGCTACAGCTTTCCATTATTGTGGTTCTTTGTGCGGATGATTACGCTTCCAAGAGAGCGTAGCTATATGATCAGCCGATGTGAAGGATAAAGTCGAGGTATGATTATTCCAGCTACCCCGAATGAAGATGCAGCAGAGGTATCAAAACCATTGTTTTCAGTTACTTGCAAGTAACCACAAGCGATTAACTGCACGAAATAAAACTAAAGAGGACTGACTATAAAGACATTCTGTTTTTAAAGTTCAACACAAACGTCAAGGTATAAAAAAAGTCTAGTCCACTGATTTTCTTGTCGCATGCTGAAAATAGACGAAACTGAAGCGTAAATTTCATCGAAGCAATCATTCTTTTAAGGAACACTAATTGTATAGAGGAAAGGTTTTTTTACTTGTGTTTTTTGTGTGTTTTATTTGCAGAAATGTTTGGATTATAGTTTATTTGTAAAACGGCGTGATACGTTTATTCCAAAAGAAAATAAAGGATACTGGAGTTTCGCTTTAATTCAAAAAGATTTATTTTAACGCAGCCGTGAACGATACACCAATCAGGTCTTAGCATGTGTTGCATCGTCATGGCGATATATTAAAGGATGATAATCGTTACGATACG
The DNA here is from genome assembly GCA_013358835.2 of Ixodes persulcatus. Classification (NCBI taxonomy): domain Eukaryota; kingdom Metazoa; phylum Arthropoda; class Arachnida; order Ixodida; family Ixodidae; genus Ixodes; species Ixodes persulcatus. The sequence goes on along the minus strand of JABSTQ010009675.1, from coordinate 587,866 downwards.
TCAAATATCTAACTAAAATTGTTTATTAACATTGTTAGGGTTATTGATTGTTGACTAACCTTGTTTATGTACAATATGAATGATTAACGATTAGCCCCCCATATTAATCCGCATACACTCTTTATATTGAAACATTTTGAACTTCCCCGCAAAGAACCAGACATTGTATTGTAAAACACATCAACGCTAAACGCGTTTATGGAATGCTAGGAAGAAAACTGGAAATCGTAAAATGTTCGCGAAATCATCGGATCATATTTTGTAATGATTTTCGTGTACTATTAAATGCTTCATATTTAAAAGTAAGGAACCATAGATCTTGCCGAATGCTCGAACTCTTTAAAGACGTTTGGGAAACTGTCCATACTTCGTTTCTGCTTATGTCCAGACGCAGCTAACGCTACGAGGTAATGGGTCCGATGAAGCAACGTCAAAAACGCCAGTAACTGTTTTTTTTTAGGAATGGTTCACGGATGATGGAACACGTAGATAAATAGGAGACACACGATGATGGTGTACTTTTGAAGCAGTCTGATTGGTTCCACGAGCTCGTAGCGTCAGTTGCGTTTGGACTTCATGTGAAACGAGGTGTAGTGTCTGAAGTAAGATTGCCTACTGTAGAAATGCGTTTCACACCTATACAAACAAATAATTTCCAAACTTTAAATTAAAAAAACGAAATTCATGGAAACGATGCAGAAATATATGGTAATAGTAATATTTAGTTTGGTTCAGGAGAGCCGCGGCGCCGCAGAAAGGCAAGTGGCTCATACCAAGAAGACCTTCCATGCCATATCTAATGATAATGTGATGAGGTAGTGTAGAAATGACAGAGAACTGCTGACGATGCTTAAATGCTGCTAAAGTAAATAGGTTTGTTTTGTTATTTCTTTTTCTAGGAAATCTGAAACCGCGTGTTAATATAAAGAATTATTATTACACAAGCAATTATGCGCTCTTAAAATCTCCCACCACGTTCTAGTACTAACAACGTGTCTCAATGGAAGCGTGAAAAAAAAGGAAAGGAAGTGTAAAAAATAATATATTTATATGAGCCCAGCGTCGACGGTATTTAGAGTTGATTGTTCCTCGTTATCTCCTATCTACTGTATTTTGTACGCTACCGATTTTCATGTCACTACAATGAACTTTACTGTTTTTTTTTGTTTTTTTTTTCAATTACATAAACTAAAACTCAATTTGATCCGAACATAGAATTCGGCGGATCCAAAAAACAAAACAAATGTCATTATCAACTCAAATTGCTCTGAAAGAAAAGGTTTACCATAAAGGGAATCATAGCTCTCTTCAATTTATTCCCAGAATGATAGAAACAAAATTCTAAATGAAATTTCTGAGCCGATCCGTTGGCATCGTTATTCTGCCCAAGCCTCGTGCCGCACCATTGTCGTCCTTTTCTGCCGCGCTAAGTGTGATTGCCTTTTGAAACTTTTATGCTCGAAAAAAATGCAATCGCAATTATATTTGTATTTTGAAATCGTGCTAGCTTTAATAAATAAGAAGTTCCCATAACTGCTCACTTTTTCTTTGAGATATCTCCAATTCGTTTTGTTTTAATGTCATAGATTGCCTTTTTTATTCCGTCATGTTTGTTTTGTTTTTTGTATATAGCGGTCCTGCTGATGGAGCTACTTTTTACTAAGATCTCAAAGTTGTAAAGGACAGACTGAAACTTGAGACATATTTCCTTCTTTGATTTGTAAACATATATCCACTTAAACATTCTAAAAAATACACTTAATAAAAACAAGGCAGCTACTGCGACATTCCGCGCTGCCCCCTCCCCCAAAAGAAAAAGAACGGCAAAAAAAGAGCACGGGATTGGCAATCTAGCATTTTATCATTTTAACAAGTTAAGCAAAAAAAAAAACAAAAAACACGAAAGTATGCTGAGGAACTGGTTAGGAAACTTGAAGTTCCGAGCCATTAGACAAGGGTAAATAAAATAATTGACAAGAAACGAAATATTGTCACGAATGACAATTGATGAGGCGATGATAACTTGAAGAAACTAAACGTTTAATGGGGCGAACTTGTGCCCAAAAACAAAAAGGGAACAGAAGAAAACAGCAGAGCGTCGCGGGCGTCGATGTCGGAGAAACCGCAGGATCGAGCGCTGGGGCCAGACTGACTGCGGATCGCCACGCGGAGCCCCTTATGTACATGCGTGAGCTTCTGGAATAATCGGCGTAGAGTGTTCGACGCGTAGTACATTCGGATCTCGAACAAGCAACAGGATTCTCGAATTTCCTAAAAAACCCAATTGCAGGCATAACAAAAGATGCGTCGCTCCAAGGAATCGAACCCTGGCTTTTTCCGTGGGAGGCAGGCACAATAATCGTCAGGCCACGTGCGCGCTGCCTGATTGGCCAGCTGCGCGCGCGGCAATATTGCGTCTTCTTAGATCGTCCTGTCCGTTACTTTATCTCTACTTTTATCATAATTCAGATTATGAGTGAAAGTTTCGATACAAATATCTTATGCTTCATCCCTCCCGGTTTTAAACCCGTAAATGGAAGTTTTCTTGAACACCGCTTCTCAATTTTTCAATGCGGCAGTACGGCTTTGCGACAAATACTGAAATATTTATTAAATAGAGACACCTCGCTTTCATAAGCCTGAGATTCGCGCGCAGGGTCCGAAAACGAATTCTCTTCGCTTCTTTACGTGTAATGCAATGCGATGTCGAACGCTGGTGTAGACGGAATATCGTTTGTTGTGAGGAGAATCAAGTTTTACATTACCCTAAAGCCATGCGTTAAAACAGAAGTAATCTTCTCACGGATGGAAAAGGTTAAACAAATGTAACATTTAAAATAAAGTTTTAATTAGGCGAACTTGCGCCTACATATTTAAAGAGAAAGGTAAAACGCGTCTTGCGTCGACGACAAAAGGGCGACCGACATTTTAAACATGAGACAAGTTCTGGAATGTTCTGAAACTGAGCACAGGATGACAGAAAATAATGGCCTGGAACTTTCGTGGAAAGCAACGTATGATAAAATAAAGTGCTAGGCCTAGTCGGGTTCGAACACAGCTGCTTCATATGGAAGCTGCGTGCGTTGCCAACTCCGTCGTGCAGGCGGAGATTTGTCTTTTTGTTTTTCCTCGATTACTTTTTGATTGCAGTTGGCGATATGCTCCTCGAGCTCTTATTCTTACTCCATCTTCTACGTTTTGCATTTTTTTCTATATGCAAATTATGCTTAGCAGGCCTAAATGGCAAACAAACGTTGCATCACTTTTGGTTAACATTTTCGACGCAGCTAGTTTGACGCAAATACATGAAGAAATGATAAATTGAAAGCTTCGTTCTATCGTGCTTTCGTCTCCTGAAGCGCCAAAGCTTCAGTGCTGTAAACGGAATTTAAAGGACTACTGACACCCCAGGATCGATATTTTTCATTGTTGCAAACTATTGCAAATAATTCCTAGGTATTGTGTTAAAAAGCTTTAGCTTGGTAACTGGTTATTTTCAAAGGAAATAGAAACACTTTAAAAAGTTTTATTTATGTTTATTCCCGAATCTATGTAGTAGTTGGCAAAATGGTCGACTTCTTGGCTTTTTAAGGACATCAAACAGCCTGTTTATATTTTTTTTCCCTTTCATTGCTCAGACCTAGTACTAGTTCTCGCGTCTACCATCCGGCCAATCGTATGCTTATTTCGCTGTGCTATTGCCATGCGCCCTTAATATAAATACAAAACGTAACGTCTAAGGTTTTTTTTTGTTTTCTTTTTGTTTAGTGGTGTTATCGTTATTAGGTTTCAAACGCTTTCGAAAAAGATAAATATAAAAATGACTAGTTTCAAGTTTTGGTGACAAACGCGACGGATTATACAAATATGTTTCTACTTTCACCACTGCTCTTCAGCACATCCGGGAGGTTATCCGGCATCGGAAAAGCAACTCGTCCGAGCCTTTGCCGCCGTCTTTCCCAATGTCCCAATCTCTCTGACCATCCTCATTACAGCCTGCGGCGCCGCCACATTAGTAATAAAACATGGACGTCATACTGTTTTTCCTCAAAAACACTTTCAGCTTGTTGTTCTTAAATATTGAAGTAAGCAGTGCAGAGCGCATAAAATTACATTTAAAAAAATGAAACACGTTTACAACTCCCTGTAACGCCGAATTAGAGCACAGCTCTGGAGGAGGAGGGGTGGAGGGTACATAAGGTAGGGTATGCCCCTCCTCCCCTAACCTCCCCCTCTCCGCTCCCATTTAGGGGGAAGTTTTCGTTACATTTCCTGCAAAATTCAGCGGAAAAAAATTCCCGCTTAATTTAGCAAGGAAATGTCTGCTAAGTTTAGCGGAAAAATTGTTCCGCTAAATTTTGTGGGAAGCTTTTCCGTTGAATTTAGCAGGAACTTTTTCCGCTAAACCTAGCGGGGAAATGTTTCCGCTAAATTAAGGGGGGAAGTTTTCCGCTAAATTTAGCGGGGACATTTTACTGCTAAATTTAGCAGAAAATGTTTAGCTAAATTTAGCGGGGAAAGTTTTGCGCTAAATTTAGCATCGATATTTTTTTTCCGAAAAATTAACGGAAGAAATTTCCTGTTCCACCTCCTCCCACGCCCTAGTGACCCTCGTGACGGCACGCGCGATGTCATATGTGACGTCATTATTGGAAATGTCCCATAACGCAACGAGCGGCAACGCCGACGACGAAGCCGCTCAAGCCGGAAACGTGCGCCTAAAAGCTGCTCCCTAAAAACTTGTTTTGTCAATGTATTCACAAAACGACGTCCATGTTTGTCCGCTCCTCGCGCACCTCATGCACTTCTTCACCCTTGAGACGTGCCCACGTGATTTCGACTTCCCCCAACGTCAACCAATGTAGGTACGGGCTTGCCTGCTTTGTCATCGCGCGACTCCAGCGTGTTCTACAGGGTGGCTCAAACAGCGACCAGGCTCTTTAAAGCGACAGCGAAAATCGGTTTATCTGCCTGTCGCGCTACGATATTGTGCAGCGTTGCCCAGGTGTAGTGCACGTTTCCTATGAAATTTGCAAAGCGATCACTTACCAGAGAAAAAAGTAAAAAAAAATGACAGAAAATTCTTAACTCCTATGGAAACGCAGCGAAGCTACCGGCCTTCAAACAATAGGACGCCCTATTGCTTGAAGACGCTTGCCTTCGCTGCCTTTCCATACGAGTTAGGGCTTTTTCTTGTTGTTTTTTTTTTACTTTTTTGTCAGGTAACTTTGCTGTTTGCGAATTTTTAGCATCAATGCACCACCTGTGGGCACCGCTGCCCAACATTGTAGCGCAATAGATTTAGAAATCGATTTTTGCGGTCGATTTAAAGAGACTGGCCGCTATTTGAGACACACTGTATGGGCTGACTTTCGATCGCAGTGCCGCCGCTTCATGCCTTCCGATGCGCCAAAGAAGCATCTTGGAACGCTTGCTCTCCGTATAAACCGTTCCACTTTAAGTCCTGCACAACTTTAAGGCCGGCATTAAGCAGCGCAACGAGTGCACCCTAAAGCCCATCACGTCTTTATGCGCTGATATCCTCGACAAAATAAATCACTAGTTTCGCCGCCGGATTCAAACGCTCACTGACGACTAGCACCCTGATGACGCATATTTGGAATGTTTCAGCTTCTTGATCGGCTACATCGGATGGTAGTGTGGGACTCTTGTAGGGCTAAATGCGAAAGGGAGTATAAAAAGGCCCGCTCACACCGTCAAGTTTGACTACGACCGACTTAGACGAGACCGGATTCGAGCCTCTCTTGACGGCTTGCGACCGGCTCCACACCAACGCATCTGATTGTGAGACGTCGCAGGAGGATTAACGCCCGGTCTTGTCTTAGTCGGTTGCAGTCGGGCACTATGTGCGTGAAGGGTCATTAAATTTTCCATACTCGCACCTTGGGACATTGTTCAATTTACGAGAAAATATATTCTCGAACCGCTTCATGGCAAAAAAACAACAAAAAAAACAACAACTAGTAGTTAAGTTTGGGGGTGGGGCAAGACATCTTTTTGACGGGCAGTATCGCACCCAAGAAGGTTTTTTTTTTTTTAGAGCGCAGCTCTTAGGCGCTTGTTTTCGGCTCGCGGTCGGCGTAACCGCGCGTTTCATTATGAGACATTTCCAAAAAGGACGTCACACGTGACGTCACAGGGGTCACTAGGGTCACAAGTATGTGAGTAGTGCAGCCACAAAGTTCACTCGTGAAGGTCACTCGTGAAGGTCACGACCTTAACGAGGAAAGTCACGAGCAGACTTGTACGTAATCCCTTACAAGTAACGAAATTACTTGTAATCCCTTACATTTATCAGTAATTTAGTAACGGATTAATTACATATTTTCTAGAGTAATTTTAAAGTAATTCCCTTACATTTTTTACGTAACGGATTCTTTGTAATTCGTTACATTTTTTTTTTCAGGGCCAACCCCCCCCCCCCCCCCGCCTCCCTTCGTAAAAAGAGTTATTTCGTTTTTTTTTTTTTTTCCGGGGGGGGGGGGGGGGGGAGGGTAATGTCGAGAGCAGTGACACTGTCGCGCGAATTGACCAGCGCAAAGCGAGGCTTGGCACTCCTCAGTTCCGCAAAGCCTTGTTTTTTTTTTTGTTGTTGTTTTTTTTTGTTGTTTTTTTTGCAACACCAAGAATCTGAACCTATTTTTTTAGAATCAAACAACAATGTCAAAAAATCCAGATAAACATTTCTACAAAAAAAGAAAAAGAGGGAGGGGAAGGGGGTCAAGTTCTATCCGCTTTTTTTAGTCCCCTAGTTTTTTCTTTGCGATCGAAGGCGGGGAGAGGACACCAAGTGATTGTATGCCTCCTCGAGAAGCTCGAGGCGGTAAGTGCACAGACAAGAATTAACAATGTCCTTCTCGGTTATAGTGACTACGACCATTTTCATAACGTCGCAACACGAGACAACGCTCTGTCTACCCTAAAATACACTAAAAGAGATGTGATAATATGTGAAGGTGTTATTGCCACAAGCATGCATGCTCGTTCGTTGCTGCACGCTTATCGTCTTCTCTTAGAAAACAGGATATATTTTTTTCTGTTTCTTTCACCTTATTTGACCCTGTTTTAAAAGCTACTTATTTTTTTGTAGTCCAACTTTTAGGTTTGGCCCACTTTATTTGTGAATTCCAGCCAGGTTATCTGCATCTCAGTCACTCTTTTTGTGAGTGAGCTTCTTGCGAGCACTTCGAAAATGATAATAGTCTTCCTTTCTTCTTCTTCCTGTACTGACCCCAGCAGGACGCATCTTATCTCAAGCAGATATATTTACAAATAAAACATAATGGTGGCTGACGTAGACTTAATATTCTGGCTTGATGAGAGAGTGAAACTCGTGAGTGGGGCAATAGCGCGGCTTACTTAGTACTCTGCCCTTCGCTGCCCGTGGCATCAGCGGACGTCTATCTAAAGAACACCGGAGTAAACTGCAGTAGGTTCGTGCTCCGTGCGTTTTTGAACAGCACCAAGAAAGGTACACACGGCAAACATGAGTTTACATTTCCTTGTTTTAACCGCCGTCCTAATTAATTGTTGTTATGAGTGTCCTTTTTTTATTACTTATATTTATTTACTGGAAACTTTTTTTTATTCACCAACGTCTCAACCAAGGCTCGACCTGTTCAGAATCAAAGAAAGAAGAATATTTAGCCAAACCTATTCATTACTGAATTATCAGCTTACTGTTACAACTATGTTTTGCTATTGTCTGGCAATATATGCCGGTATAGTAAGATGGACATAATTCTTATTTTAGTTTTGGCTAGATTTATGATGACTTCTACAGCTTTGCGATTTCAACAATGGAGAATTTTAGTAGATCGTCCCGATGAGTCCGATAACGATACCCGATACTCCGCCGCCGCCATTGCGCACTCATCATATCGTTATCGGGGGTATCAGAGGTATCGGAACGATCTACTAAAACTCTCGAATATCAGGCAACGGCTGCAACGAGGAAGCTTCGCTCTATTTGTGAGGTAAATAGTACTTCCATTGGTCCGCTAAAAAATCTCAATGCAGAGCATAAAGCATTCGTGAGGCACAATATGGCACTCCCATGCAGTGCTTCAGTTCAAAGGGTGCTCAGCGTAGCAGTTGACATATTGAGTAAGAAATAACGCAAAATGTCAGACGAGACTTTCGAGAGTCAGCTGTTGCTCAAAATACTCAAGGTCATTAAATAGAACAGGTTGCAACAATAAGAACTTGAATAACCTTCTTCCCTTTGTTTCTTACTTGAGGGCAATAATGTTGAAAGTAACGCCGCGAAAGTAACGGATTACTTTTTGGGGTAACGGTCACTTACTTTTATTGGAGGGTAATTGTAATTGTAATAAATTACAATTTAGCCTCGAGTAATTGTAAATGTAATTCCTTACTATTTTTCAGTAACGTGTACAAGTCTGGTCACGAGAATTAATAGGGTCACGAGTGACGTCATGAGCAAAGAGGCAGAGAGGGAGGGAGGGGGAGGAGGAGTGGAGAAGGGAGGGAGGAGGAGGAGAGGAGAATGATATAAGAAGGGAGGAGGAGAATTGAGGAATGGGAGAGGGAGGAGAAGGGAGGAGGAGGAGGGGAGGAGAGTACGGAGGAGGAGGAGGGACACAATTCTCTCCGTAGCCTCCCCTCCTCCTCCTCAAGAGCTACCCTCTAATTTGGCATTGCAAGCAATTTTAAATATATCAAAATATATTTTATTGCTACGCACCTGAAGCGTTTAAGGCCATTAAAATAACGATATTGGGAATATTAGTAGAGCTTTGAGCAAAAAAAAAGCTATTTAGGAAATGACTGGCTAAATATGGAAAGCATCATTCAGAAAAAAAATATCTACCATTCAAATTATTTTGTTCGGGTTTTTTCTAGCAATATTATGATAAAGAATTCTTTACTGCTTTAATCCGCTCAAGAATGATCTTAAAAAAACAACTCCCGCACAAAAAAAAAATTACTATGTTGCAAAGATTAACGTAAGTTGTCTATATGTATTGCGATGTTTCTAGGATATTTGGTCGAGAGTAAACGTTTTCGGCTGAAGAAATTGTATTAAAATATTGCTCAGCTGATGAAAAAATGTTCGCTGTATTGGGATTAGATAACCCCATCAAGTGCGGTCATTTATTTGTAATATTTGTGCTACTTTGTTAAGCCTCGTAATAGTGTATATCCGATATGCTCCGCTTAATTTTCTTGGAAGCACTTAGTCTCGAAAGCTTTTCTTAATTATTTTTAATCGTTGAATTTAATACCAAATATTTTCTGCCGTTAAGCTTAAATTTGTAAGCTAATATGCTCAATCGACGAAAGAGCTAGCTTTTTAAGCGGTGTCGTACCGCTGTAAACCGCTTTTGGTGTTTTTACAGAAAGACAGTATGGCATTTTAGAAGGTTTGGGGGGTTGCGTACCTTAAAGCAGAGAATGAGGTAAAATGAAATGTAAACTTGAGTTTGTGCTAAAACTCTGAATTAGGAACACCGAAAGATTCTGCCACTCAGTTGATTATACTGATTAAATAATTTCCTGGATCACCAGTTTGATGGGCCAAAATCCCAAAATATGTTTGTTGTAAATATAACTTTAGTTTCGTTCAGGTTAAAAAAGATTTCATGTTCCTCGAGGCTCCGCTTCTTATTCAAAATATACGAATTGTTGACACGCCTTCATAGAGCCGATATTACACAAAGGTGTTCAATTTTTTCAATAATCCCCTAAAGATATGACTCCGGACGTGGGATTTTTCCTCGGCTAATTTCCTGTATATTGATTATGTACGTGTTTTATTTCCTTTTAGTTTTTATTTTGTTCTAACAAATTGTCAATTCAGGAGACATTTGCTGTTCCAATTAACAAATATGCTCAAACACTATCATATAAGAGTATATAAGGACTATAAATTAAGACATACGAAAAAGACTAGAGTATATAAGGAGTTATAAGAAACTTAATGAGTTTCTTACTACATTTATATACTCATGTTTGGTTCTTATTAGATCTTATATGTTTTATGATATTTTACTACATGCTCTTGTTGAACCAAGAAATTTCTTATATAAATACAACTTTTCACTGGGACTAAAAAAAATTGACCCTTCTTCGACCACTCTCAGAATATCCAAATCAAAATGAGAATAAGAAATAATCAAACAATGATCACTAAAATGTATCTGTTTATTCTCGTTTAACTGAAGTTTGCGACGTTTGTCTTTAAATATCCCTGGGAAACTTTTAGTCCTAAAAAATAATATTTTTTAAAGCACTGAGTATAGCAAAGTTACGCGTTACGAGTAGATTATAAACAATCGTTTTTAAATGTTGTTAGTAATATTTAAAGCCTTGAGTGAAAAACAATGAGCTTGAGATTACAAAATATAAGAGCCTGAAAATGAGTGAAAGCCAAACTTTTCATAGTGGCAGTGTATATGTCACCTAAAAACTTATTTTAATGTGACAATATACCTGTAATAACGCTCAAACTATTGGCGGATATTTGCAGTCATCTTGATCACAGCTGGGGGATGCGGTTAAGAAGATATCAAAGTTTACAAATATGCAAATGGATACACCTGAGGATTTATCGCAAAAGAAAGTTCGATGCAATTTCCAAATATTTCGTAATATAATGATCCGTTTATAACAAAACAACTTCGAAAGAAATTGCTTTGGAAAAAAACTGGCACCCACAAAGTGGTTTCAAGTGCAAACGCTGAAAACAAAAAGGATCCCAGCAAAGCTTTCTACAACTTTTGAAGCTTTTTTTTTATATTCTAGCGAATTATCATTCTATTCTGTGAAATACGCGTTCATGTTCTTTTTTTCGTATTCTACACACTAAAGTTGTTCATGGTCACGTCAAGGTCAATGGATTTACTACGATCCATAGACTTCCATGTTCCATCAAGGGCCAGCCAGAATGTATTAACGTTTTATCCATCTTGCATGTCCTCCCTAACCCCTCTGTCACGGATTCAATTTCATTTCATTTCATTTCATTTATTATACCCTTAAAGCGCCCGTAGGGCTTTACATAAGGGGGGGCAAGTGCAACATTATTCAAAACACAAACATAAAAGAAATAGAACAAGAAAACAGGTGTTACGGTTGCTATGCGTATAAGTAAGCATTAAGAGAATCTCTGAAATCAGAGGATTCTTGGATGATTACAATATTATCAGGAAGAGAGTTCCATTCGTATGAAGCTAACTGTAATGGTGAAAATTTAAAGAGGTTTGTTCGTGGAGTGACCAAATGAAGTTTTTGCGAATTGTCAGTACGCGCGGAAATATGCGGTGCAGCCCGGCAATACCTTCAATAAGGAACATCACCTGGATATTGGCTTTCAATAAGGAACATCACCTGGATATTTTCATGTGTCTTTGGGAATTTACCTTGCTTGTTCGCGAATGGATCTCTTTCGCCTAGAATGAGATTTTTTTGGTATTTGTATTTAGTATTTTATTTTTGTGGTATTTGTATTTTAGTAATTTAGTGCACCACAGTGGACACTGAAAAGTTGTTTGTGGGCACAGAAAATAAAGAATTATTTATTTTATTTTATTTATTTAAACATTATGACGCCCTCGAGGGTGTAAATTGCTTGTCCTATAACTAACACCCTTGTTGGTGTAGCAAAACGGCCTAAGAAAAGGGCGTTATTCCTAACACACCTAAACGACGGCGTAATTCCGAACGCCCTTAAATTAGGGTGTGATTCCACTGTACACCTTTTTATTAGGGTGTTATGACTGTGCAGTACGCCCTTTAAATTGGGTGTACCACGACCAGAAAGGGAAGCAAAAGAGAGCATGAAGAAATGACTGCAATTGAGTCTAAACATGCTTGGTTTGCTTTTTATTTTTCGATCAAGGCTCTACCAGGTTCTACTAAATTGTCTATAGACGATTGCAAGCAGGTCATCTGGCCGCAGCCATGTCTCTGCTTATGCAGGCAAGTGCGTGCAATTACAAGCTTGCCAAAGTGCAAAGCTATGTTCACGCGCACGTCATCAAACTTGGCGAAGGCAAGACTGAAAGAAATAGCTCCCTTTTATCATCGGAATTTCATCACGACCAAGACACTTCTGAATCAGTGGCGGTCCGTGTGTGTAGGGTCACAAACATTCCAACCGGATGTTGTTTCATAACCTCTTTATATTGTACAACTGAAGGCCCTAGTTAAATCTCCACTCTTACTTTTCTTGCGGCATTTATGCTTCCTAGCACTGTAGACGTAAGCAAACCTAGCAGGCTTGCAAAGACGGAAGGACCGGGAGTTCCTTGGGACGTAGGCGGCAGTTCATGCTTGTAAACAGTAAAATGGTCTCTTGAGACGGAACAAGCACTACTATCAGAAGCATGCTTCCAGAGTAGTTGCGGATAAAACAGCGATCTCATGTAATCCGGGACAGATGCATAATCCGATTCAGACAGCACAGACCAATCCACAAACACAATGTCGAGGATGAAGGCGGTCGCTCACATTCAACGGAAGTCTCGCGATCGCCGATGAGCAGCTCTCTGTCGTGATAGATGCGTAATCCGATTCGAGCAGCACGAAACAACTCAAACACAATGTCGAGGTTGAAGGCGGTCGGTCACATTCAACGGAAGTCTCGCGGCCGCCGATGAGCAGCTCTTTGTCGAAACACGTCCAACAAACACTGCACAATAATTCCATGGACTCCGACGAAATAAACGACCATTATCGAAAAGTTGGCATAAATGCATTCCGGCCGTTCACGACGAAAAATCACGGCTGCGACTGCAACGCACGAAAAACAAGAAAACACTAACGGGCGCCCCTTTTTGAAAACCGGATTTACGTGCACCCTAAAACTCACGATAACTTGGCATACGGCAAAGACTACGGCCCCAGTAGCCATCAGCGCGTTAGAGCAAGTCACGTGACAAATTTTCAAACCAGGCTGCCAAATTCTTCATAGCACCGTTTATTTTCTTCGTCTTCCTACGGAGAGCGGTCACGTGTTTCGCGCCACCCTTTTGATTTGCTAGAAGCGACCTTCGCACTCGCTCACAGTTACACGAAGACACAAAAGAAGCTGTGGAGGCTTATCAGAAGACGAGGTCAAAGGGGGTTGGACAAACCAGCTAATCTCCCTCGCTGCTTTGTACTGCCATGAGCACTGCCCAGGGAAGGTCGCGAAACTGGACTCGTCAGGACTTGCTCTGCGTTGTACAACCTTGAGCGTATCAAACTGCAATTCATGTAGAAGCGCATGCTCTGGTGCGGACCTCAAGATCAAAAAATGATTACAAACAAAAAAAAATTGAACGCCGTCGAAGCCCGGATCAAAACTAAGACGCTGAAAAAATGAAACAATAAGATACTCGGTTTCATGTGTACCAAAGAAAAACCGAAAGAAATAAAAAAGCGTCGGGACGCTAGATATTTGGTGTCACCACGCAGATATAAGAGTCGCGTACCGTAGCGGGGGTGTCATGAGTTCGGCACTTTCGATTGCCTTGCGACATTGTTTCTTCAAACTACATACAAAAATATAATCTCAGTGAAGGTGCAATAAGTAGTGCGAACCCATTTAGGAGAGTTTGTAATGCCCGAATTGAGGGCGCCACAGTTTGTTCAAGTCTTCAGCGCAGGAGGTCTTTCTCAGGTTAAAAGTAAGCAGATTCCGTTTTGCGTAATATTGTATTGTTTTGTTTTTTAAAGTCGGATTTTAGGCAGTCAAAAATAGAACTACCTCGCCGGCATAGCCTATTCACGCAGGACACTCTTGACACTTAACCAAAAACAGCGCAACGTACGGTATGTCAGGATGGCGTCGGCGCGACCTATCCCAATTTTTACAGATATTGGCTAGACCAAAATGGTATCGGCGCAATCTTTCGGATTGAATTCCATAATGGCGCAGTACTGTGTGCTGCCTGGGATGTATATTTCCACGTCTTCGTTCAATTTTTTGATAGCGGAGATATTTTTTTAATCAATGTTGAACTGATAAAACTGATGCACGCGAGACACGTAATTTTCAGCTCGTGTCGGACGGAAAGTTCAATCAGAGTTGCAAAAACTATTCTCTAGCACTTCCTAATCATACGTGAGTCGTGACTTCGTGTGGAGATTAATTATGTTCGATGTTTGTACAGCCGTACATCAGCAACAGTTAGCACCAAAGCAGTAGACATGCACGGCTATCAAATCATGGGTGTATTTGACAGCATCACCATTACACCCCTCTCACACCGTGTGAATGAAGGGCGTAAAATTTGCCCATTCACCTTTTTTACTCGATTTCAGACACCATCGCTAAAAGTGGGGCGTAAAAAAGGCGTGTAAGGGGTGTAAAATATCAGCACACCCTTTTTACACCCACCGATATTCAGAAATCGTGTAAAAAGTGTGTGAAAAGGGTGTTTTGCCTAACTTACACACTTTTTACAATCTTTTTACACGATTATGGGTGTTAAAATGTTTAGTGTGTGTGTATTCAACACACATGGTGTGTATTCTTAGGCTGCCATAAGTGCAAAGCCTTTCAGCCTAAACACATATTTGCTTGAACTTCTATCGTTCAGAGGCAGCTCTCGGATTCTGGCGACATGTAGCCAACATTTCAAGGCATAATATAGCAATAGTCACATGTTTCGTACGATATTGAGGCATAATATAAAACTATTCAAATGTTACGGACGACATTAGCCAGCTTGCTATAGCCACCTAAGGCTTTTCGTATGGATTCTATAGCCGTCTTTAGTCCCTTGTACTGTCTGTTACGTGTGTTTATATGTCTCACTCGGAAAATAAGAAAAAGGAAAGAAAATAAGCAACATCGCTTACTGATTTGTGAAATTCGAAGAATTCAGAAGTAAAAGGCCGTACCTATGGTGATGAGCCCCGTCTAAAGATATCAATTATATATTTCTCCGGCTCTTAGCATGCGCTTTTGTGTATATTTCGTCGTTATGGGCGTGGGCGGCGACAGACATTACACCGCTGCTTACACCCTTGCTGAAATAAGTACTACTGTTGTCACGACAAACTATCGCGCTATAGACTCGTCTATTTGACGTGTATGGAGTTTCGAGAGAGCTGTTTCGAATGTTAGTGTACATTTCATTAGTGTAGGCACAGCAACAACGCAGCGATCGCGATGCGAGAGTCGACTGCGCGTTGATCTCGCTGACCGCGTTTGCTCTTCTAAAATGTGAGCGTGGGACACTCGAGCAGCGTTAGGTTGTTGATGATGCCAGATGCTGCTTTGTTGTGTAGAGTCCTTTGCCCTGCCAACGCCTTTGAAAACGTTCCAGTAATCTGCGTACCCTACGCAAAGCATTTCAGCAACCACCCGCGCAGAATCTCAACCTTTCTGGCGCCTTTCTGGTGCGAAGGTACATTTTATGTACCCCCCGCAAACATGAACCCGCGCGAAGAAAAACCCTCGCGAAGATGAGCGATCGGCGTTCGACAGCTTTTTTTTGCAATGCTTCGCGATGTTGCGCGAATTGTTATTGAAAGACGCTGTGTGGGTACGCCGGGCACTGGAACGGCTTCACAGCCGATCGAAGGGCAAAGGAGTCCCAACGACAAAGTATAAAATCAAACATTTTCAGCAAGCTAACGGTGCACGAGAGTCCCGCGCTCACATTTCAGCGGAGCGAGCGCAGTCAGCCAGATCAATGCGCAGTCAACTCTCGCGTCGCGATTGCTGTGCCATTGCTCTGCCAGAACTGATGACATGTTCACTAGCATTCGGAACAGCCCACAAGAAGACTTCATTTGAGTCCAATAGACGCGTTTATAGCTCGCTAGGCTGCCTTGACAAGAGAAGAACTCACCTCGGTAACGGCGTAAGCAGCGGCCTTATGTTCCTTGACAACAGCGATCGAGAAGGACAAAATATGCAAAATATTATTAAATATAAAATAGTTTAGCACGCGAAATAAATAAATCTTAACGTGTAAAAAAACATGGCAGCGACGCGGACAGAGTAGAAGACGTTAACGCTACAAAATACATAAACGCACAAACAATATAAATACACTGGAAGATACGGAAAGGCAAAAGTATACCTAGAAAATGGAAGGTTAGAATGATTTCAAGACCGAGGTAAGGCAATGGGAAGGCAGAACAGCCGGCTAAACTGCAATGGACTTGAGGCAGCTAAGGCCGTGTTTGCGAACGCTGGATAATATCACCGAAAACGTACACCCTAGTAAGATGTAAAAAAAAAAATGCTTGCAGCGAGCGAGCGAATGAATGACTCTCTTCCATTTTAACACCTCTGCATTGATATAGCTATAGCAGGCTAAAGCACATTAAAATGACGGAGGCCTGTAGCTTTGGTAACATAAATCGGCATTGCGTCTGCGAAGAAAAATTAACGATCGCGAGACTATAGATTTAGAGACATAGGCTACTATATAGCCGGCTAAGCCGGCTAAAGCACATGGAATAGTCGCAAATCTCTAACATTAAGGACATACATTTTTTTGTATAGCTCGCTAAAGAAAATTGAGTAGGCGAGAGTCTATAGCTTCATAAACACATATTATTCTATAGCCGGGCATAGAAATCTTAATGGTCGAGATTCTATAGCTTTCATTGCTGACCATAGAGGGCCATATAGGGTGAGAGCTTATCATTGGACTTTCCATAAACGTCCATAGACTATTTTCGTATGGAAAACTCCAGGCATTCCTTCTCGAGCTGTAACACCAGGTCTTTCCACTCCTCTCCAGTCATACACTTCTCTCCACCCAATTGACCCATCGACCCATTGACTTTCTCCAACGAGTCGGACAGTGTCCACAGGGTATAGGGAATGACGGGTAGTGGGTAAAGTGAATTTTTCAGTAAGTCCCGGGACGTCAATTTTCTCTCTAAATCTAGCGAAGAAACTGAATTTCCGTTAAGGTCATCTGACATCGTGTCACGTGACGTGAATTATTTGCTAAATTTAGAGGGGAAACACAGTTGTTGTATAGGTCACGTGACGCGAAGCCATGCGACGTCATTTTCACCGCTATATTTAGCAGGGAAATTCGCGGTTACGTTTGTTGAGGCCTTACATCACCTGAAACCCTTGTCTATAAACGTGTCACGTTAACGGGGTACTCCGGCAAATTTTTTAGCTACACCAACTACATATAGTCGCGGAATCCGCAGCTTTTACCTCTTCTGGTATGATTTCAGTATAGCGAAATGAAGCATAGTTATTATGAAAACGGCAAGTAAAACTGACGCCCAAAACCAACATTCAAAGAAACCCGCGCTTTTCAGTGCCGTAACGTCCCGGGAAGGCGGGCTAGGAGCTCTGGTGGGTACTATAAATGTTGAGTACGCCGACCATTTGTTTCCTGACGCTGCGCGGGGTTGTGACGTGCTTCCAAAGCGTTTATTTCACATTATCAAACTGCTCGCCATCGGTTAAGCACAAAATTTCCCATTCAAAGACGTCACGTTTTTAAATTTTCGCCGGTAGAGATTTTACTCTGAAAAAACACGGTAAAGAGCAAAATTGTACATACAATAACCTCGCGAAAAAAATATAATTTTGGCGATATATATGGGTTTATATTTCAACGATGGTCTTTTCAGGAAAATAGGAGACCATGACGAAAACGTCACAGTACATCTTAATACACATTTTTGAACATGAAGAATAAACAAGAGTGTAACGTCGCGGAAAACTTTAAAAATTCAGGAAGTTGTAGGTCCTGGGCATACTCCAAACCCAATGAAATTTTAACATTAGCCAAAGGACGTAATCACGGAGCAAGGAGCTTTAGCATAAAAAGCCACGCCCTGCATTCAGCATGCAATGCGTGACAACAAATGTTTACAGGTCAGTGGTTCTTACGGGGACCTTAAAACTTAAGCTACTTTCAAGGATAGGATGCCTCTTTCCTCCTGCGTACAATTATCTCGTCGTTACTACACCGGTTCACCCGCGTTGTCTATTGTCTTCCGAAGCGGTTGCTGACGTTTAGTGTTTAACGTCCGGTAAGGGCAACAGATTGAGGCACTTCCGAGAAAGGCCAATGCGTGTACCTTTGAACTACAAGGGTCTTTCGTGCCTAAAATATTAAATTAGTTCTTTTGAGAACTTTGTTGGAAAGAGAAAACAAAAAAAAAATCATGGTTTTATTTTTTATTTTTAATTATCCGGCGGCTCAGCTTTTTCAGCCTATTAAAATACTCGTAACAAGAGAAAAATAAAACGCATCGAGCGAACTCTTGGAACTGGTGTGGGGCAAATACAATGAATTCAGATGCACCCAGCCTTGTGGCCCCCACCTTTTGAATCCTGGCGCCTTTTTTTTTTTTTTATTCTACAACATTTTTTTTTTCGGGTTTGTTAAATTATGTTTCACGTTTCTCTATTTCCCGTTTTAACCCTCCGTCTCAAAGACAATCTTTTCTTCTTATTAGAGCGATATATATCTTCGCGAAACGAAGACGCCGCAAGTCTGCAGACATATATTCAGGGTATTTTATGCGAAGCACTATAATTCCCGAGAACAGCAATTTTCTAGGCGTGTAACCTAATGTGGAGTTCCTTGCTCATCGGTTGGTGGTCCGGAGTTCTTGGGAAAGACAATAAAAAAGTAAAATATCTACGGTGCGTCGCCTTTTATACGAGATCAGAAGAGTACAGAAAGAGCATGAAGTAGTGATGCCGAACCTGGATTTATATCTCGTCGTGTCGCTCGCGAAGTGGGTCAGACCCTGCTCTTGCAGTGTTGTCCGTTACTTGTTCGTGGTTTTCTGTTGTGCTTGGCAGGAGAGAGAAAGCTTGAACCTAGATACATAAAGATCTCCCAGAGCGACCATAGGAACTTGGACAATTTTGTTGAGGTTTTTCCTTAATGTTACTTCCACACATCCAAGATAGTCATCTTTAATCAGTGTCATTGATATTATGAATTTCCATACGAATTCTGAAGTAAAGGTACTCGTCAGCTGATACACCAATACCGGGTGTTCCAGCGAAGACTTTAAAAAATCTCTAAATATAAGTTTTGTTGAAAAACGAATAATCGGGAACAAACTGCCCGTCACGGCCAACGCCATAGATCGCAGAAAACAGGATTATCTAAGTGATTAAAGGAATTACACTAATCAAACCTTTTTAATTGGTGAAGATATACATGTGTTCTAAATTTGAAACCAGCTGGGTGCCATGTAAAACCCCTAAATCAGCTCATTGTTGATATATCTAAGTCAAATACAAATTTTTACGGTGCTCTGAAAAAAAAAAAAAAAAACGCAGATTTTTGTCGCGCTTTTAGGGTTCGGTTTTTGTATCGGAGTGCACCTTTCCGCCAGTGCTCCTATTCCAAAGTCGCTGAGACGCGCAACACACGTGCGCCATACTTGCGTCCGTACTATGAGGGTGATGAGGCGAAAAATTTGGGCCAAGGCAACTGGGTGAAGGTAGAAGAGTTGTCATAAAGATACGCTCTTTTAAGGACAACCAAAACCTTAAAACACGTCAAAATTAAGCGTTTTTGTTTTCTTTCTACTATATAATATGAAGTACCTGTCTTATATATTGTAAAATGTATTGACTTAGTTGGTTTCGAATATGGTACGAAAGGTTCTCAGTGGAACCAGATCTTAATTTTCACCATATAAAACTATACTTATTCAACATGAGATTTGTATTTGGTTAATTAGCATACTTTTTCCAATTCTTAAGTTCACCCTGGCTGGCAGTTGGTTAAGAAGACGAGTTTCTTTTTCTTAACCACGTTATATCTAGCAATTTTCAAACTATTTTGTTGAAATACCCGCTGTGTCGCAAATGCATTCTCCGTGCCGGACTTTTGGCCGGGACATCAAAGGAGCGCCTTTATTATGTCTTCATTCGGGATGGGCGGAATCTGCCCATGTTCGAATTTGGCAAAATTCGGTAAAATCTCAGCTAGCATGTGCATGCTTGGCAACCGCACAAACTAACGCGACAAAAAGAATGTGTGGCAGGCAGTTTGGCTTGCCATTCAGCATTGCAAATGGACGCTGTGCGAAGTGCAATTCACTGAGAACTACGATCCTATGCAGCACATGACGGTACGACTACATGTTTGGTGATGCGGAGGCCGAAGCGCGTCGCAACAAGGATCAGGTGGAGCGGCTGCGCGCGCATCAGAGTCCAGGAATTTGGGCCCGCTTCCCATTCCTATTGGTTTCGATCACCGGGCAGCCCACCAGAAAAAAATACACCAAATTTCATTCGAGTTTTTCTAGGGAAAAATCTTATATGTATGAAAAACTTCATTCTCCCAGAAACGCATATGATCAAATAAAATCATAGAAAAGCAAACGACAGCCTTAAAGGAAGAGATAAGTAAAATATATGATCATATAATATTTCATAAGAAATTGATAAGATTTTTTTTCTTTTTATCCTATATAATCCTATATTGTTCTTATTGATTCTTGCATGTTGTTATAAATCCATATTTGATAATATGACATTTCTTATACATGTAATATTTCAAACTTTGGTTGGCAATCGAAGGGACCTAACTAGGTCATCATAATGTTAGAGCCTCGACATGGGAAACGGGGACCAGTGAAGGTTTAAAAGGGAGCATTTAATACACGTCTGGCAGGTACGCCTGCACAGCAAAAATAACGGTGCGCCACGCGGGTGATGGCGCGAGCTTGGGGTCAGTCGTTTTCTTTTTCGAGGGCGCTAACACTCGGCCATCCTGAAATTCAAGTGTCCTCACTTGATGTTTCTTTAATGTCAACATCAAAAGTGTTGACTCGTTTCAGCTTGCTGACGGGAGCTGTTGACGTGTAGAAATGTTGAGGGTGCTGGTGGCCAGATATATTCTCATTGCGGTAGGTCTCATTAGAAAGTCGCATCGCTTTTCCGCTGCAAGTGCGACTTCTTGTTCTTTTTCTTCTTTCTCGAGCCTCCGCCGTTTCTCACGGAAGGTTTGTTGTCGTAGCCGCCGTCGTTGTTTTGGTGCTGGTGATTCGTATTGTGGTGAGGTCGTTCCCTTAGTAGTCTTCTTGCCGACGCGTTTTCGCTGTGCACCCGCTTGCGGCTGTCCTTGCCTCCTTTCTGCTTGTTCGGTGGTGCTCGCCAATTTCCTTCGGACTGTCTACTCTGATGTTGAGACTCGTGACGGTCGTCGTAAGAAATGGTGTCGGGTGTACCTGGATTGCCCCACGGTGTCGGTGTCGGAGCGTTCCGAATCTTTATCTGCCACGCCATCTTGGCTCGTGGTTGCGTCGTCGCTACCGCCAAGTCTCGTGCTCCCTGTTCCAGTCGAAACGGTTGCTGGAAGTCGGGGAGGGCCGCCGGCGCAGTCTGCCGTGTTCGGTTCCGCTCGCTCCGTCGCCGCCCTTTTTCGTCCATGTCGAGGTGCTGCTCGGTGCCGCTGCTGTGACGATTCGTGGCCACAGGAGTCGACTTGTGCTCGGTCGTGGCCGCTGGATCAGGCTTGGTCCATCCCACTTCTTATATGTTAAGGTCTCGACATTGAAGACGGGGGGGGGGGGGGCGAGAGGAGGTTAGGAAACGACGTTTAATATACGTCAGGCAGGTATGAGCTACCGAGAAAAGAATTCAAAGTCACGCGGATCGTGGAGCGCTCTTGGGGTACTCTTCGTCATCTTCGAGGACAGCGCTAACAATAAGGTTTTGTTTTAGGGCTTTTGTTAGTGCCAAAGTGGCTTTCATTGACACCTCAATGTATTTGCTCGGATTCGCCATATATCTACCAAAGTGCCAGCCTTAACTTAAGAAAATTCTCGTATTAATAAAATAACCCTAGCGATGCCTAATTTTGGTATTCTTTTTGTCAAATAAAAGCTAGCTGCCGAGACATCTTTCAATTTAGGGCCAAAATAGCCGGACTCGGTCCATAGAATATTAGTTAGGCTATTACATACATTTTTAGGGCTCTTAAGCAAAAGAAATATTTGTTCCAAAGAACTGTGCTACCTGTGTATAGACGAACATAATTCGCCTTTCTACGCAGAACAAACGTCCTGCATGATGTACATCAAAACGTCGTCCTAGCCGTAGCGCTGCATTTGAAAATTTGTTTACCTACAGCAGAGATATCACACGCTTCTTGGGACAGCCTAGCTTCTTGCAATCGGAACTTTCATGCAACAAAAGTAGCGTTGCACGAAAGTCAGATATTACGGACGACGCCGCTCCCCATTGAGTACAGACCTCGGGAACGTTTTCCTAATGAGCCTAAAATCAAAGGGAAATTTTTACCGTGCATTGGCCACAAAATATCTGGAAATGCATTTGTAGAGCACGGACTTAGCGCAGACTGTGTGTATCAGCTTGATATCTTTACATAAATTGTTTAGTTCATGTGTGACTAAAAAGCGTTGCACACAGGCCAATTGGAAATATAAGGCATACATAGTTCATACTATACCATACATAAACATAAACAATTATAGTAATGATTAACTATACCTACTCATATTCAGGAGTACATAATTAGCAACAGGATACATTTAAAAGGTGGCCTTGTGAGGATCGAACCCCGGATTCTGAGACCTTTAATCTGGCTTTTTGTTCGCCGTCGCAATGATGATGTTTTTCTCTGTAGGACACAAGAATTCTAGAATAGAATGCAATATTATAATTGAGATAGATCACTGAAGCACTTGTGGGCCCACTAAAATCTAACTATTTTTGATTGCGTGGAACGAATGCACCCAGTAGGGTGCAGCTCCTACAGTCCTACAGTACAAAGAGGCACCACGAAGAGAAGGTGGAAGAGAGTGCAAGCAGTGCGACCAAGTATGACTCACAGGAGCCTGCGGAAACTGGCGACTGTCGGCACGTGAACCTGACTCCCCAAAGAGGAAGCGTAGCTCCCAATTATATCCCCTGACGTCAAAGTGTATATAAAAAAATGCGCAACCCACTAACTGAATGCAGCTGGCACCTATGACTTCGCAACTGAGCACAGCAGCCGCTAGATTGATAAGCGGGAGTGACAACCCTCCTATCCTCGCAATTACATCTGTTGCAACGATGGGCTCCTCGAAATTCAAGAGCCCTAAGAAATAAAGGGTCTACAGGCGTCCTCGGATAAACCGGCACCTATGGGGAGTACTCTCTTGAACACAATTTTTATTATCTTGCTCATTGTCATAAAACTTACGATCGCACGAATGTGTTGTGTTTGCAATTAACACACCCGTAACCACGAAAAGTTTCTTGAAACTAAAGATATTAAATCCTAACGCACGAATAATGCGCGCACGTCCCATTCTGTACTTCGCGTGTTTTTCAAAATACTGAATACAATTTTTGTTTTTTAACCTGCTCATTAACAATGAAGAAACACCGAAAAAACACGCAAGAAAATATATTTTACAATGCGGTTCTTATTGTATTTCCTAGTCCGGTCTGTGATTCTTTATATGCGGTGTCCGATTCACTGCGAGCTACACCCAAAATAAAGTTAAAGAGCACTTGCATCGATAAAAATGTAAAACAACAAATTCAGCTCGCCTTCCTGTGGTACCTTTTAAGCACTCAGAACGTTTTCTTCCGAAAATATTAAATTAAGTCGACTGGTTTGGAAATTCGGATTATTTGCCACAGTTACGCCAAATTTCTGGAAAAAGATCTGGAAATTTCTGTTTTCCGAATCCCGATATTCGCCGCCGAACTTTTTTGTTCGACAAACGTTATTTCTATTACTAATGATTATATATGTTCACCCTTCACTCCATAGGGCATTTCCACGAGGGTGCTGCCATTTTTAATGTCACCACATTCAATCTAGGCGGAAACATTGTTTTGCCGTCGCCACGCCAATGGAATACATTCAGGATAGAAGCGTAACCGCCACCACTTCTCCTTTGTCTCACCTCGATTCTTTACTAATTGTACGTAGAAATGTCTTATTATTATTTCGTCGCCCTAACTGGATATGTCTACCAGGTGGTGAGAGACGACCGTAAAACATTCAGGTGTATAGAGCTGTATTTCTTGACGATACAATAGATAAATAAAAACAAATGACCGCATCTCCACGTGGTGAATGATGTGGGGTGAAGCTCGGGTGGTGCTGATGATACTGATTTTATTGTTCGTATGTAGTACTGATGTTGCTGATTTTTTTATTGCTCATAGGTAGTGCTGAGTTCCGGGTTGCGTTTCGACTTCATTATTACTGCTTTATGGTCGGTGAAGTGCAGAGCCATGCATGCAAAGTTTAACGCGATTATATACGCATTTGAACGCAGCGCCCTCTCCTGTATAGACGTTGAGCGGCTACATGCAACGTTTCATCCCTGACATCCCCAGCTCTTGAATTACTACCACATCTCAGAGCCCCCTACTCGTCCCGCAGTCGTGGCCGAGTGGTTAAGACGATGGAGGAGGAATCCATTGGGGTCTCCCCGCACAGGTTCGAATCCTGTCGACTGCGCAAACAATTTATTTTTTTTTTGTGAGCACGAACGCCGGACGGACGGACGGATGGACAAGGTTAGACCCTAAGAGCTTCGCCCCTAAAAGCCGAAGTCGCTGGGTAGGTTGTCTTGAAATGTGTTCGAATTTTTTACCGTCTCATACTGAGTAATGGATTCTTCATAAAATGCTTCACAAGTACTGTGAATTTTATTTTAATATTTGGCGACATTCATGAATTATAACTGTTATAACAAATTTAAACAAAAGAGCGACTACAGCAAAATGATTGCGATTTCTGTTATCTTTTAGGCCTCGCTCTAACCGAAGTCGGTTATAACGCAATGAGCGGATATGACGAAGTGATTTCCGATTCCCGGAGACCTCGTTGCAAACGGTCTCGACAGTATCTCTGTTTTAGCTTCGACGAGTTTAACGAAGAAATTACGCTCGTTCTCGTTCTGGTTAGCGGTCTATTGTGAAATCGCCGTTGGGTTCGTGCGCGCGTTAAAAAAAACAAAACAGGTGTAGCGCAGCTCTTAATGTTCACAGCACGACGCCTTTCGGAATGATGATACACTAATGTCCCTGCCTTTGACTGCTGTGCGCGCATCACAGTGCTGGCCTATTTTTGTTTAACCTACAAAATAGGTCTTGGAGATGTTTATCACACCTTGCGTGCACGGTGTTTAGTGGTACGCAAAACGCATTGGTCCTGCAAAAAGTACGCATTACAGAAAAAAGAGGTTGGTGTCACATGGGTGTCCGGCAAAGAGCTGATTGACGAAAATAATTAACTTTGAAGTAACATTAGGTGTTTCACTACTTTTGAGTAAATAAGGAAAAAATTAAATGGTAGCGTCAAAGAAATTGTTTCAAAACGAGACCTTCTTGGCATAATTGAAAAGCACAATATTGGCGCAACCTTGCAAAAGTGCAAGACACGCCAAGCATTTTAGAACGTATAAAAAAACGTTCAATTTAGGCTGGTTTCTAGGGTTTGATTTTCTATTAAAGCGTACTTTCCAGGGAATACAAATTGTGGGCCAAAATTGCTTTTTTTTTATTGAATTTAGGGCACTAAAAAGTCCGATATAAAGGTAGAACCCAACTTGACCTTCAATGGCCAAAGTCTGGGTATCTTGCCCCTGATTCGCCAAACAAGTTCCTAATTAGGCTTCGCTGCTGGTAGTTTGACCGTCGTCTGACATGTTTAGGCCTAAATTGCTCTAATTGACGGAATTATGCTTCACTTCGGAATTTTTAGGGTTTCATGGGCAACTTTGTGCCCAAATTTCCAAAGAAGTGCCAGATTTAGGATTTACTGCTGGTTCTTGAGTTCATTTTTGTGGCCATTTCGGCCTAAGCCTGGGGCTTTGGAAAGTTTTTGGCAAAGCAGAAAAATAGTCACAGAAAAACCAAAAAAAAAGTACCCTGACTTTAACTAACGCCTCGGAACAAAGCCGTATAAGGCCAATGTTAGTAGGCGCCTGGGATTCACACTATTGCGTTAAATTAGGTGTTTCTCTTGTGGGCTGCCTGGGAATTTCACTTATGATTCTGCTACCGGTGACCAAAGCGCGCCGCTACCTCCTTGCCTTCCTTCTAAGACAAAAATAAGTGTGGCGGTAACCGGCGAAAAGAAACACTGCACCGTTTGCTTGTCAATACAAGAGTAAGCTCTGATTCTAAGCCTCTGCCATACGACGGATGCTTGGCATCGCATATTAGTTGAGCGCTAGGACAGCAAAGCAGAAGAACTCTTTTGCGAAGATAGGTTTTGATAGAAGACTGAAGCTTCAAAAGTCGCTCAGATTGAGTATTTTCTTTTTCTTATAGCTCTGGGGGCCATATAATGTTTGCGAAATGCGCCTATTTGGGGGTTTGCGATGGGCCCATAATATCTCTACTCATATCTTGAAACTTAATTATTTATTCTTTTTTTTTTGGTTTCTAGATGACTTCCGCCGCGTATACGAAATGGTAAAGGAGCTAGAACGGCAAAAGTGTGGAGTCACAAAACATAAAAAAACAAGGCACTCAAAACAAGCATACAAACTACCACACATATATTACCGACAAATCCAACTGGCGCTGCACTTGGAATAAGAACAATGTAAACATTTGAAAAACAATATTTGAGTGCTGTTTGCTAAGATATTAATAAAATGTCTGGGGATGATTGTAGAATATTTTTAGAACATCGATGATACAGATGCAATGTCTTCTAATCAATGCCTTTTTGACGAGTTACCGTAAGCTTTGCGCTTCAGAAATCGTATAATTAATTACCTGAAGGTAGTAAAAATATAGTTATGAAACCCTTTAAAAATATTACCTTAATGGGCGCTTGGGCACAAACCAATAAGACAACAATATTTGTTTCTGCGTGAAGCGTAATTTTTGCAGAAGAGATTTGGCCCATGTTTCGCAATACACACTTCAAAGAGACGCACACGGGTAGCTTCCTTGGTTACAAATCGAGCCATGAACGCGAAAATCTGTAGGATTTTCTTAGCAAGGCTGTCCAATTTAAGGAACAAATAAAGAGCTTTACCATATGCTAAAACCGTAGACGCAGGCAAGAGGGGACATACGCAACGGCTCTCCCTTGCCATATTAACTGCGTCGTAATATGTAGGGTTCCTTTGACATGAATTTGCTTCTTCTATTTTTTAACCACTTCAGTTTTTGTTTCCTTGTAGGCACCGGATAATAGCGGTGATGAAAGTTGTAAATTTTCTATAGGCATAAACCTGCATTTTTTTTCTTCACCACAACAACACTCCGCCACGTCTTTCGTTATTTTACTAGATTCAAGGAGACGGTCGGGCCCTGTGCTTTTGTTTAAGAAGAAATGCTTTGGCTGCAGAAAACAATCCTGGCTCGGCTGCCTCTGCTTGTTCGGAGGTCCACTCAGTTGCTACATTTTGGTCACCGCTATGCGGGAAGTGCGAAGAAAGCTATGTGCTCGTTGGGCCAGTCATACATTCATCTTTCTCCACGTGATAACGCTCCCGCACATAGCACGTGCAGTGCTTGAAGTGACGTTAAGAAAGAACGATTGACCTGGGTGAGCGCGTAGCTCCCCCGCAATGCCAGCTGGAGGTGAATAGAATATACAGACTCGAATAGCTGCTCTAACGAACGCCCGCGGGAGATGTCTTCGCTGTTCAGTTTGATTCGTCACATCACGATAGAAGCTGAAGTTGTCGCTGTGCTATGTTTCAGTGTGTATTCACCCTCGGGCTAGTGTAATGATACATTTTATTTCATTATCCTCTTCTGCCAATCTCTTGCAGCACATGCCTATGTCGATGGGGATGCTTTGAATAGTTATCATTTTTGCGACGACACCACTCTCGGTTGAAGGCTTGTCGTAGTGAGTAGACGGTGGTGGAAATCGTAAACATGTCAAAAGGATTTATAAAGGAAAGGAACACTGATTTTGTAGCTTTTGTTTCTTCAAGCGTTTTTTTTTTTTTAATTTCAGATGTCTACAAATGAGGATACAACTCCAGGAATATTCTTTTATGTTGTGAGATATGTGCTAACAATTAACTATTTTGATACTTTTATTTTCAGCAGTGGGAGGTTGGGTGTGTTACGTGCAATACACATTCTAACCCTTGCGTCTAGAAAAAAAACACATGCTGCCTAACAAACAATATACTGCGTCGCAGAACACAGTGATAAGTCTAATTATGTACATTTGAATATGTTGAAGAGCGTCTTGTGAGTTGAAGAACATCCTACAGGCGACGTCTCCAAGCTGTGATACAGCCAGTCAGTGTTAGATCATATCGTGGAAGCTTCAACCTGTTGACTAATAATACAATTAACTGGTATTCTGTAGTGACGAAAATAATCTTGTAGAAGGAGAAGAAGCGGGACAAAGGACAAACACGAGTCTCCATACACAGCTAGGTGACTAGTGCATGACCGAAAAAATCCGCCTAGTCCTGGTGTCCAACCAGACACCTCTCCATTTCCAATTGAGCTCTGTACCAGCTGAAAAATGAAATGAAGAGGTCGCTGGGGTTCGATACCTGGATCAGGTATCGAACCCCAACCTCATTACTCTGTCCCAGATTTGGGCGCTTTTCTTCCTATAGATAGAGCGAGCCTGGTTAATTGGACAAGCCGGCGGTAGCCGGGGTGGAGCCGGCAACGCATATTACGCCGTGATGAGCTTGCGAAGTAGCGATACTTGAGATGACCTTAAAAAATTGGCGTACGTTGGCGCAGGTTTTTTTATTATAATGCAATTAATTGCAAAGGTGCAAGCGAGCTGGACAAGAATGGCGAAAATAATCCCTGTAGAAGGGGAACAAGGGGGACAAAGGACAAACACAAATCTCCAAACACAGCTAGGTGACTGGTGCGCGACCGACCCTGGTTAGCTCAGTTGGTGGAGCGCTCCACTGAAAATGGAGACGTCCCGGGTTCGATACCCGGGCCAGGCGGATTTTTTCGGTCGCGCATCAGTCACCTAGCTGTGTTTTTGAATTTGTGTTTGTCCTCTGTCCTTCTCGTTGCCTTTCTCCAGAAAATTATTTTCTCATTCTTGTCCACCTCACTTGCACTTTTGCATTAATGGCATTATCATCATATTTTGTAGTGTCTGAAAGGCGCTCCGTTTCTAATTGAAACGTATTCTGCCACTATAAGAATTACTCCAGGTTATTGTCGAAAGGCTAGTGGCAAAGCTTTACAAAGAATGCGGAGAAAAAAGAACGGTTCGTTACTGCCCTTCGCAAAGGAACCGCTGAGACAGCCGAAGTGCTTCACGCTTTGTTGCCCACAGCCTACACAGTTATAGCGCAAAAAAAAAAAAAACATTTCAAGATTAATTAGAGAAGATATTTTATGCTACACTTAACGAGAAAATGTGTTCACTAAAACTCACGGAGACAAGCGACGTGACGCTAAAACATCACTGTTACGACTCATGACAGTTTCATCTCCTATAGCTTTTTCGGCAGTGTAAGGCCGCGGTAAATAGTGTGCATGTTGCGGCTGCTGCGCCGGCGCGGGTGTGTTCTTTTATTTGTTTTTGCTCCCGACGCCGTCGGCCCGAGTGTTCGGGGCGCGCGTGTTACCCGATCCGGGAAGTCGGCGCTCAGGCGCCAGCCAGGCGGCGAACAATGCACGGGCCGATTAGACAAGGAATTTGGTTCTGGCGGTTGGAGAAATGACGGGATGTTGTATTTACTGTCGGACGTTTATTGGGCAGGTGTAGACCACGTGATCTCTTTCTGTTTTAAAATTATTGGTCGGTTCTGGCCAGAAGGAGAGAAGGACCTTTCCTACAAAGGCCCGTGTCGGGCGCGAGAAGGACGATTTTCTCGTATGAGCTGGGCGCGCAAGCGGACTTGGAGGCGCGCAGCAATGATGCCGGGCCCCTGACTTTTTGTAGCGAACGTACAGAGTCAGGAATTATTCGGACTAATAAGCATCTGAAAAACGTCAACCATCTAATGGCTCCTGGATTCAGCGGCAGCAACAGAAGACGCCGAGGACCATCGTCATCAGAGAAGTACGAAGAAAACAAAAATAAACTTTTACTGGCAGTATTCGCAACTCCCAACGCCTCATAGATGGCGAGAAGATAGTCGCAAGATGGCGGAAGAGACGGGGATAGATTCTCAAATATTTTCCGTGCGCCTGCTCGCTAACGCCGGTCAGTGTGCTAAAATTAATTTATTTGACTGCAAATTAGACGCGGTCAGGGCAGTATCACATCACAAGTTGTCAGAGATGTATACGTGCGTTAAGCACATTAATGTGTAAATTTCGTTTTTCAAGTAGCGGAACGGAACAGCGCAATTCCCAATTTTCACGAAACGATTTTTGCGTAAAAATTGCACGATGCACGAACACGACAACCAGAACCATGCGGTAACAGCAGTACCAAGGCCGACAATCCCTGCCACCCTCTCTGCCGCCGACCCCACTCCTCTGGTTCTTCGTTCGTCCGCGAGAGGGCGAGCGATGGTTTGATGTTGCGAATAGCAACTTTAAATCTACAGTCAAAAATTGCCAATAACGCCAGTCACTGTAAAAAGAAAAAAAAATGCTCCAAAGGAAGTTTAGGGCTGCTCTTTCACCCACAGCCTTTGTTCTATAGCGCGTCCCAAGTCACCAGGCACAATCTAAAATGGACAGTAAAAATCGACGCCTGCACGTAGCAATCTAAACTTTTCGTCAAATTTGCATTTCACAGGTCGTTTTTTTTTTATTTTTTTCTAAAATTACAAAGCTTTTTTTGTCTTCGTAGGTTTTTTTTTTTGTTTTTTTGTAAGAAGATAGGGCAAAAAAGATGCATGGGCCAACGGCGGACGACGAAGCAGACGACGGAGTCAAGTTACGGAGTGCGTTCAGTGCGCGTATTGATCGATTGCGTGGAGAGCAGCGTCCGAAGGTGTGTCCGACGAGCCAAAGAAAGCAGATGACACGCAGACGAAATCCGTTGGAAGCAAAAGCGCCGTCATTATGCAAACACGTTTTTTTTTTATTTTAACTTTTGATTGTATTCTCCCTATTTAGTTTTAAAACAAAGGAACATTACAAAAAAAAAAATATTAGGTTCCATTTAATAAACCGCGGTGGTAGTGAGCAGTCTTGATAAAGAGGTAGCGCCATCTATCAATACGAGCGCGAAACGCTCCCCACCACTTGACTTGGTCGTCTGCGTCGCCGCCCGCTGTTGACCCTGGCAAGTTTCTTGGCCCTATGTTTTACAGAAAGGGAGATACGTTTTGTAATTTTACAAGAAAGC
Organism: Ixodes persulcatus; assembly: GCA_013358835.2. Classification (NCBI taxonomy): domain Eukaryota; kingdom Metazoa; phylum Arthropoda; class Arachnida; order Ixodida; family Ixodidae; genus Ixodes; species Ixodes persulcatus. The sequence continues at coordinate 556,676 of JABSTQ010009675.1, read as the reverse complement.
CGACCTGTGCAATACACCTTTGACGAAAAGTTTACATGGCTACGTGCAGGCGTCGCTTTAACGGTCCATTTTAGATCGATCCTGGTGACTTGGGACAGACTATATATCAACGCGCGGCACTAACGTCGTATATATATATATATATATATATATATATATATATATATATATATATATTCATGAAAGCAAACAAAAAAAAACATGTTATGGTCTGTATCAGATACCTGAATTTATTTTTGTTTAGGAATTTGGACATGTTTTTTTAGTGTGTTTTAAGAATACTCGCCTAAACTCAACCAACACTTAAAAAAAAAAATTTTTTTCCGGCAGCGGGAAAATTCTGTAAAAGAGTTGGAATCAAATATCTGAGAGAAAGTTTTATTTCAATAGTACTTTCTATTTGATGCCCATAAAAAATATGAATGTGAATGATCCCTACGATTCAACGGAAATAAAAAAAATGAGAAATTCGTAGAAAATCTAACTTTGATGAGCCGTGATTCAAACTGCGGCCTCCTCATTACCGGTAAAGCAGGTATTTGGTGAAAAAATAAACCTTTTTTTATATAATTCCGTATGCCACAGTTATCAGAACAGGAAGAAACCCAGTCAATAGTGAAAATTTTACTAGCAATTTGAATTTTGAGTGTTTTTTTTTCTATTAATTAACTTGGGGACAAACGGAATATCAAAAGGCGCCTTCAAAGAAGTTGTCTCAATAATAAGACGAAGACCATATTGATAAGTGTAATAAAAAATCCAGCAAGTCCGCCCCGCGAAAAATCGCAGAAATAAGTAAGCTTTATGTGAAAGGACGATAGAACACGAGACAAGTTCTATGGCTTCAAAACGGGTGTACACATCTTTAGGAAAACGAGCACAACCATATTTGTTTCCCTGTTGTGACGGGACATGTTTGACATTTAATTAGCTCATTACGTTAAGTTCACTTCCAGCTTCGATATTTACCCAGCTTCGCCTTTCGAAATCACGGTGATATTATCTAGTTCCTCCTGAAGGTACGACATAAGGAAAAATGCTTTTGATCTATCGAACGAGCACGAAGGAAACCAACATTTGTCTAGAAGTTGTAAAGGGAATTACATAAATAATTTAATTCTGGGAGTATTTTCAAGATACCGCGAGCTGACCCGTTGTCATTTTTTCTTTTGAAATTGTTTGAAAATCTTTAGTATTCATTTGCGTCCTACGCTTTTTACCGCGGGCGTTGAATGGAGGCAAGGAGTATTTTATAACATAATCGACAAATTGCACATTTCGAAATAGACTATTAACGTAGAGTTTATAGCGCTCTTGGGTATATTACGAAATATGATTACAGGATATATTACAGCGCAATACTTCACGGAAACAAGACGTGTATTCTAGGGCCCATCTGTTACTTTCACATGACTTCTTCATGACTAATCAACGGCGATAGCGATAGTCAGTACTACGCAGTGCTGGAAACAGAACCCTGCAGCTTCAATTAACAGATTCCAATGCACGGTTTATTTTGTAGCGTGAGCTACACTGGCCAAGGTTGAGCATTTCGCGTGGCTCCTCGAGAGCCGTGCTGCGCATGCGCGAGGAGCAGTGACGTCACAGGGCGCACAGCTGGCGAAAAAAAAGTCAAATTTGGGGTTTTGCGTGCCGAACTAACGACGGGAATCTGGCACGCCCCAGCGAAGGACTGAGGTTTATTTTGGACCACCTGGGGATCTTTTGACGTGCAACCGAAAGCTCAGTTACAAGGCGATTCCTCCGCAATAAGCCTCCGTCAGATTGCAAGAACCTCGACCGGGATTCGAACCCGCCACATGGGGATTCGTAGGCCAACGCTCTCGCCTCGGAGCCACCGAGGCGGCTGCACAGCCGGCGCGCCGGCGCCGCCGCCGCCGCGCGCTCCGCCGCCACCGCGCGCGCCTCGGCGGTCTGCGCATTCCAGAGGAGTGACGTCATAGCCGCGGCAGACGCATTGGTGCCGCCGCGTGCCCAGCTGTGGGCCTCCGTTGCGCAGTAGCCAAGTCTGACGCTGCACCGGAGCCGCTTGATAGCGCCTCTCATTTTGTGCGCAAGCGGACAGGTATTAGGGGGGGGGGGGGGTATACATATAGCGGGGCGTTTGCCAGTGTGGTATAGCCAGGAAGAAGCAGAGCGAAATTGCTGCTCAGCGGCGCAGAAGAGCGGAGAAGCTTAACTCATCGGATATCGAAGTAGTCACTTAATGCGTATACAGTGTGTGTGTCATTGAAGCAGCAGTAAGCATGATAATCAAGCTAATCCTAGACAACCAGGAAAGCTAAGAATAACCAGCTGAACCTAAGCTCAGCTACGTATATTCTGGCATAGTCGAGCTAAGCCACTGCAATTTTTTTTATCTGGAGCTCATCTGGTATGCTTGCGAGAATCCAGATCACAGCAGGAGCGCCAAATGTAGGATTTTATAAGACTAAGCGATAATATAAGGGACAACATCGTTAACGCAGGTTACTTCCCAGGCAGATTTGATAAGGATGGCTAGTTGGGCTAGTTGGTTACGCCGCGTCCTGTACAGTTCTCTCTTCATTTTCTTCCACGTCGTTTTAATGTATTAAACCAGATTTGAGGCCGGAGTATAGTTTTGGGACCAAAGACGTTTTAGTTCATTCCAAAATGTTTGATAGCTGAAGAAAACCGATATGAGAACACAGTAGTGGTCCTACTTCGTAAAATGGTCTCGACGCCATGCTCGCTAATGAAAGTATACAAATACGGCGTCTCAAACTTCAACAAAACTAGGAAACAAAAAGGAGCTAGGGGTTTTGGAATCAAACACAGAAACAACTTATCCGTCCAGCCCCTAAAAAATAAACAGGAAACAAATTTTTAAAGGTCAAAAATATGCAGACGTGGCCGCGTAATTGCGCATCGAAACTAACGTCAGACATGCGTCATGTGTTCACTCATGCATGCGCATTCCTCAACGCGAGAGGAAAATCCTGTAAGAGACAACGCACGCGTTGATGCATTATTTTATAAAGAAACACAGACAGTTTTCCGTCTATTTAAAATTCCAATTTTTTCGACGCGTAAACGAATTCGCTTTCGACTGAGCCAAAAAGCTCCACGTTTCTTGGCCTCCATTTTCACTGCAGGTGCAATTTGTTAGAATAGTGTCAATCTTCAGTTTTGCATTCCTTGGTATCGTTTTTCTTATAAAGATTTCAAAATATATAGTTTCAAATGCACCATTAGTGGCATATGTGCTCTTAACTTTATGTGGTCTGGGTGCGTTTTTCTTATTATTTATTAATAATGCATATTCCTGTTTTTTTCGGTTCTGTTCTAGCCTGGCTTACTCGTCTCAAACACCCAGACTGCTATTATAGGCTTCAAAAGTTACCCAGTAAAATGCGACAGTTCATTTTTTATAAAATTATCTTGTAACAATTAAACACAGCTAAAAAAAGTAATATATCTAATCAGGTTTGCCTTGTTCATACTATGCGGTTTACAACAGCGAAAGAAAAACACGAACCTCTCGGTAAAAATGTAAAGGACATGTTGGATAGCAGACGAACAGCTACATTTTTGTTCCAGTACTAATAAATCGTGTTTGCTTAGGGCTAGTCCCTTGACTTCCGTATATGTATTTGTTTTTCGTACAGTTGCAAACCGCAATTATTTTTTGCACTCGTACAGTCGGTTGCATGGTGAAATGACATTGTATTTTTGAAATATAGGTCATCCCTTATATATAAAATTGGGAGAGCCTATCTACAGAACATAGCACAGAACACGCTAAGAACATTATACCTGATTATTCGGGAGTCCTGACTGAGAAAAATCTACTTTGTCGCCATTTCAAAATCAAGCGCATTGCGTGAACTTGTCTCCACAAGTGTCAAGCGAAGCGGCGTTACTCCGTCTCGGCAACAAGTTTGCGTTCAGCATCGAGCGTCACCTTAGTCAGCATTGTCGGATACTACCTGGTCGTTGAAAGTTCGAGTGCCCTAACAAACTCTGGAACAGTGCTTGTGCCCAGTCGCTCGATGGCCAGGCCCTTCCAAATCGACTCTTCGTCGAAGACCAGCTGCGTTTGTCTGACAGCAAAGTGGACGCGCCCTGTTCCCTACACTGGGGTTGCGCGACCGGGAGAAGAACCAACATAATGAAATCGTGAGTCAGAGCCTGACGTTTTATTGTTTGTCCCTACTTCAAATCATTGTTTAAACCAATGGATCCGGTCCTTAAATTGTTTGCTCATGGAAATATAGCTATTGAAGTAATGCAATAGATATCGTACTGGTACGTTGATAATAACCAATGAATCGTGTTCAGGGTGGAGAGCAGAAACAATATTTTGTATACAACGAAAAGTTTCAGTTTTTATTGCATTTTCTAAAGTACCTTTATAGGCACCTAATTAGATGATAATGCTTGATTCGACGCACTTGCTTAAATACATATTAGAAAATGACATCTTACTTCAATAACAAAAAAACGTTGTCTGAAGGCATATGGATACCAACGCCCTCAAATTTAATACATTGCTTCAAATAATCTTGTTTGGTTACTTACATGCAAACCAGTTTAAGGTCCAAGCCCTACAATCTACTCAGGAGACTTGTTGAATCCCGACGTCAACAAGAACAGCTTAAGGACAAACTCCACTGTTAGAAGCGCACACTACCTGCCTTGCCAGAAACCCGAAAACGAAAAATAAAACTTCCAGCTATCTCTACTCTAAATTATTGTACACACGTATTTTTGTTTTTTGATATGGATGCTAATGCTTTGCCTGCAACGGGCTATACATACATTGTGTTGCCTTGGCTTCATTTAACACTTTTTTGTCACAGTCGAGCGTTACGCTTTCGCATGACATCCAGCGCAAAAACACAATATATAAAAAAAATATGGGCAACTATGGAAAGACGTACTAGTCTACATGGATTAATTTTATCTTTTATAAACTTTTCGGAAGGTACACAGTTTACAGTGTTCTAGAGTTGGAGAAAAGTAACTTGTTGCTAACGCGGGTATAAATAAAGTAGATTTATTTTACAGCGATAGCTCTTATGGGTTCTTCCCGCCACTGGAAATGACGTCCGTTATTAATTGTGTAGTAATTGATGTGATAGCTATAGTAGTTGTAGTGTAGTACTTGTTATTGATGTTGTATTGCCACGTGAATGATAGAGAAGGTACGGTTCTCCGTTCTTCTAAAAAGTTCGCGTATGCTCTTACCCCAAGCGTAAACGATAAAGAGGTCAGAATGACCTTGCCTAGTCAGTCTCTCCTATGCCTTTCCCAAACATTCTAGGCCAAACAGGCAGTCGGCCGAAAGTTCAGCGATGCTTACTGCCTGTCCTGAGCCCCCGTCGAGTCAGCTACTGCCGGCGCCAAAGACGGCGACGACGACGACGACGACCGCTTTTTTCGGTGAATTGAGCGTTCACGGCTTGGCAGCGCTCCGACGGGACGATCCTGAACTGCGCGCGCTGAGTGAACATTTTGAGGGACGGGGCTACGATTCCCCGAGCCTTCTCACGTTCCCTTCCAACATTCGCCGTCCTGCAACGTATTCTCCACCAAGAGAACTTCGAGGACAGCAACTCGACGTGGCTCCTGGTAATACCAACCAGTCTTCGAAAAGAGATCTTCCAAGCCTGCCTCAACGACAAGACTTCTTTTCTCCTGGGCTACAGCAGAACACTTGCACTGGTTCGAGAAAAATACCACTAGCCCAAGCTCTCGACGACTCTTCACCTCTACGTCCGATCGTGGCGCGAATGCCAACGACGCAAGAAACCACCGACGAAGCCTGCGGGACTCCTGCAGCCGATCACTATTCCGACTACGCCGTTCCAGCAAATCGGAATTGATTTGCTTGGACCGTTCCCACCACCAATGCAAGGAAATCGGCAGATCATCGTCGCGACCGATTACCTCACAAGATACGCCGGGAGAAAAGCGCTTCCTTCGGGAACCGCTGTAAAAGTAGCCAAGCTCATCGTCGAGGCCAACGTTCACAGGGACGGTGCCCCCCAAACTACTGATTACAGGCCGAGGGTCGTTGTTTTTGGCACAGCTAGCTCAGGAAGTCCTCCGGCTCGGCCACATCACCCATCGTCGAACGACGGCTTAGCACCCGCAGACGAAAAGGCTGACAGAAAGTCTAAACACGACCATCACCGACATGGTCGCCATGTACGTGGACGTGGAGCACAAGAGGTGGGACAAGGTTTACCCTACGTCATGTTTGCCTATACGGCAGTTCAAGAGACGGCTGGAGTTTTTTTTATATTGTAATTACATTTTACGTACATTGCTATGGGCATTATTGTGTGTTTGTATGTGGCGGGGGGGGGGGGTGAGGGGGGGTTAGAAAACATTATGACAAGTGGAAAAAGAAAACGTCATTATCATGAATGGACACAATATCTTCTGGGAGTTCGTCCCACCCTCTCGCGGTTTTGACAAAGAATGACTTAGCAAAACAGCCAGTCCTGTAAGTGGGAACAGCAACCATTATAGAATGATCACAACGGCGAGCGACGTAGGATTGATCTATAAGAAAGGTGGCTATATCAATTCCTGTATTGTTGTGAAAGACACGGGGGAAGAATTTTAGTCTTAGTTTTTTTTCATCTACATTCAAGTGTTTCCCATCCCAGCATAGCTTTTATATCTGTAACACTAGAATTCGAGTCATAGTTGTTCAGTACAAAATGCGTGACCTGATTTTGAATTTTTTCTAGTTAATTGTCAAATAATTATTGATAAGGGTCTCCGCACAACGCACGTGTAATCCCAGATAATTCTTACCGAAGTAAAATAAAGTGTTTCTATAACGTTTCATGACGCAAATCTAAAATTTCAGTGGATAAATAAAACATTTTACTAGCCTTTCCGATTGTAAGTTCTAAATTGCTGTTCAATTTTAGAGAATCCGCGAATAGCAGTCCTAGGTAAACAAACTCGAACACCGTACATAAAACGGTCCCGTTGATTAGGTAGCTTTGAGAATCGTGCAGCTTAGCTCTCGAGAAACGGATATGTTTGCATTTACTTAAATTGAAGCTAATTTTCTATATATTGCACCAAGAATATAAAATATTTATGTCGGTTTGTAATATGGCAAGGTCGTCTCACACATTTCCATCTGGTACATGGTCGGAAAGTAACGACAACGCTGGACTCGATGCTGCGCCAAGAGCCAACTGGGTGATCGGTGGCCGAGTGGGCTAGCGCACACCAGCTCGGAGCACGTGGAGCGAAAGCTCGCGCTGCAGAACTCAGGAATCCTGGGTTCAATCCTCACCCCTGCCCGTTTCGATCTGGATGAGCATCGTACCGGCGTGCGGTCGTGTATCACTACTGCGTGATGCACGTTAAAGACCCCAGGCTAAGGGTTGTACTGCACTGGCTAAATTGCTCATCTACAGCTGGGAGACTCATCGCCCGTCGAGTTAGACCAAGTTTTAGGCTGTATAAACATACACACAACACAATTTTTTTTTCAAGATCCAACTGACGATTTGAGCGACGACGCCCAGGTGGTTGCTCAACGGGCCGAAGAAGTCCGTCAGCTCGGCCGATAGCGTATTCAAGGCCAGTAGCGTGTCAACTATGGACGCTACAAAATTCGACGTCGGGACGTTCTCTTCCAGCCTGGAGACTGGGTGTGGGTGTGGATACCCATTCGTCGTCGTGGCCTCAGCAAAAAAAACTGTTCAAATTGTACTTTGGTGCGTACAAGGTAGTTCGTCGGCTCGGGCAGATCAACTACGAAATGGTGCCCGACGGAATTAAAACATCACCATGACGCCGACCACGACCTGAGATGGTTAACGCAGTTAGATTCAAGCCGTTCTACGCTCGGTAGCATCGAAAGCTTTTCGCTTTCCAGAGGATGGTTTTAGTATGCCATTGCTTTGTTTTCTTTTGTGTTTCATTGGGACGGTGCGCTTCTAAAGGGGGAGTAATGCCACGTGCATTACCAATAAGATATGTTTCTCCGTTCTTCAAGAATGTTCGCGTATACTCTTACCCCGAGCGTAAACGATAAGGAGGCCCAAATGACCTTGCATAGTCAGTCCGCACTAGCTCTTTCACGAACATTCGAGGCCGAAGATTCGATATGACGAGCATAGGCAACGTTTACATGGATGCGACAGCAGCGCATCGGATCCAGTTAGCGAATCGGATCCACTTCAGCCACTACGTTTACATGAATTCGGATCGACCAGTAGCGGCACCTCATGTCGAAGGATCACAACGCAAATTTCGTGAGCTACAGAATGTTTCCGAGGTGTCCGGTTTGCCTAGCGGAATGCAAAGCAAAGCTCCCGTAATCCCTCGCCCGAGCACTCGATCCGATCTGCTAGCGTATACATGGAGAGTCTCGATTCGGATTGACCATCTCAAACCACCCCGTCCCAGCGGATCGGATCGGATCCGATCCGATACGAGTTGTTTACATGGACCGATTCGATTCGTTAACTGGATCCGATGCGCTGCAGTCGCATCCATGTAAACGTAGCCATAGAAGATAAAGAGCTGAAAGCCGTATTGCCGATTCATTCACTCTCTCTCTCTCTCTCTCGCGATAGCAAGCTGTTACGCCGACGTACGGTCGCTTGCTGCTGCCGCCGCCACCACCGTCGTCGACGCTTGCTGCTGCTTTCTCGACGTGCTTTGGTTTATTTTTCTTTCCTGGCACAAGTTCGCCCCCATTAAATATTTAGTTCTTTCCGTTTTCGCCTGCCGCATCGTCTGTCTCCTGGAACAGTATTGGCGTTGTAGGTACGTCCGTCGTCGATGTTCTCGTATCCTTGAAAAGCATCGCCCGCCACTCGCGGGATTCGAACCTGGGTCCGCTGCGTTCAAAGCGGAAACGTTACAACTGAGCTACGCCACAGAGTTAATAACCCGCTCTCAACTTAGAGTTTTGTAGTACACGACGCCCACTGCCCGCGCTCTCCAGCAAAAAAAGAAAAAAATAGCCCATAAAAATACAGCCGTAGCATTGTCAATGCAATATACCTCGTTCCGGGAGACGCGAGTTCACAAGCTATGAAACAACACAAAAAAAAAGCGTTCTGAACAAAATGCGACAAAATGCGAGTATTCGGAACAAAACAGATGTCTATTTTGTTCCGAACGCATTTGTTCCCACACTCCACTCTTTCACGGTGCGTGAACGCGACGCCCATCCCCAACGACTTTGACGTGATGTGTCGCAGCTATCACTGTGACTGTACTGTAGATTAACTCTGGGCTGATTAATTTTTGTGAATCTTCCAGGTGCATGCTCTTGCTGGAAATAAAAAAAAAAAAAAACATTATGATGTGCACCAAAACCTCAGGTGTATTCAGACAAAAAATAATAAACGTTCACGACGCGTTTCAAAATTTTCATGTTTTTCCAGTATCTGTCCCATACGCGTTCCTTCAAAGTCCGCGACAGAATGTTTAGGCATCTGCAATTAGGTTCCATGCGGCTGCAGCAAGAAATATTTCTGAAAGAGCAATGGTGGTTTCGGAAGTACATCTAAACCTCCTTTGAGACAACATTTTCGCGAGTGGCTGTTTGCGAAATGCTATATAAATACGAACGAAGCGCAAGTAACGAGAATGAACATTCCCTGCATGTTTAGAATCAAATAAGAAAAAAAAATCTTGCATAAAAACCTTTATTTTTTGAACAGACATAAAGTTTGTGTCAAATGAGTCGTTCGCTTTTTGAAACTGATATCCCGACATGCCGGAAACTTTTGTCATTGTTGGGATATTCCGATATATTGCGAAAGTACAACGAAAACAATTTATAATGTGGGTTTCGTGCCCATTTGTGTGTTTTATACGCTGAAAATGACTTAATCACGCATTTGCATTTTCATTCGACTGTCCACTCTCCTCTGGGTGGTATCTGGAGAAACAGTGAAGTCATCAAGAGCCTAATCTACACAATTATTTATTTATGTATTATCTGTGTGTGTGTGTGTTCGTGTGTGTGTCTGTCTGTGTGTGTTTGTGTGTGTGTGTGTGTGTGTGTGCACGGGTGAGCTTGTGCACACGCGCGTGACTACGCGAATGTTTTTGCGTGTGTATGCGTGTCTCTGTGTGTTAGGTATGTGTGGGTATGTGTGTATTTCGCTCCTCACGCTTGCTTTTCTTGTTGTTTTTTGGTGCTCAAGATTTCAGCTTAGAATATTTTCTTTACGTTACTTTGTGGGTGTGAAACGTCAGTTATGTTGTTCAACGACTCTCGGTGCCGGCGTTCCGCGGTCGGTCGGTAATTTTGATAAACGATGTCACATTTTCAATCGATACTTGGGGCGCTCAAGAACGGTGAAAACGGAGTCAAATACGAAGCAACGAATCTGCACAAGAACCAGTTTAAAAGCGAGATTATATTTGAGAAATACTCTTACTTCGGGCGCAAAATACGTTGCGCGCTTTACGTGGCACACGCGGTATTTTTTGTTAAATTTTGCTGAAAAAAAAAGGATCCGCACTCTGCTTGTGGAAGTGTTAAAATACTTTTTTGAAATGTAAAAAAAAAAAAAAAAATATTGTATCGGCATTTAATTATGCTCGAGTAGGCCTTCGTGGATTGTTTCGAAATAATCGCAGAGTAACCAAATTATCTTGTGATGCTTTGTGGTGCATGTAGATATAGATTATTGGCAGGGAGAGCCCAAATCAAGCGCGCGTTTTATATTCTACTGCGAACTCTCTGTTCTAATAATAACCTCTAAAAACAAAATATTGAAGGAAAAATAAAATGTTCATTCCGCGGCGCGGTGTTTATTTTAACTTTTTGCACATTTACAACTATCCTCTGCGTGGCGGAAATATAAATTGGTGAAGATAGCGCCAGCTCCTAATAAGCCACGATAATGGTAGACCAACTCATGTCAGTACAAGCTTATTATGTTAGGACACGCATTGCCAAAGAAAAATGCTGTCCGGCTGCCCTGGACCATTACCGATGAATTGTGCCGAAGAAATTTCTCTTACATTCGACTAAACTGGGAGAAAGGAACGGGCCCTTTACCAACGCACCTGCTTCACAAATTCTTGGTGTTAAAGTGGATTTCCGTGTGCTTCCTGTCTTCGGTATTTTCCAAGAGTGTCTACATTTATTTCTATGCAAAGAAGGATATAATTTTATAATTTCGTAAACAATTTTTGTTGTTGACAATATGGCCTTGGCTTAGTCATAAACGGAAGACGGCGAAAAAAGCGCAATACTTAGTCAGGTAATAATCCAGCCCCAAAAATATTGCAATCGAGGATACACAACAAAGAAACGAAGCAGACGCACACCGGTTGCCTGCTGATCCGGCCGTTGCGGTCTCCATTTGTGACCTACATAACTATAGAGCCCACCAGTGTTTCTCTCTTTATTTGTATCGCCTGAAACAAGGTAAATCTGAACAAATCAACACGCTTATATACCATCCAAGCATCAAATATCTCCACGGAACAACCAGGAAAGGTAGTAGACAAGACAAATCATAGGACGCCAACTTGACGTATGTTTCGGTAGCAGAATGTTTGCGCTTCATGAAGGAAGAGTGACTTGCTGAAATGAGGATGGGGGGGGGGGGAGGGGGGAGAAGCTTCTGGCGCATTTTAGAGTTGTAAATTATTTTCGAAGTGATCACGGAGTCATGCAAACTAACGCATGAGAGTACGTATGGGCTCGTTGGGAACGAGAATGATGAAACGCAAGAGAAGAAAGGATCGCGAGTGGAACTTACGTCGTGCGTTTTCATGTTAATATCAGCCGCCTTTTATGAAGATCTGTGGTATTTTTCTGTAAGGAAAGTACCGGCACCGAACAGCTCTACGCTTAAGAGAACCATATAAAACACTCAAAACAAAAAAGTCTCCGGAAGGACTTTAATCCACCTTAAGATTGTGAGCTATGTGATTTAACGGCTGAGCTACGCTGGGTGAGTGCTTTCTCTCGCAAGTAAAAGAGGGCACATTCGCGCGCAGTGCGAAAAAGCAGACGCGTTCGCGAGGCCTCGCGACCTTGCAAACGCATGGGCAAATAAAGACGGTTTCCGGTTGGTGTTATGCTGCGCCATCTCACGGTGTGAGTCTGGAATTGGAGCGGATCTTCGTGCTCCGTGGCGAGGCGGTGCATGTTAGACGCCTCTGTCTTCTTCCATTATGGCCATTGCTCCTATACGAAGTAGACGGCCACAAAACACATACGAACTTATTGCGAACGTAAAGAAGGGCAGAAACAGCAGAAAGAGCCTTCACCAGGAGGCCCGCAGAGTACAGCTCATACATGGAATGTGTACACTCTGCGCTAAACAGTCTGTCAGGATGATGAAGCTTCTACAAATTTTATTTTTCTATATCTTTGTACATACTCATCGCGCGAGTACTGAGGCCTACATAAGACATACGATGTGAAATCTGCGTCGATGTTTAGCTTTCAACCTTCGGTAACAGTTCTACGTACGCGCAGCCAAAGCGCAATGAAAGGGTACATGTTGGAACACTAGGACTGCAAGGGTGATCCGCCTCCCAAACAACGGGTAGAAATGACGTCACTAATCCACTCCTTACGGACGTATATGATGTTACTAATAAAGGGGCACACATTACATTCTTTTCTTTTGTAACAATGGCACTTAACAAAACGATGGTACGTACGTATGATATCGAATGCCTACCTTCGGATAGTAGAGTAATATAGTATGGTTCAAATCAAAATCTTCCGAAGATAACGCAACGACCAAATGTAGCAAATTATGCAGCGGCAAAATTGCGCAGTCATGGCAATTGTTGTCATTGAGGGTTTGCTACCCCCGGACCAACCGATTATTAAAAAAAAAAGAGACGCACTATTGAAGCGAATTCACTGCGGGTGATAGGTATAGCCGGTGATAGCAACCGTACAAGCACGAGGAGCCCCGTGATGGTGTACTTTTGGGTTGTGCTTGATTGGCTCCTTCGGATTGCCTCGTCGGCTTTGGTTGGACTCAACGAGAAAGGAAACAGAGCACGTAGCGAATTATATTGTGAGAGCATCAACTGTCTCATGCAGCGAGCCGACGTCATCAGCTTTGAAACCGCGCCAACGGCACCAACACTTTCTCCCAATGAAGCTAAGTGAAGCCGCGATTTGATGGCTCCCAGCTTCGTAGCGGAGCGAAAAGCCTAGCCAAACGGCACATAGTTTTCCCTCTCTCAACGGAGCTCAGTGAAGCCGAACTCTGATGGACAGATCCCATTGGCTGGCGCGCGTCATAGTGTCCAGAAACGAGGCTCCCATTGGCCGCCACGCGTCAGTTTGAAGGACCGCCACCCCATGGCGCTGCGTACCCTCACCGCCCAGAGCCGTTTATTGGGAGAGTTAGGCCATACATTTGTTTGAATAGGCGAGCATCTCGGGCCAACCACTGGCCTCGAAACAACCCCTAGCGGTGATCGTGAGCTCTAAATTTGTGACGCGACTAATTTAAGCTGTTTTAGCGTCGCTAGAGTGAAAAGGTATAACTCTCGGTAACTGAAAAGGTGGCACATCTAAGGTTTTCCTCACGTCCATATTCAACGGTAGAATGAACGAACGTGCGCTTCAAACCAGGGCTGACTTGCTAGAAATAGCGTCTTAGCTGAGACTGGGGGAAAGAAAGCACTGCCAAAGCCAGAAAACGATCTGAGCGGGACTCAATCCGCGTCTCGAGACGCTCGCGCGCTCCAGCCTTTACACTGTTTTCTTTCAGCCAGTCTCAGCTAAGACGCTGTTCTACCAAGCCGGCCCAGAGCAAACTGTCACCGAGACACCGAGATTAAACGCTTCTATTTCACGCTTTAAATGTCGTTTTCAATATTCTGGCGTCGCGGTCGGCTAATTGCTGGACGCTGTGTCGTCCTTTTAGTTTACGCTCTAACCGCGGGGGCAGTATTCGGCGCTGGCGGCGGCCTTTGCTCCGCCCATTGGCCAAAGGCTCCCAATATACGGCTCTGGTGCCGCCAGCCTGCCAGTAAAAAGAAGTTGCTGGCCGCCGAGCGAGGCAGTGCCCGTTCGGGCACACTCCGGTGCTGCTCCACAGCCGAGCTCAGCGCGGCGCGGGGAGCGCGCGCTCGTCCGTCCGTCCCAACCTCGGCAGCAACAAAACGTGGCCGTCCACGCCAGTACGCCACACACGAACTAAGGGGAGCGGAAGAACGACATGCATGCTTTCGCATTCACAATTTATAAGAAATACTTAAGTGCCCGTTTCCGGCTTGAGCAACATCGTCATGGCCGTCGCCGTCAGCGTTATCGCGCGTTCCATTATGGGACGTTTTCCATAATAACGTAACACGTAACGTCACGTGTGACATCACGAGGGTCACATGGGTCACGAGTGACGTCACGTGTGATGTCAACCTCATGACGTCACACTTCGCCTAAATTCCCCGCTAAACTTAGTGGGGAACTTTTCTCGCTAAACTGAGCGATAAATCTTTTCCGCTACATTTGGCGCAGAAGTTTTCACGCTAAAGTTTGCGGGAAAATTTCCACACGAAATTATGCGGCGAAATATTCCCACAAGGTTAAACGAGCAATTTTTTTTGCTAAATATAGTGCTGAAATTGCTTCCCCAATTTTTCCACTAAACTTAGCGGGAAAATTTTCCCGCCAAATTTGGCGGGGAAATTTTCCCGCTAAAGTTGGCGGAAACCTTTTCCTGCAAAATTTATCAAAAACACTTTCTCGCTAAATTTAGCGGGAACGTTTTCCCGCTAAGTTTAGCGAAAAAGATTCCCAGTTAAATGTAGTGAAAAATAACCCGCGAAGTTTCTCGAAAGAACTTACTGCTAAGTCTAGCGGAAAATATTCCCCCTCAAATTTAGCGGAAATATTTCTCCGCTAAGTTTAGAGGAAAAATTTCCAGCTAAATTTAGCGGAAAATTTTTGCATCTAAGTTTAGCAGAAAAATGTACCCAATACGTTTAGCGGAAAAAATTCCCCGCTAAATTTAGGGAAAGAATATCGACTTTAAAATTAGCTCAAACACTTTTTGAGTTAAAACCTTCCCTGCTAAATTTGGAGGAAATATTTCCCTGCTGAATTTAATGGAGGATTTTGCGAAAATTTTCCGCAAAATGGGAGGGGAGCAAAAGAGGAGAAGGGAAGAGGAAGGAGGGGCATACCCTCCCCTCCTACTCCACAAGAGCAGCGCTCTAATTAGGCACTGCAAAGAATTGTAAACGTTTTAACTTTTTTTCTTTGTAAATGCATTCTTTCTTGTATTCATCATGCTTTAACGAACTATTCAGCCTTGCTCCGTCTCGATTAATTTAGATATCTTATACCTGTGCCACACGGGCAACTCGAATGCCATTTACAAAAAAATGACATTTGTGTGATCGACGAATCAGCTCGCAATCTGTCGCGCGTGGAATGCGCTACGCCCGGAGTGTCGCGCGCTGATTGGCCGTCCGCTCAAAGGTCATTTGTTGTCAATGACATTCAAGTTTCCCGTGTGGCACGGGTATTAGTTTGCGTTATTTATAGTAAAAATACATACAACATATTTTGTTTAATTTTAAATAAAAAAATTATAATATTTGGCATTTAGAGATAAAACAGAGGAGAAGTGACAACTCCAGTTCTCTTTTGTTCTACTTAAACAACAAAAAAAGTGAAATTTCTTATGAAACGACGCGTACCAATGTTTTATACTGCATAACACAACATTAACTTACTTCTTAAAAACGCCAATTATGCCGAAGATGTTTTTAGCGCATTAAATTTTTCATATACATTGAACATTGACACGAATATTGAAGCCTATGGCTCCTTAATTCTAACTAAAAAATGAAAGCCGTTTACAACTCTCTGTAACGCCGAATTAGAGCGCAGCTCTTGAGGAGGAGGAGGGGAAGGTACGGAGAGGAGGCTACGCCCCTCCTCCTCTCCTGCTCGACTCCTATTTAGGGGAAATTTTTTTCCGCTAGATTTAGTGGGGAAATTTTTCCGCTAGATTTAGCGGGGAAGTATTTTCCGCTAAATTTAGCGGGGAAATTTTTCCCCTAGATTTAGCGGTGAAATGTTTCCGCTAGATTTGGCGGGGAAAATTTTCCGCTAGATTTAGCGTGGAAATTTTATCCGCTAAATTTAGCGGGAAAATTTGTTTCCACTAGATTTAGCGGGAAATTTTTTCCACTAAATTTAGCGGGGAAATTTTTTCCGCTAAATTTAGCGGGGAAATTTACCCATAATGCACCACGCGGTTACGCCGACGCCGACGCAGACGCCAACGCCGACTCCGCTCAAGCCGGAAATGGGCGCCTTAGAGCTGCGCTCCAAAACCTGCCGAGGAAAAATACGAACCACAAGTGTTCTGACTGACTTTTATACTCGTTCCAAACGCCGAAACCATTTCTCTGCCAGAATATTGTTTTTTTCTCTGTTAAAATAAAAGTTTTTATTTGAAAACATTTGACAGACGACAAGAGATTATTCTCCCAAGTAATTATCTAATAAAAAACGCAGATTTTTGTTAAACAAGACTTCTATGACCCGTTTACTTTGTAAGTAATGTTGCGACTAGGGCAACTAGCATCTCGGTTCACTGTTTTGTTCGGCCTCAAAATGTCGCCACATTTCACCATGTTTTTTTGTACTCCGATATTTATTTTGCTACATATTTAATATAGCGGAGGGTTTCTTTCAGGCCTCTGCATTAAAAGGTATAGATTCACTATTGTAACAAATAATACCCGAAGCATTGAAGCACTTCATACATATTCGGGATAACGGTCTATACAAATGAATGCAACGACTGTTTTAACTGCCCGTAATAGGCCGTAGGAAGCTTTCAAGGACAATACGAAAATACTGGTCGCGATACTCTTCAGAATTTCGCAGGTGTCTTAATTGCATCCCACACTCGATGGTGGCCCAAATAATAGACCCACGTTGCCCAAATACGTGAAATTATATATATATAAAGAAATGATGATAAAGAAACTGAAGGTTTTGGTTTGTTCCCCATTTTTTGTCTTTGTGTATATCTCGTTCTCATAGTGTTTCCTGTTTTTCGGTCTGTATTGAATGAATAGAAAGCGAGACTGATACCTAGAGTACCTCTCAAGGTTCGAATTTTTTTAAAGGATGGAACTCTTTATGGAATTCTTTCCATACAACCTTAAATATTGAAAAATTCTGAAAGGGCTTAAATTACAGTCAGCCCTAGCAAGTAGGGTTGCTGACAAGTTGGTATACACCTTTTAATTCTTCTGATGCCTTGACACCTCGGATTTGACGTTTGAGGAAGGAGACATACATAGGCTCTCAAGCTATTTTGCATCACGGACACCAGGAAAAAAGTCAATTTCCGTTTGCGCTGTTCTACCTATAGTTTTCTTAAAAGAAGCTGTAGATACTTTTATTGTCTGGCGAAAACAGCCACTTGAAAATGCCCGAGCGGAAAACATATATGTATTAAGTTCACGTCTCACTTGATTCTCTAGCGCCTCACGTCTCAGTAACGATTCTCGTCCCAGAAAAAAAAAAAAAGTTACATAAAAAAGAAAACGAATTGACAGTGAATTTTACATTTGAAGTCGTATGATGCATGAAATGCGTTATTAATTCTGAGAACTAACACAAGCGTCGCTGCGGTCGCCGCTCCTTGACTGAGTGAGGTGCACCATGACTTCAGGGAAGGATTCCGCCTCGCGATCTCGGATCCGTCTCGCTTTCCTGCCGCCATTTCCTGGTTTGCGATCATGCTGACCAGACTTGTACACGTTACTGAAAAATAGTAAGGAATTACATTTACAATTACTCAAGGCTAAATTGTAATTTATTACAATTACAATTACCCTCACATAAAAGTAACTGACCGTTACCCCAAAAAGTAATCCGTTACTTTCGTGGCGTTACTTTCAACATTATTGTCCTCAAGTAAGAAAAAAAGGGAAGAGGGTTATTTAAGTTCTTATTGTTGCAACCTGTTCCATTTAATGACCTTGAGTATTTTGAGCAACAACTGACTCTCGAAAGTCTTGTCAGACATTTTGCGTTATTTCTTACTCAATATGTCGACTGCTACGCTGAACACCCTTTGAACTGAGGCACTGGATGGGAGTTCCATATTGTTCC
Organism: Ixodes persulcatus; assembly: GCA_013358835.2. NCBI lineage: Eukaryota > Metazoa > Arthropoda > Arachnida > Ixodida > Ixodidae > Ixodes > Ixodes persulcatus. Next base: position 538,555 of record JABSTQ010009675.1, on the reverse strand, counting down.
TCACGAATGCTTCATGCTCTGCAATTAGCTTTTTCAGCGAAGCAATGAAAGTACTATTTACCTCGAAGATAGAGCAAAGCTTCTTCGTTGCAGCTGTTGCCGCGAAGCTGTGTAAGTCATCATACATCTAGCCAAAACTAGAATAAGTATTGATTTATGTCCATCTATACCGACATATATTGCCAGACAATAGCAAAACATATAGTTGTAACATTAAGGTTATAATTAAATAATAAATAAGGTTTGGCTCGATATTCCTCTTCCTTTGGTTCTGAACAGGTCGAGCCTCGGTTGAGGCGTTGGTGAATAAAAAAAAAGTTTCCAGTATATAAATATAAGTAATAAATAAAAGGACACTCATAACAACAATTAATTAGAACGTCGGTTAAAACAAGGAAATGTAAACGCACGTTTGCCGTGTGTACCTTTCTTGGTGCCGTTCAAAAACGCACGGAGCACGAACCGACTGCAGTTTACTCCGGTGTTCTCCAGGTAGACGTCCGCTGATGCCACGGGCAGCGAAGGGCAGAGTACTAAGTAAGCCGCGCTATGGCCCCACTCACGAGTTTCACTCTCTCCTCAAGCCCAGAATATCAAGTCTACGTCAGCCACCATTATGTTTTATTTCTAAAGAATATCTGCTTGAGATAGGATGCGTCCTGCTGGGGTAAAAACAGGAAGAAGAAGAAGAAGGAAGGACTATTAGCATTTTCCAAGTGCTCGCAAAAAAGCTGACTCACAAAAAGGGTGACTGAGATGGAGATAACCTGGCTGGAAATCACAAATAAAGTGGGCCAACCCTAGAAGTTGGACTACAAAAAAGTAAGTAGCTTTTAAAACAGGGTAAAATAATGTGAAAGAAACAGAAAAAAATACATCCTGGTTTATAAGAGAAGATGATAAGTTTGCAGCAACGAACAAAGATGCTTGTGGCAATAACACCTTCACATATTATCACATCTCTTTTAGTGGATTTTAGGGTAGACGGAGCGTTGTCTCGTGTTGTGACATTATGAAAATGGTCGTAGTCACTATAACCGAGAAGGACATTGTTAATTCTTGTCTGTGCACTCACCACCTCGAGGTTATCGAAGAGGCACACAATCACTTGGTGCCCTCCTCTCCCCGTCTTCGATCGCAAAGAAAAACCAAAGGGACTAAAAAAGCGGATGTAACTTGCCCCCCCACCCCCCCCACCCCTCTTTTTTTTTTTTTTGTAGAAATGTATATTTGGATTTTTTGACATTGTTGTTAGCGTCTAAAAAAAATAGATTCAGGGGCTTGGTGTTGCAAACAAAGGCTTTGCGGAACTGAAGAGTGCCAAGCCTCCCTTTGCACTGGTCAATTCGCGCGATAGTGTCACTGCGCTCGACTTTACCGAAATCAAAACAACCCTTTCTTTAGAAAAGGGGGGGGGGGGGTTGGCCCTGAAAAAAAATGTAACGGATTACAAGGAATCCGTTACGTAAAAAATGTAAGGGAATTACTTTAAAATTACTCCAGGAAATATGTAATTATTCCGTTACAAAATTACTGACAAATGTAAGGGATTACAAGTAATTTCGTTACTTGTAACGGATTACGTACAAGTCTGATGCTGACCTACTGTTCAGTGCCTGAGTTCAAATCACGAAAAGAAGTTGGCATCAGACGATGCCAGCTTATATTTACCCCTGAAAACGTCGAGGTTAAAAAAAAAAACAAAAAAAAAACAAGGACTATACAATTAAGAATGGGAGAGGCACCACCAAAATTGGGCGTTGGGTGCCGCATGAATAATTCAGTTAGCGGGACTTCGTTTATCCGGTGTACAATATTCTGGGTAATACCGATACCGCCTTGACTTCAGTACTTTTTGTAAGCGTGTTTGTCAAATTTGTTTAGGAATCAGGCCGTAGTCGTGGCAGCTGGAACGAGACTGGTCTTTTTTTTTGATGCCCGCAAGACCACACCTCGGCTCGGGCAAACACTGTTGCCAGCCTTAATGCCGATACATCTTCCCTTCTCTTGTAAAATAAAATGACAAAAGTAAGTTACACAAAACAAACACTCAAACAAGTTGTCCACAATCTTAGTGATAGCCTAATGGGGCGGGTTGACTCTTTATCCTCGTGCTTCGGCGAAGACAGGGACTCGGGAGGTCAGCTCCATGTCGACGTTCGTCACATGTGGTATCCGATTCCGTTGGCGAGACGTTCTGGTTGTTGAGCTGCAGTACCTTTGGAGCGACCTGAAAGGACGTCTGGGTTGGAAGTTGCATACTGTGCTGCTCACTTCTGCTGTCTATCTTGTCGTTTATTCGTCCGGGCTGGAATCATTCCGAGGACTTTAGAAGATGCTGTCGGTTTCTCCGAAGTGACCTTCCGTCCTCTTTGTTAACTAGATAGTGTCACGGGTGGTGGCCAAAAGAACAATAAATAAACAGGAAGAAAGAAACGTTTAATGTGGCGAACTTGTGCCAAAAATGAAAGGGGTACAGAAAATAATAACAGAGCGTCGCGGGCGTCGAAGTCGGCGTAAAGCAGAGTCGAACGCTGGGGCGAGACTGACTTGGCTTGCCAGGCGGAGTCCCTTTTGTACACGCGTGTGCTTCCGGAACATTCGGCGTAGAAGGTTCGGGTCGTAGAATATTCTAACCTCGAATTAGCAAGGCGGCTCTCGAATTTACTAGAACATCACATTTCAGCGTCAACAAAATGTGTAGGCACGGCCAGGAATCGAACCCTGGCCTTTCGCGTGGGTGTCAGGCGCGATAACCCTTAGGCCACGCGCGCGCTGCCTACTTGGCAAGCTGCGCGCGCGGCATTACTCCCCCCTTTAAAGAGAGCATCGCCCCGATGCAGCACAAATCAAAACAAAGCCAACAAAAAAAAAAGAAGGGTAAACTAAAGAGTCATTTGGAACACTTAAGGTCCACAGTCCTATCGAGCGTAGTATGGCTTCATGCGCACGAAGTGGACGACTTCTGGTCGTGGAGGGCGGCGTGATGAAGTCCGTGTTCCGTCGGGCATCACCTCGTATGTCAGATCCCCGAGTCGACGAAGCACTTTGTAGGGTCCAAAGTAGCGCTTCAGGAGTTTTTCGCTGAGACCACGGCGGCGGATCGGTGTCCATACCCACACCCGGTCTCCGGGTTGAAAGTGGACGTCCCGACGACGAAGGTTGTAGCGGCCAGTGTCGATTCGTTGTTGGGCTTGAATACGGTGTCTGGCGAGCTGGCGGACTTCTTCTGCCCGTTGGGCAACCACCTGGGCATCGTCGCTTCCGTCGACAGCCGGTTCGTGGGGTAACATCGCGTCCAGCATTGTCGTTACCTTGCGACCATGCACCAGTTGAAAGGGTGTTACCCCGGTGGTCTCTTGCACGGCCGTGTTGTAGGCAAATGTGACGTATGGCAACACCTCGTCCCACGTCTTGTGCTCCACGTCGACGTACATAGAGATCATGTCCGCGATGGTCTTGTTGAGTCTCTCCGTCAGCCCGTTGGTCTGCAGGTGGTACGCAGTGGTGCGACGATGGCTGGTGTGGCTGAGACGAAGGATTTCTTGCGTCAGCTGGGCCATGAATGATGATCCTCGGTCTGAGATCAGAACCTCGGGAGCGCCGTGCCGGAGGACGATGGATTCGATGAAAAACTTGGCGACTTCCACAGCAGTCCCAGAAGGAAGGGCTTTCGTTTCGGCATACCGCGTGAGATAATCTGTGGCGACGATTATCCATCTGTTCCCTTGCGTCGATGGTGGGAAAGGACCAAGTAGATCTACTCCGATCTGCTGGAACGGTGCGGTTGGGGGAGCAATCGGCTGCAGGAGACCTGCCGGCTTCGTGGGTGGTTTCTTGCGTCGCTGATACTCGTGGCACGACCGTGTGTAGAGGTGTACGGTCTTCGGCAGCTTGGGCCAATAATACCTTTCACGAATCCGGGCCAGCGTACGGCTGTAGCCAAGGTGTCCGGATGTCGGGTCGTCGTGGCAGGCTTGAAAGATCTCCGCTCTAAGGTCGGTAGGGATTACCAGCAGCCATGGCGAGCTGTTGTCTCCGAAGTTCTCCTTGTAAAGTACACCTTGTCGGAGGACGAAGGTCGACAGGGCTCTCAGGAAAACACGGGGTATAGTACCCCCCCGTCCTTCGAGGTGCTCGATTAGCGCGCGTAACTCAGGGTCGTCTCTTTGACGTCGTGCCATGTCGTCGGTGTTCACCGCGCCTAGGAAGGACTCGTCGTCATCGTCGTCGCTGCTGCCGGAAGGTGTTTCGACGGGGGCTCTGGACAGGCAGTCGGCGTCGCTGTGCTTGCGGCCCGACTTGTAGACCACAGTCATGTCGAACTCTTGTAGTCGGAGACTCCACCGAGCGAGGCGTCCTGACGGGTCCTTGAGGTTCGCAAGCCAGCAGAGCGAGTGGTGGTCCGTCACCACGCGGAACGGGCTCCCGTACAAGTACGGTCGAAACTTCGTGATTGCCCAGACGACCGCAAGGCATTCTTTCTCAGTCGTCGAGTAATTTTTCTCCGCCTTGGACAGTGTCCGACTCGCGTAGGCGATGACTTTCTCGATGCCTTCTTGCACTTGGACAAGTACTGCGCTAAGTCCCGCGTTACTTGCGTCCGTGTGAATCTCGGTTTCCGCATCCTGGTCGAAATGTGCAAGAGCAGGAGGAGTCTGCAGTCGTCGCTTCAGCTCGTCGAATGCCTGCTGCTGCTCCTCGGTCCACTCAAACTTCTCGTCGTCTTTCGTGAGATTTGTGAGCGGTGCGGAAATCCTTGCGAAATCCCGGACGAAGCGTCGATAGTAGGCAAATAGTCCAAGGAACCTTCGCACCGCCTTCTTGTCTGTCGGCGCTGGAAATGCCGCGACGGCGTGAGTCTTCTCGGGGTCTGGGCGGACGCCTTTGTTACTAACCACGTGACCTAGAAACTTCAGTTCGTCATAGGCGAACCGACACTTTGACGGCTTCAGTGTGAGTCCGGCGGTCTGAATGGCTTGGAGAACAGCTCGGAGTCGTCGCAAGTGCTCGTCGAAGTCACTTGAAAACACTACGACGTCGTCAAGGTAGACGAGACAGCTCTGCCACTTCAGCCCTGCCAGTACTGTGTCCATGACACGCTGGAACGTTGCCGGCGCCGTGCATAGGCCGAAAGGTATGACCTTGAACTCGTACAGGCCATCTGGCGTAACGAAAGCTGTCTTCTCTCGAGAGGCCCACGGACTGCTTGAAGGCTGGATTATATCGTCGTTCAGCATTTCTTCCACTTGCTGTTGGATTACCTCCCGTTCCTTTATGGAGACTCGGTACGGCGATCGGTGCACAGGGAGCGCGTCGTCGTCGGTGCCAATGCGATGCTTTGCAACGGTGGTTTGTCGCACCTTCGACGACGTCGCGAAGCAGTTGCTGTATTCGGCGAGGAGGTCACTCAGCTGCCGTCGTTTTGGGCCTGGAAGCTTGGGGTCAATGTCAAGCTGCGCTGGCGGCGTAATGTCTTGCTGAGGTGGCGATGATTCTTCAGCAATCGCGGCGATTTCGGCGGAGTTCCAAAGTTCCTCGACGTGGCCCACAGCGGCACCTTTTGTGAGGTGTTGCGTTTCTTGTCGGAAGTTTGTCACGAGGACCACGGTGCGCCCATCCTGAAGTTTAGTCACTCCTCTTGCGACGCCTATTCCTCTTCCCAGGAGCAATTGAAGGTTGCCTTCAAGAACAACTTCACCGCAGGTAGCTGCATCGGTCACGACGGGTACGACAACACTTGATCGCGGCGGCAGGTTCACGTGGGCGGCAGCGACTCGGACGGCGGCTGACGCTGTCTGGGGTATCTCCGAAGGCGGAACAGGCTTGCGCAGCGTCAATCTGTTCTCACCAAGGTCGATGACGGCGCCGTATTCACACAGAAAGTCCATGCCGAGGATGACGTCTCTGGAACAGTCTTGTAGAACGACGAACTTCACAGGGCACGTCTCACCGTGGATCTCGACTCGAGCAGTGCATCTCCCGACTGGTGTAATGAGGTGTCCTCCGGCGGTTCGTATCTGAGGTCCATCCCACGGCGTCATGACTTTTCGAAGGCGGCGGGAGAGCCTCCCACTCAAGACTGAGTAGTCTGCTCCGGTGTCCACAAGTGCCGATGCGTCGAGGCCGTCGATAACAACGTTTAGGTTGTTGGACACCGTTGCAGGCTCGTCGGTGCGATGCGGGGCGTTGGGAGAGTGGGAGCGCTCCGGCGTTTTTGGAGGCTGTTTGCTTCCGTCGTCTTCGGCAACGTCACCTCCAGGCGTTGCCGCACTTAGTTTTCCCGGCGACGCAGGGGAGACAGGCTCTCTCGGCGAGGTCGTGGCGCTGGGGACGCTGAACGTCGTGGCGATGGGGAGCGGGCTTCACGGCGGAGAGACGACACTGGGGAGGGCGAACGTCGGAGGTACTCCTCGATGTCGCGAGGGCGCTCGTCGTACCTTGGGCGCGGGTCGTTCGGGTGGAACCCACGCAGCCCCAGTTGTCTGTAGGGGCATCGGCGGTAAATGTGGCCGGCTTCACCGCAGTGATAGCACAACAGGCGTCGATCGGCCGTCCTCCACACGTCGGTCTTTCGTGGCGCTGCTGTTTCTGGGTGGGCGTGCGCCCGATCTTCCTGGCGTCGGGAAAACTGCGGCGCTGGAGGTTCCCGTCGGGGTGGCGCCGTATACGGGTGAGGAGGGGGCGGTGGTCGTCGGGTAGCTGCGGCGTAGCTCAGCTTCGGTGGTTCAGGAGCGGCGCTGGTGAGAACTTCTGGCTGCAGCGCCTGCTGAAGTTCTTCCCGGACAATCTCGGCGACCGAGGGCGTAACCGGGCTTGTGGCAGCAGGCAGCAGCTTCCTGATTTCCTCCTGCACGACGTCCCGGATAACCTCGCGGAGGTCCGGGCTGTTGCAGCTGGAAGTCGCGATTGCAGCGACGCCGGGAAGTCGCTGGTAATGGGAGGCCCGTGCTTGAAGGGCACGTTCGATGTTTGTTGCCTCCGTGATGAAGTCTTGGACGGTGATAGGCGGGTTCCGCACAAGGCCTCCGAAGATGGTCTCTTTCACCCCTCGCATCAGGAACCGGAGCTTCTTCTCGTCAGGAGCGTTTGGGTCGGCGCGGGTCATGAGACGGAGAACGTCCTCGACGAAACTTGTGACGCTCTCGTTTGGCCCTTGGCTTCTTGCTTGAAGAAGTTCTTCGGCCCGCTGACGTCGCTGCTGGCTGGCAAAAGTACGTCGAAGCTCCGCCTGGAAGTCTTGCCACGACGAAATTGACGCTTCGTGGTTCTCGAACCAGGTGCGTGCAGTGCCTTCCAGAGCGAAGTAGACATTTTGCATGCTCTGCTCAGGACCCCATCCGTTGAACCGTGCAACGCGTTCGTACTGGCTCAACCAGTCGTCCACATCTTCATGAAAATTGCCACTAAAATTCGGCGGCGTCCTTGGTGTGGCCTGCACGTAGACAATGGACGTCTGTGGCGTTCCGTCTGGCTGCGACGTGGTGTTCATTGTCGGCTTCGGTAGCTTTTTTGTCCTGTCCGGCAGTGGACCAAGTTCCGGGGGTAGGCCGAGGTTGCGGCGACTTGATCGGGTCTCGGTCTTCTCTTCGTTGGGTCCTCGGGGGCTCAAGATCGGACTTGCACTGCGGGCCCTCGTAGGGGTGCGCGGCAGGGGCATGCGGTACCCCGCACCTCCACCAGATGTCACGGGTGGTGGCCAAAAGAACAATAAATAAACAGGAAGAAAGAAACGTTTAATGTGGCGAACTTGTGCCAAAAATGAAAGGGGTACAGAAAATAATAACAGAGCGTCGCGGGCGTCGAAGTCGGCGTAAAGCAGAGTCGAACGCTGGGGCGAGACTGACTTGGCTTGCCAGGCGGAGTCCCTTTTGTACACGCGTGTGCTTCCGGAACATTCGGCGTAGAAGGTTCGGGTCGTAGAATATTCTAACCTCGAATTAGCAAGGCGGCTCTCGAATTTACTAGAACATCACATTTCAGCGTCAACAAAATGTGTAGGCACGGCCAGGAATCGAACCCTGGCCTTTCGCGTGGGAGTCAGGCGCGATAACCCTTAGGCTACGCGCGCGCTGCCCACTTGGCAAGCTGCGCGCGCGGCAATAGGAACGAGGAGCCACACATACTTCGACCTGTGCCTTCATGCTCCAGCCTTGGTCGTCGAGGATCCTCAGAGTGTTGCCCTTTTGCAGCTCCTGTATACGACTCGCGGTCTTAAAGTTCTGACTGTGCTTACGTACTTGAGGAGCCGGAATTACCCCAAAATCTGGAAGTCGTCCACGGAGTCACTTCCCATCAGCAGTTCGCAGGGAGCCCGACCGTCCTCCAACGGTGCACACCGGTAGTTTGGTAGGCCCCCCCCCCCCCCCAAGAAGTCCTCGTTCATATACCTCGTCGTTTTCATTAGCCTTTTCACGACCTGAACTCCATTTTCCGCAAGCCCATTAGACCTTGGGAGCCTCGGGCTGGAAATAACGTGAAGAAAATCCCATTTAGCCGCAAATCTTGTGAAGTCACTCGACACAAACTGAGATCCTCCATCGGTACAGATTTTGAGGGAAATTCCATGACGTGCGAAAATCATGGCTAGTTTTTCAATTACTTGACAACTCGTTGTCTGAGGCATGTACTGCACTACCAGATACCAAGCTACCAGATAAGACTTTCCTCTCTGCTCGCAGAGGTCTACTGCGATACGTGCCCATGGTGGACGTGGGACTTCCTTTTGTAGAGGTGGCTCGGCAGGTTCTCGGTATGCGAAACGTTGACACGATGCACATTTGCTTATTTTTTCGAAAATGTCTGCGCTCATGCCAGGCCAATACGTCAACAGTCCGCTCGAGCTTGACATTTCTTTACACCCACGTGTCCCTCGTGCAACCGTTGAAGCACTTCCTCTCTCATTGAACTCGGAATAACTACTTTGTATCTCCGGAGTAGTATTCCATTAATGCAAGAGAGTTCTGGCGCACATGGAGCAAGCGTTCCAGCGACGCTGCGGTTGTTTTCAAAAGCGTCAATTACTTGCCGTAAGTCGTCGTCCTGTGCCGTCGCTTCTGCTATCTTCGACACCATTACGACACTGACAAGGCTAGTGAGGACGCTTCTCGCATGAATAGCAACATAATCTAGTTCGCTTGTTGGACAGTTGTCCCTGGAGGCCCATATCCGAGAGAGTGCGTCGACCAGGAGCAGCTCTTTCCCGGGAACAAACTGCAGAACTATATCGAACTACATGAGCATTCGAAAAAAATCTCTGTAGTCTGGGAGGCATATCGCTCAGGTTCTTTTGGGATATCGCCAGTAGTGGAATGTGATCTGTTTCTACGACCACTTCATAGCCCGTGAAAAAGTCACGGAAACGTTCACAGCCGAAAGCTATTCCCATGAGCCTCTTTCCCTACTTGAGCATACCGCGTTTCACTGTCTGCCAGTACGCGCGATGCATAAGCAACCGGGCGCCAATCTGTGCCGTGAAGCTGCAACAGCGCTGCACCAACTGCCAAACTTGATGCATCTGTCGATATCTTTGTTTTCTAGGACTTGTCAAAGATAGCTAGTACAGGAGCTGTCGTGCTCTTTCTGTGAAGCACCCCAAATCAGCACATCATCAAGTAGACACACGTCCCCTCAAGCTCAATAAATATATGGCTCATAGTGTTCTGAAACACTTCCGGGGTGAAAGAAATTTCAAATGGTAGTCTTAAGAAGCGATATCTAACAAACGGCGTGCTGAACGGGCGAAGTTTGGAATTTGCATCATCCAATGGAATTTGGAGAAATCCGCAGTTAGCATCTAATTTGCTAAAGACTTTAGCACCCGCAAGTTCGGCTTCCATTTCTTCTCGACGGGGCAGTTCATAGTGCTCGCGCCTTAAGCTGTGATTCACGTGCCGTGGGTCCATGCATACGCGGACGCGTCCGTCTTTTTTTCTGACAATAACCAGGGGACTCACCCAATCTGACGGCTTGTTCATTTTGGTGATGATGCCCTCGGCCTCCATGCGGTCCAAATCAATGCGTAGAGGGGCCCGAAGAGCGTGTGGCACCCTTCTAGGCGGCAGAGCCACTGGCCGTGATCCTTCTTTGAGAGATAAAGCGTAAGCTTTTTTACTACACCCAAGTCCTCTAAAAAGCGAAGGAAATTCGCTCACGATGTTTTGCTTGAGTTCATCGGATGCAGATACTGAATGGACGCGTGACACCAGTCCGAAGTGCTCACATGCGTGTAGGACCAATAAAACAATCTTTACTTGCTTCGCGACCAAAAACGTGACAGGTTCTTTATTTCCATTAACTTGCAGGGGTAATGTGACTGCTTCGAAATGTTGGATCACTCCTCCTCCGTAGTTCGTAAGGAGTTTCTTGCAAGGGCTGGGCGCCGTTTTGTTACTCACCTTGCGGTAGAAAGAATAGGGCAACAAATTCGCCTGGGCTCCGGTGTCAACTTTCACGTGCACCGCATGCCCTGGTAGATGCACCGTGATAATCCAGTTCTCTTCACCATTTGACACACCGTCGATGTTGACAGACAAATTTTGAAAGTCGCCGTCGGATTCATCGGATGATCGCTGCTGGCTGTGTTCTTCGAATGGTCGGAGCTTACAGTTTACTTCTTGAATCGCTGGCTGTCGCCTGCAGCACGCAGCAAAGTGTTTCTTATTCTTACATATTCCGCATGTCATTCCCCAGGCTGGGCACTTTCTCGGCTCATGGCTTCAATTGCAGCAACTGCAGTGACCTTGTCTGGTCCCAGTATTACGCTGCTCTCTTGAATGCTTCTGTACAGCGGTGACATTCACGTCCTTATTCTCCCATGTTTGGTTTTGGAGTGCCGTCAATTCTTCCGCTTTGCAGAATTCAATCGCTTTGTGAAGCGTGAGGTCTTTCTCCCGCAGGAGCCTCGTTCTCAATTTCGTATCTGCTGCACCGCACACAAGCTGATCTCGCACCAAGGAATCTTTGAGCTCACTAGAATTGCAGGTTTGCGCCTTCAGCTGTACGTCTTGGAGAAATTGCTCGAAAGGATCGTCCTCTTGCTGTTGCCGTGAGCGGAACACATAGCGTTCGAACGTTTCGTTCCGCCTTGGGGTGCAGTAGTCTTCGAACTTCAGCATGGTGGCGTCGTAGTTTTTCTGCTCTTCTGCCGACAGGCCGAAGGTGTTGTTAATAGCTTCTTGACCCGCCACATGTAGAAACAGCGCTGCCTTCTGCGCCTTGGTTCGTGGGTTTGCGGTAGGCGTGGCCTTGAAATACTACTCGATGCGTTTACGAAATTTCTTCCAGTTTTTGGCGGCATTCTCGGGCAGCACGATGCGTTCTGGCGGCGGTAGTAGGCTTTCTATTCTGCAGGAAGCTTCAAGCTGGCAGGGGCGAATGAATGTTCAAATGAAGGCAGAGTAGGAAATATCAGTTTAGCAGGGCCAAAAATTCCCTTCCACTTCTGACACCATGTTTAGGAATGCGGCCGTAGTCGTGGCAGTTGGAACGAGACCGGTCTCTTTTTTTTAATGCCCGCGAGACCACACCTCGGCTCGGGCCCACAGTGTTGCCAGCCTTAATGCCGATACAAACTCAACCTTTATAATTAGGTTGAAAGTATTGAAAGCAATCGCCGGAGGCAATATTCCGCCGATGAACTTCCCTGTCCGTCCACGCGACAAAAGGCGATCCTGCGAGTGGTTGGTGAAGCGACAGCGTAAGGGTTTCAGACGCTTAAATTCTGTTCCTTGCCTGTTCATGATTTTAAAGAGTATTACACCCCGCTTTATACTAAAGGCCTTTGGGCAATCGGCAAATTAGCTAGCTCCCCCGAATCTGCGCTTGCCACAGATGCTTTAAGGGCCTCGGTCTGAACGACCTTTGAAATACTCGTGGAACAGAATTTGTTTTTTTGCATACTTTTCGTGACCTAACCATATCACCGGTATACGTACAGACACGTTTTATTCTTAGAGCGCGTACAATTACTAGAAATATGTTCGTATGATAGCGGGAGGAACTTCCGAATTGCCCCAGTTGCCTGTATGATAGGTATTGAACTGCTCAAAATATGTTCAGCATAATAGTGCCGTAATTTGGAATATTGATACTTTTCCTGATATTCTTTCTTTATGCCAGTCTTGTGCATTGGAAATATAACCGTTTAGTTTGAATTGTCATTCCCTGTTAAAAGAGACTCTGCTTCAGGTCCTCAAAAGCACCCTCAGCCTCGAAGCTCTGTACAGGAGGTCTACGACATCATAGGAAAACACAAGGAACTGCTAGCAATAGCACGGCTGTCCACTAGACGATGCTGCACTAGTTGCAGAAAAAGTGAAACCTGTGGTGGCAATCGTTCGCGTGAAAAAATCTCACGCTTTAGCTTTAGGACAATTTTATTTCACAAAAAGTCTTAATTTTAGAGCCTGCAAAACTTAAATTATCGAGAGTGCACTAATAATGGGCTGCACACCTTCACTTACGTTTGTTTTATTACTTGAGGTATATTATAATAACGTCCACAAATACCACCAGTGAAGTCCATTGAAAAAGCATTCGGATCCAGCAAAGGTGAAATGCAAGCCATATAAACAAATATAAATAAATAACTGGTATATGCCTTTCTTCCTTCTTTCTTTCGTTTGCCCCTGTACTTGGGCTGTGTCATTTATGATCCCATTTCTATAGCCAAGTCTATATCTAACATGTTTCTAAAGTAGCATTAAGTGTTTCTGCTTTGGCTTTTTTTTAAAAGCAGAGATATAAATAAAAAATCAGTAGTAGTATACATATAAACAGATGAAACAACGCAAAACTCAATGACGGATAACACATCTAGTCCATCTATGTCTTTTGTGTTTTTCCCATTATTTTTATTATTTTTACCAGCACGCTTTTGATTTCAAGTAGTATACATATCATCTCAATTCATTCAGGCAATGAGCAGTATTGATTGTGTGAGATGTATAGCTATCGTGACGCTCCTGCAAGTGTGGCCATTTTTTCCCGCTTTTTATATACCGCCTGTGTTTAATGCGCTGCCTGCCGTGTCAAACATGACTCAAATATCGGTTGCAGTTTCGCATGTAGCCATAGGCCATACACCGATGAAGCCACATATGAAATTTATCCTCCCTACAAAGAACACGCACAAAAAAGTAAATAAAAACGAGCGTGCCGACAACTAGCTTCGTCACAGCCTCCACAAGGCGACCGGGGCGAGTCAGGGAAAAAGTCTGTCGTCGGCATGACGGTACGTCCGTTCGCCTTAAACACGGAAATTTCTCGGGACTATTAGGAAATTGGTGAGGGGATTTGTGTTTCACGTGACGTATATTTACCCCCTAAATTTAGCGGAAACACGGAATGGATTCATAGGTCTCATTCCGTCAGGTCAAGTGGCGTGAATTTCCAGCTTAATTTGGCGGCGATACCGAATTGATGTTTTGTTCAAGAGCCGTGAAGTTTCTGCCACATTTAACAAGGAGGTTGATTTGACGTATGGGTCGCGCGCCTGGAATTTTCTCAAGTTTTACAGGTCAGGTGACTTCGGGCGACATCACGTGACTTCTGGCGACGTCACGTGATGCCGCTTTTTAGCCAAATTTAGCGGGTAAACTAAATTGGTGTACATGCTACGTGACGGCAATTTTTCCCTATATTTGGCTGGAAAACTACATTGGTTTGTATTTCCCGTGGAGTCAAGTCACGTGAAAACAATTTTGCCACTACATTTAGCTGAGAAACTGCCACTACATTTAGCTGAGAGATAAGCGTAAAAACGCATATCATGCTTTCAAACTTAGTTGTACACGGAGCGTTTGTAAAATTACCTATTCCAAAGAGTGCTCAGATTCAGTCTTGCTCAAGCATATTTTTCATTGTTTTTTTTAATATTTCGATATTGCGGGTCAGTATATCAACACCAGAGGTTGCTGTGAAATGGGCGGTAGTCACACTGCAAGGTATTGAACGCAAAAAAAGAGGTAAGAATCAGACCTGGCTGCCTGCTATAACATGCAAAGGCATCTGGCCGCATATGCTGCTTACGAGAACTTAGAACAAAAGCCTAGGAAGCCATTTAGATGTGGCTTGTCCTAGCAGTAGCGGCTCCTCTGGGGAAAGGGGGGGGGGGGGGGGGGCGACAGGCCGGACACCTGAACCATTTGCATGCATAAAAAATCGCGGCGGGCTCTGTGCGGAAATTTGCCATCGGCTATTCAATTCTCTACACTAAGTGGAGGCTTTTCAAAAACGATGCGCGACAGGTACGGTTAGCGTCCCCTTTGAAATGTCATTTTGTCTGATTTACGGATTTCTTTTAATGTAACATACTGTTTAGTGTTTTCGTGTCTATTATTGGAGCAGGTATCTTGAACACTGCGGTTCTTCTGCGGACATTGAACTCTTGTAATTCTATACCCAAACGGGCGGCTCTAATTTCATCTCACTGCAGCTGCGTCTGTCGGTGCGTCCCGTACTTCGACGCTCCATTTTACGCGAATCTATTTTCTACGCACTCACGGTACACAGACTTTGTTTGGAAATGCGCAGATGCATTTGTAATCAGCGTGTTGATTTGTAATATCTACTCGAAGAAATGTAAAAAGATAACAGCATTGCGGTTATTAGGAACTAGTAGGTGTGCTCAACATTAGCGGACAACAAGCGTAGGAAAACAAAGTCTACTGGTGGGCGGCGTAACTTTATCGGGATGATAGAAACACAATGTTTGGACACACAATGGATTCTAAAGTTGGAGATAGCAGAGTTTGAAACATTCTGTGTCCCCATTTTTCTTCTGCCACATTAGTTTTCTCTCTTGCACCCGCTTCTGGTTTTTGTCGTTATAATAGGGAGCCATTATAGATCTGCCAATAAATCCAAAAATGATACATGACAAAGATGCGACGCGTGCATGAGAGTGTCGGTGCAATATCGGTATTGTTGTCGAAGGATTCGGGAAGATCTGCTGAAACTCCCCAATAAACACTTGAGCACTATGTGTGTTCATGTCATTTGTTAACAGTATCAAATGAACGAGTTATTTAATTTGCCCTGTGTTACTTGCAGAATTTGATGGTTTTAAATATAACGCGTGACCTTTTAGAATACTGCAGCACAGTGCTTTGTGTCTTAAAGGTGGTCTGGACATTCTATGATTTCAAGTTTTTACTTTTAATGATTTAATCAGGATTTATTAATTCTAGTTTCTAGTTGGAGATTTGTGTTTGTCCTTTGTCCCGCTTTTTACTCTTCTCCAGGGATTAATATGGTCATTCTTGTCCAGCTTGCTTTCACCTTCTGCATTAATTGCATTGTCATCAAGTTTCTTGTTTTATTCGTGCGACATAGAAACCAAACGTCTTGTACTTTATGAAACACAGTCAGGGAACCGCCCTGGTTTTTATGCAGAAACTCCTAAAATATGTGTATTTGAAATCTGCAAAAAAAAAAAAAAACTGTTGAATGTGATTCGCGGGCAAAAGATAATATTTATTAAAGAATGTGACCTGCACGGCTTCTTTCGCCATTGCGCTTGGGTGACATTTGTTTCTGCGAGATTGCGCTTTTTGTCTTAAAACTTTACGCAAGGCCGGTCACATTTATGTCCTAAGCGCGTTGTCTACAAGCATACTTGTGCCCCTTACTTGAAAAATTTAATGGATTACAGTCACAAATAACTGAACCTCAAATGTAATTTATTACCGTTACAAAGTGCTATTGCTGAAAAGGAACAGATTACTTTATTCTCTATTTTACCAATTTCTTTCGCGTTATATTTTTCAGTACACTTATCAAGAAAACTAGAGAAACAGTTTTGATGTTTTCAAAAATGTATTGCAACCCTAGATTTCATTTTCATTTGCCCGCACGAAGGATTCTTGCTACACGGCCCGCCCCCTTCACCTTGACCAGGTGCCCACGATCAATGCCGCCGTAGTCAACATGTTGGCGGCCGGCATCGTCGAACGCTCCACACGTGGCCTGTACTTCAACCCCGTCTTCCTTGTTCCCAAGTGCCATGTCCCGCTTTGTTTTAGTCTGCGCCGCACTTACTCCTCACCACCCGGCACCTCCGTTCCGCTTTACTCCGCTACCCAAGGCCATCAAAGCAAACCCCCTCCAGCCCCAAGCGTATATGGTGAAATTCGTGCGACTTTGCAGAGGCCTTTTACCATATGACGCTCCATCCGTCCTCCCGTAACCTGACTACATTTAGAGCCGTTACTAACGCTTTTGCGTATGCCCTTCGGCATATGTCCGGTGCCGTTTTACGTGCAGCTCTTGGCCACAGCCATTGCTTCGAAAATATCCGCGCGTGGAGTCTGGGCTTGGTGCCAAATAAAGACAACTTCTTGTGCACCCATCCCGACCCAGACAAGTTGGCATCTACGGTGCGCCTCCTCGTGGAAGATTTGGCGGTCGTACGAGCCTAAAGCACATACGGCGCATGAATTTCCTTGGGTTCAGGCTCGACAAAGCCAATGACACCATTTCGCACACGCCAGCACGGCTCCGTGCCATTCCTCGTGCCCTTCGCTCGCTGGAGCGCTCACTTTCCTTGAAGGCACTGCAGCGGGCGGAGGGCTACTTGGAATTTAACTTTTCTGTCTTTGGCTCTGGGTTTTTTTCTTCTTCGTCTCCTGTTTGACAGGGTTTGAGACCAAAATTCTACTTTTACCCAATTGGTTTCCTTTTCTTCTTATGTTGGGCCGACTTTGCCGCACTTTCAACCTCTCCTTCTTCCCCCGCTACCCAACAGCGCATGGGCAGATGCCTCCGCAGTCGGTTTCGACGTAGTTGTCGGGGTTTGTGCCCAGGCAATCCTCGCCCCTCTGTTGAGGCCAATGCACCTCCGGGAAGGACTCGCCCTGTTGGGGTGCGCGTGCATTGCTGAGGAAGGGAGTCTTATACAAACGTATACCAAAGCCTTGGCTGCGCGATGGGCCGCACCATAGAGGAGCTTTGCCTTGGATATTTCAAGTGCCGTTTTTCTTCATTTATTTATCTATTAACATTTATTCATTTATTTATTGACATTCATTGAAGAAACAAAAACGGGGAAACCCTGCGGACGTTTTTTCGCTCCTTCCGCCGCTCTCAGCATAAGAAGTAAAATATGTCTTGCTCCGAGAGCGCGAGGACTCGATTGCCCGCTTGCAAACCATCGCGTGTCAAGCGCGCGACGGCAGGTCGCCCGGATTCATGTCCGTTGATACACATTTAATTGACATATCTTCATTAAAGATAAATATGAAACATGACACTGGCAATAGCCCAAGGCAAAGCTCGTCCATGGCCGCAGCGCAACTGGAGGGCCGAAGCTCTGTTGTCCATGTGTATAAGTGTCCCTTTCTTGCCAATGCACGCGCACCATAGCACGGCGAGTCCTTCCCGGAAGTATATGGCCTCGGCAGGGGCTCTATGACTGCCTGCACACAGTCCCTGACAACTACGTCAAAACCGACGCCGGAGCCATCTGCCCATGCGCTGTTCGGTAGCGAAGGAAGATGGAGCGGTTGGAAGTGCGGCAAAGTCGGCCAAACACGCAGAAGAAAGGGAAGCCAATGAGGCCAAAGAGGAATTTTTTTTTTGAAACTCTGTCAAGCAGGGGACGAAGAAGAAAAAAAAAAACCAGAGCCATAAAGAAAAAAGTAAAATGCCAATATGCCCGCGGACCATAAAATAAATATGATATATTATATTGTCATATAATACATATAATATAATATAAACATATAATACTACATAACATAATATAAGCACACCGGACCGGACAATGGACGGCCCGGAGTTCAAATCCTGGCTGCGCCGCCTATTTTGGCATTCGGCGGTTTCGTAAAATACTGATTCATTCGATAGAATACTGTTCAATTATCTGCATATTTTTGATTCTGACGATGATGTTGGAGAAACCCACTTGCCATGCGGTAAGTGGGTTTCTCCAGGCCCGGAGAGGTTCGTCCAGCAAACAGAGAGGAGATTTTAACTCCATTTCCTAAAATGCTGGGTTGCAGTGACACGAGACAATCCGTCTAAGAAGAAATGTAGCTTCATTTCTCGCCAACTTGATCGAGAAAAGTAGTGCTGACTTCCTTTACATTTACCTTTTTATATTGCAAAGAGTTCGAAATTATCGGATATGGTTTCGTTTCTCTTCGTTATCACAAAAGGCAAGGCTCTCACTAGAGGCGCTTTCAGATCTACCACGTGGCGTGCTTCGGCGACAACGCAGTGCGTGAATGTGTTTTTCTGGAAAATAATATGACATCACGATTTGCCATGAAAACACTGTAAAGATGCTCTTCTGTCCAAATACAAGCATTTGCGATAAATCAAAACTTAATAATACATATCCGTTATGATGTAGATGTTACTCATAGGAATCATAACAAAGCTGTCTACCCGTCCGAGGGAGCTTGCATTGAGATTGGGAGGAACTATTTATTGCGTAAATTAAGCGTTGCGCTGATTTCTACGAAGACTTTAGGATTTAGATTCGTCACTGCTTCATGACGTGTTTAACCCTTGTGAGATTGATTTCAACCTCGTGCTCAGAGGTCGCTTCTTCTTCGTCTACGGGCCTGCCTGCCTTACTCTGAACTGGTCAAAAATGTTCTCAGCGAATCCGAGCTCTTTCGACTACCTGGAGCTCAGCCGTATTACATTACATCGCTGAAGTGTTATGTAATAACATATTTTACCTTGATCGGGACTCGGCTGGAATCCAAACATCTCTGTCAACGCGATTTTCACCGACGGGAGGAAATCTTGCTTTGCCGCAATAGTACGTAGTCTTTTTTTTTTTTCTGGCATCTTTTTTTTTTCTGCGGCGGACGGAGTGACCAAATATATCTCGTTGGATGCTCTCGTCACACTCTATTTGTTAGATAAAAATTCAATTCCTTTTGGGCCACCTCATAAAGTTCATTGAGTTGGATAGGTGCACTTTAAATTTCCTTATCGTTATATCGCGTATTATATTTGTCGAACAACTTAAACAATTGTTCCCGGAAAACTGATCACTCATATTTTCTTTACGTCCGACCCAGAAGTATTAGGGAGTGAAAATGACTAAACCGCAAAAAGTTCGTTACTTTTCTATTCGCTCTTTCTCCCATAAATCCCCCCCCTCCCCACACACACACACACATCGTTGGTCCCTAAAGTCGTCCGGGCAGCACTACTGGACCGGGAGTGCCTCGGGGCTTAGTACACGCCATGGGAGTGACGACGCCCACGAACAGAAAAAAGCGGACGAATCGTTTTTTTTTTTTTTTTTTGTATCCCAAGGTTTCCACAGTCACAGGCCTGTAGCGGAGGACGTCCAGTGCCAGATGGTGAATGTACGTGGCCTCAAGCTGTTAATTGCCAAGTTCCGCTCATTTCAACATCGTCATTTTTCAGGGGAAGATGTTCGTGAGGTGCGTCGTTTCGGCACAGGCGATTTTGGAAAGGAGGTCGCTCGACAACCTTCCCTAAAGCACGAGGGTGTCTTCGTGGCATGCCAAGTCCTTGACCTGCGACTTGCAGTGGCAATAAACGCGAAGACAACATTAAAACAAGGTCGGATCTACGTCGTAAGAAGTAAATTTGCCAAAAAAAAAAACAATCAGATGTACAAAAATGTTTCGTGCCGTTGCTAAAACCACGTTGTTCGTCTTCCGATCTTTTGTACATTCCTCAATATCGCTCCACATAGTGTGTGTCTCCACGCTCACTTTCGGAGTAAGGTTGCGGCGGGCACCGCGGATTTTTTTTTTTCCACTCATAAATAAGGAAAAAAGAAGAAAATCACCGCGACGCGACAAACAGCGCTACGCGTATTCCTTGCGCTCGGACACGCTGCCCGATACAAGCCGCCTTGATAGCTCAGTTGATAGAGCTTCGATTTGAAGAGCGGACGGTCGCGGGTATGATACCTCACGTAATGCCTCGTTCACACTTGGGAACCGGCGACCGGATCCGCGAGAATTCTGACGCCCGGCGACGAAAGCAAGCAGAACTTCCGGTGGAGTGCAAGATCGCTCTAGGACCAATTTTGAACGCCGGAGAAAAGTTTTCTCTCGCCGCAAGCCAATCAGAACGCACGGGAGAAGTGGCGCTTGCTGACGTCAAATCCCTGCTGACGAGCTGGCGACGATGGCGACGAGACACGCGCGGGCGAGGAGGAGGTTTGTGAGCTCTCGCCAACTGTTGTCTCTTCGGGAAACTGCGATACGCTTGCGCCGCGCACTCCGCAGACGGCAACAAACGTGAACGGCCCGATTCTTTTTTCGGCGAGCGAATCCAGTCGGCGGCGAGTACGTATTTTGCAAGTGTGAACGAGCCATAAGAGGGCAATTTTAACTTCCAAGCTCTCCATTGGCGGCCTGCGCGCACTACACGGGGCGCTGTTCTAGATATCACTATCATAATTTGTGACGTTTACGTGTAGGACAGAGCGTGACAGACCGCGCAGATCTTGGATCCCTCGGCTCGTCAGCTCGCTTCATACGCTGTTTGCGTAACACGCATCGAAGCCTGTTTCACATGTTTTGTTTATTTAGTGAAGAGATATTTATAGTAGAAAATTTTACCAAGGTCGAGCTAACAAACACCTTTGACGCCGAGGTGTCGAAACGCTGGGATGGTGGAGTGCTCTACTCTACGCCACCCAGCACAATGAGCTGTATGATGCAAGTTGAATATCCAGCGCTTAAATGTAGAACTGCGAACCGGGTATATTTTGCATTGTGATTTATACAAAATAAAACTGAGAAAGAATGTCTCATCAAATTGAGAATAGTAAAGCGAAATTCTAGAACCTCTCGCGTGCGTTGTAACCACTTCAGTGAAAGCGGCTCCGTGCATACCCTCTTCCAATGTGCTCTGTGAGCCTTGACCTTATTAGTTCCTAGTTGATTCCTGTTTGAATTCGGTAAGCCAGTAAACAAACATTTCCTTAAAATAACTGGAAGGGAGACGCGGTGACTGGCTTCCGAAGTCATTTTTTTAAATATCTGCTTATTCATTGGGTCGAAGGGAAACGCGCGGAATTTTCTGGTGATCGAAGCCCAAACTCTACTAGGTCGGCGGATCTTCACAGTCCCCAAAAAGGAGGAACATACCTCCTATGAATGAGTATTTGTATGTTGAATTTTGCGGACACCAATGAGAATAATGCTTGCTGGGCTTCTCAATGAGCGATTTTAAATTTACAAACAATCCGTAGTAAATATCGTAACGAACAAGTTAATATTGCAACGAACAAATTAAGCACGAAAGGGAGAACGTCATGGTATTTTAGGACGACGAGGACAGTATAAATGCAAAATAGAGTGATTTAGTGAGACAACCCTCTAAACTGAGGTCATCAATGCCTCTTTTAGACTTAGGAGCGACGTCTGAAATTGAATTTATTTAGGAGTTCAAAAAGTGAATAAAATAGGTTAGCATGAATAAAGCAAGACAGACGGCTTCTTAGTTTGTGTTCAATATCGTGCAAGGAGTCGAACCGGTCATTATTCCGGTTCGGTCAGGATTCGGGTTCAGTAGATTTGTATTTTGTTCTGGTTTGGTTCCGGTTCAGTGCTGAATTCAAATATCGGTTCGGTTGCCGGTTCCACCAAGCGAGAAATTGTTCAAACCGGTTCTTAAGAAAAAAGTGCACAATCCAGATGTCGCCGTGTTTACCACGGAGTAGTCTGCATTACAAAAATTATGTTGATCAGAATCCGTGCTGCGCAGAGGAGGAACGTTATTTTTGTCTTATCATATTTACGTTTTTATTGCAAACGATAGTCTGTGCAAATTTCACGGTAATGCAGGCGCCCGGAAACAATAACAAATAACGGTACTAACATGTGAGGTCAATCAGATAATACGCACAGGACGCCATAAGGGTAGCACGCCCCGTACTCGCAAGTAATCTATCCCGCCTGCTTGACCGCTTTATACGAAACACTGAGCTCAAATGGAGAAAGACAGCAGGGGGCAGAGAAATCGTGACAATGAAAAAAAAAAGGAAAAGGAACAAAATAAAAAAGGCTGCATTCTAGATTTCCACACACAAAAAAAAAATATTTATTCAAGCAGCGGCTAGGTCTCTGGGCCGCTCTAAGCGGCTGGCTTCCAGGTAACCGGCATCGCATTGTCGCACCCGTCGCAGCTTTGCTGCTTTCGCGGATCCAGATTTTACCTCCGCGGATCAAACGAGCGTACACAGTCGAAATTTTGATTTATTATGATATTTGTTTCCCTTGGATTTTTTTAAAATATTTATTGCTTGGAAGGAAGAAAAGATACACGCGCACACGCACACACGCAAACACACGCACACACATACACACACACGCACACACATGCACACCTCAGACACACACACACAAGTTATAGCTTTTTAGCCGCTTGGAAGGGTCACAAATAGCCCGTTTCACGGCTGTAATCAACCCGAGCCAATCCCTAGCTCATATCTTGTCAGGTGATTTTGGGCTCCCTGCGTTACACCGCCCAACTGGAAGGAGAATTGACACCCTCCGAGTTGTTCAGATCATGTGGCTCGTAGTGTTATTTAAGGTCCATCGTAAGTGAAAACGAATAATAGAAGTGTACGCCATCCCGCGGACTCCGCTTCGCGAAGTCGTGTTGCACATAGACGTGAAATATATTTATTCGTTCTATTATTATTTTATTTATTTCAATTGACCTTCAAGACCCCCATCAGGTAGGGTTTTACAGAAGGTTTTCATAATAGAGTTTGTAAAATTAGTCAAGAAAACAAAAACAATAGGAATAAGATGACACAATAAAGTGTTCATGTTTAAACTGAAATCATTAAAAAACAAAACACTGTAAAGGCGCTTTAGTTTTTCTTCCCTTCTCTTTTTTCAACTATGAGACAGCAGTGAGAATGACTTCGCTCAATTTCTCTTTGATATGAAGAGGATAAGATATGGAAACGATGCTGTGGTTAAGGTCATTCCGTTCCTTCGCTCCTCGTGGGAAAAATAAAGCAGACCAGGTCGCTGTTCTAGTTTTGGTACACGTCACTTCGAGTGGATGACCGGCACGAAAAGGAGTTCATGCAGGTGACTTGATGGAGGGTGAATTTCGCTGGAGATTGTCATAAAATTTGTGAAAGAGTCTTAGTGTAAAATATTTTGGGAGAAGTGGTAGGTAATTATCTTGTTGAGCACGTTCAATTAGGCCGGTGACACTTATTTCATATGAATATCTAGAAAAAAAAATGAACCTGTCTCCACGATTTTGAATTGCTTCTAATTGATAACCGAGGTAATTTAGAAATGTGTCACACATAGCGGTAGCGTACTCTAGCTTTTAGCGAATTAGTGCTTTATATGCGGCAAGTCTTAATTTCAATCGTGCGAATTGGAGGTGACGTTTTAGTCGTCCGAGTTATCGGTTATACTCAGAGATGGCATTGATATCATGTAGTGCCCAAGACAGGTTACTAGAGAAGTGCTCACCTAAGTATTTATAAGTTTGTGCTGACGGAATTATGGTATCATTGATAGAATAGTTGTAGGTTAGTGGGTTAGAGCGCCAATGAAAGGAAACTAATGTTTACTTGCTAATGTTTAATGACATTTGCCACTAAACCTACCAGGTTTGAGCACTATTAAGATCATGTTGAAGAGATACCTGTTCACTTAGATTAGCACTATTACAATAGGCAACACAATCGTCAGTAAATAGGCAGAAGTTGCAGGAAACAGAAGAGGGGAGATCATTAATGTAAATAAGAAAAAAGAGGGGACTGAAAACGGTGCCGTGGGGAACGCCAGAGTGTACGGATGCGTTGTTAGATGAATGGTTATCGGCGTTTTCGAATTGTTTGCGATCCTGCAGGAAATTTTCAATCTATGCTAATATCTGCGGTTCAAAATTAAGTTTGGAAGGTTTGAGAATTATGCGTTGATGAGGGACCTTGTCAAATGCTTTATCAAAATCTAGGAAAATGACGTCGGTTTGAATATTGTTATCGAGGTTCATATGCAATTATGCAGGCCATGGGCAAGTGTGGCACTGAACCATCTCGAAGTAGCTGTCGCTTGTTTAGTACAAACTAAGCCGCTGACACCATTGTCTCAAATATTTAATTGACTTCGCGCCGACCTCCGCGAGAGAGAGCAGCTCGCATTTTATTACGCTGAACCGTTTTCCAATGAACCGGTAACGGCCATTATAGATGACGGTCCTGTTCCCGTTCGGGTTCATTATCAAATGCTTATTGTCTACGGTTTTCTTCTGGTTCGGTCCAAAATAACGGTATTGCTCCGTTTTTCGTTTCGGTTTCGGGTTCATATCGACACCCTGGTATCATGAGTAGTTAAGAATAGAAATCAAACCTGCCTTGTTTGTAAGCTGGCTAGTTCCCACGAAACACTGTTCTTTCCTCAAACGTCGAAAAAAAAGGAGTTTTTGTTTCTAGGTATATTCTAGTTATATGTCAAAAGCATGTTTCAAAATGCGATCTTTGCAAACCAACTTCTATGTTCTCCCGCGACCATGTATCGTTTTAGCCATCTGTCCGGCCCCACTCATGAAGCCTTATATATATGTATACAAATGTAAAGACAAACGTATTACTTAACTTTGTATATCCTGTTTTATGATTTGTGTGACAAAAATAAAAAAAAAGAAACGTTAGATCAGTAAACGAGAAAGATAATTAAATAAAGTTACATCCGCCCAATTTCAATTTATGACACTGCACGCTTCAGAATCACATCAAAATGTAATCATATTTCTAGCATTTATAACTAAAGAAAACTAAACAAAAGAATTAATTTGTTTGCCTAATTCAAACTTTCATTTTATAAACTCTTAAGGAACCTAAAGTTTTTCCACACTAACTAATTGAGACGAAGGAATAATAAACGCTATCCGAGACCTTTCGCAACACGTATCAAAATTGGGCACTTTACCAATTTGCGTTCACATCATGCGTTTAACCATTACACCATTCTTCACGTATAACTGTTGTTCCAAAAATAATCTCTATTGCTAAAATAAGTGCATGCACATTAACTTTGACACCATTAAGTATTCAAACAACCCACATGACAGCCAAATTACGTTAGATTCTAAAAAACCCGGATAATTATGTCAGGTCCTTGCCTCCGACGATCGATAACTCGGTGATATGTGTGGAATCGATGTCGAACGATCTTTGACGGTTGCTCCGACAGCTGGGAGTGGCAGACGTTGATCGATATGACTCACGAACAGCGCAATGCTACTTTTAATGGTAAAAGCTTCCTTACTGACAAACATGCGTAGTTATTACCTTAATCTGCCCTGCTTCTCTTGACGACTGCAGCATGAGCATTTTCGTTAGTGCACTTTGCATACCTAACATATGTCTTTCAGACCGTGCCGTGAAAGTCGAAATTACGCAATCGGATTCACAGTTGCCGTCAGGACAAACGACCTCTTCAGTGGTAGGAATGAATAAGGGCAGATGAATGATTCCTGGTATCAGATCGTCGGGTGAAGGAGCGGCTCACTGTTTCTTTTTTTTTTAGGAATTAATAAACAGCAACCGTTAACCATGATAAAAATAACCTGGCACTAGTGAAGAAGAAAAAATATTAAAAAAGTAGAAGGGACATAAAACTTACAGGACTCAGATTAATTTTCTCCGTCGTGAAGCTCATCGGGTGGAGGTTAAATCTGAGAAACCCGGTAAAAGCTTCCCACTTTAGAGGACGCACTTAGCACAGGGCTCATTTATCGGATCATAAAACAAAGAATAGGAATGAGAAGAAAACGTGAATCAAAATAATTATAAAACAAGAACAAAACAAAATAAAGAAATTCAAAAGGATGGCTGCAAAAACCACTATTGATGGTTGTCTATGAATTGCGATAGCATTCGTCCTGTTTACCTCCTTTTGTTAAGAGGCGATAGACGACGTCATGAAGAAGCGATGGACGACGTCAAAGACGGTGTTTATGACGCCCTCAAGGCTGACGTCAAGGACGACCTCAGACAAATCTCAAGGACGACCTCTAGGGCCACCTCTAGGGCCACCTTGGTGAATGGCGGGTTAGGCCTCAAGTTCACTATCGAACATCCCAAGGATGCACCTCGCAATTTCAGTGACTTCCCTTATCTGTCCAGACCAATCACCTTCGCTTTGTCCTTTCCTGTACGATCAAAGAGAGACATACTTTTATACTCGTCCTCCCACTCTAAGGTGGTAAAAAGAAGCACAGGCGTTTCAATCTCATTTTCGGCCCTGGAAAAGTTGTTTTATCATACGGTTAAGGATAGTTGTATATCTATACTTGAACGCCGGGGGGCGTTTGGTTTTTTGCCGCTGTTTTTTATACAGATTTTGGGGGTCTATGTTACAGAAAGTTAAAGGTGTCCGCCAAAACATACCACAGATACAGAAGAAGCGAACGGAGGTAATCCCCTACGTGCCTTCATTTTCGCACATTTTTAAACCTTTCCAACCGTTAAGAGATACCAGTGGTGTTTTCTGCACACTAAAAGAAGGCCAAGGTGCTTTCTATGGTGGGATGCGTAATTGATAATCGCTCAAGAACGTGGCGCCAGAAGGGTCACATGCCGAAGTCCGTTCTCTGCCCGGGGTTTGTTGAGTAAAAGATCCCCCTACCGTGTGGAGGTTGTTATTGGCGGCTAAATGTTTCTGTGTGGCCATCTAGCGGAAGCCCGGCACAAGCCGAAGTGGGGAATCTCCCTACGCTCCCGACGCTCCCAACGCTCCTGACTCTCCCGACGCTCTCGACACTCCCGATGCTTCCAACGCCGCCCCCCGTTTCTCGGAGCTAAATAGGCTTTCGCTCAGCCTCGCCGCCTCGCTTTTTTTTATAACTGTAGAATCACCCGAGACTGGAGTGAAGACACGAATTCGACAATAGAATGAAAGAATTGTTAAGATACCTCTTCTTTCATCTGCTTTTACTGTAGTCAACGCGGTGTCGGGCAATTCTACAATTATGAACTTACACCAACTCACTTGTCCCCTCACGTTTTTCTGGTTAACTTTTTTATTTGTTTAATATAATATGATTTGTAATACAGCGTGCACAATTACAATATCTGCGTCTGTCAAGTATTCATCGCAGCCTTCAATGCTGCTAACTGGAGATTTTTTTGTCATGGTTAAAGCACGGTTAAGACGTTCACGTTTGGCTCACTAATTTTTAAAATGTTGATATTTGTTCAAAGTTTTATTTACAGCTTTAGAAATACACCTTGTCCCACTTTCTCGGAGAACAATCAATGACACCAATGTCGTCCTGGTTTCCTGGCTTGAGCAAAACGTACTGCTTGTCATTCCAAATTGTGGCACATTTAAAACAAAATGGTGGCTCAGTCCAGCACTCATTTACTTTTATGCACATTGTTGACTTTACCAAGCTGAATAAAATCATCAACAACCCCACGTTTATCATTTTGATAATTAAAATGAAGAATCAATTACTCACAGTATATAAAGTGCGGATGACTGGGTTTTTACAAAGGTCAGGCAAATATATACATTTATTCTGACAATTTAGGCTGCCTAACATGAATTAACAAACAGATAACCAAATAAACCCCTATACGCAATTGAAAAACTGAACATAGGCACACTTCTAGTAAAGTCGTTACGTGAAATTATTTATTTCGACGAGTCATTTTGTTAAGATCGTACATTTAAAAGAGCAAATCATTTGATCGATAGCAAACGCTTGAATGACAGCAGTTTGAGACATTTCAGATGTGTAAATGTTATTTGACAACCGCTGATAATTTATTTAAAGAGACAGGAGATGTGGGATTTCTTAATATCTGACCTCCGAGCGAAGAAAATACTTTTGTGCTGCAGTTATAATTACTTTCAATAAAACGCAATAAATCCTAGGATCGCAGCCGTTATTTTTGGACTTTACACGGCAATTTGGTCTGCTGGCCATAAGCCGTCTGTAAAAAGTAATACCTGTAGTATTGAACATAAACTTCCAGCAACGCCCCTTTTATTGCACGGAAAAAAGTAATCCCAATGGCATCTGCTTGGCAACAGAAAGAATAAAACAAACTCCGGACAAGGGACAACAAACATTCCTTGTCCGGAGTTTGTTTTATTCTTTCTGTGGCCAGTCATTGTTACCAACTCGCTCTTCAGTTTATGTGGGCATCTGCTTGTAGGCGAAATATTGAAACATTCATTATAACTAACTTTTTTTTCACTCGATCAAAACACTGCGCCGCAGCGAGTCTACGAAAGGGAAGACTTGTTTGAATGTGGGATCCTCAGGACCCGATTTGTTGAAAAGTCACAGGAGGATTCGTTTGGTTTGGACAACATAAGAAAACTGTTTGTTATATAAATTTGGCAGCGCGACAGGCAACATGGGCGACAGGCGAATAAAATCCACACGCGAGGAAAAACAAAGGGCGGATCATCGCATTATTGTTGGCACCGAGTCCCGCCAGTGTAATCCGAAAGGAGGACGAAACAGACACTCGCGAACAAAAGCGAAAATAATAACAAGTACAACACAATTCGTCCCGAAAGCATATGGTAAGTGGTTCGAGCACACACGTCGAGCTCTCCCGCATCTTTCTGCGCAGTTTTAGTGTCATATCTACTTCCTTAGTTGTTGCCCCCTTGGATATGGATTGAAACTTGCACATTTTGTGGTCGCGTAGGTTGTGCCCCCGGTGACAAAACAATACCGTACCACCGCGTTGCTGCCGAAAGCAAGCCATCATGCCGTATTTCTATGGTGAGCGCGATAAAAACAAACCAGGCATCCTAACCTTCCGGGTATCAAGTTACATTCATGTGCTTCTAAGTGGCACTCCTTGCATGGCTCCCGCCACGAATATAAACCCCTTAAGAAATTATGCCTTTTTTTATTCCACCTAAAAGTACTGCGAAGGGGCGTGCACAAAAACACCAAAAAGCTGGCAAGTCGATAGCTGATATAACACTCACTTCCAAGATACTCTATACAATTGAAAGAAAAGGAGCAAGAACAAGCGTTCAACGAACTGAAGGAAAGACTCCAATCGCCCCCTATCCTCGGACACTTCCATACATCAGCAGAAACGTAACTACCCATGGACGCCAACAACGCCGGTCTCAGCGCGGTAATCGTCCAAAGACAAGACGGAGCAGAGAGGGTGATCGCTTAAGCAAGCCGGGCTCTGTCCAAGGCAGGGCAAAATTACTCAACGACCGACAGGGAATGTCTGCTGTCGTCTGGGCGTTAACCAAGTTCCGCCCGTACCTGTACGGGATCCCGTTCCACGTTTACACGGACCACCACGCTCTCTGCTGGCTCGCCAACCTCAAGGACCCGTCAGGACGCCTCGCTCGCTGGAGTCTTCAACTCCAAGAATTCGATGTCACCCTTGTGCATAAGTCTGGCCGCAAGCATAACGACGCTGACTGTTTGCCTAGGGCCCCGGCCGAATCTTCTTCAGACGGCATTGACGACGGCGATGGCGTCCATTTTCTCGGCGCAGTTAAAGATATCGACATGGGAGCACTCGAACGAGACGACCCGGAACTTCGTGCTGTGATCGACCACCTAGAAGGTGAAGGAAGCTGTTCCGCTAGTCTTGGCCAGAGATTTGTCAAGCTTCGTTCTGCGGCGAAGCGTGCTCTTAAAGACGAACTTCGGAACCAGCAACCCTGCCTAGCTGCCGGTTGTTCCTGCCAGCCAGCGAGAAGAAACCTTTTTAGCATGTCACGACAATCTTACAGCTAGACACCTTGGTTACAGAAGGACCGTTGCCCGGATTTGTGACAAGTACTACTGGCAGAGACTCCCAAGAAACGTCCATTTGTACACACGGTCGTGCCATGAGCGCCAAGGACGAAAGAATCTTACGACGAAGCCTGCAGGACTCCTGCAGCCTATACCTGCCTCGACTGCGCCCTTCCAGGAGGTCGGAATATATTTACTTGGGCCGTTCCCAACATAGACGCAAGAAACCCGGTGGATTACCGTCGCCACCAATTATTTTACACGATACGCCAAGACGAAAGTGCTGCCATAGAGAACAACGGTGGAAGTCGCCAAGTTTTTCCTCGAGTACATCCTCCTTCGACATGGCGCACCTGAAGTGGTGATCACGGGTCTAGGGTCATCTTTAATGGCAAAACCGACTCCACAGGTCCTCGGCTCAGTCACAATAGCCACCGACGAACCACCGCTTATCATCCGCTGACCAACGGGCTAGCGGAGCGGCTCAACAAGACAATCGCCGACATGATCTACATGTGCGTCGACGTAGAGCACAATACGTGGGACGAGGTGTTGCCGTACGTTACGTTTTCGTACAACACAATGGTTGAAGAAAACACGGGAATGACGCCGTTCCAACTGGTACGCGGCCGAACGGTTACCACGGTGGTCGGCGCCATGCTTCCTCACGTGCCAACTGACGATGGCAACAACGACGCTCAACTGATCTCTCAACGCGCGGAGAAAGCTCGTCAACTGGCAAGAATCAAGATTCAAGACCAACAGCGAGTTGACACACGCCAGTATAACCTTTGTCGCCGGGACGTGCACTTTCAACCCGGAGAATGGGTGTGGTTGTGGACACCGATACGGCGCCGAGGTCTCAGAAAGAAGCTTCTGAAACGCTATTTCGGACACTACAAAATCATCCGACGCCTCGGCGATCTAAACTACGAGTCCTTTCCGACGGAACGCGCCGATCGGCAAGACGCCAGCTACGACCCGAGGTGGTGCACGTCGTCTGGCTCAAGCCGTATTAAGAACGATATAACTTTGGACTCTCGTCAAAGAGTGAACTGTAAACTGTGAGCTGTGGCTCGCGATTCTGCTGTCCTTTTGTTGTGGATTTGTTTTCGTTTTATTGTTGAATCGGGACGATACGGTTTTTGTTTTTTAAGCGGGGAGTAATGCCGCTCGCACAGCTGACCGAGCAGTCAGTGCACTCGTAGCCTAACGGTTATCGCGCTTGCCTTGCGTGCAGAAAGCCAGAGCTCGATGTCTGGCCACCTGTTCACATTTTTATTTACTCTAATGTGATGTTCTGGTAAATTCAAGAACGGTGTTGCTGATTTGAGGTGTGAATGTTATACACACCGAACCCTCTACGCCGGTTGTTCCAGAAGCCCAGGCGTGTAGAAAAAGGGCGCCGCGTGGCAAGCCGGAGTCAGTTTCGCCCCAGCGCTCAATCCTGCTGTTTCGCCGACATCGGCGCCTGCGACGCTAACTTACTTCTATTTGTTTTTGGCACAAGTTCGCACCAGTAAACGTTTAGTTTTTCCAGTTATTCTTCGCCTCATCATTTGTCATTCGTGGCAATATGAGCTTCGAATTCCACATGGCAAGGAGTTCAAGGAGACATTTGGCACGCTGCATTCGAACCCCGGAGTACGTGGTTACTCTTATCTGCAGACGGTGTTTTGTATGGTGTATAAGCAGTGTGACGCTGGGATAAAAATGCTTTTAGGAGAAGCAAACGCTACAATATGGCACGGATAATTCGCGTAATAAATATTCCAAATATTAAAAAAGGTCAACACGGTCTGCACTACATTGTATACAACCTCGTGCTCAGGCTCAAAAACTTACTTTAAAAAAAGCTGCAGTGATAAAAAGTACAGCATGATTCATTTTATTTGGGGAAATTCAAATTTGTTCTGTAAGGAGCACATTTTTGTTCTGGGTTTATAGACACTACAGATTAAGTCAAACACGTCGAAAGGGCGGCTGTAGCGCTAGCCGCCACATTTCCAGATGAATAACTAAAATTAAATAAGCATCACAGCTTGTCTATTACTTCCCAAGAGTAAATTTGCACCGTTCTACCACAAAACACAAAAAAATCAATAAGTAGAAGCAGGCAGTAACTTGACGTTACACGACTTTTTCTTGGACTCTTCTCCCTTGCGCCATGCTGAAACCATTGAAATGGCGAATTCCGTGCTTGGGTTAAGAGCGCCTTCCCGTGGAGAGACGTCACCTCCTCCTCTTTTTCCGCCTAGGCCCTATCCGCACGAATGGGACGGCCCGAGAAGCGGTCGCGCGATTCGGGATCTCGGAGGCCATGGTTGCACTGCACATTCAGGACCCCATGCTGGGTGACCCATACAAAAAGGACAACACATTTGTTTTGGTGGCCGCACTTAATAGGTCATTTTATTAGACAGGGCAACCCACTTGAACAAGTTTCCCCGCATAGCAGCTGGCACGAGCCCCATGCACAAAAAAAAGGCAGGCAGCCCCGTCCCACACCTGGTATTTTGAACAGAGCCCCTCGACATGCAATATTGATGATGTGTCTGAAAAGGGCGTGCGAAGGTTATCTAGCAAGGAATCTGACTTGGAACGTAGGTGACTCGAAAGCAGGAATATATTTTGCGTCATGTTTCAGGAAAGCCGGCATCCAAAGTGTCCCATAGTAGCTTGGTTTTTAAGCTTTTTATATAAGCTTAGAGTTCAAGCTTTATGTTGATATTGTGAAGCTGCTCAACAATGTGCATGTTCAATAATGGCCTGCACGTCGTGAGAGACATGGTCGATGAACTCCGGTTGATGAACTTCTGTAAAGCATCTGAAAAAAGTTCGAACATGACAGTTTGGTTCACGTCTGCTTGAAACTCCATAAACAGGTTACAGTATTATAATTCTTCATTTACTCGATATTTCACCTACACGTTTGTTTCTTCTGTCAGGATATTGAAATCGCGAAAGTTGAACGAAGAGTTCACTAAAATCATGTTTTCCCATCCCAAGTGTATAATTTTATTGCATGTATATTACGTGGTTTACTAAATAGTAACTTCTGAACAATCTTCGGGATATTTTTAAGATAACCCAAGAACCTCACATTGCTTTGGGCTTACAGTGGATATGTCTAAATCCAAAGATGCAAAATATATCTAAAATAAAACTATAACCATTTTAGGAATCACATTTTACACATATTTTCAGAAATTAGCGGCCTATGAACTCTTCATCACAACACCAAGTCAAATGTAACAAATATGTTTTATTTTCTTTAAGCTCTTTTATCATCTTACTAACTGTTCCTCGGTTTTACAGTCGAATCTCGATAATTCAAGTTATCTTAATTCAAACTTTCCTATAATTAAAACTAACATGCAGGTCCCATCCTATGCGTCTCGATTGGAGTAAACTCCCGGTAATTCAAGCTTTGCTTTAGTGAAACTAATTTTTAGTCCCCCTCGAGTTTGAATTAACGAGATTCAATTTTTTTGTTTTGTTCGTCCCTTGTTGTGTAAACGTACTTCCCCGAAGTAAATTTGAAGAATAAAATGAATGAAATTTTAACCTATTGAAGCTGAAACATGGTATTAAACAAGTCCATTTTCCCAACATTTGTTTATAGAAATAGTAAGAAATGCGCATGACGAATGACACAAGACATTCACTTGAATGTTCATCGTATCTTATTCAGTAAAATAGCTAAGTGGGCTAGTTGGTGCGTGTTTAACTGGAAAGGTCCTTGGAGATTAGGTGGACACGATAAAGAAAGGAAAAGACCAAGTACTATTTCTAACTGAACGTTTACTGAAAACACACTCAAAATTTTTAAACGCAACCAGGCTCCCGAGATCAAAAAGCAAACTCTTTCTCAGTTAAGTGCACCGATGGTGCGCTTAGGCATTTATCCTAGCCCTTGGCTCCTATGCAATAGTCCTCAAATAATAATCTCCCAGTTTTACTTCTAAGCTCTCCTGAAATTTACGTAATTTCAAGATTAGGCCCACCAGAGCACCTATAACAATGATTGGGAGATTGCCCGACGGGAAGCTTCTGACATGTAGGGCATGCTCACGTGACCTGTCATTTATACACCTCCCTGTTTGCCCAACGTAAGTTATACCGAAAGTAATGGGTATTTCGTAAACAGCTGACGTTGCACAATCAATGTACTGCACCACATGTTACTTAGCACATGCTTTTTTGTTTCTTTTATGGTGACTTTTGAGCACAGGCTGGACAATTTAGACGGGGCACTTTAAAGTGTGCGACAACTCCCTTGCGGTTGTGGAACAGCCTATGGACGTATGAGATTATCAAAGATATGCTCTTTTTCCTCTGGGCGGCTGTTTGTCCTTCGTTTCTTTGTTTCTACTTGGAAACGAGTATTTATTTGACTTCACCCAAAGAACATTTTAGATATCCCACTAATTTAAGGCGGCCCACCTGGTCATAGAAGCTATTGCCCATAGTATGCTTGCACGACTTATCTGGGGATCTTTCATCAACAAGGATGCAATGCCTTGTTTCACTAATTTGGAATAGGCAGACGAGAATATCAAAACCCCTTTGTTCCAGCAATGGCTGGTATTTTCACCATACGTAATTATTTTTCAAGTGCAAGATTAAATCTAAGGACTGAAGCCTTTATGACGCCATGGTTTGGTGTGTGATGTTGAGAACAAGTGAGTTTGAGGAAAAAGCATGTATCGTTCTGTTGTAAGGTTATCGATGCAGACATAGGGCTGTCTTCTTTTAAACGATGGTTCCTTCAACTTCATCCAATAAATGCTTTGGGCAGCCCACTAACTTAAAGCGGCCCACCTGATCATAGAAGCTTTCATCAACGATGACCCCTCGTCTACAACAATGACCTTATCAACAAAACGATAGATTTTTTTTTTTCCAATATCGCATGGCCTCACCTTCACACAACAAACCACGTCATTTAAGAAGCAACAGTTCTCAGATTTAAACTTGCACTTCAACAAGGACCACGTATGCTGGAAGTACCATACACGTTTGAAGAAGTGGGTTTTGCCTTTCTCGTCTGCTCCTTTAAATTAGTTAAACGAGGCTCTGCATTGTCGTTGATGAAAGTTTCACTAGACAATGCTTGCAAGCATACTATGGGCGATATCTTCTTTGATCAGCTAGGGTACAATATAGGAAATAAATTGCTTCTGAGATCCTCGTTTCAAATTAATAATGCATTCTAGGAGCACTAAAACCCTTAAAAAACAAAATTACATTCATGCACGGCCGCTTTGTGTACTAAAAAGGTAATCAATGTTTCCTATACTTACCTTTGTCACAGAATGACATATGGCGCTTCCGTACCTTGCTGAATATGGTCGAGCGACGGACGGCGCTTGTCAGCCACTGGCAAGCGATGGGTTTCAGCATGAACGAGAGAGAATGGGTGGCCGCTCGTCCACGCGGTAACCCATCCCTGGCGAGTGGCTGACAAGCACCTCCGTCGATCGACCACATTCAGCAAGGATTGGCAACGCCGTCTGTCGTTCTGCGTCAACTCTAAGTGTCACCGTCTTTGATCCCTTCTTTAGTGTGAAGATCGGCCACACATGAATGAAATTTTTTTTTTTTTTATGATGCTTAGAGCTCGAAGATTCAACCTTGAATATAAAACGGGGATCTCAAAGAGCACTCTAGTGCCTTTTTAAGTTAGCGAGCCATCCAAAATTTTCCTTGAATGAATTTGCAGAAACCACCATTTCAATGTATAAAGCAAGATACAGAGAAGAACCAGCCTCCCAGAGAAAAAAAAATGACCAGATCGATGGTAATCCCTTACGTCCATAGGCTGTCGCAAAACCTCAAAGAAGGTGCTTCACCCTTTGAAGTGCCCGAGGTGTTTATTAACCTGTGTAACTTGTGTAGCCTGTGACCAAAAAAAAAAAAAACAGACGATTGCTAAGAAACACGTAGCGCAGAACGAGGATTTCGCAACGTCAGTTGCCTACGAAATACTCATGACTTGCGGTAGAGTGTATGTTGGACAAACGAGAAAGCTGAATAAATGACGGGGCAAGGGAGCATTCCCCATTTGTCAGAAGCCCCCACCGGGCAAGATCGTCATTCATTGAGATAGATGTCATTGTACTCCTAATATTGGATATACAAAAATTTTAGGAAAACTTAAAAATAAAACTGGGAAAGAAATATTTGAGGTCTATAGCATAAGAGTGAAGCGCGATGATATGTACGTAAGCGAACTGTCGGTGCACTTAAATAAGACATAGTTTGTTGTTCTTTTTTTCGCCGGGAGCCAGATTGCTTGTACAAATTGTGAGTGTGTTTTAATAAACGTTCAGATGTAAATAGCCCCTAGGCCTGTCCCATCGTTCTGGAGTCCACATAATTTTAGGCGCTTTTCCAGTTAATTATCTCATTAGCATATACTTCACAAGTGACGTCATACTACCCAGCACCGTAGCTGCTTGACAAAGTACCCCCCGACAGCGGCTTGAGTTTCTCTGTTCATAAGGTACCAACCCAGAGTGCCGGATAATTTGGCTTTCACTGCTATCATCCTAGGCATAATGCAGCCTTTGAGAATACGGAAATCTTCAATTGTGTTTTCGTCACATCTTCTGTTAAAAATTGGCTTTAGGAAGAGATCCAAGTCATAATGAAAGAATAGATACCCGAAAAGGTTCATTCATTAGGTCCTCAAAACGTCCAAGCAACTGCTCGTGTAGCCCAGCGCAGCTCCTCCGAGCGCATCTGCCTGCCTTCGATCAGTCGCCCAAACGAGGCCCTTTAAGCGTACTGGGATTCCTGGGTAACACGGAAAGCCGCAGGCCTGTTTACACAATTGGCTACCCTCCCAAAGGATTGACCCCCCCCCCCCCCCAAATCCCCAAATTACAAGACTCAAGGACTAACGTACAGGATACCATGGGCTAATTATTTGGTCTCGTATGTCGGCAGTAGAGCTTTCCTGAAAAGCATCGCCAACGCAAATATTATGTCCGCAAGAAGGATGTGGAAAACGGTGCCCTTGAAGGACATACTGGAAAACCTGACGCCTCGCAATATATTTCGACTGCAGCACCCTCCTCGCCTTGGAAAAGGACTTGAGAAAACGACTCTTTGTCGAATCGTGGTTTACCTAACAAACAAATGTGAACTGGGATTGAGGGACTTTTCCCGGCAGCCAAGCTCTGGGTTAACGTGACGTCACCCACGTTTGATTCATGAGCGATGCACCTTTGGACCGATCACTCACTCGTAATCAAGGCGCCGAAGTGATCCCGAAAAGAGGGGATTTTGAAGATGAAATATAATTTATGGTTTGTATTCTGATCTATGTCACTTCCTAACCAGCCAGAGAGCAGTCGAAACTTTACCTTCAATTTTTAATGCGCTATAAAACATGAGTTCAGAGCAGTATTTAGTACTCTTGCAGCACAAACGAAAGCACTATATACCCCGTTTTACGATAACTTGGCGAACTATGTAGGCTGCGGCCCCCGCGACTCCATTAGAGAGTCGGAGCAAGGCACGTGACACCACGACACGGGAGCGTTCGTGTTGACCATGGAGTGGTCACGTGCCTTACTCAGACGCTCTTAGGTCGCGGAGGCTGAAGCCTCCACAGTTCGCCAAGTTAACGTAAAACTTAGTATAGTCAATATCAGCTTCAGAACGAAGGAGAGCTGCAGACGGGAAAGCCGACAGAAATTTAAATAGAATAGGTTCCCCTTCTCCGGCCTTCTGTCTGCTTCCTCCTCTCCAGCTCGTCCTTCGCTCTAAAGTTCTCAGAGAAAACGAATTCAAGTTCAGTTGTTAAAAGACGTTTTTTCACCATGCTTTTACAATGTAAAATATTTTATATCTGAATGACACAATGAGCAATGTCACAGGAATGGCTACAAATTCGTGTATGAACTTAACACGAATGCCAAACAGAAAGCACCTACGTCCAAGTGCCTCCCGACTTCACCCGGGCTCACATGATGTACGCCAGCTGCCTCGTGAGGATCTTACACCGTGTACAGTTTGGTATGGAAGTAGAAATAGAAGGAATTAGTTACTGCACATTACACCCACACAAAAAATTCATTGTGTTCAAAGAAAAAGAGGGGTCGGCAGATATGCAAATATTTGGCGACAGTGCGGCTTCACAGCAACATGCGCTGGATATGAAGTCCCCAGAGTTCCTCTTCTTCACTTTTTCCTATGGGCATCCTCGTCTCCTTTTCTTTTAAATGAGTTAGCATTTATTGATTTGGCACGGGCAGCCGAACGTGGTTTGGTGTCTTCAGCCATGGCCTCCGAGATCCCGAAGCGCGCGAACGCTTCTCCTGCCGCCCCATTCGTGCGGAGAGGGCGTAATCAGAAAAAGAGAAGGAGGCGGCGACTCTCCGCGGGGAGGCGATCGCAACCCAGTCATCGACAGCATGGCGCGAGGCAGAAGAGTTAAGAAAAAGTCTTGTTAAGTCGAGTTACTGCAACTTATACTTACACATTTTTGTGTATTGTGGTAGAACGGTCAACAACCGCTTTGACCTGTAGATAGACAAGTTGTGATGCTTATTCAATTATTTAATTTGAGATATTAATCTGAACATGTTGCGGCTAGCGCTACAAGCACGCCTTTTGATATATTTGATTGCAATCAGTAGCAAGTATAAAACTTTAGAAATAAATTATCTCCGTACATAAGCAACTCGGATTTCTCTAAATAAATGTAATCATGCTGCAATATTTTTTTTTTTTAAATCTTTGCACGTTGTTTGGCGTAGCATTTTGAGTCTGAGCAAGAGGTTTGATACTATATAGTGAAGTCGGTGTTGTCCTTCTTTTAATATTTTTAATATTTATTACGCAATTTTTGAGGGTCGTATTCCCGTGTTTGCTTCTACCAGAAGTACCTTTAAGCCGGGGTCACACTGCTTATTCATTATACACAAGACAGTCTGCAGACATCTGTCACCACGATATCCATGGTTCAATTGCCGCGTGCGAAGTGTCTCTTTGAACGCGTTGCCGTGCGGCATTCGAAGCTCAGATCTTGTGGTGACTCGAGTTTGAATCTGTTTTCAGACTGTCTTTTGTATGATGTACAAGCAGTGTGACCCCAGCTTTGGGGAAAAACTTATGGCAGTGAGGTGCAACTACCTCGCAATGATTTCGCCTTTTTGTTTTTATAAACTTCGTGATAATCGTAGATACTGATTGAAAAGGTGGGGCGTTATCTTGTAAACGTCTAGTTTTTGGCACATGCAGCACAGAACACCGTATCCAGTAATGCACTTTGTGATGTAACTTAATTGATATGCAAACAAACAATGGGATCCCCAAAAAAGCTCTAGTTTATAAATTCCAACCTTGTTCCAACCTCGTTTATTCGGTATTCCAACCTTGTTCCAACCTGGTTTATTCGGTATTCCAACCTGGTATATTTACAGATTCCAAGCCTTGATTTTTAAGGTTAGACGTGAAGTACTTTGTGATGCAATATGATTTCAACCAGTTTCTTTCGAGACGCTACCCTGTCTTTCATAATCATGCCCATGTTGACCAAGAACGGCCATACAAACTTCTCTATAACAATCCTAAAATTTATTGTCTTATGGTCATCTCTTGTAGCGAAATAAAAAAAATTTAACTTCGTGCAGAAAAACAAAAGATTTCCCTGAGTAAAAACAAACATGCTGTACTTTTTTTATATCCGCACGTTGTTTAACGTAGCTTTTCGATCCTAAGCACAAGGTTTGATATTACAAAAGTTCAGCCCTCGTCGTGTCATCCTTATTTTTATATTTTGTTATTATTTATTACGTAAGTTATGCAGGTGATATTGTTTGCTTGTATAATCACATTTAGGGCAAATATTATGGTGGTATGATACGACGGCCTCGCAATGATTTTGCCATTTTTTATAGACTTCGTGATATTTCTAGGTATTGATTCAACAGGTATGTAGTTTTCTAGTAACCGTCTAGCCTTTGGCACATGTAGCCCAAACCATCACACCCAGTTATGTAGCTGGCACTTTGTGATGTAACTTGTCATGGAAAGAGACACTGAGACATAAAAAAAATAAGTATGGTTTATTTATAAACTCTAACCTTGTTCCAAACTGGTTTCTTCGTTATTCCAGCTTTCAACCTGGTTTATATACAGATTACAAACCTTGAATTTTGAGATTAGACGCGAAGTACCTTGCGATGCAGTAGCTTCGAACACAGTTTCTTTCGATAGGCTACCCTTGCTTTCAATTCATGTCCAGAAGTTGCTGAAAACAAAACAGTCCGGGGAGCTCGGGTGAACGCAAGATGAAGCACGACGACGCGACTGACACCAGCCACTCGCGATGCCTGCGACTAAAAGTCTGCACAGGCCATTATTTTAAAGGCCGCCCAACCCGGCCCCTTGTCTATTGGGCGCGGACTTGCCCGCAGTCCGCTAGCGGGCAAGCCCGACAGCCGGCCCGGTCTGGCCCGAAGCTAATTTTCACGGGCCAGCTGC
Source organism: Ixodes persulcatus (assembly GCA_013358835.2). Classification (NCBI taxonomy): domain Eukaryota; kingdom Metazoa; phylum Arthropoda; class Arachnida; order Ixodida; family Ixodidae; genus Ixodes; species Ixodes persulcatus. Next base: position 498,331 of record JABSTQ010009675.1, on the reverse strand, counting down.
GCTTTATTTTAGCCCAGTATGAATAGCTCATAAATTGCGCGGCATGGCAGCTCGTTGCAACTGCTGCACATAAGTTTATTACGGTAGCCGAAAGTAAATACTGTAAGCATTTTTTTTTGTTGCTACTATGCGGAGGGCAAGTTCGTCTGCTTCTTGCGCAGGGAGTAGCGGTGATGTCAGAATGTCGAGCCCTGATTGGCTGATCGCGACCCCCTATTTGAGCGTCGTCTGCTAGCAATGTCGTCTGCGTCTGTCTTACCTTTCCTGCGACTTTCGGAAATCCAGAGGCCAGACTCCCAAAACGATTTTACGCCAAAAATGTGCGTAAGACAAAACGCAAGAACAAATACGTATTCACGAAACGAAATTATCGTAAGTTTTGCGCAGGTTACGACGGAATCCTACGACAGCTCCGAAGCTGTCTTACGCACTTCTTACGATCAAATCAGCATGGCCGACAGCGTCGCTCAGTTACTTGGTCGCGACGACCAACGGACGTCTATTTTTGTACGTGCTCTTCTCACGCGTCCCGACTACAAGCAGCAAGAAAAAAAGTAAAAAGTACTTGAAAGAAACCACGACGAACAAGAACGCTGGATCCACAAACACACGGGAAATGCTCCAACGGCCACTATTCCACCGATCCCGACCAAGCGAGCTCGGCAGATAGGCCTAGCAGGCACTCCAACTCGGCGCAGCGCTGCTCCGACGGTCCTTGGCCAGGACCGTCTGCCCACGACCGGCTGGCTGGCTGGGGAATGGAATATGCCCGAGCGACCCTTGTGAGCCCTTCCCGTATTATACTTTGATCGCTGACCTCAATTTTAGATTAAGAGGTCAATCTCTTCCTCTTGTCATCTCCTTGTTTTACGAGGCAGCGGTGACTCTCGCCGGTGGAAAAGCGGTGAATCTCCGACAGATACAGGAAAGGTAAAGCAGGCATCGCTTTGACTAGCAGGCGTAAAGCAGACAAACCCGCCGCCGCCGTTAAAGAGTGAGGAGTCTCGCCACACACGAAAGGAGGGGAAAAGTATTTGGGAGGGAACTTGTGGACACTAACACGCTCACTCTCGGTTCTTAGCAAACAAACCTCACCGCCTCGGGACACCTCGCCAGTGAGTCCTTTGACTTCCCTCCTTGGTGCGCGCCTGCTAGTTGTTAGACAAAAACAACGTACCGCTCGAGTTATTTCGTCTGCCCTCTCTGAAAGGCGAAGTCGAGCTCGCTCGTAAAGACCTGCACTTCCGAAAGTCGCAGGAAAGGTACAGATAGATGCGGTACGACGTTGCGAGCAGACGACGTTGCAAAAGGAGCAGACGACGCTCAGACAGGGTGTCGCGATCAGCCAATCAGGGCTCGGCGTTCTGACGTCACCGCTACCTCCTTTCTCATGCGCAGAAGACGAAAATGAGCCCACTTGCGAGGCGTATTAGTTGGACCAATCCGCAGGCCTAGACTGCTTGTTAGGACAAGTCACCCGATCTTCCTTTTCTGCGACCAAACGCGCGCGGAAAGGACGGAAAAATCAAAATGACAAGCAGAAGTAAACAAAACCACTTGGCACAGTTGGAAAGGAAGGGAAACATCGCGACGGATTTGGACAAACGACGGGCAAAGTTCTAAATTAGCCACTCTCGCTTCGCACAACCGTAAAAAAAGAAAAAAAAAACAGCAATGTCGTCGTCTTTTGCGGTGGTCTGCGAGAAATTGTTCTGGAAAACTACCCCTCAGGGGAACCTCTTCACCCCTATTGGAGATGCAGGCATTTGTGTGTACAGATGGTTTACGCCGGCGAGGGTACGCATTGTGTAGGCGCGTGTATGTGCGTGTTTGTGGTGAGAAGCGATTGTATGATGAAGGCGCCGCCGGGGACGAAAAGGAACGCTGCGCCACTAGTCCTCTGAAAGAGCGTTCGCTGCCCACACCGAACCATTCAAAAACATACACCCACCCACACATGCTTCAGCATCTGTTTATCCCCCACTATGGTTCCTCTCCCAACCCCCGAAATCGCTTCCGAAGATCATGCCGCTAAAGAAAAAAAAGTAATGGCCGGTTTGGCTCGCTTTGGCCCCCCTTGTAGGCTTGAATGCAAGGCCCGTACCCGGCCCGGGCCCTTCATGAATGTAGCCATAAAGCCCGGTCCGAGGGCCGGGCTGGCCCGTGGCCCGCCGTCTGGCCCGTACCAGTGCAGATCTCTACCTGCGACGCTGACGGCTCGCCCCTCTGTTATGACTGGGCAGACAGCGCCGCCTCGCGGCGAGTGACGGAGTTAGCGATATCACACTTTTCTGCTGGGGAGCGACTCGAATGGAACGGCCGGAGAAGCCTTCGCGCGCGCGCTTCGGGATCTCGGAGGCCATGCTTCAGCGCCCGCAATTGCTTTTGTCGCCACTGGATGGCGCCACTGCTCCACATGGAGTAAAGACTAGGAGTGCACATTCTAAGAAAGCCGACGAAAGGTTAAAGAAGGTCGCGCGGGCTCGCGAGAGATCGTGTGGAGACAGGGGGGCTATGTTGCGCTTTTTGGACTCCCAGGAGACTAGGAAGAGGGAAGTGACGTCAATAACGCAGCAAATGCAGATTGGTTGTTGATTTTGTTTTCTTCTGTCAACATCCAATCTGCGTTTCTCTAGTCGTTGACGTCACTTCCCTCTTCCAAGTCTCCTGGGAGTCTAAAAAGCGCAACATAGCACCCCAGGAGGTGAGCGCAAAGGAGGGTGTGGTGGAGGGTTTAGTGGAGCACGCGAGTGCCAGTAATAAAAGCGTGCCGGTAACGCGAGTGGTTTTGTTTCCGGCCCCATCCGCTGGCCTCCAATCCGCTCTGAGGATCTTTCTAGAACAGACTTAGATGCGTTAGCGGATAGTACCTTAGGCATGCAGCCGTACTATGCGGTAATTGTTACCGCACACTCAAAAATACTCCCACATCTGCGCCTGCACAAATAGTTTGCAACATCGGACACCCGACGTCGCGTTTGCACAGTAACTAACGCCCCTGAATAAAAAACGTAGCGCCATCTTCTCCCTCCTTCTCTGACGCGCACACCTTTTATCTTTATGTTTTGCTTTTTAGATGCGGAGCATCTCTTGCTCGGGTCTATGTCCCGCGGCGTCGGCGTTGTAGTCGGCACTCGAACTACGCACGCGCAACTCTCCTCCTTCCCTCTCTCCAACAGCTGCGCGTTACTCTCTCCGCTCTCTCTCTCTACCAGCTGCGTGCACTGCGCGTTCGCTTCTCCTCACACCGCGCGCGCACGCGCAACTCTCCTCCTCTAGTCTCCTCTCCTTCAAGTGTGACAAAAAAATAAACGGCGAGCGGCGAGCGTTCCAAGTTTCTCTGCCGCGAGTCGCGACGAAGGCTCGCGTAGGGGATAACGCTAGGGCAGTCGGTGGCGCCATCTCTCGACGTCAGCACGCAACTGACTCTTTCCTCGGAACCAACACGATGCTCCGCATCACCCCATGGTTCCACTCGGGAAGATGGTGTAATTTTTTACACTCGCGCTTCGACTGCAGTGCCGCCTGGATCGGGCCAAGATAGCAGACGGCCTTCTTATACTTGAGTCAGAGTGCAGTCAAAGGCTGAAAGACACGCGCAAATACGTACACACAGTCTAAAAGCCCACTGTCACGGTCTACCAGCCTCGAAGCATGGGCTCAAAGAAAGACAATGAAAGCCGTGACGTTGCACAGTCGGCGTTATTTGATTGGCGGCATGAGCTCATAGCATTCCTTCTCCCTCCTCCCCTGACGCGCACACCTTAATCTTTATGCATTGCTTTTTTACACTCGCGGATCGACTGTAGTGCGGCCTGGATCGGGCCAAGATATCAGGCGGCATTCTTCAAAGGATGGCGCTACTTTGCCGTATAAAGGGGCTTTAGTACCAACACACCAAAGTTCCCTTTAAAAGGGTAGTGCAACGACTCTAATCTTGTAAGAATTTGGTGATTGTATTTTTATATTGTTTATGTAAGCACGAGTAGCAAAAAACATGCCACCTTGCCCCCGAACAAGCTATTCCACTTCGCAATCGCAAATGATAAAACAAATTATTTGCTGATTTGCAGACATGTGTGGCAGTTACGGGAACTACGGTGACACATCTCTGGGGGACACGCGGATGCCAACAAAACCTGCCCTTCACTCGCCGTCAGCCCCTGGCGCACCGCATTTTGTGTTGACCACTCGCCGCGACCTTCGGCAGTGCTATATCGCGTCAGTGACAGGTCAAGAACGAAAGTCGAAGCTCCGCCCACCTCTTAACACTTGAGCAAGCGAACGTCGGAGAGGAGGTCGCCTAATCTCTCCAGCGTTTGCTTTACTAAAGTGGAAAGAGGTGGGAGGAGCTTTCGCTTCGTTCTTGACCTGTCACTGACTAATCATTGAAAAGTCGACAATTGCGGAGTGAAAGGCAAAAGTCTCTGAAGTGAGAACCCAACGGGAAGCCAGGTGGTTCCCCAAAGATATTGCTCGAAAGATGGCGCTCGAGAGTTGAGGGGTACTATGCCCTCAGATTTTCTTCATTAAAAAAAAGAAACAAAAAAATCTAAACGAACGCGCAAAAAAATAAAATAAAACAGGGTGCTTTTCTTTGTTTTATAGGTGACACAGATTAATTCACTGAGTTCATTGGCCAAGTCCGAAAATTGTTGCACCACCCCTTTAAAAGGCAACTCCTTTGAATATTTTCGTATATGGGATTATGACTGCTTTCATCTCAGTCATGTCCCTGAATTAAATAGTATACTTTTTTTTTTTCTCTCGACATTTTGTGTATGTTTTTCATATCACGGCTCAAAGTTTGGTTTTCAGCGGCTATAGCAAAACCGAAACAATCTGCTAGAGAGTGCGGCGGGGGGAGGGGGGGGTGCAACACTCATCCTCAGCTGTTCGGCCGTGACATGACATCACCGTTATGCTATCATACGCGGTAAAGCATGTCGAATCAACCGCATCACCACCGCGAGGGGACGTCAAAGGGGTGCTGAGGCACGCTCGGCGCAGTGTTGCCTGTCTAAAAGCTAACCCGCTTGCCACAAGCTAAAGAGCAGCAGGTCACATCATTAAAATACGTTTTAGTGGAGTACGCGGCTTCACTTTGTTGAATATTCCAGCCGTGATCATGTTTCGGGCTGCTAAAGCAATATCTTTCATTTATTTTGGTTTCGTTTTCGATCGGAGCTGCCATTTAAATTAAAATTATGTTTCCTTCGCGAGGCGCTAATGGCTAAAGCATGTAGGAGCAGCTGTCGTGCCGGATCAAAGTTTGTAATGAACGCCTCCAAGACAGCAGCAGCCTCACGAATGCGATTTTCACTCCCGTACGACATGGCGCTCCTACTATTCTAAAAGGTGCTTTCCGCAAAACTGTTTCGGAGACTCAGCAAGGTGGGTAGCGATCGCGAGCAACCTGCTGCTTCCGACGGGCGAAAGATCCTCAACGCGAGTAGGCACAAACATCGTGTGCCGAGACGACGTAAACAAGCACATTAGCCCTCGTCGTGTTCGCCTATCTAAACAAATTTTACACGTTATTTAGGATAAGGCTCTTTTTTCTTGGAAGTTAACACGTTGGGCTTTGCACAATAAAAGCTGTGACTACATCTTGGAGGCACTGAGCTTGCGTTTTGGGTAGTTGAGGGTTCTTTCCGAGAGATGCTCTTGTAAAACTCCATCGCGTGGCCTCCACTAATGCTGAAGTTGCATACTCTTTTCGAAAGCTCCCAAGATTGGCCGAAAAATTTAAGAACAAAGCAGCAGTTTGAAGATGTGACGTGGATGAGTTGCGTATTCATGAGTTTAGGACGAAAACAAATAATCTCGAAACCGCAAGCTGGGATCGGGAATCTTTTTTGAAGGCCCCATGGCTCGTGTATACCCGAAACATGAAACAAAGCTCGCGTGGTTCGTCGACAAAGGAAGAGTGGTGATGGTCATGCTGTATCGACATAGCTTTGAAGTTTCCAGGTTACTCTCAGAGCAAGACAAACAGCACGACCAGTTTCCTGCGAGGCCGCAGATGGTTTCATCGGGACAATGATGACAGTTCGGTCAATAGCAGCAGTTATTGCGGAATTGACTGAACGAAGGCGTGTTGAACATCCACAGCGAAGTTATTGTTTTCTTAGAAGATACGAACATTGGTTAGCGCAGATAATTGTGCGGTTAGTAGAAACACCTTCTCGATTCTAAAGGGCTATGGGCTTTCATTTGAATGCCTCATTCGTTAGGCCAGGCTGGGGCACCGATTGGGCACGAGTGCTGCGTCAGCATTCTGCTGGGTCCAATCAGTCAGAGCACGAGTCTCAGCCAAGCGCTAATGGAGCACTCATGTGTAATCTGCAACCAGCGTTGGTTTACCCGATAACACATAAAAAGGGGAGAGCCTTTAGTTCCTAGATGGGATTGCTTTGGTATTTTCTGTGGGTTCCAATTGAGGGCGCAGGCTATATGAAGGGGTGGGTAATACGCCCGAAAGTATATTATGCTTCAAAGGGTCTGTCTGCTGAAAGGCAAAAAAGGCTAAGCAATGGAACTAGATACAAAACTTAAGAACACTAATGAGAATTGCACTTTGATATCCGACAATGGCGAGGTAGGGTCAGAAACTCTAGTAACACTGTCAAGCGACTTCTTTTTTGACTGATACGGATAGGCTTTAAAACACCACAAACTTTACCTCAGGGTTCACCCCTACAAAGATGGGCGGGAAATGAAGGGACGATTCAGGCGTGCCGTGAAAAGGCCGCCCTTCTGAAGCCACAGCAGAAAATGATGTTACACCAGCTAATGGCGCTTCAGCAGCCGACGGTGCAGCTTCAGTGGGTGGTCAGTGACTGCAAGCGGTGCTGCTCTTGGGGTGGTTCAGTGACAGCTGGCAGTGCTGAAACAGGGTTTGGGGCTGCAGGGACGACCGCGGCAGCCGGGGCAACAGCAGCTAGCTTTTCTTCCGCTTCTCCTAGATTTTTGTCTGCGATTGTTTACAGTAACGTAGTTGCACCCACTCAAATGGCACGTGAGCGAACAAACAAGTTTTCTGCTAAAGGCTGAGTCTTATACATTTCTCAGACGGTCATCTAGAAGAGCCTTTACGCCAAAGGACCTTTGGTTTAAATGTCATTTAGGCAGTGCCACAAGGCAACTCGAATGGCATTTAGCGTAAAGGTCCTTTTTCGTCATCCTGAGTTCCCGTAACTCCTTTACGGCTGCTAAAGGCCTACTCTCGTCAGCAGCGGTCTACACTAGAGAAGCGAATTGAAATAAAAGATTGTACCAAATATCTAAAATAAATGCTTTTGCTTTTTTATTATTGAAAAATAGCGTGTTTGATGTATATTCAGTACAGACCTCTCTCCCTACGAATCGTTTTCTGTACTCACGGCCCCAGCGATCAAGTAGGCCTCGTCGTCACCTGCTCGCATCGTCCGCTTCGGCATTTCGGTTTTCTTCCTCTCGATTTCCCTTACAACCATGGTTATGTAGCTTTTATTTCTCTACTTTATATTTTATCATCGTTTAATACTGTATTACTATCCATATTGCATATATTTAATGCTTTTCTTGTACATATATATTTCTGTATCTTACTCTCTTGTCGTGCGATACGTCGAACGACGGAGGGCGTCCACCAGTAGGAACGGGTCGCCGCGCTTCCGTTGGAGAGTTGAGGCGACCTGGGCGCTGATACGACTTTGGAAGGATCGGTTGGAGGACCTCCGACGCGTGCGACGAGCCTCAAGCTCGAGCACGACGCCGAACCGGACAGGCCAAAAGCATAGCAGAGCACGGATATCATCGGGAGCACTGAGCAACGTTAGGACTGCGTGAGTGGGACACGCCCATGGTTCCCCCTAATTGCCAGGAAATCACGTTCCTTGGGCTTAAAGCGGACTTTGTTTTCATCACTCGACTGAACTCGTCATTTTGTCTTCTTCAACATATTGTCTGCTTACAAAAAACATTAAAAATAATTATATCGCAAAATATTACTTTTCTGACGTGAACGTGATTTATGCGTTTGAACCGAGCTACGAGATTTCAATCGCTGTAAACATCGTCTAAATGACATTTACTTGCTCTGTCTGGCACGGCAGAACGTAAAGGTCATTTGAAAATCCTAAAGGCCTTTGGCGTAAAGGTCCTTTACGCCAATTACACAATTCATTTCTTAAGGTAATAAAACGCACCAAGGCACCTGCAGTGATGATGACTATAATAAGAAGAGGTGCATAGAAGTCGTCCTAGAGGGTCACGTAGCTGCTCTTGCAGCCGCCGGGAGATACTACGCTTGATTTCAAATGCCTGCAGGTATAGAAGGAAAACTTGATTATTTTTTTTTGCCCTTAGTTTCATAACTACTTAAACATATTCTTAAGTGGTTATATTGTTTCCTGCCCAATATTATTTGGAACACTTCGAGATTTTATATTTGCCTTTGGTGAATTCGATTGTACAGCAAGCAACTCAAAAAGGCACTGCAGCTTAGTCTGTTTCTTGAACATACTGTGGTAGCCTGCGGATCCTCGGTGTGCATTTTCAAAACAAGTCCAAATCACTTGCAATCTCACCAAGTTACCGTTTCACGATAACTTGGTAAACTGTGGAGGCTGCGGTACCGACGACCCAATAAGAGCGCCACAGCAAGGCACGCATAGCATTCCATGGTCGAGGCCAGGGGATCCTTGTTACCACCACGGAAACAGCGCCATCCGCAAGAGAAACTAGTTCAAGGCTTCCTTTGTTTTAACGGGAAATGAGTTCGCGCGATTTCATCTTTAGAAAGAATATATAATAAAATAAGTAATACATAATTACATCTCTGTGAGCATACGTTACCAATATTTAAACCAAAATAGCGACAGCACATCAGTATCACCTCCCAATGTTGGTTTTTTATTCCTTTACAGCGCCGTGGTCGTTGGCGATTGCCGCCGTATAATCAACCGCTTTCGCTCAAAACATCGCACTGGACTCTGGCATGAACGGCGGTCACTGATTCGCGGATAAATTGAGCTTACGGTTGTCTCATGAACTGTTCTCAAAGAGCTAGCTCGTCTCGCGCACGGCAATGTTGCAGAAGTGCACGTTTTTTTGAAGTTGCTTGGTTTCGCAGCAGACAACTCTTGGCCAACAAATGACAGCCGGTATTTCCGGGCCTCGCATTTGGAACAGTGACACATGTGCCCCGTGAGGTAGTGTAAACTTGCGTCGCTCCGACACTCTTATTTGATCGCAGGGGCAGTAACCTCTAAAGTTCGCCAAGTTATCGTGAACCGGAGTATAATTTACAGCAAATTCCCAAGCTTCAAGGAGCACAGTGGGAATGTAGGCGCAAGCACTGCGCATGATCACCTTATCTAAATGGTATGCAAGTCAGAACAAGCTCTCGGAATCTAATGAACAGTAAGCGCCAATCAAAGGGGAAGTTAAGGAATGCACAGATAGCACGCGCTGATGAGCCAAGGACACACTGTCATTAGAGTAGTCAAGGGGCATACAAAAGCATGTGAATGCATTTCAGGGCCCATACACTTTCAAGCGGAGGAGGAACTCAGTTAAAGAGGCTTACTGTCAGGTGTTGCCAAGGATCTCTACGAGGATTGTCTTGATTACGCTTTGTCCCCGTTACACAACTGCGAACGCCAGAAGTTCTCGATCAGCCAACAAACTACACTGTAACGTTAACTGGGTGAGGCGTTGTCAAAACTGTCAAATATATCCGCTGTAGGACTCATTTCGTACTTGATAGAGTCACGTAAGCTAGAAGTTTTTTTTTAAACGTTCTGGAAACGCTAGGCACTGACTGCCCTTCAGGGTTCTGAGCAAATACACCAATCATACAGCACCGCAGGAAGGTAGCAAGCAGCTCGCTGCACACGGGACTAAGCGAAGCGGAAATGATTATGAGCCAGCAGCGCTCAGTTAGCGGTTACTGCGCGTATTTCTGGGCATCCTGACAAAGAGAAGCGGCTAACTATGCGGCTGTCATTGGCGGCGTGGTTCGAGGCGGTCTTTGACCGTTCCAGGCGTCGCTCGTGTTGGTCGCGGTGCTTGTTATTGAGGGATCGTGCGAACACGGCCGGCCACCCCGAAAAATGGCCTGCGTAATCCATGGACCACGCCGCCAACGATTGACACAAACCACGCCACACAGGTCCGCAACACATATGCCATCCGACGCCCGCATGATCCTTGCAGAAACTCCTGGAAACGCGCAAGACAACCTCTTTCTTCGCTGTCACTGCTGGGAATGCTGGCCTGTGCCCGGCCATTTTGATAAGTCAGCCCCTCCAAGTTTTCAGACCTTCCAGAGAGAAATCATGCAAAAAGCTCGACAACATGGCACACGCTGGGATCGCGGCCTTCTACCAATGTGATGGCCATGATTCGCACACCTGCCCAATGAAAAGCCCCTCGGCTACTTTGACTGCCTTAAACAACGACGCCAACGGCTATTAACGTCTGCCACGAAGCACTCCGCTAACGAAAGTCGCATACTCACCCGCCGCTCTATGCCAGGATTCCCCATATCGCACGCAGTGGTAGCTAGCTGCACACAATTGCCTTTAACCACGCTCAGATGGCTCAGCGTCGACTGCCAGTCCACTGAGCTGTTTTTCAGGTGAGCTGCCCGTTACCTTCTTGCAGTGCGGTGCGCTTGGAACAATTTCTCCGGATTCTCAAAGGCTCTGGCTAGCGTTTCCTGGACGATTCAGAAGACTTTCTTCACATATCAGTCTCGACCAGACAATAAGTGTGTCTTACAGCGGGTATAAACAATGACTTTGACAAAGCTTCGCCTCGCTTGAAGTTACAGTGTGATTTGATGGTCGATCGAAAACATCTGGAAGCCGCACTCGCGCAACGGAAATGAAGCGCGATTCATATAATTGTCATAGCTATCAGTGGTTGAGGTTGGTACAAGCACAAAACACAATTTATTAAATTCAGTTGTTTCACTGACAGATTCAATGGGCAAGATTGGCAATTTTCGCTGGTCGGTGCGGGACATTTCCTCGCGGCTTGGGATATCTCGTCGAGCGGCGATAGTCTAGAATGGCTCAATAAAGAAGAAAAAAGACACTTAATGAGCTGTCGATGAAACATTCCGTCATAATAAAACCTGCCGATGAAACGTCGTTAGGTGAACTGATTGGTACCGCCAAGGGGAGGCGACTCTCGGTAAAGTATCGGATACATTGTTCTCCCGGATGCAATAAAACAGACACTATAACAAAAAGAAAAAGAAAAACGGCGGAACATTGCCACACGTTCGTGGAGGCTCCATAGGAATGTATTTATAACGTCAACAGTTGAACCGCTAAACGCTAATAACGAGAAGTAGATGTCATGAACAGAAAGAAAGATACTTACCAGAAAGCATCTGCACATAGGCCTTGTAGTAGCCCTCGTCTTCTGGCTCGGACTTCTTGCTCCGGTTCGTAGTCTACTGCATGTTTCGGGGAAACCATTTTTATCAAGATGGAGCTGATAACAAACCTGCCACCAGTCCACGAAAGCAACGTACGCAAAGTACCTGCTGCTTGAGGAATGAAAAGAACAGCCGAATTGCGTTGACGGACAGTGAAAAGACAGTGAGTGTGCAGGCAGAGCTGGTGATAGCTAATAATGTCATATAACACCTAAGACTGTGGTGGAAGACGTCCCTTTCTGTGTCTGTTCCCTCTACTAAAAAAGTTTCCAATTTCTTCCACCACAGCCTCAGGTGTTATATATGACATTGACAGACAGCTCCTTGATTAACGTTGACCGCATTGCACAACGGCGTAGTAGCTTGTTCGGCTTGGTCGCTTGCTGCTTCTTGGTGGCATGGTTGGCTTGGTCTTGGATTATACTGGATTACACAGCTTGGTTTAATCCAGGCGTGTAAGCACTTAAGTGCTAGTAATAAAAAAAGTTATGAAGACGTACATTTTATGTGGCACATAGTCATTTCTTTTTTTGTTTTTCAATAGACAGATTCTGATACCAAAACTAAGTCTCTTTCACTGAATCTTCAGAATATATTAATATGAAACTTCGTCGATTGATGCGTGAAAAATTGCTGTACAGCCGGTCGAGATAGAACGTTCAATGCTAATCTGATACTTTAACGTATCCGTTATGCAATATTTTGTATAGGGTTATAACATAGTTAAATGAAACTACACACGAAAAGACAAGTAGTGGAAAAATAAATACGACATATGGTAAAACGAGTGTCGCAAATCTTAAATTATTACAAAGTGTTTTCATCACATACGAAGGTAACTTGAAAATAGGGTCTGAAAAACAGCTGGCGTCTGTCCCGTTTTTTATACATTACCTTCGTTATGCGGGAAGCCTTTTAGCAATATCCCTTTAACGCCCAAATTTTGAAAGAATCACGAGAAAAAATCGTACCTGGTTTATTATGCGAGTTGTTGCACCCGCATTTCAAAAGTAAACCAATACACTTATTCAAGTGGACATAGTTCTGTAAATCGGTATGTCGCATATTCGCGACACTGGGCATCTAGCCTATTTTGGATGAAGAGTGCAAGTTCAGAAAATTGTTGCACAAAATACGAGACATCATTGTTTTATTTAAACGACTGCTTCAGTTTCCTCAAACTGAGCAGTTCGAACTTGGTTGGCGTTACTCTTGGTGGAAATCGTAGAAACTGTTGCTCTTCTTGTTCAAGCACAGGTGTGTGTTGCACCTGACGCACCATGAAAACTGTTTGACCTTTGCAGTGTAGTAGCTTGCACCTCTGCCGAGTTTCTTTGACGACTGGCCAGTGCCCTGTGCTGTCAGTTCTCAAGCTTGCAACCGGAACTACTTTCATTGACCCCCTCTTTTTCTTTGCCAAAAGGCTGCTTTCCATGGATGATGACGGCCTTCCCTTCCGTCTTGCGGTTGTATCCTTCCCTTGCTTCAAAAGGCATGCTCCTATGTTCATCCTAAATTTTAGGAGATCATCCTGTGCTTTGGCAGGGACGCCCAGTGACTGACAGTCATGTCGGTACAGGAGCCAGACCGGTCCCATCTCTCCACTGGCACGACGGGCTGAACACCAGCGAAGGTACTTGCCACGGTTACAGCACGATTGTCATACCACTTCACCACGATCAGTTTTTGGTCATCATTTGAGGACTCAAATTCTTCATAGGCTCCTCGTCCTTCCTTCTTGAGACTCGCATCACTTGGCAGCGGGCAACCTTGAAGGCGGTTTGACCGCACTGTCCCGAGACAGTGGATTTTCTTTTCTGCCAGTGTTGCGAGTAGCTTCAACGACGTGAACCAGTTATCGCAGAATAGTAAGTGGTTCAGACCCGGCTGAAACACCTGCGCAAGCTTCAAAACTATGTTTCCGCTTGCCCCTATGTCTGGCTCTCCGGGCACTGGGTCTATCTTTTCTGTGTAGATCTCAAACAAGTGCACGATGCCTCGTGAGTCGCAGAGTACAAAGATTTAGTATCCCCATTTAAGGGGCTTGCTGGGGATGTACTGCTTCACACTTGAACGACCCTTGAAGGGCATCATTTGCTCGTCTACACACAAGGCTTGATCTTGAGGAAGGCTCTCGAACATTGGCAACAAAAGATCGATGAGAGGTCGCACCTTGAATAGACGATCCCTGTGAGGGTCATTCGGGCAAGGCATGCTGTCATTGTTGTTGAAGTGGAGGTTGGCCTTTATCTTCTCCCATCGATTCCGCGACATCACTTCAGCGATGATAGGTATTCTGCAATCGGTCGACCAGTAGAGGCGGGTTCTCGGCAGGCTGTATATAGGCATCAATGTGACAGTACCTAAAAACTGCTCAAATTCAAGTCTCGTCAAGCAGAGCGGTTTGTTTAGGGTTTTTCTGAACAGAAAAGAGATTGCTCTGCTGCACAATGTGCTCAAAAAATGGTTCATTAAAAAACTCTCGGAAGTACTCGATCGGAGACTTTACACTCTCACTCTGAGGTACAGAGTCCTGCCACTGTGGCATCTGACGTTGTTTTGAGCAGGATGTCTTCCTCCACTTTACACGTTGTTTTCCATTACTGCTAGGCGCACATTCGGTTTGACTTGCGTCATCGTCCTCCTCGTCTTCGCTGCTGCTACTGTTGGTATCCAAAGGACGAGTAGCTGTCCCTTGTAAAGTGCATGTGTACTCAGGATCCTCGTTGTCGCTTTCACTGAGGAAGCTGTCGTCACTCTCGTCACACGGTGGAACACGCGTCCTGAGCCGACTTGATCCGTAAAAAGATCGAGTGTCCATTATCTGTCAAAGGAGAGGGAAAAATGATTCGGCGCGATCTGTTTCAATACAATTTCGACAGTATATATATATATATATATATATATATCACCACGCTTTCGGCCTCCCGCCACCATGCCCGTTGTATGTATGTATATATATATACAGGGTGTTTTTTTTTAACTGCACCAAATTTTTAGAAAAAGGGGGTAAAACTTTTATGAATGCGGTTTTCACTGCGTGTTTATATGGCTTGGCGGACATTAGATGGGAATATAACTATCACTATTATCAAGCTAATTAACCAAAATCCATTAATTAACTTTTTAATTACTGTAATTAGGATATATGTTTATATTACAAACTTTGAGGCAGTCATATGCCAACACTGTTCCATTTTGTAGAATTCGCGTAATGTGCCTGTGTTCCAAGATATCTGCCCCCGAAGTTTTTACTAAATCCGACTTTTTGTCCACTCAATTCGGCAAACCCACGAAAGTGGCCACTATAGCCGGACTTTGCTACATTAGCCGGATAAAAGTGCAAACTTCGTGGACGAATATCGCGGTACACAAGCTGGTTACGCGAATTCTACAAAATGGAACAGTCTTGGCATATGACTGCCTCAAAGTTCGTAATATAAACATTTATCCTAATTAAAGTAATTAAAAAGTTAATTAACAAATTTTAGTTAATTAATCTGATAATAGTGATGGCTATATTCCCATCTAATGTCCGCCGAGCCATATAAACACGCAGTGAAAGCCGCATTCATAAAACTTTTGCCCCCTTTATTTAAAAATTTGGTGCAGTTAAAAAAAAAACACCCTGTATATACGAGTATATTGCCACAGTTAACAAACGCCTCAATTGTTCGCGCATGGCAGCCCGCCTCGGTCTTTTTCGGTTCTGCACGGGGCTCACGCCTGGCGCTCTCTCGTGCCCCGCGGAATTTCGAAGAACTGCAAGCAGATCGACCGGAATGGCCCTTCGCCTTTTTCTTTGATCCTGCTTTGCTGTCCGCTCATTAAACCCTTCTTGGGTCCTACCACTGCAAACGTCTCCTTCACCTACGGGACAATATATATATATATATATATATATATATATATATATATATATATATATATATATATATATACATACCAGCTGTTCCATTTTAATACGAACAGATTTTTTACAAAACATTCGTGAAAGATGCACCAATACGGTTTGTGCAGGTGAGTTATACGGCCAGGGGGACATTATGTGGGTGCCTAATCTTTGCGATAAGTCGGCTAAATAATTAAAATTTGTAATTACACTTTAATTAGAGAAAATATACATATCATTCTAGTTAGAAACAGGCAGAGCATAATCGAAAACCAGAATATCAGTAAAGTTTAGACCGACTTGAAACTTGTGGGAAACTCGGGGACGCACCAAATTCACCACTCGTGCAGCAGGCGCAAAGCTAACAGTGGCAATTTTTAGCTTTGCACCTGCTGCACGAGTGGTAACTTGGGTACACTCCTGAGTTTCCCACAAGTTTCATGTCGGTCTAAAATTTACTGATATTCTGGTGTTCGATTATGCTCAGCATGTTTTCATTGGAACCACATCCTTATTTTTACTAATTAAATAAAATATTAATGACGTTTAGTTATTTATCCGACTTGTTGCAAAGATTAGCCACCCACATAATGTCCCCCTGACCGTATAACTCACTTGCACAAACGTATTAGTACATCTTTTACGAATGTTTTGTAATAAATGTTTTTGGATTAAAATGTAACACCCCGCATATAAACTGCTAAAAAGAAAGCCACTTTCTTTATTCAGTCTACAAAAAGGACGCACGTGCCAAGACAATACATATTTCTATAATATGAACAGTGATATTACTGCGAGTGGGGCTCATATTTATACAAGTTTAACATTTGGAAACAAATAAAATCTGTTTACTCTACTGCAGACGAAAAAAAAAAGAACGCCGACATGCTGCAAACTTATGGACAGCGTTGACCAGCTATCAGAGTTTTTTGCAATGAGCACATACATCCACTGAGTACTTCGCTCAGCTGTGCGCATGCGCAAGTCGCGACACCAGATTGTACGTTACTCCAGGAAGATGGCGCCGCAGGTACGCGAGGCAACGCGCTCCGCTGGTCCATTTCCTTTCGTTGAGCACTGTACGTACTTCGACGCAGTAACTCAAGCGAGTCCACACCAAAGTAGCAAGTCCATACCGATGTATACACATTTAACAAAAACAGGTTTTAAATGTCCGTTTTAAAGAAGTTAGGCGCAAAAATTGTTTCGTTTTATATGTCGTAATGAAGTTTGCATACATGTAGCGTATTTGCGAATATCAAAAAAGTAATCAACATACATCAATTTGAAAAATAATGTTTTTCGAGTAAACGTTACCCTGCTAAACAAAGAACGTAGGTACACGCGCGGTACGTACTGGCGTCTGGAGCTGTGACTGCACGAAAACAAAAATCTAAAACAAATGGCACTTCGTACACGCGTTCCACGAACGCTTTACTTTGGTTAATTAATTTGTATATTTTGTATAAGGAAGGCGAGGGCGTGCAGTGCGTTTACCCGTGTTCCCAGCATTCTCTTTGAAGCTTGGGTAATTTAGCGAAAGGTCTATAGGGAGAAAGTCTGTGGATTGATAGCGATTAAAAATGAATCACAAAGCTTTATTTTTTATACGACGTTCCTTTTTATATTTTGTAGTGTGAATGACTCTCATACTGGGTTTGCTTATTCGATCAGTGTTAATATTATTGATTTATATGCTGTTAACAAGAGCTATGAACAGTCAAATGCTAAATCTGTCTGAGTGTCCAAAGGGTTTCTTTTTTTTTTTAACGCTTTATAACTTATAAGGCATACATTTTATATGTGCATCCCTGTTCGGATTCTATGTCAAAGTAATGTCCCGGTATTATGCGCCTGTAGGGAATCACCCTGAAGGGTATATTATCTCCAATTTCTTGCTTAATGCAGCCTATGGTCTTCCACATGTCGCAGGACATGTAGACCCTAATCTGGCGGAAAAAGAAGGTTGAAAAGCTTTCGTTATGTTCCGTAAAAAGCACAACAAATATTGAACAAGGAATGCTGTTAATATGAGCTATGAACTGTGACAGTTGTAACAAGGGAGCTGCAGGTGACAGGGCGGTAGGCGCATGTGAACGGACTAGCTGGTGTAGAGCCAGAAGAAGAGAAGGACAACAGGGCTACGAGGGGCTTGGCAAGTGCTGCTGTCCCGGCGAGCTAGAGACCATATTTTGTTATCTTAACAACTGGCGACGAGATTAAGACTACGAACCTTGTTATTATAACAAGTATTTGACCGGGTTCGGGCGAAATCTACCGCGAAGATCATGCCAAAGGTAGAGCCGATCACAGGGGAAGGCGGTCAGGAATGGGAAGAGTATGTCGAGATTTCGGATCAGTACTTTATCGCGAACAACATCGTCGCAGACAAGCAACGAGCCGTGTTTCTGAGCAGCTGTGGCAGGCCAACGTACTCATTGCTGCGCAGGCTGCTGGCACCCATGAGACCTTCGGAGGCTCTCTCTCCAGAAGTCTTGAGTCGCTGACACAGCATTACTCCCCTAGACCGTGGGAGATTGTACAATGGTATCATTTCTACTGCCGCACACAAGACATCGGGGAAACCGTGAAGGAGTTTGTCGCCGGCCTGCGCCAATTGGCCGACCGGTGCGAATCGGGGCGGAGTTGGCGAACAACTTCGGGACCGCATCGTGCACGGCATCAGGAATGACGTGATGCGGAGGAGGCTACTGGAGGAGGAGCCAAACTTGACGTTGTATCGGGCGCAGTGTTGCGGAGTTGCCACTACGGAGTTGGAATGATTCCGGAA
This sequence comes from Ixodes persulcatus, assembly GCA_013358835.2. Lineage (NCBI taxonomy): Eukaryota > Metazoa > Arthropoda > Arachnida > Ixodida > Ixodidae > Ixodes > Ixodes persulcatus. The sequence continues at coordinate 480,211 of JABSTQ010009675.1, read as the reverse complement.
TCATTCCGCATTTTCGCGACCCCAGAATGGAATGGGAATGGAATGGCGGCAATGATGAGGGGAATAGGATGGGAATGGAATTAGATGCCTTTTGCCCGGAATGGAATGGAAATGGAATGGGCCCGGTTATTTATATTTTTTTATTCATTTATTTATTCATTTTTTTTTTTAATTCAGCTATACCGAGCCAGTCAGAGAGTCAGTTGTTCAGAAATGAAATGAGCGGGAAACTGCAAACCCGCGTGGGGCCCTAACAGACCTATACGCAAAAAAAAAATGCAATACAAAAAACAAGCGTCAAAGCAGAGGACAAAGGGGGGAGGGGGGTGGGCGGCGGTGGCGCCTTTCACCAGCGAAGTTCAACACATATCCGAATGCGTCTGCGCCTGTAATATTACACGGCTCAAGGGTACGTCCTCAGTCGACATGAACGTGACCCGCTGCTCTAGTGATCCGATACCCAGGAAGGAGGCCAGACGTGGCTTTGCTGTGCGGACCCAGACTTCGTACACCTGCGACTCCTCTCGAGCGCGCTGTTTCTCGGAGAGCTCGCGCCTGTGCCTTCCATTTCAGTTCGCAATCCACGAGGTCTCTGTTTGAATGATGCTAGGCGAAACTTGAGGACTGCCATTCATGCGTTTGAGGTGGAGGGTCGGCAGGTAGGACCGTCACAACAGGGATGCCACCGTATCAATTTTTCAACCGTAACAGAAGATAAGACATGTGCTTCAGGATGCTTCAAATGGTCCACTTTTCTCGAAAATTCCAAATGCAACTGCCTGCATGGTCTTCAAAGAGGTCACCTACAACGAACGTACGTATTGTGCTTTCATACAACAGCGTGGGTAAAGTTACATGTTCAAGGCAACACCTATAGATACAAGAATACTAGTTCATCCCACCGTGGCGTCATGTGATCAGTGCTGACAGGGGTGCCCTATTGGACACGGAAGTGGTGATGTTTTGATGGAATTTATTTAGAGATCGAAGTCTTTTCGCATCACTGGTCAGACAGACAGGATGCCACGGAAGGGACCGCGGTCAATCTCTGATGGAAGGTTTTTTGAACCCAGTCAAGACTGTTCGTCCGGAACCACTACCTTCAAGGCGAAGTGCCAAGCCTGTGGGGAAGTAATTTAGGGACAAAAAAACCAAAAAAACTTCGACTTAAAACCTAAAGCCTCATCTCAGTTGGCGTCTCAAAAAAATTTGAAAAATGTATTGAATTATCAGTATTTATATTTCTGCCCTCCCTAAAATGTATTCCTGTATTTTTGTTTCCACAGACATTTTGCCCCTTTTTTAAAATGTATTTCCGATACATATCGCGATACATTTTTACAGATATAATTGAGACTTAAGAGTATCAGTATTTTAGCAACTATTTTCATCTATCCGAGTATTTGTATTTCCAAATACATCTTTGAATATTTCTGCCCAATCCTGCAACGCAATGCAGCTGTCAAGTGACACTTTTTGCGTTTAGGAATTAGAGGAATGGAATGGAACGATTCAGCCATTCCAGGAGTGGGAATGAGCCCAGTGTCCCCATTCCTAAGAGTTGAAAGGAATGGAATTATCGAAAACGAAAACTCTAATTCCCTGGAATGGAATTGGAATGGAATGGGGGTGCCCACTCCGCAACACTGATCGGGCGGTTGTTAGCGGACAGAGCTCCACAACGACGGGCACCTAGCGCCATCTGTGGAGGGCGGAGAGAGCTCCACAAGGACGAACAGCGAGCGCCATCTGTGGAGGAGGAAAGAAGAGACGGAATTGCGAGGGGAACTCGCACACGTAATGTCACGACGAATTGTAATCCACTTTAATCCGCATTAAATCGTTGAGTTTCAATTAATATCGTTTATTCTTGAACTCATCCGCGACTAACATGGCGACGAGGACTCACTAACGAAGACTACGCGGACGGGCAAGCAGCGAAAATTCGGTATGAAGCGACCGGCGACTACCTAAAAAAAAAAAACAATAAAAACACGTGCAAGCAGCCCACGGACGACCTGACGACGGCACCACGATACAACGCACCCGGTCACCGCGACGGTTATGTCATCGACTGACATAACAGCGAGAACGCTCAAACGACACCCAAGTCGACATCAAGCCGAAAAGCACCACCGCATACGGCGACGGCACCGAAAGCGTGGTGAACTGTCAACATGTGCACCAGCAACACCAGCGAAGAAACGCATACAAGCAACGATCGTACTGCCGACGCGACGGACTGAGGACACCGGCTGAACGAGGTCAACGACTGGGTACGGCGAGGAACACGTACTCTCGGATCTGTTTCCGGACCTCCACGGCGTCAGTCGACGGCGTCCCCATCCACGGCAAAACGCAACGCGACGAGCGACTACTCGGCATGACTGACCGAGACGAAGAAACGAAACACTCGACGCTGGTTTACGACGAGAACGACAGCGACGATCCACTGCGGACGCCACTACGAGGTACGCTTCAAACAAACACCTCCACGATGACGCAAAACGAGTCAAGCCCGGAGCTCGCAGCGCTCACGACGACGGTACGAATGATGACGCAACTGCTAGAACGGCAACAACTGATGTTCGCGAACATGAACAGCAGCACAAACGACGAGAGTTCGACAGACGCTCGAAGATCCTACGAAGGTTCTCCGCTTCAAATCACGACCATGCCCGATCTCACAAGCACGCTCCCAACGTACTCGGGAACAGACACTGAGAACCTGACCGAGTGGATTGCTTCTCTTGAAAGCATGCGTGAACGGTGTTCATGGAGTGACATGGCTATGCTCAGCGCCGGCATCTCAAGGCTACGAGGACGCGCGGCGGCATGGCACTGAACAGAAGGCACGGCCATAAAGGAATGGGCAGACTGGTTGACAGCATTTAAGAATGAATTCGACAAGCAGCCACTCTTCTGTCAGTGGGTGACAAGCGTGAACGCGCGATCGCAAAAGCACAACGAAGCGATGACAGACTACATGTGTGCAAGACTCCAACTAATCAAGCGTAGGAAGTATGCCCTGACCGATGTGGACTGGCTAATTCAAGGAGTGCGATCCGAACAGGCGAAACCTATGTTGGCAGCATTCCACGACCTCCGGAAAGGGACTGTATCAGACTTCCTAAGCTATGCACGACAGCTTGACAGACGAGTCACTCACGTAGATCGGGACACGAGTCAAAGGCAAGCTGCACGGCACGACTCGAGCAAGAACGTCGGAAAAGAAGAATCACAAACAAACAAGCCGACGACACATGCAACGACTACGCCCCATCTGTCTTCACCGAAGACCACGACGGCACCGGCTAGGCTGACACCGGACACATGTGCGCGATGCAAAACTCGAGGACACCGAGCAAAAGACTGCGCTCAACCTGACACCCGCACCGAGGAGGAGAAAGCCGCAGCAGCACGACGACGCGAAGCGAAACAGCCAACTTCGGAACGCGTGAACAACATCATCACAGCGCATCATGCAGACAGGAACCAGACAATTGACCTTTTTCAGAGATCGCTAGGCGCATGCGCCGACTCTGGGAGAGGGGAGGAAATGGAAAGGCGCCATTTTTGGAGGCTCTCTCGTCCGCTCGGTCGCTCGGACAGTGCTTAGTTAGGCTCGACTCCTCCGATTTTCTCGCGGCTAGGCTTCATAGTCGTCATGCCTAACAACCATGCAGCTATAGGTTGCAGAAATAACAGCAAAAATGGTTCAAACGCAAGATTTTATAGAGTTTCAGCAGCCTTTTGTGGGTGGTGCACGAAAGCACCCGATGTCAAACACCCCGCCCTTTTTGCCCTACTTTCAAAAGCCTAGGACGCGAATCTTCCGTGTTGGGTGGCTGGGTCATCAGTGTGATGGCGGGACATTCTGCTTTTAACTAAAATACAGTAAATGTGAACATGATGGCAAACCTGAAACTGGTTAGGAAAACAAAAACGTAAAAGGAGACAGAAAAAGAACAGGCAACGTCTCTTGAGACGTTGCCTGTTCTTCCTTTGCGTCTTCATTTTGCTACCCCAGTCTCAGGTTTAATAACCGAAAACAAGTGTGTTGATGAATAGATACGAATACATGAAGGGATAAAACATCAAGGAAGCACTTCTTGAAAGAAGTCCTGTTTCCGCACTGTCCTCAATGTTCTCTCCTTCCATGTATTCGTGTATCAAGTTTACCATCATGTTCAACTTACACCAGCTCGCCTGCACTCTGACTATATTTCCGTTAACAGTGAATGTGCACACGCGGTTGTGTGACGTAATCATGCCATAGCCGGTTCTCAAGTAAAGAATAACAAGATAAAGCTTTCCGTTCTTCAAGCGTGCGCTATACACATTCGCGTCTTGCCACGTTAAAAGTGAAGAGAAAACACAAAAGATATCAGTCACTGGCACAGCATTTAAAGCGTGCGAAACGAATTTAAGCCTTACGGAGACAGAACCACGATTGAATGCCTTGGCAACCAACCGTAAACTCCCCTGTTTGCTAGACCCACTTTGTCGAAGGTTCGTAAACGTGCCGAATTCGGAGAGAGATTGTTTCTAACATACCGTTCCTTACTTTTTGACGGTGCAGGCAAGCCTTAGCAATATCAAGACCGTCCGAGTTTGTTTAGACATTCCCGAATACGGCGATATTTCGCGCGGTACACGGGACGGCGAAGTGACGGACGCAATAAGCTTCAATAACTTAATTATGCGATCAAGGAGAGCAAAATCAGCTGTTTGTAGTGGCCTGGCCTCATAAATGGAGCTCACAAGCTCCGCAAAAGGCGAATGGTTGAGTCGGTATCGAAACTGGTCACCATTACTTTCCTCACATAACACTCTGCGACTCTGCCTTGAAAGCCGACTCCTTATTTAGTTGCATGAAAAGACGCGACACCGAAGTGACGATTAAGTGACTCCGAATCGATGGTGAACCGATACGACGTCGGCGGTCTGTCCATCCTTGAAGGTATAAAAACGAACGAGATCCTCTGTATCATAAACAGTGACTTTTGTTAATCCTCCAGGGGCCCTAATCTGGACACTTGGCGAAAAAGTCGGCGAGAAAATCTGCGGCTGCGATTGGCCGATGTCGCACTTGACTTTGGCACCTGCCAATCACAGCTGCCGTATTTCTCGCCGACTTTTTCGCCAAGTATTCAGATCAGGGCCCCAGGTCGTCCTCAGCCATTTCGAAGAAAATATGCACGCGAAACGAGGACAGAAATACACGTTCAGAATGGTGAAAGACGGAACAACGCCACCAGAGAACACACGCAAAGACATGAACCGGGAGACACGCCAGGCCTGGCGCGGACGACGGAGAGACGGTCCCGGAGCCCCCAAAAGTGTTTCGAGCGATTCCCGCGAGGGCGCGCCACGATCGTGGCCAAACTATGAAAAAGGTCAATTCTACTGCCTTCGCACGTCAACAGCATCGAGGCGATAGCGCTCTGGGACACAGGCTCAGCCGTAACACTCATGAGCAAGAGCTTCGCTGCAAGCAACAACTTCGAGATCACCCCAGACCCAGACTGTGTTCTCGGAGGCCCGTTCGGAGAATCAAGACATCCCGTTGGCATAACACAAGCCAATATTGCCATGAAACGCCAGTGCTACGATTCAAGCCAAAGTTGTGAAAGACCTCCCACATCAACTCATGGTAGGCCTTGACTGGCGACAGTCAGTACCGTACGATTACATCGAATGCTTCGAAAAGGTGTACATTCCCTCGAGTGGATCCCCAAATCACGCAACCGAGGCCAAGAAACGGTCATGCAAAGGCAAGACGTCACTGTACCCACATCCAGTTATGTGAGCGTGATATACCGATCAAACGAAGACATCACATGCAACATGTTTCTACGACCAAGAACAAACCTTCGTGAGAAACAACTTTCGCCGCAGACCAACCTCACAATTCTTCAACAAGCCAAAGCAACCGAAGGACGGAACGAGGAGCACAACAGACCTGACTGTCACGATTCAAATGTGATAGAAGTGTGTGGAGCAGTGGAACCCCTACAAGCTGACAACCACGTGAACCCACGTCTCCTATCCGCGCAGGCAGTCACAGACTCAATTCGTAACAGGCCGAACCCGCCCGAACTCAACGACGCTGAAACTGAACAGTTGAAGACGACGCTTCTCGACAACATTGACGTCTTCACCAGACCAAACAACGAACTAGGTCTTTGCCCACACGTCGAGCACACCATCGAGCTCACCGACTCGAAACCTATCCGCATGCAACCATACACTGCAAGCGAAACCAACCGGAAGTTCATACGCCAAGAGACGGAAGAATGGCTCAAGAAAGAGATCATCCGCCGATCCAAATCAGCGTATGCTTCCCCGGTAATCGTCGTTGACCAACCGCACCACGAATCCACTCCTAAAAGACTGTGCTTGGACTATCGTTTCTTGAACGCCAAAACAGTGAAACGGGCATACCCAATGCCAAGAGTGGACACAATACTCCGCGGAGTCGCAGGATCACGCCACTTGTCAAAACTCGACGTCAAAAAAGCCTTTCTAAACATCCGCTTGCGCGAAGAGGACATCCAGAAAGCAGCGTTCGTGACAGAAGATGGTCACTTCGAACCACTACGGATGCTGTTTGGACTCTGCACAGCACCATCGACGATGCAAAGCGTGATGAGCGAAGGCCTTCAAACATTAATCGACGACGGACATGTCATCGTGTACATGGACGATGTATGTGTGTTCACAGACACAGTCGAGACGCACATCAAGATTCTGGACCAAGTCCTAAGGACCCTCCACGACCTTGGACTACGAGTCGACCTGAACAAGTGCATGTTCGCAGAAAAGACTATTTCGTTTCTCGGACTCCTAATCTCACGGGACGGAGTGCTGTGGACCCTCAACGCACAGCAGCCATCTCCAATTACAGGATCCCACGATCAAGACGGACATTAGATCCTTTCTCGGACTCGCGTCGCACTACCGCAAGTACGTGAAGGATTTTGCCAAAATCGCACAGCCATTAACCCAGCTCACGAAAAAAGATGCGTTGCTGACATGGACCCCTGAATGTCAAAGTGCCATGGACACGCTAAAACAACGACTGACCGAAGCACCAGTGCTTGCAAACTTTGATGCAAGCTTACCAACACAGGTGTATGTGGACGCCTCATACGTTGCATTCTGAGCAGTACTAGTTCACGTGCATGTCACGAGAACTTCCCACCATCCACCAGATGTGAAGTTGAAATCGTTTAATTAGGTTTAAAATTAGTTCTCCTGTGTTTTACACGACGATATTGATATTTCCGAGGTGATTCCTGTCCCTAGCCCATATTTATGCAAAAATATGGGCGCTAAATTTTCTTTTCCGTACCACTTTAAAATACTGCGTTCTCGCAGTCTGTCACAAAAGTCTTTGAGACATGCGGGGCGTCTACGCTGCCTCTGTGAAGATCTTGTTGGAAAGTTCGATGCCGTCTCGGCCAAAGTAACGTTGGGCTCGTCCATGGTCACTCTGTTCTCGTTGTCGTCCGAGGTGCTAGATCGGACTGTTGCTTCTGCATCCTCATCCGCAGTGTCCTGGCCAGCTGGATCGATCGTGGGTTGATCGTGGAAGCGCTTCAGTTGGCGTGCGGTTGCTGTCCGGGATTCGGTTCGATTTTGAGGGTTGTGTTTGTTTTTCGGAGTCAATGATCGTGCACGGCCGTTCGCACACAGGCGCGAATTTTCCTTGTCTGATGCCGTTGTTATACCAGACCTTTTCTCCGATATCGTAGGTGGCTGGCGGATGTTTCCTGTCGTGTGTCCGCTTCATGCCTTGAAGGTATTTGGTTAGGTTCTCAAATGCCTCTTGTCGGAGAGCATTGATGTCCGCTTGTTCAATGTCTGGGTCGATAGATAGTTGGTTGTCGATGACTCTTCGCGGCGTGAAGTTGAATAAGAGTTCGAACGGTGACGTTTTCAGTCCGGCGTGAAACTGCGTGTTCACTTCGAAGGTTGCCTTTTGAAGATAGTCGCTCCAGTGATCCCCGTCTCCATTCTCGTTCTTGCGTAGTGGTGAGAGAATCCTGCCGTTGGCTCTTTCGACTAGTCCGTTCGTCTCCGGTGCGTATGGTACCGTGAAGATGTGTTCGATATTTCGTCGTTGGAGGTACTCGTTCGCTGCTCTCAACTTGTATGCGCTATCGTTGTCCGAGATGATAGTCCGTGGAGTTCCGAACTTCGTTACAATGTCTTCCTCTATGAATTGGAGGACGTGTGCGGTAGATTTGTCGGGCACTGCGCGTGTCACAATGAACCTGGTCGTGAGGTCCACAGCTGTGATGAAGTACTTGTTCTCGTCATCGGTGTTGATTGGTCCGACGTGGTCGATGGCCACAGAATCAAACGGTGTCGTGGGGATGACTCTGGGATTGAGTGTGTCTGGTTGCACGCCTGTCGCGTGATTGTGTTGTTGGCATACCTTGCACCCTCGAACATACTGCGTGATGTCGCGGTCCATGTTGCTCCAGTGGTACCGTCGTTCAAGTTTAGACTTCGTTCGGAGTGCGTCACCATGTCCAGCGTCGTCATGATGGCTTCTCAGGACAGCGTTGCGCAGGGACTTGGGCACTTCGGTTCGGAGTCTCGTTGTGTCGTTCTGCTTTGTCACAGGCATCAAAATGCCGTTCGCAAGCTGGAAGTTTCTCTCGAGGAGTTTCCGGTGTACCGTGTCTGCCGGTTTCTCGAGCTCTGCGATGATCGCTGCCAGCTCGGGGTCTTCATATTGTGCATCACGTAGCCGATTATCGTTGGCTTTCAGCACACAAATGGCATTCACCTCGGGTCTCATGCGTGAGAGAGCATCAGCCTCTGTGTTTATCTTTCCGGGTGTGTGACGCACGGTGAAGTGATACTGTGCCAAATCAAGAACGATTCGTGCAAATCTTAGGTTTGGATACTTTTTTGAAATAATGTGGGCTACGGCCCAGTTGTCCGTGAAGAGTTCGAAGTGTTCCAGACGTTGAAGGTATGGGTGAAAGCGATCCGTAATTACCCAGTGAGCCGCTATCGCTTCTAGCTCGGTCGAGTGCTTGCTGCTGTCGGCGTCCGTTACTTTCTTGCTCGCATATTCGACGACACGAGTAGAGTTGCCGTCCCCGCTCAAAATACCCGCAGACCCATGGGGTTATGAAACCGTGTGGGTCCCACAGAAACTCTGTGGGTGTTCGGGTCCCTATGGGTCCCCGCACAGTTTGTTTGGGTGTGCGGGTCCCCACAGGGTTTGTGTGGGTGTATAGGTCCCCATGGGTCCCCGCACAGTCTGTGTGCGTCTGCGGGAGCTGTGTGGGTCCTGGAGGGATCCTATAGGAGCTGTGTAGGACCAAAGTCCTGTGGGAGCCGTGTGGGTAACCCATAGGGTTTCATAACCCCATGCTCTGTGGGCAATCTGTGTGGGTACCTGTGGGGGATGCATGCTTGACACCGTATTTCACTGCAGACCATTGCCAATAACCGGCTGGTTCTATCTTTATTTACTGCTTGGCTCTTTCGTTTATCTTGCTTTCGACGGTCGTTTATTTTTTCTCCGAGTATGTGGTTCACTTTTGCTGTCGTCGACATTACAGCAATGACATCCACATGGTGTTGTTGGCCACGGTGCTTCATCTTTAGGCATTCTGAAAAATATGCAATGACGAAATATTAAAGGAGCACAGCTTGTAGAGGTAAGGCTTAAACAAATGTTCGTTTAGATCACATGCAACATCACTTTCATGAACATGTTCATTTGGAATAGCCTTTCAAATGACACACTTGAAAATTGCAATTGCGACATGCCCTATAAAATCAATAATTAAAAAGTTAAGTAACACATCTTGGTTAATTAGTCAACATATTGTGACGGTTATCCCCTTATCTATATCCGCCGAGCACCACAAACACACAGTGAAAAAGGCATCCACGCAACTCTCGCCCCTTTTTTTAAATTAGGTTCGAATTAAAATGGCACATTCTGTATGATGTCACACCCGATTATATCGAACTATCCCTTGTATCAAACTCTTTGTGAACAGACTAGTAGCTGCAATAAAATGCATAGCAAAAATTGCGGTTACTTTGAACGAAAATTGCAGCGTCTCCCGATACATCGAACTGCCAAGAGCGCCGTTTAGCTCTGCAAGCTGGCTTTCCTCCAACGCGGGCGACCCATAGGGGGAAAGCCAGCTTGCAGAGAGGGCAACCGCGTCAACAGCCCGGAAGTGGGGAGAGGATGAGCCGGTGAGACCTTGAAAAACGAAGAAGCGGCGACTGAATAGCCACGTGGAGCGTCCCTTATGACGTACAGACGCTCCTTCGAGAGTAAACAACTTTTCTAAATATGTCGTGTTTGTTGTCAGATTCATTCAAGCTTTCATGTAGAATTACTGGCTATATTGAACTGGTAGACAGTTTTTTGCGAGTTCGATATAAGTAGGTTTGACTGCATAGCAATTAGAAATCATCGCCATTTGAAAGCTTTTGACGTCCAGTTCCTGGTTTTGACAAGTATTGGGCTCATGAAAGATACCGTCACCACGTCAACATTTTCCACAACCAAAATCCATAAAAAAGGTGCTTGTTATACCCTTAAAGGGATACTTCAACGAAATTTGAAATATTCCCATCGTGTTTAAAAATAGGTTGAATATTATCCACAATATCTGTAAATGACAATCGCACGTTTGTATTTTGAGCCTGGTGGCTGTATTTCTCGTTATAAACGGCCCACTCTGGCAAGCGCTCGGAGAAGGCCCAGCGGAGACCACGTGACATCCAACGCAATCGTGACGTAGGTCGTCTCAGGACGAGCAAAGCTACGGCGAGGCTGACGTCGAGATGATGTCGTAGTCGTTCCAGCCACCGAAGCTGCTGCTTTTGTACGAATATTGAGTCACGGGTTAATCTTCTATAATCTTGTAGGGGGGCAATAGCGACTTCTGCGACACACAAAAGGCATTCCCGGGAAGAGGGGAGTTCCTCCTTCCCCTCTTCTCTCGTCGCGGCCGGAGGCGAGACATTCACCAACACTAGCTGTCAAGGTTCCTAGACGGGCATTACAAGCGAGGCATTAGCGATATCCACCAGGTGCCCGGTTTTGTTTGCAACTGCATGACATGTACTTGAGCTACTGTAATTTTACACAATACCAAATGGGAGTTCACATTGTTCCATAGGCACATCGAAGTGACCAGATAAATGGGCATATTGTGCTATGATTTGTTACAAAGGCATGCCTCAAAGCGGTGGCTTCAGCATTTCAAAGATCAGGACATAAACCCCCTTGAGTCAAAAAGAAGATAGAGAATTGTTGCAAAGTGCAACAATTCTCTTGAGAAGAAAATTTTGCAGAGCCATTTTTTTGGTGAAGACATCAGATATTATTCAGGGCCAATGTGGCATGTATTGAAACTGCAAATGATAGGAATAAAAAGGAAATGCCCTACGCATTGCTTACTTCATATAGCCTAAATAAAGGCAAGTGGTACAAAAAAAATATGGTGTTTGCACGTAAAGTATAAAAAAATATTGCTTTTGTGTTTTACTGAGGTTACCTAATCTTCCTATAATTTTACTGAACGCTTCCACCATTATGTTGCACCTGTGTGCTCAATCCCGTCAGTTTTATGCGGTCCATTCAAAGACCACCGAAACATTGTGAACTCCCAGTAAAATACCAACTAGCTGCCAAGACAATGCATTGATTGAGAAGATTTTTCAAATAGCTGCTTAGGTTACATTTACGTGAGATAATTTGCACTCGCCTCTTAGGAATGCCACTTTCTTGGGTGTCAGTGGCAGCCTGCTGTCCTTGTTAAGACTGGCATTCAGCGAAACTTCGGTCACAGTCCTCTGCAGAAGGACACTGGACCCCCAGAGCAATGGCCAGGTTCTTCACAGCAACGCTTGGCCTTATGTCCTGGTTCACTATGTTGTCACACCAGGCTTTCCATGTCACCTTGACATCAACGGTCGTAGGAATGCACCTATAAAAAAATTAAAAGAGGAGGCGAAACCGTTGTATTTGGTGGTGAGATCTTCTTTTCATGAAATGCTGCTTCGTGCATATTGATTAAAGTAAGCTTTCGTTAGTTTAACCTCATTCTTAATCAAATCATTTTCAAACGTCCTGGGAGGCGCCCATACAACAGTACTACGCTGCTCGAGCCATCAAGCTCTTTTGTTAGGTCTCCTGATTCCGCCGCTGTCGAACTGCAAGGGGTTCTGGGTGGCAAGCCCTCTTGTAGCGTCGGCTGCTGGAAAAGATTATTTGGCCTGCTCAGAAAAACCTGACAGTGCACTCACTGGCTGACCGTATGCCTTGTGATTTCGCTCTTCCCTTTCCAGCCCTCTTTCCCTACTAGCCCAGCTCCTTAGATGGTGTTCCATAATTCGCCTCCCCTCCCCTCCCCTCCCCACCCCGCCCCCTGAACTTTTCGGTCGGCGTAATGGATAGAGAACATGAGAAGATGCGCCCACTGATATGCAACCTCGAGCGTGGCTGGGACTATAAAACTAACGCCTTAAAAGAAAAGAAGCCACTTTATGCTCCAAGATTGCTGGAGTTTCATTCCCATGTACCTGGTGAATACAGGAAGAATAGACCATTTTCAAAGCCTAACCAAGCAACATTGACGGTCGGTATTTCTTGGACACGAAAGCTGTGATTGGATCGAAGTCCACATGGAACGCTGACGTTGCACACACGTCTATCCACGCCAATCACTGACGCGGCGCTTGTTTCCAACGCGTACTCGGGATCCGCGTTGAAGAAATGGCGGCCTTGGACATGCACACACTTCTGAAAAGGGTTTATTGCATGGACCAAAGGTAATTAATGGGGAATATGATGCTCCAAGTCTTTCTGCCCTATGCACTCAAAATGTTGAGCAGAATATTAGAGATGCAGGTCTAAACTTTCTACGAAGTGATGTCGCCTTAAATATGTTTTTCAAGACATTATAAACTTGGTTCTTACACCACTGCTGGTGAAGTGATGTGACACCAAAAAACAATAATTTGTGGCGATGGTACTGAAAGAGAGATCTCATTTGAGCAACATTTATCGAGATCTACATGGTCAATGATAAATGTCAAGGCCTTTTCATCATGAAGACATTGTGCAAGCATAGAAATGCTTTCTATCCAGAAGTATCTCCTGTAAAGCAAAAAATTACCAAATCAACTTACCATCTCACGTTCAAGAAGTTTAGGAGCTGATATGGATCCACCTCAGCGGGTGCTTTAGCAGCTGCCTCAGCGGATGCAGGTCCGATTGTACCAGCTGCTCCATCTAAGGTTGCAGGTTTTGCCGCTGCACCACCCAAGGCTGCACCTGACTGGCACATGCTCTGCATCACAGGAGCTGGTGCTGCTGCCACTTGTTCTGTGAAAAATATAAAAAATATATGACATGCGACAGAGCAGTGTGCAGCACTGCCACAAGATGTTTGTGGTGCTACGCTAAAAGCTGAGAGTGTGTTTGCAAGTATATACCAATTTAATCAACCACACACCAGCTTGGAGCTATGCCCCTGTGTATACAGGGAGAGCAGTGCCACATAACACAAGGCTGATTGCAGTTTGGTAAAGCCCATACACAGCTTCTATGACACAGTCAGCCAAAAACTTAATAGGTATAGTAAGGGTCGTGGCCATGACATTTATGATGCTGTAGCTTGTCAAAGAGAGTATGTCAAATGCATACCATGCTCCTGCAGTCAAGTATTCGTGGTTAGGAAATAGCACGGAATATTTTTCATAAAAATCTACCGCGAAGCTTCGCAACTTAGGAGTGCTCTGGGGAGTTTTACAGATCATAGCTTCTTGACTACACGGCTTGATAGACCAAGTAAAATGTTTTCGGACATATGTGAGGGAGAGATGTACAAGAATCTATACAAAACATCCGCAGTTCAAGAGATCAGAGATCAGTGTGACAGAATTCAGCACGACAAATATGCCAATGTCATTATTTATTTTTGCAACATTAAAATGACTCTGAAAGTGCGACCAGCTACAGGGTGTATTCACGCAAGTCTTGCGAGTGTTGAATTGTAGGTACAGCGCCCTGGTTGTGTCCATGTGCGATATATGACAAAATATCATAGAGACCAATACTGGAAACTTCTCTGAAAATCAATGGGCGCGGTGGCGAAGGACGAGAGTGGCACTGCTCACCGCTCACGCCGTTCGCACGCCCACCAATGGGAAGGCTTTAGTCATTATTGGGAACACTAAATAAACAAATACAAAATACAAATACAACACACACAGCAACACTGCATGGAAGTAGTGATGCACTTCTGTTGTCAACTCTGCATTCCGCTTACGACAGAAATGCGGAATTTCCCTACAGGCTTTCAATCCAAGCGAGTGGCATCAGAATTGCTAAAGGCCAGCCCATAAACAGTCTGTGTTAAAAACAATCCTAGCAGCAATAAGTTGCTATTATATTGCCCAATATGTAGAGCACCTTACCATAAACAGCCTTGGCAGTCTTCCATGAAGCCTGGACTTCAGCAGAGGAGACTGTCATCTTGTGTCGTCTCAGGACACTCACATCAGGATGGCGAAAGTGAATGCCAACTTCGGCTCGGCAAGGGCTGCAATAAGTATAAAGATGAAAACACAGAGTAGAATATACAATAAAAAATATCATGGACCAACTTGAAAAAAGCGCACAAAAAGACAAGGACAAAAGGACAGGAACATGTAGGACACAGACAGGTGCACACTAGCAACTCAATCTATTGAACACAAAAGAAAAGAAGAGAGGATCAGAGAAATCAAAAATGCTGTGCTCGGAAAACTGAGCTTCAGGAACTGGGGCGCGAGGCAAAGATGTCAGGTAGATTGTTTACAGACACTCTAGAATTAACAACATCCTTTCCACGTAGTAAAGCGGTGAGTTCATTCTAATTGAACATCTTAAAAAATAGTACACAAAAAAACAAGGAATAACGGGGAGGAATACATACACTACATACAAGAGCAGACTCCCAAGTCACATAAATTAGAGAAGAAGAAAAAAATAAAGAATGCGGAAGGAGCTTTAGCAAAAGTTCAGACAGGTCCAAGTGGAACGTGCTAATTCACCCCTATGCACAAGACTAAATACAATTTCCTTGGTAGCTCAGATAACAGAAAAATGTGCGAACACATTGGTTGCCCATACAACAAATAATAAAGGCCTAGAAAAATCCTCTTGTATGTTTTTTTTATAGTATATGCTAATTATTCACGTCTTTTCTAAGGGCGACATACACGAGCAGTGTAAACAGTGCATAGATAGCTGACAGCCCATCATGAATTTTACGGACAGACTGAGCTGTTTTGATGTATTAGCCATCCATCTGTTACCTTAACTGACGAGGAAATTATGCTTTTAAAATCTGCTCTTGCTAATGGGTGAATCAGCGCGTACCACTTGGGCCTCTGCTCGAGCTCCTTCCGCATTCTTTATTTCCTTCTTCTCTGTTTATGCGAGTTGACAGTCTGCGCTTGCATGTGGTCTATGTGTTACTCTCCTTGTCTCCTTAACTTTTTGGGAACTATTTTTCAAGGTGTTCAATTAGTACCAGCTCACCACCTTACTAAAATCATGCAACAACCAAAAACAATTACAACCTACACCAATCGCTAAAGGCAGTACCAAAGGAAAACAAAAAAAAAAAAATTGGGTGAGGTATGAACACTATATACTTACACTGAACAAAATATACCTCCCATAAACTGGCGAGACACTACCTTAATTAAGGACATGCTTGTAAATTACCCCAGAAGCCGAGAAGCGACGTCAAAAAATTATTTCGCGGGCACACATTTTTAGGGATCGGGAGCGGTATGCTATGCATTAATCACCATGGGGTGAATTTACCGCGGCACCAATTTTTGGCAATTCTTTTCTGATTACGAATCGCGAAAATGAAGTCGCTCACAGACGACTGGGCGGCGGAAGCTACGGGCCTGCTCGATCAATCAATCGCTGCCTTTTGCCTGGCCCAGCTCTCCGGACGCAAATACGCACACAGAATCCCCCCGTAGTGTCAAATCTCGAGCTTCGGCGATGGAGGGGCACCGCGCTCTTCCAGTCATTCTAGTTTACCAGTAAACAATACGGTGGAGGGAGGCAATCAAACGCCCCCCCCCCTTCCTTTTCCGCCTTTGCCTGCCTGCCTGCCTGCCTGGGTATTGATGTCGCTGGCCTGTAATATTGGCGGAGCCTCCGGGGCGGAATCACGGGGCGCGCGTTAACCCACCCGCCCGCGCTGCGCTTACGCCGCTTCGCGGCGTCAGTCTGCGGCTGCTCATTACAAAAAGAGTAAAACTATACGCACTCCGGAGTGCACTTCGGACGGAAATGACTACGCACTCCGCTATACTCGTATAAAACGAATGGTCACAGCGACTTTTCGAAGCGGTGGCGTAGCTTAGGGGTTAAGACGTCCACTCTGTACGCAAGTGGACGCGGGTTTGATCCGCGGTGGGCCTACTTTTTTTTCCTTTTTTTTTTTTCTCGAACATTTTGTTTTGTCGAGGCATTAGGCGATATTTACGACATTTCTTTTCGCGATGAACACGAAGAAAACCTAATGTTGTCACCGAAACTTCGCAGAACTAAATGTTATGGTACTCCCTTTCCGAAGGTGCGGGTAGCGGGGCTTGTGTTGCCGGCTGGACGCCGCGAAGCGGCGTGTACTGGTTAAGTTTTGTAATTAGCAGCCGATACTGTCGCCGCGAAGCGGCGTGAACACAGGCGGGGGACTTTGTTAACGAGCTCCCCAGTGATACACGCGCCGTTCGAAAAGGGTGACCCAAATGGCATGAGTTCTCCGCGGTGTGCGTGTAGCCATTTCCGACCGCAGTGCACTCCGGAGTGCGTATAGCTTTACTCTTACAAAAATGCGAACCCACTAGGCCCACCCGCAAACGCCGCTTCGCCGCGCCCGACCATTCGCAAAAGTATCATTCGGTGAACCGCCCCCTCAAGAGGCTCCGCCTTATTACAGGCCAGCGACATCAGCACCCCTGCCTGTCCGCCCACCCGCCTGCCCACCCGTCCCCATGTGCCAAACATTTCCGCCGCTTTTGATGACCTGGAGAGAGTACGCAGCGTAAGCGCTCATCTGTGACCGATAATTAGCGCAAGGATGGAGTGCTAACACCATTCGCGCACAATTAGTAATAATGGTAAAAGCGAGTGATCTTGATACAATAACAAGCATTTTGAATGGAGGAAAGAATAATCTAGCCCTAACGAACAAAGAAAGGAACTTACTTTGGAACGACCGTGCCACGATCTTCGCTGTTGAGCAGATTCGACGTAGTTCCACGGCTCACAGTCGCTTCCTTCTTTTTCAGACACACTTGAAACTAAGGTGAACTCCACGCATCACGACTATTCGGCAAATTTACCTTAAAACAGTAGATATGAAACACACACGGCCAACACGACCTGCGAAACGCGAAAAAAAAAAAGTTGTGGATTGGATTGGATTGCATTCGTTGGCTATTATGGATACCTAGCGACTTTACGGAGGCTATGTTCGCGTATCTTCAACACGCTTGCAATGAAACGATCAGCAAAGCGCATTAAAAAAACTGTTATGAGACACAGTAACAGTAAATTATTGAGCATGTCAACAATGCCACATTATTAGAAATACGATCCTGAACAGGTAGCAAAAAATTAAATACGAGACTAACCACAAAATGAATTCAAACAAATTTAGCAAACAAATAAGTTCCTAAAAAACAGCTCCTTTCCTGTTGCGGGATTGGTCTAGCTTGTTAGCGCGCGGTGCTGCTGATCGTGTGGTCGGTGGTTCCAGTCCCAGCAGAGTAAAGTTTTTTGTAAATGTTTATTTTAAGTTTTTGTTTGCTTCTATTGTTTGACATATTTGCTATGTTCTTTGCCGTCGCCGGCCCCCTACTTTAGGGTTAAAATCGCGCAGAATGTGAAAATAGAAAGTGCGAGTTCAAAATAGGTTTTTATTCCCGTTCCTCTGGTGCGGTATGTCATATAACATAAGCTATCGGCGGACAGATCGTCTGGCTATGTGAACATTTGAAATATTCCTGCTAGATGATCGTAACTACCACAGAAGACAGTCGATTCCTGCCTGAAATAGAATCCTGAAAAAGTATCGTTCGGCGTTGTAAAATTTATTTTTTGTGGCGTTCGTGTTCAGATTCTCAATATCCTGATTGTGTTTTCCTCACCGCATTGTTTTTTCTCTCGTTTTCGCAGTAAAACACGCCAGCCTTGGCACGCTGGGATCAAATACGCCAGCGTCGGCAGTCATTTACGAAGGATTTATCAACGCAAACATTTCCCCTCGCTATTCATGCTATTTATTTATTTATTTATTTATTTATTTATTTACATACCCTCAAGGCCATGGGGGCGTTACAGAGGGGAGTGAGTAAAAAAAAAAAAAAAAAACAAACAGTAATGGAAGACATGATAGGTCACGGGTCACTTTCGCAAAAAATAATTAGTAACAGCACATTTAAACACATCTTTAAACACAAACACACATCAAAAGAGTAATAGAAGACATGATAGGTCACGGGTCACTTTCGCAAAAATAATTAGTAACAGCACTTTTAAACACATCTAACGAGGGTAATTATATTAATGATGCCGGAAGGTGGTTCCACTCTGATGATGTCCTAGGAATGAAAGAATCGTGGTAGGCTGAGGTTCGAGAATGAGGAACGCAGACTTAGTACAGATGATCAATGCGTGGAGAAACGTAAGCTGGGACGAGAAAGAGCTTATCTTTAAGAATGGGGTTAGAATTGTATATTTTATAGAAAAGACATAGACGAGAACACTTACGGCGCAAAGAAAGCAGTGGCAAGGAGAGAAGAGATTTCATGGATGATACACTTGCTGTACGGTGATAATTATTAAGTATGAAACGAGCGCCGCGGTTCTGAACTGACTCGAGATGAGAAGTGAGCGTCGTCTGACCAGGATCCCAGATTGAAGCTGCATACTCTAATTTTGAGCGAACCAAAGATTTGAATAATATTAGTTTGAGAGAAACTGGCGCTAGAGAAAAGTTACGTTTTAGGTAGCCTACCATAGAATTGGCATTAGCAATGATGCGGTTACTATGAATATGCCAGGAGAGGTTAGAAGTAATATGCACACCGAGGTATTTATATGAAGTCACACATTCTAAAGAAACGTTATCAAGATGATAGATAAAAGGCAAAGTGTTACCGCGAGACACTTTCATTGTTTTACATTTTTTAGTGTTAAATGTCGTAGACCACAGCTTGCACCAATCAAGAACAGCATTTAAGTCGTTTTGAAGAAGGAGAGAGTCAGAATCATTAGTAATCTTACGATAAATAACGCAGTCATCCGCCAACAAACTAAGCGATGATGTGACACACAACGGCAAGTCATTGATGTAAATGAGGAATAACAAAGGACCTAGAACGGAGCCTTGAGGGACGCCAGAAGTAACAGAAGACACTGAAGAATTAGTTATTTACATGAACAAACTGAGAACGATTTGTAAGAAAACACTCAATCCAAGTTAATATCTGAGGGTCAAGGTTGAGTTTGCTAAGCTTGAAGAGTAGTAGTTGGTGAGAAACTTTATTAAATGCTTTGCAGAAATCAAGAAAAATACAGTCAACCTGGGATCCATGATCAAGTAATGAAAATAAATCGTTAGTAAAGACGAGAAGTTGTGTTTCACAAGAAAAAAATTTACGAAAGCCATGCTGTGAGGACGAGAAAAAAGAGTTGGATTCGAGATATTTAACAAGATGTGAATAAATAATATGCTCTAACGTTTTACAAGGAGTACTGGTTATGGAAATGAGTCTATAATTGTCGGGGCACTGGGCAGTGTTTGTCGCCTGATTTATGAAGTGGAACCACCTTGCCAGTTTTCCAATCTTCAGGAAGGACGCCAGTAAGAATAGATTGCTCAAAAATCTTAGTAAAAAAAAATTGCACTGTAAAATTTAGTATTCTTTAAAAACTTAGAGTTAATATTATCAATACCACATGATGAGGACACTTTGAGGTTGTCAATCAGCTTAACAATACCATCAAAATCAAACACAAGCGGTTCCATAGGAAAGAAATCATGATTAGGGTAAGTAACAATAGAACAGCTTACATCCCTAGAAAACAACGGTACAAACACCTCATTGAGGACTTTTGCAGAGTCATCGTTAGACATAACAATGCCATCAGAGTCATAAAGCAAAATAACCTTGACTTTCTTGCTATTATTAACGCTCCAAAACATTTTGACACTAGTTGATAACAGACGGGGCAAGGTTTGGCTGAAGAAAGTATGTTTAGCGTCCTTAATTGCATTTATGTATAAATTATCTGCATTGTGGTAAACCGCCCAGCGCTCAACAGTGTCTGTACGCTTAGCAGTGCGGAACAGGCGTTTCTTTTTATTTGAAAGTCTTTTCAAGGCACTATTAAACCATGGGGACGTGGAGCTATTAGTAAGAAAGCGACGTGGGACGAAAGAATTGATGAGGGAATTGACTTTATTTTTGAACATTGTCCAATTAACCTCGACAGAGCGTTCAAAAAAATTGGATAGGAAAAAGTCAAGGAATTGCGCCAACTCGTTGTTTATAGCCTCAAAATCAACTTTGCCATAATCAAGAAAAGAGTTATTCTTCGCTTTTGTAAAGGCAGATACAGGAGCGCTTAGGTGAAAGTGAAGTAAACAATGATCGCTGATGGCAGGTAAATACGTAAGAGAGGATGCAAGATCAGGCGCAGTAGAAAGAATAAGGTCCAGCACGTTCTCAGGAGTTGCCGTAACACGAGTCGGTCGAGTAACTATCTGCGTTAACGAAAAATCGGAGCAGAGACTTAAAAACTCGGAACACGCAGCAGAATTTGAAGATATGGTAGGATATAGACCAGACCAGTCAATGCCGGGGAGATTAAAATCGCCCAAAAGAAGCAAAGGCAAGGCAGGAAACCTTGTACGAATTGTATTCAGAGCATCGTGTAAATCTATAAAAAAGTTTGCTGCGCCATTAGGAGGACGGTAGCGCGCGCACAAAATAACCTGTTTATGGCTAAAACGCAAACGCACGCCAATAAACTCAAGAGATGTAACAATGTTGACAAGACAAGACTCAATGCTATCATTTACCGCGATTATGACACCACCACCACGCCTAGATAGCCTATTGCATCGATAAAAAGAGAAACGTTTCTCGCAACAAAAAATTTCGCTGTCACGTACAACACTAGATAGCCAAGTTTCAGTGAGTACAACAATGTCGGCGAGTGAAGAATCGATGGCTGAAGACAAGTCATCACGATTGCGAAGAACACTTCGAATGTTGGTGAAAAGCACTGAAAGATAAAGACTAGAGTTGTTCCATATCAGGTTATGTTATTGTAATGACGTTGACAAATCAGCCACAGGGTCAGCATTAACACGAATGTAACTCGTGCTCGGCGTGATATAATCGCGGACCTCACAAACGGCATCGCAATGAGCGATGTAATTAAAAAAAAAAGTCTTAGAAAAAAGTTATATTTTGCATGACCTGTAGAATATATCTTGAGGCGCACATCCACGGGCTTTCCATAGGCCTCACACATGTCCCGTGCAGCAACACAGCGCGCTCCCCTAGCGAGTGGCATCCCTACAGCAGCCCGCACAATGTCGTACTTGTCCTATGGGATCCTAGGCTCTATCTCCACAGGCTGCGGGGTACCTACAGTAACCCACATAATTTATTAATGTCCCATAAAAGCCAAGGTTCTATCCCCACAGACTCTGCGGGTTACCTAAAGACCCCAACAGGCTGTGGGGATTGCCCAAAGGAGTTCCCACAGGCCGTGTGGGCTACCCAAAGGAGCCCTTACTGGCTGTGTGGGGTACCCAAAGGACCCCACACAGTAACCCACATGTCCCATAGGCCCACAGGCCTGACCCCACAGAGATTTTAGGACACCCATACAACCCTATGGGTGCCCCATAGAGACCTCTAGGACCGCACACAAATTTTCTGTGGGTGCTCTGTGGGCATTTGGACCAGGGTTGTGGCATAGGAGCTGCGCCGTTCTGCGGAAATACGGCGTGCCGGCAGAATTAGCCTAGGCCTGATCGCGTTTGCAAAGCCTTGGCGGAGAAAGCGTAAGCGTAGTTGGCCACAGTGAGCTCGTTCTCGTTGCGGCTCTATGCACGACAACACGCGAGCACGCTTCTGGCATGGCCGGTATTAGTTGCTGTGAGTTGCGAGCCGACGTTAAAAAAGACACGTTTGAACTACGAGATTGTCAGCAAGAGCCACGCAAATACCTATTCACACTCGGAGCGGACGCGCGCGTTTGATCGAAGTGCTGGATTCGTTCTGTTTTAGACCGCGCTTCGGTAAGCGCTTCGGGACCGATCTTTCACGATTGCTACTCGATACTGACGTGACACTCGGCAAAAAAAGGTTGGACCGACATCGCGCAGCTCCCACGATCTGCTATAGCTCGACAGTGACGTACCGTCGTGTCAGAATAAAAATGGCATACTAATAACGAAGTGTACATACCGTGTTGCGAAGGTAATTCGTATGGCGTTTATTTGAGCTCTATATAACAAAAAACAATGATATAGAATCAAAGAGAGTCCCTTTTCGACGACAGCGTTCGTCCCCGCTGCCTCGGAAAACAAAGAGATCGAGATGACAAGGGGAAAAGATTGACCTCTGAAATTTAGTTCAGGGATCAAACTATTCATCCGGGAAGGGTCCACAAGGGTCGCGCGGGCATATTCAATTCAGCAGGCCAGCCGGTCGTGGGCAGACGGTCTTGGCCAAGGACCGCCGGAGCAACGGTGCGTCGAGTCGGTGTTGCTGCTAGGCCTACTATATTCTGCCGAGCTCGCTTGGTCGGTGGAATCGTGGCCGTTGTAGCTCTTCTCGGGTGTTTGTGGATCCAGCGTTCTTGTTCGTCGTGGTCTGTTTCAAGTACTCCTTCCTTTTTTCTTGCTGGTTGAAGTCGGGACGCGCGAGAAGAGCACGTAGAAAAAAAAATTCCGCTGGTCGTCTCGACCATGTAACTGAGCGACGCTGTCGGCCATGCGGCTTTGATCGTAAAAAATGCGTAAGACAGCTTCGGAGCTGTCGTAGGACACTGTCGTAACCAGCGCAAAAGTTACGACAATTTCGTTTCGACAATACGGGTTTTCTTTCAAATTTGTCTTACGCACTTTTTTCGTCGTAAGTTCGCTTTGAGAATCTGGCCTCCGAGCTGGTTTTGTCAGTGGTGCCGTGGTTGCCGACTTGCCGTGGTGCAGCGTGCGTGCAGCCGTTGCACATCTCAAACGGCGACGTTGTCACAGGTTGTAAATCGTCGACGCGCCACCAAGTGGCAACGCTCGTAACCACAACATTCACGCCGTAGCCTTTCCCGTCTGGCGCAAGTGACGTCACGAATGCGCCGAATATCCCAAGACGCATCGGGCTCTCCGATGGCTGATTTTCGAGCGCGCGCCCAATCGGGACCCTCAGGGTGAAAAATATAGCCATCCGTTCAAAATACAAACGCGCGATTATGAATTACGGATATCATTGATCATCTTAAACCTATTTCTGACCATAATAGGTGTATTTCAAGTTTCGCTTCAGTATCCCTTTAAGTGCGGGCGTGTTAGCGGAGAGAGCTCCACAACGACGGACACCTAGCGCCATCTGTGGAGGGCGGAGAGAGCTCCACAAGGACGGACACCGAGCGCCATCTGTGGAGGAGGAAAGAAGAGAATTAATCGCGAGGGGAACTCGCACACGTAATGTCACAACGAATTGTAATCCACTTTAATCCGTATTAAATCGTTGAGTTTCAATTAATATCGTTTATTCTTGAACTCATCCACGACTAACAGCGGTGGAGTTAATCACAAGCACGGAAGCCGCCGCAAGAGGTGCTGAACAGATAACCGGCCGAGCAAGCGGGACAGCCGAGACAACGGTGAACCGCATGACAGCACCGTCGACATCGGCGCAGTCAGCGGGAAAGCGACGCAGATGTTTCCGTTGTGGCGGCAAGCACCGGCATTCAACGTGCAAGTTTGTAAATAGTGTTTGTTTCAAATGCCGGCAACGAGGTCATATATCAAGACTGTGCCAGAACAAGACAAGCCACGAAAGCAGAGTCAGCAGCAACGACAAACATCGCGAAGGAAACATGAAGCAGGCGCTCAACTCGACTCACACACCAGCAAACCGGTCGGTGCACGTCGTCGAAGCTCAAGACAGTGAAGAGTCAGATTCGAGCGTCGTGGGGGACCTCTGGCCGTTAACCCCGAGCGAAAAAATAGCGCTACTGGGGAACGGCTTAAAAGAGGCACCAGAGTTGAAGGGCCCGCCAATTTTTGCAGAAGTGACGGTACAAGGAAAAACTGTACAAATGGAGCTAGACACCGGAGCTGTGTTTTTGGTTATGAATGAGACTAAGTTCGAAAGGCGGTTTCCAGATACCGTGATCGAACCATCAACTGTTAAACTGCGGGGCTACTTCGGTCAGCTGGCTGCCGTAGTCGGCAAGGCGACGGTCACCGCGGAGTTTGGCGGGAAAGCTGAGCTACTACGTTTCTTTGTTGTATGAGGTGGTTCCCGGGCTCTTCTGGGACGGAGCTGGGCAAGGGCTTTCAACATGCCTCTAGATCAGCTCGTCAATGTGCATCAGGTGAGCAGCACTGAAGAGTTGGCAGGCAGATTTCAG
Source organism: Ixodes persulcatus (assembly GCA_013358835.2). Lineage (NCBI taxonomy): Eukaryota > Metazoa > Arthropoda > Arachnida > Ixodida > Ixodidae > Ixodes > Ixodes persulcatus. The sequence continues at coordinate 455,475 of JABSTQ010009675.1, read as the reverse complement.
TCAGTGTTTCCTGAAGGGTTAGGGACGCTGAAAGGAATGAAAGCGACTATCAGCGTACCGGAGGGAACCAGACCCAGGTTTTTTCGACCGCGAACTGTACCTTTTGCTTTCCAAGACCTGGTAGCGCAAGAGTTGCAACGATTACAGCGCGATGGGATTTTGACCCTCGTACGAACGTCAGAGTGGGCGGCGCCTATCGTACCTGTACTAAAAGGATGGTAGGATACAAATGTGTGGCGACTTTGAACTCACAGTCAACCAAGTGGCTATTACAGAAGTGTATCCGGTACCGAGATTGGAAGATATGTGGGCGAAGCTTTCTGGGGGAACAACGTTCTCTAAGCTAGGTCTCCGCAATGCGTACCAGCAGATTGAACTGGAGCCGGCAGTTAAGACGTTCGTCACAATTAACACGCAGAAAAGACTGTTTAAATACAACAGGCTGCCTTTCGGAGTAGGGTCGGCTCCCGCCATATTTCAAAGAGAGATGGAAAATCGTCTACGAGATTGTAACGGCACCATTGTCTATTTTGACGACATCTTGGTCACAGGGGCAACAAAAAACAAAAAAGGCAGTCTTAAAGAGGTTACGTCTGGCCGAGTTGAAACTCGAACTGGCAAAGTGTTCACTTTTAAAGTAGTTTGTAAAATAGTTTACTTATAAAATAAAGTAAAATATTCACTTTTCCAAAGAAGTGTGGAATACTTGGGACACATTACTAACGCTGAAGGAATTCACCCCGCACCCATAAAATCGAAGCGGTAATCAAGGCGCCAGAATCCTCGAATGTCAAAGAACTACAGAGTTACCTTAGATTACTAAACTTTTACCGGAAGTTTATGCCAAACGTGTCATCGGTGTTGCATCCCCTTCATAAACGGCTGAAAAAGGGGACGCCTGGAGTTGGGTTGCTGAGGAACTAGCGGCGTTCAATACAAGCAAAGAGATGTTGACGTTTGCATCAGTGCTAGTGTATTATGACCCGAGCCAGCCGGTGGTACTATGCTGCGATGCGTCACCATATGGTGTTGGTGCGGTATTGGCGCACAGAACAAGTTCCAGGGAAGAAATGCCTATTGCTTTTGCATCCAGGCGTCTAACCGCAGCTAAAGAAAAACTACAGCCAACTAGATAAAGAAGCTCTTGCCGTAATATACGGAGTGACAAAATTCAACCAATTCGTGTGGGGTCGAGAATTCAACATTTGCACAGACTACAAGCCATTGCTGGGTCTTCTAGGACATGATCGGGGAATCCCACAACAGTGCTCTCTTCGATTGCTTCGATGGGCGTTAACGTTGAGCGCTTACTGCTATCGACTGGTATATCGACCAGGGGTCAATCTGGGAAATGCCGATGGGCTGAGTCGGCTGCCACTACCTGGATCCTCGTTCAAGGACCACGTGGCTGGGGAAGTGTTCATGATGGAAAAGGTGTTTCCGTCGTTGTTGTCGGCAGCAGCGGTAGCACAGGCTACAAATAAGGATCCCATAGTGTCGACAGTACGAGAGGCTTTGTGGCCTGGGAAGCGTCTGTCGGATACTGCTTAATGGAGGATGTTCTCATGTCGACTAGAGGAATATTCAGTGCAGGACAGTTCTGTGTTGTGGGGTTGCCGAATAGTAGTACCAACATCACTATGGCCAGCGGTGTTGAGCGTGCTACACGAGACACATCTGGGTATTGAGAAAATGAAAATTGTCACTCGGAGCCATGTTTGGTGGCCAGGCATTGACGAGGCCATTGAAAACAAAGTAAATGGTTATACCATATGCCAAGTTCACCGGCGGGCACCGAGGTTGGTGCAACAGACACCATGGCCATTGCCGGAAAATGCATGGTCACGTCTACATGTTGACTTTGGAGGGCCGTTTCAGGGCATCTATTTTTTGGTGCTAGTTGATGCATTCTCCAAGTGGGTGGAACTGCACCGGGTGCCCTCACCATCGGCTAAAGCCACAGTGGAGTGCTTGAGATCAATCTTGGCCACACACGGCCTACCTGATGTGGTCGTCAGTGATAACGGCCCCGCGTTCGTCAGTGCGGAATTCAAAGAATTCCTGGCAAGAAATGGAGTTCGTGCTATCACTATTCCACCGTATAACCATGCCTCAAACGGCGCTGCAGAGAGGGTGGTACAAACGATCAAAGAAAAGCTAAAAAAAGCTAAACCAGATATTTCAAAATCAAGATTCCAAGAATTCTTTTTAATTACAGAACGACGCCACATCACCTGACCGGACGAACGCCACCAGAGTTGTTGATGGGGCGACGCCTAGAAACTCCCCTGGACCTGCTGCACCCAGATCTCCGAGTCAGAGTAGGGTTCAAACAGCTACAGGAGAAGGAGCGAGCGGACAAATCGGCCAGGCGAGACCGATTACCACAGCTTGGTGATCGTGTCTGGGCTCGAACTTTCAGACCCGGAGGTTGTTGGGTCCCTGCGATAGCTGAGCATCCCACCAGTGCATTGTCGGCACGAGTGATGCTGCAAGAGGGCGGCACCTGGAATTGCCACGGGGATCACCTGAGGCATCGAACCCCAGTCCCACCACAAGACACCTTGGATGTGCAGCAGCCATTGGAGAGTGCACAAGAGAAGATGGATGTGCAGCCACCATTGGAGAGTGTAGCGAACATGCCTCATGGACAAAAAACCCTCATGCGGCCCGAGGACAGCGTAGCTAGGCAGACAACATTAGACAGTGTGGTAAACCTACCGAGGTAGCGCTGCTGGGTGGACTGACGTTGCAAGTCCGGCCGGCGCCTGCTGGACGAGCGCGATTGCCCGTTGAAGGTCGTGCTCGCCACGTTGGTTGACGCGCGGCATGCATTCGGCGTTCGCTCTCTGCCCCGCTCCTTGGCCAAATACTGCTCTTTCTGCAGCGGCTCGGTCAGCTCCAGCTTGTCGCTTGAGCTCCTTGCTCTTGATCAGGGCTCGGCTAGCGGCCATCACGTTGCTCTGGACCGTCCCTGGTGCGCCGACGTCCTTGGTGGCCCAAAATGCGAGAGAGGCAAAGCCGAGGAGACAAAAAAAAGGTTTCCTCTCTCTTTGGTGTTACCGACGTCGCAGGTTATACCGCCGCCTTGGTGGAGACAAGGGGGTTTCCGGAACGGGACTGCCGTCAGTGTCGATCCGGTCCTGCAAGGAATCTTCGTCTTCTGCTTGAAAAACTCGTTTAAGGTCGGTGACATGAACAGGTCCGGTTTCCTCACTAGACTCACAGTGAACTAGTTTGTAAGTGAGCGGTGAGCACTTTTCATGCACGCGAAACGGACCTTCCCACCTGTTGGCAAGGGAGGCTGCGAAGCCTCGAGCGGCGTCACTCAGTGGGTGAGTACGCCGGAGTACAAAATCTCCCACCTCGAACTGCAAGTCAGGTCGCCCCTGGTTGTACTGTTCTGCCTGCTGTACTCGGGCGACGTCGAGATTTTCCCGGGCCTCTCGAAGGTTATCGGAGAAGCGCTTTCGCAGGTCCTCTGCAAACTTCACGTAGGTGCGAAGCCTTACCCTAGACTCTCTAGAAAGGAGACTGTTAAACAGCGGGAACGCGAACTTCTTGCCGAAATTCAGTTGGGCAGGAGTGAGCCAGCTCCGGCAATTTCGCGTCCCAGTCCTTGTGGCGCTCAGTGTTGGCCACTAACATCATCTTAAGGTTCCGATTTACCCTTTCCGTGATGTTTGCTTGTGGGTGGTATGAAGAAGTTCTTTTTTGCTTAATTTGCAGCACCGCGCAAGCGTCCAAGAACACCTTACTCGTTAGGTAGGAGGCATTATCGCTTACAAGATGTGCTGGAAAGCCGAACCTAGCGAATGTTTCAAGTAGACACTCCCAGAGTTTTTGCGAATCTAGCTTCCGCAAAGGAAATAACTCAACCCACTTCGTGAAGTGATCGGTTACCACGAACAAGTATTGATTGCAGCGGGTACTACGTGGCAAGGGCTCCATGACGTCACAGCGAAAAATCTGCCAAGGGCTCTGGCTCACGATCGGTTGCAGGAGACCGGAGGGCTGACCACCACGTGGTTTTGCCTTCTGGCACACCGAACAGCTACGAGCGTATCGGAGCATATCCTGCCTCATGCCTGGCCAGGTAGCAACTTGGGATAACTTTTCATAAGTTTTGCTCCCACTGCTGTGTCCTGCCAAGGCAGAGTCATGAATGTATCGGATGAAACGCTTACGTAGCCTGCGGGGTATCACGGTTCGGAACGCAAGCCATACGGATCGTCGTCGGCCTGGGGGATGTAGCGCAGCAGGAAGCCGTCATCGTTCATCAAGTAGGAGTCGAACTCCTTGTCACTTGGGCGGTCGACTGGACCTCTTGCTGTCAGCCAAGCGGACACGCGTTGACAGAGTCCGTCATACAGCTGCGCCTTGCGAAGCTCCTCGCGGCTCACCTATGTACCCCACCGTGAATCTGGGGATCCTCGTGCCGTTGCCATGAAGGTCACTAAGCCATGAGTATCCTGCGAGTGTTCCTCAGGAAGTGGAGCACGAGAGAGCGCATCAGCAACTTTATTGGTTGACCCCGGGCGGTACACTATGGAGTAGTCGTACTGTTGTAGCGTAAGCGCCCAACGAGCAAGACGTCCAGCTGGATTCTTAAGTCCCCTTAGCCATGATAGCGCGAAGTGATCAGATTGAATCTGGAACGTTGCGCCATCTAGGTACATATCGAAGCGCTTCAAAGCATGAATAATGGTTAGACATTCACGTTCTGCGACACTGTAGTTGCGCTCGGCTGGAGTTAGCGTGTGGCTCGTGAAAGCAACTGGCCAAAGCACACTACCATACTCCTGCAGCAAGACAGCACCCAGGCCACAGTCGCTTGCATCTGTCTGCAGAACGAACGGCTTGTTCAAGTCTGGGAGCTGTAAACAAGCGTTGTCAGTCACAGCTTTTGAAAGGACTGCGAATGCGCATTGTAGCTGTTCGGCCCAACACCACTTGACGCCTTTTTTAGAAGGTGATTTAGCGGTTGGGATATCTCGGAACAGTGTGGAATGAAATCCCGGTAGAACGCAGTCATTCCGAGGTATCTTTGTAGGCTCTTGACGTCATGTTGGCTTGGGTATTCGGTTAGCGCGCGCAACTTATCTTCATTGGGGCGGAGCGTGCCGTTATCCACAACGAATCCAAGGAGGTTAATCTTGGGCGCGGCCAACTGAAACTTTCCGGGATGAATCGTGAGCCCAGCATTACGCATTCGCTCAAGTACAATGCGAAGGTGCTCGACATGCTCCTCAATTGTTCTCGAGAAAACAACCACGTCATCCATGTATGCCATGGCAAATTCGTACTTCGAGTTCGCAAGTACAACATCCATCAGGCGTTGAAAACTGGCTGGAGAGTTAGACAAGCCAAACGACAGTCGGGTGAACTCGATCAACCCTCTGTGGCAGATGAAAGCAGTTTTTGGAATGTCTGATGGGTGGATCTCGATCTGAAGAAACCCTCGGCTGCAATCGAGCGTTGTAAACACGGTCGCGTTACCGAGCGCGTACATCACGGAGGAAATGCTAGGGAAAGGGTAGCTGTCTCCTACGGACACATCGTTAAGCCGCCTGTAATCCACACAGAGTCTGGCTGTTCCATCTTTCTTCGGAGCGAGAACAACGGGGAACGCCCAGGGGCTCTTCGACTCACGTACTGAACCGGTGTCGAACATTTCCTCGAGCGCCGGATCAAGGAGTGTCCTTTTTTGTGGACGCTGATCGGTCGAGGGTTGCACCTCCGAGGCGGCGCGTCACCGGTTTCAATGCGGTGCAGCAGGATCTCAGTCGTTCCAGGTGTTTCCGTGAACAACGGTGAGAAATACTGCAGAACGGCTTGCAGCTCCTGTTCCTGCTAGCTGCTTGCGGGGCACTTTCGCAACGATTCTCGAACGCCGTCGGGCAAGACGTCCGGCAGTACAGTGACGTGGGCTGCCGTGGGCAGGTTACAGATGCAGTCCTCCCGTCTGGTAAACGGAGTCAGCTCCGGTTGTTTTCGCAGCTGGTATCCGCCACCAGAAAAGTCGAGCGTCATGCTTTCGCCTGTAGTGAAATCTCGGCCCAAGATCACAGGTGCCACGAGTCTTGGCAGATAAAGAAATCGCTGACGCCGCTTCTTTCCATTAAACCGAATCTGCAGCCTCGCGGTTCCTCCAGCTGTTATCGCTGTACCAGAAGCTAGCTGCAAACGGGTTTCGCACTCCCGGAGGCTTATCTTTTTTGCTTTGCAGAGTTCAAAAACGAAATCCTCTATAAGCGAGATAGCGGACCCACTATCCAAAAGTGCGGCAAGGGGAAATTCGAGCAGTGAAATGGTCATGCGCGGTTCAATAATGTTAGGCTCGGGCTGGATTCGACGTACCGATGGAATCTCTGCCGCAGCCTCAATGCTCCCAGGGACTGAGACGGCCGTCGGCGAGTGGCTGACTGGTTTCAGCGTCACCGGCCGTAGTAGTTTCCCTGGTTGTTCTGGTTCCGGCCCTCTGCCGCCGCCTCGTGCCACCTCTCGTTTGTAGTGTCCAGAAGTCTTGGACACTGGTTTCGGTGATGGCCGGGCTGCTCGCAGTGGTGGCAGCAGTCCGACGACAGTTGCCTGCTTAGGCCACCCGCACCTGAGGTGCCCGTCGAACCGCCTCCAGTGATCGGGAAAGGAACCACTATGGGAGGGCCTCCACCAGGCTTGCGACTGGCTGTGTTGGGGAGGACTTTTTCCGTTGCGGCGGGGGCAATGCTTCCGGGCTGCGGGTTTGAGACCGCACCTTGCCAGTTTTCGCCAGCACTTGCAGGAGCAGCCTGATGAAGATGGTTCGCTTGGGTGGGGATCTCCGTTGGGCCCCAGCTTACGATAGTGCACGGCACACGACCTCCCACCTGTTGTGGCCACTCCCGCCCGAAAACCTCACGGGCCCCGCTGTGACCTCCGCGGACCTCTCGGGGAGAGTTAGGCGAACATACGCTTATCCCGCACGGGAGATCACCATGCATTCCACGCCAACTCTCCTGGTTGACGTGGTGGGGAAGGGAGGTCTCGTTCAGACAGTCCACTTGCGTGGAGTCCTCGGGGCCCCGCCATGCGCATGCCCGATCGAGCGCGTACTTGGCTGGTGGCGGCGGCACGTAGTTCCGCTCGGAATGAAAAGATTCCTCGATGAGGCGGGCGCCCCGGGCTAGCTCTTTAAGGGTCTCAAAGGTGCGGTTGATGAGGTAGACGTGGTGCCTTGGGTGACACTGTCTTCTGACCCGAGCTATTCTGTCCGACTCCGGTGACTTCGGGTCCGCCCTCTTGAAGAGCTCTTGCATGACCCAAACGTACCGGACCAGACTTTCATCCGGGTGCTGCGTCCTTGCCTCGAGCTCTCGGAGAATCTGCGTTGCGTAGCCCGCAGCAGGAACTCTTCTCGAAGCCTTGTCTGGAAGTCCGCCAGGATGGTGAAGGGGGCCTGCGACCCCAACCAGCACCTGGCGCTGGCTTGCAACGCCAGCGGGACAATCCGCTCGATGATGAAGGCTTCCGAGGCACCGGAGGCAAGGTGGTGCGTCTGCAGCTCGCCCAGGAAGTCTGCTACGGACTTGACGTCGTCGTACCCCATGTAGACTGGAACAGTCAAGTGTGGTCGGGGCTCTCGCGGTGGGGTTTCCTGCTGGCCAGGCGTGTTGGCCAGGCGCTGCGTCACGAAGTCGCACATCTCCGTGACATCGTGAGCAGGTTCATTTGTGCCGCTGCGGCCATCGCGGCTTCCTTCTCCCGTGTGAGCATTCCTGCAAGCACAAAAGAAAAAAAAAACGCCCCACAAAACCCAACAAAAGGGCAACACAAGCGCAAAGGAAAGAAAACGCACCCCCAGAAACCAACACAAGCGCGCAAAACGATTTCCGCGGTCACAAAACAAACAGTCAGAAACAGGCCAATACAACAAACGCGGACGTGACGGAAGCACGGAACGACGATAGGAAACACGGGGAGTTGGAAAAAAGCTTACCGAAAGAAGAAACCTAGCCCCGTGAAATTCCTGCGAGGGGGTAGCATACCACGGTTGGGCGCCATTCTGGTCGGTTTGCCTTGCTGCATTCCCGACCCGGAGGAATCATACGGAGCCAACGGTTTCAACAAGATACTACATTTAATGGGACATGGACGAGATGATTAACATGGTCACCAGCTAGGGTGACCACCTTCCTGCCGGTGAAATGCGGGACACTCTGAACCCTGACCAGAGGGGGGGGGGGGGAGGGGTGTAAAAGGAGGACAATATTTTCACGACTGAAGAAAATGTATTAAAGCGCGTTCCCACCGGCGATGTAAGCAGTCGCGCGATGCGATTCGCATCGCAAACAATTTAGATGGTCACACCGGCGTGCGCGATGAGCGAGTCCAACGCCTTCCTTGGCGAGTCGTTTCTCGAAAACTATCGCTCCGAATGCCGTTGATTGGCTCAAACGCTCCGCGACTGGATCGCATCGCAAAGAAGGCGGGTCGAGTAGCGACTGCTCAAATCGCGTCACTTTTTGCCCGCGATGTCGCTTTTGCAATGAAAGTTATCGCGCGACTGGATCGCATCGCCGATGGGAACGCGCCTTTCAAGGAAATTCATCAACGCGCGCACTCCAAAATCCTGTGCTGCCCGAAAGCATAGGATACACCTGAAAATTGTGTTGCGGCAATTAGGATAAAATCATTTTTACTCACAGTGATACATTTTTTTTAAATTTTAATGGTAAATATTTTAATTAAGGTGTCTATGTTGAAAACATAAAAATCGACTGCAGCAAACCCCAATGCATCAAAAGGAAATAAGAAACAGTAAATCTTTCTCGGCTTATTCTTTCCTCTCGATGCTTACTCATATACTAACATTCTCCTACACAAAATTAGAACCTTATGTTTTTATTTTCGACCGTTGTGAGTTGTAGGTTTTTTGCCTTGTGTGGCCGTCTTCAGTAAAAAAAAAAGTTTTCACAACAATCATTTTGAATGATACAGCATAATTTGCAAACAATTACAATAGTTTATTTTTCAAATTTTGGCGAGCAATTTTCGCTCGCGATATTTCGCCATCAAAGGGAGAGGCACAACGGCGCATGCGCATCAATCTCCTGCAAGAACGAGGGTCGCTTCTCGCAGTGCTCGGATAGAAAATGGCTTACCATCGAGATTCACACGCTTACCAGCGACCTCCGCGATTCCCCGCGCCCCGCTGTTCGGAAGCGCCATAATTTGCATAGTGAATGTTACGACAGTATGAAATTCGGGACATTTTGAAGATTTTGGTATTTCTTGCGGGACACGGGACACGAGCGCTCAATGCGGGACAGTCCCGCGAGTCGCGGGACGGGTGGTCACCCTATCACCAGCGGCGCCTGAGTCCAGGCAGCGACTCCCTGTGCGCCGCCTCTGATCTGCCTTATCAAGTCGGCGCATCCGATGTGCGCGTGGCTGGCGTGACGTCGCCGCCACGCAGGGAAAAGTTCGGCACCTTTGCCTCGCAGTCGGGCAACTGGGCTGGGAACCGCCAGGGTGCTCACAAACTAGACAGCGCAGACCTCCGATACGATACTCTCCTTGATTGACACTGTGAGTTGAGGGCGAGAAGTGTGACTGTTGTAACAAAGGAGCTGCAGGTGACAGGGCGCTAGCCCGCACGTGAACGGACTAGCTGGTGTAGAGCCAGAAGAAGAGAAGGACGACGGGGCTACGAGGGGCTTGGCAAGTGCTGCTGTTCCGGCGAGCTATAAACCATATTTTGTTATGTTAACATGAACACTCTAATTCTAAATCTGTGTCCAAAGGGTTTCTTTTTTTAACTGCTTTATAAGGCACACTTTTTATATGTGCATCCCAGTTCGGATTCTATGTCAAAATAATGTTCTGGTATTATGCCCCTGTAGGGTATCACCCTGAAGGGTACATTACCCCAATTTCTTGCTTTCACAGGGATGCCATCTTGGTGACCGCCTGTCGGAAACAAATGCGTGGAAAAACATTCTGTTGGATATCAAAGCAAAACAAAATTATATTGCCGCAACAGAAATTGTCAATAACTTTTTTTCAGAGGTGCTCATAAATTAAAAAAAAATTAAAACAGTGTTTTTTTGCAGCAATTCAAGCTCACATACAAAAAATGAAAGACGTTTACAATCCCCTGTAAAGACGAATTAGAGCGCAGCTCTTGAGGAGAAGGAGGGGAAGATGCAGAGAGGAATGTACGTCCCTCCTCCTCATCTGTACCCTCCCTTCCTCCTCTCCTTCTCCCCTCCCAATTAGCAATCAATTTTTGCTAAATTTTCCGCTAAATGTCGCGTAAAAATGTTTCCGCTAAATTTAGCGGAGAATTCTTCCGCTGAAAATAACAAGGACATTTTTATGTTAAATTGAGAGGGGAATGTTTTCCGCTAAATTTAATGGGGAATTTTTTTCTGCTAACTTTAGCAGAAAAAGTTTTTCGCTGAATGTAGCGGGGAAAGTTTTTCGCTAAATTTAGCGGGAATTTGTTTTTGTGCTAAATTTAGCGGGGCGTTTTCTTGCTAAAACTTAGCGGGAAATATTTTCCGCTATATGTAGCGGGAAATATTTTCCGCTATATGTAGCGGGAAAACTTTGCTGCTAAATTTAGCGGTAAAAGTTTTCCGCTAAATTTTGCGGAAAAAAAATTCCGCTAGACTTGGCGGGAAACGCTTCCCGCTAAAGTTTAGCGTGGAATTTGTTTTCTCTAAAATAAGCGGATATTTTTTTTCCGCTAAATGTAGCTGGCAAATTGACCCATGATGCAACGCACGGTCAGGTCAAGAGTGACGTCCACTCGTGACCCTCATGACGTCACACGTGACGTCACGTATGACGTCATTATGGCAAAGTTCCCGTAATGCAACGCGCGGTTACGCCAACGCCGACGGCGACACCGCTAAAGCCAGAAAGGGGCGCCTAGGAGCTGCGCTCTAAAAATGAAAGATGTATACAATTCTCTGTAATGCGAAATTAGAACACAGCTCTCGAGGAGGAGGAGGGAAGAATATTTCCCTCCTTCTCTTTTCGTCCCCACCGATTTAGTGGGAAATATTCGTTAAATTTCCAGCTAAATTTAGCAAAGGTGTTCTCGCTAAATGTAAAGAAAAAATTAGCGAAAATGTTACCGCTAAAAGTTGCGGGGACATTTAGCGAACGGTTTCCCGCTATATTTAGCAGAAAATTTAGCGAAAAGTTATCGAGAAATGCTTTCCGCTAAAGTTAGTGGGTTATGTTTTCCGCTAAAGTTAGCGGGGAAATCGAAATCACGTGACCTCAATTCAATTTCCCCGCTAAATGTATCGGGGAAACTGTGACGTTACGTAATGCAACGCCCGTGGTAACGCCGACGCCGACGCCGACGCCGACGCCGACGCCAACGCCGACGCCGACGCCCACACCCCTAAACCCGGAAACTGGCGCCTAAGATCTGCGCACTAAAAATCTAGCTTCAAAAGCGGGGAATGTGGCGGAATGTTTCAAATGAGTTTTACAGCGCAGCTCTTAGGCGCCCGTTTCTGTGTTTCGCGGCGTCTGCGCCGCAGTTAGCGTCGCCGTCGGCGTAGCCGCGCTAGATTTGGCGGGAAAACTGATGCCACGTTACCTCAACACTATTCCATTGCCCACTATATTTAGCGGGAAAAATGACGTCACATGACTTGGTGTCTCGTCACCTATAAACAAATTCAATTTCTCCGCTAGATTTAGTGGGGAAATTAACGTCACGAGGCCTCAACAGCAATTCGATTCCCTGCCTAATTTAGCTGTCGAATTTACGTCACGTGACTGCAACACCAATTCAGTTTCCTCGCTAAATTTAGCGAGAAACTTTACGTCACAAGACTTGCTGTGACGTCACCTATGTACAAATTAATTTTATCCGCTAGACTTAGCGAGAATATTGACCTTCACGTGACCTCAATACCATATTCAGTTTGCCCGCTTTATTTAGGGGGCAAATGACGTCACATGACTGTCACGTCACCTATGAACAAATTCAGTTTCTTCGCTAGATTCAGCTGGAAAAATTGACATTACGTGACCTCAACAGCAATTCAATTTCCTGCTATATTTATCGGGGATTTAATAGCTGTTGAGGTCACTTGGAATCATTTTTCAGCTAAATTTAGCGGGAAAACTGGGAGGGGGAAGGGTATGGGGGAGGAGGAGGGGAGGGTACGGAGGAGGAGGACGAGAATGGGAGGGTACGAAGGAGCAGGGAACGGAAGGTATGGAAGAGGAAGAGGGAAAGGTACGGACGAGCGGGAGGAAAGGAGAACGGGAAGAGGAGGGGAGGAGGATGAAAGGAGGAGGAGCAGCAGAGGTGGGGAGGAGTCGAGGGGGAGGAGCAGAAGGAGGGGCCTACCCTCCCCTCCTTCTCCTTAAAAACTGCGCTCTAATTTCGTTTAACAGAAATTTCTTAATCTAAAAAAACATCCAGTATTAAATTTGTCGGGAGGTTGGTTAGTTATAGGTCTAAAAAGTTGCCGTTGGAAATGCATGTGGTCTAGGAAGCTGCGACGTCCTCTTGGACGCTATGATCCATTGGAAATGCATATGACCTGGAGGGCTGCAATAAAATTTTAAAGATAAAAAATATGTAATGTGTCCCTCCGCGACATTGCCAAAATGATTCCGCATTTCACACGCCTCAACGACATCCTAAAATGTTCACTCTTCGTTCGTACATATTCGCCGTGAATAACATAATATTTATGCACTCGTCCATAACGAATCAAAATATTAAAAATACCGAAGAATACTCGAAAACGCACCTACGCACTTGCCCGTTTTTGTGTTTGATGTCCTGCTACGCTTGTCGCCTTCCATCATTAAAGTCGAATAATGATCGCCCCAACAATGAAGTACGCAGAGAAATTCACAGACGATCGATTTGTTGAAACAGGCCACTGTAAACAAACAGACAGTTCATATTTTTTTTACGAAAGGGGAAATCCGTTCTCTATTCTCTGGAGCCAACAAAAGTCATCCATTAACCCCCAACGAAAAGTTACATTATATCCGTCAAGGAACGCTCACATCCGCGATTTGTAGTAGGAACGCTGATCAAGTGGAACACGCTCATTGAGCACCCGTTTTGCCACAAGATGAGAGCCGTGCCACTGGTACTACTTTTTGGCGTCTTTGGCGCTGCAAAGCGTAGGACCTTGGGACAACAAGAGATGAGATGGTGTGATCCGCCCTTGAGAAAGCCGGACGACAATATTTGTCAAATATTTCAAGAAACAAAAAAACAAACAGGAGAGCAAACGATGGAGGCGGGGAGAGATAATATACATAAAAAAACGTGATATATTCTTTAACGTGTTCAATTAGCACCCCCTGAATATTGAAAGCCCGTGAACAACCTTCTGTACCTTCACGTGTCGACATCACACTCAAATGTCGTCAGTTTGGTTATGTGGTCCGAGTCTGAGACAGGACACGAGGCTTAGGCGAATGCTGACACAGCACTCATGTCTAAACTGACTATCTGCTTGAACTAGTTGTGATTATGTCGGAATGCAGTACATACTAAGTTTCACTTAAGGTCCGAGCCTAATCAAGGCTGGTACATATGCACTTACTAAAATCGCGAAGCCACGTTGCATTGAGTACCGTTTATTAAATTGGCCGATTATAGCACACACGCAGAAAAAAATGGTGAATTCCTTGACGCTATATTTTTGCCGCTTCTCGAAGCCACCATTAGCTTGTAGGGTTGGCGGAGCTCAGAAAAAGTAGGGTGCTCGGGCTTTTATTGGTTTTGGTGCTGTTGGTAGGGTTCATTTCTCCTTGGCCCGTTACTTTGGTTACGTGATAAGGTTGGGTGTAATCGTGCGGTTCCTTCGTCATAACTCGAAAAAAAGACCGCAGGGAGCAAAGACTAGTCAAACACAGAAAGATAGACCCTAAAGTTTGGCGGAGCGCGGCTATTGCTCTTCGACGACAAGAGCGTGTCGTCGTCGTCGCGAGAGTCCAATTAGCACGCACCGTGAACTTTGGCCCTACGTTATTGTTGTTTGCGAATCTAGGAATCTAGATTAACAAATGCAGAATTTTCGAAAGGAGTTCTGCGCGTGTTTAGTCTATGCTCCCAAGGGAAGTGCAGAGCCTCATATGCACATAGCGCAGCGCTGTAAGCGTGAAAAAGTGAATGCCCATTGCCACGTTTTTTTTGGTTTTTTTTTAGGATCAAAATGCTCTTGTATAATTATGCTGCGTGTCTTACACAGCGCGAGTAAGTCAACTCCATTGGGCGTCTGGAGTCTTTGATGGAGACGAGCCATTTAGTCAGTGCTGCACCACTGCTTGATCGGTGTCTTTGACACGCATTGCGCCTCAGTGATGCACGAGGGCACGCCAATACGATATTTATCCAGATCAAAGCTGGTGGGTCAGGGTATTAAAACCAAGATGACTTGGCTCCGCAGTGTAAGATTTTACTGTGTTTGCACCGAGCTTCAATGCGTTCACATATTCGAGCACTTTTCTCCCGAAAGCCTGTTACCAAAATGGCTGCTAAGCATTCCTTTGGGGCACTAACCTAGGCGTTACATTCTCTTATTTGCATTTATCCCCTTAAAGTGAAATCCGCGCGAGAGAAAATCGATCATGTTTGGGGGCAGGTGAAAAAGCGCCAAGGTCCATTTTGCGTTAAAAGCGCCGCAAATAAATGCCACCCTGAATAATCAAAACCCGCGCACTCTACTGCTTAAGCCTAAATCCTTACGCAGCCGACGCTACGAGCTAATGCAACCAACCAGAAAGAGTCAAACACTTAAGGCACTTTTTTCTTGTTTATGATTAGTTCACGATGAGTAAAACACCTACAGAAATATGAGAAAGAAAACGATGGGGCGCGTTTGACGCTGCCTGATTGGCATGCTCGTAGGTTTTACTGCGTTTGAATTTAGGGTAAAACGAAGGTTAGGATTTCGTCGCCCTTCCAGCAAGATCGAGGGCGGACAGATTGCACGCGAGTAGTTTGTCAGCGTTCCGCTGGGCGTCATTTCAATTACTGTGCCGAAAAACCCTCGCCGTCAGGGTCGCTCCATAATGCTGAGTTGGCAAAATCCTAGCGTGATGACGTTACTACAGGAGGCTGTTCACGGCCTTATATTTTCCTATAGAGTCTATTCACATGACGTCAGACCGCCTTTTAATGTCGAGTCACTACACACAAGCATGGCCGCCGAAGGCCATAGCGGTTTGCCGATAGGCGAGTTTGCTTTGCCTTCTTTTATTTTACACCAAGCTCACGAATAAAAGTTCCGCTTTATCGCTCGGCGGCCATGTTTGTGGGTGATGACTCAGCAAGTGAATAGACCCTATTCTGTGTGGTGCTGCGCAGACACTTTATTGACGTGTCACTTCGCACGAGCTATAGAGCTTTGTGAGTGGTGTATTATAGCAGGCGCTTTTCTAAGCAATGAAACTACATTCGGAAAGTGATTGGCAAGCGTTTGTTGCTTGCAGAGCAGCCGACGACAGCTTTGCGCTTGCGCCAGAATTTTGCATGCGCTGACCGTTTAATTGAGAGTAGCTCGCACACACGGGGCCTCGTTTGTCTTTAGGGTCATGAGCTTAATTTTACTGCAGGGCAAAATATGCGCTCTATTACGTTCAGCTAGCTCCGTCAAACAGAATAAAACAACTACGTGAGAGTGCATTCCATTTCACTGTGTCGTATTTGGTTGAAATAAATTCAAAAATTCCTTAGATTTTAGGTACATGAAAATATGTGTTTAACTAGAGATGTTCTAGAAAACCGCACAGTCATTTGTTTACGGTGTAACTGAACGAGTACTGCAGCGATTGTGCTGTGTCCATTCTCTGTCTTCCATTGTGAAAATCAACGTAAACATATCCAGGAAGTTTGGGATTTCACTGTTTGAGTAGGGGAATATCAACCAAGATATTTCTTTCTTTAAAATATCTTAGATATTTGAATGTTTTAACGATACGGTGCTTTATGACAAGTAATCTTCGAAAAGATGGTGTCCAGAGTAAAGTCTGGGAGAAAAATATCCGATAAGCAGTGCTATATAACTTCTAACCCCGGAGAAGACGTGAAAATAAGAAGTGGTAATCCGGTTTCCGAACACTCTGAACTTCTTTGTATTTTACATACGTCTCGGTTGTCACGAGAGAACAGTCAATTATGACGAAACATAAATATATTGACTGGGTCAGGGCACGTTACTCAGTCAGTATAACGCCATGCCGACAACTACGCCATGCCAATGTATCACCTTGCCTGGATTGTTACTGGTCGCCATTAGTGCCACTAAATAAGCTACGCTTCAAAGTAATGACTCTTGGCCATATTGGGTCCTAAAATCATGGTTGCCAGTTATCTGAAGCTTTATCTGAATTCACAAGCAACGCTTTTCTAGCTTCCACAATTGCTTGAACAGTTCTTGACAGTGCAAAGCAATATTACATTACCTTCCTAACACCAAATCTAATCTTGAAGAAGTCGCACTTTTGAATCATGGCGGTCGGCAGTTGCATCTGCTCTGCATATGAACAAAAATGGCGGCGCCCACAACAATGTCGGGGAACGGAGTGCCAATACTCTAAGCGCTGCTCATTTATTTGCTCTAGTGACCATGTTTGCCGCCGCTACGGCCGCGACGTCTCCCGGTATTCACGTTTCTCCCATACAGTAAATCGTGACGTACACCGAGTCTCCAGGTTAGACTCGTCAGTTGTCTGTTTTTTGTGAAGTTGCTGTTGGGTGTGATAGAAAACGTGCTTCAAGGCGAGAGCATATTCTATACCTTAGCAACATTTTCCTTGCCAGGCTGTTTGCAACATCGTCGCTCGCAATTATCTTTAACCCATTTCTTATTGTTTTTTTACCGTGCGTTGCGTTTTAAATAAGGGTGAAATGGCGCTGTCAGAATGTGTGTTATTATGTTTCTTGTCGTAAATTGGGCAATATCGCCACTTGTGAAGTGTGTGCAATTGTCCGTGACCAAAACTACGAGCTATCTCAAATCGGCTAGTTACTTAACGCAAGCACGACACGGTGGATGCGCTGGTTGCCTGTTTCATCAGAACGGCCTCAGATCATTTATTGTGAGCATCGACCACTACCAAAATCATTTTGTATTTAAACGGCCCTGAATAATTACTATATAACTAAGATGATTTTTTTTTTGTGTTGCCGGCCAATTTACTGATACCTTTGACGTTGGCATGGACAGCACTTGGACACTGGTGTCGCAGGGCGCTGTCGTTCGTTCTATTACCTTGTCCAGGCGAGACCGCTAAAATCTTGACCTTGCTATTGTTTTCATAGCCGACGCGCTCTGATGAGTATCGCGAAGAAGCTGTAGGAGACGCTTCGTAGCATTCCCGGGCGCAATGTCGCAGTGCCTAGCTCGTGTGCATCCGAAAACATTGGTTTTCTACCCTAAAACGGTTTCAGACTGAAATGCAGATGTTTCTCTCTTCTGGACCAGCCATTTAAGACATTGCTGTGAACCTGCGCCAACACTGAATCCGCAACTGTCCTATTAGTTTCAACTCCCTCGCTGTCATGACGCCTTCGTTCAACTCTTCCAGAAAAAAGTATGTATCCTGGAAGTTGACCTTTGGAGCTTTTTTTTTTTTTGCTTCTGCAGCAACAACCGTTAATGGTAGAGTGCTCGGGGCATCTGCATTCTGCATGTCTTTACCAGTTTGGCATTTCAGCTTGTAGTGGTAGCATTCCGAGAACAGTGTGATCTTTGAATTCGTGCCGCTGCCATAGCGGGAGTATGACAATCGGTACTCAACAGCCGCAGAAGCGCCTTGTGATCCGTGACAAGATTAAATCCTTGTGCGTGCAGGTGGTCTCAGAACTGTGTTACGCCGAAGATTAAAGCGAGAGCTTTGCGGTCTAATTGATGATATTGTTTTATATACTACTACCAGTGTTCTAGATCGAACCCCTATTTTCTTCTCTTTCCTGCCTTCCCGGGGAAACAGCTCAGCTCCAAAGACATAGGGTGATGCGTCGCATTCGCGCAGTAGTTCTGTTGTTGAATCAATCTACGTGACAACTTTCGCCGAACTGAGGGCATCTTTTGCTTTTTGAAAACCGGAATCCTGAGCCCTTCGCCAGTTTCATCCAGCTTATTTTTTAGAAAATTCTACATGTCGCTTAACAAGCTTGGCGTGTTGGGCACAAAACGGGCGCAAAAAATCAGCATCATAATCTATTGAAGTTGGCTTATGTGTGTAGCCCGAGGTGATTGCATGATGACTTCAACCTTTGTTTTAGTGGATGCAGGCTATTGCCGTCAATCCGATGTTCGACGTACGTAACCTCAGGTTCCTTGAATCTGCACTTAACTTTTCAGAGTGTCACTCCGTGCTCCCTGAAACGTTGCAGCAGCGCTCTTATTGGGGAGGTTTCGCCATTTACTCGTTCCTACAATATTACGTCGTCCAGGTATGCCTGCACGTCATGTAGCCTTCGCGGCATGATCTCCATCGTTCGTTGAAATAATGCCGGTGCTAAAGATATTCCAAAAGGGAAATGATTGTAGCAGAGGGTAAACGGTGGGTGTTGGTCACCGTCATCTTCCTCGACTCTTTGTCCCGGCATACTCGACTTTACGCGTCGCGTAGATGAAAGGCGCTGAAGGAGTTGCCGCAGTTCCGGCATGCGAAGAGATCCTCAATTTATGGTAGAGAGTACTGTTCCAGTCCACATGCAGGGTAGACGTTCGCCTTCAAGTCCCTGCAGATTCGCACTGAGCTGTCCTTATTAAGTACTTGAACAATTGCTGCAGCCTAGTGCGAGTGCGTGACTGGCAAGATCACTCCGACTTCTAACAATCACTCAAGTTCTGCTGAAATGTTATCTCGCAGAGCGTAAAGAAGAGTTCTTGCTTTACAAACCTTGGGCTTGGCACCTTCTTTAAGGTGAAGTTTACCAGGTGGCGCCTTGGTCACTCCAAGTCCGGGTGTAAAAAGTCTTGAAAGTCGACAAGGCACGCCTCTAGATGTTGAACCTTGACTGTGGCGCATATTGGAAGTCTGATGTTGCCTGTAAGGCTCAACACAGGGCTGCCGGCCGGTTTAATTTCAAGATTAGATCGCGCTCAAATAAACAAGGTCCGGAACAGTTTAACACTGTTAAACCTGACTCTACAGGAGTGTCTCGATATAAGACCTGCTTGTGTACCTCACCCAGCAGTGGTATTTTTTTAAGTAGCAAAACTGTTCCAAGTGTAACGCTTAAAGTTGTGGCCAGCGCTCGCGTGGCTTGTCCTAGGCATCCCACTAAAAAAAAGCAGACGAGTGATCTAGTGTCTACTTCCATCATTTGGAACTCCACCCAATGTGAACATGCGCTCAACTGCTGAAACTATACACACATTTTCTTTGCTTCATGCCCCATATCTGGGCCTCCTCGGTTTCTGTTTCTTACGACAAGCTTCCAGCAGCTTCAAGTGCGTTCACTTCCTCGTGTAGATTCAAATGTGAATTGCTTTGTCCACGATTTATGCAGATCCTAGCCCAGTGACACCAGTTCTCAAAGTGCAAAAAACTTCGTTTCCTTGTAGCGGCATTTTTTGCTTTCGTGCTACCGGCTCCCACAGTGCTCACCAACACTCGTGCGTTCTTGTTGTGAGCAGAAAGTTTCTATACATTTTGCTTAAGTTGTCACATTTTGGAATTTTGAACGCTCTTCTTGAGACATTTGTTTCTCTTTCATTTCGGCAGCATCAGCCACGACGGATAGCACTTCTGCATCTGCTAATGATAGTGGTTTTGTGTAGAAATTGCTCTGGGATATTTTATGACCGCACGCCGCAGACTACCCCATCCCACACCATTTTTTTCAACGTAGTTGAGAAATATCAGTTTTCTTCTATCCTGCAAATATCTACGAGAATTTTTTTAATTGACTCTCCCTCTTTCTGGCAGGGATTGAAAAACGCAAAGCTCTCTGGTTTTTCAATTGCTTGTGACCGTAGTACTGATATAGCGCTGCTAGCACTTCAGCAAACGTTACAGCGTTAGGCTTTCGTGGAGCTAGTCTTCCGCAGAGTACTCGAAACGTTTTGGTTCCCAGTGCCGCGACGAGAAACGCGCGTCAGTTCGCCTCGTCCGTTACCCGTTTGCCTTCGAAATGTGCCTCCACCATGAGGAGGTACTTGCTCCACTTGTCCTTGTTTCCATGGAACTCCGGAAGTTTTGATTCATTTTTGAATTGGACGTCGCACGGTCCGTTCTTTAGATGACCGAGGAATCCCCCTGGCTGCGGGTGTCATCATCGCTTTGACCCATCGCCACTGTTGTAAACTGTGATCCTGGAGAAACCGAGACAATAAGGAGCCGTGAATCGGTTTCCTCACTCTGATCTTTTTTTTTTCTTTTTTTCTTTTTCACTTGACTCTCGGTTGTAACAAACGACCAGTCAATTTTGACAAAACCCATATATATTGACAGATAACGAGAACTAGGTTACAAGGGGGTCTCGAAGGTTAGCGGCCCGCAAAACGTAGAGAATTAACGCTCAGAGAATCGTTCGGTCTTGAGTGAGTGAGTTCTTGAGTGTGTCCATTTTCTCTGATATTAAGGTCGCAATAACGAGGAGAGTGTCTCTTGTGCCCGAAGCCTCCCCGACTTCTGGAGGGACAAGGCAAAATTAGAAGTTTGAAACCGTCAACAGGCCGGGAGTCGGTTGGCATTCAACGAGAGAAGTGACCGTCTTCGGGGCAATCTTGGAAACGAGCCAGTGATCTTTCTTTCCTTTTTTTAAATCCCAGGAGAACTTTTAGCTCTTCAACACTGCACTTTCCATAGAGGAGTTGTGCGTCTTATTCCATTTAAGGTCCTGCCGACTCGAACGCTCTTCATACCCTGGAAGCGGCTTATTCATTATTTATTTTAATTAGGAGTTTTGAACGCATAAGAAAAAAAAAAAAAACACAAAAGGAGGCCTCATCCTACTTTGATATTCCTTTTTTCTGTCGTTTCCGCGTTCTGAAGTCACAAATCGTTGAACCAACTTTAAGTTCATCTTCGATTCCTGAATAATCTCACGTGCCGTACATTGAAAAGCCATAATGTTTCAAGCAGACGGAGGTGCAGCCAAATATTTTCGAAAAGGTTAAAGAGCCTAGATTGTTCAGTATCGGAAAATGTAGTCAATTAAAAGCTAAATGATAAACTAAGAATCATAAATAATCATAATACTTCGACATTAAACAAGCCCGATTCTCAAATCTCTGTTACATATAAATGTTCATAAATGTAAACTACGCAAAAATTACGAACATTTTGGTAATCCGAAAGACAATTGTTCTCTGTCTTTGCAGAATTTAAAACAAAATCTTAAGACAGGGGTTCAAATGCACTTACGAACTTTTCAGAAACCATTCGACCAAATTTACTACCTACGTCGCGTTCGCCATTGAGCAGTAACGCGATGATAGAATATTTTTGCGGCAGCAGCACTCATTCCGGACCGTCGGACACTAGATACGATAGCTCATCGCCAACTTGAGCGCTACTACCGGCTACCGAGGCCCGCTGTGCAGCAGATCACCTATGCGCTAGAGCCATCGCTTCGGCGACCGACAGCTTGGTTACTTTCGCTGCCTGTAGGCGAAGGCGCCCCACTCCTGTACGCTCTCCAGTGGCACCCTGCCTGAGCTTGAGGTTTGCATTTGTGCATCGTGTTAGTATCAAGTAATGTGTCAAAGTTGGATGCAGTTTGCGCGAATGAACGATTGCATGACGACTCTCTGTTAGGCAAGTTGGTTCATACTGAAAACTATTTAAGTAGCACAGACCCTAAAAACAACACACCCATACACATGACAAGGATTGGCGAAATGTTCCAACCAATTGTATTCCCATGCCAATACAAGCCATTTCACCCGTTTACATATTTCGCTCTTGCTGCAAACGCTACCAAAGTATTGTGTATGCGTTCGAGTGTGGGTATGAAGGTTGCTTAGACTGAGGCTTGGGCTAGTTGGTAGAATGAATGAAGGATACGTTCGAACTGCGTGATCGTGTTTTTTTTTTTTGTATTTTTCACTTCCCGGTACGTCCAAACGTAAAGCGATTGCCGGTCTACCTAATACCGCAAATGGGCTGATATCGTTTATTGCTGACAGAGGCCGGCAACCTTCGGTTGTTTTTAGTTGCACATAGTTGAAGCAATAAAATGCGTTCGCTCGTCGACTAGGCATTCACGACAAACGTTTCGCGCTCCCTAGACATACATCGCGACATTGTTAGGTATCATTGGTTTCTGATGCGTGTCTCTAATGATCTGATGGCTGTCGCAAAAAAAAAAAAAAAACGACCAGCGTTGTAAAAAGTTCTCATTTGGGGCACTCACCTAAAAGGTAAGCCCATTTGAAGTAAGAACGCCGGTGGCGCATTCTGGCTGACAGGGTCGTGCAATGGAAGTACGAACGTGGTGCAATGCATATCGGAACAACTTATTTGGCGAACTGTAAGAGAGCCGACTGAATGCGTTAACTCGCTTCTTGTGCATGCTCTTACAGTTGGCCCATTACTCCTTCAGGTTGGCGGCAGCTCGTCCTGTTTCGAAAATGGCGTGAACATACTTAGTTATTTGTAGCCAAGCCCGCTGCTTGAAGAACGAGCCATGCGCGTACAATCTTCCTTCGTGTCAATCGCGATCCTACGCGTCTCGTATCCGTCGACTAACGTTTCCACTTCTTCCTTTGCAAAGTTCGGCATCCGCTGCTTTTTACTCTCTGGCTGCGTTGTCATTGTTTGCGGCGTCGCAACACTTCGTCCTGTCACTACAGCCATCCATGAGGCAACTACACGTGGTGCAGGCAAGGCGCATCCGGTTGTCATCATAGCAAAGAGTCGCTCTCGCAGCTGTCGTTTTTTGCGAGTGTCGCGAGACACCGGGAATTTCTCTCTTTCCCTCACTTCATTTTCTCGTATCATGTTCGTTTGTGAGCGATTCGTAAGAACCCCTTCGAGAATACAGATTCGGCTACATCTCAAGATTTTCTTGAGTTATAAACCTGGAAGAAATATCTCAAGATAAGACATTCTTAGTGAATCCAGCCTCAGTTTTTTAATTTAACTTTAAATTCCTGACTCTAGAGTACCAAGGAAGAAAGTTATAAGGCTTAAAAAAAGAAGCGAAACGGCACTCCTGGTCGGGTTGCACCTTAAAGGCGGGCGCTTCTTTGCAGATTGTCGGCAGGTGCGCGTGCCTTTTGTTGTTACGGGGTTCCGGTTCGCTTTGGGGCGTTGCTTTTTCTTGGGAGCAATGCTAACTTGTTCATTTTTTTATTACAGCTGAAGGGTCCGTTTAGGCCATTACATAAATTGAGAGAAGGGGGGTATTCATAATATAGGATAAAATACAGCATCAAATTCATATTCAAAATTAATCTGTAACTGGTAACATAAAAATGTGATTGAAGAGAAAACTTGAATTACTTCGGTGTGACAGAGGTTACGATGGAGGATGGGTGGGTGTTCCAATCATTGTTGTCTTGCGGAAGGAATTATCGGTTGAAGGTTTTTGTTGACCTAGAAGACCGTTAGATGGTACAGGCATTGTTAAGGCGAGCCGATGTCCGGTCGGTAGGTGATACTAAGGTAGTCTCAATGTCGGGACATTGTTAATAGATTTTATGAAGAAGGCACAGCTGCGAGACGTTTCTACGAAGATGTTAGGGGGAAAAGGGATAGTTAGCTCTTTAATGCGAAAACACTGACGGAAAAATCGTATCGTGGTAGAATAAACTGAGTAGCCTTGTTTCTTACCTTGGACATAGGCTTGGAGTTTGTTGATCATGTAGGTCCGCAAGCCACTCAAGTACTCGAGGGCTGTTCTCAGGGTATTGGTTGTTGTCAGTCCTCAACTTTCTGAAAACAGTAAAAGAAAGGAAACTATAGCGAGAAGGCGTGGAGAAAGACCGTTCTAGTTTGGTGATGCATGTCCTTAATGAATATGCGCGCGCACTTTAATGCACACGTTTTTTGATAAGTCCGCAGACGTTTTTGCTGTGCATAGCATTTGCCCTGTCTGTGTAAGAAAACTGTTACGGAGGATGAGGCTATGGCCATTAAAGCACCTTTCTTTCTAGTGTTATATAGAATAATTTAATTTCTCTCTTCCTCTTTTTTTTAAACTATGCATCAAAGCCGTAAGAAAGAGACATAAAATTTTACTTCTTAGCTAATGTGCCAAATGCCGACTTCCTACTACGCTAGTGCGATTAAATGATGTCATTCATATTCGAAGAAAAAAACTTAAAAGTCATTTACTCATCTCTGTAATTCAAAAATAGAGCGCAGCTCTTGAAGTATTTTGATTATGCAATTTACCGTGCTAAACATTTCAGGAAGAAATACGTATACACACGAATAGAGACCTCGTACTCATTCGTGCATATAATTCATAACCTTCCTAACAATATATACAGTGATGTCTCCCTAATATGGACAGCTCTGTTTCCCCCAAACATCGTCCATAACGTGAGTTGGCCTTCCTTAAAGGGATACTGAACCGATATCTGAAGTTTTCAAAATAAGCCCCGGACGAGCTTCCCCGGACGTTACTATACCTACAAATCAAGACCATACCAAGGGATGGTGATCGGTTAAAATAAAATAGAACTGGGTCTGCTTTCTCTGTCTTTGTCTGGATTTGGTTTGAGTGAACGTATCTTTTTTTTTCTTTTTGTCTCGGTACTATTGAAAAATGTGTTTTCTTATTCAACGTTAAATGAGGGTAATATGCGATTAGAATAAATTAGGGGACAAATAAAATGACAATCACCCTCGCTCTTTCACGCAGTCCTAGCAGCTAATTCGAGAGCCGGATATTAAAGAAAAGCTACAGAGGAAACGCATTTCACGTTTATATATTTTAAAAGTTTTAGTTTACTTCTGGGTTGACAATGAAAATGAAGAACTTATGTTCCGGCGAAACCTTAACAACTTTGTTCAGAGGTTGCCCAAACAGGTAATGTTTAGAACAGAACATAGGATTTACAGTAGAAAAAGTTGAGGCCTTCCTCCGATTCCGGTTCGCTTTGGGGCGTTGCTTTTTCTTGGGAGCAATGCCACCCTGTTCATTTTTTTATTACAGCTGAAGGGCCCGTTTAGGCCATTACATAAATTGGGAGAAGGGGGGTATTCATAATATAGAATAAAATACAGCATCAAATTCATATTTAAAGTGAATCTGTAACTGGTAACATAAACATGTGATTGAAGAGAAAACTTGAATTACTTCGGTGTGACAGAGGTTACGATGGAGGATGGGTGGCTGTTCCAATCATTGTTGTCTTGCGGAAGGAATTATCGGTTGAAGGTTTTTGTTGACCTAGAAGACCGTTATATGGTACAGGCATTGTTAAGGCAAGCCGAAGTCCGGTCGGTAGGTGATACTAAGGTAGTCTCAATGTCGGGGCAGTGTTAATAGATTTTATGAAGAAGGCTCAGCTGCGAGACGTTTCTACGAAGCTGTTAGGGGGGAAAGGGTTAGTTGGCTTTTTAATGCGAAAACACTGACGGAAAAATCGTATCGTGGTAGAATAAACTGAGTAGCCTTGTTTCTTACCTTGGACATAGGCTAGGAGTTTGTTGATCAGGTAGGTCCGCAAGCCACTCAAGTACTCGAGGGCTGTTCTCAAGGTATTGGTTGTTGTCAGTCCTCAACTTTCTGAAAAGAGTAAAGGAAAGGAAACTATAGCGAGAAGGCGTGGAGAAACACCGTTCTAGTTTGGTGATGCATGTCCTTAATGAATATGCGCGCGCACTTTGATACACACGTTTTTCGATAAGTGCGCAGACGTTTTTGCAGTGCATAGCATTTGCCCTGTTCTGTGTAAGAAAACTGTTACGGAGGATGAGGCTATGGCCATTAAAGCACCTTTCTGTCTAGTTTTATATACAATAATTTAATTTCTCTCTTTCACTTTTTTTTAAATTATGCATCAAAGCCGTAAGAAAAAGACATACAATTTTACTTCTTAGCTAATATGCCAAATGCCGACTTCCTACTACGCTAGTGCGATTAAATGATGTCATTCATATTCGAAGAAAAAAACTTAAAAGTCATTTACTGATCTCTGTAATTCGAAACTAGAGCGCAGCTTTTAAAGTATTTTGATTTTGCAATTTACCGTGCTAAAAATGTCAGGAAGAAATACGTATATACACGAATAGAGACCTCGTACTCCTTCGTGCATATAAATGATAATCTTCCTAACAATATATACAGTGATGTCTCGCTAATATGGACAGCTCTGTTTCCCCCAAACATCGTCCATAACGTGAGTTGGCCTTCCTTAAAGGGATACTGAACCGATATCTGAAGTTTTCAAAATAAGCCCCGGACGAGCTTCCCCGGACGTTACTATACCTACAAATCAAGACCATACCAAGGGATGGTGATCGGATTATTATATTTCTTCGATTGAAGAGCCGCGATCGGGCAATCCGTCGGCCGGAAGCCGCCTGTGCGATTGACGCCACCGCGGAGGAGCCCTAGCGGAACTGACGTCACTGACCTCTCGCTCCTTGGCAGCCTGGGTTGTCCCGCTGCAGTCCTTTTGGAGAACCGCGCCGAGGGTTTCTCATTCTGATCTAGTTTATTTAATAGTTATGCCGCGGTACTGCGCTGCACAAGAATGCTCGAACAGCGTATGTTACAGCGGCAGGCCTGCGCACAAGTTTCCGAGTGAGCCCACATTGCGCAAGCTGTGGATTCGCGCGGCTCGTCCTTCCGAGCCAACATGGAAGCCCGCCAAAGGCGATTGTCTTTGCACGGAGCACTTCGAAGACGAGGACTACAAGACGAGCCCGAAGTTACTGCAAAGTCTTGGCCTGCCTGTAAAACAGGCCTATTTGAAGCCTGGCGTGGTGCCATCGCTCTTCACACGAAAACGCAAGCGAGAGCGGCACAGCGGCGCCGTGGAAAAACGGCGGCGCATGGAGGTGAGCGCAGCTACTGAAATATTTTTCTGCTTGTTTTCGAGTGCAAAGCACGAATGCGAGTGGTTGTGAAATTAGAGCAGTACATTGCGCAACACTGTTAGCGCGAGCAAGCGAACGCCGATATTTTGCTTTTGTTTTCCTGTCACGTAAAGTGGGAAGTGCTCATTTGCGGCACTCTCCTGAGCGGTAAAGTATCGCGCCTGCTAACTCGCCTTCGAGGTCGAATGCGGAGAAACGCATGGATCGTGTTCTCCCTAACAGCGTCGCGCAAGGTAAGTGTGTAGCACTATCGCGGACAATATGAGCTGAAACAGCGCTCCAGCCGGCTCACGGTACTACCTGCGCCGTCTGTCGCCTTGCTCCGCACACATGGCGCACCCCGAGTCCAAGATAAATTCTCACTTGCGCTCGCTGCGCCACTGCGCTCTTCCGGCAGTCTGCAAGCGAGACGGCGGCTGCGACAGCGGGCATGTGTGGTAGGGCGGCGGGGGGAACAAAAGATTTCACTTGTCGTCTCTCTTTTGGAATTGATTAACTTTACTCTATCGCGCAGAATCCCGTAGAAAAAACGCTGACTGGTGAAGAAAAAATATTGAAGTGTCTTAAATTTCAGCTGCGATTATCATTTTTGAAAGTCACATCAAAAGACGTTGCAGGTTGTTTCTGTTTGATTATAGGTGCATGCACGAAGTAGGACATCGTAAGATATAGGCCGAAATCTGTATGCCGGATTTATTAGTCCGGCTCCAAGGTTTTTTATCTTCGTTTTCATTGATTACATATTTAAAATAAAAAAAACAGTAAGCATACATGTTACCGAGAAGGTTTTGTAACCTTGATTGGTATGGAAAGGTTCAAAAATATTATTTTTTTATTACTGGGCCCACGTGTTTGTTTCAAACAAACAAGACACCAGTTTTCTGTTAACAAATTTCTAGTCTTAATAAGGTGGGACAAACGGTCATATATTTGTCAGGACAAGGAGATTGAAACTTAATCGAAAAAAATATTTGCAGAGGACAATGTAAGACACAAAGGATTAATAGTCGGCGTGGAAGTTCAACTGCACTATACAAGAAGATCGGGATGAAGGAGGCACCCCACAAAAGTATGCGTGGTTAACGGCGTCAAACAGTGTGTCGCCACCGTAGCATCAAGCTTTGTTCTAATCGGCAGAAGTCCGGTTCAGGGCGTCCTGAGGCGCAGTAAAACGTGCAAAATAATTTAATTCCGCGTAATTCTCCCCTGACCCGCGACCACGGCTCTCATCTTGTCTGGTAAGAATCATAGAGCGCTGCCACGAAGTCTGGCTCAGCCCGAAGCCACTCCCATTTACCTCCGATTGCTTTCCACGATTTGTGGGCAGTGGCGCGGTGGAGACACGCCGTGCCATGGCTACCTTGATGCAGCTCCAAATGTTTTCGATTATAATTAGATCGGCTCCTTTTAGAGGCCAAGGCAGCTTCGTCAGGCAGCACTCCTCAAAAAGATACGAGCGTGACAGCGCATTTTTCACTTCGGCGCTTTCTTGAAATGCGCTGAAAGGCATGCTAGCTGAAAACGTGACCATTGGGCTACACGGCACACGCATCTTGATAATGGTTCCGTCGGCCAATTTTTTTCGCTAGCAGACGGCCGGAAGAGCGCAGCGGCGCAGTGAGCGCAAGTGAGAATTTATCTAGGCGTCAGGGTGCGCCGTGTTTAGGGAGCGATGCGACATGCGGCACAGGTAGTACCGTGCACAGGCCGGAGCGCCGTTTCAGCTCATATTGTCCGCGATAGTACCTGATTCTTCCAAAGGACGCACTCTTCACAGCGAAGGCAAAGTAACTCTCTAGAAAAAAATGAATAAAAAAAGCGTGTTCCTTTTTATGATATTTGCATCTTGTTTTCCAAATTCAAACGAGCCTCTTCTCTCACCCCTCTATTTTTCATTTACTACACCCCCCTTTCCCTCTTCCATCAACACGCCGCCGCCGGAGGTACAAACACCGGCGCGCCGCCGCCGGCAATTTCTGACCGGTGCGCAGGTCTACCCACAACCGACTGTCGCCGAACCGCCCGGGCGATGAAAACATGCGCTTGTATTTGCACGTGCACCAAGCATGCCTATTTTGGTCGTAATCCGGAGCCGAAACGAATTTTCCCGCGATGTCTGGTTATCGTTCTCGACAAACATCCGAAATATTATAAACAGAGCGGAACATTTTATTTATTACTATGATATTATATTACAACAATATTTTGTGCACTTTGTAAAATTTAGTGAATTTAATATCACAAAAAGTTGAAACACTCATAAACGTGATCTGGCAACCAAGGCAACGCTCCGAATTTTTCCGAACATTTCCGAATCTCTTGAGATTCGGCTACTCTTCCGAATCTTTCCGAATCTTCAGATTTGGCTCCGAAGCTCGATTCGAATAAAGATTCGTCCCATCACTAGTATTTACGAACCTGCAGAATGAAGCAGAAAGGATTTTGAAGCGACCGCATACCCGCCGCTCCTCTGTGCCCCCTGAAAGCGTCCTGTGGTGACCAGGCCATCAGGCGCTTAAATTCGGATGGATGGATGGATGGATGGCAGAGCCGTGTATAGAGAGAGTTTGGTCAATGGGAGGCGCGGGCAGAGCCAGGGCGTGCGCCAGACTCGCAAAGAGGGCTTGGCATGCTCTCTTCACCAACCAGAAACCAAAATAAATTCCCTAGCGGTGGTAGCGAGAAACAGTTCTGATCAAAGGTAAATGTTCGTATATGGTTTTAATAAGCGCGTAACAGTGAAGTGAAGTAACTCTTTGTGGCTGAAAATAGGGTGCTCGTGTTGTTTTGATCATGATCACGCAGAAAGATGTAAGAAACGAATACGCCGCTCAACTCTGTTTTGCTCGGACAGAGTATGACCGCTCGAACGGCGGATTCCCGGCCCTCGGCGCTTGGCGTAAGGATTATGTCGATCGTTCCGGTAGTCGCACTCTTCCACCATCATTTTATATGCGTGATTGAAACATCACGTGTTCCATATTTTCAGTCACCGAGAGTGACTCCGATGCAGTTATCAGGTTTGTTTCTCGCGACCACCGCCAGGGTATTATTTCCGGCTTCTGGTTTGTCACATTCGAATTTCTGAAGACGCCCTGGAACACGCCCAGCCCGCTTTCGGCCAATGGCGCCTTCTCATTTGTCTCCTATACTTCCCAACGAATTGCCAAAATCTCTGCATATACGGCTCTGATGGATATGACTATACCCTTTGTAACCGGCGGCAGCTTGCGCCACCTAGCCTAACATTTCGTCATGCCTTCTTTTTTTTTAATTTGTATGAATTTTGTTATAACAACCCCCCCCCCCTTTTTTACAGTGATTTTATTGCTTATTTTTATCTATATTTTTTTATCCTTCCCTAGATCTCTTCCACCAATCTTCCGATCTCCTCTTAGTTACCACAATTCTTTCCCTATCGATTTGTCCATCCATGTCCGGAAAACCCCCAGTGCCCCCTCCAAATCTGTAGTCATCCCCCCCCCCCCACCAAGAGGGTGGGACGAAGCCCCGTGCACCTTAAAATTACTTGTTCTATAGTGTCCCTTTCGCGGTGGCATACGTCACACAGTGTCTACTTCCTGGAATTTAGCCCTCTACATTTTCGTTTTTAGCACCCCCGTTCTAGTTTCAAACAGCAAAGAGCTCCCCACTGAATTATCATACAGCTGTTCCTTCTTTATTTCTTGTTTTTGTGCGCTTATATTGTTAAAGCTGATTTCCCCCGCATTCTCTCTTCCCACAATTTCCTCTCTGTTTCCTTCCCATACAAAAATGATCTATGGTTGGCTATAGAAATTCCTTTGTACAGCCGGCTATAGCAAATTGGCCCAATTAGCTATAGCCGCTTCTATGGCTGGCTAAAGCGTTTCCTGTGGTCTCCCCTATGGTTGTCTATAGCTTTTTCAATAGAAATGTCGCCATCGAATTTTGTATGGTTTAATCTATGGGTCTCTTTAGAAAGGATGCTATAGCCGCCTATGGCTTTTCTTTTGGTTCCTTTGGCCGTCTATAGCTTCTTGTAAGGTCTGCTATAGAGATCTCTATGGCTTATTTTAATCATCTTTTTAGACACCGTGCTATAGTTGCCTATGGCTTTTCCTATGGTTTTGTTAGCCGCCTTTTGCTCTTTGTATGGTCCGCTATAGCTCATTCTATAGTTTGTCCTATGGTTCTCTATACCCATTGTGCTACAGCTGCCTATGGTATTTCCTATGGTTCCTTTAGCCGCCTATAGCTACTTGTATGGTGTGTTATAGAGATCTCTATGGCTTACTCTATGGATCTTTTTAGACACCATCCTATAGCTCCCTATGGCTTTTCCTATGGTTTCTTTAGCCGCCTATTGCTCTTTGTATGGTCCGCTATAGCTCATTCTATAGTTCGTCCTATGGTTCTCTATACCAATCGTGCTTTAGCTGCCTATGGCATTTCCTATGGTTCCTTTAGCCGCCTATAGCTTCTTGTATGGTCTGCTATAGAGATCTCTATGGCTTACTCTATGGATCTTTTTAGACACCGTGCTATAGCAGCCTATGGCTTTTCCTATGGTTTCTTTAGCCGCCTATTGCTCTTTGTATGGTCCGCTATAGCTCCTTCTATAGTTCGTCCTATGGTTCTCTATACCCATCCTGCTACAAGTGCCTATGGCATTTCCTATGGCTCCTTTAGCCGCCCGTAGCTTCTTGTATGGTCTGCAACAGATATCTCTATGGCTTACTCTATGGATCTTTTTAGACACCATTCTATAGCTCCCTATGGCTTTTCCTACGGTTTCTTTAGCCGCCTATTGCTCTTTGTATGGTCCGCTATAGCTCCTTCTATAGTTCGTCCTATGGTTCTCTATACCCATCCTGCTACAAGTGCCTATGGCATTTCCTATGGCTCCTTTAGCCGCCGGTAGCTTCTTGTATGGTCTGCTACAGATATCTCTATGGCTCACTCTATGGATCTTTTTAGACACCGTGCTATAGCAGCCTATGGCTTTTTCTATGGTTTCTTTAGCGCCTATTGCTCTCTGTGTGGTTTGCTATAGCTTCTTCTAGAGCTCGTCTTATGGGTCTCTTTACCATCGTGCTATAGCTGCCTGTTTTTCTTTTTACCGCAAACGCATGAAATGTGAAACAAATTATTTCTTGTCACTGTTCATCTTTAAACAAAAAAACCTTGTAAGACATGTCGAACTTCATAACCCCATTTAAAACAGAGAGCTAACATTTCAACAAAAAAACAACAACAAAAAGCAAATGCACTCACCGAGGTGTTTGCAAAAGCACAGGTAAACAGACAAAAGTAATTGTTTTCAAATCTCCTAGAAGTTTATTACACACAGCCCATCCTGTAGACAAGCACAAACAAAGCAATCTGTAATATGTAAAGAGGTATTACTAAGCTGTTATACAACTGAGAATATTGCAAAGCAAACAAGAACCGAAGGCAATTCCTGGGTAGTGTCTAGTCTCCCGGCAGCCGGCCGAATTCCCCCCCCCCCCCCCCCCCAAATTCAACTGCCAGTCGCCACTCATTCTCGCTGCCATCAGTTCATCGAACGACGTTTCATTGACAGATCGTTCCATCAACACGTGATGTTTATAAACAACTCAAAATGTCTTTTTTTTTATTTTTGGTAATGAGTTGCTGCAGACACGCCAAGAAGAGGCTTGAATGGGTGGGCTGAATCGGTGAGCATGCGCCTCAGGAAAACAGGCGCGACAAAATGTCCCTGCAGCGTGCAATTCGCGTAACGAGTGTCGACTAAACGTGTGTCCAGGAAACGTGTATCCACGAAAAGGTGTCCATGAAACGTGGTTTCACAAAACGCAGGGAGAATAAGAAAGTCAGTATTCTAACTGCAATTTTCACATGATTTCAAACAGCTAAATGCAGGCGACTGCGGTAGAATTTCGGGGAAATTATATTCCCCCAGCTGTCAGAAGATAGGCACTGCCAGGAGATAGACACTACAGAACGGTCAATTGTCGGCGAGTAGGTTGCAGCGCACTTACGTTGAAAATACCGAACTTGAAAGATGTAATCCGAGATTGTCGACACGGGCACAGCTGAAAAACCACGCAAACACAAAACCGTGAAGGAAGGGGTCCGTGAAGATTCACCACAATGTAGCACAAGCTGTAATTTGCCGAACAGAACACTGAACGTATCAAAAGAATGTCTTGGGCTTCATTGAAGAAATCGCTTGTTGCCGACATACGGGTAGGACTTTTCGACCGAGATACCCTTTACCACAGAAGCGAAATTCACCGCAGCCCCGCGGGCCGCACGACACGCGAAACTAGGTCCGCAAGCAGGCATTCCGGGATTGGCAACGGCTAATGCGTCATCCGTCAAACCACGTGATCACGCTCCTTCCGTTACACGCGCACAGAGAGCGGAGTTAAGCGATGAAAAGTCTATCGTTTATTGGTCCGCCGAGTGCGCACCTTCGAAAATGCTTTCAGCTTAGGGAGAGAGAGAAAACAGAGGAGTTGAAAAGCAGAGCTCCTTCAAGGCCAGAACGGGGGTGCGACCACAAAGACTAATCTTCAGGGGCCTACCAACAATGAACACAACGAGAGAATGTGTCACTTATATCCTGTTGACAGTTCGACCCAAGATTGATAGTGCAGTGGATGCTATGTGTGGCCTTGGGCTTAAGGCAGGTGCCGTGTTCAGCGTTATCACCAGCTTCGAGACTGTTGTCACGTGACCCTAACCGGAGACTCGATTGGCCTCAACCACGCATAGCGTCTACTCTGCTGTCACTACCGAGTGAACAGGACAGCTCCATGAAGGCCAGCTTTTGGACTTCCAAAGCTGCACTTCCCAGAAGTGACCCAAAACGGGGCAGGTTTGAAGAAACCATATTTTACGACGTATAACCTACATTATAATTTAAAATGAAGAATTAATGGCGAATGCTTTTTTTTTTGCGCAGGATGTCCACAAATAAATAAATAAATATATATATATTTTTTTTTCTTCACTGTCCTGTTTGCATTTTTGAACTTCAATTTTGGGAATCTTTGCATCATTGTGGCATTTCTGATTGCATGGTTAAAAAAAAAATGTTTGCCGTAATACGTTCTTCATCCGTGAGTTCAGTCTATAGCACTGTCATCAATTACAATCTCTGCGCACCACGATGACACATGGTGGGGCTGTGTGCTCCAAGAAGCTCTAACGACTTGAATGTCTCATAATTTAAAGACAAAGAAGAAAAATTAGCCACAGCACTTGCTGATTTGTGGAATTCGCAGAACAGAGAGATAATAGGACGCACCTAAGGTAGCGCGTGCCTAACGATATTAATTTTTTTTTTCGGCTGTTAACTTGTGTTTTTTTGTATATTTCGCCGTTCTCGACACGGGCGTCGACGGACATTGCACCGCTGCTTACGCCCCTGCCGGGGTGAGCTTTTCTGTTTTCACGACACTCTATCGCGCTATAGACGCGTTATTTAACGATCATAAAGTCTCGAGAAAACTGTGTCAATTGTTTAGTCAGAGCAACGACGCAGCAATCGCGAAGCGAGAGACGACTGCGCCTCGATCTGGCTGCCCGCGTTCGCTCTGATAAAATGTGAGCGTCGGACTCTCGAGCAGCATTAGCTTGCTGATGATGCAGGACGCTGCTTTGTCGTTGAGAATCTTTGCCCTGCGAATGCCGGCGAAAACGTTCCAGTGCTCGGCGTACCCTAGGCAGCAGCGCCTGTCAGCGACCGCCCGCGCAACATCGCAATCTTTCTGCAGCCTATTGGCAATCTGCGAGCGCCGACAATTTATCGTCGCGACTTGAATGGGAGCATTTTATGCACCCCCGCGAACATGAACTCCCGCGAACATGATCCCCGCAACGACGAACCGCCGGCGCTCGCAGACGGAAGGTTCCGATGCTGTGCGAACGGTTGTTGGGATGATCATGACGCTGCGTAGGCTACGCCGGGAGCTGGAACGGCTTCGCAGCCATTCGAAGGGCAAAGGATTCGCGACGACAAAGTAGCGTCTTGCATCTTCAGTAAGCTAACGCTGCTCGAGAGTCCCAACCTTACATTTCCACAGAGCGAGCGTGGCCGGCCAGATCGAGGCGCAGTCGGCTGTCGCGTCGCGATTGCACCGTCGTTGCTCTACCTACACTGATAACATGTGCACCGGCATTTGAAACAGCCCTCTCGAGACTTTATTCGAGTCCAGTAGACGAATTTATAGCGCGATAGACCGTCGTGACAAGAGTAGAGCTCACCTCTGTAGTGGCGTAAGCAGCGGCTTTATGTTCGTTGACGCCGCGTCGAGAACGACGAAATATACACAAAAAACATTAAATATATTTAATACAGCAGGCAGAAAGAAATACAAAAATGGCAGGGACACGGACAAAGTAGAAGGCGCGCTACGAAATACATATACTTACAAAATACAGTGGAAAAGACAAATAATTAGAGCTAAAAAACGGAAGATTCACATGACGTCGACGCCGAAATAAGGCAATGCGCAGGAAAAGCAGCCGGCAAAACTGCAATAGTCCTATAGGCAGCTAAGGACGCTATTGTGATCGCGGGCGTATAGCCGTGGCGACGTACGGCCCGTTAACCTGGCTTAAGAAAATTCTCGCCCCGATCGAGTGCATGAATGACTGTCTTCCACTTTCCTACATCTGCAGTAAAAGAGAAAAGGTCGCGGGCCTATAGCCTAAGCAATATAAAACACCATTGAGCCGGCTAAAAAAAATTGGATGGTCACGAGTCTATAGCTCGAGAGACATACATCCCTCTATAGCCGGCTAAAGCACATTGAAAGGTTGGAGGCTACGGCTTTGGTGACATAGACCACTATTGAGTCGGCTAAAGAAAATTTAATGGTCGCGATTCTATAGTTTTAGGGACATGCACCACTCTATAGGCGGTTAAAGCACATTGACAGGTCGGAGGTCTATAGCTTTGGTGACATAAAACACTATAGAGACGGCTAAAGAAAATTCAATGGTCGCGAGTCTATAGGTTTAGGGACATACACCACTCTATAGCCGGCTAAAGCACATTGAAAGGTCGGAAGCCTATAGCTTTGGTGACATAAAACACTATAGAATCGGCTAAAGAAAATTCAATAATCGCGAGTCTATAGATTTAAGGACATGCACCACTCTATAGCCGGCTAAAGCACATTCAATAGTCGCAAATTTATAGCATTAAGGACATACATATTTCTATAGCTCGCTAAAGGATATTGAATAGTCGCGAGTCTATAGCTGCATAGCCATAAATTATTCTTTAGCCAGCTATAGAAATCATAATGGTCAATATTCTATAGCTTTGAAGACATAGATTTTTCTATAGGTGTCTATAGCGTGTTTTATGGTTTCTTATGGCTAACCATAGAGGGCTATAGAAGGTGATAGCTCACCTTAGGATTTTCCATAAACGTCCATAGACCATTTTTGTATGGGTT
Source organism: Ixodes persulcatus (assembly GCA_013358835.2). Classification (NCBI taxonomy): domain Eukaryota; kingdom Metazoa; phylum Arthropoda; class Arachnida; order Ixodida; family Ixodidae; genus Ixodes; species Ixodes persulcatus. The sequence goes on along the minus strand of JABSTQ010009675.1, from coordinate 419,032 downwards.
TACTCCCTTACGCAAGGAATCCTGTTGTCGTTGACGATGATGTAGGCCTGGTGAAGGGGAGGGACGCAACTGTGGTATCGAACACGGACGCGATGTCGTCACCGATAGCCGCCAGGAATACAGAGCATAGTGACGGTGCAGAAATGGAGGCTGGCTGGCGAAGAGGAGGTAGCCATGTCCCAAGGCAGGCCAAAATCTGCAGAATGAAGCAGAGAGATTTTGAAGCGACCGCATAGCCGCCGCTCTTCTGTGCCCACTTAAAGCGTCCTAGTGACCAGGCGCTTAAATTCGCAGGGTCATAGAGATCATACATACTAACTCTAGAGGAAAAGGTCCGCTATTTCCCCATGCATTCTGGCTGCCGCAAGCGGCGGAACATGGAGGCAGACTCTTGGCGTCCCACACTTGGTTACCAACTGCCTTCGAGTTCACGAATATAATTATATCATCAGAGCAGTTTCATGAACTTCAACAATCCACGTACTTTTTGCATAGCGCGTAGGTGCACGTCCTCGTGCGACGCAAAACTAAACCAGATAAGCGGCTTCACGGGTGGGGTGCAAGTGTGCGCGGCCGAGGAATACAAAACTGCGCAACCACCAGCTTTTCGAGATTTCGCCAGAAGGGAAGTTAATGCAGCGTAATGAGTTTATTGCTTTTTATAAGCGTTAGAATAGCTCAAAATTTAGTTTACGACGTTAAATTATCACTGTTTATATTGCTGACTGTTTTTAGTCTTCGTGATTACCATTGCGACTGTCGTCCTTCAGCTGGCAACATTGGTTTCTTTCTCTCGTGTTCTGTTGCTCTCTTTCGCGATCTTTCACTCGGGACGCCAGATGTTGGCGCACGGGATTTGCCACTCCTCCTCACCCACCTTTACCCCCCTGCGCAGGGAATCCTGTTATTGTTGACGATAATGCTGGCCTTTCTGAACGCAACCTACTTGAAGGTGCGACCACTACCGTGGCTATTATGTGGGTTCTCTTTGTTATCCATTGACTCTTATTATATCTCAAGATCGTTTATAGTGAACTCCCCATATAGGGAATATGGATTGTAGTTAAACGATCCGTTTAAGGTGCGCCGCAGGACGTGATATTTAGTAATGTCACTATTGGCGAGGCGCTCTCACCCGTTTGTTGCCCCTTCACCTCGGTGTATACCTAACACAAGGCCTTTGCACATGCTCACAGGCATGGGCGTTGGCAGAGGGTGCAAAAGAGGCACTTGCCCCCCCCCCCCCCCAAAGCAAGAGTGCCTCCCCCTCCCCACCCCCAAAGCAAAAGTGCCTCCCCCTCCCCCCCCCCCCCCCCCCCTTCCCCAGCTCTCTCGGGTACGGGGGATCGAATGACGTCGCGCCATAGCTTTTTTAGCAAGCTGAGAAACCGAAAGCAATCCTAAAAATGAAATCCACGCACTTTTGTTTCCTTGGATCCTTCAGCAATAAACACAAAAAAATAATAAGGTCTCACGAAAAGGCAAACAGCGCACAGTAAACGGGGACTAAAGGAAGTGCAAACATCATAAGCGCTAACTCTCAACTGAACTTTAATCACATGAAAACAAAACAAAGAAAACGGCAACCCCGCCCACGTCACATGATACATTCATCACGTCTCCAAAAAAACAATATCTTTACTACTTAAGCGCATGCAATTATCAAAGCAGGCGCCAACTGCACAAGCCAAACGTAACTGGGCTTAAGTAGTAAATAATTTTTTTTTCGACACGTGGTGAATGTATCATGTGAGGTGGGCGGGGTTTCTGTTTTCTTTGATTTGTTTTCATGTGATTAAACTTCAGTTGAGGGTCAGCGCTTGCACTGTTTGCACAATTCCTTTAGTCCCCGTTTACTGTGCGCTGTTTTACTTTTCGTCAGTATGAACCAACTAGCCCACATCGCCACCCTTAATAAGGTCTCCCCTCGGTCAGTTGCAATCAGCCGTGCCCAGCTGGCAAAAAAACAACAACAAAAAGACACACACAAAAAAGACATAGGGAGGGGCACCCACTTCCGAGAACACCGCAGTCCTGTGTTGTGATGAATCACAGGCATTCGGGTGAAAGTCACTAAAATGCCCCAAAAACAGAGCGTCTTGTACACAGAGCGGGATTCTTCCAAAAAGCCCAAGAGAACAAATCGGCGTAGCTACGAGTTAGAGATGGTCCGCGCTCCCCCTTCGCTCTGGACACCTCGTAAAACCGACTGGGTAAGGATTGGAGCGAGCGGGCCCCGGGGGGAAGAGGGGGGGGGGGGGTAGCTTTGGCATTTTGGAGAGTTTCGACCCCCCAAATCACCCCCGTCTAAGCGCTTATGGCCTCAATGTCCAACGAGACTGAATGTCCATCGAGCCTGAATGTCCAATCGGTCACGTGACAGGCGAGACGGAATGTACAACGAGTCGAAAGATCCAATCGAGACGGAATGTCCATCGAGTCTGAATGTCCAACGAGACGAAAGGTCCAATCGAGAGGGAACGTCCAACATGCCTGAATGTACAACGAGACGGAACATCCAACCGAGACGAAATGTCCAACAAGCCTGAATGTCCAACAAGTGTGAATATGCAACGGATATGGAATGAAGCTTGCATAAAATTTTGAAGATATTTATTTTTTCGAATAGTAGGATTACTGATAGCTACGGCGGTGAAAAATACGTTCGATAAAATGAGGAACCGGACGTTTCGGTGCGGAGATCTCGGTACGCGGTCGTTCCGGTATACGTGGGCCTTTCGGTACCGGGCTTTTCAGTACGGGACTTTTCGATGCACGGCTATTTTGGTGTGCCGCTGAGCTTGTCCCGCTGGCGTTGCCTCTGTGAAGTCCCCCGAATAAAATTAAAATTATGCTCGCGTATTTTTTAGACTTCATAAAATTAAAAAAAAAACAATACATTTATTGTTCGTTTTTTATATCTAAATATAAAATAATATCTATAATTAAAAAAAACATGACGCGGAAAAGGTCACACATGCTTCAAGATCAAAAACCGAACTCGTTGACCATTGACAATCGGTCACGCGTTTTCTTTTTAGAAGGTCGGAACTTTGGCGCGGAAACAAATGTGGGGTGCACGCAGTGTTGGACAAATTACTCGATAAGTTACTAAATACCTGCTTCATAAAGTATTTAAAATACTGCTCAAGTTACTTTCACTGTAAAGAATCTTGAGTAGAGTACAAATACTTAGAAATGTATTTCAATTCCTTTTGAAGATACTTTGGCATTGCGTAATTTGTATCGGCGTCAGTGACAACGACACGACGCAACAACACAAAACGGAAAAAGAACAAAAAAAGTATTGTAGGGCGATTTTATGCAGTCCAACCATAAGGAGCAGGATATTGTCACGAATGACAAATGATGAGGCGGCGAATAACTGAACAATCTAAAAGTTTAATGGGGCGACCTTGTACCCAAAACAAAATAGAGAAAGGCTAGCATCGCAGGCGTCGATGTCGGCGATACAGCAGGATCGAGCGCTGGGGCGAGACTGACTCCGGACCGCCACTCGGAGACCCTTTTGCACCCGCGTGGGTTTCTGGGACATTCGGCGTAGAAAGTTCGGAGCGTAGAACATTCGTAACTTGATCAGACGACAAGGTTCGCGAACTTACGAGACCGTCAAGTTGAAATAATAGATAAAAGAGGAGTCAGCTCCCTGGTATCGAACCCAGAGCCTCCGTGTGTGAGCCAAGCGCTGTAACCATTCGGCCACGCGCTCGTTGGGCAGCGCGCGCGGCAATATCACTGATAGATGTTACAAAACATTTCTGGGACAACAAGAAAGAGGTCGCTTTAGCTATTGGGGAGGAGATCAGACCGTGGCGCCCCAAGCGGTTAACTTTAGAATTACATGGATGGTGACAACCAATGCAATGACTCGCCGCTCGGCTGACATAACCGAACGCGGCGTAAGCGTTCGGGTGGAGTTCGTGTTCTCCGGTGAGGGGGAGGAGGGGTTCTTTTGTTACCACTCCGGCCTGCATGAACAATGAAGCGTGCATGGTGCCCAGCTCAGTACAAAAGCCCAAGTGGGTCAAGCTTGCATCCTCTGACGACTGCTTTCGTGAGAGATCCGGCACTTAACGTCAGTTCACTAATTGTTGATATTTTTCCATTACACTGTGCCCCGCGCTCTATTAAAAACGATGTCATGAACATGCTTACAAGGCCTGTGGGAATGTGCACAGGCCTTGTGTTGGGTAAACACCGAGGTGTGGGGTGATAAACAGGTCAGAGCGCCTCGCCAATAGTGACATCGCTGAATATCACGTCCTGCGGCGCACCTTAGACGCATCGTTTAACTACTGTCTATGTTTCCTATATGGGGAGTTCACTATAAACGAACTTGGGATAGGGATATGAGTGAATGGATAACAAAGAGAACCCACATAATAACCACGGCATTGGTCGCACCTTCTTCAAGTAGGTTGCATTCTGAAAGGCACTCAACGTTGGGAGACACTTTGTTGGGATTTTGAAAGGTCATCTAGCTTTTAGTTCGTTTCCTGTCCATTTCTCTGCTTATCAATGTTCGCTTACAGACAGTGTTCGCGAGAGCAATAGGTAATGAACTGACGACAAAAAAAAAGAAACAAAAGAGAACCTCGACGTATTGCCCTAGCGGGGTCAAATATACAAAAAGCAAAACAAAAATGTCGGGTTTTTTTGTGTGTGTGTGTGTGTTTACTACCCATTTTCTTCTATTTGTTATTTTCTTGGCACTCAAGTCTGCTATGTTTTCGCAGGTCGTTTCCCGGTCTGCGTTGCGCTCAGGGTGGCATCCTTACTTCCGTAAAACCACACCTTTTGTTTGAGGATTATTTTGGGGGAAACTCTATAGAAACGAAAGGCGCCTTTGGGAAGGCGAGGGAAAAACCTTCATTGTACGAACTTTGGGCTGAAATATGAATCACAATTGGCAAAAAAGCTATGTTTCCACGAGCTCAATCAAAGTCACCGTAGCTAATCGGAGCTAGCAACAGGATTTGGTTGCTCGAAAGAATGTTCACGTTTGCTCGTGCCACGCCCACGCCACTTCATACAAAAATAACTCGGAAAATGGCGGAATGTCAAAAATGTATTTAAGATAATGAGTACAAGATACTCGGAATTGTAATTAAAATAGAACATCAAATACTCCCGATCAAGAGTATTTGCGAGATACCAAGATACTTCGAAAAGTATTTAAAATACAGTGTCTTGTGTAGATTATTTGAGATAGGCACAAGTCTGGGTCCACGAATGTTCTTAGAATCGTTAATCGTGCCTGTCCCCAGCCACAGTCTTCTTTCCGTAGTGTACGGGTTGCTGTATTTTCGTTATTGGTGTCCCTAGTAGCGCAAAGATGATGTTCCCCGCATGGGAGAGAAACGCCTGATTAAATTGTTGGTATTATTGTTAGGTCAAGTCGGTGTAGTATGTAAAATTACACTAAATTTTAATTATTTTTATTTTTTTTACAAAACGATGGTAAAAGCTTTGGACATTTCTGATTGGACTTCTCGGTCCCCAGAAACAAAAATTCGATCCTCATTACAAAATCAGTTATAAATACAACATTCCTTCCATTAAGCTTTTGTGCAGGTGATGTCCTAAAGTGGTGAGCTTTTGTCCGGTGACTTTCCGTAGGATTCGGCACATTGACGCTTGTCGCGACGATTAGTTTCGCATCCTTCAGCCACTAAAGAGATTTCTGTCGCAGTGAGCCATGTGTTAAGCAAAAAGTACGTAATTTTAATATTGAATACGATACTTTTTAGGATTGGCTTCCGCCGTTTCCGCTTTGCCTTTTCTGGTCACGTGGCATGCAGCAATCGCACCGATACGCGCCCAGTAGCATACCGAGGCTGCGATCGTATTTCAACTGGCTGTAACTCTATCGCAGACTCGCTGTGACAGTGCGACCACGATTTATTCATATGCGCAAATTACAAGTGCACATATAACCACAGGATAAGGAGGTCAACCCCTCGCTCGATCTTCCCAAATTTTATTATGCTAGAGTTGCGAGTAAACATATTCACGTTGGAACCAACGTTTTATAATTTTGAACGACCCGGGTACGATTCACTATCGGACCATTGTAAATTCTGAGAGCTGCATTTGTCATGCTTTCTTTTTTGACAAGAGGGTCTTATTGTTGACCCTCACTGTCCCCGGCTATCTACACACCCTACCCTAATTAACTCTTTTCGACCGTTTGACAAACGGGCACCTTCGCTCCATTCTCCATTCTGCAAATTGGCATAGCGCGAAATGCCCTATTCAACGAATTGTACTTCTTCCAGTTGTCCAGAGACCAATGTAATTTCGACGAATTGGCCGGATTTGCGGCGCAATACGCTTATCCTAGAAGAATAAAAAGCCATTTGGAACGATCTATTGTTATATTTACACAGGGTGCAGGCTATTGGTACATCCGGTTCTGAACCTTCTGCTGCACGCTGAGATGGATCCGTTCGCGTCCTTTATCAGCAGTCAAGCACCCACGTACCAACACGTCATCAACTACCACGACAGGATCGCGGGCTTCGGAGTGTTTCCAGAAGTCGGTTAAATTTTATGGGCTTCTGAAAAGCACATTGCATGTCACATGCAAAAAAAAAAGAATAGCGTTCTTCGTGATACCAGTATTATCGCTCTAGTCTGCGACATACAAACCTACAGGCAGGGAATGCATGCGTTTGTAAACTAGTTCTCTGTTCCAAAGATAAACGAACAAAAATAAAAATTTGTCAAATTCACACGATTGTTCTGCATTTACTCATGAATTGTTAAGTCCCACCCCCAACCATTCCCCTGCATTTATAATCGCGTTAGATGTAGATTGTTTTTTTTAAGAAGATATTTGTATTTTTTTTATTAGTGGGAAATTTCGCTTGTGCAAATTGTTTATGCCTCGCACCAACAACTCCCAAAGCTCCTTTCGAAAATATAAATTTTGACTCTGCGCATAGTCAGTGGCGCTGTCGCGCGGTCATGTGTTTACAATGCGGGTCTCCGTACGTAGCTCAGCAATAGATCGAAACGGGCAGGGATGAGGATCGAACAAGAAATTCCTGGGATCTGAAGCGCGGCTTTCATTGACGTCCCCCAAGTGCGATGCACTAGAACACCCTGACACCGCATCCCTATTATATATTTGAAATTGGCTGACCTAGGTCATCGAAACATTCGAAACATTCGAGCTGTCAATATCAAAGGAGCGTTTGGCGTCGTACAATCGACACCTTTAACCGATGGGTACATAGCTGCGCATCGGCACTAAGCTAACTAACCATGATGCCTTCCTCTATAGATGAAATTATAATATCTGTGTCTGCTCTATGTTTCTGTGTCGGTCCGTCAGCGTCGGCTTCAGTGGCACGACATTTTAGTATGACAAAATTACGGCAATGTCGGCAGGAATGCGGATTAAATACACATACAAGTCTGTATATTTAACCAGACAAATTATTCTAGCACGTGACAGGCGAGACGGAAAGTCCAACGTGCCTGAATGTCCGACGAGACGAAAGATCCAACCGAGACGGAATATACAACGAGCCTGAATGTCCAACGAGACGGAAGGTCCAACCGAGACGGAATGTCCAACGCGCCTGAATGTCGAACGTGCCTGAATATCCATTATTGGATCTTCCGTCTCGTTGAACATTCAGGCTCGTTGGACATTCCGTCTCGCCTGTCACGTGCTAGAATAATTTGTCTGGTTGACAGTGACAAGCTGACAATGATAATGAAAATCCATCTTTTGCAACGAAGAAGGACGTGACCTCAGAGTCTGGTTAACAGTCACAAGCTGACAGTGACAATGAAAATCCATCTTTTGCAACGAAGAAGCACGTGACCTCAGAGCTGAGTCATGACCTTAAATCTATCGATGTACCTGCTGTCTCTGTCACTCCTGAGCATCCTCCAGCTTTAAAGAGCCAGCTGAACATTGGCTTTGCCCTCAACTCGACTCTCAAAGGTATGTCAAACTCGTCTTTAACTGTGGGAGTACTCATGCAAAGTTGAGCTTGATCAGATATATAACAACCAATATAAAGATAAGAGACTAAAATTTTACTCCAGTTCTTAAATAAGAGAGAGCGAACATGGCAAGCTAAGGGAACTCGCGTCGAGGAAATGCGGAAAGTTACAATGGCAACTAACCCTCCGGCGGTAGCCCCGCCGTGCAAGCTTTCCAACACAGCTAACGCAGCTTTCAGATCTCTTCCACGGACCACAACCCGGGAAATGCTTCGAATTAATATTACGAGGGAAGACAATTCTGTGCATAAAATTAGAGTTGTAAATTGGAACATAGGCCAACTTGGGTAGCTTTTAAAAACTTGTATAAACGTCAAATATTGTTGAATATGGAAATAAAAGGGTATTGTTCATTGCTGCGACAATTTATTATGTGTGCGCGTGACTTACGTGCACTGTCTTGCTATTTTATTGTGTACGGTACATATGAATCCCGGAGAAAAGCTCACCGGAGAAAAGCTCACCGGAGAAAAGCTCACCGGAGAAAAGCTCACCGGAGATAAGCTCACCGGAGAAAAGCTCACCGCAAAACCGGCGGATGCTGAGAAAAGCTCACAGGCAATTGAGAGTATGCGGAGAAAAGCTCACCGATATTTTTTTCTTCTTTTTATATGGAGGCTGTTGGAACATGCGTAACATATATAAATTTATAATTATGAAAATTCGTCAGCTTTGTAAAAAAGAAAATGTCGTTTTTTGTATATTGCTTACAAATTTGTAATTGCGGGCGAGTGTTTTCTGTGGCTTACTCTCTAGGCAACGAAAGCCTAACTGAAAACTTTTTGAGCTTGAAGAACAGAAAAAAGAAACCTAAAAATCAAAACTGTAAATGCCAAAAATCCGAAAGTGAATGCGCAACAACGCGGCACCTGAAATTCTGTTTGAAGCTTTTGTTAACCTTTGAAAACAGGATAAAACAGTCAATAGGATATCGAGGCTTCTTTCTTCCTCGAACATGCACGTCTTCTAGCCGTTCGTGCTGGTGTTTCCACACGTTGCCTTTGTTGTGAATTGTAATTTTGACACCTCCTACTCACGGGAAACAGCCGCACAGTGCTCGTGTAAATATGCGGTTGACGAAAACGAGGAAGACGAAGGGACGGTTTGGCTCGGAGCAGATCGAAGAAGACGATGTACGGAACAACTGCGATGACCGACACCCGTAGAATACCTTCCATGTAAATAGTAAATCCATTTCGTTTCTTACCGTAAGTCTTTGACGTTCATTACGCAACAACTGAATGGTGCCGAAACCCGGGACTTCAAGCCAGGAACGACCCTCAACGAAACGAAGTCAGTTGCTGAGCAGTGAACGAGTGGACGCCATGGACTAACCGTGAACGAAATTTGGATCGACATCGTAAGAAGTAAGCAACTCTATTACCCGGAGCTTACCAACCTCTCGATTTACTCAAACATGGAAAGGGTGCGAACAAAAAGGACTGCTCGCAGAGCACAAAACACCCGAATTGTCAAAGAGGCCACCGCTATTCTCAACACTGCGGATGTAATTCATATCGAGGCCATAGCAAGAAAGCTTGAGGTAAATTATGAAGAACCCAAGAAGCTAAACACCGAGCTCGAGCCCTTCATTGCTGATGGAGATCTCGAGAACGAATGCCAGTCGGTAATTGAGTACGAGGAAGAAACGACCCACACCTTGAGCATGCTTGAAAGTCGATCAGTGCAACTACAATATGGGAAGCAGCGCGACCATCAACATCGGCAATTGCCTCACGAGGCGAAGAACGAAGACGGAGCGGTATTAAACTACCGAAGTTGCAACTGCAATCCTTTAAGGTCGAGCTTGCTGAGTGGCAGCCTTTTTGGCAACAATTCAAGCATGCCGTTCACGAAAACGGAGAGCTATCAAGCAGCGAGAAGTTTGAATACTTAAGGACGCTGGTTAGTGAACCCGCCAGGGCATCTATAGCTGGTCTCCAAGTGACGATGCATGCTACAACGACGCAATTGAAATTTTAACTAGACAGTTTGGAGACTACAGGCGAATCCAGCAAGACCACCTCACAAAGCTTCGAACGCTTCCAAGTGTCACCTACTCAAACGACACCAAGGGTTTGAGGAGACTTTACGATCAGGTGCAAACCCACATCCGTGGTCTTCATGGACTTGGTGTCAGCTCAGACAGCTACTCGACCATGCTGATGGACATTGTCATCAAGGCTCTTCCATCTGAAATAGTGGTGGAGTTCTACCGACGTGCTGGCCATTCCGAAAGGAAGACCGTCAATCCATACGAGGGACACGTAGCTGCACATTCATCTCCACCTATATTACAAGCAGAAGAACTGGGGTCAATCTCAGGTACTTCCAGAAGTGCTGAGCTGTCCATCAGACCAACACCTCGAACTGAGGACGTTCAACTGAACAGCAGAAGGGCGGAGGGATATTTGCAGCAGTTGCTCGAATATCTGCTAATCGAGATCGAGATTAGAGAAAGCTCTGGTGTCAGAGATGATCGTCCACCAGGAAACAATCGAGAGCAACTACATCAACGAGCTCATCTTCCGACTTCTGCGGTTCTCCATGCCAAAGCTCAAGATAACAAGAAGGAGTGCATTTTTTGCAAAACTACAGGACACAGCACGGAAAATTGCACCATTGGCATCTCTCTAATGGAGAAGAAGAAGAAACTCTCAGGAGAGATGCGATGTTTCCGGTGCACCCTAAGAGGGCATAGGTCAAAGAACTGTCACAGGAAATTGTCTCGCAGTTCCTGTGCGGGGCGACACGCAACATCCATGTGCGATCCGACCTGGAAGCCTTCAGCGTACACTAGTGCAACACAAACCATGACGACTAGCGTTCAAAGCGCTGGCACTGGTAGCACTGGGATTTCGATAGACGACGACGTCCTACTTCAGACCTTTCGGACCTGTGTGTTCCGAGAATGGGAATACTGTCTACGCACGTGCCATCTTAGACGGTGGAAGTCAGCGAACGTTTATACGAGAAGACGTTTCTCGCAAGTTGGGTCTTAAGGTGCTAGGAGAGACCAGACTACGCTTGAACACCTTTGGAAGTTCGACTTCACTGCCGCAAAAACGAAGGCTGGTTCAAGTGAAGCTGCTTAGTCAGTACAACAACGAAGAATGCAGCGTTGAAGCGGTTGAAATCCCATTTATATGCGAGGACATTGTTCAGATACCTGTAAACCATGAGTTTGTCCGCAGCTTTGAAGAAGACAGACACTGCATCGCTGACCAACTTCTTTTCCAAGGCGTTCCTACCGAACCAGGCATAAGCCTGCTCGCTGGGTCGGACCAAATCTGGAAAGTCGCCAGTGAGCGGACGCGACGTTGTGAAAGCAACTGCAGCCTGATGGCTTTAGACACAACTTTTGGGTGGACTTTTAGAGGTCCTGCATCACTTCAGTCTTCCCTAACCTGCAGTACAAACAAGGAGGGCTCTAATAACAAAGACGACGACACAGAGAAAACCACCGCCAAGACGAAGCATCGTTCCGTCGGACCCCCGATTTCTGTGAACCTGCAGTGGCAAGAGAACGACCACGAGTACGAAGAACCAATTCAAGGAGACATCACTTGCGTCGGAAAATACACTTACAAGGATAGAGACTGCAGCCTCAAGTTTAGTCACTCGCCGCATTCGCAGCGCTCCCCGAAATTATCCGATCAGAGGAACGACCGGCAGTATCAGCTGTCTTCGTCAAAACGCTCTGACATCCATGCGGGCCAGAGGCTGGATGTTGCAATCGAATCTGACAGTGTCGCGACCGCGGTTCAAATCCGACTGGATAAGATATCCGACCGCCACTCGAAATCAAAGAAATCGAGATTATCCGACGCGTGGCAGGCTCCGAACATGATTGTGTTGTGCTCTCACAATAATTTCGAGAAGACGAGTGTCGGGGAAGAAAAGGACAACGACGAGCGCATTTCGCAGTCCGACATTGTGTATTGCAATCAGGCGTCGACGAGAAAGTTGCTCAAAACAAAGGGAACAAACCGAAGAATTGCCGACAAAGAGCTCTTCGCTTACTCCGTGGCAGTGGTAGTTGCCGTCGTCTCACTTACGCTGGTCGTCACCTTGAGCAGTCTAGGGATAATGAGGTTCGTTAATAACTGTAGAACGCCTCAAAATTGCACCAAAGGTCCTCTAGTAATCGAAAAGATTGAAAGGGCAGAACTGCATTGGGTAAGGCGAACGCAAGAAGAGGCTTACCCCAATGAGCTCAATGAACTGCTGGAAGGAGGGAGATTGACCGAGAAATCCAGCATCATCGGTCTCAACCCCTACCTCGACGCACACCGGCTAATGGGAGTCGGCGGGCGGATACAAAATATGAACGAAGCAGTGGGGATCAAGCACCCATAACAGCCTTTGTGTGATAGTGCCCTTCTCCGGCGAGCCACCCATGAACTTCAGAGCGGCACACTGGCACCGTTGTTACTCGTGACCTATATAAGATGTAGTCTTCTGTACGATTAGGGCGAGGTGATAAACGTTATACATGATGAAAACCAATCAAACGACAACGACGGAGTGAATACAACAAACACGACAGGACGAAGCTGTTCTTGCAGCTAAAGGTTTGTTAGTGAAATTAACAGAAAGAAAACAGCGTAGCCGGCACTGTTTACATCATCAAATAAGCTCACCGGAGCTTTTCTCCGGTGAGCTTTTCTCCGGTGAGCGTTTCTCCGCCGCCCGGTACATATATGATGCTAATAATTGTCTATAAAATCTTTGTGCTTTTTTATTTCTGAGATAATTATAAACTAAGCGGACTGCTTTTGTTGTTTTGCCGCGTCAGACTAAATTCCTTTTTTTTTCACGTGCCTGTGCATGTATATATAAATTTGTTTTTTCTTACGTTGAAATTACTGATGCATTGCACTTTTAAAAATAATTGTTTCATAAAAATATGTGTATCTTGCACGCTGTATTCACCTCTTTCGTATTTTACTGTCGGAACCCCCCCCCCTACCCCTTGAGCGCACACACCCAAACAGGGATGTCAGTTTGCCCCCCCCTCCCCCCCCCCCCCGAAGACAAAATCCTGTCGACCCCCATGCCCACTTGCCTCGTGGGCATGTTCATGTCATCTTATTTAATAGAGCGCGGGGCACAGTGTAATGTAAAAATTCTAACAATAAACGAAGTGACGTTAAGTGCCGGATCTCTCCCGAAAGCAGTCCTCAGAGGATGCGAGCTTGGCCCACTTGGGCTTTTGTGCTGAGCTGGACACCTTGCATGCTGCATTGTTCATGCAGGCCGGAGTGGTAACAAAAGATACCCTCCTCCCACTCACCGGAGAACACGAACTCCGAATCCAGCCGAACGCTGACGCTGCATTCGGTTATGTCAGCCGAGCGCTGAGTCATTGTATTCGGTGTCCCAATCCGTTGTAGTTCTAAATAACCACTTGGGGCGCCGCGGTCCGATTTCCTCCCCAATAGCTAAAACGACCTCTTTCTTGTTGTCCCAGAAATGTTTTGTAACATGTATCAGTGATATTGCCATGCGCGTTGCCGAGCGAGCGCGTGTCCGAATTGTTACCGCGCTTGGCTCTCGCGCAAAGGCTCCGGGTTCGATTTCAGAGAGCGGACTTCTCTTTTATCTACTCTTTAAACTTGACATTCTCGTAAATTCGAGAACCTTGTCGTCTGATCGAATTACGAATGTTCTACGCACCGAACGTTCTAGGGCGAATGTTCCAGAAACCCACGCGGTATACAAAAGGTGCTCCGCGTGGCGGTCCGGAGACAGTCTCGCCCCAGCGCTCGATCCTGCTGTTTCGCCAACGTCGACGCCTGCGACGCTAGCCTTTCTCTATTTTGTTTTTGGGCACAAGTTCGCCCCAATAAACGTTGGGTTTCTTCAGTTATTCGCCGCCTCATCATTTGTCATTCGTGACAATATCCTGCTCCTTATAATTGGACTGCATAAAATAGCCCTATGATACTTCCCCTCCCCCCCCCCCCCCCGTTTTGTATTGTTGCGTGCTAATAAACCATTCGGGTAAACCAGATTTGCGCAGCTGTATAATTGTCGTTGTGTCTGACGTCGATTCAAATTACGCGATGCGAAAGTATCTTCAAAAGTGATTGAATAACATTTCTAAGTATTTGTACTCTACTCAAGATACTTTACATTGAAAGTAACTTGAATAGTATTTTAAATACTTTATGAAGCAGGTATTTAGTAACTTAACTTAAATACTTTTATCGAGTATTTTGTCCAGCACTGGTTTAACGCGTCCAAAAAAGTGATCCTTAGATTTCCGCCTGATGACGTCAAAGATGCGTCACGTGCTATCGCCGGCCGCCATTCTGGCGGCGTCACAGCAGCTGTACTGGACGTGGAAGACTCATGTCTTGCTGCAGGTTGCTCTCCATGCTGAACAGTCCACGGAAGCTTCGCCAGCCAGGAGTTGGGACGCATAACAGCGACACTCACCTTCGCTCTTGCTTTTTCGCCAGTATTTCCACGAACAACCGCCAGGATCGCGACATCCGACAGGATAGCACCCTAGGTTTTGTGACGTCATTTGTGAAGCTTATGCACATGCGCCATGCCGACAGCAGCGTCACCGCAGTACCGTGACTTCAGGGCAGACGTACCTCTGCGCAGATGACAGTGGCACAGATGGCCCCCGTTTCTACGCTACAGCGCAGGTGCACCGAGCTTCACATGTGCGCCAGATCGGCTTCACTGACGCCCTGCAAATGCGCTAGAACGTTCGATAATAGGAACGTGCGTTTTTAGGTTTGTTTTATTTTTTGGTAATTACGTGTTGTTCTCCCGCACAGCTGATGTGATCTCTGGACGGAAAACTCTCGTGGCTCTGTACGAAGCTTTTTCCGAACCGGCAAAGGTGCCACACACGTCGAGATGAGTGGGCAAACTGGGCTTCGGCGCTTGCGCAGCATCTTCAGGCCGGGTCTTTTCAAGAACAAAGTGGCCGTGGTAACAGGAGGAGCAACGGGGATCGGGAAGGCAATCACCGAGGAGCTTCTTAATTTGGGTATTTATACGTGATTTTTATTACACGTCAAACCAAAGTTAAAAAACAAAACGCTGACTGAAGAAAAAAAAAAGTCTCATCCCTGCCATACTGCAAATTTAACGACATTTCACTGAATGACATTAGAGAGTTATAGAATAAGGGCCCCAAAGCTTTCAATCCCCAATACAGCATAGAGGTTCGCACTGCAACTGTGCATGCCCACCGCTACTCGATCCTGACAACGAGTGTCGGCGTGCCACGCTGTGCTCTAAGAGTGGCGCGCGCTGATTATTTGTCACATATCATTTGGTACAAATATATTTAGACTGCACCCTGTGCAGGAATACGTCATTTTATTTATTTTGAATATACACATATATTTGTGCCTCTGCTAGCAGAAGCTAAAAAAAAGAAAATAGCTAAGCATGCTTGATATTGCGTAACCAAGCAATTCTCATTCTGTATATTGTCACGAATGACGAGGTGACGAAATAAAGAGTAACTGAGGAAACAAGCGTTTGAAGGGGCGGTGCAACGATATTCAGTTGGAACGTTTTTCACTTTAAACGAGCTTACTGGCACTAGTGGGACTCAAGGTTATTCGCACGCAACGCCACTGGCCAAGAAACTCCTTTGTTGCGGTGTTTTTTCAGAGACAAAAGCGATCATTTTCATTCAATCTCTCCTTTGCACAATTTCATGACGTTTGATGACGTAAAGTGGGGATCGCAGTACACCCATATGACGATATTTGAATACTGTTCATAGCTTGGACCCGAGCATTGCGTGGGCACTCGATTTGAGCTCGGGATAATTACTAGCTCAAGAAGCAATCGGGTAGATCTCCGTGTCCAATCGCTGCAACGACGACAATAGCCTAGCCATAACAATGTCTGGAACTCAGCGCGTGTCCTATGCTTTGCCAACCCCAGCGCGTGGCTATGATCAACATTGGCGGCATATAATCGACCTCCAGATCACGTGGCTGCTTGTTCTGGCTGCGAGTTGAGGGGGTGAACTCTGCTCGTTTTTCTTTATTTTTTTTCTGCGACTTCGATTGCGTGTGGTGAAAAAGGAACGGGTATTTCACAGGTCATTAACGTCATTGATCCGTTCTAAGCGGTATTTGCGCAAAATACAAAAAATCGTTGCATCGCTTCTTTAATGGCTAGTTTCCCCAGGACCGTGTCCCCGGCAAAGAAATGAAGACACCAAACTTCGGACACCTACCGCCATCTATGAGTGACGGCGGCAAGCCAGGTATCTGGTTGCCACCGTCGTTCATAGATGGCGGCACCCTTTCCACTCTGGCTTCCCGACTTGCGGCCGGCCATTACTTTCCATTGTACTGCTCCGCTGGTCTGCCTTCTTCACCAGAGTGAAAAGGCTCAAAGTTTTTATCACCATCATAAGTACCAGCACAACTGTGGCTCAACAGATCGAAATCCTTATTCCTACCGGAGGCCGACGAACAACATAACTTTTTTTATAAATCTCTTTCTGAGTACCTCCAAGCCACAGGAATCGCAACGCGCCTCTAGCCCGGCGGCTAGAGGCGCGTTGCGAACGCGTGTTTAAAAGGTCATTAACGTCAGGGATCCGTTCTAAGCGATATTTGCGCAAAGTAGAAAAATTGTTGCATCGCCCCTTTAATGAGGCGAACTTGTGCACAAAACAAAAAGGAAACAGAAGATAACAACAGAGCGTCGCGGGTGAGGGTTTCACATGCAGCGATTCCGCGGCCGAAATCGCTGCCGCTAGCGGCGCGGCGGCACAGATTGCGAGGTTTCGCTTCACATGAACGTTTTCTGGCGTTGCGATGGCCAATGTTGCTTGTAGCAAACAGATGCGCACAGTCGATTACAGCGGCTTCTAACAACAATTTTAATGCCTTAGTTTTCAGTACCCCTTTAATTTAACCTTAACAAAAAGAAAATAATCGTTTAAAATACAAAATAAACCTTGGCCTTATTTGTTTATGCTCTTTTTTTTTCAAACTTCGTTGTTACAGAGGATGAAACCTCGGATCATCCTCGGCAGCGTCATGGGCAGCGCCTTCCTCGGATGTAACGACTCCAACTGATATGAGCGACCCGAACCTCCAAAGAACCCGACGCTTCGACACTCTACTGATAAGCAGTTCATTGAACTGGGCGCGATACATTTTGTCTTACTTGGTGTGACGATCTGTCTTGGAAAAGACACGTCAATGTCGCTGAGGTCTTCTTCGTCTTCATTTGTTTTTTTCACTAGCGCTCGCACAAGCCGCTTCAGATTTCTGTCTCTTGCGCTCGCTACAGTTGGTACTCAGGCGGGGAAAGCAAAAAAGGGATGCGTTAATTCATCGAGAAAACAAATTCCAAGGAAGAGGACAACAGTCCCCCTCCATAATCTCCTGAACAGTTCCGACGCGACTGCTGAAGCAAAGAAGCTCGACCCGCCGGAAAAAAGAAACCGCGAACCAGTCGCTTGCGTACTTTGTCTGCTTGTCGTCTGCGGCAAGAACGTGAAAACGCCACCGTCCTATGCGCCAGCTTTCCCTCAATGTTTCTCCTTCTGTCATGTGATTTCCCGCCGTGCTGTGAGTGGACAGCGTGGAAGCTGCCACTCTGCCGCGACGAAAATTTTTCAACTAGGTGGAACCGTGCCACTCAGCCGCTGCGGCTGGCCAGATCGCTGCGACGGCAGAAATCGCGCCGCTCTAGGGCCAAAATCGCTGTATGTGAAACCCGCTTAACAGCTGGTTCGAACGCTGGGGCGAGACTGACTCTGGCTCGCCACGCGGAGCAACTTTTGTAAAAGCGTGGGTCTCTGAAACATACGGTCAAGAACGTTCGGCGCGTAGAATATTCGCAACTCAATGAGACGAGAAAGTTCTCGAACTTGCGAGGACGAGAAGTAGAAAGAAAAAAATAAGAGAACATTTCGCTACCTCGAATTGAACCCTCACCTTCCACGCGAAAGTCATGCGCGGTAACCATTCGGCCAAGCTCGGCTTTTTTTTTTTCTTCTCTTTATTGTGTAAAAACACACAAAGCACTACAAACACGACAAACAAGGTTAAAATACCAAGGACACCAACTTGGACCCGTTGGCGGTGCTAAAACTCTCTCATGCCCATTAGCTTATCCAGCAGGCCAATCCACTCAGGCGGGGTCTCAGTTTTTTCAAGAACACTTTTTACCTGAATTACAAGCTCCATAAAGTATACGCGCGCCGATTTTGGGTGAACCTCAGCGTGTCGCACCGCCAAGCGTGATCGCCATAGACTGTACAGCCCTAGCGCCATAAACTTGTCATATGGCACCTTATCTCCCTTCTCTATAGGAAGAAACCTAATTGTGAAATGGTCAACGCATAGATCTTTTTTCAGGATACGCTGTAAAACATCCCAAAAAAGACAGCGTCCCAACAGTGCACGAACACGTGTTCGATCGTTTCCGGCTGTCGGCAAAGCAGGCAGTTTACGCCCCAAGGGGCGTAAACTGCCTGCATGCATACAGTCGCGCGATTGCATACAGTCGCGCAAGTAAAAATGGACAAATTGCGGTTACTCCAACAAGATGTATTTTTCCTAAGGTCTTCGACGACAATCTCCCAGTACCGTGTTCTGCTCTCCATGTGCTGCAAGGGGGCTCCTATATACTTGCACGGAATTGTGCTCCATCTTATTCCTTCAAATTGTGGTGGCGTTGTAGCCCACTCACCGTGCCATAATCCAGAGCATTTCTCTAGGTTAACTGCAGCCCCTGTGGCCGCACAGAACGTAGAGCACAACTTTAAAACTTCCTTAACACTTTTCTTGTCAGCACAAAATAGCGTGATATCATCCGCGTATGACAATACTTTCATTTCAACAAACCCCATAAAAAACCTCTCACGTTCTTGCTTTGAATGACACGAACAAAGTGGCTCTAAATACAACGAAAACAATAAAGGGGACAAGGGTCATCCCTGCCTTACAAAGGACAACACAGGTATTTTAGGTGTTAAAGAATTGTTCAAGACCAGTTTAGTGGTACCTTCAGTGTACGCCATACGTATCCCCTCAGATAAAACTTTCCCAACATTTGCCCTTTTTTGAACAGCCCAAATAACATCATGGTGAACACGATCGAATGCCTTCTGCATATCTACTTGGATCATTGCTACTTGGCCGCCTTCACTGCTAACACACTCTAATATTGACCGCGTTACATGAATGTTTGACTGTATTGATCGGCCCCTAATCCAACATGTTTGGTGCTCCTCAACTAAATCTCGAATAACATGCTGCATCCTACTAGTTAAAACGCGCGCGAAAACTCTATTGTCAACATTACACAATGTAATGGGTCGATACTCAGTTACACGTCTTGCCTGCACAGCATCGGGCGTCTTTGGTATCAGCACAGTATGCGTCTGTACAAAAGAAGGCGGCAAAGCTTTATGAGAATACGCTTCGCGAATAACCTCTAAAAGGAAAGGGGAAAGTAGATTTTTAAATTCCTTTAAAAAATCTCCGATTAATCCATCAGGCCCCGGTGTTTTATGAGACGACAAGCCGTCAAAGACACGCTCAGGCTCTTCGAGTGTGATTGGCTCTTCCAACTGTTCTCGTACGTCATCCGATAGCTGCGGTACTCTCTCCAGTAACGCTGTGAGCTTGTCCTTGTCTAAAATAACATTTACACCGCCAAATAGTTGCGAGTAATAATCAGTGAAAACGCGTTCAATAAACTCTGTATCACTGCTAGTGGCTCCTTCATGGTAGATAGCCGGGATTTCTTTACTAATTGCATGTTTCCGTTCTTCTTCTAGAGCCCTCCGCGTAGGTTGCTCACCTAACAAAAACCTTTCAGCACGCGCTCGCACTACGGCTCCGCGGTAGCACTCCCGATGGAAAGAATCCAGCTTCGCCTTTAGATTCTTAATTTCTTCCTCCACTGAACCTGGGCTACTGTTTTTAATTTTGAGAATTTCCTTTAAATACATTTGCAGTCCATTCTCCTCTCTTCTCGCCTCACGCTGTAAATACGAAGACCTTTCAATTGCTATTTGCTTAACCTCTTCCTTAAAGTACTCCCATTTTTCAAGGAGACATGTTTCTTTCCTTGAGTTTATTTTGTTCAGAATATCGCTAACACCTCTGACAAAGTCGTCATCCTTTAGCAATCTGTTGTTGATTTTCAAAAGCTGCCATTGAAACTTATTCTTTCGCGGTTCTTTTTTCCCAAGCGTCACGCTCACTAAACAGTGGTCTGTAAAAAAAATGGGCGTCACTACATAATCTGCTGTCCTGCTGATAACCTCAGTTGAAACGTAAATGCGATCTAATCGCGAGTGGGATGCCCGCTGATAATACGTAAAACGAAGATTGCCTCGGGTTGCCCTTCCGCGCGCTACATCTTCAAGACAGTGCTCTTGCAACAATTCGATCAGCATTTCTGCGCTGATATCTCGGCTTTCCCTCGTCGATGCCCTATTTTCCGAGCTGCAAACGCAATGGACCTTTTTCACATACCGACGGCACCAGGCGGTGACTGTACGAACTAAAAATCGAGGAAGTGACCTACCTGCGCTACCAATCGATAATGGGAGCTACGCTACCAGTTTCTTCGCTCTCCGAGCAGCGGCGCGTGCCCAACGCGACTCTAAAGAGGGAGATCTGTGGCGTGCGCCCAAACGTCATGTTTTTCTTTCCGTCCACTTTCTTTTTTTGTGGAACACAATTATATATACGTTGCAATTACGTGTTCTACTCGCTGATCCACAGCCTCCTTCCGAATTTCCTAGATTTCTAGTGCCGACTTCCGCCGCTTGGCTCGCGCGAGCGCAGAACGCTTCTCGGAAAAGGTCCATTGAAATCCCCCATAAGAACGACGACCTTATCGAGCTGCAAGCACGGTTTTAAGAATTCAAAGAAAACTGTTCTTTCCTTAGCTCTTTTGGGTGCATAAACACACATAACACGCCACTCGCGATTAAACGAAATAAAATCGCACAATATGAATCGACCTCGTTCGTCCAAGACTACGCTCAAGTCTCGCAACGGCACAGACTTTCTAAGAAACAAAAAAACATCCCGCCGACATACCTACTGCATGGCTTACACACACCTCATAGTTGCTTAAAAGGGGGCGTAGAGCTTGTTCTATGTCGCTATTCGAGCCCATTTTTGTGTCCTGCACAGCAAGAAAGTCTATTTTGTCGTCAGCGAGTAGACGTTGCAGCTGGTACTGCTTTTTTTTTGCGAGTTCAAGCCGCGTACATTTAATCTTGCGAACCGAATTGGCTCGCGAAAATCAAGCGTGCTCGAGACGTAAGGCGTCATACGTTGTGATCGAAATAGAAGCCCTCCAACAAAAGCTAATAAAAAACAAAACAGTATCGCTTAATACACGTTTTCACAGCAAGTCACTCACTGTGAGTTGCCTTTCCGACGGTCATCAGGCGGGATGCGAGGCTTGACCTGGACACGAAAACTTTTTCCCTCCAGCCTCGTGTTCCGTCGACGTGCCGGACCCTTCTAGTTCGGTATCTTCCGTGGATGGCGTTGAGTCCCTCATTCGCTTGACAACCTGGCTCATCTCGACATCGACGTTTGGCTCCGGAACCGCGGGGCCTTGACTTCCACTGCCGTCGTTGCCGTCGCTCGGTGGACTCGCGTCTGGTGTCCCCTTAGTTTTCTCGCCCGTTTCTTCTGCGTCTTGCAGCGCTGCCTCGGGAGCACTCATTTGCGCCTCAGGGACTGGGCGACGGACGGCCGCTGGGCCATCTTACCCCACTCCCTTAAATGGTTGAGGCACGGCCGGCGCGGACGCACCGACTGCCTCCTCCGCTTCAGCGTCATCCATCATGTAGTCTGTCTGGTCCTCTGTCTTGCGGTCACGGGCCATTGTTGCATAGGTCTTGATGCACTCCGCTGCCTTGTGGCCATAACGGTGACAGTCCGCGCAGCGGGGAACACGGCAGTCATGGCAAATATGTCCCGTACGACGACACCGAAGGCAAAGGGGAGCGCTCCTGGCACCACAACGAGCACCTTGCACCCTTCCAGGTGGAGCTCGTGGGGTAGGCTGTCGATGGTGTAGCCTTCTCTGAGGGTCAGGCGTACACTACGGGTGTTGGATTCAACGGCCTCGAATCG
Organism: Ixodes persulcatus; assembly: GCA_013358835.2. NCBI lineage: Eukaryota > Metazoa > Arthropoda > Arachnida > Ixodida > Ixodidae > Ixodes > Ixodes persulcatus. The sequence goes on along the minus strand of JABSTQ010009675.1, from coordinate 396,866 downwards.
AGACTGACTCTGGCTTGCCACGCGGAGCACCTTTTGTAAAAGCGTGGGTCTCTGAAACATACGGTCAAAAACGTTCGGCGCGTAGAATATTCGCAACTCAATGAGACAAGAAAGTTCTCGAACTTGCGAGGACGAGAAGTAGAAAGAAAAAAATAAGAGAACATTTCGCTACCTGGAATTTAACCCTCACCTTCCGCGCGAAAGTCAAGCGCGGTAACCATTCGGCCACGCTCGGCGATGCGCGTTGCAAAATTGGCTATCCGCCATACTTGAATTTTTTTTTTAAAAGCCAAAAATGCGCAATAGTTTTGTAAGGAACGGCAGTAACCCTGGCAATGGAAACAAAACAAGCCACTTAGGTCATCAAGCTCTATTACTTTTGCTGGGGTTAATCATTCCCAGCATTCTGAAACATTTGCCCCCCTGCGAAATCCAAACTATTATCTGCAAATCGTTAAAAAAAATATTTGAGCCAAACAACTTCAGATTTTGTTTTTGCATTGCTTTCTACGAACAACGTTTGAAATTTAAGGAATTTCTACTTGCCATAATTAATGAATGTAACATCCCCCAAAATAATAACAGCGTCGAACTCCTAGCACGCATCTCGAATAAATCTGTATATTTGATTTTTGGTGTATATTTGATTTTTTGGGTCTAGTGTATTTTTGTTTTCCACTGTTTTTCCGCCAAGGTGTACATGGGAACTAGGGCCTCGTCAAGCTGCAGTAGCAGCTTTTTGCCCTCTTTTCCACCTTTTTTTCGTTTTGTAATGAAAAAAAAAAGAAAATAAAAGCTTATTAATATTGTTATTACTATTAAATGCATTTTCTGCGTATAAACTGTTTATTCATCGGGTACAGCTAAATTCCCGCTCCGCATTGCTACTTATGTTTCCTGGATAAACAACTCTTCCGCACGTTTCTATTCAGGATTTAGTTTTCGTACAATGAACGTTATACAAAAAACCTTGTGATGTACTCACTTCGACAAGAGCTTTCTAAAATTTTCCAAGCTAGGAACGCAAAGAATCGTAATTAACTTTCAAGTACTTTCTTAACACTATCTTTGATGTCTCTTGTCGAAACTGCCGTCAGATTTATTTGCCTGATCATCATAAGCCTGTGCTCGTCAAACCAAATAACGAGACGTTTTCTCTCAGCAATGACATCATCCTTTATCGCATTAATCTTAAAAAGGAATTCTTTTTTTTTTTATGAAACGTATTCAGTTTCACGCAGGTTACGGGAGCATGCACACGCACACGGCTCTTACGTCACGCCTTTGCTGTGACGTCACCACGGTGCATGCGCACACTCTTCACCTCACGCGCTAATCGCGTTTCTGCTCACGCGCATTGCCGACGCCCGGCGTGGTGAAACCTGGGCCTCGTTTGTAAACGACAGTGTTCTTTACCCAAGCAAAAATTCCAATAGAGGATCCTATCTGTATAATATTATGGTCCAGTAAACCTATAGACCAATAGAATCTTATTGTAACCGATAGGTGGGACATACTGGTCCATTAGAATCTAATTGGTGTATTTGTCCTATAGAGGTCTATTGGTGTATTGGTCCTATAAAGTCCTGTCGGTGTATTGGTCCTATAGTCCTACTGGTGTATTGGTCCTACAAAGTCCTATTGCTGTATTGGTGCACTAGAATGTTCCAATACAACAATAGGCCTCTATTGGAACATGGCTCCGACTGGACCGGCGTCGCAGTTGAGTCGTGCTGCTGCCTGCCGCGATCCTGGTGGTGGCACAGCAGTGGAGCTGGATGCGGCAGACCCGTTTGATGTAGGCTTCTCTCTAGCTGGACAGTCCCCAGAAGCTTTAGCGGCCAGGAGTTGGGACAATGGGACAAAAGTGACACTTGCATTTCGTATTTTGTGCTGGGACGCAGAGGATCATCCACCGGGTTTGCAACATCCAACAGCATGACACGCCAGCTCCGGCGACATAACTTGTTCGGGATCACTTTCGATCCATAAACAATACAGAATGCCAGGCACACCAGTCATACCGACTCCAGGCACCATACTTTACACTATTCATTATGACCTTGCACTGCTAACTGGCCACTGAAAGCGAATGAACAGTTCATGGGGAATACCCAGATAATGGGATTAGCTCCATTCAAATTCTAAAATATTAGTCGTGCAAGTAGGTCAACAAAATTTTGTCAGCGTTGAACCCCTGCCAGTTTTTTAAAAACCAACAAGCCTGAAATGCCTAGAAGGCAGGTAAACTGGAAATATTTTGTTTAGCTTCAATGTTTCAAATTTCAAAGGAAATTGGATTTCCTTACAGTTTGGTGGTTTGGGATGACAAATGTGCAATTACTTTCACGACGTGAAATATGAAAATATTTTCTGATATGTCCATTCAACAGGCCTCCCTTAGTCCATGACTGTACAAAAAAATGTATTATACATTTCACAACAGGCAATAAACATTATTTGTTCAGAACATTTTATTTAAACTAAAAATGATCAACAAATGTGTGGTTTGAGATGACTGAAAATATTTGCAATACGTTAGCAAATTAATAAACAGCTACAACAGCTGAAAAAAAAACAGAATAAAATCGTTTTACATAGTTGACAATGACAATTGTTTTGAAGTCTAACAAGAAAACCCGTGCACTTGCTGCATAAAATAAACTTGAACTAGAAGCTGCTAAATGAAGGTCATACTTTGAATGAAAATTGAACAGTACATAACTCCTGTAGCATAAAATAGACTAGACCTTGAAGCTGCTAAATGATGGTTATACTTTGAATTGAAATTGAACAGTACTTAACACTTGTAGCACGAAATTGAACAGTACTTAACACTTGTAGCACGAAATTGAACAGTACGTAACACTTGTAGCATGAAATTGACTAGAACTTGAACTACTAAATAAAGAAAATCTTTTTAATATAGATCAAACATTTCACAAACTCTTTGGAATAAATCTCTAAATAAAGGTCATACTTTGAATGGAAATGGAACAGTACATAACTCCTGTAGCGTGAAATAGACTAGAACTTGAAGCAGCTAAATGATGGTTATACTTTGAATTGAAATTGAACAGTACTTAACACTTGTAGCATGAGATTGACTAGAACTTAAACTACTGAATAAAGGTAATATTTTTAATATAGAATGAACATCTCAAATTATATAGAATAAAACTGACTAGAACATATGAAAGTATTATTTAAACTGATATTGAACAACGTTGCGTCAAAATATTTTGTTGAATAGAAGGGTTCAGACCTACAAGAATATTTAAAAGTCACAATCCGAAGTCAGGCAGAAATGCAATAGCAGTGTTTGGAAGATACGCTTAGCATATTTTCTCCGGTCATTGTGCTTCTTTTATTAGAAGTTAAGGAGGACGAAGCATAGAAAAAACAGCCCTACAGTAAGCGTTCTCATAATGTTAAAAGAAGAAATGGAAAACCACAAAAAGGATGAAGACAGGAGGAGATCTCTCTGCAACTGGCTGCATACTAATTTATGAACAGCCTGTAACAGTTGCAGTAGTGGCCCGAGTGAAGAAATATGACAAGGCAGTAACCAAGGAAAAGGAAGGGAACAAGGTAAAACGGAAGCGACCCAGAAGATGGGAAACTTAGTTCAGATACTTAACTACCTCCTAGGTGGGTTGTAGCTGTGAAAAGGCATGTGCTATTTGGGGTCAGGATTGCTGAGAGGGGGGAGGGGTCTAGTATTGCCCAGAGGATGATGCATGGTGAAAGGTATGAAGATAATTGAAGCTTTCACCAGGCATCATTTCCAGAATCACCGTCTCTTAGCTTGTCCTACACTGAAATAGCATATTTGTCCACAGCTACAACCTACCAGGCGGTCTAAAGCTAAATCTCCCTGCTCAGTTTCCCATCCTCTATGTCATTTTGTTTTCACTTTTCTCTGCTTCACTTTTCCTTGGCTACTTCTTTTTCTCTCCCTCTTTACTCAGCCCACTGCTGCAAGTGTCATGGTTGTTGAAGACTATCAATAAATGTCCACACTGCCGATTGGAAAGGTGTCTCGTCTTGTCTTCCTTCTTTTTGCTATTTTTCATTTATCCTTGAAAAAAAAAAGCTTGTGCATGCTGTCATAATTGAGTACAGCACCTTTGCTGGCATAAAATTATGATGTAAATTTCAAAGTGTAGGCTTAAAAACATTAAATTAAGTGCCTAACAGGTTAAGCTTTCATCCCGAAGGACGTGATCCCGGGCAACATCTATAAGTTTCTGTGCTAGGTGTCGCCTCATCTGTTTTCGTCGAACACGCTGTGCCTCCTCTGGAATTTCTTTTCCATCAGGTGTCTGCTGCCGTGCCAGGTAGAAGTCAAAAAGCCCTAAAAAAATTAGAAGCAGTCCTATAATGCAAGAAATTAAATTCCACATCAAAATCTCCAATTAATTTGTCATACCATTAGGTTCTTTTTTACACCTTGGAGTATTGTACAAACCTTTGGAAAGACTTGGTTTAAAGGGTGTTCACGCAATTGAATGTAAACTAGTGCAAAAGAAATTCCAGAAATAAACGGAAAACAATTATTTTTTAGGTGCTCTTTTGAATGTTCTAGTCTAATAAATATAGGACTGAGCAAAAAAAAAACTTTCTAAAATAAGCATTGATTCAGTAAATGCCGGCACTAGATCTCTCACACACACACCTATGTACGTGAGAAGTGAAGGTGAAAGCAGTGGTTTGCAAAAAGTTAACAAGTAAAAGATGAATAAAATTTAACTTCTTATTAGGTAGGACTTTGCCTGGTCCGAGGAAATAGTACAGTATCATTGTAGGCACCTGGCGAAACCCTAAACGCCTTAAGCAGCCACGCTGCTCTCGACAATCCTGCTTCGCACCATCGCTGTTTTGCATCGGTGCATGGGTATAAAGATTTACCACCTTGCATTGGCTTCTCGGAAAAGCCGGTGATGTGAAGAAAAAAAAAAAAACATATCGGTGGGCTCAGACGCTTGCTGGGTGTTCTCTTGATATGTTTTTGCTTATATCTTAAATGTCTCAAAAGTAAGGGTGGGTGCTCATTGAGACATGGGGAGATGCTCAGTATTCTACGGTACTCTTACATTTAAATTGAAAAAAGTAAAAGCTCATTTAGAAGCACCACACCACACGCAGTGCTCCAAGATTGCTGTCACAGTGAGATCGAAGATTGCTGTCACAGTGAGGCTTCACTGCCACAAACTTTACGGATTTACCTGTGGCCTCCCCAGCATCACTTCTTATTGTCCTATTTAAGGTATGCCATCGGACTTACCCAAATCAGCGAGTTGGATTCAACTACAGATACTGATTAAAATTCCAGCACGTCGGTAGCTTAGCCTCATGTTGCAGTAAAAAATAGAGTCCAAATTGCGTTCTAAGAACGTGCTTTTCACGTAAGGCTCGCCTTCTCGGAGAACATATCAGTAATCTCTGCACAATAAAAATAGTCTATTATAGCCACATCACCTAGGGCCCGAGTGAAGAAATATGACAAGGCAGTAACCAAGGAAAAGGAAGGGAACAAGGTAAAACGGAAGCGACCCAGAAGATGGGAAACTTAGTACAGATACTTAACTACCTCCTGGGTGGGTTGTAGCTGTGAAAAGTGTGCTATTTGGGGTCAGGATTGCTGAGAGGGGGAGGGGTCTAGTATTGCCCAGATGATGATGCATGGTGAAAGGTATGAAGATAATTGAAGCTTTCACCAGGCATCATTTCCAGAATCACCGTCTCTTAGCTTGTCCTACACTGAAATAGCATATTTGTCCACAGCTACAACCCACCAGGCGGTCTAAAGCTAAATCTCCCTGCTCAGTTTCCCATCCTCTATGTCATTTTCTTTTCACTTTTCTCTGCTTCACTTTTCCTTGGCTACTTCTTTTTCTCTCCCTCTTTACTCAGCCCACTGCTGCAAGTGTCATGGTTGTTGAAGACTATCAATAAATGTCCACACTGCCGATTGGAAAGGTGTCTCGTCTTGTCTTCCTTCCTTTTGCTAATTTTTCATTTATCCTTGAAAAAAAAAGCTTGTGCATGCGGAATCATAATTTAGTACGAGCACCTTTGCTGGCATAAAATTATGATTAAATTTCAAAGATATGTAGGCTTAAAAACATTAAATTAAGTGCCTAACAGGTTAAGCTTTCATCCCGAAGGACGTGATCCCGGGCAACATCTTAAAGTTTCTGTGCTAGGTGTCGCTCATCTGTTTTCGTCGAACCGCGTGCCTCCTCTGGAATTTCTTTTCCATCAGGTGTCTGCTGCCGTGCCAGGTAGAAGTCAAAAGCCCTAAAAAATTAGAAGCAGTCCTATAATGCAAGAAATTAAATTCCACATCGAAATCTCCAATAAATTTGTCATACCATTAGGTTCTTTTTTACACCTTGGAGTATTGTGCAAACCTTTGGAAAGACTTGGTTTAAAGGGTGGTCACGCAATTGAATGTAAACTAGTGCAAAAGAAATTCCAGAAATAAACGGAAAACAATTATTTTTAGGTGCTCTCTTGAATGCTCTAGTCTAATAAATATAGGACTGAGCCAAAAAAAAAACTTTATAAATAAGTATTGATTCAGTAAATTGCCAGCACCAGATCTCTCACACACACACCTATGTATGTGAGAAGTGAAGGTGAAAACAGTGGATTACAAAAAAGTTAACAAGTAAAAGATGAATAAAATTTAACTTCTTATTAGGTAGGACTTTGCTTGGTCCGAGGAAATGGTACAGTATCATTGTAGGCACCTGGCGAAACCCTAAACTCCTTAAGCAGCCACGCTGCTCTCGACAAGCCTGCTTCGCACCATCGCTGTTTTGCATCGGTGCATGGGTATAAAGATTTACCACCTTGCATTGGCTTCTCGGAAAAGCCGGTGATGTGAAGAAAAAAAACATCTCGGTGGGCTCAGACGCTTGCTGGGTGTTCTCTTGATACGTTTTTGCTTATATCTTAAATGTCTCAAAAGTAAGGGTGGGTGCTTATTGAGACATGGGGAGATGCTCAGTATTCTACGGTACTCTTATATTTAAATTGAAAAGAGTAAAAGAGCTCATTTAGAAGCACCACACCACACGCAGTGCTCCAAGATTGCTGTCACAGTGAGATCGAAGATTGCTGTCACAGTGAGGCTTCACTGCCACAAACTTTACGGATTTACCTGTGGCCTCCCCAGCATCACTTCTTATTGTCCTATTTAAGGTATGCCATCGGACTTACCCAAAACAGCGAGTTGGATTCAACTACAGATACTGATTAAAATTCCAGCACATCGGTAGCTTAGCCTCATGTTGCAGTAAAAAATAGAGTCCAAATTGCGAGCTAAGAACATGCTTTTCACGTAAGGCTCGCCTTCTCGGAGAACATATCAGTAATCTCTGCACAATAAAAATAGTCTATTATAGCCAGCATCACCTAGGCCAGTGGTTCTCAGCCATGGATGTGTCGGGGACCCCTTGCGGACCGCTGGCAGTGTTGAAAAGGGAACAGCGCGAAAATAAACGAGGGACAAGAAGAAGAGGTAACGACAGACACGGCGCTGACTAGCAACTGAAAGTTTATTTGCGCACAAGACACGAAATAAACAGGAAGAAAACACATAAACAACCCGTCACAATAGATCCACTCACACGCTTATCTGCTATCAAACGAACTTGCCACAGTTCAAGATAAATTTAACTTCGTCACCCCTCAGTGCTAAGGACGGGGGGGGGGGGGGGGGGGGGGGGGGGGGGGGGGGGGGGGGGGGGGGGGGGGGGGGGGGGGGGGGGGGGGGGGGGGGGGGGGGGGGGGGGGGGGGGGGGGGGGGGGGGGGGGGGGGGGGGGGGGGGGGGGGGGGGGGGTAAGTAAGTAAGTTAACATGTCTGGAGCATGAAACAGGTGCCTTTTATTGCTGTCGTAGTTCCGGAAGCAGGTTGAAAATTAGTCACGGCCGGACTGAACTACAAAAAACGTGCCAAATAAAAAAAAAATTGTTGAGGGTCTCGCGGACCCCCATTTGAGAACCACTGACCTAGGCAATAAAGTGTCTCCTGTGGAGACATACACAAATGCAGCATCTGAAGCCAGCAACGGTCAACACCAATTTTCAAATGCTGTCTACTCAAGAGAATGCGCGGTAATGCTAGACAAAGACAGGACGAGTCGTGCAGCGGTCGACGCTGACAGCAGGAAGTGAGTGCCTGGCGAACCCTTAGCAATTCCGACAAAGCTTGTCACAGGCTCGAGCCTCAGATTATAATCTCTTATCCCAGAGTTGGTCGAAGCGATGGGGTGATTGCACGTAGTGCAGTTTGTTTGAAAGCCTAGCTTGGAACGTCAAGCTAGAACATTGCCGCATTCAATTTAGTAGACGGCATTTAGAAAATGGCGTCTGCTGTCGCCGGCTGAAGATGCTCTATTCGAGCTTGCATGCATATACAGTGGATACTTCGTTGCCATGGTGGTGCCGACCATACCAGATGGACTTTATCGTGCGAAAGGAGACGGCAGCGTAGCAAGATAAGGTGTGCATTTCTGATTTTTTGTCATGTTTTGCAGAGTACAGAATGAAAACAAAAGGAAATAAGAGCTTAACACAGATGACTGACATTCTCCACCTTCTAATATTTTGATGAGACTTACACAAAAGGCATGTTTTCTTGCCCTGAAACATGGGGCTAAATTATTAAACTGCCAAAATTCCAGAAAGTCAATCAAGACTGCAAACATGCTCATGTTTTCCCAAAGAAAAAGGCACACAACTTACCAGCAAGGGCTTTTAGTCATGCTGCATCCAGTGGGGGTTCTGCGTCTGCCTTGATGCGGTTGGAAGGTCTCCCAGTAACACACCGACCAAGAAGGCCGATTGTACCAAAGATCATGACCGAGGCTTCCCTGACAATCATGGAATCCCCTTTGTGCTTGAGAACCTTTTTGCAGGTAGTTTTGTCAACCCCTAGGTCATCAGCAAGGCAGACCTAGAACGAGACACAAAAAGACTTAACATGTTTTAATTTGTATTCTGATTAAAAGGCTTAACAGCTTTGTGCTCATTAAGCCACTAAAAACCAATCACTCAAACACTGAAAAATTCATTTTTATTCACATTTGTCCTATAGGATGAGCTGTAAGCACCACTTGATATGATATTTGGAGAAGCCACGGAAATCAGCAAACATTATACAAAGAGACTTTGCTTACTCAGGCGATGAAAAGAAAGGGTTCTTAGGGGGACATTACGATCAACCTGAGCCCTTTCCAAAGTTTACAATGGTTTCATAAATCAGTCAGCAACCACATTTCAGATTCATTTCCAAGTCTGGTCAATAAATATTTGAATATTTATTACTCGTGAGTGCTTGTGCTTTCTTCCCCCAGGTAGTTATCTCAGAAAAATATATAACTTCTGACAAAACAAATCTCACCTTGTTCCCCTGCACTCTCAAAGTTCCAAACACTATATCATCTTCGTCGTCCGCAGTGGGCATGGCATCCATCAAGAGCTGATCCTCACCTATATCACCTGCAAGAAATTTTTTATTTATGCCTTGTTTTGTAAAAACATATGCATGACTGATGCTTTGATGAAAGTCAGAACAGTATTATTGGCAAGCCAACAAGGGAAGCAAGCAACATTGAGTGCTATATCTTGGTCACAGCAGTGTGAACTCTGCATCGTGTATATATTCGACAGCAGCTGCATTAACTCCAGTGTTATGGTGTTGCCGCCATCAGCTCTGATGCTTACAGAAACATGGTACATAGAAGTGACTGATGTACTAAGACTGCATTCATACCGTTCCGTTTATATAAATCAAAAACGCAATGGTAATTTAGCAATACAAAAAAAAATTTCTTGTGAATTAGAAAGGGATTATTGTGTCATTACTTAGGATTATGACATGATGTGCATACGATGTAACAAAAATAGTTTTGCAGCAGTTTACAGATCACCAAACGGTAACTCTGAGAATTTTTTAAATCTTTCTTGGTTTTTGTTAACAAAGAAAAGCGTGATGTAATATGTGGTGGGGATTTTAATATTGATATGAGTGCTGGCACCACTGTTAAGCGGACTTCAGTCTCTCTAATTAGTGCGAATGGTTGTGCAAATATCATAAATAGACTCGCACATATCTTCAATCTGAAACATTAATAAATTTGTTCATTTTGAATAGCTCAGTTGATTATATAAAAGCTGGTGTCATTGGTTGCTATCTGAGTGACCACCTCACAATATTTATTTACCTTAAAAGTATCCCGAGGAAGGCTTGCAAAGCGAAACAAATACCGATTAAAAAAAAAAAAACTCCAGTCCGACTTGACTTTTTCCAAATCGCCGTTTCAAACACAAACTGGGAGAACTTATGTGAGAATATGTGAGAACTTAGTGCCGATGGAGCATACAACACTTTTGTTGAATTATTTCTTAACTTGTACAGGACATGCTTCCCTTTTATACTTATAAAAACAAAGGCATAATAAAACCTTGGATAACTCCAGATCTACTGTGTAAAATTAACACAAAAAACGTCTTGTGTGGTAAATTCGTAAAATCGAGAGACCTTACATTTGTCGTTCATTGTGGCTTGATATGTAAACAATTGAATAATCTAAAACACGTGCTCAGCATGTCATGATGACGATCATCGCTGTACATTTGCTTTTCTTTTGTTTACTGTTCTATTCCCTCGCACTGCTGATACTGCTGTAGGCGGTCAGGGACCCATCAAGATGTATCTTAGAGCTTTTCTCTTCCTGACCGTCACCATCAAAACTTGACGGAAATAGACATTAATATTATTATTAGGAGCACTTGCCTGTCTGCAGAGGAATGAAACTTCCAGAGGGCAAGAACCCTGAAGGTCCAGATGCATTGCTGGTACCTGCCTTCATTGCTGATGGGTTCCCTGTGTGGTGCATGAAGGAAATTATTCAAAGTTTAACTAAATAGAACCTTAGCATAACTGCACTGACAGCAGTAATATGGTGTTGTAACTATCAGCTCGGATGCATCATTAATAGCACTTGCCTGTCTGCAGAGCAATGACACTTCCAGAGGGCAGGAGCCCTGAAGGTCCAGAGGCATTGCTGGTACCCACTTTCATTGCTGATGGGTTCCCTGCATGGTACACATACGAAATTATTCAAAGTTTAACCAAATAGAAGATTAGTATAACTGCACTGACAGCAGTAATATAGTGTCGTAGCTTTCAGCTCAGGTAAGAGCACTTGCCTGTCTGCAGAGCAATGGCACTTCCAGAGGGCAAGAGCTCTGAAGGCCCACAGGCATTGGTGGTACACACTTTCATTCCTGATAGATTCCCTGCGTGGTGCATAAAATAAATTATTCAGATTAATTAAATAATACATTAGCATAACCGTCCTCTCACAAGTAATATGGTGTTGAACGCTATCAGCTCGGATACAACATTAGGAGCACTTGCCTGTCTGTAGAGCAATGGCACTTCCAGAGGGCAGGAGCCCTGAAGGTCCAGAGGTGTTGGTGCCCGTCTTCACCACTGATGGGTTTCCTGTATAGTACAATAAGGAAATTATTCAGTTTTTCTACATATTGGCTCACAGCCGAGTCGGCAGCGCGCTCGACTCACATTCAGGTGACTCGGGTTCGATTCTCGGCACTGCATGCCCTTTTGACTTTCTTTATGCAAGTAGAAAATTTGAGAAGGTTGGGGAACCGTCTAGCAATTGTTCATGTTCAGAAAGTATAGTTCGAGAAGGATAGAAGCTGAATATTCTAGGCTCCCAGGGATGGCTTAAAGGGACCCTGCAACGACTGTTTTCTGTTTTTTAATTTGCCCCCAACCTGAGCGCACTGAGCGTAGTAACTTAGTGAACTTTTACTTTTCTCGAAATTTACTTTATATTAAAAGTTATAGGCATATTAAAATTACAAAAACAAGCAAAAGACAACCTCCTTCATGACGTCCTCGGTCCTCTGTCCCCCCTTTTTCCCGCGCCCGCGGACCACGGGGAAAGGAAGTGAGGTTGAGGAAAGAGAGCTGCCCGGGAACGGGGCACCTCTCTCTCCTCGGCTGACTAGGACCAACAACATCACAATTTCGTCACATGCCGCGCGCGTTCGACACCACGGGGCACCCCATAGGAGGAGGAGGTTTCCTTGTCGTTCGGTTAAAATATGACGCACTGATATTGAGTTACTCTCTCCGTGCACGCTGGGTTACCAGAACCACAAGACGTGGAAACCGCAAGAAAGGTAGACGCTTAATTAAGATTTCAGGGCCCCTTCAAAGAAGCTGCGTCGAGCCGTACAAGTCAGTCTTCCGCCTGCGCTCGGTCCTGCCATTACGCCGTTATCGACGCATGTTATCATCTGCTCAATCTTATTTTGTTTGGGCACAAGTTCGCCATATTAAACGTTTACTGTAATATCCTGAGATATAGCCCACCTAAAAACAAGAGCAAACCGGGTGAAATAATGGAGTGGGCTAACTTTCGGTGTACAGTCAAGAAAAGTTGAAAAAATGCTATTTTTAGGTTATGTGTTTTAGGCCAAGCTTGTTATCGTTGCGAGAGGCAACGGAACGAAGATGACTCTACTTTCCAGTCCACAACGTTTGCTTATATCCCACCATAGCTAACTAGACGCATTTACGCCGAGGCCACCATTGATCCCAACATTACTATTACTAGGAGTGAGCTATCTTTCGGTGTTTAAAAAAACACAGCAAATCAAGCCAAAATAGGGGTGGGCTATCTTTTGGCGGTGGGGCATCTCTCGGGATTTTACGGTAGTGGTTTCGTCATCTTATCACTTGCCTTTTGTGACAATATCATACTACCATGTAGAAAAATAAATAAGCTTTAACAAAAATATAAGATAGAGGGTTGCCTTTACGTGCTTATCAAGTCATCTATACTTCGAATATAATGCAACAAGAACTGAAATAAAGGCTCCAGTCACAAAAAGCAAAGCTACGCCCACAAGAGGCCTGTTTTGCAATAGCATTCTTTTGGTAAAGTACTGCAAAAGTAGAAATTGAAAAATACCCCTGAACTTACTTCAAGCATCTGTGTGCAGTTATAGCACACATTTTGCAATGTCCTACTCTGTCATTACAGAAATTTTTAAGTTTTACTGAGTAGTATAAGTATAGGTTAAGGTAACCAGATGCGGTTCTGCAAAAGTAATGATTTTAGTTTTCCCCAGGTTTTGAAAAAATGAAAAAACTTGCCTTCCTCAAATATTTTATGGCATAATGCCCGTCGTATACGGGACATATTCTGTTTTGTCAGTTCATGCAGCTGCAACTTCAGCTGCCTGATTTTTTCTTGTGCTGCCCTCAGCTCTTTCCCTGAAACCAAATCATCATCATCTTCATCGCTTGTTAAGGCAAGGTATGTTAAGGCGAGTGCTTGTTGTTGTCGAGTTTTCATGATTTTCAGCATCCGGGCTTCATGTGCATCTTTTCGTAGGCGTGTAGGGTTTCTCTGCAAGACAAGGAATCTCTAGATATATTGACATATGTCATGGGTAGTTTGTACTGTTGTATGTTTAACAACATACATATTTAATAACATACTGCTGTATGTTGTTAAATGAGAAAGGAACTGTTAGTAAATTAAAAAGAAAAAGTATGTAATATGAAATCAACAAATAGAACATTCTGCAAAGTTCCTCACATCAATCAATCGAGTAAGGAGCATGTATGTATGTGTTCATTGACTTTGTTTATGTTAAATGCGCTATGGTCACAATCTTTATGCCAGTTTCCGAGGACAGTTCTGAAATATCATTCAGCATAATTATATACATAATGAACCGGTGGGCTAGTTGCATAACAGACATTGAACTAAACACATCGCAAAAGGAGAAGGACTAGTAGAAGGAGCAGACAAGGCACTTGTCCTATATGTTCATTTATATTTAATTTATATGCAGCTTTGCAGCAAGCACCGAGTATTAGTTCCATAGAGTAATTACAAAAAAGGCAGAACTAAAACTGTCCTTTATTTGTCTACTTTATATTTGAAAAAAATATACTTTTTTTTTTAGATTTATGAATGGCATTTAAGAGGTCACAGAGCCATCTGCTTACTAGTGTTCAGATTTGTTGCAGTGGCAATCAGTTCATTGAACGACGTTTCATCGACAGAACGTTTTATCGACACGCGATATTTTATCGACAGATTGTTTCATCGCAAGCTCAGATTAGCTTTTTTTTCTGTAATAAGCTGCATGACACTTTCGCCGTGAAGCGGCGTGTACGGGTCGGTCAGGTTGGTTAACATTCTTTGTAATGAGCCGCCGCAGACTGTCGCCGCGGCGTGAAAGCCGGCGGGGGGTTTGGTTAACGCGCACCCCAGTGATACACGCAGGACGAAATGTCCCTATAGCGTGAAATTCGCGTAATGAGTGTCGATGAAACGATCGTGTTGACGAAACGTGTCCATAAAAAGTTGTCCACGAAACGAATTTCAACGAAATGATGGGGACCCGCTTGGAGCGTTTCTAAACGCGTAAAAACGAACACAAAGAGGCGCCCTTGTTAGTTAAGTCCTTTGTTGTACATGTAACGGCTTTCACGAGAATAAAATATATACCCTAATATTGTTCCAAGCGCGAGTAGCGGCAGTAGCCACCGTACATATGAGATGATGAATACCTGCTTTACATGAGGATGCTCCGGACCTGATGATGAACCACTCATTTCGTCAGACGAGACTTTCAGTATGGGCACCCTCTTGTTTTGACACTCAGTCTCCGCGTCGCTCAGTGTGGCTGAAACAGTAAACACTATATTTAAAACTTAACTTTTAGCCTAAAAGTAATAGCCACCACATTGAGTAAGTATACGAGCAAATCGTAATATCTTTTCTGACGAGTATAGAGGCACGTGAACTCACCAAAGAGTTTCAGGATTCTAGCCTTGAAGAAGCCACTTTGTCTTTCGTCGGACCAGTGGACATTGTAGAGTTTCTTTTTGTTGAAATCGGTCAGGTTTGATGGAGTGAAGTTCTCCACGTCCGAGATTGGCAGAATGTGTCTTTGGCGGTCGTCTTCAAATCGGACATATGCGTGCATGTTTCCGGCTTCGTGACCCCGTCAAGCACCTCGTACTCACGCGCCCTCTTCGTTGCGCCGGTTTCGTAGGTTCCGTGTCACTTTCAGTTTCCCGCCCATGCGAGCCTAAAAGTAATAGCCACTACATTGAGTAAGTATACAAGCAAATCGTAATATCGTTTTCTGACGAGTATAGAGGCACGTGAAGTCACCAAAGAGTTTCAGGATTCTAGCCTTGAAGAAGCCACTTTGTTTTTCGTCGGACCAGTGGACATTGTAGAATTTCTTTTTGTTGAAATCGGTCAGGTTTGATGGAGTGAAGTTCTCCACGTCCGAGATTGGCAGAATGTGTCTTTGGCGGTCGTCTTCAAATCGGACATATGCGTGCATGTTTCCGGCTTCGTGACCCCGTCAAGCACCTCGTACTCACGCGCCTACGTCGTTTCGCCGGTTTCGTAGGTTCCGTGTCACTTTCAGTTTCCCGCCCATGCGCCGGTTGCGTCTCCCACATTTCTTCGACGCGTTCGGTTTGTCGACTTTCGCAAGATCGGACGAGTCGGAGTCGGACGAGTCATCTTTATCGTTACTCCAAATTTTTTTTCGAGTAGAAGAGAGTAACTTCGGCGAGTCGTTTCAAAAGCGAAGACGTGACGTCACGCAAAGAATCTTGCCTGTCTCGGCTCGCTGTAACCGTTGAAAGCAGACAATATAGAATAAACGAATGTTCTTTTAGGCTGAGGCCTGTCGCGCAGAACATTGAATTAAAAATTATTACAATAAATATAACAGTGTATTAATAAAACAAAATTGAATTGAATAATACGAATAAATTATTTTAATATTTTAAAACCTAGTGATTCTTTTATATTAATTTAGCTCGCATTTGCTGCTGGATCTTCTTCGCGCCAATTTTAAATTTTAAATCGTAGCTATTTTGTGATCTGCGACTCTACACTTGCTTTCGGCGTGAGGAAGTCAATTTGATGGTGCGGTCATGTATCCAAATAAAAGAAAGAAGTACCTGGAACCAGACAATATCTCCAGTTTGCCTAGAACGACAGCTTTGAAGCCTAGTTCGGCCAGGTCGTCCACGATAGAGCCATGCGTTCGTCCACTTTACTTCTTTTAGAGTACCAATTAAACAAACGATTAACCGGTTAAAAAATTTGATAGCGATTAAAGCCTTAATCAATTAATCGGAAGGTTAATCGATCAATTGCCCAGCCCTAATTTTGAGTGTTGGTGTTCTATAAGAAAGTTGAGTGTTGGTGTTCTATAAGAATGTTTTCAGTCCTTAAGATGGCTCTAAGGTAATCCGGGAAAATCGGCGCCTGCATGTCGATCTAAAGTTTTCATCATGTATAGGCGAATTTATTTTATTGGTGCATTTTACCTTACGAATTTTTAAGGTGTAGAAAATAAACTGGGCCTTTTGCGTAATCATCCTCCGTTGATAACGGCGAGGGTGTAGGTATAATTTTTTAGAGGAATTGAGCGCCTTGAAATTTCGCAAGGGAAAGTGCTCCACAAAAATACACCGTTGTTAAAGGTTTGAGATTACTATGTGGAGGCACCGAGTTTTCCGGACAATTTTAGAGCGAGCACGAGGATAGAAAGCACCCTAGGCGAGGGTTGAATGAAAGTATTGTGCTCACATCTGAATGAGCCACCGCGTGGGTGAATTGCGCATCTGTGTAATTAAGACATGCAAGTGTTCGTGTACGGTGAAAAAGCTGTTTTCGTGTTTCTCAACTTGGTTAAAAGTTATTAAAATCTCAGGTTTTCCAATCTTTTGCAACTGTTTCAATTACATTGTCAAAGTTCTGACCCATAAAAACATTAATTACAATAATAATAATTTCAGATTGAGCTCCGATTTGAATATTCTCATAAGTTCATTTCGTCACTCAGCGGATGCTGTGATATATAATTATATTGTTGCTGTTGGTCAAGACGTCATACTATTTTTCGGTCTTGATCGAGGAGTTTTACGCGCGACGGGAGTTATCAAAAGCGTCATAGCAGTCGGCATTTCAAGAATGGCCAAACGTCAGCTATGATGTCTTTAGTTGAATCACTTTTTTTTTCATTTGCGCGAAAGAGGGATGTCAGGCTGTTGACTGACGGTGTCGGCTTAAGAATGAGGCGATTCCACGATTCCACTGTGCTTTTTATAACCAGCATTAACCTTGTCGTTCGCAACTGATATGTATCAGGACTACTACCCAAGACGTCACGGTGGGGCAAATCGTGGCCGTTACGTAACGTAGAAGACCCGAGAGCACCACCAAAACATCTCCAATAAAGCCCCTTGATAAAATTCACGCTGTGCGTTTCTTCCAAGTACCACCACAACGAATGTTGTGCGAATGCGCGAAACGCGTGCCACGAGCGCGCACTCCCTGCGCCGTCATTTCCTTCCAAAGGTCGTGGTACGGACCTCGCGCAGTCGCGCATTTGGCGCTACTTGTAGCACAAACAGATCAGAGGGCTTTAATCTCGACGCCAATGACGACGCAAACTGACGAGACGGGGAGTGATGTATAGACCCTTTCTTCAAGTGCGCCGCCATCTTGAATTGTCGTCACTTCCAGTATGGGCGAAAACATTGTTTTGCCGTCGCCACGTCAATAGAATGCATTTAGGAGAAAAGCGTAACCGTCACCCATTCTCGTTTTCTCTCCCCTCTATATTTTTTACTATTTGCAGGTTGAAACGTTTTAATATTTTTTCGTCGCCCATACCGGATATGCCCATTAGGTGGCTGGGAACGAGAGTACACGGAAAAGGTCTATAGGTGGCAAACAGTAAAAAGGAACACGCTTACTTAAGAATTTCTTAGATTTACATTTACAACAGGATAATTCTTACTACAATTAATTATTCTAAAAATTGCCTGTCTGTAGAAAAGTTTACCGTACAGAAGTTCCTATTGGACCAACAGAGCTTTCAGTTTGATTGATAGAATTTTCTAACGGTCCAACAGAAATCTCTATAGGAAAGATAACCATATCTATTGGACCACTAGAAATCTCAATATGACCAATAAACGTTTATATTGTGCAAATAGAAATATCTACTGGTCCAACAAAATGCTCTATCGGTCCATTATAAATATCTATTGGTCACATAGAAATTTGTATTGGTCATATAAACATCTCTATTGAAATTTTTGCTAGGGTATTCCTGGTGTCTCGAAGAAAAGTGAAGTAGGTTTTTCTCACATGGAAAGTAATCTACGTTTTGCCGATCGCTCAGCGTCTACCCAAATGTAGCGCAAGCAAGCGGGACCTGCAGATGCCGAAGTTTTAGAACTTTTTTGATTACAAAATATTATTACAAAATCTTTTGGCAATTTTTAATTAGGGTGCGGGGCTTGTTCCGGTATCAGAAGTCATTTGTCTTCATGTTTTTCGAGCTCCGTTGACCGCCATGTCTTCATCAATAAATTCCGAAGATTCAAGTTAAGTTTTGAGTCAAGAAAAGCACGCTTTGTAACTTTTTCTTTCTGTTCTCAAACACTATAGCTCTACATTTGGGCAAAGACCGAGCGTTGGGCGATGCGTAGTTTGTTTTTACGGTGAGCAAAATTAGTTTTTGTTTCACCTAAATAAAGGGTACGTTTTTAGCCAGCGTTCTTGCTAATCTACCGGTTCGCACATTAGTGCAAGAACGTTTTTTTACATGTACTTCACCAAACACTGACTGAGTATAACTGTGATTACTAGCTTCAGAATTCCTTCAGTCGTACTGAAGGCACAGAGACGCAGCACTTCGTCGTGCTGAGACATGTCCTTAGATCATGCCGCCTGGCTGGGACTGGAGTTCAACGGGTTGCGTCTTTTTGGTGGGGTGCTGCGCTTTCCTTAAAAAAGTAATAATAATTTACTGATTCTTAAAAGTAGCGCTACGACCATTTACACAGGGTTTTCCAAACGTTTCTCTGCGAATGACGGCGAACCAGCAAAAAACGTGTATTTCAGGAGGCAGGCGCTCAGCCTCTGCTACGCTTCAGCCGGCATACATTACACAGGCCCTAGATGGCTGATCCGGAACTTCCGGTGGTCGCACTTGCGCTGCAGCGACTAAGCCGGGACGCGCGATCCAGTAGCTGTGGGGGTCTGTGGCTTTGTCAAGCTGTCCTTGCGACAGCTTTTTTCACAGGCCTCCAGTATCCTGTACGTTGTACTTGATGTAAAAAAAATAAACATCAATAAATAGACAGATCTAACCAAACGTTCTTCGCATGCATGAAGTCGCCATTACTTTAGTTCCCAGGAGGCAGGCGCCGGTGACCGAGACGGCTCGGGCCTTCTCGTGCTATGCACGCGCCCAGCTACAGCTACGTTGTCGCACGTGCAGAAAGACTGAAGTTCCCTCGATGCTTCGCGGCAGCTTTGACGGAGCCAAACTGGCTGGTGAGGTCGGTCGATTGTCAGAGATGTCAGTGGTATTCTCACTGACTGAACACGAATCGCAGCCAAACACTGACGCAAAGCTCGCTTTCAATCGCGTCCGTTCTTTCAATAGACCAAGGTAAAAAAATTTAGAATTACGACGTGAAAACTTAAGAGGAGTAGTCCAAACCACGTCCTCCAAGACAAAACCAACTATAATGATCGTGGCGTGCAAACGTCCTCCTCGTCTTCCATCGAAAATCATGACCGTCGGATTGCGCCAACTCAGCAAGTTGACCCGAGCCCGATGCTGGTCTACTTTCTATGCGTTGATTGTAAATGAGGCAAAGCCTGACACTTACGCAGCTCTCTTCTACGTCCCATTCCGTGTCTTCGTTCGATATCATTCTCGTGACATCAAAAATCTAGTACACAGGGGTTGATTATTCTAGCTGGTGTTGCCCTATAGCCCGGTTTGGTGGTTCGACATGTTCAGTCACGTGACTAATAGTTAGCATGATGGCTGTTGTATAGCGCACCCCTGCCAATGTCGGGTATTTTCTCTATGCCGTTATGATGGGGAGCGCTGTGAAATACACATTTTATGAACAAGAATATTTCATTCCAGGTTGCAGCGTCACGATAGCCTCTAGGAACGAAGAGAACCTGAGGAGCGTGGTCAACGATTTGCAAAGCGGACTAACTAATCAAGACGGACAGCCTCGCATCTCGTTCATACCTTGCAACATTCGCAGTGAAGAACAGGTGCGTAAGCAATGTTCACAAGGTTTTTGATACCCTCTTCAAAGCAAGACAAATATCGGGTGTCTCAAGTAGCGGCGAGGCTCTTTAAATCGACCGCAAAATTCGGTTTCTTAACCTATGGCGCCACGATTTTGTGCAGCGTTGCCCACAGGTGGTGCATTTTTTCTATAAAATTTTCAAAGAGCAAACTTTCCTGAAGAAAAAGCAAAAAAAGAAAAAGGCTGTTCAAACCCTATTCAAACAATAGGGCGCCCTTTTGTGTGAAGACCGTTAGCCTCGCTGCATTTCCATGGGAGTTAAGCCTTTTCTTCTTTTTTTACTTTTTTTCAGGTAAGACCAGCCATACGTTTTTGGCTGGATTTCCCCTCTACATTGTGAACCAGAGTTGCCAAATCACAAAAGTTAATCGAACTCCCACTGTCTAAACATTCAACGTCTAATTTGCTTGTTTTTTATATTTCACATACAAAACTAGGGTTAGGGGTGAAGGAGGATTTTTGGCGCACCAGAACAGCCTGCGTTCTAAGGCTGTGAAGATAGCGTGCTAACCGTACGGAAGGGTCATGTCTTTTTTATTTTTATTTGTTTTGCCCAGGTGAAAATTTTGATTAGCCTTACCCTGGAAAGTCATGGCCGCCTCGACTTCCTCGTCAACAATGGAGGTGGCCAATTTCTATCGAAGGCGGACGGAATCTCGTTAAAAGGATGGAATGCTGTTGTGGAGACCAACCTAACAGGGAGCTTCCTTCTTTGCAGAGAAGGTAGGGGCGAGCTGCTTACCCAGTTGAGAGCTCCAAGACTCTGTAGCGGCCCTTAATGATGGACTTTAGCCGCGCGCCTTCCTTTCTGGCCTACAAGCTAGCTGAATTCATTCAGACATACTCCATTTAATCTTAACCTGGTAGCGAAATAAATGCCACCATCCCAGTCTTTAAACTTTGGGATGCATCTCGTCTGAACAAACACTCCTCCGCACCTAGTACATGATCTTTACTTAATCTATTGCCTGCATAAAACTTTTTTCATACAAAGCACAACTTGCTAAATGCCTGTTTTATTAGCTCACAAAGAAGATTCTATCATGCATAAATCATCATTAACCTACTGTGTAATTCGCGAAATATGTGACGCCTCTTTATAAGAATTACTAGAAAAAACAAATGCTTGAATGTACGTAACTGTAGTTAGTTCGTACCACATAAATGTTCACTGTTAACTTGCATGGTCCGGGACTATAGCTTTGAAATACTGTAGGCTAAAGCGGAATATATGGAGTTACTGTAGTGCAGGCTATTTGCGACTTTGAGCAGTGGTCTATAGGGGTGACTCAAGCAGACCTTCTGCAGTAAAACGCGTTGTAAAAAATGGCGCCTGATTATAAAAAAACTTAAACTTCCATCGAATGTGCACTGAGCAGGTAGGTTTTATGGTGCATAATTTCAAGGCGCAGTTATTCGTTTGTAAAGGTCCGAATACATCCATGCCAACTTTTCGGTAATGGTCGTTTATTTCGTCGGAGTCCATGGAATTATTGTCCTGTGTTTGTTGGACGCGTTTCGACAAAGAGCTGCTCATCAGCGGCCGTGAGACTTCCATTGAATGTGATCGACCGCCTTCAACCTCGACATTGTTATTCCGTTGTTCTGTGCTGCCCGAATCGGATTACGCATCTACCACGACAGAGAGCTGTTCTTCGGCGACCACGAAACTTCCGTTGGATGTGAGCGACCGCCTTCCTCCTCGATATTGTGTTTGTGGATTGTTCTGTGCTGCCCGAATCGGATTATGCATCTATCACGGATTACATGAGATTGCTCTTTTATTTGTAAGTACTCTGCAAGCATGCTTCTGATAGTAGTCCTGCTTCCGTCTCAATAGAACTGCCGCTTACGTCCCAAGCAACTCCCGGTCGTCTGTCTTTTCAAGCCTGCCAGTTTTGACCACGTCACCAGTGCTAGAAAGCATAAATGTCGCAAGAAAAGTAAAGTCGGAGATTGAACTGGGGCCTTCGGTTGTACAATTTAAAGGGGTTATGAAACAATATCCGGTTGGAATGTTCATGATGTTACACGCACGGACCACGACTGGTTCAGAAGGGTCTTGGTCGTGGTGAAATAGCGAGGATAAAGGGGAACTATGGCTATCAGTCTTGTTCGCCAAGTTTGATGACGCGCGCGTGAACGTAGCTTTGCCCTTTGGCAAGCTTGTAATTGTATGCACTTTCCCGCATAAGCAGGGACATAGCTGCGGCCAAATTACCTGCTTGCACTCGTCTATAGAGAATTTAGTAGATCCTGGTAGAACCTTGATCGAAAAATAAAAAGTGAACCAGGCATGTTTCGATTTCTTGGCAGTCATTTTTTCGGGCACTCTTTGGGGTTATTGCACCCTACTTTATGGGTGTTGATCATCGTGTCTTTTTTTATTTTCCTTTCTGGCGGTGGTACGCCCAATTTAGAGGGCGTAAGGAGTCTGTATATTCATAACTTATGATTAATATACTGTCAATCACAAACACCACCAGATCTTGTCAAGAAAGATACGGGAAAACGCAACTCCTCCATAGCTCGTATCTGCAGATACGGGCGCGTAAGAGTTCAGCTTCTAAGCCGCGTTTACGCCGCTAATAGGTTCCACAAAAGACAGCCTGCAAATACTGTCTGAGGCGTATTTTTTATTGTATGACGGATTTCTCTCATTGGTTACACAGAAACTGCCTGCAAACATGATGGAACAAGCATACACAAGTATTAAACCAACTTGTTTGCAACATGCGTGTCCGCAGGTCATTCTGTCCTCACGCCTGCAGCGAAGAGCGCGTCTTTTGTTTGATGTATGAGCAATACAACCGTGGTTTTATGGTACACCAGAAAACGTAGTGCTTCTATCCGTAGTAGTTGCATGCTTACAATCCGCTTTATGCTTCCCACATGTGGTGGACAGCTTACAGCCAGTGGATGAAAGAGCATGGCGGATCGATTGTGAACATCACCATGGAGAATACGCGTGGCTTTCCCTTGGCATCGTGAGCGATCTTTTCTTGTTTCCTGCAAGTTGAGTTTGGGACGAAGCCACGATTATCTTGCAGACATTCGGGAGCTGCACGAGCTGGTGTGGAGAATCTGACACGTTCTCTGGCCGTGGAGTGGGCCGAAAGTGGAGTTAGGATCAACGTGGTCGCTCCTGTGAGTGTTGGGTATGCTGGATTTTCGAACAGTTCACTAATTCACTTTCTTTGTTCGTGCAGGGATCAATCTACTCCGCTACGGCAGCAAAAAACTATGAGCGCAACATTTTTGACGAAACGCTGGCACGAACTGCTGCCAAAAGGGCAGGCACGCCACAAGAGGTTTGTGTTCGGATTACACAAATATTGGGGCTTAGGTTAAAAGCAAATATTAAATGTCTTTTCGAGTAACTAGCAGCCTGAATAACCTGGAAAAATATATTTATGATTTGTTCTCGTCTGGCCAAATCAATAAAAATAAAAACAATATACTCGAAGTAAAATAATAGCGCCTGTCTGAAATTAGAGCATGGCTCGGTTAGGTGTATACGTACATGTACGAAGCAAAAATTCCTCTGCAAGCTCCAGCCAACGAAGCCACAGGTGTTGAGTTCGAATCCCGGTTGAGGTGCCCTCAATACGACAGAGACGTATTGCGGAGAAGGCGCCGTGTAACCCAGATATTGGTTGCACGTCTAAAGACCCCCAGTTGGTCCAGAAGATTTCTGCGTCCTCATCTGAGGCATGTCAGATGCCGTTTGTTCTTTTATCGTGTAAGATCCTGAAATGTGAGTTTGGCTAAATCTCCTTCCTTAGGTGTCTTCTGCCGTCTGCTTCTTGCTGTCGGCGGGAGCGTCTTACGTGTCGGGCGCAACACTCTTTGTGGACGCAGCTAGCAGACTGCACCCTGGACACCTGTTTGACGTTCCAGGTAGGCGAAATAACTATCGATGCAAACGTTAATTGCCGGTCCACCGCAAAGATGACTTAGATATGTTCCGCGCCTTGGTGACGTTGGAGATGCACCGCGGGCTATGGTTCGGCAAATGCGGGTGAAGATGATGCATGATTTTAAGTGTTTTGCTCATTAAACACGTGTGCTATGGGGCAAAATTAATTCTAATTTTTTTACGCGTCTAGTAATTACTTTGTATGCAATGGGCTAGTTTAACTCTAAAATCGGAGCAGAAAAACTAGAAGCTTAAAAGGTTGAATTGTTTTTTTTCGCAAGTTATCGATTACAACACTCTTTACGGTCTCTTCTATGACAACCCTGAATTCAACAAATAAATGTTGTTCAATAAGCAGAACGTATATTCTCCTGTGGATAAACTATACCACTCTGTCTAGCTAGCTGTCTCCACTACTGTCGCTGACAGCTAAAGAAATGTGGGGCGGTGCGAGTCCACGGCATCTTATTATTACTCCACAGTAAATTAGATTGCCACCGTAAGAACGGCGAAGAACGATCCACGAAGCGCAAACATAAGAAGGCTTACTCCGAGATTCTTTGGCTGTCGGCGACTATTGCGAGCTTACAATAGGTGCAAGTACGCGTCTTTCGAGACGTGTACTTGCGCCCTGCGGGATAGGGTGAGTGCTCGTTCAGCGAACACATTTTGCGCAGTCATTTTCTCGCGCATTTGTAAGCATCGAAGACAGCTTGTGAGATGGAGTGTCATTCAATTTGCGTGCTTAAGAGAAATAAGAAATGAAGGCTAATAATGTGAAGTAAAGTTGGCACTAAAAGCAGCTAGTACGAGTGCTCGACGGCCGGAGTTGTAAAAGTGCTACATTCGACGTTGCGTTGTCGCAAATGCAGAGAGCGAGAGAGAGCCCGGGCTGTTTCTGTCTTTCGATATCAGGCGTTCTCTTCAAAACAGTTATTGTACGCAAAAAAAAAAGAGATAGTTACTTTTGTTTATTATACTTGCCGATTTAGCGTCTTAACACTATATTGACGTAAAACTAGTGAATAAAAATATAAATTTGTTCTCAACAAGCGGGCAAAAAAAAAAAAAAAAACTCTGTCCACGCTCATGTTCGGCCAGCAAAGGCCTGAAGCAAAGCAATGGTGATTTGAAAACAGGTACAGGAAGCAGCTTTTGCCTGCTAACCATAAAGAGATGGCTCCCAATAAGCAATCTCGTCTCTGCTGTGCTTGCATGAATGTTGCACCAGGTGTCGCCCTTTCGCTGGCCCGGCAGTTGCTCCTTTGTGCTAATCGTTTTTAGTGACAACTGCATACGTTTTGCTGTTGCAATGAATGCATGTCTTGATATTCTGCTATTCGTTTTATTCTTGTTCGCAGCACATGACCGATGGCCGAAACATGACAGCTGCATCGATAACAATGCCGAAGAGCTCTCCTAGAAGGATTTCCCCTCTCTGTATAGCACCACCACCTGAAACAATCAAATATTTGCGATACACTTTTGACTTCATTAAAGTGAGATCGAGTGAAGACTCAATTTCGATACGAGTGCTGGCCTTTGTCTCCAATGAACGCGTTGAATGACGCCTGGCATCAGGGGACCAATTGCTGAGTTGGTACATCCTGACTAATTATTCCAGGCCTTGATTATTCTAGGTGCGTCTGCTGCACCCATTAATGTTCGTCCTGCTGGAAATGGCAAAAATTTCAGCATAAAAGTCTTGATTATGAACAAACCAAGGAATAGGGTATCCGTCTAAGCATCTAGTGTTTTGTAAACTGCAGCACTTGAGCTCGCTGCCCCGCTTACTGATATCTTCGGACAAGGGTCGCCCAATTTGTGGCTTCTATGAAAGACGTGTTTGTGCTTGCTGGTTGATTGTTTATCAGAATATGCACAAAATCAATGCTAGCCTAACGATGGCAAGACTCCCCACTCACGACATAGCCGAAAGAGCAATCAGTTCTATTGTTTGTGTGGCAGAAGCTGATTACTTTTTACTTTTGAATATGTATATACAGCATAAGCTATGAGGGGTGCTGCATTTAAATAGCCTGTATATATCATTTCGTTAAGAGGGATTCACCCACGATTTATTTGTAGCCTTTTTCACATAGATGGCGCTGACTTGTTCAGGAACAAACGAGCTGCTCTCAACACGGATAACTCTAGTGCAGTGGTTCTCAACCATTGACGTTTCGCGGACCCCTTGTGGATCGGCGGATATGATGGAGGACCCCGCTCGTGGTGATTGCTGATTGCGCAGGGGTTACGGTGACGTCCGAACACCGAGCACTGGCTACGATTGGAAGGATAGTAGGTAGACCTTAAGGCAGCTAACATTATACGGTCTACCCCCTATCCTTCGAATTGAAGCCGATCTGAGAACGGTGTCATGACGTCATCGCAACCCGTGCGCAAGAGCAGACGAACTTGCTTTCGGCATATCCACATAACCTTAAGGAACGCCGGGAGTGGAATATAATGTTCCAGCTTTTTTGTTCGCGAGTGGATATACTAGTTGTTATCTGCTAATAATGGATTTTATTGGCTGCATTGCGCTACTAAGATGTGTTTCTTAAGTTGTCGGGGACTAGGGTTTAATTACCTGATTCTGAGAGTATTTGGTATTTTCTGTTCCTTCGCAACGCACCTGTATCATTTTGAGTAAATACGCTATTTGCATGACCTATATTTGTATATGTTCTATTGTTGACGAGTTGAAACTTGAGGAAAACAAATGTTTTACAAGTGCAGCGGGACTGAACATATCCTTTTTTTTTTCTCGCGTTTAGATTTGCTATCTGACAGTAGGAAGGACACTAGTGAGAATAAGGTTGATTGATGCACAACCTCCCATACTTCAATGTGGCTTTAATGATCAATTTTAATGTCAATTATGATATTTTTTTTTCCGAGAAGAGAAACAAAGCAGACAATACAAACCTCACAAATTTCGGTCGCGGACCAGTCACCCAGCTGTGCTTGGAGATTTGTGTTTGTCCTTTGTCCCCTTTGTTTCAATTATCCAGGGACCATTATTGTCATTCTTGTCCAACTCGTTTGCACCTTTGCATTAATTGCATTATAATCGTAATCTTAAAAAGCAGGCCATCCATCTTTGTTGTATTTCAACTGGTGGCAGCTGATAAAAATATTTTAGCTCAACTGACGTTTAACTCCTATTAGCTCAATTGCTAGAGTGCTCCACTGGAAATGGAAAAGCCGCTGGTTCGATAAAAGGGTCAGGCAGATTTTTCGGTCGCGCTCGAGTCACCTTGCTATGTTTGGAGATTTGTGTTTTTTCCTTTGTCCCCTTTGTTCACCTTCTTCATGGATTATTATTGTTATTCCTGTCCAACTCGCTCGCACGTTTGCATTAATAGCATTATAATCAGAAATTTTAATATATTGATCAAATCAATGCATAACTCGGCGTAAAGTTTGGTAATATTGTCGCGCGCACAGCTCGCCAAGCAGGCAGCGCGCGCGTGGCCCAAGAGTTACCGTGCTTGCCTCCCACGCGAAAAGTCAGGGTTCGATTCCTGGAAGCGAAGTGTCTCTTTTTTTTATTCCTGCAAATTGGCGTTCTGGTAAATTCGAGAATCATGTTGCTTGTTCGAGGTCCGAATGTTCTACGCGTCGAACCTTCTACGCCGATTATTCCAGAAGCCCGCGCATGTACAAAAGGCGCTCCGCGTGGCAAGCCGGAGTCAGTCTCGCCCCAGCGTTCGACTCTGCTCTTACGCCGACTTCGACGACCGCGGCGCTCTGCTGTTATCCTTTGTTTTCCTTTTTTTTATTTTTGGGCACAAGTTCGCCCCATTAAACGTTCAGTTTACTCAGTTATTCGCCGCCTCTTCACTTGTCATTCGTGACATTTTGATGGAGGTGCGGGGTACCGCATGTCCGTGCAGCGTTCCCCTCCAAGAGCCCGCAGTGCAAGTCCGATTCCAAGCCCGGTGAGAAGACCACTCTACGCGGCACCTGAAACTCGGACCAGCCGCCGGACCAAGGGAGAGGATCCTGAATAAGGTTTGCTGCTGGACAAGCCCAAGCCGAAGAAGACGACGATGGCAACCAGGCCCAGACCCCGGCCGCTTCTGCCGTCGTATACCTACCCGTCGCACCCAAAACTCCGACGCCTTTCCACGGAGACGCCCACGAGGACATCGAGAACTGGCTGCAACACTATGAACGTGTGGCCCGCCATAACGGGTGGTGAACTGAGCAGTGCGTGCAGAACCTTCACCTTTCGCTGAAAGGAACTGCGAAACACTGCCTGGAAAACCTCGAGGCTGTTTAGACGTCGTGGGAGGTGTGCAAGCAAGAACTGAAGAAGACGTTTACCTGCCAAAACCGACGTGAGAGGGCCGAAGATCTCCTGTGAACAAGAACCCATGGCCTTAATGAGAGCATCACCAGCTTCGTCGAGGATGTTCTTCCCCTGAGCGCCAGCGCCAATCCTAAGGCTACCGAGGAGAAGAAGCTGCACCACCTGATGAGCCGTGTGAAATGCAAGATATTCGGCGGTCTCATCCGCAATCCCCCGACAACTGTCGACGGGTTAGTCACGGAGGCGACGAATATGGAACGGGCCATACTGGCACGCGCCAGACACTACCAGCGACCCCCGGCGTAACCACTCTGGCGACATCCGGATCCGACCTTGGCACCATCCTCTCCGGCATCTGTGACATTATTCGTGAAGTCGTCCAGGAGGAACTGAAGAAGCTCCTGCCCGCTGCCGCAAGCCCGGCCTCGCTCTCCATCGCCGAGGTTGTGCGGGAAAAAGTCCAGAGAGCCATCCAACCAGAGAATGCCATCGTCATGGCAGCCCCCGAGGAGCCCACGTTGACTTACGCCGCAGTGGCCCGACGGCCACCGCCTCCTCCTCGCACCTATGTCGCGCCGCCCCGACGTCAGTCTCCTGCGCCGCAGCACGACCGACGCCACGACGACCAGGTCCAGTACGCCTGTCAGGAGCCCCGCGTACCCCGGAAGGCTGACGTTAGGCGAACGCCAGACCGGCGCCCACTGTGCTTCCACTGCGGGGAAGCAGACCACACCTACCGCCGATGCCCATAAAAACAACTCGGGCAGCGCGGGTTCCACCCGAACGACCCGCGCCCCCGTTTTGGTGAACGACCTCGGGAGATCACCGAGTACCTGCGACGACCACAGTCCCCCGAGCCTGCGTCCCGCCGAGAGTTCCGGTTTCCGTCGCCGCGACGTCCAGCTTCACCGATGCACCGACCCCGACGTGAAAGCCTGCCGCCTCTCGCTCCTCGCCGGGGAAACTAGGCGCGGCAACCCCTGGAGGTGGAGTTGCCGAAGACGACCGACGCCAAGATCCTCCACGAACGTCGGAGGGCCCCCACTGGACCACCACCAGACACTGAAACGACGCCCCTGCATCGGCGTCCAACAACCTAAATATTATTAACGACGGCCACGCCGCATCGGCACTCGGGGACACAGAAGCAGACTACTCAGTCTTGAGTGGGAGGCTCTCTGGCCGCCTTCGAAAAGTCACGACGCCGTGGGATGGACCTCAAATACGAACCGCCGGAGGACACCTCATTACACCAGTCGGGAAATGCACTGCTCGCGTCGAGATCCATGGTCAGACGTGCCCTGTCAAGTTCGTCGTTCTGCAAGACTGTTTGAGGTACGTTATTCTCGGAATGGACTTTCTTTGCGAGAACGGCGCCGTCATCGACCTCGGAGCTAACCGGCTGACGCTACTAAAACCTGCTCCCCAACGGGAGGAACCCAAAGCGACGTCATCCGCGGTCCGACTCCTCGAAAACCACGTGAACTTACCGCCGCGGTCGAGTGTTTTCTTACCCGTCGGGATTGATGAGGCTTTCTGCGGCGACGTTCTGCTCGAGGGAAGCCTCCAGTTGCTTCTAGGAAGAGGGATCGGCGTCGCAGGAGGCATCGCTGGAGCTCCAAGAAGGACACGCTGTTGCACTCGTAACAAACTTCCGACAGCAGGCTCAGCACCTTACGGAAAGCACTACCGTGGCTCACGCCGAGGACCTCACGGACTCAGCCGCAATCGACGGAATAGCAGAAGACCTCTCTTCGTGGCCATACAAGACAACGCCGCATTCGCAGTTCGACATCGATCCAGCCCTGCCTACTCAACAACTGACGACAGCTCAGTGACCTTCTCGCCGAGTTCAGTGAGTGCTTCTCCACGTCGTCAAAGGTGCGCCAAACGACGGTTGCGAAACATCGAATTATTACTGATGACGACGTGCTTCCTGTTCATCGGTCGCCGTATCGTGTTTCTGTGAAAGAGAGAAAAGTCATCCAGAAGCTTGTCCAAGAAATGTTCGACGACGACATCGTCTAGCCCTCAAACAGTCCGTGGGCTTCACCGGTAGTCCTCGTGCAAAAGAAGGACGAGGCTCTTCGGTTCTGCGTGGACTATCGTCGACTAAACACCCTAACAAAAAAGGACGTCTACCCGCTGCCACGCATTGACGACACTCTGGACCGGCTGCGCCACTTCCGATACTTTTCGTCGATGGACCTGAAGAGTGGGTACTGGCAGATCGAGGTCGACGAACAGGATCGTGAGAAGACTGCCTTCGTCACGCTGGACGGACTGTACGAATTTAAAGTGATGCCGTTCGGACTGCGAACAGCACCGGCGACGTTCCAGCGCGTAACGAACACTGTTCTTTCCGGCTAGAAATGGCAGAGCTGCCTCGTCTATCTCGACGACGTCGTGGTATTCGCAAGCGACTTAAACGAGCACCTGACACGTTTGCGAGCCGTGCTACAGGCTATCCAGAATGCTGGACTGACACCAAAGCCGTAAAAATGTCGGTTCGCTTACGGCGACCTCAAATTCTTGGGACATGTCGTGAGTGCTCAGGGTGTAAGCCCTGATCCTGCAAAGACGGCCGCTGTTGTCGAATTTCCGAAGCCATGAGACAGAGAAAACCGTCAGCAGATTTCTTGGGTTGTGCGCTTGCTACAGACGTTTCGTTCGCGATTTTGCCAAGATGTCTGCACCACTCACGCATCTGACGAAGGACGACGTGAACTTCCAGTAGGGGGAGGAGCAAGAACAAGCGTTCAACGAACTGAAGGAAAGACTGCAGTCGCCCCCTATCCTAGGACACTCCGATCCATCAGCGGAAACGGAAGTTCACACGGACGCCAGCAACGCCGGACTCGGCGCGGTACTCGTCCAAAAACAAGACGGAGCAGAGAGGGTGATCGCTTACGCAAGCCGGGCACTGTCCAAAGCAGAGACAAAGTACTCAACGGCCGACAAGGAATGTCTCGCTGTCATCATGGCGTTAACCAATTTCCGCCCGTACCTGTACGGTATCCCATTCCGCGTTGTCACGGGCCACCACGCTCACTGTTGGCTCGCCAACCTCAGGGACCCGTCAGGACGCCTCGCTCGCTTAAGTCTTTGACTGCAAGAATTCGACGTAACCATCGTGCGTAAGTCTGGCCGCAAGCATAACGACACCGACTGTTGATCTAGGGCCGCAGTCGAATCTCCTCCCGAAAGCACTGACGACGGCGATGACGCCCGTTTTCTCGGCGCAGTTACAGATAACGACATGAGAGCACTTCAACGAGACGATCCGGAACTTTGCGCCGTCTTCGACCACCTCGAAGGTCAAGGAAGTTCAGTTCCGCGAGTCTTGGCCCGATACTTGTCAAGCTTCGTTCTGCGGCGACGCGTGCTCTTCAAGAAGAACTTCGGAACGAGCAACCCTGCCTGGCTGCTGGTTGTTCCGGCCAGCCTGCGGGAAGAACTCTTTCAAGCATGCCATGACAACCCGACGGCTGAACACCTTGGCTACAGGAGGACGCTCGCCCGGATTCGTGACAAATACTACTTGACGAGACTCCCGAAAACATTCCATCTGTACACACGGACGTGCCATGCGTGCCAATAACGTAAGAGGTCTCCGAGGAAGACAGGAGTACTTCTGCTGCCGATACCTGCCCCGACTACGCTTTCCAGCAGCTCAGAATGAATTTACTTGGGCCGTTCTTAACATCGACGCAAGGAAATCGCTGGATTATCCTCGCGACCGATTATCTTACACGATACGCCGGGACGAAAGCCCTGCCATCGGGAACAGCGCTGGACGTCGCCAAGTTTTTCGTCGAGTCCATTCTCCTTCGACACGGCGCACCTGAAGTGCTTATCACAGATCGAGGATCATCTTTCATGGCACAGCTGACTCAATAGGTTCTTGGGCTCAGTCACACCAGCCATCGACGAACCACCGATTATTACCCGCAGACCAACGGACTAACGGAGCGGCTCAACAAGACGATCGCCGACATGATCTCCATGTATGTCGACGTGGAGCACAAGACGTGGGACGAGGTGTTCCCGTACGTTACGTTTGCGTACAACACAGCAGTTCAATAATCCACGGGAGTGACGCTGTTTCAACTGGTACACGGCCGGGCGGTTAGCACGATGCTCAACGCTACGCTGCCTCACGTGCCGGCCGACGACGGCAACGGTGACGCTCAACTGATCTCTCAAGGCGCGGAAGAAGCTCGCGAACTGGCAAGAATCAAGATTCATGACCAACTGCGAGTCGACGCACGCCGGTATAACCTTCGTCGCCGGGACGTCCACTTTCAACCCGGAGACCGGGTATGGGTTTGGACACCAATACGGCGCCATGGACTCAGCGAGAAACTGCTGAAACGGTATTTCGGACCCTACAAGGTACTTCGTCGACTTGGAGATCTGAACTGCGAGGTGATGCCAAGCGGAACAAAAACATCATCACGCCGCCCACCACGACCTGAAGTCGTCCACGTCGTGCGCCTGAAGCCGTACTACGCTCGTTAGGAGTGAGGACCTTAAGTGTTCCAAATGACTCCTTAGTTTACCTTACTTTTTATTTGCTTTGTTTTGTTTCGTGCTGCATCGGGGCTGATGCACTTCTTTAAAGGGGGGGGGGGGGAGTAATGCCGCGCGCGCAGCTGGCGAAGTTGGCAGCGCGCACGTGGCCTAACAGTTACCGTGGCTGCCTCCCACGCAAAAAGCCAGGGTTCGATTCCTGGAAGCGACGTGTCTTTTGTTTATTCCTGCAATTTGGTGTTCTGGTAAATTCGAGAATCCTGTGCTTTTTCGAGGTCGGAATGTTCTATGAGTCGAACCTTCTACGCCGATTATTCCAGAATCCCGCGCGTGTACAAAAGGCGCTCCGCGTGGCAAGCCAGAGTCAGTCTCGCCCCAGCGTTCGACTCTGCTCTTACGCCGATTTCGACGCCCGCGACGCTCTGCTGTCATCTTCTGTTTCCCTTTTTTATTTTTGGGCACAAGCTCTCCCCCATTAAACGTTCAGTTTACTCAGTTATTCGCTGCCTCTTCACTTGTCATTCCTGACAATATTACAACAAAAATATTACTCTACTCTTCATAGAATATTTGTAATCCTACTATTCACATATTATTTAAAAAAAAAATGCACTCTGCGGACTCTCATTAACAGAAACTGAGTGCTTAAGAAACGCGGTGCTTGACAACCCTCGAGTATCGTATTATAGGCCCGCAGTCAATGAGATTGGTTTGTTAGACGATAAGAACCGCGTAGGTGAAGCACAAAGCGTAGACGTAAAAATACTTTTCCTGCATTTGTGAATTTTCCAGTGACCATGCAGAGCACAAATTGTCTGCATCTTGCTCAGGGGTTTCGGTGACGTCAGAAACTCGCCGAGTTTTGTTTGACTTTGATCGGAAGGGTAGTGTGTAGGCCTCAATGCTGCATGCCTTGAGGTCTACTCGCTATTTTTTCAATCATCGAATAAGAGCTCGGCGTTCTGACATCGTAGCAATCCCTTTGCAGGAAGCAGACAACTTGTGCTCTGCATTGCAAGAGAGCGACATGTACGTGGCGTCACGGTGCGGCTCTTAGCAGAAGCAATTCGTATACACTTCGCGTGTAGCAGATAATCTTAGTTTCTAATCAATGTCCGTTTGTTTGAGAACAGTGCTTTACAAAACGTTCAAAGCCACAGTTCGTGCTAGCTTGTTTTAGACAAGACGAGGAACTTGATAACACATTCCTTCCATGAGCTCTTGAGAATAGCAGCGATAACCTCAATCCCAGGACATGAAATCGACCCGCCGCATCGAGCAAAAAGCTGGCTGATAAGCGGAAAGATCAATTATTCTCGAGTACACTTTATAAAATGTTGGCAATCGTAATTATCGTCGCTTACTGATTTGCGGACCATCAAACTCTAACGCTCGGAAGAGGTGGGTCCTATAAGCAGATAAAGGAAAACCATGGCGGCGTGCTGCAGACGATGCCGCCTAGAACTGCGGCGGACATAACTGATTTCCAGCTCCGAGCAACGCCTGCGGGTCGAATGACGTAAGAACACCTCAAAATATTAAAGTTCGTCATGAACACGATTTCATTGTCAAGGTGCCAGACCACTTCTTATTGAGATCGAGAAACGTGGCCGCGGGGAGGGGCAGATGCGGCCAAGACGCTGCGAGTCAAGTTCTGAGCGGGCAGCCGCAGCGAGGACGCTGTACTTTGTGTAGCTTCAAAGGCAGATGGGCGTGACTTCCTTAAGGTGTATCGCGGTCTCCGTCAAATTATTAGTGATACTGTCAAATTATTAGTGATAACGCCGAATTAGCGCACAGCTCTTGAGGAGGAGGAGGGGAAGGTACGGAGAGGAGGCTATGCCCCTCGTCTTTTCCTCCCATTTAGGAAAACAGTCCCCGCTAAATTTTGCGGGAAATTTTCCCGCTAAATCTAGCGGAATTTTTTTCCCGCCAAATTTAGCGGAAAAAATGTTTCCGCTAAAGCTAGCGGGGAATGTTTCAGCTTAATTTAGCGGGGAAATTTTTCTACTAAATTTAGCGGGGAAATTTTTCCGCTAAGTTTAGCGGGGAATTTTTTCCGCAAAACTTAGCTGGGAATTTTTCGCTACATTTAGAGGGGGAATTTTTTCCGCTAAATTTGGCGGGCAAAATTTTCTGCTAACTTTGGCGGGAAAATTTTTTGCGCTAAATTCAGCGGTGAATTTTTTCCGCTAAATTTAGCGGGGAAATTTTTAAGCTAATTTTGGCGGAAAACATTTTTCGCTAAATCTGGCGGGGAAATTTTTCGGCTAAATTTAGCTGGGAATATTTTCCGCTAAATTTAGCGGGGACATTTTTTCCGCTACATCAAGCAGGAAATTTTTTCCGCTAAACATAGCGGGGAAATTTTTCCGCTAAATTTAGTGGGGAAAATTTTCCGCTAAATTTACCGGGGAAATTTACCCATGATGCACCTCGCGGTTACGCCGACGCCGACGGCGACGGCGACGCCACTGAAGCCCGAAACGGGCGCCTAAGAGCATCGCGCTCTAAAAGCAAGGTTCTCAACGCCTTTGCGCCATTACCGCGGGTCGAACCAAATAACTGAAAAGGACGTATATCCGATGGCCCGCATCGATGATGATCTAGATTATTTACATGCACTCTGAGAAATAGGGGTACAGGGGTACACCTCTTGTCCCATTAGTAACACCGCAAGACAACATTTCGACGTTTTGTCCTCCGACGACGGGCTGGCGATACAAACCTTTACGGGCGGCTTGATAGTCGAGCGATACAACTTATTAAAATAGCTAATGTTCTCATTAAAGGCTACATTAAGACAATCAAGGTTTTTTTTTGGCCATGCTGCAAAACCCCAGTAATTTTTTTTTGTAGTCTTTGATACGCACATTATCTATTTAGTACGTTATATCGAACAGCTATCAAGCCGCTTGTAAAAGTAGGTATCGCCAGCTCGACGTCACTGGACAGAATGACGAAATGTAGTTTTGGGGAGTCACTTATAGGACCAGGGGTGTATCCCTGTACACCCCCTATTTTTTAGAGTGTGGTCACTTGACCTTCGACCATGCTACTGGCGGATACCTATGAATGAGGCTGACAAAGAAAGGACGGCATTCACTACAACAGACGGCTTGTTCAAGTTCAACGTTATGCAGCTTGGATCGTGCAACGCCCTAGCGAAACTCGAGCGGCTGGTTGACAACATCCTCCGCGGGCTAAAGTGCTTTATCTCGACAACAGCATATTTTTTTTTTTAAGGCGAAAGCCTTATAGGTCCCACTACTGCAAAAGGCGGCGTCGGCGTAGTGCCCGAAAGATGGCCATAAAAATACGTCATCAAGCATGAGCCGCTCATGGTCAAAGCGGACGCGCCTCAGAAATAAAACACAGCAGCCGTGGAGCCGGCGGGGGCGCCGCGCCTGCGCAGTGGGGGAGCGTGACGTCACCGCCGGAGCCACGTGTGCAAATCGAAGACGTGGTGCGCTGCCTCGGGCGCTTCAGTTGCGCTTCGGACCTCATCTGTACTCGTTATGTGCTTTGAGCGATGAACTGTGTGGCGACCGCGTCTGCATCTACGGCTTCTACATCTGCAGCAGCGTGTATAATATCTACGGCGGCACACCGAACAGAATAGCTGCAAAAACAACTTTGATACATGAAGAAGCACTACTCAAAAACATTTTTTTCCGCGGAACTAGAATGCTTTCGCATTCCTACACGGAGGCAGTCTTAAGTGTGTTCTTCTTTCGGCAATCAGCATCTCCACCAACTCTCGGAAATCATTTCACGTCTCTCCTTCACCTGTCTTCCGCTGAATACAAAGAAACGTCATGTCTGAACAAAGCATTTAGATCCTAAGTCACCTAGAAAGAAAAGACAGCTTACGCAGCGATCGCGACAAGATCAATTTCTTTTTTTTTTTAATTCCATTGACCAACAATCAAGAAAGGCCTTAGAAGTCTTCTGGGTTTAGCGTCTTATTTTTCGCAGCTTTACCCGAGTGTATTCCGCAATCGCTGCACCCCATCACGCGCTTCTCACAAAAGACATCAAACTCATGTGCTTTGAAGATTGGGAACTTTCCTTTTCATCCTTGTAGTCAACCCTTACAAGAAACACCTGTACTCCGACATTTTGACTCCAGAGAGACCAAAATCTTACACGCCAGCGGCTACGGAGTCGGCGCCGTACTTCTTCAAAACTATACAACGTCCCTCGAGCACGTCACTGACTATGCTAGCCGGACGCTAACCACACCTGAGATCGATTATACGTTTACTGAACTAGAATATTAAATATGTTTCTCAAGGTATAAGTAATATCTTATCCCATATCATAACTTTTACACTAGAATCGGGCATATTTCCAGACCCGCTTAAAATTGCGAAGGTTACCCCGGTCTTTAAAGGAGGGAAACCATATCTACAAAATTATAGACCTATATTTGTTTTGCCAATATTATCGAAAATATTTGTGGTAGTTGTGCGAAGCCGATTATATCAGTTTCTTATAAAGCATGATGTCATAAATAAATCTCAGTATGGTTTCCAAAGGGTCAAATCGTAAGGACAGGAACTTGTTGAGACGATAGACAAAAGAATATAAAACATGAAAAATAATTTATACACATGAGGCGTTTTTTAGACTTCCAAAAAGCATTCGACACAAGTCAAAACCAA
This sequence comes from Ixodes persulcatus, assembly GCA_013358835.2. NCBI lineage: Eukaryota > Metazoa > Arthropoda > Arachnida > Ixodida > Ixodidae > Ixodes > Ixodes persulcatus. The sequence continues at coordinate 359,189 of JABSTQ010009675.1, read as the reverse complement.
ATTTTCTAAAATTCAACTGTACGGAATACGATGAGTTACTTTAGCTTTAATAAAACATTACCTAGGGAATCGCCTTCAATTTGTCAAAGATAACACTGTCACAACCACGTTCGAATTTATATATGATGTCCCCATGGTTCTATCCTAGGCCCCTTGTGTTTCTTCTTTATATTAATGACATAACTGCTATTCCTAGATCATCAGGGCTGAATATATACGGAAATGATACCAGCACATTTTTCGCATCTGCTTTCAAAGAATCCCTAGAGTAATTGGCAAATAGCTATCTTGCTCACCTAGCAGTGTGGCTCCATTTAAACAAGCTACAACTAAATTCTAAGAAAGCCAAGCATATAAGTTTGGCTCCAATAAACAAACAGGATAATAATCGAATAAATTTATATTTCGAAAACACAATTATCGACCAAGTTCCCGAACAAAAACTTTTACGCGTTTGTTTTGACCAAGAGCTTAGCTGGAATACACATGTAAATATTTTGTCAGCCGAGCTTTTTGAGGCAGTTGGATGTTTATATAAAATGAGAAACCTGATCCCGACATGGTTAAAAAACAGATACATTACTCTCCTTTTTAATCAAAGTTATGCTGTTGTTCTTTAGGATGGGGTAGAACAACGCTCACAAACTAGAATAAGATTCTTATATTGCAAAAGAAAATCTTGCGGATATTTCGAAGTTACACAGGAAATATAAAAGACCTTCACACTGAGCCACTTTTTAGAAAACACGATATACTCAAGGCTCACTGCATTTATGATTTCAAGCTAATGCGACTGATTCAAATTGAGAAAATCTATGATACACAAACAAGTGTCGTAGTTGAACAATACACTTTTCGGCACTCCTTTAGACGACCTCCACAGATTCGCACAAATTACAGAAATAAAACTAAAGCTTATCAGGTGACCAAATTATTAAATTCAATTGGAACCTTCGTGGATGTTAAAAACTCTGTTTCTAAACTTAAGAAAGAGCTCAGGACACATTTGGTGGGCAGTGACACTGTTTAATAGTATTTTTTATACATGCGTAAATTGATCGTTTTGTCTGTGAACGTATAAGCTTTTTTTTTTTTTAATTTAGAGTAATACCCATGATCATCTCTTGATAATACCATACAACGCCATAACACTGTTTTGAATCGCTGATGTACACAGCTGTACGAAGTGTATTATACTGCGTACCGTATGTACGAATTTAAAAAAAAAAATGACAGAGACCTTCGTCAGGCATTTGAAGCGGTAACGTCTGGTGCATGCCCAGACGTTACGGACATAGCCGGGTAAGGAGGCTGTCCGATGAGATCTGCTGTTCGCACGATCTAGATACTGTTCCCTTTGTACTGGTATTAGAGGCCGGTACCACGGAAAAACAGCCTCTCAGTAAGGAGATTATCCCTTCTGATGATGGCGTGCTGCGTAGCTTCTCCGTAGCGTGTTTGTAACTCGGGTGTCGCGAACGTCGAGCGCATGAGTGCCCGTCTTGGTTAATTTCTACTGTTGGCAGCGTGTTTTTTTCTGTAGATATTCGAGTCACACCTCGCAAACGGGGCAGGATTTGTGGCCGTTTTGTGCGTTCTTCGCAAAGGAGTTGGAGAATAATATTGTTGTCAAAGGTGTGCGGTTCTGACGCTCTGGTAGATTGTTTTCTGTTCTAAAAGAATGCGGTCGAGCTGTAAGGAACAAACGTCGTATTGCGGGCGTATGTACGATTTGAGTACACAGTGAGTGCTCATACTTTTAGTTGAGAAATAGTTTTCCTCTCATGTACGTACCTCTTGAACGTGTAGCGTGACGTTCTTGATAATTGCTTGGCCGTAGCATTGGAACGAAGAGTTTTGTTTTTACTTTGTGGCATGTCCAATGATCGGAATATTTTGGTTTCGTCGCGCTGTCTGATATAGCGTGCCGGTATTCGTTTTTGTGCGATTCGCTGTCTGGAATATTAGGGACGGAAGCGAACTTTAAGAGCCGGCGTCTTGTGTGTGACTGAGTGCCCGTTCGTGTTGTGAGCTTTGGTGCTCCGGACCAGTTAGTGGACCGTGCTCCGTCGGTCGCGGGCTTCCCAGCGAATGAACGTCCACCACTGGCCTGCCTGGTTTTATGCCACCACCCTTATCATCGAGGGTGCTCGTCGTCATCGGTGACACTCACCTGAGTGAGGTCTCTGCCTGTGGTTCCGGGGACCCCGCGACCTTGGGCCCCCCGGAGTCTGAGCCTTGAGGGGAGGGAGGTGTGGAGATCTGGCTGACCTCCCCCGCGGTGACCCTCCGGGCCCCAAATTCCGGCAACTTGGACTCAAAGCCTCCGAGATGCGTCATGCCTCGGGGGGGGGGGGGGGGGGGGGCGGCGATGACCTCGCGTACCACAAGATCGGGCTACGCCGCTACTCTAAGCCAACTGACGTCACGCGACTGGCTTTCCAAAACAAAGAGGGTAAGGCTTGAAAAGTGGACGTGGGAGAAAAGAGGTTTCTCTCTCGGACGGCGGCTCTCGGACGGCGGCTCTCTCGGACGGCGGACACGAAGGAGCGTGCAGCGGTGACAGGAGAGGAAGACACTGGCGCGGGATTTGACGGGGAGACGGACGCTGGCGCGGGGCAGTGCGGGCGCTACGTCGAGTGGCGGACTCGACAAACGGACCAGACAGCGACCCTGGACGACGACGTCCCCATGACGCGGAGCGGACAACCACCGCTGGGACTTGGAAAAGCTGCACTGGCAGCGAACCCCTCCCCGGCCTCGCTGATGACCTTCCCCGATCTCGAAACCCCCCAGGAAATAAGTGAGTGGATAAACCCTTTTGCCGAGAGCGAAGTATTGCTGTGTCATGTTCATCCGGAGACAGGGTCTATGGGAATCGGAGTTAGAAGCCCGCACACTCTATCCGAGCAAAACAGAGGTCAGCGGCACTTTCGCTTCTTTCATATTTCAGCATGATCATAATTGAAACATCACGTGCACCCGATTCTCTACCATAAAGGGTTACCACACTTCACTCTTACGCGCTTATTAAAACCATAAACCAACATATACCTATGATTAGAATATTTCTCGCTACCACCACTAGAGGATTCTTTTTCGGCTTCTGGTTGGCCAAGAGAGCACGTGGAGCCCTCTTGCTGCGTCTGGTGCACGCCCTGGCTCTGCCCGCGCCTCCCAATTACCAAACTCTCTCTATACACGGCTCTGGGATATCCCTTCGACGGAAATAGAAGCAATAGGAGAACTTCAATTTTGGCGGTGTTGGTATCGTTGGTTTCAGAGAGCAAGGATTTCAAACTTCCACCATGCTCATTACAAAAACCAACTTGTTGTTCAGAAGGAACGGACGTCACGAGAGGGATCTATAGGAGGCACGGTGATAGGAGGGCGCCGCTACAGTGTTGCGCCGCCAACAACTGTGGCCAACTTTTTTTTTGTAGTTACGCGGTCACAGTTACAGGCGCGCGTGCGCTTGTGCGTCCTTAGCGCCCATGAAAGCTATACACTTGAGCTCTTCTGAAATGCCACAGAAAGTTGTCCGCGAGTATAGGTGGTACTGACGCGAGCTATGTACGTTTTATGAAGCCACAAACCTACTCGTGCTGAGGTGTGAATATTGCATGCAAAGCTATGCATTCGTACACATTGGAATGGCCTATTAGTGACGTCCCGTAACAAAAGAACGACGCTGTGGTCGGCTTTCCACGATTGGCCAAATCACGGACATAACAGCAATGTCAGAATGTCAAGTTCGACGGTGCTAGTTTGAAAACGGGATGGCTCCTGGGTGGTTTGATATGAAATATAACGCGCTTGTCAGGGTGGGTCCTTTGATAAAAATAATATGCATATACATGTGATTGCGCCATGTCTGAAAAGAACAATACCGCCAATGAATTATTTTTAAAAACAGTTTTTTTTGCTTCACAAAAAAAATATTAAGTGGACCAGGAAGAAAATCAGTTTTTTACTCCATGATTCTTCTACCCAGTTCTGTACTCTGGGTGACAGTAATTGTTTGTATGCTTGTATATCATGCTGACTATTTCTTGGTTGAAAGCAAATACTTTAGTGCTTTTGTTTACTGAGGTAAACATTGCTAAACCTCGTCTCTTTCACAATCTGGTAGCACATTCAGAGCCGGTAATCTCATGTTATTATATATGTCGCTTTCCAACTACTATTCGGGTGTGGTTCTATACATGGGCTATCGACGGGCATAAGTTTAGTTTATTTTATTTTCACGGAATCTTTTAATATAAATCTGAAATATTGTCAAAAATTAGATTTACCGATATTTTGAACCCGCTGTATTAAGAAACATATATTTGTTTCACTTTGGTTTTTTTTGCTGCCGATCATACTAACTTTCAATTGGCTTGATGCAATTTCCCCCTTTTTTGTAAAATCTTCTCTATACTCTGTTTCACCTTATGATGTACCGCAGGAAAGGCTACAAGCGCGAGCTCCTTGCTCTGGGGCACATCTCGGTGGCACTAGCTCTCGTGACTTAAGAGCGGCTGCCAACGCTACGAGCTCGCGCTTCTAGCCTTCGCTGCGGTACAACATAAGGTGAAACGAAGTATAGAAGTAATCGGAATCGCACCCACGCTCTCGGAAAGGCCAAACGCAGCTTCCGCAGGTCGGCTTTGCTGTCAAGAATATACCGCTTGTTTTGTGTTAAAATGCAGCGGATAAATTTATTTTGATTAAGAACACTCGATCTTGGCTACATTTTCTATTTTCTTAATTTTGTAATCATGGCAACTGACATTCCTTAGTCCGATCGTTAGCGGTGCAGCGGATGTTCCATTATCCAGCGTGTAAAGCCAGGGCACAAAGGGCGGAGGAAACGGAAGGAGCTGTTCGTGTAGCCAGACCGGGGTCATATATCTGTGCTATACACAGTTTGTAAGGCACGTACAGCACGCCTGACCCCTCGCGCCATAGGCCCGTCTCCGTTACGCCCCGGAAGCACCCGGCACGGGCCGCCAATCCATGACGTTTATCGTCGCGTGCGATTAAATAAACGTGTAAGTGCCTGTACTTTATCGACATAGTGTATATCAAACATATATAATATCACATGCCCCTCTCTAAGTAGGAACAGCAGTCTACAGAAAAAAAAGCGTGGAAAACGGACTGAGTTTATATGAAGTGAAGACAATTTTTTTTACAGGACACGAACACCAATTGGACTTTTATTACGATAAATAGTAACTTTTATTAATTAAGGCTAATATATTATATTTAGGATACACTTGAAAAAACAAAACAAAAGCATGTTGCTGTGCTTTAAATAGCCCAGTTCACGAGCAACATATTCTGCAGTGCTCTAACTTTCCACGACGTCATCCGCTTGCCTCTGCGGAGACGAGTTGAACTTTGTACCGTAGCGGTCGGATGCAGCCGGGAACATCAACAGTCTGGAAAGTCGAGACAAACAGAACAAAAGCTGGGACCAAAGCGAGGGAGAGGTGAACCCAAGACCATGGATGGGGGGGGGGGGGGAAGGGGGGGGGTTTGGTAAGAGGGAAAGGAAACACGGCGCAAAGCGGTGGCGGCAAGGAGGTTATAAATAGTAGGAAGGGGTACGTCGCGATATTTATGAAGCCTAGTCATAAAAAGTTTAAACGATTTTGTAGCCAACGTGACCGTAGATCTCTGACGATTGGCGCGCGTGACATGTCGCGTGCCAGATGGATGGTTGATTCTAGAAAGATTCCTTACAGAATTGCGCGCGCTCCGTCCGGTAGGTTTTATCAGATCGAGGGCTAGACGTGAAGCAAGCAAGCCAGAGCCGTATGTATATGTAGAGAGTTTTGCCATTCATTGGGAAAGGAGACGAATGAGGAGGCGCCATTGGCCGAAAGCGGGCTGGGCGTGTTCCAGAATGTCTTCGGAAATTCGAATGTGGCCAACCGAAAGCCGGAAATAAAACCCTGGCGGTATTCGCGAGAAACAAACCTGATAAGGGCATCGGAGTAACTCTCGGTGACTGAAAATATGGTGCACGTGATGTTTCGATCACAGTCACCCAAAATCATGGTGGAAGAGTGCGACTAGCGGAACGATCGACCTAATCCGTACGCCAAGCGCCGAGGGCCGAGAATCTGCCTTCCGAGCGGTCACACTCTGTGCGAGCAAAACTGAGTTGAGCGGCGGATTCGTTTCTTACATTTCGGCATGATCATGATTGAAAAATCGCGTGCACCCTATTTTCAACCATAAAGGGTTACAACATTCAACTCTTACGCGCTTATTAAAGCGACCAAATCTGTTTCTCGGTACCACCGCTAGGGGATTCTTTTCGACTTCTAGTTGGCCAAGAGAGCATGCCAAGCCCACTTTCTGCGTCTGGTGCACGCCCTGGCTCTGCCCGCGCCTCCCATTGACCAATAGACCATTTGCTATATTACCCAAAAAATCAAGGAGAATGCAGGGACTGTCCCTGCTGTCCCTGTGTTCCACGCGCCACACGCGCACGCCTTCCGCGTATAAAGTATTCGAAGTAAATAACCAAACTAAAGCGTCGATGAACGTGCGTGCAAGATGCCATTTGTTTTAGGTATTTGCTTTAGAAAAGTTGCTACTGCTGACGCCAGCACGTGCAGCGCGTGGAACACCAATCACTGATTCTCCTTGATGTTTAGGTAATATCGCAATAGGTCTATTTCTGTATAAGGAGTATTCACTGGGCGCCATATTTGTGGGTGCTGTTTAGAGCGCATGCTCAGAACGAACTCGCATTTCTAGGTTGATGGTGTGGAATGCACGTTGCAAAATAACTGTGGAAGCTCGCCATGAGCACGCGCTCAGCAGTCGCGCACACGGCTATGGCCGCCAGTGAATACTCCCTATACACGGCTCTGAAGCGAGCAAGCAAGCGGTTGAGGCGGATCACGAGCAGACGACACACCGCTGCTGCTGTATGGGACGAACAGGGCAATGGGCCTTTTCCAAGAAGCGTTCTGCGCACGCGCGAGCGCCCGATGCCAAGCGGCGGAGGTCGGCACGAAAAATCGAGGAAATTCGGAAGGAGGCTGTGGATCAGCGAGTAGAACACGTAATTGCGGCATATATATAATTGTGTTACACAAAAAAAGAAAGTGGACGGAAAGAAAAACACGCCGTTTGGGTGGACGCCACGAATGCCCCTCTTTAAAGTCACGTTGGGCACGCGCCGCAGCTCAAATATTAATGAAACTGGTAGCGTAGCTTCCATTATCAATTGGTAGCACAGGTAGGTCAGTTTCTCGATTTTTAGTTCGTTCAGCCATTACCTGGTGCCGTCGGCATGTGGGAAAGGTCCATCGCCGCAATCGCAACAGAGAAAACGAAAACCTGGCGTCGCCGGGATGCTAATTTCCTCCAGGATACGGACTGGGCGCTTGCAGCTTGGTCGGCTGCAGCAATCGGACCGGCTTTTCTTCAGCGGCGGTTAGCTTTCACCGGTAAGTCCTTGGTGAATTAGACACACGTAGCTTTACGTTAACAGGAATCGATCAACAATTCTCCTAGATTTCCGACGGTCGCCGAACTGCGGAAACAATGGATTTCGGCCGTTGGTCGCGGCGGTGGCTAGGACCCCATCGAAGTGGCGCGTGGTGTGCTCCGTGGTCTTCCAATATTCAATAAAACGTCTCCCAACCTCAAGTAATGTTGAGCTGGTTCAATTTGTCTCGACAGCAATGAAACGTCCCAGTGGACTACCTGCATAGCGGCCGCAACGAAAAGAGAAAACCAAACGTATTGTAGCGTGATATAACATAAGAGCTATGAGAGCGCAGCTACCAAATTTGCAGGCGGGCGCGAAAATTATCGCTGTAAAGGTGGCTAAGTGCTGGTCAAACCGGTCGGGCTCGACATAGGTACGCATTTAAGTGTATATATAATTTCTTCCTTCTTTGGCTACTGTAGTAATTAGTGGCCAGTAAATAAAAATTATACTCCCCGCAGATGCACGGTGCATTACCCAAAGAGGCCAAAAGGCAATCGGCACAGCGCTGACGTTTCACGTTGAATACTATCGTTTTCAGGATGGAAACGGTGTGTAGAAAACAGAATGCATTTACATTATAGTTGAGGGTACATAACGAAGCGCGGCAGTCGTAGAATCGGTAGGCTGGGCGCGGACCATAGTTTCTAGCTGCAATGACTGATAAATGAAACCCACCAGGATATAGCTAGGTTCGACATTGTACATGTTCCTTTTAAAAGTACACGGACGTTACGTCTTCACGTCTGATTGGTTGGAAGCAAGAGTGATGGAATTTCCATAAAAAAATGTGGGCGGAGTCGGCTAAACTGGGCAGAGTCGGCTTACCGAACGTGACAAAATCTTGACGTTTCGTTTTGTACCCAGTACTTTTGGAAAGGTACTAGCTCCTGAGTAGGTGTCTTTCGTTGGTCATATTCTCCAAACCGCGTCGTCGTCGGGTGTTTACGCCACTTTTCAACTAATTTAGTTACTGTTTTTGCCGGGAAGAATTACCGGCAGCCCCGCGCTGCATTCGAGCTCCCGGAGGATTTTAAGCGTGCGATGCAGCGCCGGCAGCTCGAAACAACGTTGGGGCGAGGAACCGGAAGTGAAGAGACTGCGAAACGAAACTCGTGGACGTTCACAACTGTGGAGCTTCAAGTGTTGTACACTTCGTTTCTACGCCACGGAGTGCTTCCAAAGTTTGGTGGCGAGCGACGAGCACGTAGCGTGGGGCTGAAGACAGTCGGCGTCTCTGTCCGCATCGTGTCCGTCGCTATTGTGCGTCGTGTCAGGGTCCGGCGCGGCTGGCTTCCGCTTCCCCGAGACGCCGAGCGAGATGTAAGACGTAAAGACAGGCCTCAGGCTGATTGGTAGGATATTCGGCGTCATCGGTTGCTTGAACGAAACGATGTTCGCCATCGTCGGCCCGTCCAAGAACGATCCCACCGTGACGAAGGCGGTGTACTGTGCCGCAAGCATTTCTACGCCCTCAACGTGATGGTGGTAAGTACGCTCGTATTACGTAGTCAAACTCAGTTCCATGTGTGTCAAAAAGAACACAGCGTAACGCCGGTACGGTGTGGATATGTAATTTTATAAATGAGAGGTGCGGGCTTGTGTGCTCCGCCAGGGGCGGACGCACGGATTTCTAGAAGGGGGGGGGGGGGTCAGGTTTTTGGTCCAGCGTACCCTAGGTTTAAGAACACCCCCTCCCCCCCCCCCCTGTTTCCACGCTCTAAATTTTTACACATGCAGAATTCAAGGGGGAGGGAGGGGGGGTTTCAGGACATCCGGACCACCCCCTCTGAATCCGTCCCTATGCTCCGACTGCTCGAGCGTGTGCTCTAGGTAGTATGTCGTGACTTTTAAAACGTGCATCCTTCCGCCCGCCACATTAGTTTTGTTTGAAGGAAGTCGTTTCTTGTCATCATATCTTGCGTCCATGAAGGTGTGTTGCAATAATGTAATAGTGTCAAAAGAACATGGAAGGTTCTGGAATTGAGACTGCCCTGTGAACCGTAAGTGGAACATTCACGTAAATTTATGTCGTTATCTCTCTCATACTTCCAGATGCGTGAAGCCAAATGCCGTGTAAGATACATGGAGCCACGGTGCCCTGGGTCGGTGCACGACTCCTTTGTATAATGCTTCTCTTGGCTCTGCGGCAACATCAAGCAAGGGCGGCTCGTAGACGACGACAGGCTCCTCCTCGGTGAGCATGCTTGATTCATTCCTCTTGCATACGGTGGCTGTGTACCGCTTGAAAACCACAGTACCACAGTGAATGTGCTGTACCAAACATTAACAACTGTGCAGGCCCTGTGTCTATACCTCTGGCACGTCGTTGTAAATACTATCCGAAGGAGCACAGTACCAAAAAACCCGAAGTTTCAATCAGCTCTTTTTGCTGATTTCTTGCTGTCAATTGTAAACAGAACAGATTATAATAGGCTCCGTCCTCTAAACCTGCAGGCGACTGCGGCTACGGCTTGGAGTCTTGGTTCATCACCCCTGTCCCTGGGATCCACGTGAGCTCCATTTCTTGTTGCCGGTCTAGTACGGCACATTCCTCGGTCAGGTCGGTTGTGGAGCACTGCAGTGGGCTGTTGAAAAACAGATTCTGGTGTCTGCAAAGGCACCGGACTCTGCATTACCACCCAACAAAAGCCACCACCACCATTATAACGGCACGTGCAGTGCTGCACAACGCCTGCCTTGTTTTGAGCGAGCCAAAACCGGAGTCAGGTTCCGACTCTGAAAAGTCAGAGTTGGAGTCTGAGCCGAGCTCGGGGGGTCAGCGTCTAATGGCGAGAGGCTGGCACCTGCCTATCTTCCGTTTGGCCTCTCGAACAGGGCTTTGAGGCAACGCCTTGTCACCTGGTTCGAGACCCGCTGCAGCCATGTACCTGCACAGCGAAGCACACGCCAGGATGGCAGTCCCACCCATGAGGGACGCCGCCGGCATCAAGGACTCTGTCGCAACGACGGTGGTCCCACCCAAAAAGACACCCTGGGGGAGCCCCTACCGCCCTCGCCACGGTGATGCCCAGCATGGACGCCACCAGCGACGGGGAGCCGCTTGCCACCACGACTAAGGTCCCGACCACCAAGGATTCGTCTTTTCCCTTGCCGTCAGTGAAGCCCTCCCCGTGAAAGCCGTCAAGTGCACACTTTGCTCGCTGCTCCGCAGTCATGGCCGTCCATAAGCTATGCAGTCTCTTCAGCTCCAACGCCTTGCACAGTTCATCACACAGCCACCATGACTAGGGCCAGCTTGATCTTGAGAGAAAAACATATTGCTGGAGTACAAACTAGGGTTTAATACTTCTTCCTTTTTATGTGCCTCAGCTATCTGTTTCTTTTTGTTGTTTATTCTGAGAGCTATAGATACAATTTAGTTTGAAACGACCCGCATTTCAGCGGGACGTTAAACATTTCAAACACTATTGCTTTTCTTGTCGAGTTTGATGGAAGGAACGCTGACGCATGCTGCTTTGTTTCCTTCGATGGCCATTGTTTTAAATGTTTTCGCATTTCTCGTGCATACAGGCTTTTGATTCTAGCAAAAATGATGATGCTGCTGAACACAACACTGCATTTACAGATGCGGCAATGACCTGCTGTAATTTCCTTGACAGATGCTGGATGCTCTCTTGTCCTATCATTTACGCACCTGCCAGTTTGACCGATGTGACATTTGCCACGTCATTGGGGAATGTGATAAACAACCCCTGTGTCACATGGAGAATATTGTGTCTTGTAAGAAATGTTGCACATTTTCTTCTGGTTGAAATTGCAATTTACTTTGTCTTGTCTTATTAGGGTACACTGTGTAGTGTGCGAGGAGGTCGTTTGAATTGTGAAAGATGTCTGGGACATGTTTATAAGGCGATGGATGTTCAATAAAGTTCAAGCTGTGTTAGAGACTTCATTGTTCTGTCCGTTTTTTTAATGTTCCTACGTCTCAGGGTTACCAGCTCACCTGCGTTTCATACCTTCATACAATACGCCTTGTTTGGAGCAGAGCCCACAACCTTATTGCACTGCCTCGCAGCTACTTCCTTTTAATTTATGGGTTATGTCATGAATGTAGGGTGCTACAAGTTTTTGCTTAGTTGTATTCTTTCTTCCATATCTGTGTCAGGTGATTTGTGTTAAAGTTTGGTGCAGATGTTTATAGATGTGCATACCAGGAAACCAATCGGATATCCAGAATCACGTAGGAAGGAAAATTGCTTTTCAAAACTTTGCCCATTATTCTGGTGACGATATTTCTTCAAAGCCGATACAAGAGCAATGTACGAAACACTGCTGTTTATAGTTTTCGAATGTCCAGATGCAAACAAAAGAAATCCTTTGCACGACCTTGGTCTACTTCCAACATATGTTTATATCTAACAAACGCCGTTTCGTTTCTGCTAAATGCTCTATTATATGCATGTTAGTCCTAGTTCTTTGTAAAAAAAAAACCTAATCGCGTGAGCTAATTGCCAACTCTAAAAACTTCAAGTATATGAAAAAAAAGATCGCCCAAATATAAATAGGTTAAAAAAGGTCGTCCTAAAATGATACGTCACAGTTTAATTTGATTAAAAAAATCCATTCAACATTGAGCTGAACGATTCATTACTTTTAACTACGAACGCACTTCCAGTGTCTCTGCAATGAAGTGCACTCGATGCGTCTCCACTCTGACTGCTCGCCACCGAATATTACGCCGGTAATTTTTCAATAAATATATTATTACCACCATGAATCCAGATCGAGTTTTCTAAAGATCCGATTGTTTATACAACGGCATTTGAACTTGCTTGGCGTACATCGCACCCCTTGTTCTACCGATACTTTTAACGGCTCGTGTTTTTCCCTTGCCATAGCAAAATGGAATGATCCGAAAGATGACCTGAAATGAATCAGTGATGCCGATATTTTTAGAGGGAATATGTTGTATTATTGTTGTTTTGCAATAAGTGGTGTTCTCATGACCGCTGGCGGTAAGTCATACTTAGTGCAGCATAGTTAGTCCACAGGCGACCGTAGGTGGCCAGTCATAAATAGTCCGGCATACATAGTCCGCACGCAACCGGTGGTTTCGTGTTATACTTATCCGAACATACGTACTCTGCCTGGCAATAGTTGTTGGCAGGTTACATTTAGTCAGGCATACTTAGTATGCAGCCGACCATCGGAGTGAGAAGCTAGCTCCCGAATGAAAAAGCCTAGCTCTTCACGTGGAGTCACGACATCTTAGGGTGGATCATAACGTGCCAAGAGAGAGAGAAAGAGAGAGAAATTTGGGCATATGAAGTCAAAACTTCAAACGTAATCAATATATATCATAACTTGTACGATGACCAGCTACCCTTGCGATTACTTCAGTTACATCATGGGGTTTCTTGCGATCCTTGAGCACCATGAGTTCAAGGTCCTACACTCACCTATTAAAGAATTAAAACCCGCAAAATACTTATAATTATAGCATGTTGGGGCTCATTTCTAGTAAGTTAATTCTTGACTTGGTCATTTGGACGAACCCGGAGAACACAAAAGTGTATCGGGTGTGCAGCACACCCGAAACCTTGCAACGCTACCCGTGACCAAGCATAGCAAATTTTAACGGACTGCATAATATAGGCACGAAATATTCTATGTTCATCTAGTGTATGACAACATTACAAGTTTAATATTTTAAGCAGTATTAGAACCGGAGGTAAAATATATAATTGCTTGTGCAGCAATCCTTGTTATTTGTGGGTCCATATGTTATATAGAGATCCACAGTGACCATTACACCAACAGACGGCCAAAGCATCAGCGTATCAGACGTCCCAAAACACGACTGCCCATCACATAATCAGCTAAACACAGAATCTAACCATGACAATTTCAAACCCTCAACGCATCATATCAATACACCCTAAATGTCTCAAAACACCACAAATTGGACCCTCAAAACGTTTCCTATGGTTATTTCTGATAGGGAGGTAGCGCAGCTGTGACAACCCTTCGTTTATTTGCGAAGTGTCAAGCCAAGAGCAATAGTAGACATTAGCGGAAAGGATTAACTATTCCGCTGAATCAACTCACAGCGAAATGGCCGATAGTGTGTACATAAGATGAGAGCTTTACTTTTTTTTTGTTGAACTATATTGATTCATTTTCTGTGCTAACACGGCAGCAGAGATATCTCGCAGCTGCGAGAAATGGTCATAATAGGATAATCAAAGTTGATAACTTTTTCTTTTCATTCCTGCATAGTGCCATACTTAGTAAAATCATGTTTTTGTATGTTGAAAGGGTTTTATGATGCTTCAGTGAAACTGCGTTTTATTAGCAGTGTTGCGGAGTTGGCACTCCGGAGTTGGAATAAATCCGCTATCATTCCACAGTTTCGCAACCCCTGAATAGAATGGGAGTGAAATGTCGGCTAGCGCTGGGGGAAATGGAATGGAAATGAAATTACATGCCGTTTGCCCGGAATGGAGTGGGAATGGAATAAGCTCGGTTCTTATGCGAACTGTGTCGATTTTCCTCTAGGGCTTACTGGCCGATAGCGCAATTCGCTAATCGCGTGGTACGTGGCTCTTGAAACAGCATCATCGCACTCGAGGTGACTGGAGAATTCATTGTCTCACTTGCTTATGCTCCCTCGAGGAAGAACATGGCGAGCCCTTCGTGAAGCAACCAAACGGTGGACAGACAAGGTGTGGTTCCTGGTGGCGCGAGACGCGAAAAAGCGGATGTTGTAGTCAGGAGGGAGTAGCATGCAGCATTTGTAACAGGGGTGTCGAACCAAATCCGAATCGAGCCTCGGAGCAAAACCTTTATTTTTAACTGAAACGGAACAAAACTGTAACCGAAATCAAACATTCATTATTAAACCTGAGCCGGAACAGGACCGTAATCTCGAGTGGCGGTTACCAGTTCATTGGAAATAGTACAGTGTAATAAAATGTGAGCCGTACATTCTTGCGGGTGGCGGAGCGAAGTCAAATAAATATTCGTGACGATAGCGTCAGCTGCACAGATTTCTCTAAACAAACGGCTGCGGCGACATGGAGGCAGCTCAGTAATAGTGAAACAAATAAGTATATTTCTTCACCGCTTTGGGTAGCACAAATTGGCGTCGGCGAGTCGGCGTGGAGGCGTACACTTCTACACTTTGTTTCAGCTTACAATTGACCGCAAAAGACGCTACGAACAATAATGTGCAGGTCCCTCAAAAAAACAAAAATCGAAAGCTCGTTTTTTTGGAACGCGTTCCGGTTACAAGCTCCATATCTAAAGAAAAAGAACTCGTTCCCGTTACAGTTAGAAAAATAGAACGTATCGTTACATATACGTTACAGTTGTATTTTGTTGATTACCATATTGTGTTGGCTCGAGCCAAGTTTTATATTTTTTATCTATTTCATCAACCGGCAAGATAACAAATTGAACACCGTGATAGAAGGGCACCAGGCGAAGAAAAGAAGCGGAAGCAGAGTTTTATTTCCCTAATATATTCACCCTAAAAAATCTCAGTTTTTAACCATATACATGTTTGTGGTGGGCGAGTCAGACGAGCCAAATGTACTTTGACCTCACATAGCGCGACAGTTTACAACTTGCACACGTTTCCATCTAGCAAAATACCTTCTTCGAACTTAACAACAGTTTCTTCGCGATGTTGCTTCCTGCAAGACGAGCAAGTGAAGAAGAGGGTAGAGCTTTTGGGAGGTCAGTCTTGAAAGCTACAAGTCCGTCTTCGTGAAGGTTGGATTTGTTGTCCAGTAGAAGGGGGGAGGAGGGGGGGGCAAGGAGAGACAGAATAACCGTAATTTGTTTTCTATTCTTTAAGTGACCAATGTTTGGAATAGAATGGTGCGTTCGATGTCTGGTAAGCTTGTTTCTTTTGTAATTGTGGGACTCATTGTGGAAGTTTAATGACAGCTGTAGTCGGCCTTAGATTTCTGCGTGTATGAACATTCGTGGAGGCAAAGAAAGTAGCTGAGCTTTAAACGTCCCTCTTTCTGTGCCTTTTCCTTTTACTAAACGTTTTGCTTTTTGTACCGCAGCCACTGGCACTGAAGAAAAAATCAATGTCCACTAGCCCTCCGGTACCCAACTTTTACCAAGCGAAGACCACACAAAATAAACCCTAAGATAAGTAACCAAAGCGTTAACGAGATCCTGTTCTTCGTAAAAATATTGTATTTAGTTTAAAAATGTTCCTCTTAAAAAAATTCCCCAGTGGACGAAAAAAGGAACACCATTCCTTTTTACGTTCCAGTAAAAATGCAACGAATTCTCGTTCCAGTTCCACCGATGCAAAATGGAACGACGGCGTTGCTTCGTTCATCCTAAAATGAACGTGTTCCGGGAACGCCGTACCGTACAACAGTGGCTGTGAGCCACCTGAGCCAATTTCTAGCTCGGACGTCGTCACAGGCCCTTCCGGTTGGGCGGAGCGACGCTGGGAGCGCTAATTGACGAGACAAGCTACGAGCTGCGCATTGGCGCGTGAAGCTTGTAGCGTCCTTCGCGGCACATTGTCAGGTGAATCGGAGTATGTGGATCGGACTGTGCCGATTGGGTATAGAGCTATTTGTGCACGTGTGTGTGCGTGTGCATATCTGTGTGTGTTTCTTTCTTTCATTTACTTTCTTGCAGTTAAGAAATATTCCTTAAGGAAAAAGGAAGCGAACTTAAAAACAAAAAGTTCACGGCTGTCGGTGCGTCGTTTTCGCAGTGGTGAAATCTGGAGGCAACAAGAGGCGAAGAGGCGAGGAGCGAGACACTGCGGCGTCGGTCGACGGGAAGACATTGGTCCAGAGCCGACGCTACTTGAAGAACGTTTTTGTGTGCGTGCGTTTCCTAGAAACAGCAAGTCGCCTGTTGTCTTTTTTATGTTATTTTTTTGTTTTAATCTTCCTTCGGCAGTCCCTCTCTGTTTTTCTCCTCTTCAACTCAGTCGTTCGAGCAAATCGTTCGGGTGTGCGGTGGGGATATATTTGGCCGTTTCAATCTAGACGAGCTCTTAATGTGCATGTACGGTGGGTACAACGTCGCCACACTCTGACAGGCTAAACTCCTATCTGAACACCTGAGGACTAATTTGATTTTGTTAGTAGCTTGCGAGCACGGAGCGTGCTATCGTCACGATGTCACTGTGTGTGCTTGTCCGATTGACTTTACAATTGAGTACTGTACTTTGGCACTATTTCCAAGCGCCTTTATAACCACGTAAGTTTCGTAGAACCGTGTTAGCGTTAAAAATTCAAGATCACATAACAAAATTAAGCAGATATTTGTTTTGCTCACCTCGTCTCCGCAGCATGGCTTCTGATGACCTAATTCGTTTTAATAAAGCTGACGCCATGTTAAAGTCACCTTTTTTCCTAACGACTGGCATCTGTGGACTTTTCTTTCAAGAACCGCTTTGTACTGCTTCGCACTCGGTGGAATCGGTAACCGAACCGCTATTTTAAAAGCGTCCCTGAACCAGAACAGAAACTTAACAAAATGCAGAGCAACCCGAACCCGAACAAAACCCGAACTGAATCGGGATAATGACCGGTTGGACTCCCTGCGTTTAACCCAGCCGATCTTCTAGTGCTTGAATGGAACGCAAATGAAAACAAATTGATTGATTGTACAGCAAACGTAAAAGTTTATGTTTTAAGGCAGGTAGTTCTTTGTGCCGGCACCGGATACCGATTGCACTTTGTCAGTATTTTTTTGTTCATGCCGCAGTGCATGGGGATTTGGTGCAGGTATTCGCGGCGTCACTTCTAACAGCGCAATAGCGCTGCAGCAGCAAAGTATTCAAAGCAGAGAGCAAGTTGTTGTTGAGTGTTGTTAGACACGAAAAGAGGTGACGCCTGCACGTAATGTTAGCCTCCTTGGGCAGGGTCAAGACTCGCACAGGCGGGGGGGGGGGGGGGGAAGAGGGTGAGAAACAAAAAGAAGAGGAAAAAGGGGTGATTTGGTCACGAATTTCTGGATGAGTCGGGTCGAATCAGGAGGCTATTTTTTAGGGAAAGGGGACACTTCAGAACAGTCTTCTAGTATGGAGATCACAAAGTATTTGGTGACAGTTGAGACGGGAGGGCGTGGCTGTTCTAGGTGGCGGGCCGCCGGGCTAGAGGCGCGTTGCGATTCCTGTGGCTTGGAGGTACTCAGAAAGAGATTTATAAAAAAGTTATGTTGTTCGTCGGCCTCCGGTAGGAATAAGGATTTCGATCTGTTGAGCCACAGTTGTGCTGGTACTTATGATGGTGATAAAAACTTTGAGCCTTTTCACTCTGGTGAAGAAGGCAGACCAGCGGAGCAGTACAATGGAAAGTAATGGCCGGCCGCAAGTCGGGAAGCCAGAGTGGAAAGGGTGCCGCCATCTATGAACGACGGTGGCAACCAGATACCTGGCTTGCCGCCGTCACTCATAGATGGCGGTAGGTGTCCGAAGTTTGGTGTCTTCATTTCTTTGCCGGGGACACGGTCCTGGGGAAACTAGCCCTTAAAGGGGCGATGCAACGATTTTTTTGTATTTTGCGCAAATACCGCTTAGAACGGATCCCTGACGTTAATGACCTATGAAATACCCGTTCGTTTTTCACCACACGCAATCGAAGTCGCAGAAAAAAAATAAAGAAAAACGAGCAGAGTTCACCCCCTCAACTCGCAGCCGGAACAAGGGGCCACTTGACTTGGAGCCGATTATCTGCCGCCAAAGTTAATCATAGCCACGCGCTGGGGTTGGCAAGGCACAGGACACGCACTAAGTTTCAGACATTGTTAAGGTTCGGCTGTTCTCGTCATTGCAGCGATTGGACACAGGCCACAACCCGAATGCTTCTCGAGCTATCGATTATCACGAGCCCAAATCGAGTGTCCACGCCATGCTCGGGTCCAATCTTTGAGCCGCATTCAAATATCGTCACTGGGCGGTACTGCTACCGCCCAGCTGCGTCATCAGGTTTTGCGAAGGAGAGATTGAATGGAAACGCTCGGTTTTGTCCTCGAAATTACAGCACAACAAAGGGGTTTCTTGGTCAGTGGCGTTGCGTGCGAGTATCCTTGAGTCCCACTAGTGCCAGTAAGCTCGTGTAAAGTGAAAAACATTCCAATTGAATATCGTTGCACCGCCCCTTTAAGAGCTCCGCTGTAAAAGAAATCGTCGAGCTTGATCGTAGTGCAAACAATCTAGAAGGACGTGCTGAAGGTCCTCTGCGACATTGCATCTGGAACATTTAGGTGTACTAGATTTGGAGATCTTGTGAAGTGTCGTTGAAGTGTAGGCGCAGTTTGCACGAAGGCGATGGAGTATCGTGAAATATGATATGCTTAATGTTGACTCAGGAAGCGATGGACGTGGATTCCCGCTTGCAACTGACGGAGGTCAACTCGGTGAAAACGTTCAAGCGTTCTCATTTGATGAGCTCTTATTGCGATGATAGGGAGGCTGCATTACATTCTTAAGAGGATAAGGCCGCGATAGAGCATCATAAGTCCTTGAGGAGACAGACCAGATTTATGGCAAAGGAAGTGACGAAGCACAGTTAATAATTAAAAGCACTGCTTCATAATTGGTTATTCTCGGGTTTCCAGGTAAAGTGGTCATCGATTTTCATACCCAAGTATTGGTACGTTGAGACTCGCTGAATCGGTATTCTATTGGTGGCTGGCGTAACTGCAGTTTTGCGGTTTGGTTGTCAAGCAGGACGGTAACCGAGGAAAGCGGTTTTGCTAGTAGATAAAGTAAGTCGTAGTTCTTCTAGAGTAGATGTCGTGTTCTCAAAAACATTCTGAATCCAACAGAGAGCAAGATAAACTTCTTGCACCATACGCTAACTAGACATTTTAAGGCCTTATCAAACAACCAACACGCTAATTATCTATCTGTGGAGGGTATACACGGTCCGTATGCAAAAAAAAAAAAAAGTGTGGGTGGTTTTAATTTTTTGCGTCTGTTGGCCTCGCAAGCCTTTTAGGCTTGATCGGGCGATCGATGCCTGCAGTGACAATAGGTTGCCATGAAGCGTTTGTGCGACCTCCCGTTGGCTTAGCAGAATGAGTGATATGAGGATGGATTTGCATACTCTTGCAGTCATCTCCGCGTTCGATAACCTTGGTCCCTTTATGCTGCTTTTTTTCAGTAAAAAAATGTGGTGGTTAATGGCCAGTTTTTCGCCTTTAGGAATTAGAGGAATGTAATGGTGAGGTTCAGCCATTCCAGGAGTGGGAATCGTCCATGTGTCCATTCCGAGGAGTTGAAAGGAATATAATTGTCGCAAACGCAAATTCCCCGGAATAAAATTGGCATTAAATGGAGGGGCCTATTCCGAAACACTGTTGTATAGTGTCTGGACCAAATCAACCTAGCAACAATTATTGTGCTCCGAAACAAATCTTGGATATAACAATAGAGATTTACCACTAAAATCATCGCAGCATACCAGCCACTATTTTTGTTTTCGCTATGAAACAACTATTATCGAGAACAGCATGAACTCGTGTATTTTAATAGCGTATTAAATAGCATTTGGTTTCTATAACCTATCTTAGGAACAAAAATATTGTTTTCTCCCCTGCGGGTGCTGTGTTTGCTCCAACCTAATGGAAGCTCTGTGTAAAAAAAAAGCATAGTGTGGCATATTATGTTTTTGCGCTTTGCTTCGTATTTAACGTTTTTTGGTGTCTGACGGTTACTGCAGCTCTAATTGTCTGTTGAACGTAATAAAGAGCACGAAACTCCCAATGACCCACATTTCTTACGCTGTAAACCAGTAATCAAAAGTCATGCAAGAAAAGGAAGCACTGCTTCCTTTTCTTTGCTTGCCGAATAAAATCACGACAAATCCCTGAAATTTCATTTCTATAATGATCGCCAATCGCAAGATCAAAAAAGAGAATTCAAATCTTAATTTTGCACAAATAAATTTCTGGGTGGTGTATTTCAGACGTGATATTTTGTGAACTCATTGTGATGATTAAAACGCAAAAAAAAAATTGTAAATTTTCATAATTTAGCGTCGTTAAACGAAGTTATATTTTTGCTGACAAAATATTTACACGGTTTCAAGAGCGAATTTACTGGCACAAGTGGTCGTTTCATTACCACATTTGCTCTGGAGTTTATTTTATGGGCGGCAGCTGTCCAATTATTTTTTTTTGTTCGACTTGCGGGCTGAGACGATGAAAAATATGTAATTTTGGGAAGACAATAAACACGGAATCTCTGATGACTTACAGTAGCTCAGTAAGTAAATAGATGGCACATTCCTTTCGGTGTCCAGATGTAGCTCTATTTATTCGCTTGACACTGTTCGATTCATGAAGGGTCTTCGCAGCACCTCGACTGTCCCTGAGCATAAAGACAGCATTTCACGAGCTTCGGTTGCCAGAAGAACGCAGCGATAAAAAGTGCTCACTTCTTTCAAGACGTGACAATGATGGTGCTGATAATTTCAATAGTCCTCACTCTCCTGGAAGCGAAGTATGCCCCTTCGACGCAGCAAGCAATGAGGTGGTGTTGAGGACCCCCCATGAGTGAGCTGACGACCGACTGGAATCCGTTGTCTAAACAAACTAGATAGCCACCGAAAACTTAAGAAAAGCAATGATATTGTGTAAATCAAGCTTTACACAATCTCATTGACAAAGGGCGGTATTAAGATGACAGAACCTGGCCTCGCCTACGTTTCTTAAGTTGCCAGCTGCAGTGGCCGCTGGCAGCCTAAAGAGCAGCTCCGGTCAATATTTTTGAATTTGGAAAACGACAGTTTCTGCGCCATCAGTGTTGCTGAAATGCAAGGAACATTTCCTTTCGAAATTGCATGTAGTTTTATAAATATCACGTCTAAAAGCTTGGTTTCCGAATTCTACGGCAAAACCGAAATCATATGCTAGCGAGGGATTGCAACACTAATTATCAGCAAAAGGGCCGCGACGTGACGTCACGGTGGTGCTGAGGTTCACGCACTGATCACTATTGTGGTAGGCTGAATAGCGGATGGAGGCTTGTCTTCCTTGGGTAGAGTGGCACAGCCAGAAGCCATCACTTGACACCAGCTAATGCATAGGACTCTATGGGTAAAATGAGAAAAAATATAAATTCCCCCGTTGCTTAGTTGTTTTCGGCACTGAAACGTCTTGGTTGCTGTCGATGATGTCAACCAAATAGCTTGTGCACAAACATTTAAACTTACAGCCCTCACATTTCTTATAAATTAATGTTTTGCGGTCGAGAGTGACTCCGTTGGGCGAAAAATTGTAGTACAGCTCAATGAGACAAGAGTCACGTAGTGTTACAGCGGAGTCCGGCTGTTTCGATGAGTTGGGTTTACCAGACGTCGAGCTGAAATGCTTTGCCTACGCGCAGTTCGCTAACTTCCGAAAGCCGCTCTCAACACTGGACTTTTTAGGCATTCATCAACTTCTGGGCTTCCCCGAGTGCGGTGCTAACGCCCTCCGCAACGAAGATTCTACTGTGCGTGTGTGCCGCTTTCCTTATCTGCAAATTGAGGATCTCGTGCTAGTTTGTGTGGAGAGCTAGCGGGACAGTGAAAAAGAACTACGAAACATTTAAATGTGTTTTTCTAAGCTTATAATTTTGAACGGTGGTGGAGGACGGACCTGTCCAGTGCGATTTTGCGTAGTGTGAAGAAATGTGTGATCTATGTGCAGCAGAGTATTCAACAGTGTGTACACCACATTAACTGTGGCAGCATTTTATATGCAGGACACCACGAGGCACCGGAGATTTATTTTTAAGATACGTCATTATTACAAGGAAGAAACTTGTCAAACATGACACGCCGGGGGTTGTGCATTCTCTATATATAAATTCCGTCGCGATGCCAAGATATGAGCGCATTTGGCAGCTTCCAAAGTTTGGTTCTATCCTTTTTCAAAACGCGGAATTATTAAGATGCGAAAACATGAAGTACCGAATTCATAATAACTCACCGTGGCTCGCTTCAGTTCCACATCCGTGGCATATGGCTCCCAGTGGATTCAGCCTCATATCGAAAAGCCGTGCAGCTGCGTGTATTCACAGCTGCACGCTTTTCCGGAAGCATGAACACTTAAAGGCACGAGCGTCGCTTGTCGGAGATATTCATTTCTCACTTGTTACCAGATGCTGCAATGCTAGCGCCAAAGGTTCTTATATTGGTGATATTATTGGAGGCGAAGTATGCAACTTCAAATCAACAGCCAATGAGGTGGTGCGGAGGACCTCTGAGTGAGTACAGAGAAGACCTAAAGTTTCTGCCTGATTGTTCGGACTACATTCAAATGAGTTTGTGCTTAACCACACTTTTGTTTCATGGTAAAAATAATATGCTTCACTTACAATAGCCACTGACTCAGAAAAGCTTTCAGAACAGGACAACACAAAAGACCCCATAAGTTTAAGGATTTGTAAAGCGGTAGCTTTATAAGCCCCCCCCCCCCCCCCACACACACACACACACACTCAAGGTTATGTCCCGCCATGGCTCCATACGCCCCGTATCGTAGACTAACATGCGCTCTTAAAACAAAAAAAAAATCACCCCACGATCATCATGAAGCTGACCAACGGTGTGTTTCTTTCTGAGTTTAAGACCAACCTCCTTACCGACGCTGTCAACACCGTCGCCCATCTCACACACCGAGAAGTACAAAAGACGTACTCCAAGATCCGTGAGGTGCAAGACATATTCGTAGCCGCTATCTATTGCTTCTCCGTCCAAGACAAGCTCCTTAAAACCGCTCAAATCACAATTCACGACACCACATACATCATGACCAGCAACCCCTCGGCTCCCACAAACTCCTGCAAGGTCGTCATCCAAGGTGTCCACACTCTCAACACCTCCGATTAGCTAATCGACCACATCCAGTCCCAAGTTCCTGTCATCACCGCTCGGATGATGGGAAAGACCGATACTTCACTCATCACCTTACAAGACACGTACGTACTTTCACAATCTACGATCGCCGCCTTGAATTCCGCTGCTACCCCCCCCCCCCCCCAGCCCAAATTCAAGCAATGTTAAACCTGTCGCCAACTAGCTCACCGCACTGATGTCTTCTCCAAGAGGTGCGAGCTCACCGTGTGCGACACCTGCTACCAAGAAAACACCACATCGGACACCCCTCACAACCGTGTACCCTACGGCATGAAACGTAGAGAGGACCACATCTCAAAAGACCCAAACTGCGCCACCCAGAAGCAGGCCAATCTGCAGGCCACATCCGCGGCCAGCAAAAAAAGGCTGCAGCATCGCTCCCAGACTCTCCGCGAACAGCGCACCCCTGCACTACCACTGACAACCAAGGGTGGGGAAACCTCACCTCCCAACCCTTCTACCGAACATCACCTTCACTCGGGACGCCCAATAACAACACCAAACGAGAAACTCATCACCGACCATCTACCTCACCAGGCTTAACGCAGCAACCACGTAAAGCCCGAAGTCTCAGCCGTAACAGCAAGGTGATAGAGGCACTCCGTCACCCTTCTCCTTCCCTCTAATACCGAACCAAACCCATACCACAACCCATAACTGCCTCCGACACTTCCAAACAAGCACTTCTTGCTGCCAATCGTGCCCCAACCACCGCCAACACAGTCCACGCCATGAAGACAGGCGTCGCTAACCGGTCACCAGACGACCGACGAATAAAAAATGACCGCATCTCCACGTGGTGAATGATGTTGATTGGGGCGAAGCTCTGGTGGTGCTGGTCATACTGATTTTATTGTTCATAGGGAGTGGTGATGGTGTTGATTTTTTTATTGCTCATAGGTAGTGCTGAGTTCCGGGATGCGTTTCGACTTCATTATTCCTGCTTTATGGTCGGTGAAATGCAGAGCCAGCGCTTCTTCTAGCGGATCAGCTTGGATCCGCTAGAAGCCGTGGGAACGCATCTCCACCGCTTAAGTCAACGATTCATGTCAGAAAGAGAATGTGTGGTATGGAACGTGGTTATATACGCATTTGAGCATTTGACCTCAGCGCCATCTCCTCTATAAACGTTGAGCCAATGCATGCAAAGTTTAACGCGATTATATACGCAATTGACCGCAGCGCCCTCTCCTGTATAGACGTTGAGCGGCTACATCCAACGTTTCATCCATGACATCCCCAGCTCTTGAGTTACTACCACATCTCAGAGCCCCCTACTCGTCCCGCAGTCGTGGCCGAGTGGTTAAGGCGATGGACTAGAACTACATTGGGGTCTCCCCGCACTGGTTTGAATCCTGTCGACTGCGCAAACATTTGTTTTTCTTTTTTTAAGAAGACAGATGGGATGGCAATCGATGTGAGCACGGACGGACGGACGGACGGACGAACGGACTGACGGAAAAGGCTAGACCCTAAGGAGCTTCGCCCCTAAAATCAGAACTTCCCCTTTTCTACTCACCAATTGCCAGGCCCCTGTCGACCTCAACCAAGTTACGCTCTTTCTACAAAACGTACAGTAGCGCCTTACTGCTCTCAAGCGGGGCGTAGGAGACCTCAAAACGCAACACACCCGACCCCTATCACAATGAAAGCAATGTCCCCGTCAAAACAACGGAAAGACAACTCCTCAGCTGACGACGAAAATGGTGTCTATAAAATTTATGCACATGCTCCAATGGAACTGTCGCAGCCTACAGCGTAAAGGAGCCAGGCTCGCTCATTACCTAAACACGCTCGACCACAAACTTGACGCCATCCTACTACAGGACATGCAAGACACTCACAACGTCCCAGAGTGCACCTCCTAAACTCAACAAGCACCCCACAAACTGACCGCAAGCAAAACTACTAAAACTCCACCCTTGTTACAACATATGTATCGATCCAACACTATACGATACAACTCAACACAACATATATCAACACTGCTCACCAAGAGCATGTCATGACCACTCTTCAACCACAAAACTGCCTTAATTCCATCACCATCGTGAATTTGTTTTTGCGACCGGGCAGCAAGATTACAATTCCAACGCCCAGGTTTACCATACTCGTAGCAGACAATACAGATCACGACATCTTTCTGCTTGGACACCTCAAAAGTCCAAATATCGATTTGGGTTTCTCCAACACTCACTACAATTGACGCTTGCTCGAACAAGCAGCTGTACAAAAATCTATGTCTTGTTCGAGGCGGGGTTTATGCCGCACGTCCGGAGGCCTCCTGGCTCGTGACGACGACCATTCCCTGAAGTGAAGAACCCAGGGGTCCAGTGGAGGTGGGAGAATTGGTAACGTAACGAACGGTTTAATTACATGATAGCGATACAGTCGTCAAATCCGAGAGAACAACTCAGCAGCCTCACGCCCCGCCTTATATAGGGGTCCGTTTTCTCCCTCACTCTCCGCCAGGGCAGCAGGTGCGACCGCCAAGTGCGTTGCAGCAAAGCCCGCCGCGTCGTAGCCAGAAATGCGTCATAGCCATGGTTCTCCGCAGTTAGGCCAGGCCTCTCTCCCCTTCCGGAGCGCACGAACCCACACGCACACACACACACGTCCCGTTGACGTCACGGACGCGTTGAGACTCGTTTCGGGCAGACCACGACAGCTGGGCGACGGTCTTGAACACGTCGGGACTCGTTTCGGGCAGACTTCGACAGGTGGGCGACAGTCCAGAACACGTCGGGACTCGTTTCGGGACTCGTTTCCGCAGCGTTGAAACTCGAAAAAAGGTTGCCGAAGGTTCCATTCTTAACAGTCTCTTCTCAACGACAATGCAAAATCAACCCGCACTGATAACAACGTTCAACGCTATACCAATCTTGACGTATCATTCCATCGCGGGTAACTCGTACCTGAATGGTCGGCATCTGATGAAGAGCTAGGCAGCAGTCATCGCCTTATTCACCATCAGACTAACCGCCAATATTGAAAACAAAATGCGTCGCGACACTGCTCGGATTACGAACTGGGATCACTTCCGTTACTACACCTCCAACAACCCTCGTTCTGCGGAACTGGACCATAGTGCCTGGGCAAACAATCTAGTCCAGGCCCAGCGCAGATCCACCAAAGAAGCTCCAGCCTATAACCGCCATCCCGTACATCGACTCCCATCCTCTCAACCTATCGAAAACAAGATATAAACTAGTGACAATGTGAAAGAAAGCCCTCCAATTTAAGCACCAAGAGCCCAAACTTCACGTCTTCAACGAAGAAGTCTAGACCGACGCACAGCTACTCACCTTTGAAAACTGGCTCCAACTCTGCGTTACCCTCAACGGTCAGCTAGTCACTAAAACGCATGGCGCAATCTACACACACCCTCACACCCACCGGACCCTCTGACCCCCTCACGCGCATCATTCTTACCAAGAAAATTACCCCAGTTGTACTTGAGCAAAAACTCCGCCACAGATTCTTCCCTCCACTAACCGACGCACTACACACAGAAAAACCTCCACATCCTCCTCTCGACCTATCTTACATGGACGCCTTTTTCCCACTCAACAAACTAAAGCGGGCACTGGACTCCCTCTAACGGAACACATCACTTGGCAAAAAGAAATGACATATCAACTTCTCCTCAACCTCATCGACAAAAACTCCAACAATTTATAGACTACTTGAATAGCTGTTTTTCAAACACGCGACATATTGACAGTAGAAATACACAATCGTCACCATGATCCCCAAACCAAACAAAGCCTCCTGATTCAAAACTCTCAGATTTATTTCTCCTACCTCGTGCATCAGCAAGGTTTTCGAGAAACTCGTCCTGACACGCCTCGAATGGAATCTCGAGCACGTGCACGCCCCACCCTTTGCACTCATTGGCTAGTGAAATAATATATTCACACAAGACTGTCTTCCCCGGTTATACAACCGTCTCCTCCAACAGAAAAGCACCATACAACACCGCTCGCTCCTTGCCTCGACATGTACCAGGCTTTTGGTAAAGTCTCACACGACTCAAAACTCAACAGCATCAAATAAGCCGAGTGCGGCCCTCGAATGTACGACTACATACGCAACGTTTTATCTAACCGCACTAAAACATTCAAAACCCGTGGGCAAACCTCCCCCCATTTTCCTTTACACGGAGGAGTACCACAAGGTTCTATTTTCTTCCCCAGGTTTTTCAATCTTTCCATTAGCAACTGTCTCGCTGAACTCGAGGCCATCCCCACTCTTAAGTTCTCTATTTATGCCGATGACGTTATTCTATGAACTGACACCGGCTCCCCAGATCAACACGAAAGAACACTGCAGCGCGCCTGCGCCACTGTCGCACACTATGCCATCAAATAGGCCAGGTGGGTTTCACATCTAAATCCGAACTCCTCACGAATCTCGAACCGCAAAAACAATCCAATCGCAGTCCTCATCACTATTCACCTCGACGGCAAGCGCAACACGTCGAACTCCTAGGTCTCACTATTCAAAACAACTCTGTCACCGACATCATCGCAACCACTTTCTTCAACAAATCAACCAAATCACACACACCCTAGGTCGCATCTACCGCCAGCACTGAGGCCCTAGAGAGGACGACATGAGACGCGCCATCGAAGCTCTCATCTACTCGTGCATACTTTACCACATCTACTACACCTGCATACCAACACCCAACTCAAACACCTCCAAAGACAACTCTGCAAACCCTTTCGTTTCGCCCTCGCCGCCCCGCAGTACACTCCCCTCCTACAACTACAATGTATGGACCCTTTGAAAGGGCTCAAGGAGCGAGTCAACCTGCACCGACTGCGACAACAGCGCCTGACTACGTCCCTGCAAGGTTCTCTCGACTCTCGGTTATAACATCTGGCACCTGCCTCCCTTTGAAAACACGACTCCTCCCTGAGACACCATCCCCAAATAATCATCCTTCCCATTCGAAAACAAAGTAATACCGCCAAGAACCCCGCACGCCGCCAGAACAGGACGAAACTCATAACCCCAAAAATTCAACACTCTTCAGGCCACCCACCATATGATCTACTGCAGGGATGCCAGCTGCGATCGCAGCAACAAACTCTGCCTTACAGCGTTTCACTGCCCCCAGACCCACGCCCCGATCACTAAAACTTACACCCAAGCTCTCTCAGCAGACCACCTGGAGTCACAGGCGATCTGCTCCGCCATCCACAATGGCATCGCCAATTCCGACAAAGGAATAATTTACATGGCAATTCTGAGTGACTCTCAAAAGGCTATCTCCAACGGATATTCAACACGCTCCCGCCATCTTTGACGCCCTTCTTCATCACATCGCCGCGATCGAAGAGGACCTGAAAGCATTTTGGTGATGCTTCAAGCCTTTTGTGATCTTCTTCTCCTCAGTCCTTTTTTACCGGCTTCCTCCTGGATGCCCCCTTGACTCCCTGAATCAAGGGTCAATAAAGATGTTTTCTATCTCTCCCTCTCTTCCTATAATCAGATACAACATAAGAAAGACAGCGCGACGTGGTAAAGGGCGTGCACGAAAAAGAAAGCCGTTGTGTAAAGAAAGTCGCTCCTCTTTTCTTCAGCTTTCCCAGTTTCCGCTCTTTTCCCCCTCGCACTGTTTTTCTTTTGTTGTATGTGACGATAATTGCTTCCGCTGAAGTTGGTCGTGTAAATCTATTACACTCCATCGCGTATGGTGTATTGAGCCTGCGTGTATTTTTGCTAAAGTGGTAGATTTATAGGCACAACCATTCTCAAGTTCATGTAATCAAGGTCACGTAATGCCCATGGTTGAAGTGCTGATCGCCGATGCGATGGTGGCTGAGACATAAGCTCCGGTCACATAAGCTCGTAAGTGCCGAAGCTGAAACTGTCGTCACCTCACGTCCTTGACTTGGTTCTTGACGTCGTCATAAAGGTCCGCCTAGACGTCGTCCTTTATGTCTTCATAGAGGTTGTCCTATACGTCGTTTTAATGTCATCCTCTAGGACGTCGTCTACAACGTCGTCTTTGAGGTCGTACTAGATGTCATCATAGACATCGTTCTTGACGTTGTTATCTATAAAATCGTCCTCGACGTCGTCCTAGACGCCGTCCTTGACGTCGTTCTTGATGTCATTCCAGAGACTGTCCAAGACGTCGTACGTCACAGGTTTGCGATGAAAAAGTTCCCATAAACAAACAAAGTTGACATTTGAATTGGACCGCTATCCAGGCGCTAGGGCCACAATTTGGCGATACACTTCCTGAGATGCGGTAGGAATTGAGAGCGAGCCGTTCCTGGCATTACGAATGCTGTTTATGAGTAACGGAATTCAAATGTAAAGAAAAGGTGCCGAGGGCGCACACATAGTCGGAAAAAAGTTTAAAAAAGGAATAGAACATATCTTTCTAGCGTTTCGCTCTTTGTAACCGCCAAACAAAAAAACACACAAGCTTCGAAAGCGTTACAACAGGAAGCGAAGCACCATCAAAGTCGACAAAAAGTTCGGAGGAGGAGGAGTGTCCAATCAGAGTCCCAATATGTCGGTGGTGGTCTAGTCCCTTGCGCCACCAGTCGGAGTCGAGAAGTCATGGCGGTTTTGATATTGTCAGTGCCGAACAGCGCTCATTCACACGCACACACTCATCATCGAAGCCTTGCTCGGGGTTCGACCATTCACACCACCGAAGCATGCCCGGCCTTCCGCCAGCTATATCGCCGAATCCGTTTCGCGTTCCACCAGCCACACCGCCGAAGCCTTGCTCCGCGTTCCATCAACCACCCCTCGAGCGACTTTTCCGTTTTTTTTTCCTTTTTCTTCCGAGCTCAAATTCCTTTGCGCTTCCGCACCCCTCTGAAAACGCAACCCAACAAAAAGAACACGGTCAAAAACCGCTGAATTCTGTGACAGTACGCCCTCTTTAAACAAATGTTCGCGCGGTTAGTTAAAAAGAAAGAAAGAAACACATACGATTTAGCGCACAATATAGCTTCACGTTTTACTGCCTGCATTTCTCAGGGACTTTCTGCAGCTAAGTAATTAGCAACGGCAATTCACACAGATTTCAAATATTCTCCTATTTCTCTCTGTTTTGGCTGCTGCATATTGACTGGTTTCACTGTACATTAATTTCTTTATTGTGTAAATATACAATTAACTGAGGTAGTCTTCCCGACAGTTAGAAAATTGCGGTACACAAATATTGACGGCGAACACATGCTCATTCAAACTATATATGCACTCATGCTGCTCAAACATCAAAATTACTTTGTGCTGCAAAATATTTCAGGACATCTCTAATGAAATTCTGTTATACACACTTTCCAACTCGGCTCAAACCTTAGCAATTAGAATTTAGCCCATTCAACTGATAAGCATAACCAGTTGAAAAGCACATTCTCTGAGAAGATAACCTCGGACGACTACAGTTATTTCCTTTCCAATTGAAACTCTAGAGTATGTCCTTGCGTATTGACAAACAACACACAAAAGTAAAGAACACCACAGCTGCAGTTAAAGGCCGACCTGAAAAATATTTTTCAAGCAGGGTGAAAGTCGTCCTCACCACACTTCCCATTTCTCCCTCTCCCACTGTTATCTTGAAGGCGGGAAAACTCCTTTTGTTGCAGCATCTTGGGGCTGGATGAGCATGGATAAGCTCCCTGCTCATCCGGCCCCAAAAAAAGGAGTCGCCCAGTCGTCAACTTAAGAGTGGGAGAGGAGGAAATTAAAAGGTTGGCGAGGAGGATTTTCACGCTGGTTGAAAAATATTTTCCGGTCGATCTTTAAGGACGCAATTAAAGAAAAACAGGGTTCACAAGAAAAAGAACGCACCCACGGACAATCGTTTTCCATAATATTCCAAAAAAAGCTCAATCAGTTTCTAAGGCAAAGTTCGTTTTGACGTTCAACCTAAGCAAATAATAATAACAATAATAATAATAATATCTTTATTCCACAAAAACATATAGATAGTTACAAACAGGTCCGCAAAAGCACTTGACTGCTTGTAAGCCTGACCTGGCAACCAGCAGAGAAGCTACTAACAATATAAAAAATTGCAAGGCACAAAATGAACAGAAAAGCGCAGTACTCTTACTCGTACGACAATTTAAAAATCGTAGGTAAAACACCAATTTCTAAGATACTTTTTTATCACTCCCAACGACTGCAGATGTAAAAGTTCATTAAGCAACAAATTAAAGTAATGAAAAACGTAGAAAGATCGAACCCGTTTTCCGTAATTTGTGTATACCTTGCGGAGGGCGAACCGCTCTATTTTTCCCAGAACCTTTTGGGGGACACCATAAGGAATTATCAGTAAATTACTTTTAAAATCACCAATCATTACTAATTCATTCCGTTCTGAAGGGCAGCTGGTTAAACATTTTATATATGGGCCTCTAAAGACCAGGTGCTAATCTTTGTATTTGAGTAACCTGTGATCAATTGAATAGAACGCTTTTTTTCAAATTGAGAAATAAAAGAAAGGAAAAAAAATATTTTTATCAATATTATCATGAGTGTGGTCGAATTAATCTTCCAGGAACGTAATTGTTCCTATATTTGTCGAAATCCGTACTGTGAATTGTATAGTAAAGAATGCTTATCACAAAAGAAGATCATGGACCAAAATACAAACTTTTCCATAATTAGCGATAGTACGGGCAAAATAGAAAGGGGTCTACAGTTTAGCATCTCTTTTCTACTTCAGTAGTTTTTAAATACAGGCCTCGCCACAGCAATTTTAAGACCATTCGGAATCTTTCCCTCGGAAAAAGATGAATTGACCATTTTTATAAGAGAAGTTTTAGTTTTTCGAAATTTACAACAATGCCCCTTTAAGCGAATTCTATCACGCCCAGGTTGTTTGGCCACCGACATACTTTTGATAACTATTTTTAAGTCTTCTTCTAACATCTGTGGCAAGTAGGCGGAATTTCGACACCTCTCTTCACATGTGGTGAAAACGTGAGAGGCGCCATGTCCCTGGTATTGCAAATATGTTGCACCTTGTATGAACGATGCATTGAACCTATTGCACAAGGACTCTACATCGGAATCTCCAAAAGATTTTAACACCGTTTGATCAATATTTTTTTTTACCTTTAGTCCCTATTAATTCGTGAACAACAACCCAAGTTGTTTTCTTGATGTTTTTTTTTTTGGGAAGGGGGGGGGGGGGGGGGTTACTCTGATGAATCTGCAAACGGGCAACGTAATGTCTTTTTTTTGCTAATCTTATTTTTGCAGTGACCCTATTAAGGAGGCTTCTAAATTCTTCTTTCAATACGCCATTTCCATGGCTGGCTTTACATATGTGCCACAGTTTGTCCTTTGCATTGCACAGCTCCATTATTTCTGTGGTGATCCATACATTCTCACATTTTCTTTGTTTGAGCTTAATTTTTTACTCACATGTACTGTAAATATTCGCAAACCATTCGGTCATTCTTTGGTAGGCTGTTATATGATCTAAAATGAGTAGACTATCCAGTCGTATTCATTAATTAATTTATCTACTTTTTTGTTATCGATAATCAGCTTACAGACGCTATCAGGTTTGCTGCTTCAGGACATCCCCATAAACCACAAGCGCTACGAAATAGTGGTTGGCTACTTTTTGTTTAATTACACCAGAAATTTGTTTTTAGCTCGTTTAGCCTCACAATAATATGATCGATGCATGTGTTGGTAATCTGGTTTCTGAGACGCTCTTTCCCTCGTGAAGTTTGATATCACGTTATCTAGTCCAAAAGCCGATAACAAGTTAAGGTAATCCGCAACTTTGTACTTAGACGTATCCAGTACATTAATATTGAAGTCACCCGGAAGGATCAGTTGCCTATTGTCAAACGCATTCAGAAGCTGCGTCATTTCATAAAAAAAAAACGGAAGATTAGAGCTAGGTGGCCTGTAAACAGAGCAGATAGTAAAAGACGTAAACTGATTAGAGATTGTAATGACCAACACTTCAGCATGACTACAAGATGTTATTACTTTCTCGGAAAACCAGCCAGACTTAATAAACACAAGTATTCCACCACCCCGTTGCCCTTCTCAATACAATGAAAAAATAATGAAAACTTTTAACGTAAACGAAGTGCTAGTTTTCCTTTCAACATTGATTTCAGTTAAAATTAAAACATTGATACAATCAACGCGATCGTTTAGGTAAACAAGTAAATGATCCCATTTTTTGCATGCTTCTTATATTATTATGTAGTAAATTAAATTTCATTTTACCTTTAATACAGACATCTAGCTCATTTTTAAGGTGGGCATTACATTCTAGGAACGATTGAAATGTAGCAGCCATTTTTAAAGTATTTTCAACAGATCTTCATCGTTATTGATACGGATAGCTGGCTTCTGCTCGCTATGACGGACAAAATTTCCCGTTTGTGCATCATACATATTTATAATGTTTTTCCTTTGTGCACTCCTTGGCGCTTCAAAACAATTGTCTAAGAGTCTTAGTCAAGTTCTCATAAATGAAAATACGTTCCAGCCTCAGTACCACACGTTTAGTAATCCAAAGGTCTCTCACAGCGCGGTCCTTAAACATAAGGATGATAGGTGAGATTTTTCTTTCACTGGTGCCCAGTCTATGAACCGCTTCGATGTCATCGGCAGTGTGCACGGGCAGTTGTAACTTAGTGGCAAGCCACTGCATCACATTAAGCAGGTTTTCCTATTCTTTTTGTTGGACACCATGGATTGCGACATTATTCCTTCTGAAATATTGCTCAATGCCTATCCAAGTTTGCCTTCAGTTCCCGAATTTCCAGGTCTTGTTTCGAGGATTATAGATTCTATTTTATGCATTTTTTCTGCGATTTATCCGATAGCACCTTCCTGAGATTTCATATTCCTAAGTACTTTATCATACTGGGCAGCTCATATTGCCACAGACGCCTCGATACATTCCACAGTCTGTTCCTACTGAGTCAGTTCTTCTATCGCTGCGACATATTTAACAGACTGCACGGCTATCGACCTTTCCATCGCATCCATTCTGTTAAGTACCTCGGTGAGTATTGTGCTCATACTCGTAAGCTGCGTCATCAGCTCCGTTAGCTCTGATCGATCGCCGTTCTTCTTTGACTGGCTAGATTCATTCGACTCTTTATCAGCTGAAGCTTGTCTAGTGAAATGCATTTTGCATTCAGCACATTGCCACGCTTTTATCTGCTCCCTCAGAATTCGTTAAATTTAGTTTTGGTAATCCCGGCACATTTTCTTAGATGGTACCAATGGGCAAAGGCAGAACACCTTATCCCTTGAGCGTCTTGTGTCAACGTTTTGACACATGCAATACATTCTCGTTTCTCATCAACGTCGGCCATATGGATTCTGAAACAATAAAAAACTACAAAAGCGAGGGGCAGTCCAGCAGAGCGTGAGACACAAGCTCACAAAAAAAAGCAAAAACAAACATACAGAGACAGACCTGCAAAGACAGGTTTTACCCGCAGACTGGAGAGGCCGCCTTATGAAGCCTCGCTCGGTGCCGAAATAGGTCCTCCTCCTCCTTTCCTCCTTCTCTCCTCCTGCCGCTGAATTTGTTCATGGGTGACGTGACAAGAAGTTCTGAGAACATTTTCCCCGCTAACTTAATTCGTGTTGACGTCACTTGATGTCCACTTTCCCGCTAAATATAGCGAAAAATTTCCCCGCCAAAGTTAGCGGAGTAATTTTCCAGCTAAATATAGAGGGGAAATCGACGTCACGTGACACAAAGTGGTGACGTAATTTTTTTCGCTAAATTTAGCGGGGAAACTGAATTGGAGTTGAGGTCACGTGTCGTCAACTTCCTCTAAGAATTTAACGCGAAAATTCCCCCCAAAATTTATGGCTAGGGTCCCGTGGATTTTTCGTGTGCGGCTGCAGAACTTTCGTCATGGCTGTCTTCGCGTCATGTGACCCGAATTTTCCCGATATATTTAGAGGGGAAACTGCATTTGTTTTGAAGTCATGCGACATCAAATTCCCCGCTAAATTTAGCGTAAACATTTTCCCGCCGAAATTAGCTGAAAATTTCCTCGCTAATTTTAGCGGGGAAATGGACGTCACGTGACACGAAGTCATAACGCCATAGACGTCACGAAGCCGCGATGTCACGACACAACTTTTTATCACGTGTCGTCAATTTCCCCGCTAAACTTAGCGCGGAAATTTTTCCGCTACATATAGCGGGGAAACGGCATTGGTGTTGAGGTCACGTGACATCAATTTCCTCGCTAGATTTAGCGGCAAGATTTGTCCGCCAAATTTAGCGGAAAAGGTTCTCCACTAAATTTAGCGCGGAAATTGACGTCAAATGACGTCACGGCTTTCTGGCGTAACGTGACGTCACAAAGTCGTGAAGTCACATGACGTCACGAAGCCGTGACGTAATTTCTGTTGACGCACACGAAAAGTTTATGGGACCCAAGCCATACAGCTTTGTTGTAAAATAAAATAAATTACTCTAATCTGCATCAATTGTACTTTGCACTGGACACGCATGGCACATCGAAGGCGCTTCCACATCAAGTGACTCGCGGTCGTCTGTTTGTCTTCCTGATGTTGTCTTGGACCAACAGCAACAGGCACTTCGTTTCTCGGTCTGTGTAGTGTGTACCGTGTTCTTCAAAGCTCTGTACGTCTCTGTCAACAGCCTGCGTCTTCGAACGATTGTACACTCGATTTGAACACGCTTTCCGCTGTGGCGTTGAGCAGGCAATACGTAACTTCTCAACTCTGAGGAGTTGACCACGAGGGCGTCTGATTCCTTGTTCGCTGTGCTCGCCGAACGGGCACCTGGGCCAAAACCGCGTCACAGGAGAGACTCGGCGTCTTCTCAGATGACGGCTGCGCTGGGAGTAACCTCTTCCTCGAAGGTTTCCCTTCCCCTTGTAGTTGAACAAATTTCTCAGTAGACTTGTTTTCTTTACAGGTATGCTTGTAGTGATCTTCTCCCTTCTACGCTTATTCATCTTTGCAGCAACTTGTAGGCCGCTGCTTCCTTATTGGTTTCTATCACTTTTCATCTTTTAAATATCAAGAATGGCCACTAACTCAGGCTTCCCATCACTTTGCTATCCGTCACCAGCTCTTAATCTTCTCTAGCAGGTTCCATTCTGTTTCTTGCCACTCTTGCCACGGAAAAGGTCACTGGTCCTCCCAGTTGTCGGCATAACAACTGTTCCATCCGAGGTATCCTGGCCCTCCTTGCCCTTCTTGATTTCCTTTTTCGTCGCAGCAAGTCCCGTAGTCTTTTGATCACCATCTCATCCGTTGCTTCACCTATCTTTGTCTCCTTGAGTTTCACATCTAGGTCACTTTTATTAGAACCTCTGAGTTTCCGCAGCTGGATATCCTTCAGAGATGGTCGAGGAGCTCCTTTAATCTGCTTTCTCTTTTTTGCAGTGTTGCGAGTTCCTCGGGCTTCTTAAGTGCACCTTCACTTACGGGAACTGACAGCGGAGTGGCGCTCCTCTTTGCCGCCTGTTGCTCGGATTTTGTCTCCATTGCTGTGATGGAAGGAACCTCCACATCTTGCCTCTCATTATGAGGCGAACCCTCTTCAAAGTTTTCCGGTTTATTCCAGCCGGCCTCTGGGTCGACTTTCTTCTCGGCGAAGCTGGGCATCCAACGTTGGGATTCTTTCATAGTGTGGTCCCGGTTTCGTTGTCGGCGGGACTTGCATTTACAGAGATCGGCGCCGTGTTATATAACTACTGCAGCCTGATCCTCAGCTCTAGGCTTCGGTACTCTGCTTTGATACTCATATCTTGCTCCTGCGCTCTTGTGGCTCCTTCCTTCTCCCCCTCCTCGTCTACCCATTCCTTCAGGCGAGAACTTTTGAGTCCGAGTTCTTTCCCGTAGGCCATTCGCTCGTGGAGTTTCATGACTGAATTTTCGCAAACACTTCTCGATACTCTGACCCTGGAGCTTCTCTTCCGTTGCCGATCGGCAAACAAGGCTGTGTGCTCCCCCAACGGCGTCAGCCTCACAACCAGCTCCCTTCGTCGAGGAAAACTCGTTTGTTCACATTCCTCCTTTAAGAATGGATCATCACAGTGAACAGGAGTCTTGTCGCGGGAAGCAGTTTGTCACAGGTTCGTGTTGAAAGGGTCCCACAAAACAAACAAAGTTGTAATTTGAATTAAACCGCTGTCCAGGTGCTAGGGCCACACTTTGGCGATGGACTTCCTGAGTGGCGGAAGGAATAGAGAGGAACACAGAAGCACACAAACATCGTCGAAGACTTGCCCGGGGACCACTAGCCACCTTGAAATCCTTGCTCGGGGTTCGACCACTCAAACCGCCGAAACCATGCTCGGGGTTTCACTAGCCATGCCGCCGAAGCCTTGCTCCGCGTTCCATCAACCACCCCGCCCGCGGCTTTTTTCCTTTTCCTTGTTTTTCTCTTTCTACCAAGCTCGTGCGATACAACCATAGAACAGAAAGCCTGCGCGTTTCCTCTTCTAAAGATCATCACTATACTCTGTTTCACCTTATGATGTCCCGCAGGAAAGGCTAGAAGCGCGAGCTCCTTGCTCTGGGGCACATCTCGGCGGCACAAGCTCTCGTGGCTTAAGAGCGGCTGCCAACGCTATAAGCTCGCGCTTCTAGCCTTCGCTGCGGCGCAACATAAGGTAAAACGAAGTATAGTAGATCCCTTCAGCGCCCCATAGGTAGCTAGGATGGGCACGATCGCCTGCTTCAGCATCCGCGACATCGCCGGCCCCTTCGACTGCTTCAGTGGTCATGCTCAGAACAGGCTTACATTAACGGGCTTCCAAGACCCCAATTTTGACGGCGTCGCACCAGCTTACATTACTAGGCTGCTAAGACGCGCAATGATAATGGTGTCGCATGCACGTTGTAAATGAACTGTGGAAGCCCGCTATCAGCAGCGCTCAGCAGTCGCGCATACAGCTCTGGTCGCCAGTTAATGCAACGCCGTTCTGACGTGGTCCATACTCTCGTCAAGCTTCAGCGTGTTTGCCGCTTGGGGCGGGTCGGGGATTTACTAACAAAACGTCATTCGCAGGCCTTGTCTTCTAGTAGGTATTAGCGGCGAGATGTTTTGGGGGCGCCCTCCTATGGTTCCCTCTCTTGACGTCACTACCTTGTGAGCAACAAGTTCGATGGTGTTTGTGGAAGCTTGAAATCCTTGCGTTCTCAAAGCAACACTGACAACACTGTCAAAATTAAAGCTCTTACATCCTTCTTATTTCCGTCGATGAGAAATACTTTGCTGACGTCAAAGTCAGCATTCGGCCAATCGTGGCAGGCCGACCGCAGCGACGCTTTTGATCGCGCATGTCGCCAATTGGCTCGTGTCCCCGGCACTCTCGCACACCACACAAAACGAAACCCAACAAAAAGGACAAGGAAAAAACAACGTTGAATTTTGGGCATCGTCCTAGAGGTCCTATTCTCCGTCGTTTTGGACACCATTCTTAACGTCGGCCTCGACGTCGAACTAGATGGCCTCCTTGAGGTCGTCCTAAAGGTCGTCTACACGTCGTTCTTGAAGTTGTCCTCTAGAACGTCGGCCTCGATGTAGTCTATGAAGTCGTGCTAGAGGTCGTTTTAGACGTCGTTGTTTAAGTCTATTACTAGGACGTCGTTCACTACGTCGTCCTATACATCGTCTGAGAGGTCGATAAGAGGTCATCCTATCGAAAATGACCTATTCTAGAGGTCGTTAAGAGGTCGTTAAAAGGTCGTGCTGTATATGTTTAATTAGTATTATGTGTTAAAATATTTGTTATATAAATATTATCTATCATTTTGAATCCCCCCTCTTGTAATGCATCCTACGGATGCACTTTAAATTTCACATTTTAGGGCACATGTTGATGTTGAAGAATCGGAGGCAATCGTTTCTGAACGCCAGACCAGCTCACAGGTAACCTGAAACGAGAACGTAGTTGCAGTCATTTATTATTAAGAATTGTTCTGAAAATTTGTCGGTGCCGAAACAAAACGCACGATGCCCGCCAGAAGGAGAACCATCCTTTGACGCCAGGTGATCACGTATTTTTTTAGTGATATCGCGCAGCACACTCAGAAAAAAGGGAGGAAAAAGGTACCAACGGCGCGTTTTCCTCCCTCCTACTGACGCGGCCCCGAGCGGACACGAGAAGAAGGGAGGAACGAGACGTTTTTCTTCTTCACCGGGCAGATGGGAGAAAGCTACCGCCCTCCTTCTTTACCTTCTTGGGACTTCGTTTTACGAGCACGTCGCACGCGTTGTAACATAAAGCGCGAAACACATGTACGACGAAACCATCCGATCCGGCGTGCGGACTGCCGGAATGACCTTGGGGGGGCGAGGGTTTTCGTAGCACCGGAGAGCGTTGAAAACCCTCGCCTTCGACCGTCGTATCGCCTGATCGGACGTCGGATCGGACGGTTTCGTCGTACATGTGTATCGCGCCTAAATGTTGTTGAGTCGATTGCGCTTTGGCAGCACCGAATGCCGCCAGTGATTCCGTCCTCAGTCCAAACCTGCAGAACATTTTGGTTGCACTGACATGTTTATTACTATTTTTGTCAAACGAGCAAACAAAGCCGCTAGAAACAGCGAAGTTCCGGAGCATTGTCAGCAGGCGCTACGTACA
Organism: Ixodes persulcatus; assembly: GCA_013358835.2. Taxonomy (NCBI): domain Eukaryota; kingdom Metazoa; phylum Arthropoda; class Arachnida; order Ixodida; family Ixodidae; genus Ixodes; species Ixodes persulcatus. The sequence goes on along the minus strand of JABSTQ010009675.1, from coordinate 319,209 downwards.
CTGGGCTAAGATGACCGTCTCCGGACTGCGGAAACCATGCGGAGCAATGTGTCGACGTTGACGACGTTATGGAAATCGCTGAAACTGCGTTTAAGACAGGCAGGTTTTGCTGCCGGGTGCCTGGGTGTCTTCTGTGCTGACTTCGGTTCTGTTTTCCGATGCCGAGTGCCAACCGGCAGTCAACATGATTCTGTATTTCTGCTTGTCAGCAACGTAGCAGCAACATCGCGATGGCCGTGTAGTGCGTTGTGAACAGAAGACTGGAATTATTGCCGATATGACCGTGTGCTCGCTTATCAGTGTGTAACAACAAGGTAAGATGACGTAAGCTGTCGGGCATTGATGCCGCCGGTTGGGCCGTGATCGGTGGGGGCCGGTATCGCAGGTCGACATTCCGCTTTCCCTTAAAGAGCCTAAGACCGCTTGAAGGATTACCATGCAATTGATCGACGTGCGAATAGTCATATAGAAAACGCTGGTCTGAACCGTAGCATATATCGTACATTGTCAAATGTGACTGTCGTCTGCGATGTCCTGTTGTCTCGTCTCCGAGAGTGATTGCGCTCTAGGAAAACGACTGATAATTATGGAAAGAGGACGAAAAGTACGTATATTTACAGTTTGGAATTTTAACATTAGGGGAGGATGGCACGTAAAAATGTAAAAAAAAAAAGCTATGCTTTATATTGCTGTTTAAACATACTACGAATACTGGAGAAACTGCCCTCCAAGTGGGGCTCTGGGAGGAGCGCTAGACGTTTTCGATCTCATCACCGTGTAGCACCCTACACTTAACACCTGCCAAAAGTCACGGCTTTTACTGCGTTCAAGATGATCGAAAAGTGATTTCTCTGCTCTTGAATCTTCGCTTGTATGTACCTGAGTGAATACCCCCTCCACATAGATTAATTCAAAACGACAATTGCAGCCGCACGCGAACAGTAGAAACAGAAAAACAACACTTTACAATAAAAATACTGGCTACGACGAGCCGCGCGGGGAAGCAAACACGTGGTTTGGAACAGCATTTGAACGGCTTGATTTATTGGCTTTCAAATAATTACGGCATGAGCGTTTACTTTTTATGAAGAGATTCATCAATCGAGCTTTTCAAAATACACTCATAGGTATGACATTACTGAAAAAGATCAACATGCTTTAAATATTATTTATGGCTTAGGTGGTCACCTAAATATTCCGTACCTTCGAAACGGCCAGGTATAAAAAGCGGAAACGCAGAGACAAGAAGTAGTTATCGGATAAGTGTACTGTTGTATTGATGTTTGTATGTGTCATGTATGTGTATGCACTGAATGTGTATGTTCAGCTGATGCTTGTAGTATGCGTACTGTACCCACCTCTGTGTATTATAATGGTGCCGAAGGACCCGAAGCCCAATGGTGGCGTGAGCAAGAATGACCGCATCTCCACGTGGTGAATAATGTTGATAGGGGCGAAGCTCTGGTGGTGCTGATGATATTGATTTTATTGTTCCTAGGTAGTGCTGATGGTGCTGATTTTTTAAACTTTTATTGTTCATAGGTAGTGCTCAGTTCCGGGTTGCTTTTCGACTTCATTATTACTGCTTTATGATCGGTGAAATGCACAGCCTTGCATGCAAAGTTTAACGCTATTATATACGCATTTGACCGCACCGCCCTCTCTTGTATAGACGTTGAGCGGCTACATGCAACGTTTCATCCATGACATCCCCAGCTCTTGAGTTACTAACACATCTCAGAGTCCCCTACTCGTCCCGCAGTCGTGGCCGAGCGGTTAAGGCGATGGACTAGAAATCCATTGGGGTCTCCCCGCACAGGTTCGAATCCTGTCAACTCCGCAAACATTTTTTTCTTTTTTTATGAGCACGGACGCCGGACGGACGGACGGATATGTTTTGTAGAACATAAATTGGGCGGTACTTGGCGCCACCTAACTTAGCCACTTGTAATTGCTCTGCTTGACCCTGCCATCTGGTGGGAAGTGATTTAGCCCTTTTTACGTGTCGCGATAATTTCTGGTTACCGTGCAGCCGCTGCTTGGAATAGACCCATTTCACCAGCCAGTTTCAGTATGCCACCGCTGCCGCAATGCATCAAGGGAACTTTATTCTTTCTGCACGTGCTATTACCTTGCTGGAGCTCTGCGCTTGAAGAGCTCGAGACGGCGCGAGCCCTTGTATGCACGGCCGTCTGCCTTGCGTGAACTAAAGTTATGGCGGCATCACGCATGCGCCGAACGCTTAGTGAGATCGGTCTATTTGCTCTTTTGAGAGCGGCTTTTGGTTTTGCGAATGGTTAACCGCTCCTCTGTAATGTGCGGTTGAGGAAGGAATTGTGGCTCGAGGAATAGCAAATATAAGACGTTAAGTGCGCGAAGTAACTGGGTATCGGTTGTTCCCATTATAATCGCAGTGCTGACGACAAGAAGCCTGAGTAACTGCTTTCAAAACGCAAGTGTATTTACCTGCCGGGGGAATCTGGCTTCAAAAATAAACACAGTTCGCGGAAAGCTCGTGTTACGCTTTTACTTGCTGCTCCTCTCGCCCCGTACATAGACGTAGCGTCTTCGTTAAGCATTATTGATCTTGATTTGCTCGATTAGGTGACGCTGTAATGAGATGCAGGCGACGTAGGAACTTTGCTACCCTGCTTTCAAAACTAAAGTTTTTGTCCCTTCTAAAGGAAAATAGGTTACGAGAGTGTTCCTCCCTTTAGGGAGGATTATCGAGACCCTCTTTTCTAAAGGCCGGTTCAGACACTTGCGTTTGAGTGCGTTTGACTGCGTTGCGGCGAGAACCGAAAGCGAGTCACCGGCACATCTGTGCTTCGTATGAAGCGTGGAATCCAATTCAAGGAATCTTCTTGGCACGCGATATAAGCAGCAGGGATGTCCTGGTGTCTCGCTGCCGCAACGCAGTCAAACGCAGTCAAACGCAACTGTGTGAACCGGGCTTAAGAGTGCAGAGCAAGGCAACATTTTATGACCGTCACAGAGGTGTGAGTAATAAAATTACTGTAATTAAACTACTTCTGAGAGTAATTTGTAATTACCTCATTACTTTTCGATGCAAGTAATTTAGGAATGTAATGAATTACCCTTGTGGCGGTAATTGAAATTAAATCTGTAATTACTTTTTGGGTCTTCAGGCATGTTTTTATTCTTGATTTGCACGGAAATTGAAAAATATAAGAGTTCTTGCATTTGAAAAAAAAAAGATTCCTTAAAAATAACAAAAGAGAAACGACAAATGGGGTTCCTCTTTGTGGCCGCTGGCTCATGTGATGATTGAACTAGAGGGTCATGCCACCTAAATCTTTTTGGGTTTGTGTTGGTGTGACCAGGAAATAGGCTTCCCCAAACAAGGAGTCTGTCTCACTTGAAGATTATCTTGCCCAGAAGTGCACACACAGAAGACAATGTCTCGTTGGGCCCCGGCGCGGGCCAACGACACTAGAAAGAGTCACGCTCAGATTCCAGAGACCTACCGAAAAGCCTCCCTCCTTTATTCGTCTTCCTTCAATATATGCACCTGGGGCTTAAAAAAGGCCGCGATATTTCTCGAACATCACGTCATCGTTAGTCGATCCGATCAGGTCTTGGACTCTAACTTCGGGAAATCCGCCTGCTTGTTGACGCAAAACCTCGTGAGACTCGAGGCGGCTACATCCGGTCGGTAACATCACACACAGCCAACAGGCATACTCAATAGCAAGGTAATCCAAGCCCAGACACATCCAGGATCAACCGCAAGCGCAGTGGGCAATTCGGAAAAACGTGAACCCACAACACACACAGACCAAAGATAAATCTGTTCGATTTGGGAGGGAATGTTGGTTTGCCTTATCCTCCTTTGGTTCTGCCCACTGGCTGGCTGGTATGGTTGACGGTTGTTACTTTACAAACGCAGAGTACGTTCCTTCGTTTTGTTTAGCTTCCTAAGGTCACACGGTTCCGGTTGTGGGTCTGGGTTGGGGGAGAAGGTTGTATACGTAGGGTGAAGGCGCTCGAGCAAGTTCACCTGACTGGTTGTAAGAATGACGGTTGTAGGTTACCCGTTAGGGTGTTGCAGTATAAAAATGTATTATTATAGATATAAATCTTGCAGCTTAGTTATGAGAGCGTGTGGCGCTGTCCAGGTTTTGTCCAGCGTCTCTGGAGTCTTTCAATATAAGGGCTTCAAACTGGGAAGAATTTTCGTTGCCCGATTTAGGGGCATACGTTTTTTTTAAGTCTAGGGTTGGCAATAACATCAAGGTGACTTGTAGACTATGTTCACCTGGGCCGAAAATGCTATCCTCCAATGTCAAGGCAACATCAAATCATCGAAAGCATTTGCAGGTAAGTTGTTTTAACTCAAGAAATTATGTTTAGCGAATTTTTTATCCCATATCGCGTATACACGGAATTCATGTTCCATAAGTAAACGCTGAAGCATGCACTTAGTTAAAGGTCTAGTGTCCTCTAATTTTTGTACCGTGCCGGTTGCGCTTTAAATGTTCACTCTCATGCCTGCTGTTCGTTTTTTTTTTCTTAAGGTATGAACAATTCCCGTTTATGTTTCATGAATATTTTTTGTTTTGTTTTTTGTTCTGTTTTAGAAGTAACATCAAGACGCCTTCAACGAGTCTGAGGGCCGGACGAAAAAGAGAGAGATGGACATCGGTTTATCCACTGATACTCTAAATGAGAAATAGCCAAAGCTGACGGCTTCTTCGTAAGAAAACCAAATCCGCTTTGGAGCAAGATATTCATCTGGCGATCACAAAGTTTGTAGTGGGCTCGTTTCAGGCTTTCTCGATCGTGGAGAATGAGGACTTTGTTGGACTTGAGAGCACATTGCAGCCAGGTGTCAAAATAGTTTCCCTCAAGGCAGTGGCAGAGAGGATTGGTGTTATGTAAATATGTATGAAGGTAAAACTACGATCTCTTCCGCGAGACGCCATCACTATCTGCTGCACTGTAGATTGTTGAAATTCGTTCCGCCGGTATGCCCTACTGCTCTTATTCGTCATTTGTGTCGACTGGCTTGATATGAAACTCATATTGTTTATTTGATAAGAAATATTTATTTCAGGAGTCTTCTTGGTGCAACCGCCCATTGGATGGACAATGGGTGCCAGAGACAATCTGCGGTGTTGACATGCATGCGCCTGACCGGTGATCACAGACACGACGTGCTCGCAGCAGCACTACACGCTGTTCTCCGGGACCCCCATTCTTAACAAAGTCTGCACAACGGTCACAGAAAATGAGACAAACTTCGGGAAGGCATGAAGGTACAGGATTTTTACAATCGTGCGACTGCGAAAGTTCGAATTAGATTTCACATGACAGGTCAATTTTTGATGGATATTTGGACAATCCGACGTCAGCAAAGATGACGACGTAGAGATGGTGAAACTGAGCCTGACTCTGCAAATGTGTCTGGAATCGGACGCCTGTCTCGAAGTGAGTGAAGTACGCCTTCCGAAGCATGAGCGTTGTGCTGCCCACACTCTCAACCTGGTGGCCACAGTCGAAGCAAAACGTGCCATCGAAGACGTACGAAACGAACGCTTCTGCATGAGTGTCATCGTAAAATTCGGAGCGCTGTGGAAGAAGCAGCAGCACTCCAGCATCGCCTCAGAATTAGTGAAGAGCCACCTCCGAAGGTTCCTCCCTGTACCATGTCAGACACGATGGACGTTTTCTCTACCTAGCACTGGAGCAAATGTGAGGACTAGGAAGCGGCATCAACACGCTTCTAGATGGCCTGAAGCTTCCAAGGATCGTCGCCGAAGTCTTGGCCCTTCTTGAAGAGTACACGTCGATAAGTAAGATTTTCTATTTTATTATCATCGCATGGGCTGACTATTACTCTTGTTCCCCATTTTCTTCATTGAGTGTGTTCAGTTTTGGGCTAATTTACTGCGTTTTGATCAATGTTTCAGATTTTAAAACCAGTGGTACAGTCCCTTGATATTCTACAGGGTGAGAAGTATATGTACCTGGGCGTTCTGCTCCCGACGCTATGATCGCTGCAAAGTGCTCTACATAAGGCGTGGGAGCTGCAGTTTTGCAGGCCCCTTCTTGATGCCCTAAGAACCGATGTTCCAAAAAGGTACATACATAACTATGTTTTCTTTTAATAACAATGTGAATGATCCCTTCGCTTGTACCTTGAGGTGACTGTACCGGATATATTCCTTATTTCTGTAAACGCTCAGAACGGTGTAAATCTAAAGCGGAAGCGAATCACGTGCGCAATGAGTGACCTTCTGACGCTGTAGTGAGTATGCCGAGCATGATTTCCTCAGTGCCAGCGAGAGCAATCACCTTGTATGTGTTAATTCAATGACGATCATCAAACAAATTATTTCAGGTTCTCAAAACAACTCCAAACCCCGGACAACATGATTGCGGCCGCGACACATCCGAGGTTCAAGCTGACATGGCAGAGAGACAAGGAAGTGGAGGCAAAAAACTTGAAACTGGTAAATTGCCAGTATGATGCATTGTTTCTCACACAAGTGCACGCAAAGAAATCGAGCCCACCTCGGAAGTTCAAGACCCAGACGAGGAGTTTTTGAGCATCAGGTGGTCAGAATCCCGCCGTCCTGTGCCTGACGAATTTCAGCGCTGGGCGCTGTGCGAGACGGCAGACTTGTCCGTTTTCGAGAGATTTCCGAGTATAAAAGAACTCATAGTCCGTTTCAACACTGGGCCAACGTCGTCGGATCCCCCTGAGAGATTTTGCAACATGGCCAGAGCCACGCTATCTTTAAAAAGAGGATCCTCTTTACCACAAAAGGTTCAAAGCTGATCTGCTCCAGATATGGAACAGAGGAGTTCTCGTCGGCTCTCCTTGACAGTAAATAGCGTTTTAATAAAAGTTTGTATGAAATTGAATAGTGTGTAGCCTCCTCCATTAAAATATATAAAACAGTACTTTGAAAGTATTTTACTTACTTTATGCTATAATTTGCAATTGTATTCTAGTACTTTTGTGTTGCAGTAATTTGTAACGTAATTTATTTATATTTCAGCCATCTTAAGCAAAGTAATCAGTAATGTAATTTAATTACAAAAAAAACAGCAATTCGGCCAGCTCTCGCCAATAGGGTGGCTTATCGGCTTAGTTCGTCAGCAACAAAGCACCATATGGAATCAGGTCCGGCGCACTGTGACAGAAACTAGTGGCGCGAATCTGGTCATTAACAAGTGACCCTCCAGAGTCAAACGAGGGTTGTCCTTCCGGCGGGCATCGCACGTTTGGTTTCTGTATTGAGAGATTTTCAGGACAAAATTTGACAATGGGTAACTCAAATGGCGTGCTCGATCCAGGATTTTTTTAAAACTGGTCAGCACTCCAACATTGATTGCATTTATTTCTTCACTATAAGCTTGTGCCCTAACACGTCTAAAGAAATTAATAACGAAGATGTTTGTTAATTATTCATCACTTAGTTGAATTATTCCTTGAATATAATGACCGCCCGTTCGTAGAACTCACTTGCAGAAACCGCATTTGTTAAGCTTTCACATCTTCTATTAGAAAAAATTCTATTCGACAAACAAACTTCCCTGTATATAATTCCAACACTGCTTGAAAATCTAATCTTAAAACCAAATATAACCCATTAAAAAAACTAGAATACTCAATTGAAGAAATTTAAGATGTTTATTGCTACCCAATGAAAGTGTACATTTTTGTTATTAAATGCCAACACGTGAATAAGTAATAAAATTCACATCTTTCCACTTGCCGGAAATTGATTTTGCGGGCCACACTTAAGCGCATAAAAAAATGGGATCTGAAGAAGTTATTTGTTGCAGATGTGGTGGACACTGCCAAGGCAGGCCGATATATAACGAGGATGTTTGCTGCTTGCAAAGATGTCCTTATAAGGATGAACATCAAGGGATCTATAATTCAGGTTGGTGGACTGGATGTTAAAACAAAGCTAAATATGTTTTATGTGGTTGTTATTAGTGCCGATACATGTTTGTAGCGCCCTCCTATAAGAAGCGGGCGAGCCGGAAACGTTGCACCGGTAACGTTTTGCTCGCCGCCACCTAGGGGTAGCCGGCGCAGGATCATCGGGAAGCGATGGCAACAAAGAACACAGCCGACACTGTCCCCGACGTTATTACGACGGGGTAATGGTTACGAATCCAGAAGGCTTCTTCCGTGGTGCCACTATGACGAAGGGAAGACTCCTTCACGAATCTGGCCACGTGTACTAAGTTAAGAATGTCCGTTTTGACGAAGAAGTGAATGACACAGCGTGCTAAACTCCGCAGACGAAATTGAGCGCGACTACAAAGAACGTCGAGCTTCGCGTAAGTACATAAGAGAGTTTTCTTAGTTGGCATTGAGTAGACTGCGCTAATGACGTACGTTTATTGCGTTTTAATCATCATGACAACAACCGGGCGATTGTTTTCGCGCCGTTCCGCGATTCTTAGCGCTAGTCTCTTCCTGTAATGTAATGGAAACGTTCAGTGGTGGGTTTTAGCTCGGGTGGGCGAAAACGTCCCGCAGGAACGCAGGTACCGGCTGTCGTCTGCTGGCCGAGAGTCGTCTGCTGCGAAACCAACCTTCTTCGGATGAACGTTCACCGTCGCAACATAGCCCTCTGTTAGAGTAGCGATCTTTTCGGGAACAGCTCATGAGACAACCATACGATCAATCTACCTGCGAACCTGTGGCGATGCTAATTCTAGGGCTACTTCTCGAGTGGATGCAATCGATTACAGGGCTGCGGTGGTTCAAAAGTTGTTAAAAAGCTATGTTGTTCTCGGAAAAGGGTTGATGCGAACTAGCTATAGTTGAAAAGTAACATGGCTTTGTGTTCTTTTTGTCGTGCTGATAGAAATGGAATCGCGAGAGTTCACTTGCTGTTAAGAAAAAAAAAATAGCATAGAACTAACTTCTGTCGCAAACGGCGTTGCTGCTGTAGTGGTAACGAGGCCTCCGTGGCCTCGACCATGGAGTGTTGCGACGTGCCTTGCTCCGACACTCGTATTGGGTCGCGGGGTCCGTAGCCTCCACGGTTCACCAAGTTATATTGAAACGGACTATAGTGATCTCCCTTTCTCCCCTCGCTCCCCATTGCCCCCTGTCCCGTCCCGCCTTCCTAATGCCCGCCCTTCCTCTCTTCGCGTGGCGTTGTCTTCGCTTTCACTGTTCCCAACTAGCGACACGGAGTATAGTGGTCTTTTGGTGTCACGTGCCATGTACCTCACTCGACCAACGTAGAAAATTGATGAGACGTTCCGCCGTCCCTCTCCTGTTGTGACCTTCTGTGTCCATGTGTTCTGGTTTGTGTCCGGCTGAAGTTTAGCAGCGCATACGCAGCGCCACTCCTCCCCCTGGCGTGGTGCACCCATACTAGTTGGGCGTACGCGGAGCAGACGGCGTGGGAGGCTGGTGCGCTTGTTGTGCTAGTCTCGCGCTTTGTAATGTAATGCGCCGAAGGGAAAAGGGCAGGACACCAGGTAATATTGTGCACTGAAATGCCACAACATCGTATTAAACATGAAGGTAAATATCTGCCGGCCAAAAAGTTTTATTCGTTCCGTAGGTGACTCAAAAATATCGCCAGATGCATGAAGCGCCAGATTTGCAGAGGACGGAGTGAACTTTTATTCTTTATCTGCTCGCATGATTTAGTAGTGAGACTACGCGTACTTGTCACATTAATATGAACTTTTCGTAGGGTTTATGTGTATGTTTATACAGGCTAAATGTAGATGAGCAATATACGATATGCAATGTGCACAGCGCCAACTGGTGAGGCGCCGAAAATGTGCACCGTCTCACCGTCTCATCTTCGGCGCTTCGAAGTCCAGGGCGCGAAAGCGTGGTTCTGAAATATTTTTGCTCGAAAAGCAGTCGCGCAGATTAAGTGCTTTCAAAAACGAGGCGGCAGTGTTCGTGCTTTTACTGGCACTAACAACCAGTCTGTCTCTGCTGGAAAAAGCGGTGGAGAAACTGCATCGTGACGTCGCCGGTGGGAGGAGACTAATCTCCATCGCCAACAAACTACATCGGAAGAGAACTGCACTGTGACGTGTCCGGTGACGTCGCCGAACTGTGGCGATTGAGTTGAAACTACATCGTTTTTTTTTCTCCCTGCAGGGAATTTCGGAGAATCACCGAGTGGGCTAGCGCACCCCAGCTCGGAGCACGTGGAGTGAAAGCTCGCGCTGCAGAACCCAGGGATCCTGTGTTCAATCCCCGGCCCTGCTTGTTTCGATCTGGATTAGCATGGTACCGGCGTGCGGTCGTGTATCGCTACTGTGTGGTGCACATTAAAAAAGACCCTAGGCTAGCAGTCGTATTGAATTGGCAAAATTGCTTATCTACAGTGGGTAACAATGTCGCCATGTTCAGGCAGACTAACCTCCTGCTGTATAATCAACTAACGACAAATTTGACTTTTTGACTTTGTTTGACTGCGTTAGTGCAACTTCTCTCGTGCTGCGCGAGAAAGAGAAAATGCTCCTTCGCCGGTTAAATTTTCGGTGAAGTAGGAAGCAAAAAAGAAGAGAATATTTCCCTCAAGTTGGGTTCGTAGTAAAAGAGGAGGAAAGAGAAAATCAGTTGTGAGTCCCACAGTGTGTATGGTCTTTTCTTTATGTGTATGTTTATTCTTGTTCTGCTGACCTTACCTGAAGTAGTTGCTTTAAGATAAAGTATATATATATCTCTCTCTCAACCTGAAGTATAAACCAACTAGCTCAACTTACGCCTGTTACCGTTGCTTGCTTGGCTTTTCGCTCAGCCAAATCGCTTACATGGGGTGCACTCAAATGAAAACACCATCGTGTTGAATCGTGTAAGAGTATTTAAAATATTTATAGATCACGCCGCTGAACTCTTATCGCTCGAAGAACTTCGTTTTCGCGAGCGCCTTCTCTGCTTGAGTTTGCTGGAAACACAGCCACTTCGATCCGAGACAATCGATGATAGCGTGTGTGAAATCAACAAGTACGCGACTCACAGAGCACTAGCGAACACCAATGTTTTCGTCGCTCCCGACGGTTCCCTGGAAGCCGCCAGCAGCGTGGAAGCGTAGGGCTGCGAGGACTTGTTGTTTGACCGTCAGCACACGGGGCCATTTGCGACGCCGCTGGAGCTTTCCGCGAAGCTGGTCGCACAGCCGGCGAGTCACCCCTTTGGTCAGCCGGTATTCACCCACAAACCTCGGATCGCTCGTCTCGAAAGCATCCCGGTGATCTCTAAAAACTCGATCCGCTGGCGAACCCAACAGTAGAGTTGCATATGTTAGGGTTGCCCATCTTTAACCATGCAGAACGATCTCCGACGTCGTCTCGACTACTCAGTTAACTGCACGTCAAAGTGCATCGTGACGACATTTTGACGTCACGGCCGACTGCATCATTTTACGAGCATAGCTCGAACTGCATAGGGAAAAACTACATTTCAACGTCATGTCACGTGACCCCAGCGAATAGCCAATCAGTGCCCGATGCAGTTTTCTACATCATTTCGTTTGCGTTTCAGCATAGATAGACAGATTTCAAGTTAAGATTTACACCTGCCGTGTTGGTTGCGACAAGAAACCAGCGACGAGCGCGTGCATGCACCAGAAAGAGCATAAAACAGCACAAACCCTTAGCTCGCATGTGTGGGTCATGATCAATGGCGGTGAGCATTAGGCCTTGATTGTTATCGACAACGCAGCAAAAATAACAAACAGCCGTGGAATTGTAACGTAACTAAGATGGAATCACACAGAGTGTTGCCAGTTGTTCGAAACATTTCGCACATGGCCTATTTAGCCAGTCCAGTAGAACCGCTAGCCAGAGGGTACGATGCTCATCCAGATCGAAACGGACAGGGATGGGGATTGAACCCAGGAACCCTGAGTTCTGCAGCGCGAACTCGTGCCCGCATGACTCACAGTCTGCAACTGACGTTCTACGATACATCCCTAATGCAATAGCTGCGATGCTTCCCCGTGACTGTGGACAGCAGATACCCGAATATGCAGTTGCCATTTGTTAAACCACATTTAAATATGAGTACTAAGCTCACTTCGCTTACCTGCCAATTTTATTCACCGATGCTTACAATAAAAAGCGAGTAAGGGACGAAAGAGGTATTGAAAATATAAGGCAGATGATCGTAGCCCGTATAGCGCACTGACTTGAACGCACTGTTGGAAAGATAATGACACTGACGAATGCACTCTAGTTTTTTTTATAATGTTAGAAGGACGGAGTTAGACTACAATAATCATACTTACTTTCTAAAGAACCCTAAATGACTAGACACTAGAACAGACCTGGGTGAATCATTTATAGGTAGTTGGCAATATTATATGGATATATATATAATGGAACGCACGTCACTCAGGTAAATAACTGATAATGTATAGCTGAAATTTAAAATTATATGCATTTTTCCCAAAGAGAGAGAAGCGTAATATTCACTATCCCTTCCTCACTCAGGGGTTCTAGATATATCAAGTGTAACTGCGCCTAAACAGCAAACAAAGCAGAACAGCACGCAAAATAATTTACTTGTAGTTACCCTTACCCAGTTGTTTTCAAATGTTTTATTTTGAAGTTGCATGGAAAAATAAGTAAAAAAAAACGGAAGACAGAACTGCCGCAAATGTTTGCCTTTAACTGCAACATTATGGTTGCGTGATTGGGATAGATTAGGCAAGCAGTAGTCCTGCGCGACGCTTGTTTATTCAGATGTGCGCAACTTGTGGGTTACAAATATTAGTCGACGAAGACGAACAGCATGGGTTCAATATTTTGTTTCTAGAAAGCAAACTGTACTACCAAAATGTCCGTAGCATACGTCAAAAGGCTGCGATATTCATGGAGAATTGCCTTGCTTCAGAGTATGACGTATACTGTATTACTGAGACGTGGCTGCGGAAGGATATTTCAAGTGCCGAGTATTTTCCACCCCAGTACGTAGTTTATCGGGGTGGCAGAGATTACAAAAGTTGCAACCAAATTCTCGGGGGAGGCGTGCTGATAGCGATCCAAAGCGATTTGAAATCTTTCCGCAGACCAGATTTTGAAAATTACCAAGAGTCCGTGTGGATCGAAATTAATATTAACGGACACCCCAATATTCTCTTGGGAAATTATTATTTTCCTCCGCAATGTGACTATACTACTTTTAGTTCAAGTATCAACCATGGTTTAAACATGATAGACTTCACAAAGTACCGTGCTTTTATTACTGGCGATTTTAACCTGCCTGGTATGAACTGGAACACAGGTATCGTAAACTCAAGTAACTCGGAGGTGCGCCGGAAAGCAAACGATCTGTCCCAACTAGTAAACTATTTCGAACTATTACAGGAAAATAGTTTTGTGAACTGCAAAGGCAATTTGTTAGACCTGTTTATTACAAATGACAATGAGTGAAGACTACAGTGAGCTAGTGTCCCACTGGTTCCGATAGACACTTGGCATGTTCCTTTTGAAGTAACTTGGACGAGGTCTTACAACCGTGGTCCAGCGTGTCCGCGACCGTCTTCTTTTTTCTACTCAAAGGGAAATTACCTCGGATTTTACGAATATCTTGCAAATGTAGACTGGTCAGTTATAGCGGAATGTAAAGATGTAGACTCGCAAGTATCATTACTTACAGACATAGTGACAACAGAAATTGAAATGTTTATTCCGGTTTTGAAATATGGCGTCACTAATCACTATCCGCACTTGTTTTCACACGAACTGAAACGGGCCATGAGGAAAAAAAACTACGCTATCATAGGCGATACAAAAATACAAATAATCCGTTGTGGTACGGGAAGTTTAAATCGGAGCGCAAGGTAACGAAAACGCCTATATCGCCGCGACCACCGAAACTACACTCAACACGCTGAATCGGGCCTAAAGAAAAACCCGCAAAGCTTCTGGAAATATAGTAGAAATTTCTCGAACAAAAATAAAACGACACAAGCTATAACACTTTCTTGTGAGTCGGAACATGCCAACAATCCGAGCGATATCTGTGAAGTTTTAGCAGATTTCTTCTCCTCCGTTTTTAATTCCGCAGCAAGGACGTCTCAGACGAGCACAATGCGTGATAATGAAAACGAGCACTTATCAATTCCCTCGCTTAGCAATGACGACGTTTTGGCAGCGATTCGGGCGTTATCGCCAAAAAATGGCTGGAGCCGACGGAATTCATTCTTTTATACTGGAAGGGTGCGGCGACATTTTGGCTCCGGTTTTAACCTTGATTTTTAGTCGGTCTCTGAAAGACAGTGTATTTCGAACCCCTTGGAGGCTTTCACTCGTTGTGCCAGTTTTAAAAGGCGGGTCACGTCTGTCTGTCGGTAACTATCGTCCGATCTCATTGCTATGTTCTTTTGCTAAGGTATTCGAAAAAGCCATGCACTGTCGTCTTATGCAGTTTTTTTTCTCGGCGCATAAGCACACAACAACATGGATTTATGACCAATCGCTCAGTAGAAACGAATTTGGCCACATTCACCGATTTTGTGGGTTCCAAGCTAGGGTCGAAACTAGAAGTTGATGCCATCTACTTTGATTTTAATAAAGCGTTTGACCTGGTAGGTAAACCATTCCTTGCTGGTTGAGAAACTTGCAGTCTGTGGTCTCTCTATTCCACTTTGCGACTGGTTTAAAAGTTATCTATCTGATCGATGGAACTTGGTTACTTACAGTGGTGTAAAGTCAACTGCGTACTGTTCAACAACGGGCGTCCCGCAGGGTTCAAATTTATCACCTTTGCTTTTCAACATATTCGTGAACGACATCAGCGGGTGCATTAGTCATTCAGAAATTTTACAGTTCGCCGACGATGTTAAGCTTTTCCGAGCTATTACTGATATTTCTGATTGCGACAAGCTGCAACAAGATATTGCGGCACTGGCAGGCTGGCGCAAACAAAACAGTCTGGTACTAAACCCGATTAAAATAAAACTGACATCTTTTTCAAGAAAGCATTCCCGTATCACTTTTGATTATACCTTGGAAAAAATGCGTGGTTGAGGGCGTTTTAGTGGTGCGAGATTTGGGCGTATTCTTAGATAGTGAACTGAAGTTCTCTGAACATGTGGCATTTTTAACCAATGCATGTTACCGCACCTTGGGAGCAAACACGAGAATGACTCGCAACTTTAAGACTTATTCTTGCCTTTTATACCTTTATCAGTCGCTCATCTTATCTAAGTTAGACTTCGCTAGCATTGTATGGAAATGTTTAAACAAGACAAACGCAACGGAACTGGAAAATGTTCAGAAAATGTTTGTTCGAGTTCTCTATGATCGTTATTTTAACAGGTGGATTCACTTTAGCCATGAGCGCTTATTAAATATTTTACATCTTCATTACCTTTCCACAAGGAGGCAAACACGGAATTTTGCGTTTCTACACAAATGTCTTCACGGTCTTATTGATTGTCCCGAACTAACCTCTTCTGTTTTTATTGCCGTGCCAAGCAGGGTGCTTCGCTCTCATCGTGTTTTTGGTTGCTCTGAGCCAAAGAGCATGCGGCCCCTGGAACGTATTCAGTACGCTTTTAACATGTGGAATGCAGTAAACACGACGGACGCAGGTATTTTTGAGCGTGAAAATTTTAGCATGCGAGCACTCACCAGGCTTATTTGATGGAAGGTTTCCTTTGTTGGTACTTTTGAAACAATATAGCTAGGGAGACAACCTTCTACACATCAGTTTTTGCAATGTCGGAGATCACTTTTGTTTTTTATTACACATTTAAACTTTTACTAGGCATGTTTTTGCATCAGTGCTGTTATCAAACATATAAACTTTCTTTTTTACTAGGCATGTTTTTGTACTTTGTATTTTTATGTTTTGTGTTCTTTCATGTACGCAGTTTGGTGCACCCTTTGTAGGCTCTTAGGCTGTTGAGGGGCGCCGCAAAAGTAATAATAAATAAATAACTTTTATTCCCAAGGGTTCAAATGAAAGGGCGCCACATTTAGTACCCGGGGTATAAATTCAAGGAACCAGCATTTAGTCCCAGACGCCCAGGGGTCTAAATGCGAGGGCGGCAGATTTATACCCAATTCACACGGCAGCGTAAAGGTACCTTTAGCTTAGGTCTCTTAGCTGAAGGTGCCTGTAGTAAACGGCGTTCTTGATCGCCCGATAAATAAACGGAGCACCTTAGGTTGATGTCGATTGCATTCCAGCTTAACCGCGAGTGGAGCGCGGAATCGAAATCGGTTTGACGCGCAGTTTTTTTTATTATTGGATGTGAAATATCACATTTAAAACCGAAATATTATTTCTGTCTTCTTTTGCGGCACTTTGCTTTTTTCTCTAAGTCAGTGGTTCCCAGCCATGGATGTGTCGAGGACCCCTTGCGGACCGCGGGCTGTGATGGGGGACCCCTTCCAGCGGGGGGGGGGGGGGGGGGGGGGGGGGGGTACGTAAGTAAGTTAACAGATCTGGAGCATGAAACAGGTGCCTTTTATTGCTACGTAGCAGAACATCATAAAACAAAAGTGCCACATCACTTCATTTTGGTCAGTTCATCAATACGTGGCGCAGTCGCGCTTAAACAGAATTGCATATCTGCGGCAACATTCAACCTATTTCGGTATTTACTTCTCAGGTATGCAAGCCTGGAAAAAGCATGCTCACATGCATACGTTGTTGAAAACTGTAATAAAAGCTTTACAGCCATCTCATGGAGAAGGGGGAACATTTCTGCAGTCCCCAACCAAAATGCCTCAAAGCTCACAGTGGGAAACCTTTCCTTCATCACTGTGTTTTCCTGAAGCTCCATCAACTTATTTTCAGCTTCGACACGTTCATATGCCAAGCAAGCAACGTCAGCTACAAAAGGGGCCACAAGCCATGTGTCTGGGGCAGATTCTGGGGAGTAGTTCTTGAAGTGGCACCTTAATGTTCTCAGACGGGCCATTTATCGTGGTTCTGTCACTCCCAGATACTGCCCCAGAGCCTGCAAGATCACTGAGCAGCTTAAAAGGAGAATAGTCGCCTCTGCTTACCCGGCTCAACCAACTTTGAAGCTTTTTACAAAAACCTCTCACCTTGTCACCAGAAGAGACATTTGTGCCCATCCCCTGCATGCTGCTGTTAAGCTGGTTCAGGTGCTCAAACAGGTCACACAGATAGGCAAGCTTAGTCACAAAACAAGAGTCCTGAAAAGGATTTGCGAGCGCCCCATCTTCTGCCAAAAAAAACACTCAGCTCCTCTCTAAGCTCGAACACCCTTGCGAGCACTTTTCCGCGCGACAACCAGCACACCTCTGTGTGCAGGAGTAGGTGTTGGTGCTCAGCACCCATCTCCTCGCACAGAACCTTAAAGAGGCGACTGGCCTTAGGTCTTGCCTTTACGCTGTTCACGACTTTGACGACATGTTGCATGACACTCGCAAGCTCTGGACTTAACTCCTTTGATGCCAAAGCCTCCCTATGAAGCATACAATGTGTGAATGCTACGGCATTGTTCACTTTCTTAACGAGCCCTAAAAAACCTACATTGTTTCCAACCATGGCTCGAGCGCCGTCGGTGCACACAGCTGCACACATGTCCCAACGAAGACCGCGCGAAACAAAAAAATTGTTAATGGCATTGAACATGTCTTGACCTCTTGTTGTGGTCTCGAGTTCCAGACAACAAAGAAGCTCTTCGGCAATGACAGAGCCATCCACAAAGCGCACAAACTCTACAAGCTGTGGGCTCCCGGATACGTCGCGGCTCTCATCGATGGCAAGGGAAAACTTCCCAGCCGACTTCAATTTTTCAATTACTTGATCCTGCACATCAGACGTCATTTCTCTGATTCTCCGTGCTACGGTGTTGTTCGAGCATGGTATTTTGTCCAATTTTTTCACGTGCTCTTTGCCTATGACAGCACCGACGACGTCCTTCATGCAGGGCATAAGCAGAGTCTCGCAGATGGTGTGAGGCTTCATCTGTTTGGCCACGTGGTAGCTGAGCATGTAGCTTGCCTTGATAGCATCCTCCGAGCTTGCCAGCTGAAATGAAAGTCTAGCTTTGTACGCTGAACCAGTGGCGTCACGAGGGTCAGCGGCACGCGGGGCGGTAGGCCGCCGCGACCCCCCCCCCCCCCCCCCCCCCCTCCGCTCTCGCGTGGCTCGCTGCGACTCCCCCGTTCGTTTTCCCCATCCCACGACGCGTTGTATACATGTCGGAAGTTGATGGCACATGCACCAAAGCGAACTAGCAAAATCCGCCACCTAACCGCGAGGCCGGAGCCTCTGAAGTGCCGATCAGCGTACGCACAGCGAACAGAACGCACATTGAGGGTCGCCGGCTGCCGCGAACATCGTCAGCACAGCTTCCGTAAAGCACGGCGTACAAGCAGTCGGCGACCGATCAAGGCTAACGGCCCGATCGGACACCGCAGGCACGTCCACGAACAAGGCGATGCCATTGATCAGCAACTTATTTAAAACTGTGGTTTGATAATTTCGACCTCACCTTGTTTGGATTATCCAGCACTTTGGGATTCCAACTTTCGTTTCTTAGGTTTCGAAGAACTCGATGTCCTTGTCTTGGAAGCTTGGATGCTTTGTCCGGAGATGGCGTGTCAACTTCGTTCGGCACCATGCAACTTTGTGCGAGTACTTCACCACACAAAACGCATCGCGGTTTGCCGCCAATATCGGCAAAGCCAAACTTCAGATAACTTTCTTTGTAGCCACGTAACTTGGACATGGCTACGCGGCTCAGACAAACACGTAACTTTGCGTCCTAGGCCAACCGGGTGAGACTCCACGGCACAGCCACCGATGCTAGTCGAAAATCAGGATATGCGATATGATAATCCCGCCGCGGGGCACCCGAGACACGTAGTTCGGGAAGGTGTGGGGAAGAGGGAAAGGAGGTGACCGAGATGATCTCGTGCGGATTGCTGTCGTAGTTCCGGAAGCAGGTTGCAAATTAGTCACGGCCGGACTGACTACAAAAAACGTGCCAACTAAAAAAAAAGAAAATATATTTTGTTGAGGGTCTCGCGAACCCCCATTTGGGAACCACTGCTCTAAGTCTAAGGGCGCACCTAAATGAGTCTTGCTTTAAAACGTCCCGCCCGTCTGGCCCCACTGGCCATAAGGCCTCTGCGTTTACGAGTTTGCATTGCGAGGTGTGCGACCTTTTTATGTTTAGCAGCTCCATTTTCTTGCAAAGCTCTCACTGAAGTAGCTAAATAGTGCCCGGCAGAAACGAACCACGACTGAGTCTCACGGTTATGCCAGTCACGCGATCGAAAGGGATGGACGACGACGAAGATAAAGGGTCCTGGCCGAAAGAGTTGGGCGACTCGTCTACAACATGGCAAAAACGGCTCGCAGTGGTCCATCGCGTTTGGGTTCGTAGCAGACATTGTTTTCCACGTGCCGTCGCTGCTATTTCCTAGCTAGAGTATGCGCTCAATGTTAATGTATTACTCCATCATATTTGTGTTCATAATGATTTCATAATTTATACTTATATATATTCAATTTGTTATAATGCATTAAACAAGATACATTTATATATGTGTGATATTATTTTGAGTTGGGGGGTTCGAGGCTACTCCCTGTAGCTGTTAAGGGAGCTCGGCGAGTTCCGTTTAACACAGGACCTCCCTTTGCGAAATAGACCTTTATGGGCCGTGTGATCACGATCTCCAGCTCCCTTTACGACTGGTACGTGGGCTAAAGGTACCTTTACGCTGCCGTATGATTTGGGTATTAGTCTCTAGGGTCTAAATGGAAGGGCGCTAAGGTAGTCCTGGGGTTCCAACTTCGAGGGCGGAATAAGCTCCTGCCCGCACGGCTTACTGTCTGCAACTGACGTTCTACGGTACATCCCTAATGTAATAGCTGCGATGCTTCCCCGTGACTGTTGACAGCGGATACCCGAATATGCTGTTGCCATTTGTTAGACTACATTTAAATATGAGTACTAAGCTCACTTTTCTTCTTACCTGCCAATTTTATTCGCCGATGCTTAATAGAAAGCGAGTAGCGACGAAAGAGATGCAGGCAATATGAGGCAGATGATCGTAACCCGTATAGCGCACTGACTTGAACGCATTCTTGAAAAGATAATGACACTGACGAATGCACTCTAGTTTTTTTTTAAATTATTAGAAGGAAGGAGTTATACTACAATAACCATACTTACTTTCTAAAGAACCCTAAATGATTAGACACTAGAAGAGTCCTGGGTCAATCATTTAGAGGTAGTTGGCAATATTATATAGATATAAATATATAATAGGAACGCACGTCACTCAGGTAAATAACTGAATATGTATAGCTAAAATTTAAAATTATATGAATTTTTCCCAAAGAGAGAGAAGTGTAATATTCATGATCCCCTCCTCGCCCAGGGGTTCTAGATATATTAAGTATAACTGCGCCTAAACAGCAAACAAAGCAGAACGGCGCGCAAAATAATTTACTTGTAGTTACCCTTACCCAGTTGTTTTCAAATGTTTTATTTTGAAGTTGCATAGAAAAATAAGTAAAACAATGGAAGACTGAACCGCCGCAAATGTTTGCCTTTAACTGCAACATTATGGTTGCGTGATTGGGATAGATTAGGCAACCAGTAGTCCTGCGCGACGCTTGTTTATTCAGATGTGCGCAACTTGTGGGTTACAAATATTAGTCGACGAAGACGAACAGCATGGGTTCAATATTTAGTGGCTAGAAAGCAAACGTAAAATAATAGCTTTTATTCCCAGGGGTCCAAATGAAAGGGCGTCACATTTAGTACCCGGGGTATAAATTCAAGGAGCCAGCATTTAGTCCCAGACGCCCAGGGGTCTAAATGCAAGGGCGGCAGATTTAGTCTCTAGGGTCTAAATGGAAGGGCGCTAAGGTAGTCCTGGGGTTCCAACTTTGAGGGACCAACTATAGAGGCGCAATGGTCGCTCCCGCTCCGGCTTGTCCCCCATGGGACTAATGGCGGTGGCAGCGCATTCGGTCGCCGAAGGGACTAAATATTGCTCGCCTCTTAAGCAGAGTGTATAGTTTACTCAATCGCAAGTGCCGAACATAGCGACGCTTTTATTCGCGTATCTCGACGTCGCAAATACCCGCTGACAGTTCACGAAACACAAAGGGTGTTATTAAACACTGTACAAACTTAGAATTCTTAAACACTATTCTAAAGTCTACAAGTCAGTTGCACATTATTCAGTCAACTAAGTTTCGTCTTACAATGTCTATTCCATCGATTGAGGATAAAAATTAAGGTACCCCGTATTGATCCAATTAAAAACCAGCAGTGCTCACTTCCAACGAGGCCGATGTCTCTAAAAACGTTTGATTTTTAATTTTTGATGCGCTGTAATCTCGTTGTAATCTAGTATGAATTATATAGTATGTTCACTAACTCTTTGATCCAACTTTGAACGCTCCGCATGGATCCGGTTTATAACCTATCTTGCTAGGATTTGCTACGGAGGAGCCCTAAGGTGGTGGAAGCTTTCACTAAAACCGTGCAAAGATAGGCTCACACGAATAAATCACGAAAAATATAAAAAAATATGCTTTCTCTTTAATTTGCATGTACACCTAAATATCTTTTTTCGATGTGGCACTTGTTTGGGCGCATTAAAATTAAAAATATATAACCAATTGTATTTTATTTTCAGTTCACGTATTTTTCAGTTGCAATTAAAGGAATAATAGCCCAGAACTATTTTTTGTGATTTTCTAAAAAAAAGACACATTGATAACTTTTCTATAAAAAAAAACAACTAGTTCTTATTGTCTCTTTTGTTACTCCGGAGGTTTCATGTGTTATAGTATCACTTAATGAGTACACTACCATCGGTCACATCTGTAGTAAGTTCGAGGGCAATATATTGAGAAACCGATTTTTGTGAACCGTCCAATGGGATTGAAGCGCTTGTAAGTAAAAAATAAAACAATCAAATTAATTATTTATTTTGAAAATATATGACGTGTGCCCTATTTGTTTCACTAAACTAAGCTGGTTCTGCATATTTCATGCCAGAAACAAAAAAAATTAATTCAAAACATTGTGTCTTTTCTGGTTTTTGGTGACATATTTGGAGACATGTATTTTATAATTTGTAATAGATTTTGCTTATTAAACTCAATACGCGTGTAGCTCTGCATATGTCGTATCGAGGGGTACCCTTTTCGTTTAAATTATTTTCACAAACTAACTCATCTGAATATCTTAATTTAGTCACTCACTCATTCCCAGATAGCACAGTATGTCGGCGACAGAGTGAGTAAGCTAAAGCATGCATTTCTTTTTATAAAAATATCGACTGCTTTTACCGAGTTACCCCAAAACAAAAGAAATAGGGGAGTAGCCCTACCGGAAAAAAACAAAACAAAAAAAAAATACAAAAAATTACACCATCTTCCCGAGGGGAACCATGGGGTGATGCGGAGCATCGTGTTGGTTCCGAGGAAAGAGTCAGTTGCGTGCTGACGTCGAGAGATGGCGCCACCGACTGCCCTAGCGTTACCCCCTACGCGAGCCTTCGTCGCGGCTCGCGGCAGAGAAACTTGGAACGCTCGCCGCTCGCCGTTTATTTTTTTTTCACACTTGAAGGAGAGGAGACTAGAGGAGGAGAGTTGCGCGTGCTCGCGCGGTGTGAGGAGAAGCGAACGCACGCGCAGTGCACGCAGCTGGTAGAGAGAGAGAGCGGAGAGAGTAACGCGCAGCTGTTGGAGAGAGGGAAGGAGGAGAGTTGCGCGTGCGTAGTTCGAGTGCCGACTAGAACGCCGACGCCGCGGGACATAGACCCGAGCAAGAGATGCTCCGCATCTAAAAAACAGCAGTATGAAAGTAGACGGGTTCACAGCGGTAACAGTTTAGCCATACCGTTCACCCGTTTGTCAAATGGGTCACTTGTTTGAGCCATACCGATCACCCGTTTGGACAAACGGGTGGCCCGATCGTTGTAGTGCAGTTTGCCCAAGCGGATGACCAGCGACCGGCAAGTTCGGCAAACTGCACCGCTTCAATCGAACTGCTCTCCCGTTACGCGGTGAACCCTTTTGATACTGAGATAAAAAATGAAAGCCGTTTACAACTCCCTGTAACGCCGAATTGGAGCGCAGCTCTTGAGGAGGAGGAGGGAAGGGTAATCAGGGGAGGGTATACCCCTCCTCCTCCCCTCATTCTTCAATCTCCTCCGGGGGGGGGGGGGGTCACGTGATCTGGTGGGGTCACGTGACCCCCTCCCCCTCCTCCCCCCAGGTCACGTGACCCCCCTCCCCCTCCTCCCCCGAGGTTACGTGACCTGGGGGAGGAGGGGGAGGGGGTCACGTGATCTGGGGCTCACGTGACCCCCTCCCCCTCCTCCCAGGTCACGTAACCCCCCTTCCCCTTCCTCCCCCGAGGTCACGTGATCCCGGGGAGGGGGGGGGGCTCGCGCGGTGCATTATGGGACATTTCCCATAATGCACCGCGCGGTTACGCCGACGCCGACGCCGACGGCGACGCCGACGCCGACGCCGCTCAAGCCGGAAACGGGCACCTAAGAGCTGCGCTCTAAAAGGAGCGGCACCGGGCCGCCTGTTCGACCCGCATGCAGTCTCAAGAGAGCTGTTTGGACCGTCAGTGCACATGTCATCAGGGTTGGCAGAGCAGCGACGTAACATTCGGGATGCGAGACATGACTGCGCCTCGATCTGGCCGACGGCGCTTGCTCTGCTGAAATGTGAGCGTGGGACTCACGAGCACTGTTAACTTGACGAAGATGCAAGATGCTGCTTTGTGGTCGCAAACCCTGTGCCTTTCGAACGCCCGTGACTCCGTTACCGCGCTCGGTGTACCCTACGCAGCGCCTTTCATGCCAGGCATGAAAAACTAAGTCTCTGTAGACGTAATAGGTAGCCTTAGCCACTATGAAATGAAGCCTGTGTATTTTGGAGAACACTGCCTCGTGGCGATAACAGTTGGCAAAGAGGGTCGAAAGGCACCAAAGTATAAATGCGATCTATGAAAACTGAATTAAAAATTAGCGAGTTACCAAACGTTTGCAAACAGCATCAAAAGAGACATGAATCGTGTCATGGTGTACGAAAACTATGCTGTATTTGAGAAGTGTGAATTTTTTAGAACAGAGGTAAAACAAGTTGCCATTGAGATCGAGGCAGCCTTGAAGTTTAATGCGCGCTTGAAACAACGTAAGTGGAAGAAAATCTGCAGTATATATGCAAAGCGGAATTTGGCAACCCTGGAGAAAGAGGGAAAGATATTGAGGGCAACGAACGCGGTATTGAACGGTTCCACGCTGACCGCTGTCACGGTGTAGTTGTCTGTTGAAGGGCCGAAAAGTACCTTCTAGTAGAGCAGCCTACAAAGATGACATTTACAGCCGAAAACAAATATGCAGTTAAAAAAGGAACTGTTCAGATAATCCATAAAGACGTTGTCTGCACAGAAATGGACACAAATGAGTCAGTTGCTGAAGACGCGAACCGCGGCTTGTTTAACAAAATAATAATACCTCGTAAGGTACTGGAGCGTGGCAGGCTTTTAAAGCTGCTCCCAAAGTTAAGAGAAGTTAAAAATTGGTTTAAAAAGGCGCCTTTTGGAGAAGCTTGTTTTATAAAGCATATTGTTTGTTGGGCTTCAGTCAATAAAAATGACCAGTTCTAGATGGCAAGACGTCCAAGTAAACTCGCAGCAATAGAAATGCACAGGCACTATTCCCTCTTGTGGAGTCCATCCTGTGTCCTCCATAACCTCCATAACATTCAACCAATAAAAATAGTTAATTTCGTGGAGATTCCGAAAGTCACTAATATTACTCTCTTTCGACACATGTACCTTATACTTTGACAAGAACGTCAAAACTTAGGATGCAGGGGACCTAATACAGCAATTATTGTTTGAAAACGAGCGAACTATGTTTTCTCCTTGCCTTGTTACGCGGGAGTGATGTGCCCACGCGGCGACGCGGCTTCGCGGCTCCGTCGTGGGAAGACGAGCCTTCCCAGCTGCTCATCTCGCCGCGAGAACGATAAGGTACCGGTTTTCTTCCCAAGGCTCCCACTTCATCCCGTTCTCGAAGCAAGGTTCGCGAAGACGCGAATGGTTACGTTGCACCGAGCAAGAAAACGACACCGAGGTCCTCTTCTAGATTCCTCGTTTCTGTGCGGACTACTTCGAGGTATATGCATTGGCCAGGGGCGACCGACGCTTCTGCTTCCCGTCGCTGACGGGACCGAGCGAGGAACCCCCGACAAAGTCCTGGTGAGTGTTTTGGTGATTTTTGTGAGTTTTGTGACCGTCGCCTTGTGGAGCAGTCTGCGTGGCATAAATCTTTGGAACTGAGGGCGTTTTGTATAAAAGAGGGCCGCGTTTTTCAGCACGCATAAATAAACTATGTATCGTAGAAACTTGAATATCGCTGAGACACTAGTGGCGGCGTCAGAATACGAACGTTTGCGAGCAGGGCGTTACCTGAATTAAAAGAATACTAATACTTTTTTTGAACTCAGTTGGGGAGGATTACCCACGCGTACAGGGTCACAAACGGCAATGCTGCCCATGCTGGAAGGGCTAAGCCTAATAACGTCACGATTTTGTTTTCCCTATGTTTGCTATTTTTTACCACGGACTCGGGTAATTTTAAACAAGATCAGCATCCACCAGCTCGCATGCACACTTACTGCCGTCATGTTCTGTGGTGCAGTTTATTCACTTGGACCAAAATGCACGGCTCTGTTTTCTCAAACCGCCGCTAAATCTTGCAAGCCACCGGCGGGAATTCTCTTTTCGTCCCGTCCTCCCGGCTCGAACTTCATAACTTAGAACACGTTTCGTCGTCTCGCGAGCTTGTAGCGTGTATGCGCAGCCAAAGCACGGCGGAATGAGCGAATATAGAAACCGGTCATCCAAATGAGACGCCCTGGGATGTGCCTGTGCTTGTCGTGCCGGTTACCACGAGTGGCTCGCGCACTGAAAAACCACTTGTGCGTAAGCACGATTTCGTGCCAGAAGCTCTCAAGATTGCAAGTACATATCCCAATTTATTAGTTCGAGACGCTGCAAGTTCCTGGGAACAGAAGCAGCCCCTACTTATTTTTATTTACCAAAATCACTTTCTTACCTAACGCCGGGTTTTCCGATAATCCGCAAGGATAAAATGCTCTCCATTATAGGCCTTTTGTATTACAATTTTTAGTGGCGTGTTAGTATTTGGAACACTGAAAGGTTCTGGTACTGTTATATCTTGATTTGGCAGGCAACTGTGCACTTGGCGTAATGACTTCAACAATCACTGCTGCCAAACATGAACCGTTGCTCTGGAAGAACTCTGCGTCCTCATACGCATAGAAAAAATGCGGTATGCAATACATATGTACCATTTTGTTCTGGCGTTGCAGAAGGAACACTAAAATATGCAGTCCCATAACCGCTTAAAGTTGCTTATTGTGAGGTCAACGATGTTAGCAACTGCCACTTATACCAAAACAGTGCCACGGGCACACCATACAGAGTTGGTTCAATTAGCACCAGGCCTCTTTTGTAAGGTTGAAAGCTTGCTTTCTGCATACAAAGCCTCTCCTGAAGACCTTGTTGCAAGAGACTACACACAACAGCAAGCACAGTGTCTCGATTTGTTGCCCCATGCTTGCAACCACATCTATTGTGCAAATGAAAGCGGCTTTACCAGGCTCGCAGTTGCATGTGCTTACTTGAACAGAGATATATTGCCTGGTTACTGGAAAATACCTAGCATCTGCCGATTCCACAAGTTCCCACTTCTTAATTTTGGAACAGTTGGAGAATGTGCAAAGAACATATGTTTATATATTGTGAACACAAAGGGTATCCATCCCCCAGTTTTACATGATTAGCTTCATATTTGGACTGGGTGCTTGCCCATAATCTTTTGTAAACAAGAAACAAAACACAAATCATACAATTACAAAGCCGATATAAAAGCAGGGCCATTCATATACAGTGTCAGCTTTTGAATGCAGAATATTCATGGCATGCAAGAGTTATAAAATTGCAGAGATGTATAGTGCCATGGATGCTTTCTGTCCTCGTTGCACTGTTAGAAACTCATCGTAGGAAACAGAGCGAAAGCAGAGGAGGACGTAGAAGAAACACACGGGATGGGCGTAGCGCTCGTCCAATGTGACTCTTGTACATCCTAGTCTGCTTCCGCGCTGTTTCCTACAATGAATTTCCACAAACTCGCCCAACTATTCATTCTTCTTAATGTTAGAACTATCGATTGTCCAAATTGCATCATTCAGGCATTGTGAAAAACATTATAGTATAAAAGTGCTATTTGCAGGCCCAAGTCTCAGCAGCTGGACTGCTGCATCTTGCAAGGCAGAACGGATCCTGAGTGACTGCACCGTCGAGATGAAACTCCCTGGAGGGGTAGCAGCTTCCCTGGTCATGAAGTTGCCAGTACCGTTGGATACTTTCGGCTTTGCCGCCCCCTGCTGCAGCTGCAAGGTTCCATACAACTACATGTTTCCTGCTCCCAGCAGCATGCCAGACTCTGATGCGACACGCTCTCCATCCGACTCTGCCAAGGGATTCGAGAGGTAAGCTATGCGTACTGGCGCCTACAACTTATAAGTTTGTCTCTTCTTTGCACGCCTCGTGCATTTGTTTACCTTCACTCTGCATGCCTCAACATACTTGTGCCCCCTTAAATTTTACCCATCGACACTGCTTAATTGCTTCGCCAACGCACGTTCCTTGTGCTTTTCGTGCTATTCATTGCTTGCGTTCCGATGCGCCAAGGACGAGTTTAGAAATACTAGCTCTCCACATATTAGAGCGCAGCTCTTAGGCGCCCGTTTCCGGCTAGAGCAGCGTCGCCGTCGCCGCCGCCGTCGCCATCGGCGTAACCGCGAACCCCGCGAGGTCACGTGACCCCCATGAGCTCACGTGACACTCCTGAGGTCACGTGACTCCCATGAGGTCAAGTGAAACCGGTGATGTCACGTGATCACATGAGATTACGTGACCCCCGTGAAGTTACATGACACGCTGTGAGGTCACGTGACCCCGGTGACGTTATGTGACCCCCATGCTCTCACGTGACACTGCTGACGTCATATGACCCCTGAGGTCCCGTGACCCCTGTGACGTCACGTGACCCCTGTGACATCACGTGACCCCCGTGAGGTCACGTGACCCCTGTGAAGTCACGTGACCCCTGTGAGGTCATGTGACCCCGGGGCCATCACGTGGCGACGCGACGCCACGTGACCCCGTGAGGTCACGTGACCCCAGTGACGTCACGTGGCGACGGCGACGGCGACGCCGCTCGGATGAAGTAGTAGCAGGAAGGATGAGGAGGTGAGGAGAAGGAAGTAGGGGGTTATGCCCTCCCCTCAGTACCCTTCCCTCCTAGTCTTCAAGAGCTGCGCTCTAATTCGGCGTTACAGGGAGTTGTAAACACCTTTAATTTTTACTTATGTCTCTCACACGTAATAGGGTATTGGCTTTTCTTTTCATGAGCTGCCACAGAAATTCTGAAGAGGCTACACCTTGGAAAAGCAGTTCTGTAGGTCTTTAATAAATGGGGCTCTCATCGAGGATCTAGACTGGAACTGTAAAAACCAAACCTGGGCAACTATGCATGACAGCAGAAACAATTAACATAAATTCAATACCTATCAGACTTACAAAAGTAAACATATTTTCCAGTCTACACCAAGGTCCCCCTCAATCTGCAATATTGTCTCGTCTCAATTATTCACTGGTTCACAAAGATACAACCTATTATTATAACATATCCTCATGCCTTGCTAACCCTTGAGGAAACATATGAAAATAGCTTTAGCGTTGCACGCAAAGCCGAATGATTATGCACAGGTTTGTTTGGACAGTAGACCTTTTGCCAAGCACCAAGGGGCTTGCTGGAAGTGCACTTACACATGGTGGCATCTGCAAGAGTAACTGTTGGAGATGCCAACACATGCCCACTCAGCATTTGTTAATGTCTTCACCATTCTCATTTGCGCGTTGGCAAAAAGTTTTGATTTTAGCCACTGAATGGAATGTCAGATTATTAATTTTCCTGGGTGACTCGTATGTTCATTGAAGGAGCAAGAGCAAGCGTTGTTCCTAAACAGCGTAGTGTACAAGGCCTTCCCAGTCAATGTAGCATTGCGCACAAAGTCCCTTGACTAGGCTTTACATACAACATAATCTGTCGGAACTCGTGTTTTGGCCCGTCTTTCTCTTTCTCCGTATCTAGTAGTGATGGACCGAATCTGTCTATTATAACTTCAGTTTTGGCGAAAATCGTCATATGCCTAACTTTTGAAGGAAAGTTTGGCAAATAATCATCAGAAATTTGGCAAACGTCTGCGCACGTGCGAGAATGCGACGAGCCCATGGATTGCAAATAGACGCCGTGCGACTACCATTGAGCTAGTGTAGTACTACTACCAGCGGTTACAGCGAGCTGTGGAGTAGGCGACATGGTAGCTGTGTGTTTGTCAGCCTTTGTGAGTGTGGTTTTCTTCAATATTTTGTGTTTTGCCTCAAGAACAAAGATTGACCATGAATTGACACAGTCCACTGCGCAAGTGTAGTTTTTTCTGAATAACGTAATTTTTCTTTGATCTTTCCAGTAATGCAACAAGGTGGTTACAACCTTGACTTTTCCTATATAGCAATCCTGTTTTCGCTTCTCAAGTAGTTTGGGCCAATACATAATATCTTTGCTTTTTGATTTGCATTTTGCAGATTTCATCTATCCGCATAAAATTATTAACATAACTATAATACTCGGCGTTGCACATCTGGCATTCCTAACTCTTCTCACCTTCGTAAACGACTGTGTGTCCTAACATCAGAAACCGGCATTTTAAAAGTTGAAAACAAGGAGTTTCGAATATGGGGCACACACTATAATGCAAAACTGAAGTGACTCAAATCGAAAAACATGCATAGTTACAATAATATTACTATCTCTTCTGGTGAAGGCTCAGCAGCTGTTGCATTCATTTTCGTGCACGAAACGATGACTCGCAGAGAAAGTAAGAACACAGTGTCACCGCCCTTATTTCAACAATATACGCACTTGCAGACTCGCGCTGATAGGGCCTCTAAACCGAAACTCGCGTATTGTGACTGCGCTTGCTACTAAAGCACAAAATAGCTCCTCTGGAGCAAAGTAGCACAGTCTAAAAAAGTTATCCCTTGGCAAGTAGTGGCGAACGCTCGGAGGTTCTATCTCCGGTCACAAACGCACGGGGAACGTGAGAAAATCGTTTTTCTTCAATGTTTGGGGATGTACGGAACCACAATACTTTTTGACATAATAAAGGAACATTTTACAATATTTTCGCTAAGTTGAGAGCCACATAAAAACGTAATTATAAAAAAATCGCCAGAGCGGCATTATGCAGCAGACGACGTGGCGCAGTAAAGAACGATCGCTCGGAAGCAGCTACGTGCATCGACGGTCTCTTGCGCTGTTCAGAAAACGCGAAAAAAAAACAAAAAACGTTGCGATTTTTACGTGACCCACTCCGGCCAACCCAAAAAGTCCATCTCCGCTGCGTAAAAAGATTGTATGCTTCAACGCCATTGCCATTAAAATTGCCTTCTTTATCTGTTTACACGCCTCCAATTGTAAAAAAAGTTTTGATAAAGTGTTTAGTGCTTTACCAACTTCGCGACAGACTAGTTTCGAAAAGTCTGAACTTAATGTTTATTTTGTCATCAACTATGTTGCGTCGATCTCCATGTGTTCTCCCATAGGGCGGGCGCCTCCTGGAACCATATCTCGGCAAACCTCACTCATAAGGGCCCTCACTCACCCTCATCTTCACAGGTCAGGTGGGGGTGAGTGAGTTTTTGAACCAGGAAAATTCATGAGTGTGAGTGTGAGTGAGTGCAGTGAGGGCTGTGAGGGCTGTGAGGACCGTTACTGCGTGAGGGCCGTGAGGGCGGTGAGTGCGTGAGGGGCGTGAGGGGTGTGAGGGCCATGAGTGCGTGAGGGGCGTGAGGGGTATGAGTTCGTGAGGGCCGTGAGGGCGGTGAGTGCGTGAGGGCCATGAGTGCGTGAGGGGCGTGTGGTTCAGTGAGGGTGAGTGAAGGGCTGAAGGTGAGTGTGACTGTGAGGATGAGGGTGAGTGAGGGGCTGAAGGTGAGTGTAGCTGTAAGGGTGAGTGTGAGTGAGGGGCTTAGGTGAGTGTGGCTGTGAGGGCGAGGGTGAGTGAGGGGCTGAAGGTGGGTGTAGCTGTGAGGGTGAGTGTGAGTGAGGGGCTTAGGTGAGTGTGGCTGTGAGGGTGAGGGTGAGTGAGGGCGACCTAAATGGCCGACCTCTGCCTGGAACCGCGAGTACCACGTGACTCGCGCCGAGCTGCTCTGTCGGTCATGTGTTCGGTAAAACAGGCGAATAAAAGGATTGCGTTGCTCTGCTCCTAGGAGCTATAAAGTGCTCTACTCGCTTCTGCCCAACTTCGGTGTCACACCACTTCTGCGAAAATTCACTGTAAAATTGCCAGTAAATGACACCGATACAATTATCTTGCAGAATATCACCTTATTTAGTAATTACTGTTTCGATATTCATTTAATACACACAAAAACCCAAGAACTGTTTTTCGCCTGAAATACGAAATATCAACTCTTAGGTTTGGCAACAAAGTATCGTTTTCGAATTTTGAGAATAGATCGGTAAACATTCAGGTTCGCCAAATCCTAAGATTCGGCACCAAATTTTCAATTCGGCGAAATTCGGCCCATCACTAGTATCTAGTGTTGCTGTTTCAAGATATTCTGCCATTCATAAAATTCGCCGAGTTGCCCAAAACAAACCATCTTAAAAAAATGTGCTTCCGCTCGGAGGTCCTGCGAAAGTCGAGCAGCCATGAATGGGCAATATGCAAAATAGCATTCCCCCTAGTTGTTCAGGTACACTTTGGGAGAAGGAGACTTTCAACGGGTAGTATCGGTTTTGGCTTCACCGGGGTCTGCACCTGTCGTGTTATTGTCTCCGCACCGCCATCGCTCACGCTGTCATGGATGCTCCACTCAAACGCACGATGCAGTAAGTACACGTTTCTTCCCGTCGCTACGTATCGGTCTCAGCGAATAGCGAAACAATTACAATTTTTCTGACGGGGGTTGAGCGAAAACGCCACAACAGCAAAGTCAAGTGAACGCAGATCGACGCCTCGGTGGATGTTCTCGAGGTTGCAAACAAATGCACGCCGCGAGCTGGCACGGCACTTGGCGTACGTCGATCCGCGTTCACTTCACTTCGCCGTTGGAACGTTCTCGCTCAGAACCCATGCCAGCAAAATTAATTGTTTTATTATTCACTGTGTCCGATATGTAGCGACGAGAAGGGCACTTAATCCATCGCGCGTAAGTGTGGGGCAATCCACAACGACGTGAGAATGGTGGTGTGGAGACGATAGCAGACGGCAGACGCGCAACCTGGCGAAACCGAAACTACCCTTTGACAGTCTCCTGCTTCCAGAGTGCACCTGAACCGCTAGAAGCGCTGCTATTTTACATATTGCCCATTGACTCCAATAGCTCGTAGCGTCCGCTGCGGTCAGTTGTAAGGTGAAAAAGAGTATCACAATATTTTGCACAGAAGCGCCACGAAGATGGCAGCCAACAAAACCCAGAATGTTCGCGGTGAAAAGTTATGCAAATCGATTACAACTTTGAATTGGACAACAGTGAGTTGTCACTTGACTTTAACGGCGAACAATACAATTCAGTGAAGACCGACCACTGGGCGATGCATTGTTTACTTTTAAGGTGAGAAAAACATGCTTCTATACCCAGTATAACAAAAAACACTTTTATTCAGTCACAGCGATCGGGGTATTGGAACCCGGAAAATCTGTCGCTGGTGTATCTGTCCCTAATTGTTTTCATCATACAGGACGGCAGTGGTCGCCTGTTGCTCTGCCCCAGTCGCAGCCACAACCATTGCATCCACTGACTGTGGGCAGCGAACCAGAAGCACCCGAAACTATATCCACATTGATTGAATGTAAGAAAAAAAAACCTAACACTTTATTAACCATAGTAACTGAAGCAGTGACCATACTGATCAGATATAAGATGCAGTACTCTATACTTTCAAGTGTACACCTCTTATGTTCGTTTCCCTGGGAAACCAATAATAAATTATTCTGCTTTTATGGTTCCTTTAGCTTTGAATTTCATCTGCCAACAAACAACTGGTCGGCACAACAGACTATAAGCACTGCAGAGAAGATAGCTTGTACTGTATGCCAAACACAGCACATGTGTCGACGACCACCTTGCTCCGGAAGTATGATGCACCAACCACCATGAGCTCTGCAAGGAAGCCGAATCTGGCAAGGACGGCGACAAAGCAATCCCAGATTCTCTGCGAAAGAAGCTTCTGTAAGGGGAACAATTCGACTGATTTCGTGAAGTAATCAGTCACGACAGGAAAATACTGATTACTGTACGGATAATGAGGAAACGATCCTATTACGTCGCAGGCAACAATCTGCCAAGAATTGTGGCTTACAATTGGTTGCATAAATTCTGGTTGGTGACCTTCGCGTGGATTTGACTTCTGACATCCTGGACAAGTGTGGGCATACTTTAGTACATCCTGCCTGATTCTTGGTCAAGTCTCGACATGACGTAACTTTTTGTAATTCATACTGCTGCTGCTGTGACCTGATAAGGCTGAATCATGAAAGTGACTGATGAACGGCATTCGAATTTTCACGATCCTGAAAGGCGACCCATAGGCGTTATTGTCTCCTTGAAAACTGTAGCTAAGAAGAAGTCCATTCTCTCTCAGCAAGTATGAGTCGTACCTACCGTAGCGCTCGGTGCGGTCTGCCCTTTGTTCTGCAAGCTTCTCGCACACCCGTAGACTGAGTCCCACCTCCCACTGTGCCTTGTAAAGTTCTCTAATCACCAACGTCCCCCACCGTGACTGATGTGTCGGCCACAATGCCAGTTATTCCCACCAATGCATGTTCGTCCTGAGTGGGAAGGACCTGCAAGGAGCACAGGAGAGCGCATCGGCCACGACAAAGCTCCCCTTTTGTATGTAGTGGCTTATTAGTATGCATATAATGTCGGAGCTCATTGTGCGAGACGTCCAACTGAATTCCGCAAATTATTCAGCCAGGAAAAGACTTCAGCGGTCTGGATCTGAAAGTATGTGCACCGAGACACATACTAAATTTTAAGGCAAAACTAATGGCAAGACACTCCTTTTCCAATGTGTAGTAGTAGTGTTCGGCCGCTGTCGATGAAGGCAGCTAGCCGAATAACACCGTTGTGTTCCTAAAGCAGGACTGTACCAAGGCCAGATTTGCTGGCATCTGTCTGAACAACGAAAGGTTTAAAGAGACCCGGAAACTAACGAAGCAAGGTCGGGGATTGCCTTCGAGAGCCGAGGGAAAGCGTCCGGTTCCTTTCGTCTCCAATACCAATTTCCCCCTTTGCACAAAAGCAAATGCCAAAGGTTACCTACCTCGGCACAGTGCGGGACGAGCTGGCGATAATATCCAATCAATACCAAAAAGCGTTGCAAGCTCTTGACGTCTTGCGGGTGTTAGACTTCTTTACAGTATTTAAACCTACGCAAATCGCCTCGGTGTTATTTCCTCTCGTTTCAGGGTCTTTGAAGTTAAATATGTATATATCGCGTGAATATTTGAATGTTGTATTGACGTTGTTTCTTTATACTGTCTTCTTTGTTATCAGATCGAATGTACACGGCACGTGCCTTCGATTTTCGTTAACTATTGTGGTCAGCATATTGTTGTAGAAGAACTTGTAGTTGGGCTAGTTGGTGAACGTTGGAAATCATGGTGTAAGGCGCAAAAAACAACGGAGACAAATAAAAAACAGCGCCTGTATGTGTGTTTTCTCTCTTGTGTCCGTTGTTTTTAGCGCCTTACACTATGATTTCCAGCATATTTTTATTGTTAAAGTTATTATAAATTTTATATTTTTTTCTTTTTACGTGCATTTAGTTTCCTTTTTCTTTTTATTTGTGCTATTGGTGCATATTGTATCAAATTTTTTTAAATACGCTATTGTTCAGTTTTTATTGGAGGTATGAACTGTATCGTTTTGTTATATGTTGTTCCTCTCTGCCATTGTCCACGGGCCAGCAGTATGTATAAATAAATAAATAAATCGCGCACAGCTTGTCCTGATTCTGGTGAAAAACTCGGATTAGCAACAACAAAGACACGAAGGTTCATTTTTGTATAAGGGTGAACTGTCAAGCTGGCAGATTGCATTCGCTTGAGGACAATCCTAAAATATTCCAGGTATTTCTTGAGACTGGGAAAATGAAATCATTCATGTACGCCGTCACAAACTTGCACTTTGTATCACCTAGACCAATGTCCACTCGATGTTGAAAGCTATCGGGTGAATTCAAAAGGCCAAAAGGTGGACTCATAAGCTCGAACACTTCCTTGTGACAGGTGAAAGCACTTTTTGAAACCTTCTCTGTGTCTATCTAGATTATCCTAGACTGCAGTCAAGTGTTGTGAACATTTTCGTGTTGTCGATCGCGTACATGATCGAGTCGATCAAGGGATACGGGTATGAATCTCTCATCGTTACAGCGTTCAGGCTGCGGTGGGAGAAGCCCGACGACTCTGGGACTTGTAAACAGCCCAGGTGTCGATCATCTCCTGTGGTGCTGAATTCAGGAGAGCTCGCACGTGGATGATGAGGGGCTTTGGGTTCCACCGCAGTTGGTCGAGCGCCGCCAGTCTCTATTCGATGCAGCAACACATCAGTCTTTCCCGGAACTTCCGTGTTGTACATAGGTGGGAATGGCTGCAAGATGCTCTCCAGCTGTTGCTTTTGAATGCTGGGCACTGGACGCACCTGCAGGGCGTCTTAGACGCCGGCAGGAAGGGCTGCAGCAAGCCTCGCTGCACAGTGAGCCGGTAGAATTGCGCCGGTAATGCAATCCTCTCGCGTGGTGAAGGGGGTCACGTCAGGTTGAATGGCCAGCAAGCCAATAGCCGCCAGCAGCATAGCTGAGCAAAACCTTTTCGCCCGCAGTAAAGTGTCCACCGAAAGAAAATTGGCACGTTCAACCCTGGCAGATAAAGGAAATGCTGGCGTGCCTTTTGTCGAAAGGAATGCCGAGCCTTACAGCGCCTGCTACTATTATCGCTGGGCCTGGAGCTAACTGCAGAAGGTATTTTAGAAACAATGCGGTCCTTCTTGTGTTTCGCGGAGCTCAAACAAGTGCCCAATAAGCAGTTTCTGCTCCGTTATCAAGAAAGAGAAAAGAGAACAGCAAGTACACAAAGTGTCACGTGAGGCTCGATACATTGATCTTTACGTCGTACGCGACACAGACGGGAGATGTGCTGGCGACTCGCTCATTCCGAGGCTGGTAGGAGTCGGCTGCAGCGAGATCTCCCAGTTCAGCGTCGCGGGCCCTGTTGGTTTTCTTGGTTCCTCTGGCCCCGGCCCCGCCAGTGCAGGCATTGGCTGCTAGAATGGTCGCGCTGTCCGTAGTTGTAGCAGGAACTCGGCTGCCAACGGTCTTCTGCCGCTCTATTTCCCATGTTACCCCGTTCTCTCCCGCACTGGCAGCTGCCTCTCGGCTTTACTGGTTCATCCCGTCATTGCCAGCCACCTCTCGGCCGCAGGGGCTTGTGTTGGCCGTTGAAGTGTCTCAAAGACGGTTAGGCAGCCGGCTTTTGCCGCGGGGGG
Source organism: Ixodes persulcatus (assembly GCA_013358835.2). Taxonomy (NCBI): domain Eukaryota; kingdom Metazoa; phylum Arthropoda; class Arachnida; order Ixodida; family Ixodidae; genus Ixodes; species Ixodes persulcatus. The sequence continues at coordinate 282,535 of JABSTQ010009675.1, read as the reverse complement.
ACTGCAGCCGGCCCCTTGAGAAGGTTTGCAGCATCAGCGGCAAAATTCAGCTCTGGCGCGTGCCTCGGGGGAGGGGGGAGAAGGGGGGGGGCAATCCCAGTTGCCTGGCGCTTCCCTGGATTAGGAATTTAGACTCTTGACAACCCAGCTTGATGTAAAACAATTTGGCCCTCCTGGCGATATCCCGAGGGACATGTAGGCAAGGTTGGCACAGATCCTTTCAGGAGGGTGCGGAGTTGGAGTTGCTCGTTCTTCGTTGACGCGTGTAGGGGTACCCACCCACAGGATAGCTCGGAGGCCTTCTGCAGCTGGGGCGGGAGGCCTCCAATAGTGTCGTAGTTGGACCCATGAAGATACATGTTGTAACGGGCGTGACTGACGGGCAATGCAAGTAGCCCTCTCCGACACGGGAGCAGCTTGCACTGCTCGGTTGAGCAGATCCTGCATGATCCAAATATACTCCATTAGGCCTTCATCTCGGTGCTCCGTGCGACGCTCCATTTCGCGCTGGACACGGGACTTGTAACCCGGTGCCAGGAACTTCTCTCGGAAGCTGCAGCAAAACGGCTCGAGAGACGGGAATAGAATCTGCAGCACCCACCATCTTCTCGCACTTGCCGGCAAGGCTAGGGGGAAGATCCGGTTCAGCACGTAGGCTCCCGAGGCGCAGGACGCCCTTGCGTAGACGTCCAGCTCCGCCAAGAAGTTGGTGACGGACTTGTGGTCGTTGAGCCCCGAAACTCGGGCTCGCGCTGCCGCTGGCCGCCGGTCCCTCCCGTTACGGCTGCTAAATGCTCCGTCACCAACTCGAGGGCGGTGGACATATGGTTCATAAGGGCCAAGATCACACCCAGCGACGGACCGGAGCCCGACTCTGACTCTGTGTCACTGGAGTCCTTCTCATCCTCGGCTCGCAGCTTGGGAGACATGGGCAAGAGAACGAAAACGCACGGCAAACATGACAAAAAGAAAAACACACGCGAAGGGAACATTAGAAAAGCTATTGATCGCTAAGAATCTTTTCTATTGAAAGGTATCGCGTGCGTACACGCGGCAAGAAAAGCGGGCACCTATGATTGAAACGGGGTCGACGCCGTCCGCAAGTTTCGCGATCGGTAATTTGTACTCACTTGTTCCTTGTCGCCCCGCATTTTCTTCTGTCCATAGTGGCATATATTATATAACGCGACTCGTAGCACACCAGGTGTTATGATTTGGGAAAAGAAAAGGAAGAAAGAGAAGTAAAGAAAAAGAAGAGCGGTATCGCGGGTGCGACAGGCATTCGAAGCTGAACCAAGAGCCGCGACGGTTGGCTGCTCGAACGGTGCGCTACCCGGCTCCGTCCCGGCTTCAAGGCACCCGGACCCGAGATAACCAACCCACTCCCGACATTGCGGCACGCACTACTTCACCAACGATCAAGGGGCAAACATTCAAGGGCACCAGCGACCCGAGCTACGACACCAGGGGTGACAATACTGCCCACCGAATGTGCTTGGACGGTAGAATATTTTCTTTTCTTTTGCTTTTCTAACGTTGCTTCTTTTTTAATATTTACTTCCTGACTTGAATATATTTATTTTTTACTCATGCATTTGTCTCAGTCTCCCGATCCTTCCTCTCACCATCCCGGACGAACCTGACACCAGGGCAGAGGCACTTCGAGTCGAACTCCGAGTGGTTCGTCACGCAGATCGCCGACCCTGCTGCTTGCGTAGCGCGGAAGACACACTTGACGTCGGTCTCCATCGGCATGCAGCAACCACATTGGCACCTTAAAACAGAACACCGGCATCAACTATACATGTGAGTTTTACAATAAAGAGCGTATCACCTGTCATTTTGTGTTGCCGACCCGCTGGGTTCAGTCACCGGGTGCGTCTTTCGTCTGTATCCGCAGTCCGGTATCGATGCCGAAGACGCTTAGCTGGCTTCGCGGCGACGTGGAATGCCGTCGTCTACGTTTGCGGCGCGCTCGAGGCGTCCGCGCCGCGCGTAAGTGCGGCGTCGCATCGGATAGGCCTGATATCTGCCGTCCGCCGAAGAATTTCCAGGCGACGACACTACATTCGATGAACGTTTTAAAATGAGTCCGTCGAATACGCACGCATTCGAAAAACTCAGTCGGCCGAATACGCGCAAATTTCAAAATCGGTCCGCCGGGATTGTGCGACTCATGATTTGCTGGCACACGCCCTCCCCTGCTGCCTTCCCGCCCGACAGCGCCACTAATCCTAATCTAAATTAATCCACTAGCGACAGCGGCACGGCGGAGGACACCGATCTTTAATTAGATTTTTAATAGAGACATCGACCGCCCTTGAATTTAATCTTAGGATTTTTGCGAATGCTTAAAGCTCGTAGATTGAGGTATGACAATAAATAGACGATCTCGGTATCCATTTGATTGCCCTTTAAGGAACAATTAATCTGTAGGAAATAGAAAAGGCTAATGAATGAGTTTCCTACTTGCGAAACGCCCGGTCTTATTGAAATTGATTCAGAATTTTCCAGAAAACGAAAAAACGTATTGACACCCCTTGCTGTATGAAGTTATCAATGAGGCATGTAAACTAAAAGCACTGCCTTTTTTGAATGAAATTTACTACACTGATTTCAATATCAGAGGATCAGGCTAAGGTTAGCATTACTTGTGCTCAGTCGGCTCATTACTTTGACTAATGCAGGTTATAAACTTTATGATAAGGTAATAGGAAGACGATTGCAAAATGTTGTGTGCGAAATAATAGGGGCAAAGTACTACGTGCAGTATAAAGAGAAAGACAATCCAGACGAGCAATCATGTTTTGCGTACTGTGTTTGAGCCCTGTACTGGAAATACAAACTAAGTAGCAATGTTGGAAATTGACCTGGAGAAAGCATTTGATCGTAAGGGGGATGAATCTCTTTTTGATATTTTGCCTCATGTTGGAGTTGGAAAAGTCATACTCAGGGGTTTCCCCAGGAATTGAAATCAGGGGGGTGTCTAAATTTTTTTGGGGGGGTTAAAGGGGGGGGGGGGCATTGCGAATATAGGAGTCGTTGTGAATTAAGGGGGTGCCTTCGGAAAAACGAGGGGGGTCTAAAACCTCCCCTAGGGGGGGTCTGGGGAACTCCCTGGTCATACTAGGGGGTAACGATGTCATACAAGGGATGTTGTACACGTTTAATTCTGAACATTGCGCTAAGTAAAGGCATTCCCATCGCTCCTTTTGTGCTACAGGGCTGTACTATGTTTCCTCTGCTGTTTGGTTTGTATCTTGAACCATTTTGTTTAAGGATCATGTTTTGTCAACAATATCATGGGAATATGTTGCGGGCCGCTGAGGATAAGGTTTTAGTGTACGCAGAATATATTGCTGTATTTTGTAAAAGCAGGAAACGTGTAAGTGAAGTACCTGCTATCACACGATCTTTCTGTGAGGCTACGGGTGCTACAGTAAGCTGGCAAAAATGTAGTGGTTTTCGGCTTGTCGAATGGCCCACAGTACCGGCTCAGTTTGAAGGCAATACGTGTTGTGAAACACCTTGTAATTATCTTCGCGTGCCTTTACGTCACTATCGCACCGATCAGAAGTAGCTGACGACCTAAAAGACTGTGCCGAAAATGGGCCAACGGGATTTGTCTAATTTTGCAAAGGCGAGTGTGTGTAATATATATATATATTTTTTTAATTTTCTTCGTAATAGTACGTCTTGCAAGTTCGGCATTGTGCCAGGCTCTCACATTTGGGTATTAGACAGCTCGTGTCAAGGTGTCTTTCCTGAGGGTCCAGGAGCATCCCATTATTGCATACCATTATTCCAACTAAGCTGTCTTTATTTTTGCCATCTTTTGTCGTACCAACAAGGGAAGAGCCACTGCCAAGAGTTTAGACTTCACTGAAAAGGTCAGAGATGCTGTCTACGTACACAATGTGCGTTTCCCCATCCATATTTGTCCGGTGTTAGACAGAAACGTCTCACGCGTGATCTTTTGAAAACTATCGTTTTCAGCACCTTTGTATCGGTCACTGTATCGGTAATATCTTGGGCAGGGTGTTCTGTGTCGCGTGAAAAAATAGGTGGATTCCACCGGCAGCAAATATATTATTTTACGAACTCCACAGTTCTCCATTAGCTGTGAAGCTCTCCTTGGAGTCAAGGGCATATTTGTACCTTGGTCTGTAAACTGCCTGCCTTGTAAGCTACCTGAGACAGTTGAAGACGTCTTGATTCACTGTAGACGTATTTATTCACTGTTTTGGGGCGTGTTACAGTAGAACTTTGGAAAATGACATTGTGTATTTCAGCAAAAGCGAATAGTATTTCTCCGGTAGAGAAAAACGACCACGTACCTTATGATACATTTGGATTCTCAATCTGTCGTACTGAACCAACACCCCAACACTCTTATCTCAGGGTCTCAGCAGTCTCAGGCTCGCAGCACGCGTGCTGCGGTTTCCATTTTGTTAATGTTTTTTCTTTTCTTTTGTGTGTCGCATCTAGGAAGAAGTGGTTTCATATCTAAAAACAAATCGAAAAAAAATCCTCTTAAAGGATAAAAAATCGCTAAAAAGCAAGGACAAAACTGGTATGTAATGGGTATCGAACCCGCCAGGCCTATGCAGCCTCTACATACGAGGAACACTCTCCAACCCCCTCAACAATTCTGGAGGTACGAATCGAGCCGCGATTTTGACCAATGTACCAACGCTGCATCGAACGTGATGCAGAAGTAATTATATATATTTTTATGTTTACGTTGTGTTTCGGCCACAAAGCGTAACATTCAATAAGGTTCCGTAGGTTACACAGGCCGTAACTTATTTTCGTCGAACGTAACTCAAAATCTTAGTGTAAAGTTACGTCGGACGTATCTTAAGTTTTATTTTGGGTTCCGTCGAACGTAACGTTTCTCTTTATTTGGAGTCCGTCGGACGTAACTTTAATTTTTATTTGGAGTTTCGTCGGTCGTAACTTTAATCTTCATTATGGGTTACCTCGGATGTCACTCAAAACCATGACGTAAAGTTACGTCGGACGTAACTTTAATTATTATTTCGGGTTGTGTCTGACGTAACGCTAGACACTGCGAAAAAAATATTGCCGACACAACTTTGCTGAACTAAATGGTATGGGACTCCCTTTTTAGAGGTGCAGTGGGAGGTGCCTTGGGTTGCCGGCTAGATGCCGCGAAGCAGCGTTTACGGGGGGAAAGGGGGGGGGTTAATATGTGTGTAATGAGCAGCCACAGACTGTCGGAGACTGTTTTCCCAGACTTTATCCGACTTGCATTTTAGGTAGATTGCTCAAGCTCTGGCTGGGCTAACCGGAAACTGTTTGCCAGGACTTTATCCGACTTGCCTTCTAAACTGATTCCTCAAAATCCATCAAATTATTTTTTGCAGGCAAATTATGAAGATTACAAATTCGAACATACATATTTTTGTGCTGCTAAATCTCGCCTGAACTTTTAATTACATTTTGTGAATTTCTAATAGTATCCAGTTTGCTAAACATTGTGCCTCTCGCATTTTTTTGTCCCTAGTGTGTTCAAACTGAAACTTGCAATCCTGGTACAGCTTCCAGATTAAACCCGACCTGCTCGAATTGTATACTGTGTTTCACAGTTTGATCCGTGTTTGCGTGCATTCTGGGTCTCGTGCTCCGGGTACTATTCCCAGTACAAGCACAGCTTGTGCAAACCGTTTCTTTTCTGTCCTGGTATATTTCCCGGTATAAGCCCATACTGTTAAACCGTTTTTTGCAAATCCGGTATGTTTACTGGTTTATGCAAACCGTTTCTTTTCTTTCTTGATATATTTCCCGGTATAAACCCATATTGTTAAACCGGGTTTTGCAAATCCGGTATGTTACTGCCTTATGCAAACTGTTTTGTTTCTGTCCTGGTATATTTCCCGGTATAGACCCAGACTGTTAAATCGTTTTTTTTAAAGCTACGGTACGTTTCCTGGTTTCTGAAAACCGTTTCGTTTTCTTCGTGGTATATTTCCCGGTATGAACCCAGATTGTTGAACCGTTTTTCAAAAATACGGTATGTTTTTTGGTATATTCAAACCGTTTTTGAGGTTCCCTGCTTGTTTTTCATACTGTAATCATACTGTTTTTTCTGTAGGGTTGGCTCCGCGCTTGTGACTCACCGCGTCATGCGCTTTTTAATTTGCCTGTTACAACTTAAGCCTAAATTCCCCAAAAATTGTCCATTTTACTAAACCGCTTAATAAAATGGCACATTTTAATTGTACAAATTTTACAGGAACTGGACCGACTCTGTGCTCTATTTCGGCTCTGCTTCGCCATTTCGTCGGATTGGAGTAATGTAAGTGTTTTGCTTTGAACATAGAGACTACTGCATTAAATACTGGCACTATGCCTTCCTTGTGCTTCAAGAGGCCTTGTCATTCAACAAACGGGTGATTTTCCTTGTGTTTGGTTGCTAACAAAGAAAAACGCTCATGATCTGATCATATTACCTTTGTTGGCATTATAATGTTCCAGAAGAAAACTAATTTCCCAGTTAAGCATAAATATTCTTTTATATTGCGCTGGAAACTCAGCAATTAATTGATATAAATCAAGAGAGGCAATACAAACTTTATATAAATAAGACTCGAACGTCGATACTTTCCTCTTTATGATTTGAGCGTGCGTATACTCCCTATAAGGGCTCTCTGCAGCATTGTGGCAGGAGCGAGTGCGAACACATGGTATTAGAATGCACTTTAAATACGAGAATGTTCTCTCAAATAAAGAAGGTTGTGAAGCTAAGGTCGCTCGTCTACATATTTGATAGCACGGTATCTACACTTTACCAAATTTATTTGATTTATTTCTAGTTTCTCCCTACATTTTACCCCGTCATTTTCTGCGGGATCATTTTTTCTGTTTTGATCCAATACACGTTTGCAAGTATGAATTGAGGACACCGCCATCTTGCTCTGTTGGTGTGCGCTTGAACGCGCCATTATCTGATTATGACGCCTTGCTAAGGCGTTATAGTCGGATCATGGCGTCGCCCAAGCGCACGCACAACTGAACAATGTGGCGGCGACCTGAGGCTGTACTTGTAAACGTGTATAGAGCAAATAGTAAAACATTCGCCATAAACACATAACAAAATAAACATTCAAATTGAGAATGATGGCACGCAGCATTTCTCAAGACCAGCAACTGCAATTCAATGCTGCAGCCAAAAAAAAAAATTAATAGGATACAATGTTTTTTTCCTTATGTTTCTTAAACATACTTTACAAAATGCTCATGAGAAGACATAAGAATCTGTTCTACAAGCTCTTCAATAGAAAAAAAAAACAATAGTGTAGGGAATTTGAAAATAAACATTTCTAGTAGAGGTTTTCATTTAACGTTCTTAGATTGATTAGTTGACAAGCCACTCGAAATTACTGTCATCGGGTTTATAAGTTGTAAAAATAAACATGTCTCCAATAAAAAAAACAAGCCGAGCATAATAATAAAACAATAAATACGTAATGATTATAAATACATTGAGTGCGTCGGAACCGCAGGAATGCGCTAAAGTTAGCACCAGCGCGACAGGTATAAGGCTGGCAGGTTAAAAAACGCGGCTGGTAAGAGACAAAAAGAGCGCTAGGGCGCATTATCAGACGCGTATCCTTGTGCCTGCTGCACCAGTGGTAACTTTAGCGCTCCAGCATGCTTTCTACGTGATCTAAGTCTATATTTAATGTGTTTGTTTATATCACGCTCAGCAAAATTTTGATTTGAATTAATTTTCTTCCCTACGTGAAAAATGAACTGACATTTGTTATCAAATTAACCTATTTAGTGTGATTGTTTACTTCTTATATTATGTCCCCCTTGCGTTTGCATGACCTGCGTAAACGACACTAGCGTAGCTCTCACTTTATGTTTGATAAATTTGTAAAATTTAACAGCACCTTGTAAAATAAACATTTTGCATTGACCGCTGGTACCCTAAGATTAAATATGCATCTTATAATGTTTTTTTTAAGAAACCGGAGCTTCATCAAAGGAAAATATCTACTTGCATGCACAAAAATTTCGTACTGATAAAGACACTATATCCGGTAAGTTTGAGAATCGTGATATATCATGTAAGAGCCTTTGAAGAAATCCTTTCATACAGTGATAAATCATCGGACCCGATGCCAATACCTTCATTTCGGTCACGCAATTTTTTGCACAAATAAAACGCTAATTTTGTTAGCTCCTACTTTTAACCACTCGTTGCTCACTTTAAATGCACACAACGTATGTGTGACAGGGTGTTGCCAGCTTCATTATTTTATGAACGATCTGAGGTCTACGAGCTCTCTGACAAAATATGAAGAGTCATGTAATAATTTGGCAAGAACTAAAATTAATTTTAAATAGGAGTACATACCTGTTTTCAAGAAGTTACCGGCTAGTAACATTCTTGTTTATATTAACTGTACATTGTATTATCTCCTAAGCAGCATGAAGTCCAGAATATCCGAACCACCCTCCTCTCGCGATAGGTCTCTGAATCCCTAACTTTACAGAATGTAATATTGTCTGAGTGTTGGCCTTCATTCGAAGCATACTGTGAGCCAATCGCTGCGATTTAGAGAGTACTTCACGCAAACGACGAGATATATTACATGTGCCTTCTCAGCCTCCAAGCATAGCATAAAGGTCGTCTGATGCCCTTTCAGTGCATATCTGGTAACATTGGTGTCACTGAAAACAGCGTGGTGAATAAAAAGCAGTTCGATTTAAATTATGGCTTGGATCGTAATTGAAATGAGATTAATGTTACTCTGATAATTTAGATTAAAACTTTCCCTCAAAGTAAGTTCCGCAAATATTTTTTTTTTTTATTTTCCTTCTGCTCATCACACCACGATTTCGATAAACAAATGCTTTGCATTAATATCGAGGAATGTCCACGCAAAAAATATCTATATAAGGTCAAACCCGAGCAAAAGTGGTGCCTTTTGATAAATCCGAGCATTCGGCTTGATTTCTATCTTCCTCTTCCTTCGTCAGCTAACATCATCTTGCTGCAAAATCAGAACGCAAAAGAAAGAAACGAAATCTAGAAAATAATGTCCCATTGCGATCCAGTTATAACCAAAAACAGGTTTTATCTGACTAGAGAAGTAAGCTATTTTTGCTCTAGTTCTACGGGTATTACAACAAAAAAAAAAAAAAAACTCTTTATTCAACTGTCCTTTACTGTTCATCAATTTTTTCCCTCCCAAGTATCAGTGATTGGACGAATTGATAAATCAATCCAGCATGTAGAAATATACATTAAATGAAGAATCACTACTCTCAAACTACAATTGCTAAAATGGAAATATTATGATGTAAATAAAATAGATCAAATTTAATAACTTAAAAAAAAATATAATATTTTTTCGCCTTACTGGAAGTGACGACAGCCACCGAAGATTGACAGTGAAGCAAAGTAAACTTTGCCGCACTGTTATTGTAATAAACTTCACTTTCTACCGGGTGTTAGATACGGTGGAAGTGAACCTGAAACTTCTACAAAATATGCGCTTGCCGTTTAACAAAGGTGTACTAGTGTTGTGAATTTTTACTTGTGAAATTCTAAGCCGCAGCTCTCTAACTGCGAAAAATTATAACATCCTATGCATTTTGAACGACATGTTTCCAAGCAGACTAAAGAGCTAACGAATAGTCGTGCTTGTGTCGCTATCTACGAATACAAAAAGCAAGCAAACGGCTGCACTAAATCGAAAACAAGCGATTGCGCCATCAGCTAGCATTACGTACAAAAACAATGCTGCAAACATTGGCATGGGGAGGGGGGGGGGGGAGAACTGAGGCGCGCTCAGTCTGTTAAAGCTTCCGGAGACGCAAAGCTCCAACTTTTGATGTTTGTATGTTACAAACGAATGACGTTTGTAACCACTCCAAATATGGATTGTAGCGTATACTTTTATACACTAATTATCTCACTGTCGACTTTTTCTCATAACCAAACTTACTATCAAAGGCCTCTTTTATTCCTGTTTTTCCCGTACATGAAAATCCCCATTCATTTTTCATTAAGCCTAGGAAACTATTTTATTTGCTTAGCTATTTATTTAGAAAATTATAATGAAATGTAGTGGGTTATATATTGTGACAGTAGGACATTGAGGTGCAACGAGCGGGACAAAAAGAAAAGAAGAATAAGACGGTCGTAAACGGGAGAAGGACGAAGGGGCAGCAACGAAAAAAACTATCTGTAACATTTTGGTGTCAGAAGTGGGATTTGCGTAAAACAATGCCCTTCACACGACAACAAGACCGATTTGGCAGAACCTTTCCCTCCTCCCGAGGACACCAGCAACACTGAAGGTCCAGTTACCTACGCCCAACTGAGGGATCTGTTCGCGGAGCAGAAACAGGGCTTCGAATCAACGATGGCGGCTATGGTTCAGGCGCAGCTGCAACCCGTTACGTCTGCGCAAGAAGACCTTCGACAAAGAATCTTAGTGCTAGAGGAAAGGAGAGACTCGGAGAATTGGACTGACTCAGCAACGGTACGCACATTTTCTGCCACCTCGAATCCCTTTCATTTGAAACTGAAGCCTATCGATGGTAGCGGGCCATTTGACATTTACCTCGAGCGAGCTAACATTGTTGCTCAAGGAAACCAATAGTCCGAAGGTGAAACAACTCACGCTCTTGCGGCACAACTACAGGAACCAGCCATCGCGATATTGGCCCAACTTCAAGGAAGAGCTCTAACCTACGAAACGTTGGTAGCGGCACTTGAAGACCGCTTTGGCGACAAACATCTACAACACATCCGCTATGGCGAGTTACGTTGCCGTCGACAACAGCCGGGGGAAACACTCCAAGTCCTGGCAACGGAAGTTGAGTGCCTAGCGCGAAAATCATTTCTGGGAGTTGCTGCCTAAACTTTTCACCTTCTCAGCCCTACTGCCTTCGTCGACGCTATTGCGGATACTAAAGTTCGAACATTTATTCGACTTGGAGGGCCGAAGACTGTTCGAGAGGCTTTGACTAAGGCTTTAGAGATCTCAGTCATCCAAAAGGCCACAGCAAACGCCCAGGCTTCTTGCCCGGCACAGTTACAGCCAACTACTCATCTGGAGATGCCTGGAGCACGCCAGCAACCTGAAGGTCACCAACGAGTTAACACTAAGAGGCGCGGTTTTCATTACGGACGACAAGGACATATGACTGCAGAGTGTTACAGCGCGTCGGGAAAACGGACATCTCGGTCCGCAGAGGCGGGATCGGGTATAGAAGACCAAGCCCCCCTTGGCTTGGGTCCCCCTTGGGTATAGAAGTCCCAAGTCCCCAAGTGGAGATTCAAGGAGTTGGGATCCAAGAAACCCTCCTCGATACTGGAGCAGCGGTTAACATAATCGGCGCGACGCTTGTACCAGCTGATTGTAATGTTTTCCGGATCGCTCCACAACTTTTGACAGCCAATGGCGTCAAAGTTCACACCGATGAACAAGTGAAGTTACTGGTCACTGCGCACGGCGAGACGTCGTTTGTGCACCTCGTAATTTTTGTCGTATTCCGTCTCTCGAATCATTCTGTGTTATTAGTGGTGCCAGAAAAACGGATTTTTTAAGTTTAACCCCGAAGAGAACAAGGCCACAAAAACTCCGCATCCACCCGTGGAAACATTAGAGGCCAGAATTCTACGATGCGAATTTATTTTGTGTGGCTTGTGTACCTCGTTCGCTCATTTTCTCTCGTCGCCGTGGAAAAGTGGCACCTATTTCTAAAGTTTTTTTTCTAATATACCAACGTCATTTGTGCTCAAGTATAGCTATCGGATGACTCAAACATATGCGTTAAGGGCTCTGCTACAATGCCTGCCGAGACTGCTACAATGATACGCCTGACTGTAAACAACAAAATGGTTTACGTTGAAGCTCTTTTGGACTCATGGCTCTGTGCTAAACCAAGGAAGGAAATAGCTGCACCCCGGACACTCGTAGCTCGTACCAATGGAGAATTTGCCGCTCTTGTCGTTAATCTAGGTACCAACAACATCACTCTCAATCCAGGGAAACAGATTGGTGTACTCCAACCGCTGGTGAAGACAGGATCTCAATACTTGCGAGTATTTCTCTAGGGTCAAATAACGAGTGCTATTTTTACAGTCAGGATAATTCTTTACCTTGGGAACAATTTAAGTTTGTAACCAGAATTGAGTTGCGAGAAGAAAACGAAAATCAAGAGGATATTGTTGTCACATCGACACTGCATCGCCCTGAGTCCGGACGAACTTGGATGCACACCGTATGCAACACATACCATTGACACCGGTGACAGCCGACCAATACATCAGCCACTACACCGCCTAGCCCCAACAGAGCGTGAAAACATCAAACAGCAAGTGATTGAGATGCTCGACCCCGGTGTGGTGAGTCCATCAACGAGCCCATGGTCATCACCAGTGGTGTTAGTGAGAAAGAGAGATGGCACTGTGATGTTTTGTGTAGATTACAGGAAGCTTAATAGTACAACCAAGCTCGATGTGTACCCTCTTCCACGTCTTGATGACACCCTGGACCAACTGCAAGGAGCGGAATACGTCCCAACTTGGAATTTGATGTTGGGATACTGGCAGGTGCCACTCGATAAAAGGGACGCTGATAAGTCAGCCTTCATCCCACCAGATGATTTCCACCAATTCAACTGTCTTCAATTTGTCCTTTACAATGCCCCAGCAACATTTCAAAGACTCATGGACCGAGTGCTGGGCAATCTGAAGTGGACAATGCGCGGGTATATTTGGGCGACATTGTTATCTACGCAAACACTTTTAAAGAACATCTTCGAAGGCTTTTACTCGTACTTGACGCCATAAGTGATGCCAACCTTCGTCTGAAGCCACAAAAGTGTGTTTTTCGGCTTCAAAGAGATCACACACTTGGAATATGTGGTTAATAAAAACGGCGTTAAACATGATCCCTCGAAGCTTGAGGCTTTGTTTGAATATCCGACGCCAACAACTATCAAAGACGTCAGAAGTTTTTTGTGATTTGCGTCATATTTCCGCCGGTTTATTGTTAACTTTGCTACCCGCGCTGTCCACTTCAATTACATACTCCGGAACAACGTACCGTGGCGATGGGGCAACGAAGAGCAGTCCTCGTCTCAAGACCTACAGATGGCACTTCTAAACGGCCCAGTGCTTGCTCACTTCGACACGTCCTTGTCAAAGACTATTCTCCACACGGATGCTATCGGGCAAGGACTTGGAGCTGTACTACTTCAAGAATTTCCAGACGGTACTCAAAAGTACTTTCGTACGCAAGTCGCCGGCTTACACAACGAGAAGAGAGGAATCATTCATCTGAATTAGAATGTTTGGCCTATTTCTGGTCGGTGTGAAATTTCCCCCTTACCTTTATGGTCTCCATTTTACTGTTGTGACAGATAATTCAGCATCGTACCTGGCTTCAGAGCAAACGAGACTTGACGGCAAAACTCGCACGCTGGGCGATTCTACTGCAAGAGTATGATTTTGAAGTCATACATCGTAGCGAACGCAGTTATCAGGACGCTGACTTTCTATCCCGCCACCCACTAGACAAGATCCTTAAGGCTCCAAAGTGTGACACTTGTGTTTGTGGCGCGACGTTTGACCTACGTCACAGTCAATGCCAAAATAACGAAGTACAAAATATCGTACAGCCCCTCGTTTTACCCGGTCCGACAGACATTTTACGGCGACTGCGTCAAGCATACCGAGTGGAAAATGGCCTACTTTGTCACTGCAATCCCGGTTAACAACTAGTGCTACCGGTGATTCCTGAGGGCTACCGTGTTGATTCTCTGCCATGATGACACCCCAGCGGGTCACCTCGGTCGAGATAAGACTCTGGCCAAACTTTCCGAATGCTATTGGTGGCACGGATTCGGGAAAGATGTTTCCAGGTATGTCGCTTCGTGTGAATCATGTCGAAGGAGGAAATTGCCCAGTATTTCTACCTTTCACCGAGATTAATCCGACTCAATTACCGCAAGCTGCTTTTGAACTTATAGGACTTGATCATTCAGGGCCATTTCTGAAATCGCAAAAGGGCAACCGTTTTATTATTGTTGCCATTGACCACCTTACAAAGTGGATTGAGCTACGTGCCGTGCCTACAACGTCAGCAAATCACATTGTGGAGTTTCTACGTGAGCAAATTCTACTTCGCCACGGCATGCCCGGCACCGTACTCACTGACCGGGGAACTCCATTCAGCTCTCGTATTTTTAAACACGAGATGCTAAGTCATGGAATGCACAACGCCCAGTCAGCACCCTATTATCCCCAAACCAACAGACTCGTTGAGCGTGCTAATTGAACTGTCGCCGATATATTGTACGCTTATGTTAATGCTTCACATGACAATTGGGATGATTACGTACCATTCGCATCGTTTGCTTTAAACACGTCGCAACAAGCAAGTACCATGACGACCCCTTTGAAACTGATGTACGGTAGAACTCCGGTTCTGCCACAAGAATCAACGTTATTCAAAACGTGGAACTATAGAAGGCGAGAAATGAGCGATCATTTTGAGGACAGACTCAATGAGGCTCGCCGCCGGGCTCGCGTCGCAATAACCAGAGCACAGCAGTGGACGCTAACCAATCACCGACAGGACGACCGAATGTCCCCCATCGTGCCAGGGGACCTTGTTCTTGTACGCCGTCCCGTTAGAAGGAAAGGAAAATAATTTAAGCTACTTCAAAATAAAAAGGACCCTGTGAAGTGCTTCGACAAACAGGACCCGTGAGCCACCGTCTAAGAGACCTCAATGCACCTCGAGGAGCATCCCAGACTTTCCCGGCTTACCGCAGTCAACTGCAGCTGAACGTGACATGACAGACATTCAGTCAAGACCAGCATGGAACGCAAACTGCCGAAGACGGAGAGTCAACCAGGGGGGGGGGGGGGAGTGTGACATTAGGACATCACGTGCAACGAGCGGGACAAGAAAAGCAGAAAAAGAGGGTCGTAGACGGGAGAAGGACGAAGTGGCAGCAACGAAAAAAGCTATATATATATATATATATATATATATATATATATATGGCACAGAGGACGAACTCAACACATTTATTTCGGAGTACAACTCGGCTCATTCCTCTATTCGGTTCACCCACAACGTATCGCAGCGGGCAATTAGTTTCTTGGACGTTACCGTCGAAATTCAGGATAACAAACTTTCCACTAAATTCTACAGAAAACCCACGGACAGGCAACAATATCTTAACTACGACAGCTGCCACCCCCGCCACTGCAAAAATAGTTTGCCCTATTCTCAGGCGCATAGGTACAAACGAATATGCAGCTACGAGCAAGACTTCAAGCAAAACACAGATAATCTAACGACAGCACTCATTAGGCAAAATTATCCGCCAGGCGTCATCAACAGTGCTATAGAAAAGGCTAGTAGACTAGACCGCACGACAGCCATCAACAAAACAAGCGTTCGAAGCTCAGAGAATAATTAATATAATTTAGTGCTAACCTACGCAAGTAACCTTCCCAACATAAACAACATCCTACGCAAAAATTTTAATATTCTCTCACAAAACCAGCGCCTTCAATCTGTTTTTTCCGCAGGCTCCACGCGTCGTCTACCGTCGAGGAAAAAGCCTTAAAGACATGCTAGTACGATCCAAAACCACACATGAGGAGTTCCTGGGATCTCGGCCATGCCGGGTGCCGCGTTGCAAAGTGTGTAGCCACATGACGGAATCCGTGGAGGCAAAAAGTACAAATTCGGACTTCACCTTTAGGATAAACGGAAATTATAACTGTAACTCAGCTAATGTTGTCTATCTGTTGCACTGCCGGGTATGCAACATGCAGTATATTGGACAGACCGATCTCCCTTTCCGTCAAAGATTTAACAATCACAAGTCCCACCTTAACACACTCCCCAAACTCCCGCTCTCCAAGCATATGCGTCTCGATCAACACCACATAAACAAAATATTTGTAACTATGCTTCAATCGGGATTCAGTACAGCACGCGAAAGGGAGCAAAGGGAATCGTACCTAATTAAAAAGTTCAACACGCTTCGAGCGGGCATTAACGAGAGCGCCGGCCTGCTTAGCTGCTTACTTCTTGAACGGTTCACCTCCTCGGAACCCCAACGTTGACGGGAAAACGAGCAGACGAGTCCCCTGCTCTGTTCTCCCTGCACTGGACATCATTACTGACCTCGAGGAATGCCTTCGCTCTCGGGTGCGAGATGGGGAGGCGGGCGGTGAGAAAAATAAAAATAAGGGAAATGGAAGAAGAAAAAGAAGGGGGGGGGGGGCATGCTTGCATGTGAGTGTGTGGGTGTGCGGGGGGGGGGGGGGGGGTGGAGAGGGGTGTTTGGGTGTGTAACATGAACCATCGCGCGTCTCGGTTCGTGCCCGAGCTGCTCCTGTGTCCCTGCTGGCTCGTCTTGGCCACCCGGGCGCGCTTTTGGGCCCACTTGATTTTGTTTTATTCCCTTGTTTCGTTCTGGACACTGCCGAGCCCCAACGGCGCCTAGCGGGGGGTTCTTTGGGGATGCATGTGGGGCCCCTTCCCTGGCCGCGGCCTTCGTCTACCCATGGTCGGTTCTGAGAAGTTGTTTTTCGCCTTTCCTCAATTTTTTTTTTTTTTTTTTTGCCGCCGTTTTAAAGTGGCGGGCTTCCAGCTTTCACTGCACATTAGGACCTGATGAAGAGCGGTCCCCGCTCGGAACGTCGCCCAATAAATACGTTTTAAAGCATTTACCTCCTTTTTACGATATATATATATATATATATATATATATATATATATATATATATATATATATATATATATATATATATATATATATATATATCATCTCCTGACAAAGCCGAGTCTCTCGGCGAAACTGTCGATTAAAATTCCGCTGTTTGTTGTTTTTCAGCATGAGTTTTTCACTTCGTTATATATACGCCTTCGGCCCCTTGGCTCTTATGCCACCATGCCCACTCTATAATGCCTCGAGCGCAGCTGACAAAATAGGCAGCGCGCCCGTGACCTAACGGTTATCGCTGCCTGTCTTCCACGCAGAAGGCCAGGGTTCGATTCCTGGCCGCGGCTACGCATTTTTAATTGACACTGTAATGTGACGTTCTGGTAAATTCGAGAACCGTCTTGCTGATTCGAGGTTAGAATGTTCTACGCACCGAACCTTCTACGCCGAATGCTCCAGAAGCCCACGCGTGTACAAAAGCGGCTCCGCGTGGCAAGCTGGGGTCAGTTTTCGCCTCAGCGTTCGATCCTGCTGCTTCGCCGCTTTCGACGCCCGCGACGCTCTGTTGTTATTTTCTTTTTCCTTTTATTTCTGGGCACAAGTTCGCCCCATTAAAGGTTTCAGTTTTCTCGGTTATTCCGTTGTTTTGTCACCTCGTCATTCGTGACATTTTTGGTGGAGGTGCGGGGTAGGCAGGGTTGGATCGATGTCGAAATGCGAATGCGGCGTTGTCTTGTGTGGCCACGAAGGGAGGTCCTCTGCTATTCCGGCGATTGCGGCTGGGTCCGCGAGTTCCTCGGCGTGACCCACGGCGGTACCTTTCGTAAGGTGCTGAGCTTCCTGTCGGAAGTTTGTTACGAGGGCAACAGTGTGTCAGTCTTGGAGCTCCGCGATGCATCTTGTGACGCTGATCCCTCTTCCAAGAAGCAGCTGGAGGCTTCCCTCTAGCAGAACGTCGCCGCAGAAAGCTTCGTCGATCCCGACGGGTACGAAAACACTCGACCGCGGCGGTAAGTTCACGTGGTCTGCGAGGACTCGGACCGCGGATGACGTCGCTTTGGGTTCCTTCCGTTGTGGAGCAGGTTTTCGTAGCGTCAGCCGGTTTGCTCCGAGGTCGATGACGGCGCCATACTCGCAAAGAAAGTCCATTCCGAGGATAACGTCCCTCGAACAATTTTGCAGAACGACGAACTTCACAGGGCACGCCTCACCGTGAATCTCGACTCGAGCAGTGCATCTCCCGACAGGTGTGATGAGGTGCCCACCGGCGGTTCGTATTTGAGGGCCTTCCACGGCGTTGTCACTTTTCGAAGGCGGCGAGAGAGCCTCCCACTTAAAACTGAGTAGTCTGCTCCGGTGTCCACGAGTGCCGATGCGTCGAGGCCGTCGATACCGACGTTTAGGTTGTTGGACACCGTTGCAGGGGAGTCATTTCGGTCTCTTGTGGCGTTCGAGTGGGGGCCCTCCGACGTTCGTGGAGGATGTTGGCGTCGGTCGTCTTCGGCAACTCCACCTCCAGGGGTTGCCGCGCCTAGTTTCTCCGGCGAGGAGCGAGGGGCGACAGGCTTTCACGTCGGGGTCGGTGCATCGGCGAAGCTGGACGTCGCGGCGACGGCGACCGGAACTCTCGGCGGGACGCAGGCTCGGGGGACTGAGGTCGTCGCAAGTACTCGTCCATCTCCCGAGGTCGTTCACCATAACGGGGGCGCGGGTCGTTCGGGTGGAACCCGCGCAGCCCAAGTCGTCGGTATGGGCATCGGCGGTAGGTGTGGTCTGCTTCCCCGCAATGGAAGCACAGAGGGCGTCGGTCGGGCGTTCGCCACACGTCGGTTTTCCGGGGTGCGCGAGGCTCCGGGCGGGCGTACTGCACCGGGTCGTCGTGACGTCTGTCGTGTTGCGGCGCAGGAGACTGACGTCGGGGCGGCGTGACATAGGTGCGAGGAGGAGGCGGTGGCCGTCGGGCCACTGCGGCGTAAGTCAACGTGGGCTCCTCGGTGGCTGCCACAACGACGGGAGCCTCTGGTTGGATGGCTCTCTGGACTTCTTCCCGCACAACCTCGGCGATGGAGAGCGAGGCCGGGCGTGCGGCAGCGGGCAGCAGCTTCTTCAATTCCTCCTGGACAACTTCACGGATAATGTCACGGATGCCGGGGAGGGTGGTGCCCAGGTCGGATCCAGATGTCGCCAGAGTAGTTACGCCAGGGTGTCGTTGGTAGTGTCTGGCGCGGGCTAGCAGGGCCCGTTCCATATTTGTCGCCTCCGTGACGAACTCGTCGACTGTTGTCGGGGGATTCTGGAAGAGACCACCGAAAATCTCGCTCTTCACACCCCTCATCAGGTGGTGCAGCTTCTTCTCCTCGGTAGCCTGAGGATCGGCGCGGGCGCTCAGGCGGAGAACACCCTCGACGAAGCTGGTGATGCTCTCATTTAGGCCTTGGGTTCTTGTTCGCAGGAGATCTTCGGCCCTCTCACGTCAGTGTTGGCAGGCGAACGTCTTCTTCAGTTCTTGCTTGCACAGCTCCCACGACGTCAAAGAAGCCTCGTGGTTTTCCAGGCAGTGCCTCGCAGTTCCTTCCAGCGAAAAGTGAAGGTTCTGCAAGCAGTGCTCAGCTGACCACCCGTTATGTCGGGCCACATGTTCACGATGTTGCAGCCAGTCCTCGATGTCCTCGTGGGCTTCTCCGTGGAAAGGCGTCGGAGTTTTGGGTGCGACGGGCAGGTATACGACGGTGGCGGTGGACGGGTTCTGCGACGACTGGCTGTCCATCGTTGGCCTCGTTGGCTGCTTAGTCTTGGGCGGCAGAGGTCCCAATTCCGGGTGTAGGCCTTGGGTACAACGACTGAACCGGATCTCGGAAGTGCTTTCGTTGGTTCTTCGTGGGCTTGGCGTCGGACTTGCACTGCGGGCCCTAGGAGGGGTACGCGGCAGGGGCATGCGGTACCCCGCACCTCCACCAAGTGCTGAAGTGCTGATCACAGATCGAGAATCATCTTTCCTGGCACAGCTGACCCAAGAGGTACTTCGGCTCAGTCACACCAGCCATCGACGAACCACCGCTTATCACCCGCACACCAATGGGCTAACAGAGCGGCTCAACAAGATCATCGCCGACATGATCTCCATGTACGTCGACGTTGAGCACAAAACGTGGGACGAGGTGTTGCCGTACGTTACGTTTGCGTACAACACAGCGGTTCAAGAAACCACGGGAGTGACGCCGTTTCATCTGGTACACGGTCGGGCGGTTACCACGATGCTCGACGCCATGCTGCCTCACGTACCGGCCGACGATGGCAACGACGACGCTCAACTGATCTCTCAACGCGCGGAAGAAGCTCGCCAACTGGCAAGAATCAAGATTCACGACCAACGGCGAGTCGACGCACGCCGGTTTAATCTTTGTCGCCGGGACGTCCACTTTCAACCCGGAGACCGGGTATGGGTGGGGACACCGATACGACGCCGCGGTCTCAGCGAGAAGCTTCTGAAACGCTATTTCGGACCCTACAAGATCATCCGACGCCTCGGCGATCTGAACTACGAAGTCCTTCCCGACGGAACGCGCCCATCTGCAAGACTTCAGCCGCGACCCGAGGTGGTGCACGTCGTCAGGCTGAAACCGTATTACGAACGATAGAACTTTCCACCCTCGTCGACGAGTGAACTGTGAACTGTGAACTGTGAACTGCGGTTCGCGATTCTGCTGTCCTTTTGCTGTTGATTTATTTTGTTTTCTTTTCGTTTTGTGCTGCATCGGGACGATGCACTTTTTTAAAGGCGGGAATGATGCCGCGAGCGCAGCTGACAAAATAGGCAGCGCGCCCGTGGCCTAACGGTTATCGCGCCTGTCTTCCACGCAGAAGGCCAGGGTTCGATTCCTGGCCGCGGCTACACACTTTTATTGACACTGTAATGTGACGTTCTGGTAAATTCGAGAACCGTCTTGCTGATTCGAGGTTAGAATGTTCTACGCACCGAACCTTCTGCGCCGAATGCTCCAGAAGCCCACGCGTGTACAAAAGCGGCTCCGCGTGGCAAGCTGTGGTCAGTTTTCGCCTCAGCGTTCGATCCTGCTGCTTCGCCGCTTTCGACGCCCGCGACGCTCTTTTGTTATTTTCTTTTTCCTTTTATTTCTGGGCACAAGTTCGCCCCATTAAATGTTTCAGTTTTCTTGGTTATTCTGTTGTTTTGTCACCTCGTCATTCGTGACAATATTTATATATATATATATATATATATATTATTTATAAATTAAAAACAAATTTAAGAAAGAAAGAAAAAAAACTTTTCGCTGAATTGCTTTTTTCCTCATCTCCATACCACACTTCCTTTCTTTTATTTCTTAGTTTTAATTTGCCAGGTTTTTTTTTTAATCTCGCCATTTGTCGCGCTTCCTTTATACGACTAGATTACGTTGAACACGTCTTTTTAGTGCTCCTTGCAGAAAATTCATGGCGCGGTCCTGTATTAGTATGTACATTGCTATTCATTATTTGAAAAATTGAGGACGACAGAATGCTGATACATTTCTCTCTGCACTAATATTGCACAGCACACGGAGAAGAAGTACAACATGAACTGGGATACCCTCGCTGAAACACAATTCGTAAGTCAGAACCTTATATGATTCAATTCGCTTAAAAGAATTATGAATAGTTTTATAATAAGACTTCATGTTAGAAGCTGCCTAATCTATTGAAACGAATAAACTTATGGGGCCGGTTATGTATGTACGACGCCTTTTTTTAAAGCGGCGTTGTCAGATTGACTACTCTGCTTAAACTATTGAAAGAACATCCGCTCACGTTTAAAATATTCAGACATATCGATCAGCCCTTACCGTGTTCTAAATAAATGAGCAAAACAATAAATACATAAACATCTTATAAAAGTGTTTGTATTAACCTTCTAAAGTCCTAAATAAATGAGTCGTAATTATTTTTCTAAGGTTTTCTTAACACATAAATTACTGAGAAATGTGTAGCCGAGATGCAGTTGTACATATATTTGTTCACGATACCAAGTAGTTAAAATAAGGGTTAAAGTATTATATGGTAATGAAACTTAGTAGGACAGCAGCTAGCTCCATGATATAGAGATGAGCCAAATTGTATTCTAAGAAAGAAAGCGAAGACTAGTCTTATTTGTGGTGACAGAAATAATGTAATTAACCCTGAATTTCTTTATGAAACACCGTTTATAATCCTCTAAAATGTAATGATGTTTTATCATATTTAAATTCCCTTTAAAATATTGAACTCCAACACCAATCCAGGCTGTTTCTTCTGACTTTGAGCAAAGAGGTGATAGATATATATTGTAGGCATATTTTCAGTGGTTTACGTGTTAAAGCAACTCCTGTATGGACCCACTTGAGATAAATTGCAAAAAAACATACTTTTGTGCTACGACACTTTAACTTACCTTAAAAATAAGACTCGTTGGAGGGTTTGTTGTTCAGAAATATTACATGAAATTAGTGCCTTAATAATACGTTAAAAGTAAAAGCCATACATTTCCACCAATTCAGATTCAAGTTAAAAAGATGTTCGTCGAGACTATTGAACTTTCATGTGGCAAAAAAGGGAAGCTGAATACAGCCAGATTTAATTGTTTTTTTAAATATCCGTTTCGGCCACGTCTAAGACGCCCAGAAAAATGCCTTTGCACTTTTACATTACAAACGGCTAACTTCGTATTAAATTCCTATTCTTTTAAATTCCCATTCAATTGAACTCCTATTCTGCAGACTGCATATATGTCAAAGTCAAAATCAAAATGTATTGATACAACCGTCGATGAATACAGTTTTCTGGGGGGCCGTCACAAAAGTCATCGACATGCCTGACGTGCCTGATATCATGACCGCCCCTTCCCTCCCCTTCACAGCCATACCATCGAGCATGCCCTGACAACATAAATGTTTTACAGAGGATGAAAAACTTCTTGATCAGGACAATCCAAACATAAAAATTCATAAGCGGTAAAAACACTATATATAAAACAATAACAAGAAAATAAACAATATAACGATGCACAATGATTTTTTTAAGCCTGCACAAACTCGGCAAACATTGGGGTCACACGCAACAACATAGAAGAAAAAAATGACATCAAGAAGATGTCATTTTTTAATATAGTTGAACCAATCATCCTTACATAAAAAAAATCACTAAGCCTGCAGATAAACGCTGCACAAAAGAGACAGCACGCGCGATTGAGCACAAAGCCTTCTTCTGGAGTACGTGCAGGGTTTCTATATGTGTTTTTAACGCGAAAGCATTAACTGTCGCATGGAGCGAACCGAAGTCATGAGCTTTTGAAGCCGCGCCGTGCGGCACCTAAACTCCCCTGTTCCGGTAGAGCGAAGCCTGTGGTCTGTAGCAGCGATATGATGGACAGGCTTCCATTGGCTCGCGCGCGTCATAAGTTCCAAGGAACGCCACCAGAGAAGCCCTCTCTTTGGCGGCGCAGCGCATGCAGCAGCTCGGCCGCCGTTAAGAGGGAGCGCCTGGCCGCGGAGCCCGCACGGGCAAATTCCGGAGAGGTTGCACGGCTGACTCAGCACGGCGCGGCCACTTCACGAGAGCGCGCGCTCTGCCGTCGTCCGCTACCTCGGCAGTAGCGAAACGTGGCCGTCCACGGCAGTACGCCACAGACGAACTAAGGCAGCGTAAGAGCGACATTCATGCTTTCGCATTTAGAACTCATAAGGAACACTTAAATGTCCTCGGAATTTGTTGTTGCGGTCTCCCATACAAAAAGACAGCAGAGAAGACGTGAATAAACTACGGTATAATATAGCTGATTTTTACTTAGTAATGCAGTACACTTTTAAGTCTCTGGATAATGCCGATAGACCGTTAGATTTCCGTTTTTATTCTCTGTGCATAGAAAGATCAATTTGGAATTTCATGAAACAGAACACCTAGGAACTTAGGTGATATAACTCGATCGATGTTTTCGCTTTAAAATATAATTTGAATTTCCTGCTGAATACATCTATATCGTGGTCGAAACATAATATATTTCGCTTTTTTTTGTTGAATTGAAGTTTGTTTACTTTGAGTCATAATGAGAAATTTTCACGCCATGCGTTGTTATGGCGCTCACGTACTTCTAGGCTTGTTCCATATAAAAAGTATGCTTGTGTCATCAGCATATAAAATTATATCTGATCATTGAAGTACTCTTATAATGTCATTTATCTAAATTAAAAATAACTGCGTGCCGAGAATGGACCCTTGCGCGACACCGTATTTTATTTCACTTCCATTTGACTTTGCGTGAATAATATTTGTATGCTGTAAACGATTTGAAAAATAGCTTTTTCTTAAACTAAGTGAGATTTCTCCAATATGATATATGGACAATTTTTTAAAATAATAATATGCTTGGTCTAATTGAAAGCTTTTTTGAAGTCAACAGACACTCCTACTGCATATAACCTCTGCTCGAAATTGTATATTATTTTATTTTTGAATTGTAGCAGTGCCAATAAGATGGCTTTTGCTTCTGAAACCCATACTGTTGTTCCGCTGTAACATTGTTTTGTTTAATGAAATTTATGAGTCGCGCAATAATTGCTTTTTCTTTGAGTTTGAAAACAATGAGACAAATCATGATTGGTTTGTAATTATTTAGGTCACGTACATCGCCTCCTTTGTGAATGATCGTCGCTTTCGCAACCTTCTCATTTATCGGGTAATATGCCGTACTCAGGATTAGATTTCACATTGTCACGAATGACAAATAATGAGGCGGCGAATAACTGAAGGAACTAAACTTTTAATGGGGCGAACTTGTGGCCATAAAAAAGAGGACAAGGTTAGCGTCGCAGGCATCGATATCAGCAAAAGAGCAGGATCGAGCGCTGGGGCGAAACTGACTCCACTCCCCACGCGGAGTCCCTTATGTACCCGCGTGGGTTTCTGGAACATTCGGCGTAGAACTTTCGGCGTGTAGAACATGCGGAACTCGATCAGAAGAGAATGTTTTCGAACTTACAAGAACGCCGCGTCGAAATAACAAATAAGTAAACATTCACTGACTGGACCCGAGCCTAGACCTTCCGTGCGACAGTCAAGCGCGGTAACCATTCGGCCCCGTACGCGCTCACTCGCGACGCGCGTGGCATTATTCCCCACTTTAAAAAGCACATATCATCGATGCAACTTGCCGAGAAATAAATAAATAAAAAAAATATAATGGCAAACCACTGAGATTCGTAAAACAAAATCCTATCTAGCGTAGTTCAAAAAGCGCAGTTCACAATCTTATCGATCGTAGTACCGTTTGAAACGCACGACGCGGTCGACGTCCGGTCGTGGAGTAAGGCGTAATGAAGTCCGTGTTCCGTCGGGCATCACCTCGTAGTTCAGAACCCCGAGTCGACGAACCACTTTGTAGGGTCCGAAGTAGCACTTTAGGAGTTTCTCGCTTACACCTCATCGGCGAATCGGTTTCCACACCCACACCCTGTCTCCGAGCTGGAAGTGGACGTCCCGACGACGAAGGTTGTAGGTTGTAGCGGTCAGTGTCGACACATTGTTGGGCTTCAATCTGCAGTCAGGCGAGCTGACAGACTTCTGCCCGTTGTGCAACCACCTGGGCGTCGTCACTTCTTTCGAAAGCCGGATCAAGGGGTAACATTCCGTCCAGTATTGTCGTAACTTTGCAACCATAAACCAGTTGAAAGGGTGTCCTTCGGGAGGTTTGTGAGCGGTGCGGAAATCCTTGCGAAATCTCAAACAAAGCGCCGATTGTAGGCACATCATGTAAGGAACCTTTTCAAGTCCTTTTTTCTGTCGGCACTGGAAATGATGCGATGGCGCGAGTCTTCTCTGGGTCTCGGATGAACGTCTTCGTTACTAATCACGTGCACCTAGAAACTTCAGTTCGTCATAGGCGAACCGACTCTTTGACGGCTTGAGGGTGAGTCCTGCCGTCCGTATGGCTTAGAGAACAGCTCGGAGTCATTGCAAGGGCTCGTCAAAGTCGCCGGAAAACACTACGACGTCGTCGAGGTAGACAAGACAGCTCTGCCACTTCATTCCTGCTAGTACGGTGTCCATGACACGCTGGAAAGTTGCTGGTGCCGTGCATAGTCCGGTGGGCATCACCTTCAACTCCTAAAGTCCATCCGGCATGACGAATGTTGTCTTCTCTTGGTCCCGTTAGTCGAGTTCGATCTGCCAGCAACTGCTCTTCAGGTTCATTGTTGAAAAATATCGAGAGTGGCACAGCCGGTCTAGCGTGTCGTCTATGCGGGGGATTGGTAGACGTCTTTCTTCGTCTCCGCGTTCAGCTGCCGGTAGTCCAAGCAGAACCTACGCGTTCCTTCCTTGTTCTTAACCAGTACGACAGGAAAGGCCCACGAACTGCTTGAATGCTGGACTATGTCGTCGTTCAGCATTTCTTGCACTTGCTCCTGGATGACCTCCCTTTCTTTGACGGAAACTCGGTATGGCGTTCAATGCACAAAAAGGATGTCGTCCTCGTGAACAATGCGATGCTTCGCAATAGTGGTTTGGCGCACCTTCGACGACGTTACGAAGAAGTGGCTGTATTCGGTGAGGAGGTCACTCAGCTGCCGTCGTCTCTGGCCCGGAAGCTTAGGGTCAATGTCGATCTGTGCTGGCGACGTACAGGCTTGCTACGGCGGCGATGATTTTTCAGTAATCATGGCGATTTCGGCGGAAAGTCGGACTTCCTCTACGTGGCCCACAGCTCCGCCTTTAGTGAGGTGTTGCGTTTGTTGTTGGAAGTTCGTCACGAGGACCACAGTGTGGCCATCCTGAAGTTCAGCTACTCCACTTGCGATGCCTATTCTTTTGCTAGAAGCAACTGGAGGCTTCCCTTGAGCAGAACTTTGCCGCAGAAAGCTTCAGTGATCACCACGGGTACGAAAACACTCTAACGCGGCGGTAAGTTCACGTCGCTTGCGAGGACTCGGACCGCCGATGCTGTTGCTTTGGGCTCCTCCGGTGATGAAACAGGTTTTCGTAGCGTCAGCCGGTTTGCTCCGAGGTTGATGACGGCGCCATACTCGCAGAGAAAGTCCATTCCGAGGATAACATCCGTCGCACAGTCCTTGATGAATGACGGACTTCACAGGGCACGTCTCACCGTGGATCTCTACGCGAGTGGTGCATCTCCCGACTGGTGTGATGAGGTGCCCACCGGCGGTCCGTATTTAAGGGCCTTCCCACGACGTTGTCACTTTTCGCAGGCGGCGAGAGAGCCTCCCACTCAAGTCTGAGTAGTCTACTCCGGCGTCCACGAGTGCCGATTCACCGTAGCCGTCGATAATGACGTTTAGGTTGTTGGGCACCGTTGCAGAGGCGTCGTCGCGGTGCGTAGCGTTGCGGTAATGGGACCGCAACGCTACGCAGCGCAACGGTACGCACTAGTAGGCGTTGCCGCACTTAGTTTTCCCACCGAGATAGGAGGGGACAGGCTGTCCCGACGAGAACAGCGGAAGGGCAAGAGCGCCCGTCGAGGCAAAGGGGAAAGGGAAACCTTAGGGTACTCCTCGATGTGCCTTGGTCGCTCCCCAAGGCGGGGTCGCGGGTCGCTTGGCTCATAACCTTGCAGGCCCATTTGTTAGTACGAGCACCTCCGGTAGACGTGATCGGCCTCGCCGCAGTGATAACACAGCGGTCGTCGATCGGTCGTGCGCCACAGATACGTCCTCCTAGGCGCTGGCTGTTCAGTACAGACTAGCTGGGGCTCACCTACCCGACGTCAAAAGGTCTGCGGCTCTAGCTCATGTCACGGCGGCGTGCCATACTGCCGGGCAGCTGGCTCCGGTGTCCGAGCTATCGCGGCGTAGGTCAGGAAGGCCTCGTAGGGTGTTGCCACGCTGGCAGGAGCGTCAGGTTTGAATGCCCGCTCAACTTCCTCGCGGACAACTTCGGCTATCGACAGCGAAGCAGGCTGGTGTGCATTAGGCAGGGGCTTCTTGATTTCCTCCCGGACTGACGTCCCGGATAATCTCGCGGATGTCCGCGGTGTTGCAGCTGGACGGCGAGAGGGCAACGAAGCCGGAGAAGAGTCTGGTAGTGTGAGGCCCCTGCTTGAAGGGTGTGGGAGCCTGCCCGCTCCACTCCCTGATTAGGCCCTATGGCCGCGGGAAAAGCACTCTGAGCTGTCCAGCTGCCAGCCGGAGCGCCCTGTTTCGTGCCTCGGAGGAGCAGCCATCTTGCCTGCTTACCCTCGCAACGCATGCCTCCCCCTCCACCCCCACCTTGCGGGTACACGCGAAACGACGCCCTGGCGGTTGGACCCTTCTTGGGTCCGAGGCTGAGGCTGCCAGCAGAGAGAGAGAAAGAAAGAGCGGGGCCTTGCGCCCCGCTCGAGGGGACGGCTCGCGGGGACATCCAACTGTTCGGACGTGTGGCCCGACCCTCCCTGACGGCCCACCTCCGCGCCCGTTCTCGGGAAGGCACGACAAGGTAAGGTCTGCACCTTCCTTGTCGCCCTTAGCGTGTTTCTTACTGTAATATGATTAACACGTAAAATAAACGCGCGATTATCTCTTGCCTTCGACCTGTCCGTGTGCTCCCTTTTGAGAGTCACGGCTAACGGTTGCAGCCGACAGTCGAGCCCGCCGCAGCACTTAGCATGATACGCTGCGGAGTGGTAGGTTGAGTGGTCGGCCTCCTTGCGGGACGTCCTCACCCCTTTGAGACCTTCACAAGGGCACGTTCGATGTTGGGGGCCTCGATTATGAAACTTGCGACGGTGGTAGGCGGGCTCCGCACAAGGCCTCCGAAGATGTGTTCTTTCACGCCCCGCATCAGGACCCGCAGCTTTTTCTGTTCGGGAGCGTTTGGGTCGGCGCGGTTGATCAGACGGAGAACGTCTTCGACGAGCTTGTAACGCTCTGGTTCGGCCCTTGGATTCTTGCTTGCCGAAGTTCTTCTGCCGTTGTCGTCGGTGCTGCTTGGCAAAGGTGCGTCGAAGGTTTGCCTAGAATTCTTCCCACGACGAAATTGTTGCTTCGTGGTTTTCTTACCACGTGCGTGCCGTGCCTTCCAAAGCGAAGTAAATGTTTCGTAGGCTTTGCTCAGCCCCCCATCCGTTGAACCGGGCGACGCGCTCGTACTGGCTTAACCAGTCGTCCACATCTTCGTAAAGGTCGCCATTGAAAGTCGCCGGCGTCCGTGTCAGGGTCTGCACCTAGACGATGGACGTCGGTGGTGCTCCATCATGCTACGACGAGGTGCTCATCGTGGTCGTAGTCCTCGTTGGCTTCGACGGTAGAGGGACGAATTCCGGGGGCAGGCCTTGGGTACGGCGGCTGGTCCGGATTTTAGTTTCGTCAACGGGGATAAGCTTTCTGAAACTTGATAAAGATCGAGCCCGAAAGATCTTCTGATGGGTGCGTTTCACTGGCATGGAACTCGGTACCCCGCACCTCCACCAAAATGTCACGAATGACAAATGATGTGGCAGTTACCAACTGAAGGAACGAAATGTTTAACAGGGCAAAGTTGTGCCCAAAACAAAAATGGAAAAAGTTAGAGTCGCAGCTGTCTATATCGGAAAAACAGCAGGATCGAGCACTCGGGCGAAACTGACTCCCCTCGCCTTGCGGAGTCCCTTATGTACCCGCGTGGGTTTCTGGAATATTCGGCGTAGAGCTTTCTGCGTGTAGAACATTCAGAACTCGATCAGACGAGAATGTTCTCTAACTTTCGAGAACACAACGTAAAAAGAATAAATAAAAGAACATTCCACTGACTGGACTCAAACCAATGTTACTAAATTGCCCCAGTTGTGGAACTCCCGCGGAAGGGGGTACTCCCCTCACTCACTTCAATACGCCTGCCGTCGTTCCAAACTCCATCTAGATTTTTGTTTCATAACGGTGCGTTCCATAGAGCGGAGCTGAAACGCCATCTAGACGCCGTGCTTCGAAACGTACGTATCATATAGAATACACTGCAGATACCAAAGCAGCCGTCCGGCGCGTCGAGCGACGGCAGGAGAGTCGTGGTGAGTAAAGGCTGTACTGCTCGTGCATGCAGCGTCTATGACCAGTTCCGTAAATGAGCTAATCCAATGGACCTTTTTCACATACCGACGGCACCAGGCGGTGGCTGCACGAACTAAAAATTGAGAAAGTGACCTACCTGCGCTACCAATCGATAATGGGAGCTACGCTACCAGTTTCTTCGCTCTCCGAGCAGCGGCGCGTGCCCAACGCGACTCTAAAGAGGGGGATCTGTGGCGTCCACCCAAACGTCATGTTTTTCTTTCCGTCCACTTTCTTTTTTTGTGTAACACAATTATATATATGTTGCAATTTCGTGTTCTACTCGCTGATCCACAGCCTCCTTCCGAATTTCCTCGATTTCTAGTGCCGACTTCCGCCGCTTGGCATCGAGTGCTCGCGCGTGCGCAGAACGCTTCTCGGAAAAGGTCCATTACGTTGCCTCAAACCTAGAGCTTCCGCGCGACAGTCAAGCGCGGTAACCCTTAGGCCACGCACACGTTCGCTCGGCGTCGCGCGTGGAAATATATGTAAGATTGGCCCACTAATTAAATCGGCATATGATTTTACAGGCTGGTCTTCTATAGAATCTTCACCACAAGCACTGTTATTCCTATGATTGTGTATTAGGCTGTATATTTCGGTTTCGGTAGTAGGAAACAAAGATATTATATTATCAGTACCCGGTGAGATTAATGATTCGTAATCAAAACTACTAATGACATTGCAAGTGTAAGCAACTGCGGATAACAAGTGGCCATTAAATTTATCAGGAAGCTGAACATGCCTTTAACTACAACATGCCTTTAACTATAAGCTTAGGACATGCCTTTAACTATAAGCTCAGAAGTTCTCTCTGGGGGGCAAACATAAGTTTAGAGATTAGGCTATTTACATTTTTCCAGACGTTTCTCGGGTTATTAAAAATATCTGCCAATTTAATTCTATGATACAGACTCCGTACTCGTTAAATATCACCGCCTAGTTTATTTCGTTCTTTTTGAATTCAGCTCGATCAGATTATTTATTGTTATAAAAAGCACGAAGCCGTCATATCGTTGTTTTATTTTCTTAAAAAGAGTGGCATCAATCCAAGGCTTTCTTAGTTTCCTGTTCGTTTCAAATGGTACATTTGAAAACGCTCGATTATAAACTTCCTTAATTATTGTTGAAAAGAAGTTATATGCTGCAATGGGATCATACAACTGAACAACGAAGCTCCAGTTTCCCTCCTCGACTAAACTATGAAACGACAATATTATCATCATTATTAACCCAATAGATAATGAGTGTATGTCTTGTTGGTTTTTTACTCTGTGTTGAGGTGGATGTAAATAAAACAAAAAAGGATAAGTGGTCCTAATATTCAATAGGAGAGCACCCGCCTCTAGCTCATTCACTTGATAGTTTGTAAAGCACAAGTCAAGCAAGGTTTGATACATGTCAGTTGCCGTTGTTGGGACATCAAATTTTATTTTCATGACAAAAAATAAAAAAAAACAAAAAAAACATCAAGGAGCTTTTTGCTTGGCTGAATTTGTGGATAATACATCTATAATAAATTCACCACAAATATTAGCAGTTTATCGATTTGCGCGCGCCATTTCAGCATATGTCCAAAGAATTATGAAAACATAGCTACTGTACCCGAAGAAGGTGTATACACAACGGGAAGTATGGTACCGGCGCACTTTACCCAGAAAGACTCATAATGCGGAAAAATTATAAGAATTCTTATATGACACGTACATCTAGGTGGTTTTTACGTCCAGCGTCACACCTCTTTCTTTTATATTGTGGATGTTGAAGTGATTCACATCCCACGAAGTGAACGACATCGGTGTCCTTTCAAAACCAAAGTTCAGTATGAGCTAAAATATCAACATTTATGGTTTAACTGATATAGTAACACGTAACACATTCGTGTTTATGTTTTAAACTTTCCGCATTCAAATAAAACAAAGACATTCGGTTTAAAATAACCTGAATCATAACTGCACTTTGTCTTCGAACTAAGAATATCATCAACATCACCAACCCCCCCCCCCCCCTAAAAAAACAAAAACAAAAAAACGTTGGTTACAAATACACAAAATAGAAATACATTTTGGCGAATTACGAACCTTATTAGTCAAACTTATGAGGTGGGAGTCAAACTTATGAAAGGTGGGAGCCGTCGAGCCTCCAGGCTCCTTGCTTTCCTAAATCTGCTTGCAATTGCCAGGGAGGCAAACCGTTGACCTAAGCATCGTCGTCCCGATCGACCCCATCCAAATCTACGGCCCTATTCGGTGGTGCTCGCTTTCTCCGAAACAGGTTTCTCCGTATTCAGGTGCTCTTCGTCCACGGAGCGGCCGTCCACCTTCCCTCTTTTCATGCTGCTCGCTGCGAGTGTACCTTCCGCTTCGCGCAGGGTTTCTTCCGGTGTTGTTGCAGTGTCCACTTCCAGCTCTCTCCGGGGAGCAGGACATTTTTCAGCAAGTGGTTCTCTGGACGGGCTGGTCTCGGACATTTTCAGCTCGTTCTAACGTCTCCCAACTCAGCGGCGTTCCGTGCCACTGCCCGGGTCACCCGAGTCATGCTTGCGTAGGTGGGGAGGCAGGTGTTGGCGCTTTGACCAAAACCACGGCATCTGGCACACCAAAGCGTCTCACACTGTCGGCGCATATGTCCCACCTGCCTACAGAGGACTCAGGTCGGTGGTCGGTCCTGCGCAGACACAAGCACATCCACACCAAGAAGGCAGGGCTGCTGTAGGATGGCGTTAACCTAAACTCGCTCGTGAATCATTAGTTGCACCATCCGTGTTGCCGACTCAAAATCCTCGTAGCCGGGCTCCCTCCATGTCTCCATGACGACACTTGTCATCGCCAAAAGAGGCAAAGGCCTTTGGTACGGCTTCATCAGGGTGAATTATGGCATCCTTTTAACCCGGATCTCCTTTTGAGTGCCGTTCGGGTCGATCACGACACACGTTCTTCTCATGATTGTTATTTTCCACTGGCTCCATATGGCCTCCTTAACGTCCACACTTTTAGGCGTTAGTAGCCCGAAGTGGTTATACCGGAACCACACCATAGGAGTGTTATGTTACTTCCCAGTAGCATTTTTCAAAACTTATTTGAAATCATCGATCCGGTAGGACCTCGTAATAGGGTCGTAGTGAAGAACCATATCAGCAGCGTGTTCACCTGTTGATAGGGGTGGCAGCACTATCCTGTATCTTCCTTCCCGGACAATGAAAGAAAGGTGGCCACAGCCGACGACACGACGTGGCTCCATTCACGTTTGCTTTGCGAAGCTCAATATGTCGTCCGTAAGTTGGTGCAATTTTTCAAATGCAGTAAAATAACTAAACGTTTATATCTGCGGTTTGTTCTGTGTGTGAAAGGTTTGTCATATTTTAATATGCACCCTAACGCTTTCGACAATATGCAGTTTTAAACATTGGCAAAAAGTTTGATTGTTTAATTATGAAATTCGGCAGTCTTTTAACAGTTATAATGAACTTATAAATAAGGGCTGACACTCATTTTATATTTCACTTTCAAAACTTCACAGAACTGTTCACGTGGAATATACACAACGGATGTTCGATATCTTCTATATGGCATCGGTTGGTTCAAAAACCTCGTTACTGGATAAAGCAAAGCGACGTAGTTTGATGAACTGATCAACCTGTCAAGGTAAGGAAAACATTGATTAACCGTATTTGTACAGGGGTCATAATTGAGTGCTTAGAGCAATCACTGGTCCTTCGATCGCATGAAACTTCTACAAACACTTTACAAAAAAAAATCTATTCATATCCTTGGCAATAAAAAACCCGCCTTCAGGTCCAAATCGTACCTGAACGGAAGAAAACGCATGCGCATTGCGATGCTCGCGCTTTAGCTCCGCGCCGAGGGAGTAGGCAGCCGACGACGGACTAATATACCTAATTCGCCAAGTCAGCAGAGACAGATGTCTCCGCTGTTCGACGAGTTTCCACAAATATTAAAGGCGGCAGCCACCCACACAGCCATAATGTAAAGTAAAATATAACACCAAGGTTCATCGTGTTTAGCTGTCCTACTAAACAATATCTGTCGGCACCAAGTGTATTGCATGTTCGTAGAGTAACGTGTATTTTTTTACTACAATATTTGCATCCACTCTCATCTATAAAGGCAAAAACAAATGTTTTAACTGAAAAAAGCATCCCTGCATTATTTACCGAATAAGCCAATTCATTGAATGACGCAAACGTACTGTAGCTCAGGGAAATATCTGAGTTGAAACTTTGAGAATGAGACTTTAAGTACGCGGCGACCCGAACAAAACAACAATTACAATGCCTTTTACTTGTTCCACTTAAACAGAGTGAACGCTGAAAGTGAGGTGTTCCTCTCCGCCTCCTTTCCAGCACTCGCACTGCCAAAGTTGAACAAGTAGAGGGCTTTGTGGGGGGAGCTTACCTTTCACAATAAACCGGTCACTGACTTTAGTTTGCATCTACTTTGTCTAGAGTAGGCTCGGTACTATACGGACTCTGTGATTGACCTTGTTTTTGCAAAATATCAAGTCACAAATACCCATGTTAAAAATGTCGAGTATGAAATTTACACACAATCTCATCTTGATATTTCCTTTTTCTACTTTAGACCTCATGGTGCTAGTGCTACATGTATGTTCAGTCCCGCCTTCCAGCACGCTGCGCGGAATTTTCTCAAGGCTACCATCACTGAAGAAAATCCTTGTAAATGAATTGTTAGTCGTGTGCCAAAGAAGGGAGACAAGGGAGCGAGAGTTACACACTCATGCTCAAAGAGGCTCCACAAATCTGTGTACAAACAAGCAGAACACCACCACCTGCGCTCCTAAGCATGTGCCAAATTCGATTCGGTTCGTGGCGGGCCGAAGCGTCGCCTGCTAACATTCGTTTTCGCTTGCAACTTAACGTTTTTAAGCATAGTCTGCTTATCTACGCTGAATTATCTCAACTCTGGGTTTTAACCACATAAAAAAAATATTATCAAACTTTGCGCAGCAAGGTTTTCAAATTGGTTATCCAGACTTAATTTCCGCAGGAGAGGCTAAATTGGTTAATTTACCCGTGAATGTGAACTCAGTGCTCTAAACAAACCGTTTCTAAGGGCGTTGCTATGGACGAATGCATGTGATTGGATTTCGCTTCAAAATAACGATCGATTAATCATCGAACTTGTAATTTAAACGTTAACAATAGATACACCACACAGTGAGTTTGCCAAGAATCGCCTGTTTCTGAAATATTTGCACGGAATCTTTTGGTCATTGTGATATCTCCAGATGCCTGCAGCAGACGACGAACGCATGTTGACTGACTGAAGTATTCCCTATGCGCCAGTTCGAGTCGTTTGATTATTGGAACGATTTTGGTTATATCATATGTGGAAACCCAGCACATCTATCAGAAGTTGTCAGGTTTATAAAGAGAAATTGTATTCGCGTGCAATGCGAGATATTGTCTGACAAAATAATCACAAATATGCAGATCTTGTAAAAGTACGGTGAGCGAAGTATCTGTTTTGTACATGATATCCGAGCAGCGCCAGAGAATTTTTTATTTTGCAGTTGACGTGCATTGTAATGAAGTAGCAATTATTTTCACTCATACATAATTTGGTCGATCTCCAGATGTCGTTTGCAGGCTCGCAATATCGGAGTGCGTTTTGTATCTGCTTGTTACAATCACAGTGTGAAGATATCCTGCTGACTCTTTCCCTTTTTTCAATATATCAAATGGGGAAAAACTGGATAAAATCTTCAAATATATTTATATATTTCACGGACAGTTTTTTTTTTTGATCACACAAACGTGCACTGAATCAACTTCTGTGCAGATATAACGTTTCTTTTTAAACACATGCTGGCCCGAACCTTCACATTGATACAGGTAACTTCGTCGTTGTAACTCGCTATGATTACACATGATTTGGCTTCACAGTGGTTTACCCTATTTCAAATATGGCCGAAGTCTCTACTGGCAGGCGTTCGGGCGCTCGCACGCCTTGAGCGTCGATCAAAGCTGTACACGGGCACTCTTAGCTTCCGAATTGTTGATTTATAAGGCAACCACAGCATTTGAGACGTCTTATTCGTTTTAAGCCAAAATAAAAATAAACATGCTAGAGAATTATTCTGGAAGAGAATTATTATACAAATGACGGAAAGAGCTCAGGAGGATTTATCAATAAGGTACTGCGGTGGGCTAGTTGGTTCATACTTAGTGTTTTAACAGCGCAAAGACGACAGGAAGAGAGAAGAGAAGAGGACAGGACGAGCGCTGTCCTCTTCTCTTCTCTCTTCCTGTCGTCTTTGCGCTGTTAAAACACTAAGGATTTATCACTTTTTGTTGTTGGTGCTGAATGTACTTTAATTTCAAAATTCTAAATAAAACTGGGTTTTCATTTTATAGGTAGAAACATATTTAAAATTAGGGACATCACTGAGTGTATGTGTAGATCTTAAAATATGTATCATGTTGTTTTCTTATGCAAATGACGAAAAGTATGGAATGCTGTGCCATTTTGAACAGATGCACTCGCTTTCCGTCGCAGGTATCAAATACGACATAGAAAGTGGTAATAAAAACTAGAACAACACGCTATAAGAGTGGTTATGTTTAAATGTGCGAAACTTCGGGTTTCTAATATGCACCTCAGCACGAAACTAAAACTAAAATATTTTTTTTTTACTCTACAGATTGCATCTGCTTTCCTCCGCTGCCATCTTGGCAACTGTCAGTGAAATGAATGGGACTGCAATACAAAATAAAACGGTGGAAGTTGCTAGAAACCTGCTGTTCTACGTCTTGAGAGTCTCACATCGAACGTGGCAATTTTATATTCACTAATTTTACAACTGGGAGCCTTCATCCTTCGATAAGCCCATGGAACCTATAAAACGTAAAGATAGATGAACAAATACTATTAATTTTACACATTACTGATGCAAACAAGTCCTAAAACGTACTGTCTATGAGAAGCCATATTCCCAAAATACTGAAAATTTGAGTCACACTTATGTTTTATTTTATTCTTTCCAAGTTGACATATATCTTACAGTAAACTCACTTTCACTTTAAGTACGACGGCAACCGACTCTTAATGTACATCGCCATTCCGCTCGTCGTCTTCGTGCGCTTGCTGTCCTCGGCTAGTGCAAACAAAGCACATTGAATGCGCTTTAATCCGGCGCTCTTTTTTAAACGTAATTGGCTTATTCGGTGGTTACAAACACACAAAGACTACGAGCGCCTTGACTATGCACTTTCGGCTCTGGTTGATGAGCTCACTCGGATGTAAAACAGAGTATAGTCACTCACAGTTTAACTAAGGTATTCGCTTATTATAATCACGCGTCTTGCTTTGTGATTCGTGTTTGGGTGTTCTTATTGGCTGATGCAGCAGGGAGTTTTCAGATAAGTTCGGCCGACCGTGTACGGCGACCACTTTTAATTTTTCACGAAACTCACATATATTGTAGACTCAATGCCCATCACAACAAAATCGAAATGTGTTTCGCGAAAAAAAAATGGTTGTCTTTGCGGAAAACACTTAGAAGCACACTCTCAGTACGATGGGCTTTTCTCGAGTTGCGTGAAGTTGACGTTTCGGGCACCTCCCCCCCCCCCCCCCAAAAAAAAAAAAAAAAAAGAACTGTCATGGCTACGGGTTTAGAAGTACTTACTCACAAAATACGTATGAAAAAGAATGACTCAAAATATTCATCAGTAAGTATCGACGATGTTATTTTCTAGAGAAAAATCGCAAACAGGCCCCATTCCTCAAACATTCTAACTTCTTTTCCACATCTACAAACACCAATTTCTAACTTTGCCAGCATGTTGTCCTGTGGCTTGTTTTTACTGGCGCTAAATATAGTTGTCCTGGGTGGCGGAAACAAAAATATGAGAAATGCTCAAATGGGGCCATTTTAATAATTACGAGTTATTTTGAAACTGACTTAAAACCAAGTGCCATCCTTGATTTTTTTTAAACTCTCCCACATTAAGGCCAATGAGATATACTAACAGAATTTGCAAAGATGAAAAAAACATGTTGCATTATTTTTTGTGTATTTGAAGTTATACAGCTAGAAAGATGACAAAATTGAGGCTACCCCGTACGAAAATATCAGATACAGGCCGGAATGAAAAGTGCCGGTTCCGCCTGGACCCAAAATTGGGGCACCAGTTTGTATCCAGCCTGGAACCGCGCAGTTCCAGACACCGCAGTTCCAGACAGTGCTGCCGAATCGAGGGAAATTTCCCATATTGTGGGAAAAAGCATGACAGCTAGGGAAAAAGGGAAACCAGAATTTAAACACATGTAAAACGTGGGAAATATTTTTTAATACAAAACTAAACCAACATTTCGTAATTTTCTTATCTACATCGAACAAGAGAAAGGAAGTGGCACTAGCTACTCAAGCAGTTTGCTGTTTCCAAGAGCCAACCTAATTCATTACGACTTACATCATGTGCGTGCGCAAGCCTGCCGGTACAGTACTGCCGGTTCGCGCGCCTTCCTCACCGCTAGCTACGCACACTCGTGCACTATCAGTGCGATAAATCATGGATTGCGCAGTGAGTGGGGTCCCTTTCACATCACAAAAACGAGCAGGCGTTTTAGTTCAGTTTAGTTAATGGCCCGCTTGCCTCCATTCAGTTCCCCTGGTTCATTCAACTAATGTATAGTGCGAAAAAGAAGGGGAGGGGAGAACAGTTTGCCGAATGTCAACTACATTTCGTAATTTATGCGATGCAAACTTCTACAAAACAAGAAGATACGGGAGGTGTTGGTGCATTTAAATATACTTGGCGTCATGCGAATCTTAAAAACGACTTCTGACACTAAAATGGTGTTGTGGGAAAAAAAAGGGAATTTTCGCCGCTCGACGAGGGATAAACTGAAGTGGCAGTGCGGCAACACTGGTTCTAGACGGGATACAAACTGGTAAAATAAAAATTGCGATGGCCTTCATTTTAAACTGATTTTCCAATTATTGCAAAATCGGTAACCTGTCTAAATTTCAGTGTATTTATTTTAGAAAAGTTATCGTTTTTAATTTCAATGACAATTTATGAAAATATAGAACAGACGCCTTCAAAAGATTTAAAAAATTGAATTTCCAGTCTCTTAAGATCCGGATCGATAAAGCTCTGAATTGCTTCGTAATCGATAATACATGTTTCCCTCCTTTTATTTTATGTAGAGTCTCTGCACAAAAAAATATTAAACCTAAGAGACAACAGTTTTTTTTAATAAAAATACAAAAAGACGGTTTCACGAAAGTCGCAAAAACGAGAGCGTATACCGACAGTGACGCTGTGATTTTTTTTTTTTTGCTCAAGAGAAATTTTATGTTCCACAGAAAAAGTTTGAATATGTTCTTGCGCTTGCACAACAAGTAAAACATATATTCTTTGCTAAAAATAAAACAAAAATGTCGACCGGACATGGTCGTTCGATCCTATCTGAAAACACCGAATACAAACAATCTCAGGCAATCGGAATTGTTTTGCTTTTAAGTATCTTTTTTTTTTCTACGCGTTGTTCGGCCCTCCACTGCGGCGGATCTATTGGCGCTCACAGGCGGCGCAGGTTCAGGTTCTGCCGCGCCCTACCTCCTATATCATGTTACCGCAAAGATTGTGGGCTGATCTGTTTGCAAAGTCGCTGCGGTTGCTTCCTTGTTGAGTTTTGCACGAAAGAAGTTTACGAAATCCGTGTTGAGAAGG
Organism: Ixodes persulcatus; assembly: GCA_013358835.2. Taxonomy (NCBI): domain Eukaryota; kingdom Metazoa; phylum Arthropoda; class Arachnida; order Ixodida; family Ixodidae; genus Ixodes; species Ixodes persulcatus. The sequence continues at coordinate 243,022 of JABSTQ010009675.1, read as the reverse complement.
AGTGTAAAAAGAATTCTAATCTAGAAAGTTAACAAGGTGCGAGTGTGGGCGGTTTCACTTGGATTCAGGCAACGAACTGCAGTCGTATTTTTATATTTCGTGGCGCATGTTCCAAGAAGAGCAATCCTTTTTATTTTAATATCCTGACATATATAGTTTCGGATAAACAAAATCTAAAATAAGCGGGAACGAACGACGAGGTTTCGACGATTGTCGTGTGTGCCGTTTTTGAGTCACTCTAAATCTCAAAGTATTCAGAAGAGAGCGTCTACATTTTTTTACTGTGATATATATCGTGATAGGTAAAACGACATTATAACTACTATTTATAATTCGTCGCTCCAATCTTTGTGAAAATCCCCAAACATGCCTCCGCGAACAACTGTGACCTAAATTGCGGATTTTTTTTTTTTTTGTCGTTTTGAGTCGACTATGTTTAGTATTTTTTTTAAATAATACCACGTCTAGAACCTTTCATTGCCTTGCAAATTAAGCAAAGTTTGTGCCTTTATCATTTACGAGTATTGAGAAATAAACTAGGAAACAGAGAAGGTTTTCACCTTTCGTTCAAATTCAGCACGCTGTAAAAAAGGACCCCATTTTTAATTTTTTTTTTGTCTTTCTTCTCTTATCGCGTTTCTTCACACCGTTCTTTTACCCGGAAAACATTCCGTTAGAGGTATTTGCATTAGTTTTGAGTTCTAAGCCTCTAAATATGCTAAAAAAGAGCAAATGTGGATGGTGGTTTTTTGACGATTGTCGTGTGTGCCATATTTGAACCACTCTCAATCTCAAAGTTTTGAAAAGAGAGCTTCTATATTTTTTTAATTATATACATATGCACGTCGGTAAAACGACATTCCAACTACTATTTAATACTCGTTGGTTGCACCATTCCTCCTCGGGCTACGGTGGAGGAATATATATATATATATATATATATATATATATATATATATATATAATGTTTTACAATATTATACTTTGATATTTCTAACATAGTATAGATTATGTAGCGCATGGGGTTTAGGCTTGAGGCCTCTCCAATCATGGCACCGGCGGAAATTGTCTGAAAACCCGCTTTCGGCAGTGGCGAATTTATAGTGTTTAGACGTTTGGAATTGCAAACTTGTTATTATACGCCAAACGACATTCATGTATTTATAAGAGTATTTATTCAACGCCCCTTAGACCATTATAATAAAGAATAAAATATACAGCTATAACTAGGGTTCCGTGTTTTTGGTATATACCGATAAATACCGATAATTAACCCCCGAGGCGTTTTTTTTAATCAGTAAAAAACGAAAAACACCGAATTCAAGCTGCGGGAAAAATGGCAGCTTTGCTGAAAGAATCTTCTAGCCCTCTTTCTTTTCTCGTTGACCCGGAACACAGCCCCAGTGAACTGTCCTTGGGGTCGTCCCTGTTTTTTAAAAACAGGTTTATTGCCCCGTTCTCTTCCGTTATTTTTAGCACAACGGTTTTCAAGTCTTTTGTCCAGGCATAGGTTTCCTGGTATATGGGAGGAAAGAGGAAAGGCGAAGAGGGGCAAGGGGAGTGCAATAGGGCAATGCATTGACAGCCTCTGGAGAGCGCACAGCAAGGAATGGCCAGTCTTGTCAAAAGCTTCTTTTGATTTTCTTGCCATCCCCGTTTCAAGCGCGAACGTGGAGCGTGCGTTTTCTGGACTGCGTTTCCTCCGCCGCAAAGAACGTGCTCCGATGACTGACAAGTCTCTGACAATGTACGTGCCAATTTCTTTCAATAAGTTTCAGTTTTGATATGCTTCTGAAAGCGTCACGCTTTCTGCTATTTCCACTTGTATGTGCATTGCATTGCATTTCCATTTGTATGTGCACATAAACGTGTGTAATGTGAGGTGTGCCGTGGTTTTTCTAGTAATTATGCAGTCGCTTTGCAACACAAGCCCCAATCATCACCGCTTTCTTTTCAGCATTGAAATTAAACACCGAAAAACACCGATTCCAAGTGAAAAATTAAAGCCGTTTACAACTCCCTGTAATGCCGAATTGGAGCGCAGCTCTTGAGGAGGAGGAGGAAAGGGTACTCAGGGGAGGGTATACCCCTCCTCATCCTCCTCCTTCTCCTCCTCCCCTCATCCTTCAATCTCCTCCGGGGGGGGGGGGGTCACGTGACCTCGGAGGGGGGGGGGGGGCTTGCGCGGTGCATGTCCCAACATGCACCTCTGGGGGGGGGGGGGGGGGGGGCTCGCGCGGTGCATGTCCCAACATGCACCGCGCGGTTACGCCGACGGCGACGGCGACGGCGACGCCGCTCAAGCTGGAAACGGGCCCCTAAGAGCTGCGCTCTAAAAATAAACACCGATAAATAACCCCCAAATCTGCAGAAAAATAGATACCGAGAACGCGGAACCCTAGCTATAACCCATAAACCCACCATCAGCATTTGCTCTTTTTTAGCATAATTAGGGTCTTAAAACTCAGAACTAGTGCATATACCTCTAAAAGAATGTATTCTGGCTAAAAGAAAAGTGTAAAAAAACGAGACGCAAAAAAATAAAAAAAAGTTGTTTTTTTCTATTTTTTTTACAGCGTGCTGACATTTAACAAAAAGTGAAAACCCTCTCTGTTTTATAATTTATTTCTCAGTACTCGTACATGATAAAAACACAAATTTTGCTTAATTTGGAAGGCAATAAAAGGTTCTACACGTGATATTATTTTAAAAGCGATACTAATGATAGTCGACTGAAAATAAAATCCGCAATATAGGTCACACTTGTTCGCGGAGGCATGTTTGAGGATTTTTACAAACATTTGAGCGACGAATAATAAACAGCAGTTATAATGTCGTCTTACCTACTTGCATATATATCCCACTAAAAGAATATAGACGCTCTCTTTTGAATACTTTGAGATTGAAAGTGATTCAAAAACGCCTCACACGACAATCGTCAAAACCTCGCAGTTCTTTCCCGCTTCTTTGAGATTTTGTTTCTCAGGAACTAATCATGTCAGGACATTAAAATAAAAAGGATTGTTCTTCTTGGAACATGCTCCACCAAATATAAAAATTACAAGCAAAATAAAAAATATGACTGCCACTCCTTGCCTGAATCCAAATGAAACCGCCCATATATATATATATATATATATATATATATATAGATATAAATATATATAGGAATGTAAACGTACCTCGAAGCTTTTCGTGGAGTTTTATTACATATAAGTCGACGTTTCGGCCTGAGCCAGACCTTTTTCGAGACTGGTACATGAGATGTCAGATTGATGCTCCTTGACTACGTCACGTGGTATTCCAAACTTCTGATTTCTCTCAAGAGTTGACGGTGGGGGAGGGAGGAGGAGGTGGGGGTAGGAGGAGGAGGGGCAGCCACAAGAACAGCAGGCGCCAAACTCTCGCCGGAAAGGAAAAAACAAACAAACACAGCTTTTGAGAAAAATGCCTTGAGCGGTGTCCGAGCGGTGTACCAGCCGCCCCCTCTGTCCGTGAAAAAACACACATATACATGTCCCTTCCTCACGTAATGAACTTCAAGACAGCGAAGACGAGGGGTGGTTCTGGACTTCCTCGCCGAGAGCGCCAAACTCTCGCCTTTCCGGCGAGAGTTTGGCGCCTGCTGTTCTTGTGGCTGCCACTTCTCCTCCCACCCCCCCCCCCCCCTCCTCCTCCCTCCCCCACCGTCAACTCTTGAGAGAAACCAGATGTTTGGAATACCACCTGACGTAGTCAAGGAGCGTCAATCTGACATCTCATGTACCAGTCTCGAAAAAGGTCTGGCTCAGGCCGAAACGTCGACCTATATGTAATAAAACTCCACGAAAAGCTTCGAGGTACGTTTACTTTCCTATGCACTTTTCGTCGTCCTACGCAACAGTATTTATATATATATATATATATATATATATATATATATATATATATATATATATATATATATATATATATATATATATATATATATATATATTTTTTTTTTTTTTTTTCTAAGCGTGCACTTCCCGGGATGTTGAGGGCCTAGGACACTTTGACGCCACTGCGGGGTGCCGGTGACGTAATCCTCGTTCAGTATGTCTTAAGAACTCTACACACAGGACCACAGACCTGTAGGCCCTTGCAAATGGAATCCGGGCATAGTCTCGGACCTCGTGCAATCGCGGGAAAGAGGCACCCACACCCTCCGACCAGGGTGGCGCGCATTGCACGCCGCTCGATATTACATGCAATTTGGAAATCTTCACACATACATGGCACCGATGGTTGGTGTCGGCATGGTCTATGCAGACTCAAAGCTAGGAAACCATTTTTTTCGGTCGAAGTGTTATTTATGAAAGTGACATTGGAGTCGCGTGTCACGATGGTAGAGTAGCAGGCCCGAGTGAACACTGCAGCCGCCAGAGCGGCGGCGTCATACGTAGTGTGGCTTCAAGATCGCAGAAACGTTTGTGCTCCCTGTTTGTTTACTTCGTCTTCCCTGGTACTTTTCGAGCGTTTGCGGCCTATCCCTCAGCAAGCTTCTTATTCCTCGCACAAATGTGTGTCCATGGTCAAGTTATACCTTGTCCGTAGTATTTGTGTGTTTCTGTGTGAATACGCGCGTGTGTGTGTGTGTATTGACTGTGCGCTTCTGTTTGTGTTTGTATGTCCGTGTGTGCGGGTGCCTACTTGCATGGCTGCATCCGAGGAGCGCGAAATTTCCTTGGGTCCAGACATTTTATCGAAAGGTTTAGGCCTAATAATATTCAATGCTTAATCGGCCAGTTTGATGTCGAAGCATATCACTTTATTTATGACTCTCGGCGAGAATGACATCCGGTTATGTCATTGCAGCGTGCAAATAGGATGAAATCCGTACTAGCAATAAGATTGTGCAGTGTTGAACTCGAAGTCGACCGGGGACGGCATATCGCTTTTTAATGCGATAGAATTTTCAAGCTACTATTCAAGAGTATTTTGCTATACGGCTCTCCTCTTTACTGACGGTGTTTTTAGTTTCCACGCTAAATTTAGCGGAGAAACTGAAAACACGTGACATAAGCACAAATTCATTTACTCCGCAAACGTTAGCAGGAAAACTGCAAACACGTGACTAATGCATAATTTTGTTTCTCTGCTAAATTTAGCGGGAAAAATGACATCACGTGACCCATGCACAAATTCAGATTCTCCGCAAAATTTTACCTGTGCGCAACAATGAATGCTATCGTATTAATAAATAGACAACCCTGTAGCTTCCACGTATATATTTTTTCATTCAGCCCTGCAACGATGACGTCTACAAAATAAAAAAAAGTAATAAAGCTTGCGTTTATCAAAAGTCGTTTGTGTGCTTACTGTTATACAGATAAATGGAGCGAGCGCCATGTTTTTGAGCCATGGCGAAAACAACTGACGACGATGGAGACGCTGCTGTCGCGATACCGGCTGTCATTTTTGTTGGGGAGACTGCAGACATCGTACAAGCGTGTACATGCTGTAAAAAAGGGGTCGTTATTGTCGCAAACCACGCAGTCATAGATAACGCACTTGTAAAAATTGGCGTCACAAGCAGCAATCACGTAGGGATTGCTGAACGACTAGTAATTTTTTTTTTATCACAACATGGATAAAACATTCTGTACGCCAGGTGGCGTCTGCGTCGTCTAAAATGAAAGCTCCCTTGAGCCGCTTTTGCGAAATATCTATACTTTATTTCACTAGATGCGCTCAGTGTAACCGGGTGTAACGCTAGCATTTGAAGAAGAGGGAAAGGTTGAACTCCCCTCTTATCCGGAGCCTCTTTTATGTAACCCACGTCGCTTTTCTCCTCCTCAGAGATTAGTCCATCACTCAAAACTCGTACAACAGTGACGTTACTCTCTCTCCCACGCGTGGCTTCCACAGCTGTGCACGCCAGACGAAGGAAAAAGAGTATAAATCCAACGCAGAAATGCACACGACCACCGCAAAGACATTTTTGTTACTTGGACCTGTTAATCAAGTAGTAACTTTAGAACACAACCGCAGTTTTCGCACTCTTTAAGTTTTTTTAAAGTTTGCTGATTTAGTGGTTTTCGATCGCGTTCGGGAAATGTTTTAATTGTAATCCGTGTTTATCTTTCCTAAGTAAAACTCTCATTAACACATTTTTTACGCTCTCGGTGACAACATAGGTTAGTGGGTTTTCCGCGTGTACACTGGTTCCCGCCCTTCTGCATGATGCTTGGGTAGCTTGACAAAACGTCCATTGGGGCACTGTACGCATGCAGAGGAGAACACAATTTCACTCAATAGATAAAAAAAAAAACATAAATTAGTCTGCTAGGCTTCGTATGAATTTACAGTCAGTGGGCATTGGCGCGCGCTGTTTCAGTGATGGTACTCTTGATCGCCTTCAAATTTGTTCGAGAACCAAGCGTATCATTATCTCCAGTTCAGCGTGGCCTTGTTTGCTTTCGAGCTCCAAGATGGAAACAAGTTCTGCCTCCTGAAAGGGAGACTGGAAAGAGTTGCTGGATATTGGCGACCAGGCGGTCTTCATACATGAGCAATTTCATTAGCGATACCGACTGTTTATTAAGAGTCTATCATGCTCCCCCCCCCCCTCCCCCCCCCCCAAAAAAAAAAAAAAAAGATGTGAAAACAGCGAAACAATCTGATGCGCCAATTTCGACTGATCCATCTTCCTGAATAAAAGAAAAAAAAAATATCGGTCAACCCTCGAAGAATGAGGATATACTACGAGGAGTGATCAAGAAGTTTTGCCCTTTTGGCTCTAATATTTTTAATGCGAAAGCATTAACTGTGTCATGGAGCGATCTGACGTCACCAGTTGGAAGCGCGAAAACGGCAGATAGTTTCTTCGATTGCCTTGGGTTCCAGCGCGCTAATACGCAGCAGACGACAAAGGGAACTGACGAGCAGACGACAAAGGGAGCGGACGAGCGGCTTGCATGCTTTCGCATTCACAACCAATAAGAAATGCTTAGGTGTACCTCGAGCTTTTTTTTTTAATAATGGAATTGAAAGATGGTGCAGTCCAATAAAAGTTTCGTATCTCCTCTTTTCCAGGAGCACATGACCTTTAAATATAGTCCCCGCCGCCGGCGACGCACTTACGGTACTTCTTTACAACTCTCCGCATGCCGTCGTATATGATTGAAGGCGGTTGTTGACGACACCAATGGCGCACAGCATCGATAATTTTGTCGTCGGATGCCAACTCTGAACCCTTCAGGTACACATTTATGCAGGAAACCAGCCTGAGGTCTGATGGCGAAAGGTGCGGGCAGTAAGGTGGATGCGGCAAAACATCTTGAAACTGCAGTTCCTCTCACACGGCTCGGCGTTGGTCTTGACAAGACCCGCCCCAATCACCGACGACGGAGGCGGAAAGTAGTGGATCGCGGCAATCACGGCACCACTAGCACCTGCATAGCTTTGCTAAAATTAACCTTCGCAGTTTAATCAGTCATATCTTGACTAGGGCACTGTGGCGGAAGTGCATCGCCGACGGCGGGGACTATATTAAAAAGTGATGTGCTCCTGAGATATTGGAGACATCAAACTTTTACTTTAATGTAACATGCTTGAATTTCATTACTCAATAAAAACCCTACATCCCACGAGACAAAACTTAATGATCCCCCTCGTATAATCTGCTTAAAGCGTCTTTCTTTGCAAAGATATTTATACAGTAAAAGAAAATTAAGGGCGTGTAACAATAGTTTTCTTCTCAGACCGGCTACGGTATTCTTTTATGTTTTTTTTTTTAATTGAGTTTCATTTTAACAAAAATCTTCAAATGAAAAGTTTTTGTTTACTATTTTCTGGAAATTGGGTTGTTTGCGTATACACCAGGAACATATTAGGCGCAGTTCAGTGGGCCTAATATTCATGGAATAAATTTCCGGGGGTGCTGTCAGGCACTAACAACGTAGTCTTTTGCAAGCTATAATATAATCGCTGATGGAAAAATAGAAAAACAAAGTCGTTGAAGGACATAGGTTTACCAGTGGCATTTTGAGGACTATTGATCATCTGCTGTCCAGATTGGTTGTAACCCATTACAAGCCACTAGCCACCACTCGGCCAAAATTATGTGCTCTCTGTGTACCTACGATGGCGCATGGAAGACGTATACTGTGCCAGTCACCCTGTGTAATCGGCTTCTCAATGCCCCGGTTATCATAAATTATCGCTGAGCCGGGATGGTCATGCAGGATTGTGGTTAGGTACCTAGGCCGAGAGACATATATGGGACGCGGCAAGCCCTACACCTATGCCTCAATAGTCCTTGGGAGGCCCTTGTGTCATCTCTAAGTCCGTGGTTCAATGGGGGTTTCACGAAGTTGAAGGGTTGGAATGCGAGCAAGCGCTGACTTCATTTTTATACAGTTCTTCGGTGCAGTACCTTGTTAAACGTGCGACTGAAACCGGAACCATGCCACTCGTTTCCAATGTCAAATAATTCCCGTCATGCAACGCGCGTCGTGTTGTTTGCAGCCTTTTTTTTTTGGAAATTTGCTCGCTGCCATTTTAAGAAACAAATGGGTGTGTCCACCCAGCTGCGACCACATGACGTCTCCCAGGTTCGATCGCTCTGCACAATAGTCATCTATTGTCACCTAGGACACCTTACCAAGTTGTCATCTAGGACACCTTACCAAGTTGTGTCATCTAGGACACCTTACCAAGTTGCCATCTTCAACTGCTTGAGAGGCGCTGTCTGTTCGGTCACCTGAAAATGTTTCCTCTCGGGTATGTATACTTCAATGACCATGAAAGCGGAACTTTCTTTCGAGCCAACCGATATGGCTATTCGATTAATGTATTTTAAACAGTTGTTCTTGGTTGCGCAGGAAGTACCGATAAAAACGTAAATAAAATTGGGGATATGATTTCCAGTGCGACAGGCCTTAGTTTTTGCTCTGTTTACGTTGCAACGTAGCTATTCAACGTCCTTAAAAAAACGGCGGCGGTCGTGGTAAACAAAAAAGACTGGAAGACTAGGACATGTTCACACTGATGACTGTAAGAACCTACATGCAGAACGTCTTCCGTCGAAGAAAAATCCCAAAGCTGAAGAAGCTTTTAATTATAATGCAATTAAATGCAAAGGTGCAAGCGAACTGGACAAGAATTACGAAAATAATCCATGAGAATATATCCCTGGAGGTCCGGGAATAACCCGGACCAGGCGGATTTTTTCGGTCGCTCACCAGTCACCTAGCTGTGTTTGGAGATTTGTGTTTGTCCTTTGTCCCTCTTGTTCCCCTTCTCCAGTGATTATTTTCGTACCTGCAGAAGATCGCTGCTGGCCTGAGAAAGACGGCGTTGCGCAGCGTGTCTCTCAGTCTCTATCGTCTGTCGACAAAATTTGGGCTTTGATAAACTGAAATGAAAGCGCCCTTCTTTCTTAGTTGGGAAAGACGACTTTCTCGAGTTGAAACGACGGTACACAAAAGCGATCAGAAGCCACAGAGACCGAAACCGCATAATCTATGATCAAAATAAATCTTTGTAAACTCCGCCATACAAATAACATGGTGTGCACCTTACAAGAAAAGTGTAGCTTTAGTCTTTGGGTTCAGTACCTGGCTCAGAAACCATTCGGAGAGAGATTAAGGGTGATGGTCAAAGGCAGTGAGACAGGTTTTGTTGCTAAATTCCTGGTCCTCAGTAGGGATTAAAGAAACACGGTTCACGCCTATTCACCAAAACACTGTTGAACTTGTGATCTTCCAATAAATGTAGACACTCATCGAATCAATGCCGCATTGTTGAACTTCTTCCCTTTGATAATATCAGAAGCGTAGTAGTGTATAATAATTAGGATAGTTAACTCAAGCATATTTAAATCGTGTTTCTGCCGTCTGGTGGTTCAAATTATGCCCAATATTCTTATTGTCGTGGATTATATGGAGCGTGAGGGCTATGATATGGTGGGAAGAAGACCACTTTGTATTTGTTTCATGTCCGCTGCCAACGTATGCAGAGGTTGAATTAGCTGAGGCATTCAACAACCTCGAGAACTCGACCGGAAGCCCCATGGGTGAGTAGAATGATGGTTGCAGACTAGCTATTAAATGAACAAAATATGAATCCACTGCTTCAATTCAAGCGAAGCTACTATCATGACTCAATCAGCAATGAATTTTACCGCTATTCTCAAGCAAACTGATCCTAATAACGTTAATACTGCATGAATAATGAGCGCCTCAAGACTGAATGTCTAAGGCTTGATGGCCATGTGAAGATACAACTTTACATACTAGAAGAAGCTATTTACGTTCTGAAAAATATTTACGAGTTCAATACCGTCTAACAAAAGATATTCACCGGTTTCTGTCATAAGTTTTTTGTGGTGTAGCCAACATTCTCAAAATCAGTCAGTATTTTGCTTAGAAGACTTCACCTGCAGCAAGTATTTTCTGAACCAATGTATGCATGTTTGTGTCAACGTGCGAGTGCAGACTTAGGACATCGTGAGCAAGAAACTAAAAACATATGAAACATTAGATATAGAGATATTTCTGGTTGTGAAATAGTTCAAAGTGGCGTTTCCATTGGAGGATGTTGAGCTCGATTAGGTTACGTTGCAATTTACAGAATTGTTTATGATAAAATTAAATAAGTTATATATACTCAATTTATTAGTGTGTTTTTGCATCTTTTCCATTGTGGTGTGTTGTAGTTGTAACCGCATGATTTGGTTTCGATAGTAAAATGTACAACCCACCATCGACCTATGGAGAGTGGTGCGTGGGTTACCTTGGTCATTTAGTTTACAGGAAGTATAGACCATGGTTCTTTAAGACACTTACCTGGATCCCGCATACCCGGTTTATCGCTGCAGCGCCAGTGCGGCAACAGAACTTTCGAATTGGCTATCTTATACTTGGTCAACATCTGACGTATGAAGCGTTGTGTAGGCTTAGTGGCTGCATGCTGAAACACACGTTCCCAGGTCGTTCGCCGTCATTCGCCGAAGGTGTTTCTAAAAGCACCGTGCGAACGGCTGTAGCTTGCTTCGAGAACCAGCGAAATGTTTACAATACCGCAACACTTCAGGAAAAAGTCATAACTCGTCGAACGCAAGTCTCGCGGTTAGAGTGCGCGAACAATGAACATGAATTTGGCACACCTAAGTGCTACACCTCTGTGCCTTTGCATGTTTTGATTCTGGTCATTGTGACAATTACTTAACTCGACTAGAATGGCCAAGTACCTGTCAAGTTATTGGAGTTCACAATAGCCAACTCTAGCCAAGTTTACTCCATACCCATGCCGCTGAGGCACTACTTTACGTTTTATGCTGCATGACGATTTCATCATTACCGCGATTGCTAAGATGGCGTCGCCCCTAAAAGGTTCTATAAAGAACAGCGCAAGCGCGCACTGAAGTATTCGCGCGCTTGGCCGGTTGGTAGGCGTCCAAGCCCGAGATCGTTGATGGGGAAAGTAAAGGTAAAATAAACATTTATTTTGATGTCATACAAGGCGGTAAGCAGTTTACAAGTTCACCAGCTAGGTAATTGACTCGGCGGGTATCTTAATATTAACAGGCTGCAGTTGACCTAGTTGGTACATATTGCAAAAGTAATCGGTCAGCCAGAACGATAGGGAAAAAAACACTGACAGGGACAGCGGTGTGTATGTCTCCGTTTCTCCCTGTCTGCGTGTTGTCCCTATCGTTCTAGGGGACCGTTTACGTTTGGGTGTCTTAAAACTACCATTTCTTGAATTATTCTAGAGCGTAGCTATTAGGCGCCCGTTTCCTGGTTAGGTGGCGTCGGCGTCGCCGTCGGCGTCGGCGTAACCGCGCGCGTTGCATTATAGGACGTTTCACCACTAACGTTAACGGAAATATTTTCCCGATAAAATTAACGGGGACATTTCCCCCTAAATTTAGGGGGGAAATTGACGTCACGAGACCTAAACACCCATTTAGTTTCCCCACTAAATTTAGCGGGGAAAATTACGTCACATCTTCATGTCGCGTCACACATGAACAAATTCAGAGGCAGGAGCAGAGGAAGAGGAAAGGTGGAGGAGAAGTATCGGAGGAGGTGTGGAAGAGGAGGGAAGGAGGAGAGGTAAGGAGGATTAGGGCATTTTCTCCCGTCCGTACCCTCCCCTCCTTCTCCTCAAGAGCTGCGCTCTAGTTTCGCATTACAGAGATTTGCAAACGTCTTTCATTTTTATAGCATAGCACTTAGGTGCCCGTTTCGAGGTTCAGCGGCGTCGCGGTCGCCGTCGGAGACTGCGTCGGCGTCGGGGTCGCCGTCGGCGTCGACGTAACCGCGCGCATTTTTTATGGGACGTTTTCCCGCTAAATTTAGCGGGGAAATCGACGGGACGTGACCTCGACACCAATTCAGTTTCTCCTTACATTAGGCGGGGAAAATGACGTCAGGACTCCGTCTCACGCCACCCACAAAAAAATTCAGCTGGAGGAGGAGATGAAGACGATGGGAGGTGAAGGAGGGTAGGAAGAGAAGGAGGAGGAGAGGAGGAGGAAAAAATACGGAGGAGGAGAGTATTATCAACCCTCCGTACCCTCCCCCCTCCTCCTCAAGGGCTGCTCTCTAGTTTCGCGTTGCAGATTTGTAAAACTCTCATTTCTTAGAGCACAGCTCTAAAGACCCGTTCACACTCTTGCGACCGAGTTCGACCGAGAGAGACCAGACCGGTTTTTAAGCCTCTTGCGATCTCTTAGGACCAGCTCTGGTCCTAAGAGATCGCGAGAGGCTTGAAAACCGGTCTGGTCTCTCTCGGCTGAACTCGGTCGCAAGAGTGTGAACGGGCCTTAATGGTACGTTTACACCTGAGAAGGAATCCGCTGCCGCGGGAGCGGATCCGCTCCCGGCGGCGGCGGCGACGAGCGGGTAGCGTTTACATCTATTTCCTTCGAGCAGCGGCGGCGGCGCCGGCTGCGGCAGCGGTTACCGTAAAGGCACGGCCACATTGGCGTCGTGGAGGCCAACGGCGTGACGGTCGGCGCTGGTCGGCGCTGCAGGTTGCCGACCGAAACCAGTTTTCGGCTTCAGCAGGACGCCGGACGGCGCCGCAAAGCCAACCGCTCCTTGCACGGTTCAGAGCGCGCCGCGGCTCGCCACAGAAGAGAGGAGCCAATGGGAGGTGGCGTAGATAGTGACGTCGCGATGCCATGGCAACGCTCAAACCGGTCTCCGCCGCGCGTCGTTCCGTAGGACGTGTTTCGTCGTGTCGTCTGCTATCCCTATTTCCCCCCAACGCCTTCTGCAACGGAGCGGTTCCTTGAAACTGTGCGACTGTTTCCCTTTTTATATGACAAGACGCAGCCCGACTACCTAGATAATGACGCTAAAACAACCGCTGGGAAATTATAGGAGAGGATTTCGAAATTACAGGTGAGTTTCTCCATGGCACTTGTTGCATGTCGTCTGTGCTGTGACGGATGTCGTGTTGATTTGGTGAAACTTTCGAAAGTAGCCTTCGTCTCTGGCGCGCCGCCGGGGCAGCAAAGCACTGACCTGTCCTTCGGTGTTTCGGTAGAAGCCACTCGGCCGGACCCAAAACCTGCGCCTCCTTCCCTTCAGAGCGCGGCGACGTCGCAAGATTAACGAGCTGGCTAGGATTATCACATTCACGCTGATCACCAGGTCATCATGGACACCTACCATGTAGGCAGCGAGTGCCGTTTCGATGCTGCTACATGCGAAAGATGAGAGCCAAAACGGAAATATTTACCGAAGAGCAGACGACGAAAGAGCGGGAAATCCGAGAGAGGTGCGCGCGCGATCGCGAGAGCCAGTGCTGTCACGTGACGCCCGCAAAACGGAGGACAATGTGGACTCCTCGCGTAGGGACTCCGGACGGCGGTGCCGCCCGGTGGCGCCGACCGGCGGCGCCGTTTACGCTAGTGTGGTCAGGCCTTAACATCTCGCCAAATATGACGAGAAGGCGCGAGAGTTCCCGCCTCGTATCGGCTCTCTCTCCCGGGCGTTGCTGCTCCCGGAACTACGCGTGCTCATGACGTGGCAGCGTCGCGCTGCGCAAGAATGACACTTCCGGTCAGCGAAACGCCTCGTTCGGCGGCAGAAATAGGTCCTGGACCTAAACGGCTCTCCGCCGCGTTTTCCGCCCAGCGTTTCGCCCCAGCGGCAAAAGCTGGGCGGATTCGCTAGCGGATCCGCAAGTGTAAACGTACCATAAGGCGACCGTTTCCACGTTGAGCGGTGTCAGTGTCGGCATCGGCGTCGGTGTCGCCGCCGTCGTCGGCATAACCGTGCGTTGCATTATGGGGCATTTTTCATAATGACGTCACACGTGACGTCACGTGTGACGTCACGAGGGTCAAATTTTTCAGCTAAATTTCGGGGAAAATTTTTCGCTAAATTTGGCAGGAAATTTTTCCGCTGAATTTAGCAGGGAATTTTGGCCTCAAATTGTAGTGGGCAAATTTCCGCACTAAATTTAGCTGGAAAATGTTTTCGTTAAATTTTGAGGGGAAAAAAATGAAAGCCGTTTACAACTCCCCATAACAGCGAATTAGAGTGCAGCTCTTGAGGAGGACGGTAGGCACGGAAGGTCGCGTGATTTCGGAGGTCACATGACCTCAGGGGGGGGTCACGTGACCTGGGGGTCACGTGACCTTACGGTTATGCCTACGGCGACTGCGACGCACACGGAATTCGAGCTCAGCTCTTGAGGAGGAGGGAAGAGTATTGAGGGGAGGGAATACCCCTCGTCCCTCCTCTTCACCTCGTGAACCTGCCTCCTACACCTCCTTTCCCTCCTTTCTCCTTCACCTCCTCCTCGTCTCATCCTTCAACCACCTCCTCTCGTCTCCTCCTTTTCCCTCCTCCGCCTCCTCCTCAAGGGGGGGTCACGTGACCTAGGGGGGAGGTCAAGTGACCTCAGGGGGGGGGGGGGGGGGGTCACGTTACCTGGGGGGTAACGTGACCTTGAGGGTCACGTGACCTCGGGGGGGGGGGGGTTACGTGACCTCGGGCGGGGGGGTCACGTGACCTCGTGGTTACGCCGACGGCGAGGCCGACGCCGCTCAAGCCGAAAACGGGCTCCTAAGAGCTGCACTCTAAAACGTTCGGTGAATTTGCTTAAAAATGTTTCTGCTAAATTTGGCGAAAAAATTTCCCGCAGTATTTAGCGATAGATGCTCCTGCCAAATTTAGCAAAAAAATCACCCAAAATTTAGGGACAAAAATATATCCCGGTAAATATAGCAGGAACATTTTACCGTCGTGACCTCACGCTTGACGTCACGTGACGTCAAGGGACGTCACGCTATATTTAGCAATAAAATTTAGTGGAACATTTTTCCCGCTCAATTTAGCGATGAAATCGACGTCACGTAACCTCAGCTACAATCAGCGTCCCCGCTAAATTTAGCGGGAACACTGTAGCTAAATTTATTCCCTAAATATAGCGGGAAAATATTCTCGCTAAATTTAGCTGGGAAATTTTTGCTAAATTTAGCGTTAAAATGTTAATAAATTTTTCACTAAATTTAGCGGGAATACTTCCCGGTTTAATATAGCGGGGAAATATGTCGCTTCATTTAGCGGGAAATTTAGAGAAAATAACATGCAAAATGGGAGACGAGCAGACGAGGGTGAGAGGAGGGCACATGGCCGAGGAGGGCACATGGGCGAGGGGGGACATACCCTCATGAGGCATTACAAAAAAAATTAAACGTATTCCTTTTTTTTAGAAATACAGTGTTGGTATGTTTTAAATATTTAAGATCGTGGCTATGGAGAGGCTTACAGTGGTTTGCAGAGGTACGAAATATCTATATTGTCGTTGTTCGTCAATGCGGACTGAGTTGATGGCGTATGCACCAAGCTACAGTGTAATGCTAAATTATAACTTCGTTTAACATTTGGACTAAACGTCCTTGAATGTTCCTTATTGCGAGAAGAGTAGCAAACACACGTGTTTTACGTACTCAAACCGATGGACTAAAAGAAGGGAACTGAAGGCACTGCAATACGAACACACTACAACTACCTGCATATGAATGTATATAGATCAGTATTACCTAAATGATCATGGTAGCGTTGCTATAAATATCTCAGTCTGTCGGATAAGATTCGTAAACCCTTTATTGATTCTATAGTACGTGCACGTAAACACACAAAAAAGCGCCTAACAATTATACTAAATGTTTAGCGTTAAGTGGCGTTACATTTGGGGGTTTAACTAGTCAAGCCCTCAAAGGGCACCTGGCAGGTCCCAGCGGAGGAGTGACGGTGAACGTGGAACAACTGTGAATTTGTGTTGCTACAACTGATGAAACGATGCCTTCTCCGTAAATAGCTTCAGTCAGATTGCGACCACTTCGGCTAGGATTCAAAACCTCCAACTGGGGATATCTATGCGGGTGCTTCCTCTTCGACGCCACTGAGACGGCTGGGTCGATTGCTTAATATGTACCAATATCTTTCTATTTTCGTTAAAGCACAAAGTGTAAATACCTTACAAAGGAGCACAATGCTTCCAACATTCAACTAATTTCGCTTGAGAGAAGTATTTCGGGTTTTAGAATCCTGAGCGAATTTTTGCGTGTATATTCCCGTTTGGCTCCCAGACAGTCATAAACCTCCTTTCAACACAGACAACACCGAGGAAAAGGACAGACGCAAGCAGATGAAGTCCTCCGAGAAGTCTGAACAGGCCGTCGTAACTTTCTTGAAAGTCTCGAAAGAACCCTGCAAAAAGAGGCGAAATCAACACGGGAAAAACATTCGCGTGCTCCACACAAAGAAATAGCAGACCCTTCAGGGTTTATGAGGGGCTTTTTGAGACTTATTTCCATGGCTAAACACATTTTCATTGCCTTTATTTGAAGTAGTACATTCTTTTTAATCAGAAACTGGGGTGGTACTGCGAGGCAAATCGTTCATTTTGACGGGTGTAAACACACGTGGAAAAGGTTGGTGCAGTGCAGTGAGAACAACCTTAATTTTTTTTTTACTTGTCTATGCTGTAGTGACAGCTGCTTTAAAGAGGTTTTTTTTTTCGAACATGTTATAATTACTGCCTGTGTTAATGAGTTTTACATAAAGGTTTTTTGTCTTAAACTTAGCTATAATATAAATAAATATAAATAACAAACGTGCAACTTTTGTAAACGATGGAATGTTTACCTCGGAATTAGAGTCTATGAATTGTCGAGTAGATAAGGCCGTACAGAAATCAAAGGGGTCGTTAGTTACATGCCAGTAATGATTTATTACACCTGTATTTACTGTGAGAAGTATGTTTTTGTGCTCCTACGCTTACAACAATATTCCACGAATTCCGCTAAGATCAGCAGCACCTTGTTGTAGTGTGTATAGGGGTGTTGCTGTAGCACCTTGAAGTCGCAATCACACCATTGAAACATCAGAACAGACGGTGTGTGATATTGACATAAACTTAAAATTATCTAAGTAGTTGTCTCAAGCGTGTTTCAAGCTTGTTTGCTTCATAATATGTAAAATTAGAATATGTCTGCTAAGTGTTTTAATATCAAGAATGAAAGAGAACTATTACGAAAAGAAGAAACGCGACCAGACATTACCTGTAGAAAGTTTTATGAGATGTATTAGCAGCTTGACCGTGGTATTAGGTTGTTAGCTCTGGTGTGATTCGATTTAAATATTTAAGGGTGCAGTCGCTCTTGTGTATGTTGCATTAAGGTCAACTGACTCTTACTGTGGCGGAGTGCATTTTCGCGCTTGACGCGATTGTTTATGCAGATAACTAACATTTTTACGCTTTTCAATATTATTCATAAGCCGTCGGAAGGAAGAGTCATAAATCAACAAATAGTTTTCTTTCTTCTTTTTGTTAATATCGCTATACACCGCCTAGAAGACAAAAGCGTTTGTATTAATTAATCGCTAGTGGATCGCAGACCTCCACCAGAGTAAGTCGCAGACCATTCACCAGAGTAAGTCGCAAAGCGGCAAATGCGTTGGTTTTGGCGTCGCCGCTTATAGAAACTTTCCTCCGAAAGGAACCAAACGAAAGGATGGAGGGTCGGAAAGCTGAACGGATATCTATGGAGGTGGCCCCTAGTTTTTTCTGCTGTCACCATCTATTAAATGAAGGATCGCATAAACAAAATAGAGATGTAATATACCCAGTCAGTCCTACAACCGGGTGCATTTCAACGAATCAGAAATTATGAAAACAAAATGACTGCCAAACAATATTAAACTAGATCAATAAGAGCTATTTGCATTAGGAGGCTACAGAGCTTTGGGTCCCCCGAGCAGCTTGGGGCATCGCAAATAGCATGCAAAGACCTTCAAAGCTTACTCAATGCGGCATCCCAGGCTGCTCGGTGACCCCAAAGCATGGGTATCCCCAAGCAGAAAATCCCCAAGCTTGTTCAGTCCAGTTTTTATTTGAGGCGCTTGGACTTCGCATTCCAAAACTCTCTCTTGTGTAGGCTTGAATCGACTTTCATTTAAGCCAACACACTATAGAGCATTTACTGTGTCCTAGAACCCATGTGCAGAAAAATGCAACCCTTGTTTGAAATAAACTGCAGTGGTATACGCCAATGGCTAAATAGATTATTAAATCATACCACTTATTTGTTCGCAATTTCGAAAAGAATGAAACAAAACATAAACCTTGGTATCAATACACGTCCGGCTGGCACCCTAATTCAAACACAGTGTAAAACTACTTACCTATTATCGACGGAGTGCCGAAACTTAGAGGCACGGAGATCAATCCTGAGAACCCGAAGCATGTAGATATCCACTGGACACCGATGTAGTCCGCCATGAGGACGCTCCTCATAGATTGCAGGCATCCGAAAGAGAGGTATGCGCACAAGACCACAATAATGACGTGTAAGTGAATTTGTGCATGCGGCATCAACATCATTGAACATCCCCATAGCAAAAAGCTTGCCATGATCAGGGTAGAGCGTCGGACGCATCCTCGGTCCGCTATAAGGGGAGGAAATAGCCGCCCGATGAGCTCACTAAAAGACCCGTAGATGACCAAAGATTCTGCGTCCTCAATAGACAAGCCTTTATCTGCCACATAGTCAGCGAGAGTCGAAGTATATGCAGACCCTGTGAAGTCCGTCACCACTGTCACCGCAAGAACAACGTAAGTCATGGGATTAAGTAATACCTTCATTGTAGAAGAAAGTTCCCTGGTTCGATTTATAGGAAGGGTCGTTGAAGATTTATCGAGTTGTTTTACATTATCGAATATATCCTGCGCTTGGACTGAATGTTCCTGATTTGTATTTTGCGTGCGTTCTTCGCTTGTCTTCAAGCTCATCCAGGGTGGCTCCTTGACAAAAAGACCGATTGCCGACACGTGCATCGTAAGGCCTCCGTAGATGAGAATCATTCCACGGAAACCGTATTCTTGAGTTAAGTAAGCGAGAAACTTAGGAAAAACCAGTCCAGCACATGAATATCCGGCATACTTGAGCCCCGATGCCAGGCCTCTGTACTTGTCAAAATACATCGCCAGGAGGATGCTAAATGTCATCGTGGTAACACCGATTCCGAGACCTAAAACAAAATACAAAAAAACAAACAAATTTAAAATGGTGGAATGAAGTACAGCTTCACAACATAATTTTGACACTCAATGTTAGGTGTCTTTGTGATGAGTGTGCTTTCAGGCACTAGTTTAATTCGAATGGATATGAAGAGGGCTGTGTGTTGGTGGTCGTTAATGAAACAGAGCACTCCCGGTAGCCCCCTATCTTAACGCCATCTTTTTATTCAATCTCGTCATCGCCGTCTTCTACTCAAGCCCATAACAGCACATCTTCCCCTTTTAAAACTGAAGTCTATTCACAGGTTGCATAACTCGCCCACTTCTTGTTGTGTAAGTATCCTGGCTAATGTCCGGCACAGAACTCTCTTTGGTGAGATCGGCCCCAGGCATTGGTTTTAGGTGGAATCTATTTCGGCGAAGGGTTTCTTTGTCGGTGTCCACGAAGTATGATCTCGGAGACTCCGCTGCAGATTGCACTACGCCTTGTTTTTGCTGATCGGTGATCCAGACGATATCACCTCTTCTCAGGGGTTCCCGTTGCCGTTCACCATGTCGTCTGTTGTAGTTAGACGTTTGCTGAGTTGTTCTTCTTCCCCACCTTTTCAGCTCTTGGGTGTTCACAAGTTTGGGTTCCAAATTAGAAGGAGCAGATGGTAGGGATGTTCTCAGCTTGCGACCCATAAGCAACTCGGCGGGACTATTTCCATTGCCAACGGTGTTGCACGGAAGGACTTTAATGCGATGTAGCTGTCGGATGTCTTTTTGAGGCTTTTCTTAACAATTCCGACAGCGCCTTCAACAAATCCATTGCTCTGGGGATATCTTGGACTAGAAGTCCTGTGTTTGAAGCCCCACTCTCGGGCGAACCGATGGAACTCACTTCCAGCCACACGTTGAAGTAGAGGTTCGTTTTCGATGAACACCACTTCAGGTGTTCCATGTCGTGCGAAAATTGACTTTAAAGGGGTACTCCGGCGATTTGTTGAGCTACCTCAACATACTATATTTTCTGACTCCCCGGCCTTTACCCTTTCCAGTATGCTATTTAGTGTCGCGAAATTCATATTAGTTATTGTGAAATCGGCAAATGAAAATGATGCAAAAACCAACATTCAAATATACCCGCACTTTTCAGTGCCGTGACGTCAGTGGCAGGCAGGCTTGCCAGTCGAGCAAGCAGTCTAAAAAATAGAATATGCCAATCATTTGATCCGTGCTGGCGCGCGGGTACTGGAGCGAGCTTCCAAAGCATTGATTTGACACCATGAAACTGCTTGGAATCAGTTGGGAATAAATTCTACAGCCCAAAAAGCGAACCCCTGCCTTCCACTGACGTCACTTTTTCGTTGTTGCCAGTAGAGATTTTCAGTTTGAACAACACGGTGAGGACCAAAATTGTAAATTCAATAACTTCGTGAAAAAAAATTATTTTGACCTAATATTTGGGATACTATATTAGCGATGTTGTTTGGCGAGTTTAGCAAAATTTCAAGCAAATCGGGAACCATGAAGAAATCGCCGGAGTACCCCTTTAAGTGTGTTATTATACAGCTCGAGGTCATAGAGTTCAAAAGTGAAATCTCAGGATACCTCGAGTAAGCGTCTGTCACTAAAAGGTAGTTCTTTCCTGACAGATAAAATATATCTATCGCGACATTTTGCCAAAGTCGCTCTGGAAACATCGATGGCATCAAAGGCTCGTGTCGATTAGACGATTCGCTGATGCACGCTGAGCAACTGCTTACCATCTTCTCAATGGCCATTGAGATGCCGGGCCGCCATACAGAGTCTTTCGCTTGAACTCTGCATTTGGTGATCCTTTGATGTCCCTGGTAGATTTTCTGGAGGATGACAGGGCGCATGGCTAACGGGATAATGAGACTGCATGCATCCTCGCATGAGTAGTCCATCTTGCAGTGCAATTTTTTACCGATGTTGCCAGTACTCTTTACAGTTGACAGAAACTTTTTTCCAACTGTACCACCCTTTTTCACTGTACCCTGCTAGCTGTTTGCATGTAGTGTCCTTGATCTGTATTTCTTCGGTTTCTTGAAGTCTCTTCTCCGTCGCAGGAAGGTCTGCGGTCACTCCCTTGACGTATGCAGCCACTTCTTGTTCCCGGTCGAGGTCTCCTGATTCCTTTAGAGGCTGGCGGGACAATGTGTCTGCGGCAATCAGCGCTTTTCCTGGAATGTGTTTCATCACATATTAGAATCTCATTATTCTCATCGTCATTCTTTGAAGTCGAACCGTGATGTCTGCTAGGTTCTTTAACGTGAAGATCAGCACAAGCGGCTTGTGATCCGTTTCAATCTCAATGTGAAGACCAGTCACAAAATCTTGAAACCTTTTGCACGCCCAAACTACCGCCATGCCCTCCTTCTCAACCTGTGCATACCTTCTTTCCGTCTCTGTGAGTGTTCTTGACGCGTATGTAACTGGTTGGTAGGATCCATCTGTCTGAAGCTGACGAAGCACAGCTCCCACGCCGTATGATGAAGCATCGGCAGAGATCAGTGTGTGTTTTCCTGGGTCAAACAGCTTCAGCACGGGACTCGCGGTCAGCGAGCGTTTGAGTTCATCGAAGTTTCTCTGCTGTTCCGAATCCCAAACCCAGTGGCTCTTGGAGCTCAATAACGAATTAAGCGGGTAGGCGATTTGTGACATTTTCGGTATGAACTTTGTCAAATAATTCACCATGCCTAGAAAACGTCTCAGCTCACGAACAGATGAAGGAGGCTTCAAGTCCACAATGACCCTAACTTTGGCATTGTCTGGACGTATTCCTTCACAGTCGATGACATGACCCAAGAACTTTACTCTTTGGACGTTGAACTCACAGTTGTCCGGATTGAGGGTCATTCCTTGAGGCTGAAGACGTTCTAGGACACGCCGCAGTCTGTCATCATGCTTTTGTTGAGAGTCGGCATAGATGAGCACATCGTTCATGTTACATACCACACATACGAGATCACTGAGGATTTGCGACATCTTCTTTTGGAAAAATTCTGGAGCAGATGATATTCCAAAAGGCAGTCTCATAAACTTGAATCTTCCGAAGGGTGTGATGAATGTTGTTAAAGCTTGAGACTCCTTGGCGAGCTCAAACTGCCAAAATCCAGAATTGGCATCAATTTTCGAAAAATAGCGTGCTCCAGCAAGCTGTCCAAAAACGTGTTCTCCTACAGGAAGTGGGTGAACTTGTCTTTCGACGTATTTGTTCAGTTCAGTCAGGTCTACGCATATTCGAACGTCTCCGTTGGGTTTTCTCACTATGACCATTCCAGAGCACCATTCAGTTGGCTCTTCTACGGGCTCAAGTATTCCCATCTTCACCATTTCCTCGAGTTTCGTTTTGGTCTTATTGAGAAGTGGAATAGCCACTCTTCGAGGTGTCATCGGCGCTACTGGTTTAGCGTCAGGTCTCACTTTGATCCTGTATGGAATCGTGACGTGGCCCAGCCCAGAAAATAACTACGGGTATTCTCTTTTTGGGTCCATAGTGTTGTCCCCTGAGGCGCCAACTTGATCAAGATGCTGAACGATGCCCAGTTGTTCACTTGCATCCCTCGATAAAAATGGCTGTTCTAGCTCTTCTACGACGTGAATGTCGGTCTTGAAGGTCTTCTCTTTGCAGTGAAGAGTCTCACTCAATGCGGAGGGCAAGTTCGTCTGCTTCTTGCGCAGGGGGTAGCGGTGACATCAGAACGCCGAGCCCTGATTGGCTGATCGCGACCCCCTATCTGAGCGTCGTCTGCTCCTTTGCAACGTCGTCCGCTCGCAACGTCGTCTGCGTCTGTCTTACCTTTCCTGCGACTTTCGAAAGTGCAGAGGTCAGATTCACGAAACGATCTTACGCCAAAAATGTGCGCAAGACAAAACGTAAGAACAAATTCGTATTCACGAAACGAAATTATCGTAAGTTTTGCGCAGGTTACGATGGAATCCTACGACAGCTCTGAAGTTGTCTTACGCACTTCTTGCGACCAAATCAGCATGGCCGACAGCGTCGCCCAGTTACTTGGTCGCGACGACCAACGGACGTTTATTTTTGTACGTGCTCTTCTCACGCGTCCCGACTACAAGCAGCAAGAAAAAAGTAAAAAGTACTTGAAATAAATCACGACGAACAAGAACGATGGATCCACAAACACCCGGCAAATGCTCCAACGGCCACGATTCCACGGACCCCGACCAAGCGAGCTCGGCAGATAGGCCTAGCAGGCACTCCGACTCACGCGCAGCGGTGCTCCGACGGTCCTTGGCCAAGATCGTCTGCCCACGACCGGCTGGCGTGCTGAATGGAATATGCCCGCGCGACCCATGTGAACCCTTCCCGTGCGATACTTTGATCGCTGACCTCAATTAATCGCTTCCTCTTGTCATCTCCTTGTTTTCCGAAGCAGCGGTGACTCTCGCCGGTGAAAAAGCGGTGAATCTCCGACAGACGCAGGAAAGGTAAAGCAGCCATCGCTTTGACTAGCAGACGTAAAGCAGACGACGTTAACTGCGTCAACCCGCCGACGTTGTTAAAGAGAGCAGTCTCGCCGCACACGCATGGAGGGAAAAAGTATTTGGGAGGGAACTTGCGGACACTCTCGGTTCTTAGCAGACAAACCTCGGCGCCTCGGGACACCTCGCCAGTGAGTCCTCCCTTGATGCGCGTCTGCTAGTTGTTAGACAAAAACAACGTACCGCTCGAGTTATTTCGTCTCCCCTCTCTGAAAGGCGAAGTCGAGCTCGCTCGTAAAGACCTGCACTTCCGAAAGTCGCAGGAAAGGTAAGACAGACGCAGACGACGTTGCGAGCACACGACGTTGCAAAGGAGCAGACGACGTTCAGATAGGGGGTCGCGATCAGCCAATCAGGGCTCGGCGTTCTGACGTCACCGCTACCTCCTTTCTCATGCGCAGAAGACGAAAATGAGCCAACTTGCGAGGTGTATATACCAAGAACAGCCAATACCTTCTTATTTGGACATTTCAGGACTTTCTTGGGTCTCCCAAGGGAAACATCATTGAAAACGTCTTGGTACATCCTGTCAGGAATGACAGTAAAATAAGCATCGGTGTCGACTTTGAACGTTACGGGAATGTCTCGGATGTTGACCGTGACTTTAAAACGCTGTCCATCTAACGACGCCACGGAGCCAAGAAATGCCGCCTCCGACGTTGTTACTTCCCTGAGGGCACCAGAACTCCTGCAAACCCGTGAGTAGTGTCCAAGTTTCCTGCATTTGTTACAGGTTGCTTTACGTGCGGGGCACTTGTCTTTTTGATGGTGTGTGTAGCCGCACTTCGGACAGGTTGGTAAAGCAGACCGAGATAGAGTCGCTTCTTCATTTAGTGTCTTCCCCTTCCGTTGACTTGCCTCTTTTTTAAGACTCTGTCAATGTTTTCATTCGGGGGATTGTGGAGAGTAACTTGCTGTTTCTTGACAGCTTCGGACTGTCGAGCCGGGTTGGTAGCCATCTCGAGTGTCAGTCCTACATCCAGTTGCATTTTCTCCGACAGCTGATGATTGAAGACTCCATCGACAATTCGGTCTCGAATCATTTCCTCGTGCAGAGCTCCGAAGTCGCAAGTCTTGGCGAGGCTGTGAAGAACTGTTATAAATTCTTCCACGCCTTCGTCTTCTCGCTGACTTCTTTTGTGGAATTTTGTCTCTCAATGATCACGTTTCTATGAACGACGAAGGGTCTCTCAAATGCCGAAAGCACTTTCGCATACTCCGCCACTTTGGCTTCCGATAAGTTCAGTGAGAGGAGAATGTTGTCTGCTTTGTCACCCATGAAGTATATTAGAGCGTTGACATGCTCTGGCTCAGGTTTTGTGGAAAGGCCATTGATGATCCGAAAGCGTTCGAACCGGCGCTTCGAATGGGGCCAGTCATCGGGGTTTGAGAAATCCAATTCCGCAGGCGGTTGGCACTGAAATGAGCTGGTGGCTGCAATCGACGGCGGAGCCATCGCTCACCGTTCCTGGTCTATCCTGGGTCCTTGTACTTCTGACACCATGTGTTGGTGGTCGATAATGAAACAAAGCAGTCCCGGTAGCCTCCTATCTTAACGCCATCTTTTTATTCTATCTCGTCATCGTCGTCTTCTACTCAAGCCCATAAGAGCACAGGCTGCGAGAAAAACTGGCGTAAGTGCATAACGTTTACAAGTCCTTAATTGCGCAAGCTCCTATACTCATGAAAAATTTGACTCGTGAACTATATCTCGCCAACAACAATTTAGTTGCACAAGTATTCTTCGATTTTTATATAACAAATTTGGTATCATAAATGAAAACTCGGGTACATACTGTAACTAAATAAATGCTTGCCTGAAAACGTCGTTGTGTTTTTTTTTAAATAACCTGATCCTATCTGAAGAACATACCACAATGTGCTGGTCGGGGTGAAAAAAACTAAATTTGTGAGCAATCTTACATTACCTTGAGCGTCACGGAACATGCTCTTGTCTGTACTCTGTTTCGCTATAAGCGTGAGCTTGGCAGAAGCTGCAAGAGAACTCCTTGCTTTAAGCGTCCATGCCAAGTACGCAAGCTCGTGTAGTGAAAGCACTGTTCAGAACCCCATACTCACTCTTCTAGCTCTGGCTTCGCTTTCGCTTAAAGTGAAACAGAGCCCAGGTCAACTATGTGTTTGGTATTTTTCCCATACGACGAGATATCCCCTATATTAAAAAAAAAAAACTTTCTAAAACGTAATTTTAATTTTGATAGTGTTTTAAGTATCATCACTTCCAAGTGCACAAACGTTCACACTTGTTTTCGTGAGAGTAAATGAACACTGATGATTGGGATGACAGAACAACCTATCAAAAACATCGTCATAACTTGCGCCTTCTTTTGCTGTGGCCCGTAGTGCCTCATTTCGACTAGAATGACAGACAACCAACCGACACCGTCAAGCCTCATGCACATGCAAAATGCACGCCAATGTAAACTTGCCAGGCTTGGAATCACTTCGCTTACTACACAAGCACCGTGGAAATGCAAGCGTCTCAAAGAAGGACGTTTAAGTACCCCAGAACCCGGCGTCACCGTGCTCAGCGACGCCGGAAAATTTATTCAATCCGAAACTTCCTGTACACGTCTGCTCCATGACTGCGGTCGGCTTCGTCTACCGGCTGTCGCGGGTGGCTCTAGATACGGTCGCCGCACCAAAACTAAGTTTCGATGAGCACGCGCGTTTTCTTTATGACGCAGGGAAACAAACGCCTTCATTAAACCCGACTCCTACACATTTCAAAACATCGTGCCATTGTCAGCGGTCGTGCCTACGGCGCCTGGTATGCTCGCTTTCCTAGGGCGTGCTATGACGATTCGCTCTAGAAGAGCGAATGGGCATAGCAACTCTAAATCTCACCTGTTCGACAGGGATTCGGTGGATACCACCATTTGAATATGATGAATACAACCGCTTCGCCTCGGCAACGCCAAGGCAACGCGGTTGCTTGATCCATATTCACGTGAGGGATTTCATCGACTGAATTTACTGATGGGGATGAAAACCACGTAATACATCTTGCGGTAAAGTTTGGGAAACTTAGTAGAAAAGAAAGTTCACAAGGAAAGGACCCTATCATTGACCGAGATAGTGAAGGGACATTTCTTGGCCACACCTCAACTGCGTTGCCACGTCAATGCCATTCAACGCGGTTGTTTGTCCAACATTTACATGGCGGCGCCCGTTAATTTAGCTTTTTAATCATGATGAAAACTCCTCGAGAGTGTGGTAACAGTTGAGGAACGTAGTAAAAAAACATTAAATGAATCTCCTTACTTCCCGAGAGACTGAGGGAGCATTTTGTGGCCAAGACTACTTCCGTTACACTTCGGTCCACATATGGAGAAACAGACGCCACCTCCTGCACAATAGGATATCTTGTTGCCAAAGGTACACTGACGTTCATGCTGCACGTGCTCGGTGCTTGCTGGGGTAGGTGGTTTCTGTTGGTCGCTGCAGTGGGGCTCGGTCATTACAAATAATGGTAGGAACACCAATTCGGTGAGCAAGATTGCCACGACTCCAAGACGTGGATGCGTCGTTCATGGTACGCAGATGCTTCAGTGTGTTTTTGCGTCAAGACTTGCAGCCATATTTGTGAAAAATTTCATTTCATGCAAATAATTGAGGGATGAATGGCATTTTGGGTACAATAAAATTTGATCTGTTTATTTCACCTTTGACACAGTTAACCACGAGTAGTTTTTAAGTAAGCTCCGTGGATGGAGTCTCTCCTGCAGACACCAGCTCGTTTCAGTCTTATCTTACCAAAGGTAAAAGCAGTTCGGGAATTATGAATAGTGTTGAATGATGCTTATCTCCCTTTTCTGGAGAGCCGCAGGGGTGTAACTTGTGATTAATATCGCTGTACATATTTTTAATGGTATTGTGTTGTGCGTTAACATTTCTCGATCGTTGCTATTTCCTGCTGATTTGAAGCTTTCTTTGAAAGTCCGGTAACTCGATGACTGTGCACTCTGGCAGGACGACGTGTCACGCGTGCGTGAGTGGTGTTTGTCAAATTATTTTTGATCAATCCTGATGAAATTAAAGCGACGTCAAAATGTAGAAAATGGGGCACGATTTTAAATGGACTACGTTCTTGGTTCCTATCTTATATTACGTTTGCTTGTAGTTTGTCAGCTAGGTATTTATTTAGATAGTAATTACATTTTAATACCCTTTTTTATAAAAGCGTTGCTTTAACAGCAAGATAGGTGGGCATAGTTTGCCTTGTTACCCGGTAATTAAATTTTGAACCGATTGTGTATTAGTCGCTTATTTTGTAGAATGATACATTCTCGCCTTATGTTTAGCGAGCCTTGTGTTAATTTCTTTGACATAAATTGATTAATTACAATTCAAAAATAAATAACAAAAGAAATGTATTTGAAATATTTACTATTGTTATTTCAGGCGATGTTGTGTGTGTGACTATACCTTAATACTTGATACTCTCAGCTTACTGATGTTATCAAGTCATAGAATTAAGACATATATTTGAATGTTGCATAGAATAAGTGTCCATCGATATAACCCTATTCGTATTTTGTTTCTGAATACTTGTATAATAAAAATTATTATTATTATTATTATTATTATTATTATTATTATTATTCTTCCACTTTACATGCATACTTCTGACTGTGCAGACGGCAACTGCTGCCCAGTGTCTTATACAGATCAGGTCAAGTATTTAGGAATTGAGTTTGATAGTGCTTTGTCATGGAATTTTCATATGTCTTATATCTGTAAGAAACTGAGAAAGGTGTCATGCTTACTTTATAATACAAGATCATTAATTCCTAAATCAACCAAAAAGATGGTAGCTCAAGCGTTAGCGTACAGTGTTTTAAGGTATGGCATAACAATTTTTGGGCATGGGTCTGTAATATGGTGCCAAAAAATTGATTCAGTTTTGAAAGGAATGTTTAAGAGTATTGTCTATGGTCCGTCGTCAGAAACTGAAGAAGAAAAACTAAAAACTTTAGGTTTGCCACTCTTCAATGCTTTATTGGTTCAGACTGTTGTACTGAAATATTTTTGGAACGATGACTATAAAGAACCCCATATAGTATCTAGATCACTTCGTCGGACCGAACGTTATAAAGTGCCTTCTATCACCACGAACTATGGAAAAAGAATTCGCAATTACTATGTGCCATCAATCTTCAATGACCTGTCGGAAAACATATATGGTGTGGACTCTCTAAAAAAACTCAAACAAGTGCTCCAAGAGTTCAATGGAACATCATAACTATGCGTGAGTGTGTGTGCGTGTGTGGGGGTGTTTTTTTTTTTTGTCCTTTTTATTTTTGTTTACATGATTATTTATTGCTTCACAGTGTATTTAATGATATTATGTGCATGTTTTTTTTCATCATTTTTTATTTCATTCCAGTGCAGAGGCTGCATGGTGAGCTTGACACTGTTTGTGTGGGGGATATTGTGATTTTGACCAGTAGGGTGCTGTCCCACAAGCCTTTACTGGCTTTGACAGTCCCGTGCCTCGACTTGAGAAATTATCCGCAAAAATAAATATTATTATTATTATTATTATTATTATTATTATTATTATTAATATTCTTATTATTGTTTTTGTTCTTTTTCTTTTGTTTTTGTTTTCGCCCTTAAAAGGGAAACATTACTTACTTTATACTTTTGGTGTGATGGTAATGAATGTGTATTTGAGAGATTTCGATTTCTCGGAGAATTCAACTATCCTCTATGTGATCGACGACAAACTTAATGGAGTTATGAAATACCCTAACTTGATCATTCTACAAAAACTGGGGTCCTCAGAATACGTGTAAAGTGAGCTAGGTAAACGCTATTTGTGTGTGTGTCACGTCACGCGACAGCGTGCGGTCACATAATGTCAAAATATAAATTCCCGTTTTTTTAGTTTTTTTTTAGTGCTGCCAGCCGTGAGGCTTAAACACATTGCGCAGAACATGAATATAGAAGCGCACTTAAATATGAACTATCTTATCAATCAGACCGCACCCATTTTGCCTATTGATCAACACATTCGATAAAAATATAGTTGTTAGACGAGTCTGTATAAGTCGATAAGCCCCAATATTCGAAAACACAGTGAGGGTCCAGGTGAGCTGGTATAAGTTTACCATTTTTTTAAACACCTGAGACGGAGTGTGAAACAAAACGTCAAAAATCCCAAAGTAGTAGCGACAGGCAAGAAAGCAGCCAACACAAAAAAATTCCATTTCCTTTCTCATTGTTTTTGCGAATTTCGCAGCCATCAATGTACGCACTTATGAAACGCCATGAACTTGCAGGGTCACTCTACCTTGGAAGAGAGCTCACACTTTTGAGAACCCCCATCCAGCCCCGAACGACCTTGCTGCTCAAGCTCACAGAACCAATAAGAAACCCCCCAGAAAAAAACCAAAGGCACACAACCCTCCACGCTACTCGTCACCTTCACACAGGAAACCTAACTTTCCACAAAATTATTGCACTGCTGCACTAGACAACATTAACAAAATAAAAAAAAATCATATACACACAATCAAGAACCAAAATAATTACCAGCACAGGAACGCCTTGGTACTGTCAAAAGGTACATGAATGCCTGGTTTATACAGTCGCCTACAGATTTAATTCTAATTGTTTCACTTACAACTCGTTTGACAGCATTGACCTGTTTATGTACTACCTCTCTCTCCGACCACTGTGCCGTGCCGTTGTTGCATTCTTCAAGATATGTTGATATTTCAGAATGGGCCGCTTTGATTTGAAGTAGAACACGAAGAGGTCAATCATGTAAATGATGCGAAGTAGTGTGCGAAGGGGCCACGTGAGGTAATGTTACGTCACGATACTTCATGATCGAGTTTTATGACGGCACTGCGTCAAGTGACGTCATGTTGACATGCGACACCGACAAGCCACGTGAAAGTGTGACATCAGGATATTACGTGATGTCATTGAGCTCTGTTATAGGATAACGTGACCGTATATCGGGATTAGTGACGTGCCTCTGGGACGTAACAATGTCAGCGACATCTAGACGTCACATGATGTCGTAACATTAATTGATAACCTGATGTCACGTTACAGCGTCACGTAGCATGACGTCAAAAAACTCGGTCTCGTGACCTCATGATGTCACTTGACATCATAAACTCACTTGCCTGTGAGGTCGTGATTTCAAGTGTCATCGGTTGAGCCCTTCATGATATCTGACATTGTGCACAGTCACAATTTATTTTCGTTGGGTTTCCTATTTTTGGTTTTTAGAGACCTTTTAAACAAGTCACGATTGCAGGAAACATGTTTTGTGAACTAAAAACGATAATCACCATGAATCCCGCCGAGTGTCACTGTCATCCAAGCCATGTTCGGCACAAAGGCGGATGCTACGATTCCGGTCCAGGACAACAGACCTCCGAGGAGAAATATCATGAACAGGGATAACCGCCGCTGAAGAGTTGCGAAAGCCAAACCTAATGAAAATATCACGTATGAGGTCAATTGAGGGACTCTTCTTTAGAGAGGTTATTTTTAAAAATACCTACACATGGGCAATTTTATGAAGCAATCCTTAAAGCTTTGGTTTATAAAAAAAATCACATTAGCCCGTGCCTTATTTAAATGTAAATTAAAACAAAATAGTTTTTACTTCTAGATTTTTAATTTTTTTTTCTACACTTTCTTAAAATATTTGAAGGTTTACGGTGTTTAATAAGGTTTTAATAAAGAAATGTAGGGTTACGTTATTTTCAATCAAACCTGAAAAATAACAAAATTCATTCTGAACTTTGAAGTTACGCAGCGAGCAAATATTTAATAAAAAAAATAGCATGGTAGCTGGCAGCTGTGCAGCCAACTACGGGATCATTATTTTATAATTAGTAGCTAGATTAGTGATCTATGTGAGGCTCGTCTCCTGTCTACGTACCGGACAACTGGGCGAGCACGGTGATGACGCTTCTGGGCCAAGCAGCGGTTTCCCGGTTGACGTCGAATTCTTCCATGAAACCCACATAGAAAAATGTGGAGTTGGACATCGTGACCGTGACAAGAAAGGCCGTCAAGAATCCCAGTGCGGCAATGTGCCAGCACGAATCGACTCCAGTTTCGTTTTTCTTTGTGATCTCTGCTTTTCTTGGCGCACTCGTAGGCAGAGCTGCGGGGCACATTATTATTCCTGCGTACAAAACTATAAAACGAGAGAAAATACGAAAGATAAGTATGCGTCCGAAGCAAAATAAACAAGTTCACGTGGTGCAGAGCTTCTAGTTTGTCTGAATCATGTCGCATTGAATCAAAAATTTTCAAAAATTTAAGCGTGAAACAACTGAGCGTGTTTCATTATGGAGCTCCTTGGACATAGAGAGGAGTGTAATGGTTTTGATTTCGATTGCCCCGTTCACGAAGTATTACATTTCAGCTCTGCATAAAAATGAAGTCGCCGCTCGCTGGCAATGCACTCATTTATCCTCTCGAGAGCGTCCATTGAAACACGAACCTCCAGCAGCCGTAAGGACCTGCCTAGACTTAGCGGGGAGTTGGAGTAAGGCATGCTGCGTCCATGCCTTTATGGCGACCTGGCTACCACTCCAGAGTGCAGAATGATCCTCTCGGCTCACGTATAATTTAAGAACCCCATTTTGGAGAAGCCAGCACCGAATGTCAGGTCTAGTATACTTCTTTCATGAGCCTTTGTAGTCCTGTTTACACGCGCGAGTACTCTAGTACGTCGGGAGCCCGACGAAAAACGTGCCCCTGCATTATTGTTTTTCTGAATTGTAGGTAATATCAAGAGTACAAAAATATAGGGAGTCACATATACCAAAATGCAGTCACTGCAATTGCTCATGATTGAATGCCGTGAAGTGAGGTCAGCAAATCGAAACCGAAACTGTGGCCAAGGGGTACCCAGGATGTTTTGAACGGCACTACGCCGCTAGGATCGCTTCAAATTTGCCGGAGCTTTAGACACCAAAGAGAAACGATAATTATAGGTGTTCTGTCGAGCCCAATTATATCGGACGCGTATAACACAAATGTTGTCTATTTCAAATTTTCACCATTTTGAATATTCCCTCGAAAATTCCATGCAAATGTAGAGGAGCCTTGAGCGTCTCTACTGAAGTCGCTTCATCGTGGACATTGGATACATCAAACCAGGCGCCGCACCGACGCGTTCCTGGTGGGTAGCCTGTCCACGGAGGCTACCGCCGCCGCACCCGCGATAGACCCTTATCAAGGGTCTATCAGGCAACGTCGATAGTCGCTACTCCTTGGACAAGAAGCGCCTGATTGGATCCAAGTCGTCACCGAACACCTACGCAACAGTCGTTTCCAATGCGAAGCGCAATTTCGTCTGCTTCTTTCACAGAGGTTGTGCTGATATCAGAACGCCGAGCTCTTATTGGCTGACTGAAAATAAATAGTGGGCAGACCTCAAGGCATCTACCATTGGGCTCTACCCACTATCCTTCCAAATCAAAGTCAATCGGAACACGGCGTCGTTCTGACGTCACCTCGAGCCCTTCTCAAAAAGCAGACGACTTGCTCTCCGCATACGCGCTGGGCCGAGTCCATGCAGAACACTGAGGCAGCCCGCGTGTCCAATAGACCTTTGCATCGTTTATAACCCTGGCAAAAAATGCCTAGCCACAGAGCTGTGGACGCATGCGCAGCGACTGATATTCCGCACTGGTGATCATCACCCTGTGCTCAGAAGGCGTTCCACAGCCCAGCAGACAATGATGGCAGCGCGCAGAAGGCGACTTCTGCAAAGGTATATACATGCTCAGAGTGCGTGATCAAGCAGTGGCGGAAAGGCGATGGCGCGAACTTTCGACATGAACCGTTGGTTTGCAAGTGCTGGAGAAAAATCAGATCCGCGAGTTGGTTTCCAGTGTCCTGCGGCAACTCCTGTCATGGGTCACTGTGCCTAGAAGGCACCAAGAC
This sequence comes from Ixodes persulcatus, assembly GCA_013358835.2. Taxonomy (NCBI): domain Eukaryota; kingdom Metazoa; phylum Arthropoda; class Arachnida; order Ixodida; family Ixodidae; genus Ixodes; species Ixodes persulcatus. The sequence continues at coordinate 209,041 of JABSTQ010009675.1, read as the reverse complement.
GGACGCGGGGACACAGAGCGCCGGCTTGCATGTTGGCGAAGACGCAGAAGCAATTAGCAGCGCAAGGCTGGAGGAGGCAGAAGAGAAAACACTAGAGGTGTCCGAGTGCCTGCTCCAATGGAATACCACAGCGTCATCCCTATTTTTGCCTCTATTGAGAAGTCCAGTTGTCCTGTCTTTTCTTCCCAGCTTTCGCACACGCATTGGAAACACTCACTATTAAGGGTGTGCCAATACCGGTTTGACTTGAATTGCTGTAAAAGGTAAAGCAACAGCAATTGTTTTTTTAACAGTGTTAAAGCTGGTGAAGAGGAGGAGGGGAAAGGAGGAGAGAAGAAGGAGGGGAGTAGTTGGTGATTAAGGAGAGGGAGGGAATAAAAGACGCAGGAGGAGAGGACGAAAAGGGGGACAAGGTGAGAGGAAGAGGAATGAAGTGAAGGAGGAGGAGGAAAGGAGGAGCCGGGGAGAGGAGAAGGCAGGAGTGAGAGGCGGAAAGGAGGGGAGGAGAAGGAGCAGAGGAGGACGACAGGAGGGTAATGAGAAGGAGGATGGGCATACCCTTCCCTCCGTACCCTACCCTCTCCTCTTCAAAAGCTGCGCTCTAACTTCGTGTTACAGAGATATGTAACGTCGTTGATTCTTAGAGCGTATCTTTTAGGCGCCCGTTTCCGGCTTGAGCGTCGCCGTCGGCGTAACCGCGAGTTACATTATGGGACATTTCCCATAATGACGTCTCACGTGACGTCACGTGTCACGTCACGAGCATTACCCTCGTGAGGGTTCGAGGGTTACCCTCACGAAAGTCACGAGGGAAACCCTCACGAGGGTCACGAGGTTTACTCTCACGAAGGTCACGAGGGTTACCATCACGAAAGTTACGAGGGTAGCCTCACAAGGGTCACGAAGGTTACTCTCACGAGTGATACGCTCATAAGTGTAACGAGGGTTACCCTTGCGTGGGTCAGGAAGGTTACCCTCACGAGGCTCACGAGGGTCACGAGTGTCGAGAGGGTTATCGTGACAAGCGTTACGAGGGCTACACTCACGAGGGTCATGTTAATTAACCTCATGGAGGTTACGAGGGTTACCCTTATAAGGGTCACGAGGGTTACCTTCACGAGGTTTACTAAGGGTCACGGGTCACGGGTCACGAGGGTCACGGGGGTTACCCTCACGAGTGTCATGAGGCTCCTCTCACGAGGGTTTCGAGGAATTACCCTCACGAGAGTCACGAGAGTCACGAGGGTTACCCTTGTGACGTCACACGTGACGTCACGTGAGACATTACAAGGGTAAAAGTTTACTACTAAATTTAGCGGTGAAGGAAGAGGGGCATACACTCTTCTCCGTACCCTCCACTCCTCCTCCTTAAGAGGTGCGCTATAATTTCGTGATGCAGAGATTTGTAAACGTGTTTAAATTTTAGAGCGCAGCTCTTAGGCGCCCATTTCCGGCTTGAGCGGCGTCGCCGTCGGCGTCGGCGTAACCGCGCGGTGCATTATGGAAAAATGTTCCGCTAGATTTAGCGGGGAAACATTTTCCGCTAAATTTAAGCGGAAAATTTCTTCGCTAGATTTAGCGGGTAAATTTTTTCGCTAAATTAAGCGGAAAATTTTCCCGCTAAATTTAGCGGTAATCTTTCCGCTATATTTAGCGGGAAAATTTACCAGCGAAATCCAGCGAGAAAATGTTTTCCCTAAATTTACGTGCTAAATCTAGGGGGGAAATTTTCCGCTAAATTTAGCGGGTAATTTAGGGAAAACTTCCTTCTAAATAGGTGGCGAACAGGGGAGGAGGAGGGGCATAGCCTTTGATCCGTACCTTCCCCTCCTCCTCCTCAATAGCTGCGCTCTACTTCGGCGTTACCGGGAGTTGTAAACGGCTTTCATTTTCTTATAAGGACCTTTATCCCTAATAATTGATCAACTAACACAGAAGGTATTCTATGGAAGGCATATATGAGGGCTATGTTTAGAGCGCATGTTCAGACCGAGCTCATATTAATAGGCTGCTAAAACAGGCAATCTTGAGGGTGCAAAAAGCATGTTGCAGAAAAACTGTGGGGGCTCGCCGTCCGAACGTGCTCCGTATAGTAGCACAGACAGTGCCGACAGTGAATACTCCCTTTAGGCAGTACTCACTGTCGGCCATGGCTGTGTGTGCGACTGCTGAGCATGTGCGGACGGTGAGCTTCCACTGTTATTTAACTTCATGAGTTTATCTTCTTTTTTTTTTGGGGGGGGGGGGGGGGGGTGGGGTATGACTGGTCCCCTTGCTGCTGAGTCCGCTGCCACGTACGTGCATATAACCACGGCAAATCGCGCGTGTGAACGGCCTGACTCCCGTTGTGCTCTTTGCCACAATCACCTGAACTCGCACCGTTTATAAATTTTTCTCACAACCAAACTACAAAACAAATTCTTGATAATTTTTTTTTTGTTCGAAGAACGCATGATTTAATGCGCTCGGCTGTCCCGTGCGCTTGGTATTTCTTAAAATCGACCATAGTTTCTTTTTTTTTTTTTTTAGGTCGCGCAAAAGTTTTCTACTTTTTTTTCTGCGTTCCCGTTACCAATGCTCCCAGGCAGTTAATTAATGCAAATCATCTAATTTTGCGTATTTAACTTCTTATGTACCGCAAGGCCGAGTGTTGGGGCCGTTTTTATTTTTAATATTTATCAAAGATATTGTTGTAGACATTTTTTCTTGTATTATACGTCTCAATATTGACGAGTGCATAATCAATCGAGCCGTATGTGCCTTGAACGACTGTATCATTTTGCAGGCCGCCCTCGACCGCATAGCAAATTAGTGTAGAACTTGGATTTGAATTTGAACATTAACAAATGTCACTCTGTTCATGTAACTAAACAGCGAAACCATAACACTAACAAGCTTCAGATTAACGACTTTCCCATCAAGAGGTTACTAAAAGTAACATATTTTGGTTTCTACTTTTCTTATCATATGCAAAGGAACTTTCACATGGAGGATATGAGTGCTAAAGCTAATCGGACGTTAGGACTCATCAAACGCAATTTCGAAAATTATCCTCAGGAAGCCAGAAATATTCTGTATCTCACAAAAATTCGTCCTATTCCAGGGCATGCTACAAAACTTTTGCAAACGCACAATTAGCATCTGAAACTAATGCAAAACAGAGCTGCCAGACGTTTCCTTATTGTACAGGTTGTCAGAAAATAACATTTGCACGCTTAAATGGCTCGCCAAAATGAAATACGAACTTCATGTATCTTGAAGCAACTCTTCTCAAAAATTTCTTTAACTGGTCACATTGTTGTTCTAAAAATTCGAGTCTTAAATTCGAGTACAAAGAAAAAAAAAAGAAATTAATTTTGATTGTTTTTAACGGCGGAGCGGCAGCTGTCGGGGAGAAAACTGAACGACGGCCATGTTTCTTTGCCTTATTCAGAGATGGCGCTCTAGATTTCTGGACGTTAGAGTTCCTGTATAGGCTCCCTACGGGAGCCAGAGTGGCGCGTTTGATTCCACGTGCCGCGTGCCGCCCTCGCCGCTATTCGCCGAGATCCGATCACGTGAGGAGCCGTATCAAGTGTCGTGCAGCAAAGTAGACGTTGCACTCGCCCCGGCGTACGTTCTCAGGCTTTTGAGCCCGCCGCGCGCCTCGAACACGCAGGCGCTGCTATTCGCCGAATTCAGTCACGTGAGGAGCTGGATCCACATGCCATGCGTGAACGCGCAACTCTGGCTCCCGTAGGGAGCCTATACAGGCACTCTACTGGACGTAAAGCCCCTAGGCGCCGAGCGAAAAAGCGCGCTTTCGATCGTGTTTTTGGTACCGCGTGATAGTTGCCGAAATAATGTTCTTTGGGTCTTCAGTTAAGATTCACAATGCAGAAAGTGTCACTCCAGACACTTTCTGCATTCACCGAGCGAAAAACGTTTTTCACTCGGCGCCTAAAGCTTTAGGTCCAGTAGTCTGCAGAGCCATCTCGGGATAAGGCAAAGAAACATGGCCATCGTTCGGTCTCTGCCCGACAGCTACCGCTCCGCCGTTAAAAAATTCCGTTTTTATTTCTTATTCTTTAAACTTGGATTTCCGACTTGAAATTTTAGCACAAAAATTTACCAGTTAAAGACGCCTTCGAGAAAAGTTGTTATCTGATCCGTCAAGTTTTTGATTTTTGCGAGCCAATTTAGAGTTTTATTTTTTTTGTGACACCTTGTACTGTCGTGGTCAACGTTACTAGAACCACTCAGTTGGGAAACTGCCATAGAGCCTGCTTTAAAAAAGGGGCTCCGATCCGTACTCGAGAACCGAGCTAATGGCGATCGCAACGCCACCATTTGTCCCGCAGCTTCTACTCCGGGAACTGCACGGCTGCACGTAGAGTCGGGCAAGGGCCGGTGGCGCCATCTCGCAGGGCCATCACGCAGTAGCTATGTAAAGCAACTTTCATACTTCAACTCATCGCTAAAGGGTGGCGGAGTTATCGTATTTAGCTCGGTCTCGGTGGACGCCAGCGGCCCAGCTTTTGAGGGTGAGTTTCCCAACTGAGTGTTTTAGTAACGTTGGTCGTGGTCAAAGCGTAACTGTATTGAAACGCGAGCTCAAGTGGCAGTCTCTCAGAATCGTCGTACATGTTTACTCCTTTAACTCCTGCACAGCATATATTGCTATCTGTGTGGAATTGGCAGGCCCAAATATTCACTTCATCTCTCGGAAACTGGACGATAACAAAAATTTAGTCCTTTCACAAGCAAAATAGATATGTACAAATACTCCTTTTTCCTTTACACTATAGTCAACTGGAACCAGCTACATGAAGAGATAGTCTCAAAAAATGTAAACTAATTTTTTATGCATTGTCAAATTCTTAATACTTATTCTTTCTACGAACCTTCCCTTTGTCTGTATACGTATTCGAGTGCGTATAGCTTTACGCTAGTTTGGAGGCTTGTTTTTGTTTCTATTTGCGTGTTATTTGCTGCGGTTAGGCACCTTTTTTAATTATAATTGTACCCGTCTTCAAGCTGACATAGAACATGCTTCAAATTGGTGCTTCAAAAAACCACTTGTCGCTTAATCCCGAGATACTAAAGATATTGCAATATCTCAAAAGCGTGAATTCATTTCTTTTTCTTCCAACCTTGAAGGCCCCTTGATATCCTGTGTACCTTTGTAAGGGATCTCGGTGTGCGTGTTGACAGTTCACTTTGTTTTTTTTTTAAAGAACACGTGTCGATAACTGTAAATGCTGCGTCAAGAGTGTTATGCATCATTTCCCGCTTATGTCGGCAGTTCTCAATACCCTCTTGTTTGACGCATTTGTTTAGGTCACTAGTAAGGTCACGGTTAGGATTTCGCTCGGTAATCTGGAATTCGTTATCTCTTGGACAGGCAACGGAAATCAAAAGTGTAAAAAATCGGACGATGAAAAGTGTGTATGACCGCTATATTTGAAGGAGGTCTTTTTTATCATTATGAAACGTTATTTCACCGTTTAACATTATATAGACTTGCCGTGAGGAGGCAGTCTAGAGGTTTTGTTTTTCTTCATAAAGTTGTTTATGGTCACGTCAAGTCAATGGATTTACTACGATCCGTTGACTTCCATGTTCCATCAAGGGCCAGCCGGAATGTATTAACGTTTTATCCATCTTGAATGTCCCCTGTATTACCTTTGTCACGGATTCCATTGACCTTCAATAAGGAATATCACGTGGATATTTTCATGCGTCTTCTGGAATTCACCTTGCTTGTTCGTGAATGAATGTCTATCGCCTACATATCATGATGAGAATTTTTGTGGTATTTGTATTTAGTATTTTAGTTTTTGTAATATTTGTATTTAGTAATTTAGTGCACCACAGTGGAGACTGAAAGTTGTTGGTGGGCACAGAAAATAAAGAATTATTCTTATGATTATTATTATTATTAAAGGGATACTTCAAAGAAATTTGAAATATACCCGTCGTGTTCAGAAATAGGTTCAATATGATCCGAAATATTCGTAAATAATAATCGTACGTTGTATTTTAAGCCTGATGGACGTATTTTTCGTTATGAACGGCCCATTCTGGCAAGCACTCGGAGAGCAGCCAGAGAGAGCACGTGACATCCACCGCAATCGTGACGGAGTTCTTTTTCGGGGCGAGCAAAGCTGCGGCGATGCTGACGTCGAGAGGATGTTGTAGATGTTCCAGCCACAGAAGCGGCTGCTTTTGTACCAATTTTGAGTGACGGGTTACTATTCTATAATCGTGTAAAGAGACACTAGCGACTTCTGGTACACACAAAAGATATCCTCTGGGGGGGGGGGGGGGGGGGGGGGTTCCTCCTTACCCTCGTCTCTCGTGGTGGCCGGAGGCGAGACAGTTCTCGTCACTACCTGTCAAGGTTCCTAGACGGGCATTACAAACGAGGCGTTAGCGACAACCACCAGATTCTCTTTCGCTAATCGTTAAATTTGTTTTAAAATTCATTTTCGTGTCCTTTTCAACAAGAGATTGGTGTGTCTGATGTGATACTGCTCCCTTGAACAAGACTAGACCAAGAAATAAGCGCCGAAATTTAGTTGCAGTATACCTTGAAAGGAATAAGTGTTTTTTGGCATCTAGTTTATATTGTATTGATACCTTCCGTACTATAATACCGTCACGGGAGCTGTGTGGTTGAACAAATAAAAAAAAAATGCGATGTTTGGGATGATCACTTTTTATGTAAAATATGCTAAGGCAGTTGAACTCAGCTTGCCCAAGAGTCTCCAAGTACGCCAGAAATATGCTGGAGCCATTACGTTTGCACGTATGCTTATATATAGTTTTTTTTTTCTAAATGAAAAAAAAGTGCTTTTCTGCTTATTTAAAATGGCCGCCGATAAAACGCAACGCTAACTCCTTTGTCTTTTTTTTTTTTTGCAATTAGCTGGTCACATTTTATAGCCATTGCTATCATTTCAGGATAAAATTCTCCACAATGAAACTTACTATGCATGTCCTAAAGCAAAATATTTGAAGGGAAACATTTGGAAATCGTAAAGTCAATACAACACTAATTAGCGTCGATTACCTTGAGTGCAGAAGACGCAGTTTCACTCGGACAGTAGCCTCAATCGCAGTCATGAAGTCTAGGCAGCTCTGATCAAACTTTCGTTATCCACACAATAATAAATTGATAAAATCCCGGTTAGCGGAAACATGCGCCAACTCACTGTGAAGCCGTGTATGATCGCTTCCACGGGCAATGATTTTTTGCTTAAAACATATGGTTCGTTTTCCGTTGCCTATTAATTTTTTTTTATGAAAAACATGCCAGGGAGCGTTTAGAGCACAGTTGATCCATTTCCAACGAGGAAGATAAAAAAAAGAGTGCAGCTGCGCGAATATGTATGCGTAGTGCGAGGCCTCCAACCAGTTTTCTCGGTGCGCTGTGCCATGCTGTGCTCGTCTGTGTTGTCCCCTTTTTTCTTCTCTTTTTTGTCCTACGTCTCGGGTTTTACAATGTTGAAAGTTCACCAGCTCGCTTGCATCTTCTCTGTAATTTCTATACCGAGAACTCGCCTGTTGTTTGCTGACTGGGCTGTTGAAACATGCTCTAGAGAGCAGGGCCCTTTTTGCTGAATGTTTGGCGTTACTAAAAAAGAGTCAGAAAGGGTGCACACTTTGGACAAGGGTAATATGGCAGCGTTTAGCTGGCGCTGGTGTTTAATTTGTGAAAACTGGAATAGCAGTGGAACGCTTACCTTGCAATTGTGTCAAACCTCACCCTTGTGTTTACCTTTTATATGGTCATTAAGAGTTTAAAATAACGTCAAACTTTCGTTGGTAAAAAAAACAAAAAAAAACATTTCTGTACTTAATTTAGATTTTTTTTTACACCCCGTTTCCTTAGCATTGGAACCATGTAATATATATTGGTGTTTGGGACGTCAAACGCGCCTTTGGGTGCGTTTTTATTGTTCTGCGTAATCAATAAATGCACGAGGTCTCTATTTGCGTTGTTTTTAAAACAATAATTTTTTTGTCACACGTGCAACTTTTTTTTAGGAACTCTGCAGTAAACATCAATATTATTCTTCCGCAGTTGCTTTCTTGCCTTGAGTTCGAATTGAATAAAATTTATTGTATATCTTACTTTGGAACTATTTACTAAATCTAAAGTTTCAAAAATAAAATTTCTATTTGAAGAAATATAAAACAAATCACTCGTATACAATTTCTTATGAAAGTTTTTTTAGTACCCGCCACAGATGAATACAACTATTTTACTGCAAAATTAATGAACTTCGCAACATATACTTTTAACGGAACATATATAACAAGACACAATAACTAAGAATAAACATTGTTCAGAATTTAATGTTTTATGTATCTACCGTTAATTAGCACTATTTCTCTTGAATACATTAGCCCTACTTCAGTTATTAAATTTTGAAACCCGGCTTTCAATCAGTTTAGTTTCAAACGGCTCTCAACCCACATAAAGAAACACATATTGTGGCCTTTAATAGAGAAGTTCTGTATATCATACGCATTAACACATATCTGCTGCGTCACGCCACGATGGTGGAGCTTCGGACGATTTTCCCGTCGGGGGTGTGGGCAGAAATCGCCTATGCCGGTACGCGGATTCCTGAGTTGTTTTGGAACCAGCCAGACTAAAAGCTGGCTCTGGTCCAAACACCGAGACTGGGGCTGTAGCAAACGAACCGGGAAAGAAGTGAATGTTAGTTTTCAGATGTTTTCCACCTGTTCCGTTTGTCCGAGAACGTGGATGGGCGCCGTGAAAAGGTAAAACCATTCATCACAGCACCAGCATTGCTTTTAAGGAATGAAAAACACGTTAATTTTAGTTCACGAATAAGTGTTGAATTCATATTTATTTGTTTTGTTCAAAATACTATCAAGTTGTACGAACACCCGCGAACCACGTTCAGTGCGTCGTCGCGTTAATACGGCTGCCTAACCATTAAAAGTATCCCCTCCTTTTTCACACTAATCAAACTGCCGTCTGTTCACTTAACCAAGAGTTGGCCATTAGACCAAACGTTGCTATAACAAGCTCATGTCTCAAAAGGCTTTGAAGTTCACTCTCAGAAAAAAAAAATGTATATTCTTAAACCCCTTGTCCCGTATACGACACCCCGAAACTTCATTTCGACATACAGCGCGCTGACGTCGAACCGACGTTCCCAACTTTCACAAGCGGCATGATAGCCGAGTGGTACAACTTATTAAAATATCTAATTTAAGTACTATTAAATACAAAAAGTTATCGGGGTTTTCTTAGCATTACTGCAAAACCTCAGTGTTTTCATGTTCTGTAGTCTTTGATACGTACTTTAGCTGTTTAGTGAGGTATATGATCTAGGACTCCGTGTTTTCGGATAAATCCGAAAAACTCCGGAAAACACCCGCCGGTAACATTTTCATCAATTCGGATTTATCCGATAAACTCCGAATTTTGATGTGCCAATGCACTCCCTTTCCAATAAACTAAATAAAGGCAGTATTTTATAATTAAGTTTGATCAGCGCAAAGGGTCAATGGTCCCGGGAAAATGCCACCACAGTTATCTTAATATATATCTTTCAAATCTCGGTTCATTGACAAAAAGGGGTCACCGATCATCTCGTCAAGGTTCAGAACGACATGTCATTGTGCATTCGGGTCACGACAAAAGCCCCTGTATTGGTTTCCAGTTTCGGCCATACTATTTGTGTTTTAAGAGGAAGAGAGGTTGTGTTTTTGTAACAGCTAAAGCTATATGTGGATCCTAGAGATTGCATAAAATTGGAAGAGGGGCAGTTGAAACTTCCCTATTACATCCTTTACCACTCCACCTCACGCGGCCACGGGGTAACATGGAATAGGATGGGCTGAATACGTGCTTCTCAGCGACTACCTCCACGAGTTTATTTTTAAGGTGTCGGCGTTTATCCAAGCCACAGATGTGTGCAACTTTTGCCGTGGGACAAATTAGTATTGCCAATGGCAATGGCACCAACACCAAACCCAGCCGAAGAACTATAATTTGATATAAGCGCGTTTTATTTTTCCTTATCTAGCATACGTATACACCCGGATATTATTTTCTATTTTTCATAAGAAACACTGCGAAATTAAGCTCCGAGTCTCGAAGATTTTGGAATCAAATAAAAATAAACTCTTATAAACTCCGAATTTTCGGAAAAAAAAAATAAACTCCGGAAAACACCCCCCGAATTTGACGAAAAATAAACTCCGAAAACACGGAATCCTAGGTATATCTCACCGTCTTCAAGCACGTTGAAAAAGTTGAGGCCGTCTGTTCACGTCAGCGCTCTGTACGTCGAACTGAAGTTTTGGGGTGTCGTATATGGGACAAGGGGTGTAAGAATATTCCCTTTTTTTCTGAGAGTGTTAGAACGCTTTTTGGGTAAGTAGGCTTGGTGTAAACAGTGGATACAAGTTTTGGATTTTTGTTACGAGTGGCCATCACAGACTTGTTATTTTTAATTTACTTTGGCCAATTCTGCAGTATTCTGCAATTTGCAGTATCGATGTCGTACATCGAAGGTACCCGTCCACACGTGTGGAACCCGAGGGACATCACTACTGAAAATAGCGAGAAAAAGTTATCTTATGAATCAGCCAGCGTTCATTCTGCGGATTTCACGCGAAATGAATAGTGGGACGTCACAATGTTTACATGGCGTTTTTGTGGTTCATAGAGCGTCGATAATTTTGCTGAGGCCACCAAACCCAGTACGACATTCCTAGAAAGAGTAGACTCAGCAATTCAAATGTGAATGACGGCATGGGGACTCACACCGACGCCGGCATTACATTCCAGTGGTTCATTGATGCAGGACGCGAAGTTTCATGAAGAGACCATCGCGCATGCGCGCCGCTAAGGGCGGTACGGTTCGTTTATAAACAAGATTTGGTCTGTAGGAGGAAAGGCAAACGCTGTGCGTTTGCGTTTGCGTTACGTGCTCCACACTGCTCATGCCATTCGTCGCCATGCACCAATCCAAGACCGCAGTTTGAGCTCCGTGCGCGTCCAGTGTGGAACATGCAGCAACGCTGGCCCAAACGCACAGTGCTTGCTTTCGCTTTTATACGCGGTACTAAAAACTCGCCAATGATCTCTATTTGTGCTTCCCGCTTCGAACTCTGGTGTTTTTATCGATTGTGGCCGTAATCGTAACGGTTGCAGAGAGATACTAACATACACGGGATTAGCCACAGCCTGAGCTTCTTAAGATATGGAGAGCACTTTGACAGCCCCATAAATAATACATGCAGTTTTTGAATTGCTGTCACGCGATAAACACTGAACGTGTGTTTTTGAGTCTTCTAATTTAAAGGCATTGTCACCTCATTGATAAATCAAACCGAACTAATACAAAATTACATTTTGTTTATATTGAAAATTGTGAATTTGGTCAAAATCGTTTGTATTGTCTGTCCGTGATTTCTGCACTTAATGCACAGAAGCGCAGGCCGTCAATTCAATATTTAATATGTATCAAAATTATATAAAAAAAGTACTGATATCAGTCGATCTTTTTCCGAACTACCTCGAAATAAAGAACCACAAACATTGAGCTTGTTTTCCTAATTTCTTCTAAGTTTCTGCTTTTCCCAGGATGGCGCTCGTTGTCCACGTTGAGGTCGTAATGTAGTTTAGCAGCTCGAATTTTTTCTCAATGTTCCTTCACGCGCGCGTGCGCCGTTTCAGTCGACGCGTCGAACGCGTTCATGAGGGCTGCCTCGCTTTCCCGGAAAATGCTCCTCTTCCGCAGTGCGGCACTCTCGACGGGGGAGTGGGTATTCGGAGCCGAAGGACCATGTTCTACATTTCCGGCGCCGACTGGATACCGCCTCAACGGGGGAGACCAATCCCAAAATAGGAAACTATCGCTCGATCAGGCAAAGTTCTTAAAAGTTGAGAAGTCATAGGCACAGCCGCGAGTGGAGCGAAACGAAGCTCGTTTCGAGAAGGACCTCTGTACCAGGACGACGCGCGCGTTGTTTGGTTATTGCTGCTCTTCATTGTCGGACGTATAGTGAATTCCGCCGATTTGTCTTAATTATAAACGCGAGATAATACTTCCACATTTAAAACTAGGGAGTACCAGATCTGCGTATGAATGCAGTGGTGGACACGTTTGTAAAACCCGCTCAAACTAAAGTTGACGAAAACAAATGTGACAAAGAAAGTCAACTCCGTTTGATTTTTGACAAACGTGCAGACTAAATTTTTCTAAATATTTTACGTATTTTTGTTTTTCTTGGCACGCAGCATGCGAGCCGCGTACGGCCCGCAGCTGGCCAAGTAGGCAGCGCGACCGTGGCCTAACGGTTATAGTGCATGCTTCCCACGCAAAGAGTAAGGGTTCGATTCTTGGGTGCGACGCGTCTTTTATTTATTCTTGCAATTTACTGTTCTGGTAAATTCGAGAACTCTGTTGCATGTTCGAGGTTAGAATGTTCTATGCGCGCGGACCTTCCATGCCGATTGTTCAAGAAGACCACACGTGTACAAAAGGGGCTCCGCGTGGCAAGCCGCGGTCAGTTTTCGCCCCAGCGTTCGACTCTGCTGTCATGCCGACTTTGAGGCCCGCGACGCTCTGCATTCTTCTGTTTCTTTTTTTTTTTATTTTTGGGCACAAGTTCCCCCCAATAAACATTTAGTTCCTTCAGTTACCATCGCCTCATCAACTGTCATTCACGACAATATCATGTGGCAGATTCATTTCCGTCCGAAAAGTACCTTTGTATAAAGTATTCACATTGTTCATACTGTTCTCTATTTATTTTCCTTCTCTGTTATTTTAGTTTCGCTTCCCAGCTTTCTGTCATGAAAACCACCTATTCCGATTCCGCGTTTTCAAACTACAAGCGCGAGCTTGTGGTGTTGTCGACCCGTTCCACTTCAACTAGTAGAGACTGCAAGCGGGAGCTTTTCGCGCAAGGAAGCACGCCGGCTGCACGACCTCTCGCTCAGCAGGGGAAAATACCAAGAATATGGCCATGAGCTAAGGATTTCCTCCTTGAAGAATTTTGACACTAACATATCAGTATTTTCTAAGAATTTTGTTAGAATAATTGCCAGGAAAGCAAGAAGTGTCGAATGAAGATATGTTTGTTTATACATGTATAACTTGATAGATTCTGAGTGAATTGAGCAACAAGAATGGCCTTGTGTTGGCCCTCTTGCCCTATTAAAGAAATGCCGGAACGCTGGTGGGGCGGTGCAATATTAGTTTTAGTTGTCACATCAGTTAAGGGCCCAATGTAGTCTTATAAACAAATCAAAGCTAATTGTGTTACTGGCGAAACTGCACGCTACCAAGAAGGAGGGAGCACAAGATCCCTTCTCTCTGAAATCCGTTGACACCCCTCTCATGTTTGCCCCAAGGATTTTGGGATAGAATATCTGGCCCCTACACTCAAATAAGTGTGAGAGAGCTGTGTGCAAGTTCCTAAATTCTACTGCAACCTATTTAAAAAAAAAAAAGAATAATATTGTCACGAATGACAAGTGATGAGGCGGCGAATGACTGGAACAACTGAACGTTTAATGGGGCGAACTTGTGCCCAAAAATAAAAGGAAAAATAAAGATAACAACAGAGCGTCGCGGGCGTCAATGGCAGCGAAGCAGCAATATCGAACGCTGAGGCGAAACAGAAACTGGCTTGCCACGCGGAGCCCCTTTTGTACACGCGTGGGCTTCTGGAACAATCGGCGTAGAATGTTCGGCCTGTCGAACGTTCTACCCTCGAATCAGCAGCACGGTTCTCGAATCTATACTTCGTCTCACCTTAGCATGGACTAACTGCGAAGGCTGTGCAAGCGCGAGCGGGTAGCATTGACTGCCTTGACTGGAGCACTCGCTGCGCGAGCGCTCGTGCAGCAACCGAGGCTTCACACAAAGCAAATAGCTCGCGCGTTTAGCATGCGCGGCTAACAATAGTCCGTGCTAAGGTGAGACGAAGTATACCAGAAGACTAAATTGCAGGATTAAACAAAACATGTGCGCGCGCGTCCTCCCAGGAATCGGACCCCGGCTTTTCGTGTGGGAGGCAGGCACGATAACCGTTAGGCCACGCGCGCGCTGCCTACTTGGCCAGCTGCGCGTGCAGCATTACTCCCCCCTTTAAAAATTGCATCGCCCCTATGCAACACAACACAAAACAAAGCAAATAAAAAGAAGGGTAAACTAAAGAGTCATTCGGAACGCATAAGGTCCACAGTTCTATCGAGCGTAGTACTGCTTCAGGCGCACGACGTGGACGACTTCAGGTCGTGGTGGGCGGCGTGATGATGTTCTTGTTCCGTCGGACATCACCTCGTAGTTCAGATCCCCGAGTCGACGAAGCACTTTGTAGGGTCCGAAGTGGCGCTTCAAGAGTTTCTCGCTGAGACCACGGGGGCGGATCGGTCTCCACACCCACAGCCTGTCTCCGGGCTGGAAGTGGACGTCCCGAAGACGAAGGTTGTAGCGGCCAGTGTCGACACGTTGCTGGGCTTGAATCCGGAGTCTGGCGAGCTGACGGACCTTTTCTGCCGTTCGGCAACCACCTGGGCATCGTCGCTTCCGTCGACAGCCGGTTCGTGGGGTAACATCGCGTCCAGCATTGTCGTTATCTTGCGACCATGCACCAGTTGAAAGGGAGTTACCCCGGTGGTCTCTTGTACGGCCGTGTTGTAGGCAAATGTGACGTACGGCAACACCTCGTCCCATGTCTTGTTCTCCACGTCGAAGTACATGGAGATCATGTCCGCGATAGTCTTGTTGAGTCTCTCCGTCAGCCCTTTGGTCTGCGGGTGGTACGCAGTGGTGCGACGATGGCTGGTGTGGCTGAGACGAAGGATTTCTTGCGTCAGCTGGGCCATGAATGATGATCCTCGGTCTGAGATCAGAACCTCGGCAGCGCCGTGCCGGAAGACGATGAACTCGATAAAAAAACTTGGCGGCTTCCACAGCAGTCCCAGAAGGAAGGGCTTTCGTTTCGGCGTACCGCGTGAGATAATCTGTGGCAACGATTATCCATCTGTTCCCTTGCGTCGATGGTGGGAAAGGATTAAGTAGATCCACTCCGATCTGCTGGAACTGTGCGGTTGGGGGAGCAATCGGCTGCAGGAGACCTGCCGGCTTCGTCGGCGGTTTCTTGCGTCGCTGACACTCGTGGCACGATCGTGTGTAGAGGTGTACGGTCTTCGGCAGCTTGGGCCAATAATACCAACACGGCCGGAAGGCCGCGCATGCGTGGTAGCTGTGTGGGCAAAATCGGCCCGGCTCTCCGTGTTTTCGCCATTGCGTTGTGTGGCGTGCGCTCGTTGTTGACGTTGTAAGGACACTTCTAGTTTTGTTTGTGCCTCGTATTTCCTGACAACGTATGTCGTATGCTATGCCCGACTATTTGAGCTCGCTGCCCGAGCCTGAACGGCAGCGGTATTGAGACAAACCGTGCGTGGACGGCGTTGCCTACGAGGATCCGTACGCCGTAAACAAGGCCTGATGGACTTCCGACGTGAAGTTGCTGCCACCGAAGTCGGCGGCTCACGTCGTAGTTTATTTAGTTTTTTTTCGCAAAGCCAGTTCACGGCCGGCACGGTGCAGGCGTACAAATCTCTCGAGGGCTACAATTGCTTCGAGTCGGTTTCCGTACTGCCGGTGGGATCAGCAGACTGTGGGTCAACGGAAGTGTATTTAATAATTGATTAAATACACAGCGTCTTGAAGTCAAGGTATAGAATTTTTCCTACCCTCATGACCACAATGCATGACAAGGGGTAACGTTTTGTCCGTTATGCAGTCTTGGCGGTAACACCTTACAAGTAACGGCGTTACCAGCAACGCGTTACTTTTTTCATTAACGTAGTAACCTACTCGTTACTTTTTCGAAACAGTGACGGGTTACGTACTTACGTTACTCGTTGCTACTTCCCAAGTCTTAAAGAAATTACACTACAATTGTTTCCGTGTTTTTAGGCGTCAAGTCATGTTTTTCTTTGCGTTTTTTTCTCGTGAGTATATAGGCGAGACCGTAAAACGAGATAAAGTAATTATGTTCAGTTTCTCCATGAAGATAATGTTTCTTGATATATGAGCTTATGCATAAGTGTATCGTCAAACCCGTAAAACGTATTAAATCATAACTTAAAAAGTAACGCAGAAGTAACGTGCGTTACTTTTTATTGGTAGCGGTAACGCGTTCCTTTTATTTTTAGGTAACGTAGCTCGGTAACGCGTACCTTTTATTTGCAAGTAACAAGTAACGTACTTCGTTACTTTTTTGCGGTAACGCCTTCACGGTGTTGGAGGTAACGCGTTACTAGTAACGACGTTACTGGTAACGCGTTACATTTTTCGCTAACGCAGTAACGTACTGGTTAGTATTCTGAATTACTAACGAGTAAAGTATTTTCGTTACTTTTTTACGGTATCGGCTATCAAATTACATTACTCGTTACTTTTGACCAAAACTGGTGAAATACATAAGGTATTTGGAAAAGGTCACGACGCCTGGTCTAACGTTTAGAATAGCGACATTGTGCATAAAACTGGAGACGTTAGGGGAACTAAATTTAGGTCACTAAGCTCAATGGAGGACCTAGCCTCTCTGCCCGAGGGGCAAACTACACTCGCTCGAGCACGCAATGCCCAGGCAATGCCGTATCTTGCTGCTAAGACTTCTGAACCTTCGATTTCCTAAAACGGTGGGTTTTCCACTTATGAGTCCATCTATTTACCCATCCATCTCAAAATCCTGCATAAGCTTATCGCTGCACGGAACCAGCATCCGTCACAGTAAACTTAAAAAAAAAAAAAAAACTTTTTGACCAAAAGAGACATCGGTTAAAAGGCGACATTATCTCGCTTATCGAAGGCGAAACAAACCTTCGGCTAGCAGCCAATTCCGTCCGCCCTCCTTTCTTTCTTTTCTTTTTCATAGTCACCACTTACAAGGCTTGGACGAACGACTGCGTCAGCCCCCTCCCCTCCTCTCCCTGCCCTTCCCCCTCTGCTTTGTGCAGCAGAGGTGGACAGCGGGGGGCGGGGGGGGGGGAGGGGGGGAAGAGACATTCGTTTAAAACACTGGAAAACTAGTGGCGAAGCGATTTGCTCGTTTCTCTGGTTACAAAAAAAAAAAAAAACACGTCCTTTGTGGAATATATTACCCTCGCTCTCCCCCTCGCTGCCTGAAGTTCCTGACCCACTTTTGTACACAAAAGAATCTTTCGCTTGATTAGTCTTTACCACACTAAGGTCATAATAAAAAAATAATAAAAGCTTTAAACCTGGAAAGAAAACTCACAAACACGAAACCTTTTTTTTTTTTTTTTGCAGAAAAACTAAGAGCTACTGCTGGTAAGAAGCAGCAAGTGATTATAACCAGTGTGCTGGTAACCGGTGTCCTGTTCCATATAGTGAAGTAAATCAGTCTCTGGTAATAGTATGAACCGGACTGTTACTAAAACCGGCTTAAAGATGAGGGGTGTTGGTTGGCTGGTTGTGTTCCAGCAGTCCGCGTTCGCATGCCGTAGTTTATAAAAGCCGATTGACTACCATCTCCGACTCATTTTACGTGTGAGATGAACATGAATTACGAAACGCCGTCGCTATGGCCAGGATTGAAGGAAACGTATCAACTAAAGGAGACGGAATCAGATAATTTACAGTTTCAATGCCTACTCTGCATGCCGAAAATTAGGCTGCTTCACGCATCAAACACGTCTAGTTCTAACTTAAAAAAGCACATCAAGGTGAGTACGTTTCTCGGTTATAATTAGTTTTCTCTTCAGCCCGCTTTTCACAATGTTCACAGATTGCGGGTATTTTTTAGAACTTGCTGATGTTTCACTGCCCTCGTTGCTTTATGCCAGTGCTAACGCTCCCAGAACTTCTTAATAAGTTCATTAACGCATTTCGCAAACATGTCGACCATGGTCATAATATAATATGTAAAGCAGGTGGGCTAATATTGAATAGTTTTCTCTTTCACGAGACCGAAGGCATGTTTGTAAGCGAACACATCTCTGCCAAACATATGTACTCGAACACAAAAGTAACGTAAAAGTGTCGTAAAAGTGACGTTCGTTATTTTTGAAAAGTAACGGTAACGGTATACCGATACGTTTGTAAAAAAGTAACGCAGCTCCATAACGCGTTAATTATAATCAAACTAACGAGTAGCGCTATTTCGTTACTTTTTTTCGGTAATGGGCACAACACTGCCGTTCTGTCGCCGATCCCCTTCTGCACGGGTGTAGCGAGCCTCCGACGAGCGCTTGGCCGGTGCTTTGTGCACGAACACTGTGGGAACAAACTCCGGGTGGTCTTGATCAGACGACGGTTTCCCTGTACACAAGCAAGCCTCGGGACGGAGATTGAAATGGAAGCCGCAGTTGCCTTCAAGAAAGTGCTTGCTGCACGAACGGTCGTTCGCGCGAGGCGACCATTCTTTTCGACCCACGGATATCATCCATGTTTTATATATGCTTTTCAGAGTCTGCCAGGAGCTTGTGGAAACTCACACCGCTACTTTTCTACTACATTTCGGTGCAATTAACGGCAAAACAGCTTCGCGGCATGCTGAAATGCCATGACGCCCATGTGAAACGTGAGCCCTTTTGCCCACACCAGCTGGCTCCGGCGCGATCGCAGCGCCGCCGCAGCTCCTTGACGTCAAGCCCGCGTGTCGGCCTATACCGAGAGGTACGCCGAAAAAATTCAAGGGTTGTACTAATGGGATTGAATGAGCTACAGTTACTCCGCTACAGGGCGATCAAGGTAGATTGCATGCATAGATGACATTATACCTGCATCTTTATTAATACCGGCCCGGATTGAATTAAGTTTGTAAATAAGATACGATTCTCTCTGCTCGCGATCACGGTTGCTTTTGAAATTGAATTTTAAAAATGTAACGTCCAGTTTGTCAAACGTCTGCTTGGGTAAAGCCATATGTTTTAAAAGGGGGAGTTTGGGAAATGAATTTACATACGCCCTGTGATTGCTAAACCTCAATCGGAAAGGTGTGCTGGTTTGGCCCACGTACTGCTTACCGCAGGTACCACATGTCAGGAGGTATATCACATCACTTGTGCCACATTTTAGGTTTCCGTGGATTATGTAGGTGAAATTGGAATTCGTACTCTCTACCGTGGTTTTAGGTGTCACGTGTTGACAGACCTCGCAATTTGTTCTTCCACAAGGGCGACTGCCAGTGCTTTCAGTGTAAGTTGTCTTAGACCTAACTATGGCGTCCCTAAGATTGCGTGAGCGTCTTTGACTACTCGGGGAACTCAAGGGATATCCTTGCGAGGCGTTCACTTTGCTGTAAAATGTTAAAATGTTTTCTTAATATGGGTGCGACGTTCGGAAACTTAATGTTGAAAGTTAGTACGAGGTTCGCCCGACGCCCCTCTGTCTGAGGGCTCCGCTCACTCAACAAGAGGCCACGATCAAGGGCCTGTGCCTTATTGATCGCATCGTCTATGATCTTTTCCGGGTACCTCTCTTCTTTCAGGACTTGCCGTAATTGATCGGTGTTTGTTTTAAACTCGTCGTTGTTTGAACATATACTTTTAAACCTTTGAGCCTGACTATAAGGTATGCTATTTTTGCAGTGCCGTGGGTGGCAGCTGTCGTAGGGCAAGTATTTCTGACGATCCGTCGGTTTTCGGTACAGTTGAGTGGCCAATTTAGAGTCATTAATTAGCGCTCTAGTGCCTAGAAAGGTAATTTCAGATTTTGAGTAACTATGTGTGAAACAAATGGAGGAGTGCACAAAATTAAATGCTTTAATGAACTCGAGAAGCTCTTCTGCCGAATGCGACCAGATAAGAAATATATCGTCAATGTACCTTTTATAGAAAAGTGCATTTGAGTGAACGTGATGCCAAAAAGTTGGGTTCTAAATTACCCATAAATATATTAGCGTAGTTAGGTGCCATCTTCGTTCCCATTGCAGTGCCGCTGGTTTGAAGGAAGAAACTTCCATTGAATTCAAAGCTATTTATCTCAAGCACCAGACGCGAGAGAGTAGCCACGACAGGCTTATCTGGTAAATCGTCACTCCTGTGAGGGTCGTACGCATTCACAAGGGCCTCTATGCCATCATTGTGGGGGATGTTTGTATATAAAAACGACACGTCCATCGCAACGAGAAAAGCATCTCTAGAGATATTAATTTTAGAAATTTCTCTAAGGAAGTGGTTTGTGTCCTGAATGTACGATGGGAAGCTGGGTGGGATGTTCCTAATCAAGTTATCAATATAGCCAGATATTGGTTCGGTGAGGGTTCCTGATCCAGATATAATGGGACGGCCTGGGTTTCCTTCTTTATAAATTTTTGCTAGCATGTAAAATCTACCTTGGCACGGCGTTTTTAGCAGTTAATTCCTTTGCCGTATTTTCGGTAATTTCCTCTGTTCTACTAGCTGGCCACGCCGCCCCCGTATGGTGTCGGCATGTTGCCTGTTTGGATCGTTTGTGAGATGACAGTAGAAGTTTGCATCGTTAAGTTGTCTATTGCCTTCCTGTAAGTAATCGCTGGTGTTAAGAATGACTATGGCGCCCCCCTTGTCGACAGGTTTTATCTCGATGTCGTCTCCCTCGCTAAGGGACCTGAGTGCCCTCCGCTCTGGAGCGGAAAGGTTGTAGTGATTGGGCTGCTGTTTTCTAAATGTCGCTACGATGTCTTTCTGAACTGCATTAATAAAAATGTCTAAATGCTTGTCTCTCCCAGTTTTGGGAGTCGAACCGGTCGATGTGGATGGAAGAGAAGACGTGCCTTCGCGGGGCCTGTCGAAAAAGAACTCCTGAAGTCGAAGGTTGCGGGCAAAATTATCTAGGTCTTGAAGCAAAGAAAATTCATTATATCGGCCTGTTGTGGGGCAGAAGTTGAGTCCCCGCGAAAGGAGCGACGACTCGTGGGTGGACAGTTCTACGTCTGATAAGTTAACTATGTTAGTGGATTCGGGAATACAATTCTGCTTTTCTCGTTCGCACACTCTCCTCGGTGGATTCCGAGTGGGTAGTTCTACGTCTGACGGGCTAACTGCGTTATGGGATTCGGCCCTGCAGCTCCGCACGTTGCGTTCAAACACACCTGCCGGAGGAGGTCCAACATTGTCCCTAGTCAACTTGTTTTCCTTTACCTCACTGAGCATCCCCCGTTTTCTCTCTTCAAACACTTTTAAAGCCACGGTTTCATGCTGTGCTAAATCACGATCGTGGAGTAAATTACGTTCGGCTTGTTTAACCGCGGTTGAAGCTGTTTCGCGATGTTCAGTCGTTATCCTCACCAACTCGAGAGACGCGTTAGTGAGAACCGTATTCCACCTCACCAGTTCACTCTGAGACAGCGCTGTCATGCTGGGCTTCAAGGTAATTTGTAAGCCCTTAGGGGCGATGCGCGCGTCAAGGTAATATTTAAGGTATCCGGCGCGCAAATTGTGGCGTACTCCTTTGTAAGCTAATTTTCTCAGTTGTAAAAAAGTTCGAGATGGTAAGTTGTCACGGTCTGCGTGGGTCTCACTCAGTACAGGGGGAGCTCGTGATGTGTCCCGCGGTGGTCGCCCATCCCGCTGGGGACGGAAAACGTCGCCGAACGTCTTGCGCAGGTTGTATCTGGCTGGAAGGGTGGGCCTAGGGATGCGATTCACGCGCCCCGCAGGGCGGGTCACCAGGGCGGGACGCTTGGGGTTGTCCTCCAACGGTGGAGGGGTGGCGTTTGCCGTAGACCCGCAGGCGAGTCCATGGTGCGACTGGACGAAGCACTCGGGGACGACCGCCGAGGGCGGGAGCGCCGGGAACTTTGCGAGACCGCCGCCGAATCCAGGGTCCGGCAAGTCCGCCGGGACGGGGCACCGAAGGTGAAACGGTATATGGGCACAATCGTCCGAAGGAGCGGCATCCCGCAGGGGGCCCGCCGCTATGTTCAAGCCGGGGTTGTTGGTGGTCTCTCGAGAGGAGGGGCGTGGTCCCGCGACATGTGAGCTCTCCGGCGATGACATCGGTGGAGTGGTCGGTGGACGTTCCACGCCAGGTAGGACACGCCGGTGAAACTCGCGTGCACGCCATCCGCCGCCATGACGAGGCGCAGAGGAAGATGGTCGAGGCAGTGGTCCAGGAAGAACTTGTTCTGCGCCTGGTGACACAGGTGGTGGAGGCCACCGTTGAAGCGTCGCACCTTGGAATTGAATCTTGCCACGAAACTCCAGTTCGAAGAGCCTCGGCGTCGGTTAGGAGCACGATGCAAAACCAAGGTTACGTACACGTTTACGATGTCCGGACGTTGCTCTCGGACCAGTCTCAACAGGTTACGGTACCTGGTTAGCGCCAAAGAGACGCCGGCGGTGGCGAGGTCATTCGTCCCCAGGAGAGTATTCCACTCAACTTGAGCCATTTAAATAATTGTTGTGCATTTTAGGAAAAGGACACCAAACAAATAAGTTCGTTCATTGTCTGAAGCAAGTCAGGCAATTATTCTGGTATTTCGCCCAATTAACTAATTAAAGAAGTTGAATAAATTCATATTGAAAAATTTATTTTAGAGCGAAATTTACTAAGACAAAGTTGTAGAGCGTCCTCAGCAACATCCAATTCAGTGGTTTTTATCAAGAATCCTTAACACCTTTTTTATTGACATCGAAAATAGTTGGCGAATAATGAAAAAAATGAAAGACGTGTACAATTATCTGTAATGCAGAAATAGAGCGCAGCTTCTGAGGAGGAGGAGGGGAGAATAAGGAGGAGAAGGCATTTCCATCCTCCCCTTCCGTACCCTTCCCTACTCCTCTATTCCCATTCAGCGAGAAATTTTCACTAAATTTAGCAGAGAATTTTTTCCGTCACGTTTAGTGGGAAAACATCCCATAATAAAATTGGAGGTTACACTGACGGCGACGGCGACGTCGACGCCGCTCAACGCGGAAACGGACGCCTAAGAGCTGCTCTCTAAAAAAACGCGAAGCTTTTCGCTTTCACAGCTTGTATAGCAGCGCACTCAGCCGTGGATTCAATAAACTATGCCTGCAAGCTGAATGGAGCACTGTTGAATGGGTGCTGTTGACGAATTCGCTTTTTTTGTGTTTCTTTTTTTCAAAATTCGATCACCTTTTGAAGCCGCGAAAAATGAAGAGTGTTAGAGGTTACTTGATAAATAAAACACCAAATTGATTGTTTCCGAGGACGCTCTACAAGTTTGTCATTGGAACGTTTCCTCTAAATTGAGTATTTTAATATTTAATTACTTTATCTTAGTTAACTACTTAATTGGACAAAATGCAAAAAATAGCCTGACTTGGCGCAAACAATAAACACATTTGTTTATTTTTTTTGTTTAATATAATGTTGAACTTGGACTCATTAGAAATTACGAACATTATGTTCTCTGGTGACGTCAAGGTAACTTAAATATAATAAATAGGTCAGACGTAACAACATGCAGAACGTTGCAAAAAAATCTTTAACAGAACACAGTTTGACGATTTTTTTTTATAATTCCAAAATACACGATTTAAAAAAAAAAATGTAATCGGCATATTCGCATCTACCTACAAATTGTTATTAAAAGTTCTTCTTCTTGATAAGATGAAAAATAGCGAGCCAGCGGACATCTGACCCCCGACAGGTGGAATTCGCCACGGCCGCTTTCTTTCATTT
This sequence comes from Ixodes persulcatus, assembly GCA_013358835.2. Lineage (NCBI taxonomy): Eukaryota > Metazoa > Arthropoda > Arachnida > Ixodida > Ixodidae > Ixodes > Ixodes persulcatus. The sequence goes on along the minus strand of JABSTQ010009675.1, from coordinate 185,387 downwards.
CACGAATGACCTCAAACCGTATATATCTTTTGTCAGTTTTAAAAATTCGAAATTTAAACTATTCCTGAATTGAAAACAGGAAGCACCGAATCTCTCACAAGAACGGCTACACGTCGTCTAGTGTAGATTCAGCATGCGGGTTTATTTACGCTTTCTATCAAGTTCATTTCCTAGCTTGTCTCCAGCGTCTGTATCGTTCTTATCTCCCCCCCCGTCCTTGCACGTTTTTTTTTTTTTTTTTTTTTTTTTAGCGCGGTTTATTTTTTATTAGACACTGTCGAATGAATTAGCAGTTGTCGCAGCTGCGAGACCTTGCTCGGGATACGAAGACGTCTAACAATTAAAATGACACCAGCGTCGCTGGCCGTAAATGCCAGTTAACATAATTGTTGCCCGCCGCCACGTTGGTAACACCGATTATCCTCTATCTTTAACACTCTCTCACTCTCTCTCTCTTTGTATATCTATATATATATTTTTGTTTTGGTGGGGGGGGGCGAGTCACAGAAGTAGTACTTTAGTGCAGTAGTTCTAGTAATAGCAAAAGAGTAAAGGGTCCAACTTTCCGCTTGTGAAAGGTGGAAGAAACGTTACGCCCAGCTTGCCATTCACCCTCTCTTTCACTTAAAGATTTCTCCCAAAACATGTATGCTTTATTGATAAAATGGAATCCTAGAAGCGTTGCCTGTAATGAACTGAAAACGCGTTTTCTGCCACATGTCAGGAATCGAATGTTTCACCACTCGCTATTTATTGCTTCTCGAAATATTGCTCTACGTCTTTCCTGTGAAACTCTCTAAATACGTTTATTTCGCCCGACGAAAAAAAAAAAAAATATATATATATATAAAATATCAAACTACCTTTTTTATTTTTTTAATTTTTGTATGTTGTGGAAATTGTTTTTCAGTGCGGCATATGTAAGATATTTAATATCCTAGTCATCATCATGAAGCCCTAATTGTTTTTTTTTATTGTATACATATTCAGTTTGGCATATCCCAAATAAAATATGTTTGTTCGAAAGTTTTAAAAAATCTTGAAAATTCAAAAGCTATTTTATCAAAACCGTGCTTTTTTATTTGCTTTTTTTATATTGGTAGCCAGGAAGGATCTTGGTTTGTACGAAAATAGAAAGACAATGTGGCGTTTTGTTGGTGTGACCGCCACTATATTTTGAATTTTGTTTGTTCGTTGTGATTCTCGTCGTGCGTAGATACTCTTTTAGCTAAGCATGATGTGGAATGGTTAATAAACAAAATAATTTTTTTCCCCATGTAAGTATACGAATAAAAAAAATCTTTTACGTAATGGCAGAAAAAAATATTTCGCTCTGCGAAAAAAATCGCCCTTTTAATACGCGCATCTGACAAGGTTCGAGGTTTAATTGCGGTCACATCATCAGTGCAACCAAATAATATATTTTTATTCTTTTAAACTACCGTTGTGCCTTAATACAAATAAAAACAAAATTAGTAATAATGTCCGAAGCAAAAAACATTTTCCAGTTTTGTAGATTTCCGAAATATTGTGTAATCGAAATCAAAGTAAATGGTTTTTATTTGAAACACATAAAATTAAGATTTCTGGTGATCTAGAGGCAAGTAAAATATAATAAGTAAGCCACATGTAAGAGCACGAGAAAACTGTGCCAAAAAATCGTAAACAGAACACAGTTCGACAGTTTTTTTTATGGTTCCAAAATATACGATCATTTTTAAATGTATTCAGCATATTGGGATCTATCTAAAAATTGTCATTAAAAGTTCTACTTCCTTATAACATAAAAATAGCAAGTGGCCAGACTTTTGATCCTCGATGGGTGGAACTCGCCTTGGCCTCTTTAATGATCAATCACTTAAAAGCGAAAGTATGCCAAGCCTGCCATTCCCTTTCTCTGTCTTTTCATATATCATCTCGGAACATATATTTTTTGTCGGTTTTAAAATTTCGACGTTCAATCTGTGCCAGAGTTGACATGCAAAAAGACGAATATTTCCGCCGAAAACACGAAGCACCGAATCCCTCACGAGATCGGGTGCACGTCAATTCCTGTGGATTCAGCATGCGGGTTTTATTGACGCTATCTATCAACATCAAATTCTAGCTTTACTGCAGCGTTTGTGTCGTTCGTATTTTCCCTCTTATACTTCTTCGTATTTTTTTTGCGCTTTGTTTATTTTCGAATAGACCATGTGGACTAAATTAGCACTTGTCGCAGCTGCAGGACCTGGCTCGGGATATGAAGAAGTCTGATAGTATAAGTGACACCAGCGTCGGTCGTAGTAAATACCGGTTGAAAAACTTGTTGCCTGCCGCCACGATGCTAGCACCGATTCTTCATTCAGCTTTGACCGTTTTGATAGCAAAGTACGCCATTTCCACGGAACAGCCGATGAGGTGGTGCTGAGAGGCCCACATGACTGAGTTTACGAAGGTTCACAAGAAGTCTTTTTTGGTTCCAATGTAGTTTTGCGCGAAATCAGTATCCTTCAACTGTTCAGGGGAACTACCGATACATAGAAGTTTCACTTGGAAAGAAGCACGAATTGAGCATCAAGCTTCGTGGTTTTCTTTCTTTTCAAGCAAGACGCAATGGTCTGAGTGTAATGTCCAAAACATTACTAGGCTTGGATATTCAGCCAAATGCAATTAGAATAACATAACACCTATCTAGGTATGGGTGAAAATGAGTCCGTAAAGTTGCCCAACACCGAATATTATAGAGCGAGCCGATTGGATTCTCACGAGGATGACGTCGCGAATTTGTCTCAGATGTCCAATTTACACGCTCCATAACCCCCCTCCTCCAACTTTGTGCTTGATCAGTTTAGAAACCCAGCACTTTCTATGAGACTTTGTCTAAGATATTTCCACCTCGAATTTCGCGGGAAAATTGTTAGGTCACGGAACGTAAAACTGCGAAGTCGAGTGATATTGTGAGGTCACGTGACGGTATGATCCCACATAATAATGTGACGACATAGTGTCACAGAGTAAAAGTGATAAGCGAACTTCAATCTAAGAATAAATAGTTAATGAGGCAAACTACTTTCATTAAAGATAAAGTATCGATCATCCTCGATCGGCGAGGGGAAGGTGTCTTTCTCGAAGAGGGCGCTTTACTGCTGATATTATACGCGTGCTGCGTTCAGTTGTGTTACCATTTATAAGTCTGAATAAGAGCCAAGATTGGGCTGGACATAATAGAAACTTTACAGATTAACAAACTACAAAAAACACAGGATCAGTGGGTTCAAATGTCATGCCTCTACTTGAGAGCCGCGTACGCCGACAACTCAGACATGCAAGCAGAATTACTCGCCCCCTAAAAAGCTCCGGCCCACTGCTTATAGAATACAGGCAAAATAAAACCTAATAAAATACTTTAACATGAGGTCGACATTCTGACAGTTTTTCTGGCACTTGTCGCAAGAGCATCCTGATACTTGTTTTTTTTTTTCGTCAACAGAATTAATTGAATGCAGCCATTATATTTTATGTTTTGCAATCTTTATTCATTGTCGTCGTCGCTGTACGACTTCATAATAGGTAGCCTATCGTAGGCTGCCGTTGCAGTTCCCAATCGTAGGTTCGCCGATATTGGTTCCCAAGTACCACAGCTCTGAGCCAAACTTAGGCCTTTCCTTAGGAAAATAGAGACTTGAGAACCCCGAATAAGCCAAAGTAGAGCCAGATCGGCCTCTGCTTGGCAAGTGTCTCGGTATCTTCGCCCTAGTTCGCCAAACAAATGCCATAGTTAGGATTCACTTCCTTGTAGTTTGGTTGTCATCTGTCGTCAGTGGGCCGAATTCGCCAAACAAGTGCAATAGTGGCTTATTGCCTGGGAGTTCGTCTGCCATCTGCCAACTTCGGGCCAAAATTGCCGAACACCGGCCTAATTTAGGCTTCACTTTCTGATAGTTCGGCTACCTTCTGTCAGCTCTGGGACAAAGACGCCAAACACCTGTCAGAGCTAGGCTTACTGCCTGGTAGTTCGACTGCCCTTTGAGATTTTTGAACCCATATTGCCATAAAATGCCAAAGTTAGGTTTCACTTCCTAATAGTTCGACTGCCATCTCAGATATCGTGGCCTAGATCGCCTAATGATTGCCATGGTTAGGCTTCCTGTCTGTAAGTTTGGTGGAATATCGAGATTTTTGGATCAAACTGCCAACTCAGTGTTAGAATTAGATTTCATTTTCTGGCGGTCCGGTTAGCATCTGGCATCTTTCCACCTTTTAGAAAATCTGTACGGTAACTTGGATACCCGACTAACTTGAGACCACAGTGTACAAGACAAGGTGTCTAGAAAGCAACGCGCGTGCAAGGCCTTTCCCACCTGCTCGGCACCCAGAATGTCAGCTACATCCTGTTTCCCCATTGAGCCCCTGTTCCCTAGATATGACTATCCTAAACTTCAATCTGGTCCTCAGTGTGGTTTGTCTTCGGCCCCAAAGTTAATATAAAATACAAACTTACCTCTCTGCTCGACCAGAACGAAGAACGAGGAGTAGCAAATCCATTTACTTTTGAGCCGATTACGCTGGAATGCCAGAGTTGGGCAATCAGGGCAGGTCTGCTGGTGGTGGTTCATTTATGTTTCGGGACAGATGAACGATGAGGCATTATTTGTGGTGCCGCTCCCGCTTCATATTCTTTAGACACAAAATCAAATCCTCACTGCGGCACAATTTTTTAGACTAGTTGTGATCAAAAATTTGCTGATATCAACAAGGGTGACCGGATCTGACAATCGTGCTTAGAACGAATATTGCCTTTTCATGGAGTGCGTGAGATAGAACGTTCGTGGCAAACCAAGAGAATACCAAAACTTACGGCCTGCCCTGTTTTTTTTTTTTTTAGAATTTTGACACATATTATGCATTCCACTGGCTGACAGAGACAAATCGATGTTCTTCATTCCCCAGATTCTCTAGATTTGATTTACCTTGGGAGTTATGGCTCAAGTATGGCTGAAGTGTGGCACTTACTTTGGCACTCCTATGGTAGACCAAGGAAAAGCAAAACATTGGCATGCCCCAAGTTTGCCCAACTAGGGCGGTACTAAGGCAAAGTACTTTGGCACAGACAAGTCCCATGGAGAAAATCCTAGCTAGGCCCATGTTAGGCCCTTACGTTCTGAAGGCATTTGCCAGTTAGGTGTTTATCTGTCGTGCTACTGGAGGTAGTCGTCCGAGGTTTTTCGTGGCGGTTCTTAATCGCGGTTCATAACCGTGGTTCGTCATCGCCGTCCATAATCGGGGTTGGCTGTCGTAGTTTGTTGTCCTGGTAAGTCGTGATAGTTCGCATTGATTCTATGCAGCTTGAAATCGTTTAGCGTGGCCCGCCGTGGTTGTCAATTAACATTGGTCATTCTAATCTTGGTTAATTGGCTTTCGAATTTAGAACACACGTTGCTCACTGTCTTCTTTGTAGAAGAGTCAGGCGTGGGTCAACGTTACCTAGCACGCCCACCAAAATGTTATGGACGAAAAACGGTAAAGGAAATGTAAAATTAAAAAAAAAGAAAAAGTTTAATGAGGCGACCCTGCGCCTACAAGCTAATAGTTAATTCCGATCGCCAATTGGAACCTCTCAAGCATTGCCCATTTCGGAGCTTGCAAATTCCATTAGAAGCCTCCGCGTAAAGTTGGTGTTCTTCCGCTGACATATTTCTGGCATCATCGGCTCCGAGGAGCACTTCCACCGTCACCGCTACTACTATATGCTCAAATCGTCAGTGGCTCAGGGGAGATAAAAACGCAGTTTCTTTCGTGCGGCGTTCCGCATGCCGGCACGGTCGCTGGACAAGCAGGTATCACAAGCCATCCTCGTCGGTCTTTTGTTTATCAGGGGTGTCGACGGGCAATGCGTGCACTGCGTCTGGTATGCTGTAACGTCGCATTAGTCAGATGCCCTAGGGTGGGTGGACTAGAGCGTAGCATATTACAAACGCTGGCGTCGGTGATCCTGAAAGGAAGAACAAAAAATTTAACGACGGAAAATCCGATGAATGAAGCAGATGGGAAGTTTAGGCGTATTTATTTTGCCGCAACTGATAATGTAAGTCTCTACATGGCGCGCAGTAGGTATTTTCTTTTGTAATCAAGCAAGAACAGACAATGTAGCGAACACGCAAGAAATATGGCGATTCTTTGTTAAATTTATTAGAGCAACAATTCGATATCTGCCAATGTCGATACCCGTGTGTGCTCCGCTAATTCTAGGTAACGAAAATTGACTGGCAGAGAGCAAACTCGGGCCTATTCCTACCAATTTGTTACAATGATTGTTGCAGGAACAATGTCCGCGACGTGATTCTGGTACTGCTTTTCTTGTGGGGCTGCCACAGTAGTGACTGGTCGTCCGATGCCCGTCATGTTCGAGCTCTCAATGTTCAAGCAGCGGACATTTCCCCCCGACATACCCTCTCATGTGGGTTTCTCAAAAATGCATCTTCATCTTCTGTTCAAGAGTTTGAAGCGTGTCCAAAGGATCAGGTTTCTGCTGCCTCTACAATTCTGAGAACAGATGCGAATTTAAAAGATAACGTTTGTGCTGTGCGCATGTTAACGCAGCAGGAAGTTAATAAGCCCCCACTGGACACCTCCCGTTTTAGCTGTAGATGATAAATCTAGCCGGTAGTGTACAACCGCACCTTGGGGTATCTCACTTGCAGCATGCAGCAGAGATGCAGGACTGCACGCCCGTACGATGCTCATCCAAGTCGAAAGTGTGAGAGGTTGAAATTGAGCCCTATATCCCTGGGTTCTGCACAAGTGACGCATTATTAAGGACTCAAGTCACTACAACTAAGGTTAATGTTTGCTGAGTGCGTGAGTTAGTAGACCTGCATTATGGCATTCGCAGTGAAGCATACAAGCCTGAAGAACAAGAAAGGTTAATGGACGAGCTCTGGGAGTGGACGTATGGATGTGCTCATATATTATATACTAAATATTTGTAGTAGCAACCTTCGGTTGGGTATGAGCACTCGTCATGCGTCCCAACTTGTTCTTCTGTCTCGTTATGTCACGCTGTTCTGCTATAAGTCCTGCTAATTGTAAAATTACGATACGTATAACAAACAATCAAAACTGCGCACACCAGGAGGAAAAGACACTATGGGCGTGCTTCGCTGGCGCGCGCACAAGCAGCTTGCTGCTGCTCCTAGCATCGACTTTCTCGCGCCGCGCGCAAGCCGCAGGTGTCGACCGGGAGGCAGTGCGGCGACACAAAAGCGTTCCGAGTGACGGCGCTTACAGCGCACCACCGGGGAAACGTGGAAGCCCCAGACGCGCCGCGCGAGGGTTGAGAACATTTTAGTAGGACCCCCACCCTCGCACCCCGGCACATTTTTATTGGTTTTCAGAGGCCCTCCAGGTGGAGCAGCCTGTGCCGATGGCCACGCGTTCCGGTGTTCGGGTTTCATTCCGTGCTGACTGTACATAACACCAATCCTGTCGGCAACTGCCTGGCGAAAAGGTATTTTGAAGCCTGGCTGCAATGTTTTTATAAGTCGAAAAAAGTCCCCATGACTTGTGATTGAGATATTTTGTAACGAGTCCACTACAAACTTCGTGATCGACAGGTCAATATCTTGCTTAAAAACGGATTTTTTTTTTTTCACGTAGAAGTCAAGCTTAGGCTGTTTTTTCATTTGGAAAGCCAGTGGATGAACCGATGTCCACGTTTTTCTTTTCCCTCCGGTCGTTGTACTCGTTAAAGGCGTCTTGATGTTTATTCTAAAACAAAACAAAATATCCATGGCATATGAACGTTAGCTGTTCGTACTGCGAAGGAGCAGCGGGCACGAAATTTAACAGATACAGCGCAACCGGCACTGTACAATATTGGATTACACTAGACCTGTGACTATGTGAAGGTTTCAGCGTTGCAATATAGAAAATGAGTGGTGTGTATACCCGGTAGGTAATAAAGCATTCGCTAAACATGATTCCGTCAGTTGTATAAACAAATAAACAACTTACCTGCAAATGTTTTTGAAGATTTGACGTTGCCTTGACATTGGCCGATAGCGTTTTTGGCCCAGGAGGACGGAGTCTACAATTCCACCGCGATGTTATCTCCATTCCAACAGTTGAAATCAAAGTATGCCCCTAGATCGATCACGGAAACACTTCGCAGTTTAAACCCACTATCTTAAAAAGCTCCAGAGACGCAGGATAAAAACGGAACAGCAGTACACCGTCTCAAAACACAGATGCAAAACCTATTATCAGATTGAGTCGTTTTAGAAGTGCTACACTCCAACAGGCAGCCTCAAACCGCCAATCCCACAACCAGCCAGGTGAAAAATGCCCAGGTGTTGACACCGTACCTATACAACCCTCTCTTGTCCTTGTCCGTTTTTTTTTTTTTGCGCGCTGTTTATTTTCTTTTTGCCACTGTCGAAGGAATTAGCAGTTGACGCAGCTGCAAGAAATTGCTCGTGATATAAAGACGCCTAACAGTGTAAATGACACCAGCTTCGCTCGCCGTAAATACGAGTTGTCATGATTGTTGCCCGCCGCTACGTTGGTAGCACCGATTATTCTCTCTCTCTCTCTCTCTCTCTCTCTATATATATATATATATATATATATATATTTATATATATATACACACACAGTTTTTTTATAGCAAGTCAGATAAGTAATTTAGTGCAGTAGTTCTAGCATTAGCAATAGAGTGAACGGTTTAACATTCCATTTCTTAGAGGTTGAAGAATGGTTACGCTCAGCTTGCGATTCCTCCCAAAACATCTATGCCTTATTTATAAAATCCAATCCCAGAAGCGTGTCTGTAATGAAGTAAAACGCATTTTTCCCACATGTCAGGAATCGAATGTTTCACCACTCGCTATTTATTGGTTTCCAAAATGTTGTTCTAGGGCTTTTTCTGTAAAACTCTAAAAATACGTTTATATCGCCTAACGAAAAAAAAATATAAATTTTAATGTACTTTTTACTTTAAAATGTTTGAACAACAAAACTTTGTTTTTTTATTGAACAAATTCAATTTGGTATATCACAAATAAAATATGTTTGCTCGAATGTTTAAAACTTTTCGGAAATTCGAAATTTATTTTATTAGAACCATGCTTTCTTATTTGCTTTTTCTTCTGTTAGTAGCCAGGCATGATTGTGGTTTATCGGAAAACAGAAAGAGATAAATTGGTGTTTTTTGTTTTAGTCTGACCTGCAACTATCACTTGGATTTTGATAGTTGTTCGTTGCGGTTGTCTTCATGCAGAGGTACTGCTGTAGTTAACATGGTGTGATGTGGTAAATAACTAAAATCACACATTGTTTCTTATGTAAGTTTAGAAAGAAAAAAAAAAATTGCGTAATCGCAGAAAAAATATTTCACTTGCCCCAAAAAATCATCCTTTTAAAACGCGCATCTGACAAGGTTCAATGTTTAATTGCGGTCACATCAACAAACAACCAAATAATGAATTTATATTTTTCTTAAACTACAATAAGATGAGCTGGTGGGCTAGTTGGTTGTCCATCATAAATAAAAATAGCGCGAAACAACAATGAACGAAGGACGAGGTAGAAAGGAAGGGCGCTATCTGACAACTGACATTTAATACAGTCTATATAGGAGGAGAAGAAAGAAGTTACTGATGTTATTGCTTAAAATAAAGAAACGTACACCCCCAAAGTTATTATAAGTAGAAATTTTTAAATGTATGAAAAAGGTGAGTTGCTGATGATATCTTTGAGTGAAAAAAACAACAAGGAATAAGAGAGAAAGAAGGAAGCAAAAAATATGAAACAAAATTAGAAAATTGCCGAGGTACACGATCTGAAGTCGTAGATGATAAAAAAGATGAAGTTTAATACCAAAAAGGAGCATAAGTTTGCAGGCTGAGTACTTGTCGTCAAGTCATAAGATTAAGGTACTAAGTTCCTTTCGAGATAGGGCGATCGATGGGGCGCTGATGCACACCCCCCCACGAGACCAAATTGTTTGAGATTCATACAACTCGCGTGTTCTTTTGGACCTAAAACGTCTTATGATTTTGGTTTGGCTAAACACTGCTGAGCACATACAGTCCCATGCATGTATTGCAAGATGGCCGGCTGGTGACGATCTGAAGGCTAAGGCATGTTCTCGTAAGCGATCATTGATGCATCGGTCTGTTTGTCCCACATTTATTTTGCCGCAGGTGAAAGGTATTTCGTACACCACTCCTCATTGGCAGTCGACGTATTGTTGCTGATGTTTTAGTTTGCACTCAGCTTGCTGTGGTTGGAGATGGTTAATTCACGGGCACAACCGCCTAAGTTTATCTGGTGCAGAGATTGCCACTTGGACTTGATATTTAGATGCAATCTTCTTTAAGTTGTGTGTAATCTGATGAATGTATGGCAGCACTGCTGGTCGTTGGTTCTTCTCTCGTATGTGCTCTCGTTGTCCACTGTTGGTGAGTAATGATTCGGTGACTTCAAACAAAATAGAACTCGGGAACCCAGATGTCTTGAGGCGCTGCACTTGAGCTTGGAAACGGCTGCACTCATTGTGCTTTTTACAATTCTACTCTTGATGATTTTCGAGTGGGCTGAGTCGTAAAGAAGCAGGCCTTTTTTAGTTCTTGGTGAGTATTTCCAGCAAGTGTGCCTGTCTTTGAACATCAGATGAAGATCTAAAAATTGAAGGCTTAAATTCGTTGGAGTCTCATGGGTGAAATTGAGCCCTTTTCCTTCGTTCAAGAAAGTGCATTTGATGGTGTGGATTATTCGAGCTTCATTTTTCATGGGTCTTTTTGAAAGAAGCACTAGATAAGCATCCAGGTATCTGAAAATGCGTGAAACTTGCCCTTTGGTGAGTGCATTATCGATGGCCCGATCAAATTTCGAAAGGAAGATGTCGCAGAGGACTGGTGCCACACAGGACCCTATACATATGCGTTTCCTTTTTAGGTAAGACGTACCTTCGTACGTTACCACGGTGGTGGATAGGTAGAACCGTAAAAGTTTTCGGAAGGATTCTACCTGTTTTCCACTTTCATTTTGAAACTTCGTAATCCCGTTGTCCTCTATACATTCGTTGACAGCTGTAAACAGCTTGTTGCGTGGGATTGAGTAAAAAAGATCCTCCACATCAAGTGAAAAGCCGTATCGTACCGTTGCATCATTCAGTTGTAGGTGATGTATAACCGCCTCAGAGTTAGGGATCAGGAATGGATCATTTAGTTTGAGGTTAGACAGATGTTGTATTAGATAGCGTGACATCACCCCTTGCCACGATCCATTTTCAGTCACTACCACTTGGAACGGACACTCTTTTTTGTGTGTTTTGGCAGTGAAAAACATTTCTAAGTGGACCTTTGTGGTAGTCAAAGTCATCTTCTTCATTGATGTCAATTCTAGCTTTGTGCATAATTGAAGCGCCGTGGCTTTCATCTTTGTGGTCTTGATGCTTGATAGAATGAAGCTTTTGTCTATGGCCGCGATAGCCTTTTCTTGGTAAATTGATCTGGGGATGACAACAAATACTCCTTCTTTGTCTGACTCTAACAGGTTTAAGTCTTTCTCAGTGAAGTGATTTACCACACGAGACATGTTCAACCTCCTTCCACAACCATTCCCATATCTTAATAGTACATCCACACAGTATTCAATACAACGGGGTCTAACATCTTCATGTGCCTTATCCGCTAGGTCATGTACGTTGAACAATAGCTGTATTCCCTGTCTTTTTTGGTGAAGTGCAGAATTTTGGTCCTGTACCCCAAAATAGGGAGGTCTTGTCCTTTGCTTTTTTTGTTCCGGCTCCGGAGACCTTTTATATGAGGAACATGCGACCACCATAGGTATTCCGTTGCTCTAGATGCCGATTCAAGCAGATACTTGTATTGTCGACCTTGTCCACCTCTGGAATCTCCACCGCCAGCTAGTACCCAAAGACACGTTCGGCAAAATCTCATTTGCCGCCACATTTCGGAGCGTACGATCCTACAGATCCTTCTGGCGTGATGTTGCGAAGGTCTCGCCGACCCGAACACCGATTGAACGTCTTGTGTAACCACTCCATATCTGATGGCGGCCGAGTAGTACCTGGCCTTGCAGGTTGAGAAGGCGATCGCATTAACATAAAAAGAAATATAGTGTCGTTGAAAAACACGCAGAAAAGGGCCCGTTGTAGTAGAAAGGAACTGCAATAAGATGATCTGGCGGGCTAGTTGGATGTCCATCATGAATAAAATAGCGCAAAACAACAAGGAAGGAAGGACGAGGTAGACAGGAAGGGCGCTGACTGACAACTGACATTTAATACAGTCTATAAAGGAGGAGAAGAAAGATGTTACTGATGTTATTGCTTAAAAGAAAGAAACGTACACCCCAAAGTTGTTATACGTAAAAATTTTAAAATGTATGAAAAGGTGAGTTGCTGATGATATCTTTGAGTGAAAAAACAGCAATAAATAAGAAAGAAAGAAGGAAGCAAACATTTTGAAATAAAATAAAATAAAATAGTAATGTCCAAGCAAAAAACAATTCCGAAGTTTCTAGATTTCCGAAATATTGTGTAATCGAAATGAATATAACTGGTTTTATTTTGTACATATAAAATTTAGCTTTAATTTAATAGAAATAACTAAAATTAACTTTGCTGGAGATGTCGAGGTAAGTAAAATATAATAAATAGGCCACATATAAGAACTTACAAACACGTTGCCAAAAATCATCAACAAAACACAGTTCAACGTTTTTTTATGTTTGTTTATAATCTTCATTAAACGTTGTACTTCTTTATAAGATGAAAAATAGCGAGCGATCAGATATTTGATCCCCGACAGGTGGAATTTGCCTTGGCCGCTTTAATGGTCATAAATTTAAAAGAAAAAATACGCCAAGCCTGGGATTAGCGCTATCCTTCATTAAACGAATCATCTCGAAACATTTTTTCGTTACATTTTATAATTTGGCTTCCAAACTGTGCCTGAATTAAAATGCAAAAAGGCAAATAGTTCCTCCAAAAACGCGAAGCACCGAATCCCTCACAACATCGGGTGCCCGTCGCTTCCTGTGGATTCAGCATGCGGGTTTTATTTACGCTTTCAATCAACATAAAATTCTAGCTTTACTCCAGCGTTTGTGCCCTTCGTATCTTCCCTCTTATACTTGTCCGTATTTTTATTTTTTTGCGCGCTGTTTATTTCCTATTTGACACGGTCGAATGAATTAGCTGTTGTCGCAGGTGCAAGACCTTGCTCGGGATACGAAGACGTCTAACGGTATAAATGACACCAGCGTCAATCGCCATAAATTCCAGTTGACAAACTTGTTGCCAGCCGCCACGATGCTAGCGCCGATTCTACTATCAGCTTTGACTGTTTTGGGAGCGAAATACGCCATTTCCACGGAACAGCCGATGAGGTGGTGCGGAGAGCCCCCCAGGAGTGAGTTTACGAAGGTCACCATGGAGTCATTTTCGGTACCAAAGTAGTTTTCTGGTAAATCAATATCGCTAAACTGTTTAGTGGAACTACCGGTAGAAAGAAAGTATAACTTAAAAAGAAGCACGAATTGAGCATCAAGCTTCGTGGTTTTCTTTCTCGTAAATCAAAACGTGACGGTCTCAGTGTAATGTGCAAACAATTACCAGGCTCGGATATTCCGCCAAAACCAATTAGATTGACATAACACCTATTGCGGTTTCGATGGAAATGAGGCAGTAAAGTCGCCAAACACCGAACATTACGGAGAGAGCCGATTGGATTCTCACGACGATAACGCCGCAAATTAGTCCCATTTGACACACGCCATAAAACTACGCCTCAAATTTTATGCTTCACCTTTTTAGAAACCCAGCACTTTCTATCTGACTTGAGTGGAGATATTTGCACTTTGGATTTCGAGGGAAAAATGTTAGGTCAAGGAACTTAAAACTGTCGAGTTGTGTGATATTGTGACGGTCATGTGACAGTCTGGTCCGCGTAATAATGGGACGTCATAGTGGACGGATTAAAAGTGATAAACGAACGTAACAAAAAACATATATTTAATGAAGCAAACTAGTGCCATTAAAGAGCAATCATCGAGCACCCTTCATCGGCAAGGGGAGGGTGTCTTCCTCTAAGCAGCGCTTTACCGCTCCTTTTGTACACGTGCTGTGTTCAGGCATGTTCCCAACTGTAACACTGAATGAGAGCCAAGATTGGGCAGGATATTATACAAACTTTCAAGATGAACAAAGTTAAAAACAAACAGGCTCATTGGGAACAAACTTTATGCCTACACTTGACAGCCGCGTACGTCGACACCTCCGGTAAGCGCGCGGCGTTACACATTCCCTTAAAAAGCTGCGGCACGCTGCTTGTAGAAAACTGGCAAAATAAAATCTAATCAAATACTTTAACATGATATCAAGATTACTACATTTCGTCCAGCACTTGTCGTAAGAGCTTCCTGATAGTTGTTTTTCATGAACAGAATTGATTGCGTCATTAGCCATTATATTTGGTTTTTCGCCATCATTTTCACCGTCGTCGTCGTTGTACGTCTTCATAATAGGTTGCCATCGTAAGCGGTCGTTGCAGTTTCTAGTCGTAGGTTCGCCGCCATGATTTCCCAAGTACCACAGCTCTGGGCCAAACTTGGGCCCTTACTTAGAAGATTAGGAACTTGAGAACCCCGAATAATCCAAAGCAGAGTCAAACCTGACTCGGCTTGGCTAGAGTATCGGTATTTTTGCCCTATTTCACCAAACAAATGACAGTTAGTATTTACTTACTTGTAGTTCCGCTTTAATCTTGGACCACTGGGCCAAAATCGTCACACAAGTGCCAGAGTGGCTTGTTGCCTGTAAGCTCTTCTGCCACCTAGCAACGTTTTGCCGAAATTGCCGAACAAGTGCTTAAGTTAGGCTTCAATTCCTGATAGTTCGGCTACCCTCTGTCAGCTCTGGTCCAAAGTCGCCAAACAACTGTCAGAGCTAGGCTTACTAACTGGTAATTCGTCTGCCATCTGGGATGTTTGCACCATATTGCTATAAAATTCCAAAGTTAATGTTCACTTCCTGAACGTTGGGCTCTCATCTCAAATATCTTCGCCTAAATCACCTAACAACTGCCAGAGTTAGGCTTCCTGTCTCTAAGTTCGCTGGAAATATCGTGTCTTTGGATCAAACCGCCAACCCAGTGTCAGAATTAGATTTCATTTTCTGGCAGTCCGGTTAGCATCTGGCATCTTTTCACCTTTTAGAAGATACGTACCGTAACTTAGATACGCGACTACCTTGACACCACAGTGTACAAAATAAGGTGTCTAGAAAGCAAAGCGTGCAAG
Organism: Ixodes persulcatus; assembly: GCA_013358835.2. Taxonomy (NCBI): domain Eukaryota; kingdom Metazoa; phylum Arthropoda; class Arachnida; order Ixodida; family Ixodidae; genus Ixodes; species Ixodes persulcatus. The sequence continues at coordinate 170,078 of JABSTQ010009675.1, read as the reverse complement.
GCCTTTCACAGCTGTTCGGCACCCAGAATGACAGCTACATCCTGTTTACCCATTGAGTCCCTGCTCTCTAGATACGACAATCTTAAACTTCGATGTGGTCCACAGTGTGGTTTGTATTCGCCCCCAAAGTTAATACAAAACACAAACTTACCTCCCTGCTCGACCAGAACGAAGAACGAGGAGTAGCAAATCCATTTATTTTTGAACCGATTACGCTGGAATGCCATAGTTGGGCAATCAGGGCAGGTCCGCTGACGGTAGTTCATTTATGTTTGGGGATAGATGAACGATGTGGCATTCTTTGTGGTACCGCTCCCTCTTCACACTCATGAGACACGAAATCAAATCCTCGCTGTGGCAAACTTTTTTTACACTGTTGTTTTATGAATTTGCTGATATCAACAAGGGTAATGAGATCTGACAATTGTGCTTCGAAGGAATATTTTGCTTCTTTTTGTACTGGATCGCTTAAGATAGAACTCTCGTGGCAAACCATGACAACACCCAAACTTTGGAATGCGTCTGAGCTTTCTTTGGCATTATGGCAAATATTTCGCAATCCATTGGCTGACAGAGATAACTCAATATTCGTCATGCCCTTGAATCTCCAGCTTTTGATTTACCTTGTCAGTTATGGCTCAATAATGGCTCAAGAATGGCACTTACTTTGGCACTCATGTGGCGGACCTGGGAAAAACCAAACTTTGACATAGCCCAAGTTCGCCCAACTATGGCCATAGTGAGTCAAATTACTTTGGGACAACGAAGTGTCATAGAGCAAATCCTATCTAGGCCCATGTTAGGCCCTTACGTTTTAAACGCTTTTGCCAGTTAGGTGTTTATCAGTCGTGCTACCTGAGTCAGTCGTCCTTGTTTCTTCGTGGCTGTTCTTAATCGCGGTTCATAATCGTGGTTCGCCATCGCGGCCCATAGTTGTGGCTGCTTGTCGTAGTGTGCTGCCGTGGTTCGTCGTGATAGTTCGCATTAATTAGACACAGCTCGACATTATTTGGCGTGGCTCGTAGGGGTCGTCGGTCAACTTTGTTCATTCCCATCTTGGTTCTTTTGCCATCAAGTTTAGAACCAATGTTGTTCAGTAGCCTTATACTTTGGTGAACGTCAGATAGCACGCCTACAAAAATATAATAGACGAAAAATGGTCAGTGAAATGAAAAAAAAAATGTCTGATGAGGCAATTTTGCGCCGACAAGTTAATGGTGAATTCCGCTCGCTGATCAGAACCTCTCTAAAAGTGCCCCTTTTGGAGCTTGCAAATTTCATTAGAAGATCCGCGTCAGGCTGGTCATCTTACGCTGGCAGATTTGGGGCATCACCGGCTCCGTAGAGCACTTCCGCCATCTCCTCATCTACTTTTTGCGGAATTTGCTAGATGTTCAGGGAAGTTAAAAACGCCGTTCCTTTTGCGCGGCTTTGCGCATGACAGCACGGTCGCTGGACAAGCAGGTATCACAAGCCATCCTTGTCGGTCTTTTTTTTTTTTTTACAAGCGGCGTCGACGGGCAATGGGTGTACTGTCTGGACTGCTGCTACCTCACATTGATCAGGTGTCCTAGGCGGGGCTAGAGCTAGCACATTGTAAGCGCTGACGTCGGTGATTGCGAAAGGAAGAACAAGAAAGATAACGACAAAAAATCCAATTAATGAAGCAGATGGGAATTTTAGGCGTGTTTATTTTGCCGGAACTGATAATTTACATCTATAGCGACCAGCAAAGAAGACGTAGAAGCCCAGCGGTCAATAAGCGCGAGTGCGAAAGCGCGAGAAATTCCAAGCTAATCGGGTCAGCGGCAACGGTCAACGGTGGCTGGGTTATTTTCATTTTGTGTATATTAAATAACATACACCTGTAGAGGGCGCACAATAGCTGTTTTCTTGTGTAATAAAGCAAGAACCGACAAGCAACGAACGACCACGCAAGAAATAATTCGATTCTTTGCTGACTTTATTAAAGAGCCACAATATGATATATGCCAATGTCGATATCAGTGTGTGCTCCGCTAATTCGAGGTAACGAAAACCTACGGGAAGACAGCGAACGCAGGCCTATTCTTCCAAGTTGTTACAATGATTGTTGCACAAACAATGCCCACGACCTGATTTGGGTACTGTTTTTGCTATGGGGCTGCAGCATTAGTGACTGGTCGTCGGACGCTTGTCATGTTCGAGCTCTGAAAGTTCGTGCAGCGGACATATTTTCCGACAGACCCTCCCCGGTGGCTCACTCAAAAATGCGTGTTCATGTTCTGTTCAGCGATTTGAAGCGAGTGAAACGGATCAGGTTTCTGCACCCTCGACAATTCTGGGAAAAGATGGGAATCTACCAGATGAAGGCAGTGTTGTTCGTATGTTTACACGGCCGGAAGCTAGTTATCCCCAATGGACAGCTCTTGTTTTAACTCTAGATGCGCAATCTAGCCAGCCAGCACAACCGCTAGCTTGGGGTATCTAACTTGCACCACGCAGCAGTGATGCAGGACTGGACGCCGCTACGATGATCATCCAGGTCAAAACTTGATGAGGTTGGAGTTGAGCTGAATCCCTGGGTTCTGCGTTTGAGCTTTCCCTCCACATGCTCCGAGCTGGTGTGCGCTAGCCAAATCTGCAACCGATCTCTCCGATCCGACAGGTGAATTCATCGTCATGAACGTATCATAAAATAGCAAGGTACCAAGCATTCTGCGACAGCGACAAACGGAGGACTGGCTTGAAGCAGCGTATTGCCGTTGATTTTATACTTGTGGTACCTTCAAGAATTTTTTTTTTTAACTGAAAACTCGATGGCTGCCAAGAAATGTTGACGGCATTTAAGATAATTTAAAAAAAAAATATAAAACAAAGAGGCTGTCCAGCGGGGTTCCACGGTATTTCCCTCCGTGTGGCATCAGAGTACGTTTTCGATTCTGCCGTGCAAACTTCGATATAGCACTTTGACATCTCGTAATTCTGTGACGTCACGTAGCACCAAGACGTCGCAATACACTTTGAGGTCATGTGACACAACCAGGTCACGGGAAACGTAAACGTGATGTCACCAATCAAGTCAAGTGACTGCAAGCTGTCTCGAGAGACTGATGGAACGTGACTGTATGGCGTCAAAAATATTGCTTCGTTTGACAGTCAAACCAACGCGAGCAAGAAAGTTTGGGTTCCCATAAAAACAATCGGTCTAAACCAACTTCGAAACAGGGTGTTATTCGTAGAGAGCATGGGCGGGCAGGCGTTCGTGTACGTAGCACGCTATTTCATCGCCACTCTCCGTGACGACCAAAGATCAGGATTCCAATATGCCCCTAATTAAAAGCAGAAAATAAATTATTTCGCTCAACAGATATATTTTATCGAGTAAACATTTTAATAAAACTCAAGCTGGGAATATCACCGTGCGCGGAGCAGGGTAGAAAAAACGATGCAGAAATATATTTTGATGAAAAGGTCTTCATATGTTGAAAAATAAAAGTTTGTATTTCTATTAAAAATAAATAATAGAGTACTTGATTTGTATATGCTAGTGACTTTACAGTATTCACTGCTACAATTAAATCACGAGATGTGTATAACTGATCAAATGCACACATGGGCGCTTCCTGGGAGCCGTTTTGCGGTTTGTATTCATTAGATGTAAAAATAATCTTGAATAATCGATGTCTCACAGACCCAATGGAGGCAGCCAGGGCGGCCCGGTTTGCAACGCAATTGTTTGTCTCTTGCAAAGATGTCACAATCCGGCTGAACATAAAGCCCTCCCTACTTAAGGTAATCAAAAACTACAACACATATTTTTATTGAACTATTTGTGTTTCCATGATCCGAAAATTGGTAGAACAGCGTGCTCATAATCTGTGAACTGAAAAAAATTAAAACAGCAGGCGTGTAGGCGGGACAATTATGGGAAAATAGATTTATTGCTATCCCTGCCTGCAAGCCGGACACACGCACATACTAACATAGAGACGACGAAACCTCGCAAGCTTATTGACCGATCTGTCTCAGTTTCCATGGCGATCGCCATTTCTGACAATTAAAATCCTGTAAGCTTGAGAATGTCGTTCTCAACAAGTCGCACCTATATTTCTATGGAGCATGGTCGCACTGAAAGCGTTCCTCGAGAATATACGCGTCTTTGGCGTTGTGCAAGCAATCCACTTATCGATCATTCTTATAACCACAGATACATGACGATGGTAATGTTGTGCTCCAGTATTTAAAACCGCATGATTATGTTCATTGCCGCCAAGCACCGGCGCCGCAGGTGGTACCGGTGCGAACGGCGCTTCTTTCGCGGGTGTGTGAGTCACAAAATCAAGCTATTAAGGAAACGTCTCGTAAATTTTCTACGCGTCATCAGCGAATTCAGATCACCTAACAAAGAATTGAGAGGTGAAAGAGAAAGTGGTCGTTGCATGTAACAGAATGGCGAACGCACTGGGAGCTCGGCTCTACTTTCGCAAGATCACGCGACATTATTAGAGCATATCTTAGCCTCTTGGAGGATAAGAGAAACCGTGTTTCGCTACAGCTGTGCACATTGTTAAGATAACCGAATGTGGATACGATTATTCCACTTTTTTTTTTTTCAGGAAGCGTGTTTGAAAAATCTTGCGCGTTAAATCTACAAGTCAATGTTCGCGCTATGAGTTGCGTATTTTGATGGAAACCACATCTTGTTGTTTACGGGTGAAGAAAAAGCGGGAAGGGGGTGTTGTTGAAGTAAACACACCTTAGTGATTTACGCGCTTGGCTTTAGCCACTTCCTAGACCTGCTCACCCAATTAGAGTAAGCAAGTATTGGAGCCGGCGAAATTCCTCAGGCGTGTTTACTTACGCTTCGCAACCCCCTCCTCTCCCTTTCCACGTTTTCAAGGAAATGTGTCGTCCACAACACGTATAAAGCAGAGTTCCGAAATTGGCCTGTTTTGCTTGTCAGCAACCTATTTCAAATATGTTAAACGGCGGTATAAGCTTTGTTAATCAAATATTAAGGAGGACTAGTTGATTCAACATACTGGTTACATAAAGCGCAAAAGGTCAGCCAAGGGCCTGAACTAAACAGAAAAAAAAAAATAGTTGTATGTTTTATTTCTGCGAGAGATTAGTCTACCAGAACTTGCAGACATTGCTGCCCATTGTAAACGAGATATTTCGCCCGTGCAGCAGAACCGCTAGTATAGAGTGTTTAACGTGCAGCAAGGTGCACTGATACACGACTGCACGCCTGTACGATGCTCATCCAGATCGAAACAGGCAGGGGTGAAGATTGAAACCTCCATCTCTGGGTTCTGCAACGAGAGCTTTCCCTTAACCTGCTGTCAGCTGTGGTTTGCTAACACACTCAGCCAACGATCCCCTGCACAGATATACATTTAAACACCAGCTGGAATTATGTGGAGCGTTTGCTCCACGTTTTCCTAGTTGGTGTGCGCTAGCCCCTTCGCCCAGCCGATGCCCCTAAACGATACAGTGCCATACTCATAAATTACGTTTCATAAAAATATAATGAAACAGGAAAAAAGAAGTAATAAAACATATATTGAAAATAAAATTGGTCAAATTGAAATAAATAAATTGAAAAAACAAAAACGGAATAAATAAACGCAAATGCTTGATAAATGACTAATATTTTTGAGTATTACAGGCCTTAACCAAGAAATAAAGAAAGGAACCATGAATCACCAACTAGATCAGGTACAAGCAGTTGGAGCAAGTATCGACGATGCACGACGCTAGCTCTGTGAGCCGAGAAGCAAGCGCGAGGGTTCTTTTTGGATGTCATGATCTTCCATCTCCATTCGCTCCCTCTTCCCGCTTCCGCTTAGGGGCGTGGTTTCAACGCAACTTAAAAGGCGTGTTTGTAGGGTAATAGGGCATACAATATCCTATTCTTAGTGATATGTGTGATGCTGGAAGTGGGAATAAAACTAATCGAGTGTCTTTAATCAAATTCACGACCAATTCGCTTTCCCTTTGAGCGCGGCATTTTACTTAGTTGATACATGGTGACTAAATTTGAATGCTGAATAAACAAAAATTTAAAATTAACGAAGTGTAAACAATCGAGCATTTATGGTGCAGTATATGTTGGTAGGAAATAGGTATGAATCACGCTTATTAAAATATCGCATGAGAACCGCTACTCCTGATGTTTGATGAGTGTAACTATACGCCATCACGAATGTGTATTTAGCTTAGGGTAACTTTGAAACTCCACGAGCACAAACATGGATGGCGCCAAAATGCCAAGTTAACGCTCCGGCACATAAGCTGGCGTGCTAGAGAAACGAGTAACTTGGTACAAGTATGTCTATCCTCGGGGCATAACTAGTTTCTAATACGGTTTTGATTCAAATCGTTAGATAGTGACAGATTATGTTTCATTTTCCTTTCAACGACCTTTTTTGGTTCGTCGCATAATTGTCAATGTACAAAACTTGAGCCAAAGATATCGCGTACAAAACGAAGAACTTTCAGTGAAGTCTAATTCAGGCCCACTTTTCGCATCTTATGGAAAATATATCCAAACGAAGGTCAAAATTGATCACGTTCGGCTCTTTCGGGGATCCTTCGTGCTTTCTAAGGGTTGAAATTCGCTAGCGACGAGCCGTATGGATGTATTCTTCCTTTTAACTGACCGTTCATATATGTCAGCTTATTTGTACCCGTAAGGGTGGAAGACATGTTCGGAAGAACGTGCGAAACTCGACTGGCACTCAGAACATGCGAACATACCGGATCACTATTTTTTGAAAGAACAGATTATGGAAAATGAATTGATGTTCCGAATTCGAAAATGCAAATTTATCAAAACAAATTCTACAAATTATGCCCTATAAAATTGAAAGGTTTTCGCGGCAGAAAGCAACTTTGTCCACTTCCATATTGCGACTCGTTTTGGTCTATATATTTACGCGTCTTTCATCCTAAACTTGATCCACAGAGTGAGCATATTCTAGTGGAAAGATAATAATAACGTGTGCTTCTTTGACTGCCCAATACACAGGAAGTGAACCGAATATGCGCAGTACACCGGATGTGCTATTCTATTGTATCTAACCTGAAAAATGTAAGTATCTTGTTTGAGTATATTCCTTAATAAATTGCATTAATATACTTCGTCTTAGATGTAATCCAAGAGGTACTTTCCTCCAGACATAAAAAAGTATATGTGAACGATTCTGCCGCACATTTTAGCATATTAAAAAGTATTCGGCTCATTCCACAGCTTATTATTTTCAGCAAATGTACTTTGGGCGTTTCGATATTACCTAATAATTCAAGTATATTGAGCAGATTTCTCAGCAAAACGAAAAGTACATATAGACTAAGCACAAACCTGCTGCTGCGATTTATTCCGTATCGAAACAATGAAAGCCGTTTACAACTCCCTGTAACGCCGAATCAGAGCGCAGCTCATGAGGAGGGGGAGGAAAGGGCACTGAGGGGAGGGTATACCCCTCCTCCCTCCTCCTCACCTTCTCATCCTGTCTGCTACTCCTCCCTCCGAGCGGCGTCGCTGTCGCCTCACGAGGGTCATGTGCCCTCACGGGGGTCACGTGACCCCTGTGAGGTCACGTGACGATGTCGATGACATCATTGTCATCGTCATCACCAGTGACGTCGCTGGTGACGTCAACGTAATCGTCATTTTCCGGATGACGTCATCGTCATCATCACTGATGACGTCATTGGCATTGTTATCGGCATCGTAATCGGCATCATGACTGATGACGTCACCATTGACGTCACGCGTCCCATAATGCACCGCGCGGTTACGCCGATGGCGACGCCAACGGCGGCGGCGACGGTGACGCCGCTCAAGCTGGAACGGGCGCCTAAGAGCTGCGCTCTAAAAACAGAACTCTTTATCTTTGACTACCTTTATTATGCGACTGGAACTTTGATTAAAATTGTTTTTGGGAGCATAAAATTCAGATAGTAGACAAAAGAATCATTTGTGTAAACCTAAACTCCAGATATATTTCAGATAGATTTTCAGTTTTATAATCCACATAGTGCAAAGTTATACTGGATTTTTGTTACGAAATTCTTAAGGCGGCGGTCCCACGGCGGCCATCTCGAACAAGCCATTAGTACAACCACTATATGGCGGCACTCATCCGTGTGGCCTCGAGTTCAGGTATAAACTCCCTACGGGAGCCAGAGTTGCGCGTTCATCTCCATAGCGCCGTCTTTCCCGCACGGCATGTTGATCACGCTCGTCACGTGACTGAACTTTAGCGAATAACGGCGTCGCGCATTCGAGGCGCGCGGCGCGCTCCAAAGCAGGGGAGCGTACGCCGGGGCGCGTGCAACGTCTGCTTTCCTGCACGGCACTTGATCCGGCTCCTCACGTGATCGGATCTCGGCGAATAGCGGCGCGGCGGCACGTGGAATGCAGACGCTCATCTCTGGCCCCCGTAGGGAGCCTATAGACCTTTCCATCGCTTATCACCCGGGCGCAAAATGCTGAGTCACTGAGCTGTGGACGCATGCGCAGGGTCTGATATACCGCAAAGCAAAGCAACAGCGCATGCTCAGAAGGCGTTTCACAGCCCAGCAGACAAAGATGGCAGCGCGCAGAAGGCGATTTTTGCAAAGATCTATAGAGGAACTCTATACTTCGTTTCACTTTATCTGCGGGGCGTTTTCAGATAAGATCAAACAACCATGTCCGGTGACCATTTTAAATTTTGATGAAAAAAATATATTTTGCTGGCTTTATGCCCAGAAGTATAAAACCAATCCTTGTTTTCCGAAAAAAATATTTGTCTTTGCGAAAAAAATTTGTAAGCACCCCCTCAGTCTCGTGCGCGTTTTGAGTATTGCGCGATATTGACGTTTCGGGCGGCTTCCCCCAAAAAACTGATCTGGCTACGGGTTTTTAAATATTCACTGACACATTAGGCATAGGAAGGATTGACAAAAAGTATTAATCACCTAGTATTAGGGTAGTTATTTTGAGAAAAAAAAATCGCAAACATGGCACATTGCGCAATAACGCTCTGGATTAAAGAATATTTTTGTTCGTATCTATAAAAGCTAAGGTCTTCAAACTTCGCCAGTGTGTTGCCCTGTATATAGTTCATCTTTGAGTAAAATATCGTTGTCCTGGTTAGCTGGAAAAATTTACAAGAATTTCTCACACAGGGGCATTTAACTAAAAATGCATTATTTTGAAAATCATTTAAAAAAAAGGCCATCTTTAATTTTCTTTAAACTCTCTGAAATTAACGTTCATGTTATATACTAACAGAGTCTGCAAAAACATGATGCAATATTTATGTGGCTTTTAAGTTATAAAGCGAGAAACATGGCCAAATTGACGCTAACGCGGTTGCCATAAATGGGGAGTGCACATACCCGTTCTTCACAATTTCATTATTATCAAAACGTGTAAAAATGCTTCAGGGTTTTCAGGAAAAGACAAATTGACAGCACAGAGGGGGACGGTAGTTTTGAAGGGAAAATTACTAATACATTTTCGTACAACCGACCCAAAAATGCCCATGGGCCGGAGCGATCGAGGTGCGCCACCCTGTAACATCCTTCGCGGTGCCTGTTTCAACAGCCGGCGTATAGCGTCTCCGTCTGCGCGACGTAAAGAAACCAACCGGAACGACTTTGCAAACAGATCAGCCTACAACCTTGGCGGTAACATGATATAGGATGTAGGGCGCGGCAGAACCTGAACCTGCGCCGCCTGTGAGCGCCAATAGATCCACCGCCCTGGAGGGCCGCACAACACGTAGAAAATAAAGATACATAAAAAAAGGAAAAATAATTGCGATTGATTGAGATTGTCTCTAACTTAATTTATAGGACAACGGTTTGGAGAATCGTGAAATCCAATTTGGGTATGCCCATGTGACCTACGTAAGTGATGGTGCAACAAGTCACTTTAAGAACAAGTACCAACTACACAAGCTGCAGAGCCACAAATACACGTCAGCGACGTGTATTTTGTCCACAGCTTGACATGGAAAGAGTGCCTGTGATTGAATCGGGGGTCGTGTCAAGCACCGGACAACGTTGTACAGCCTCCGATGGCCCGCCAAGTCGATGATGAAGTGGGCATCAGAGATGGTTGCCCCACTTAACACTAAACTGCCGAACGTGATACTAATCCACCTCCCGAAAGCTGACGTCAAAGCGTTGAGGGACATGAAAGCAAAGGACTGGGACTCTGTTTCCGTTGTGCGTGAAATTCAGTCCTGTCACTTGTGGCACTATACGCGGTCCGACACTTCGCAACCACAGCTGTGTTAGCAAGAACAGTAGCAGCAGAAAATATATATCTTTAAAAGTAAAGTCTCCTATGGCTGCGAAAAGCAGATCGAGGTCGCGAGCTTGCGGTGCCACTGAGAAGAAACGAACAGTGATCGCTACAGGCAAACCGGAAAAAAAAATGTTCCTTTTCGGAGTGCCAGGAGAGCGCCGTGACCGACTCAGGTCAGCGTCCGGTATTAAGAGTTCACACAACAAGCTCCGAATGTGCGCACACGATCTTGATTAATTAAACTAGGTTTCAATTGTACCACTTTAAACATGTGTTCTTTCTTATCACTATTTAAACGTCAGCAGACCAGTCTCCCCACGAAGGATAGGCTCCGAAATTCACTGATCCGAGAAATCTGTATTTGAATTGTTGACTTGTGCTTCAAACTCACCTCTAATCTTTTGTATGAATTCTAATTTTTCACAAATTCCTGTCACAGAGCTTTCTCTTCACAGACTTCCTACATTTTTCGACCCCTTGCTTGCCCTTGTTTGAAATTGGCAACGTCCTGTCTTTTTCCACTCCCGTTACGTCAATTGACCTTTTTCAGAGTTTGGCAACGATCGTGGCGCGCCCTCGCGGGAATCGCTCGAAACACTTTTGGGGGCTCCGGGACCGACTCTCCGTCGTCCGCGCCAGGCCTGGCGTGTCTCCCGGTCCATGTGTTTACGTGTAGTTCTCTGGTGGCGTTGTTCCGTCTTTCACCATTCTGAACGTGTATTTCTGTGGCTGAGGATGACCTGGGGCCCTAATCTGAACACTTAGCGAAAAAGTCGGCGAGAAATACGGCGGCTTTGATTGGCAGGCGCCAAGGTCAAGTGCGACATCGGCCAATCGCAGCCGCCGAATTTCTCGCCAACTTTTTTGCCAAGCGTCCAGATTAGGGCCCCTGGAGGATTAACAAAAGCCACTCTACGATACAGAAGATCTCGTTCGTTTTTATACCTTCAAGATACCGACCCAACCATTCCCCTTGTGCGGAGCTTGTGAGCTCCGTTCATAAGGCCCGGCCACTACAAACAGCTGATTTTGCTCTCTTTGATCGCTTAATTAAGTTATTCAAGGTTATTGCGTTCATCACTTCGCCGTCCTGTGCACCGCGTGAGCGCACTGGGTATCGCCGCATTCGGGAATGTGTAAAGAAACTCGTACGGTGTGAAATCCGGGCGGTCTTGATATCGCGAAGGTTTGCCTGCACCGTCAAAAAGTAGGGAACGGTATGTTAGAAACAATCTCTCTTCGAATTCGGCACGTTTACGAACCTTCGACAAAGTGGCCCCAGCAAACAGGGGAGTTTACGGTTGGTTGCCAAGGCATTCCATCGGGGCTCTGTCTCCGTAAGGCTTAAATTTGTTTCGCACTCTTTATATGTTTTGCTAGTGACTGATACTTTTTTGTGTTTTCTCTTCACTTTTAACGTGGCAAGACGAGAATGTGTATAGCGCACGCTTGAAGAACGGAAAGCTTTACCTTGTTATTCTTCACTTGAGAACCGGCTACGGCATTAGTACGTCACACAGCCTCGTGAGCACATTAATGTTAACGGAAATACATTCAGAGTGCAGGCGAGCTGGTGTAAGTTGAACATTATGGTAGATTTGATATACGAATACATGAAAGGAAAGAACATCGAGGACAGGGACGGAAACAGGACTTCTTTCAAGAAGTCCTGCTTCCTTGATGTTTTATCCCTTCATGTATTCGTATCTATTCATCCACACGCTGGTTTTGAGTTATTAAACCTAAGACTGGGGTAAGAAAAGGAAGACGCAAAGGAAGGACAGGAAACGTCTGAAGAGACGTTGCCTGTTCTTTTTCTGTCTTTTTTTGCGTTTTCGCTTTCTAACCAGTTTCAAGTTTACGATCATGTTCACATTTACTGTATTTTAGTTAAATGCAGAATGTCCCGCCATCACACTGATGACCCAGCCACCTAACACGGGGGATTCGCGTCATAGGCTTTTGAAAGCAGAGCAGAAAGGGCGGGTTGTTTGACATCAGGTGCTTTCGTGCGCCACGCGCAAAAGGCTGCTGAAACTCTATGAAATCTTGCATTTGAATCATGTTTGCTGTTATTTGTGCAACCTATAGCTGTGTGGTGGTGAGGAATGACGACTATGAAGCTTAGCCGCGAGAAAAGCGGAGGGGTCGAGCCCAACCAAGCACTGTCTGAGCAACCAAGCGGACGAGAGAGCCACCAAAAATGGCGACTTTGCCTTTCCTTCCCTCTCCCAGGGTCGGCGCATGCGCCTAGCGATCTCTGAAAAATGTCAATTCTGTATATTTAAAACCCTGTGAAATAAAAATAAAAAAAAATATTGCAAAGCATTTTTGAAGGGCCTGATGGGACAGATTATGAGCCTTGATCTGTGAAAAGTAGAAGAAAAATTGCGAAGGCCTTCATTTTAAACAGATTTTCCAATTATTGCAAAATCGGTAACCTGTCTAAATTTCAGTGTATTTATTTTAGAAAGGTTATCGTTTTCAATTTCAATGACAATTTATGCGAATATTGAACAAAGGCGTTCAAATCATTTAAAAAAATTTAATTTCAAGTCTTTTAAGATCCGGATATATAAAGCTCTAAATTGCTTCGTAATCTATAATTTATGTTTATGTTGTTTACGTCTTAGGTTTAATGTTTTTTGTGCAGAGACTCTATAGAGTCTCTGCACAAAAAACGTTAAACCTAAGACGACAACAGTTTTTCTTTAATAAATATCCAAAAAGACGGTTTCACAAAAGTCGCAAAAACGAGAGCGTATACCGATAGCGACTTTGTGATTTTGTTTTCCTCAAGAGAAATTTTATTTTCCGCAGAACAAGTTTGAATATGTTTTTGCGCTTGCACAACAAGTAAAGCAGATATCCTTTGCTAAAAATAAAAAAAAAAATGTCGACCGGACATAGTCGTTCGATCTTATCTGAAAACGCCCAATACAAAAAATTTCAGGCAATCGGACTTTTTTTTTTTTTTGCTTTTAAGTATCTTTTATGTTCTACGCTTTGTTCGGCCCTCCACATGCGGCGGATCTATTGGCGCTCACAGGCGGCGCAGGTTCAGATTCTGCCGCGCCCTACCTCCTATATCATGTTACCGCCAAGGTTGTAGGCTGATCTGTTTGCAAAGTCGCTCCGGTTGCTTCCATTGCGTCGCGTAGAAGGAAACGCTATACGACGGCTGCTGAAACAGGCACCGCGAAGCATGTTACAGGGTGGCGCACCTCGATCGCTCCGGCCCGTGGGCAGTTTTGGGTCGGTTGTACGAAAATGCATTAAACATTTTTCCTTCAAAACTACCGTCCACCTCTGTGCTGCCAATGTGTCTTTTCCTGACCATCCTGTAGCATTTTTACACTTTTTAATAATAATAAAATTTCGAAGAATGGGTATGTGCACGCCCCATTTATGGCAACCGCGTTAGCGTCATTTTGACCATGTTTCTCGCTTTATAACTTAAAAGCCACACAAATATTGCATCATGTCTTTGCAGACTCTGTTAGTACATATTATAAACGTTAATTTCAGAGAGGTTTCAAGAAAATTAAAGATGGCCTTGTTTTTTAAATGATATTAAAAAAAAAAATGCATTTTTAGTCAAATGCCCCTGTGTGAGCAATTCTTGTAAATTTCTCCCGCCAACCAGGAGAACAATATTTCACGCAAAGACGAAATATATACAGGGCAACACACTGGCAAAGTGTGAAGACCTTAGCTTTTTTAGATACGGAGAAAAATATTCTTTAATCCAGAGCGTTATTGCGCAATGTGCCATGTTTGCGACTTTTTTTCTCAAAATAACTACCCTAATACTCGGTGATCAATACTTGTTGTCGATCCTTCCTATGCCCTAATTTGTCAGTGAATATTTCAAGACCCGCAGCCAGAACTGTTTTTTGGGGGAAGCCGTCCGAAATGTCAACATCGCGCGATACGCAAAACGCGCACGTGACTGAGGGGGTGCTTACAAATTGTTTTCGCAAAAACAAAATTTTTTTTCCGAAAACAAGGATTGGTTTTATTCTTCTGGGAATAAAGGCAGCAAAATATATTTTTTTAGCCGAAATTAAAAATGGTCACCGGACATGGTTGTTCGATCTTATCTGAAAACGCCCTGCGAACGAAGCCAAAGCTAGAAGCGCGAGACCAGCGCTTTTTGCCTTTCTCCCCAGCTCGCGCGCTCGAGCAAAGCCTGAACGCACGGAGCTTTCGTGCTCGCGCTTCCAGCTTTGCCTTCGCTCGCACATAAAGTGAAACGAAATATAGTGTGGCCAGAAAACAGGCTCGTGACAGAGATGTTCCTCCTCTGCTCTTAATTTCCTCCTTTCTGCTGCTCGCCAGTGCACGTTCAGCGCTCAGCGCGTGCTCCCGCTGACACAAAGGCCAGCAAACGTGCCAGTCGTGCTAGCAGTGCCCAGTTTGCACAGAAGCGGAGCCCAGCCAGCTCATCGACCCGATCGAGAGTGCCTAGCTCGGCAAAATTTGTTCTTTGATACTGACTTTCTTGCGCGCTGCAGGGTTGGCAAAGCGATTACGTTAGAGGCTCACAAGCCAGTAGCTATCGTTTTAACTATTCAAGAATTAAAAACATAGTCAATCAATCAGTGAAGAATGTTATCAAACGTTAAAGAACATATATAAGACATGCCTTGTCAGCATTTCGTTAATGAAAGATCTTTTGCACGACAAAAACGTTTAAATTCATATTCGCTGTAAGTCAGAGCGCAGCTGACATAACAGGTCAATGAGGCCAATCAAGCAGAACCAAAAAACACTATGTCACGGAGCTCAGCATCCTATAGTGCGTTTGTTGTCACCGGTCAAAGCAATCAAGCGCAAACCATGCACTGTGGCCTTGGGCTTTTAGTATGCGTGTTTGTGCTTGTGTACCCTGTGGTGTTTGACTGCATTTTAATCTATGATAAAACAATCACTTGCACAATTGTTTTTCAAGACGGGTGTTCAGAGGGGCACTCTATGTAACTCGTCATGTTGATGGTAGTTTGATTAAACTTGATTACCAATTATCTGACCTTATATATAACCACCCCAATATTGTTGAAGTAGTACTCCGAAGTCGAAGAATATGCATGTTCAAGAAAAGAGTTAAAGGGTACTTTTTTAGCCCCAGTGACCTAAACTTAAAAATTGTTAGGCGAGTGGGTAGCAGATTTCAAAGTGTTTTTATAGTGCGTTAGATTTTTTTTTTCATTCTTTATTAAGTTTATTGATAATTCGATGTTGAAAAAATATACCAACGGCTTACATGTATCTTTATATCTAAATTTTCTCTTTGAATGCAACAGAAATGGAGAATTTCACAGTAACGCTGACATTGTATGTTAATAAATGTGATCTCAATGATGTCGATGTGAATGATTTCTTTTTGAAACTTTTGATGACGGTGATATTAATTATTGTGACTACGATGCTTAGCAAATGTCAATTTGATTGTTTTATGTGTAATTCCTTTTTATGCTGACACTGGTGCTGTACAGTGTTGAATGCTGTAAAACGGGGCTGAAGGTCTGAAGACTTTTAATTCGGAAAGATTATTTGCCCCAATACGCGAAAATCCGGCGTCGTCGTCTGTGGCATGACCGAGCGATGGTACCGAAAATGGCCGACGGCGCAAAGAGTAAAAACACGTTAGAAATGCTCGGATTGACGTCACATTTTTCACGAAGGTGTGGCCAAGTACGTGAATGAATTTCAAAATAAACTTTGGTACATGTCGGTCTGGATGGGAATCGAACCCGGGCCTCCGGAGTGCGAGACGCGGGCACGCTTCCCCGACGCCACGGCGGCTCCACGGTCCTGGGTCGCTAAACTCGTCCGACACAACTTTCTTCGTGTTATGACATAGCGGGGGGAGGAGCCGAAAGATTGCAGCGAAGTTTTCTTTCCTCACAAACCCGCAGATCCGTATATCTTCGTGACGTTTTTCATTGAAAGGGCGAAAACTCCCTTGTACTCCCTAGGCGCCGAGCTAGAGCAGCACGAGAAAGCACGCGGAGACGAACGTGGTTCGTATACGTATAATGTCACGATGAAGATTATCAGCTGCGACCTTGATGGTCTCTAAAAAGCACAGCAGAGGCTTGGGTAATTGCATTCTAAAATCAACACCGTCAAAGTTGATAGTCTGATATTGTTCTTATTTCCGCCGATAAAGCAGAATTTACTAAAAAAACATCCCTGTCGTGCCTTTTATTTATCTCGGCCTTTTGAATTTGATCAGAGTGTAGCCCGACGTGGCTAGGTCACAACTAGCCAAGTAGCATTGTCTACCTTTGGACGGAGTTCGCTTCCGAGCAGTTGTCCGCCATCAGCGGGAGATAAAATCATTTTATGATAGACTTTCAAAGGTTAGCCAAATTGGCATTAATTCTGCGTTCATCAACTGAAATAAGAGTAATGTCAATTTGTCAATATTGACGGTGATGTTTCGAAAACGCGAGGACACCAAGCTTTCATCGAACACAACCTAACTTTTCACCGTTGACTCGAACACGCACCATCAAATTTGTTGTTCACAACTGATCATCCCGACCCTGACGTCAAAGTTATGAACTATAAAAGGACGTCACTGAACGCGCCTGCACACAACGATTCCTAGCACGAGCCTCTCGATTGAAAGTCTGTCATGGCCGCTCGTAAGTTCATGGAACGCGCCCCGTTTTTATTCCAGAATCTCTAGAGCCATAATTTCGAAAATTGCACGCTGTGCTGTTCCTCGTCATCGCTCAGTTGGAACGCCTCCAGGCAGGGTCGTCGAAACAGAAGAACGGAGGGGGGGGGGGGGGGGGCGATTCATGCACCCCCCCCCAAGTGGCGTCGAAAAAGGGGGCGCAAAGGACATAAGGGGGGGGGGGGATATCGCCCCAGCCCCGGACTATAGCATTTTAGAGAGTTATAATAAAAAAATGACAGACGTTTGCAGTTCTCTGTAATGTCGAGTTAAAGCGCAGCTCTTGAGGAAGAGGGGAGGGTACGGAGGGTAGGGTATGCCCCTCCACCCCCCCTCCTCCTATCTTGCTCCCCTCTCATTTAGCGGGGAAACCTAATTGGTGGTGATGTCAATTTCCCCGCTAAATTTAGTGAAAAAAACGTCCCATAATGCAACGCGCGCGCGGTTACGCCGACGGCGACGCCGCTCAAGCTCGAAGCGGGCGCATAAGAGTTGCGCTCTAAAACTTCGGGGGAAGGGATATCCCCCTTCTTCACTACTATAACCCCACCCCTCTCTCTCCCTCTCTCCTCTCCCGAACAATTTCTACGGCCCTTCCTGACCCCGATTTGAGAGTGTGTTTGTGTTGGTTATACGGTTATACCTTTTTTTTTTCCTTTCCACGGCTTTTTCTCGCCATCCCCCCTCTCCCCCTCATCTCTCAGACATTAACGACGTCTCTATACATAACGCCTGTGGGTGACCCCGGTGGCGTTGTTGACAGTGGCGGAAGATGAGCTCTAAAACCGCATACACCGCGCACGGCTCCACAATATCACAAAGTTTAATCTTCGCCTCGATTCCAAAGCAAAGATTTTGGCCTCAAATAACTCTTTCCCAAAGTTGTGAAACGTCACTTTATCGTCACCAATAACTTCCACAAACGACGATCTTGCGACGAGAAAGTTGAGAGTATTTACAGCCCGCCTAGGTACAATCTACGTTTCATTGACTTTATCGCGGCGTAGGGATGTAGGGACACGCAGGCGCGACGTGATCGGTGCAGCCGTTCAATCGGCTGGCCCCGCGGTGTTGCTCGCGCGCGCTCCGATGAAGCTCGCTACAACTTTGTGCCTAACATTCTCGCTGGAATTTGAGCACCGAGAGCGCTTGGATGATTGACATCTCGTCCCGCGTGACGCCAACGTCGCGAGAGTCCAATCAGCACACTCTGCGAACTTCGGCCCCAACTTTGTGTTTCACGAGTTTAGCGACCCTGGCTGACTAAAGTGTGCCTAGTGCGTGCGTCATTGCACATGTCGCGTCGCAACCATCTGGCTGACTAAAGGTGTGGCCAAGTACGTGCGTCATTGGGCACGTGACGGCGCAGCCAATGGGGAAAAGGTGGGGCCACCTCATGAGTGTATAAAACGAGCGCGCTGTCTCTCGCGCGTCACGCACCGAATCAGCAGAAATAACTTTAAAGCATCTCGAAAAAAATAAATCAAAAACTTTTCACCAAAGGGACTACAATGCTTTCGCATTCCCACGCTCAAGCAGTCTTCAGTATCTGTGCCGAATTTCCTTTAGTATTCTTTTGCCAGAGTCCCTCAGACACATGTATGTCTGGAAATAAGGATTATTATTATTATTCTTAACTCACGCTCACTTGTTGTAGTAATATTTATTTTTATTTTTACAATATGTACACAGGAGAACCGCGAAGCTTTCCGGATCATCCAAAGTTAGTGTGTCTGCACGTTCACGTTCAAATGGCTAAACACCGTAGACCGTCTTCTCTTTTCAAATGACAACGAACCGTAGACCACATGAAGGTATATGCACGCTGTCTTAACGATAATTGCGAAATAAAATAGTCATAAGCTTCTAAAAACCTACAAACTTAATGGATGTTCAGACTGAATTGACTCAGTGTAAACAGTAAATACAAGGTGGTGTTGAACATTCCAACCGGTAGAAAACGCCGACTTATGAAGTCTCAATTACATGATTCGTTTCTGCCTGAAATGATCAGTTTCGACATCGAGCACCGCAGCTTCCGTCTACAATTATTTTGCAGCACGGGGGACCTCGCAACTGAAAATAGCAAGCAGAATCTCATTCGGAATGCTTAGGCCATTCAGAAAAGCTATGCGATGGTAGCGGGAACCAGGTGGAGCTCGAGCGGCCGGCCGCTCTGCAGAGCCCCGGCCACCCTTTCCCTCTTACCGGCGGCCGGGCCTCTAAGTCATGCAGAGGGCTTCTCTCTGGGGTGGCATTCCTTGAAACTATGGCGCGCGCCAGCCAATGGAAATGTATCTATCGATTCGCAGTTGCAGACTATAAGGCTTCGCTCCATGGGAGAGGAAATTTAGGTGCCGTTCGGCGCCCATTCAAATGCTGATAACGCCGGTTCGCTCGATGAAACAGTTAATGCTTTCGCATTAAAAAGAAAACGGCAGGCCGAAGCATTGGCGTAGCCCAGCCACTCCTTCCAGAAGGTATGTGCGGATAGCGAACGTGCGGCTTTCAAAGAATGACACTCTTTTTATCTATTGTAAGCAAACGTAAGGTTTGACTAATAAACTTGATGAACGTCATTGAAAACAACTGTATAAGTGAATATGTGAAAGACTTTAAAGGGATACTGAACCAAAGAATTTAGGGTCCATAATAAGTGGCGCACGTTCTTTCCACGAGCCAGCAGCGGCCGGTGTGCGCGAGCACACGCAACGAAAATGACGTCAAAGACCTCCATTCGCGCTAAGAGGACAGTGAAAGGCATAGGCTTCGGGCCAAAGGAGAATAAAGACAAGCTTTTCATCTCTACAAATGAAAGCTACGTGCTTGTTAGACCAATTAATCGCTCACCTTTTACACCAGACACCACTATGTAGATGAAAAACTTGTCTTTATTCTTCTTTGGCCCGAAGCCCATACATTTCACTGTCATCTTAACCGCGAATGGGGGTCTTTGACGTCATTTTTGTTGCGTGTGCTCGCGCACACCGGCGGCTGCTGGCTAGTGGAAAGAACGTGCGCCACTTATTATGGACACTAAATTCCTTGGTTCAGTATCCCTTTAAGCGCGGGGTGAGCTAAAGTTACCACTCAAATAACGGGCGCAAGGCGGATGGTTCAGAAACGCACAAGAAGCAAAACAAAAACGCGCGAGCGCGACAAATTTGGACGCATTTTTGTGACCAAGTGACGAGGCGCCGGAGTGACTCTCGTGCCAGCTCCTCATGCAAGCCGTTCCCGTAATTGGCTCATGATCGTGGTCATGATCAAAGCAGGTGGACATCCGTTTATTCAAGTTTGTGCTATGTTCACACTACAAAAGCCCCTCAATCTGTTTACGTTTGTCTTGCAAGTTGCGTCAAATTCACAGTGCACGAGGCCCGTGTCTCGTGCTGCCCTTGGAAGCTAATGGCGTCACAGCGCTGAATTGAGAGGCCCTTTGGAGCGAATGGCCGCGGAGCACCCGTTCGTGGCACGTGTCTGGCGTGTTTGCACAACAATGGTTGGCGGTACTTGACAAAAAAAAAATAAAAACGCCTTTATCAAGTGGTTTTATATCCGCCAAAAGCCCTTGGATGTGTTTGCGTTTGTTTTCCAAGTAGCGTAAAACACGCTAGAGCACGAGGCCCGTGTCTCCAGCGACCCTTGAAAGCAAGTGGAGGCGCAGCACTAAAATGAGCAGCCCTACCTTGGAAGCGAATGGTGTCGAAGCGCAATCCCGTGGCACGTGTCTTGCGCGTTTCTACAACGAATGTTGGCGCTACTTGTAAAAAACGCCTTTATCAAGGGACGTTATAGACTACAGACACAACGCGTCGATTTTTCATACCCCACGCAAACCTAAGCGCAAGAAGAGGGACAATTTCGTTCAGATTACAGGACGGTTCACACAGTACCGTCTCATTACACTGCGTTATGTTACAAGAGCTTACGTCGGCTTGCGTCGGCTTGCGTCGGCTTACGTCGGCTTACGTCGGGAGTCACCGAGACACCTGTGCTTCGAATGAAGCAAGGCAACCAGTTCAAGGAGCAGACTTGCACACGACATTCGCGACACAGAGGTTACCGTGCCCAGACCAAGTTATAACGCAACTTAGGAAAACATAAGCAAACGCCCCTGTGTGAGTGGACATTGCCTCGTTCAGCAGTTTGAAGAGCAATGGCCGGGCTAGAGTGAGCAGGCGCGATCTCTAACGGCCTTTGCACCGGGAGTGTAGTTGCTCCCTGCGACGGCAGCTTAGAGGGGTCGCTGTAACCCTACCGCTCCTACAGAGCTTTAATTTCTTCTGAGGCACGTCCTCCTCACCGTGTTGCCCTCTTGGCTCCGGGGCTGAGTTGGACAAGTTTCTAGAGTAATTAGATCTACAGGTCGTGAGGCCGGCTCCCTTCAGGGACTTATACAGAACACGTCTTTTTCTTCGTCTCCTTAAGAAACAAGTTTGTATAGACAAGCATTTAATTATTGTAAGACAAAACTTATTTCAGTCGGCTCACTACAGTTACTTCGAGCAAGTATAATTGCGCACATTGTTAATCGCAGTGGTCGGCGAACAGTTGTTCAGGATGGCTCAGGAGGCGTTGGGCATGGTTGTGTGGTCACACCCCAACGAGGCTAAAGAAGTCCCATTGCTCCTCGGCGAGAGTGAAGGTCACAAGGAAACCGCTCTCTAGCCCGGTTATGGAAGAACATGTCAGGGCAGCACTGAGCATCTCGCTTGATTTTTTTTCGAAACTCTCATTGCGGGGACTCCGAAAAACAAAAAAGAATCGCAAGGAAACTTTACGAGTTGTGGTCCTGGGCCGGCTTGCTAGAACAGCGTCTCAGCTGAGACTGAGTAAAAGAAAGCAGTGCAAAGGGTGGGGCGCGCGACTGTCTTGAGACGCGGCTTGAGTCCCCGCTCAGCTCGAGCGTTGGCTTTAACATTGCTTTCTTTCCCACAGTCTCAGGTGAGACGCTGTTTCTAGCAAGTCGGACCTGGCTGCTTCTAATTAGTTGCAAAGAACAAGAGTCATCGTTGGTGTAAAGCGCAAAGTGGAAGCTTGGAGACGTTGCATTATTAAACCAACACCATGAAAGTGGATTGTCTGATATTGTTCTTATTAGAATAAATGAAATAAAAATTAATCCAAAAATAGACGACCTGGTGAGGGTATCGCACATGTGCAACGCTTTTGATAGAGCACTTTATGAAAAGGTTTTTTTTTAGATCCTTTTCCTCAGCCTCAGATATTAGCCACGATGACTGGCTCTTTGTTACTTTACCATGAGGACCAGTCACTTCGGTTTGCACATAATACTCTCCGTAAGTTGGCTACGAGTAGAGTAACCTTAAAACTGAAAGTCTCAAATCACTGCAGGATGGCGAACAAAACAGAGCCAGCGCGGTTGAAAAGCTGGAACCTTCAAAAACAATTTCTGTTAAAAATCTTGGAGTGAAGGGAAAAAGTTCCCCTTTGTCGTCACCATCATATGGAGTTCAATATTTGCACTTTCCGTGGTGTCGCAACATGGTGGCAAGCATTGAATACCTGATTTATAGGCACTAGGTGTTTTCAAGAACTTGCTCGTGAACCTTTTGACGCGCTTCTTGTTTTTTTTTCTTTCTTGCAAGATTAACTGTCACTCATTGCATGAACAAGGAAGACGCGCGAGGAAATATTTGAGAAAAGAATTCTCTGCGTCAGGGTCAGAATCAGCGCTTCTTTACCTGAACTTCTCAACCTCGAATTTCAGCCACCTTTCAAAAGATGGCGCAAGTGAGCGTCGTCTGCTACAACATAGGTCCTTTTTATTATTTAGGACAATTAGAATGCTTTAAAAAAATTACAATAATAGAAATTGATTTTAATTAGAACGTGAAATCTTAATTAAAGAATCGTTGTTCAAATAGCTGTCCTTTTCTTTGAAACCGGTTTCTTGCGTACAGAGTCCAGCTTCAAAATAGTCCCATGATTTAAAATTATTTCAAACAAATTGAAATATGAATTAAAAAAAAACACGCTTACAGTGAACCAGCTCAATTCCTCTAGCATACAAGTAAAACAAAATTAGATCAGATGCCAGAACGCTGTCTGAGAAAACCTTTTTTAAGAAAACCAAGAACGCGTGAAAGGAATTTTTCGAACTTTTATCACAATCAAGTTGTGTTTACAAGAAAACGGCTGGAGTTACACTTAAAATATTTTGTATGGTGACTTCCCATGTTTACCAGGAGCATGCCCTTAAATGTCGTTGCTGCGTTATGGTGTGAAACTGAGTTACGAGGTTTCAAAATTGCATAAAAACGCTTTTTTTTAATAAAAATTGAAAAAAAATTGTGAGTGTGCTAATTAAGAAACACACGTATACACGGAACTAGACGAGTCTTTCATCTATTAAATAAAAAATAAGAACGAGACCAGGATGCATTACAAGTCTAGAAAATTGGAATGCATAGAGGTATGTCTTCGAAAATATGAAAACTTGCACTTTTTGTTTTCTTGTTGTGCGTTAAGTTTTCAAAAATGCGTGTCATATTCTGCACTAAAAGAGTGGTGGTAAATTGGCGATTTAATTGCAAAAAGAGCGAATTACGTAACACGCGCAAAAACGCGACATTTGCACCGCAAACAGGAGCGTTAGCACAGCTGCCACCGGTATTATGGTCGGGGTCGTGGGACCGCCGGCTTAACGGGGTAGTACTCCGGCGATTTTTTGAGCTACCTCAACTAACTATATTTTCTGACTCCCCGGCCTTTACCCTTTACGGTATGCTGTTTAGTATCGCGAAATTCATAATAGTTATTGTGAAATCGGCAAATGAAAATGATGCAAAAACCAACATTCAAATATACCCGCACTTTTCAGTGCCGTGACGTAAGTGGCAGGCAGGCTGACCAGTTGAGCAAGCAGTCCAAAAAATAGAATATGCCAATCATTTGATTCGTGCTGGCGCGCGGGTACTGGAGCGAGCTTCCAAAGCATTCATTTGACACCATGAAACTGCTTGGAATCAGTTGGGAACAAACTCTACAGTCCAAAGAGTGAACCCCTGCCTTCCACTGACGTCACTTTTTCGTTGTTGCCAGTAGAGACTTTCAGTTTGAAAAAGACAGTGAGGACCAAATTTGTAAATTCAATAACTTCGTGAAAAAAAAAATTATTTTGACCTAATATTTTGGATACTATTTTAGCGATGTTGTTTGGCGAGTTTAGCAAAATCTCAAGCAAATCGGGGACCATGAAAAAATCGCCGGAGTACCCCTTTAAAGGGGCCCTACATTGACTTTTTTACTGGTTTTTATTTTGCACCGAACCTTAGCGCACTGAACGTAGTAACTTAATGAAACTTTTCTTTTCTCAAATTTCGCTTTATTTTAAAAGTGATAGGCAAAATAGAATTACGAAAACAAGCAAAACATAACCTCCCCTCATGACGTCGTAGGTCCTGGCTTGAGTGGCCGTGAACTAGAGGAGGGGTAGTGGGCTCATCGAGCGTTCACGGCTGCAGCACTCCGGGTCGACGGCTCGAGAGGGCGCCACTAAAGCATGTGTTGGATAGGCTGTATGAAGCGGGTGGCCAGGGCGGCTCGCATTGCATTTGCTGCGCGATTAAAGGCTAATTCGGCATAACACTTCATTGGCCACAAACGACAGCAAACACGGGGTAAAGATCAGTTCAGAACGGGAGCCACTTCGCGCTGCCATACCGCCAAATGGCCAAATCGCCAACCAAGCCCGCGCCGAAGGCCTTCGGAACGCTCGGAACCGGTCGGACCCTGGAGCCGGTATACGATCGCAGCGCCGCCGCGTACATCCGGGATTTTTCTACGCTCGCCGTTCGTCGGGGCCTCATCCCACTAGCCCTTTCTGGTATGCGCCGTTTTTTCCGCCGCTTGGTGGCGGGTATGTCGAAGGTCATTTCTTGTTTCCGTACTTTATAAACTGCATTTGTTTCTTTTCTGATGTAAAATACTCAACAAAAACTAGTTTCATACATAACTGAAACGGTTCGCGACACTTATATCTTGTATCTCGACTAAAAAGATGCTTTTAGCGGCTCTGACCAGTAGTAAGCCCAGGACCAAAGACGTCACATTTCGCGCGCTTTCGGCAACGCGGGTCGCCCTCGTAGGCGGAGGAGGTTTCCGCGTCGTCCGGTTAAAATATGACGCACTGATATTTAGTTACTCTCTCCGTGCCCGCTGGCTTTCCCGAACGCCACGAGACGTGGAAACCGCAAAAAAGGCAGACGCTTAAATATGATTGCAGGGCCCCTTTAATGCTATGTGTCTTGCCGTGTTTATTGAATAATTACAAAACATATTTTATTTAAGTAAAACTCGAATTCTGTCAAGACCGAATAGCGCAGATGTGGCTGTTGAGTTTATATTCTTTGGAATTGCAGTTGGTGATTTTTATCATGATATTTAATAATCTGTTCGGTAAATACATATTGCAGTGCAACACCGAGTAACATTAGGGCGTATCTGCACAATCCCAACTTGTAAACCCGTAATATGTCTTCAATGCAAGAGTTTTGCTCTACACCCGTCACCTGCATCTAGAAGAAATGTTTTACAGCAAGCTACTCCTTTTTTGGAACTCTAATTACTTTCAGCATCTGCATATTGTAAAGGATGTTTGGCTCTGGACATGCGTACACGTAAAAAGCCAATGCAATTCATGAGAAGTTGTCGTCTCAACGGATTCCTGGCGGATGTTTTAAGAGGAACTTTCAGAGTATTCTCTCGCTAATTCAAAATTGAGAAAACTTCTAAACTAAAACGAGAATTCAAGTGAGATGGTTCAATATTTTTCTAGCACGCCTAAACAAAGAGAAGGGAAATGTAAAACAAATAAAACACAGCTCACAGTTTTACTAATACTAATTTCAATACGTCCGCGACCAGCGGTAGCACCTACCTAAAGTTGCACACAACAAATATAGTTTCAAAACCTAGGACCTACCGAAGACATAACAATGACAACCAACGACACTGACAGAAATGCACAACCCGCCATAAAACAAGACGACTTGGCGGCCACAACAACCGGACAGAAGGAAAAAAAGAGTCAACGGTTGATGAAGAAATTAATAATTACTCAGGAAAGGAAATTACGTACGTAACTAGTGGTGAAGCTTTAAAGCGGCACGTTAATGCCTTCTCTGGCATGCAAAATAATATACCATTAAAAAGTGATCAAACGTTCCTCACATGTCGCACATTTATAACAAAATCACACGAAAATGGCAGCAACCTTCTTATGTAAAGTCATATAATGCGCCAAATATACTATTTAAATGCGATTACTTAAAAGTTTTGGGAAGGAATTAATTTATTGTTTAGGAGAGTTTGAAAACTTCATTTTCATCAAACTTTCGGTTACATTGAGCGTGGGAAATTAAAATTGGACATAGGTTTCGTGACGTCAGGTAACGCGACATTAATTTACCCTCCATCTTTGGCGAAGAAACATAATTGTGGTATGGATCACGTCATGTAAAATCTCGTGATATCAACTAACGCCACGTGACCTAAATACCAATTCAGTTTTCCCGCTAAATTAGTAGGAATATACACGAACGGCGGGCGGACGGACAAAAGTTTGGGATTGTGGATTTTGTTAAAAACCATGTCATGCTTTGTAACGGAATGGTTATTCCTCCTCGCATGACTAGGTTGTCACGGTTCTAGCTAAAACCTTATACTCCATCCAAAAGTAATTAGTTTCCTTTTTGCTGGGGACCCATCAAGTCAAATTCAAAAACACAATGTGGTCTTAAATGACTCTGAATCAAAATTATTTGGAACGCTAAAGAATGTTTCATAAAATGCTTGTATTTGGACACGCTCTGCAGTGTTCTGTGCAGAATTGTCTATCGTCCTTCAATTCTTCTTCGCCTAAGAAGGTTGCAGAGCTAAAGTAGCCTACATATATATCTTTGATTTAACCGCTCGAAACGTGTGAGGTGGTCGATCTGGAAATAACTCGAAACATCTCACGTCCAAACTTATGATTCGCTTCTGGCAACACTTAAAAAAAAAAAAGAACGGACACACATATTAACATTCAATGGCGAGTTTCTGCACAGTGAGTACGAACCTGGCCCCTACAAAAAGTTTAAGGCTTTCACGTCTTGAATCATACTTCGGAAACTGCACGAAATGCAGATATATTTTGAATAACTGCAGTCATGCTGGAAAGTGTTTCAATGTGGTTTATCAAAAGGTGGTATTGAATGAACGATGTACAAAACCGAGGCGCCCCTGTGCATTCTGGGAAACATTGGTAAGGTGCATTTTGAAAAAGGTTCGCCAAAAATTTTATTTATTAAGAAATGTTCGTTTTGGTTGGCTGCATTGGACCGCAGCCCTGCACAACGCCCCTCATTGGATCGCACCTCGCCAAGTCTTCGTAGATTGACCTACGAGGGCATAAGTTGTATCAAAAATATATCTTTTCTCGTGGCTTTATTAAACTTTCACTGATTCAAGGCGAGCACACGGCACGCCGCTTCAGCATAACAAAACGTAATGCGGATCGGGGTAGACTGCTCAACGCACCGACTCATTGTGGGTTTTTGTTTTAGACTTCAACGTACATCTAGGAGGGCCAGAACCAAGGTTAGCACCCGGAATTCTCAATGACTTCATGTCGTGTTATATTCATTGTTCTAAAGACATATTGTTTCATTTTCATTGCCCCTATTCTTTTGGCGCCTAGCTGCCACTTCGTCTTCCAGTTTCCCGAACATTGGGCTTGCTGCTGGCCAAGTTCCGATGGAGGAGACCGAAACTCAAATCTTATTTGATAAATGTTCTGCCAGAATGAATCTGAGCGGCGAGGGACGCTTCTGTTCTGCACATTGTTTCTGGACATTTGACAAATTTGCAGGCTGCGTAATTTAGTTCTTTAGACAGCTTCACAGTTGACCACATCGATATTAAGATTTTCCACACCGCATGCACGCGCCTCTTCAAGAGTCTTTGAGTCACGTAGTAAGAACTTGTAGTTATTTTCATCGGAGTCGCTAGTTTCAATATAACTTAAATATATACTATGAGTGAAAACCTGCTGCTGCATTTTCACTAATGCACTACAGGACATAATCGAGTACTATTCGGTCGTATATCGAGCAGTACACATTAGCCGAAGAACGAACCTCATGAAATTTTCCACAAAGCTTACTTCCTCAAAAATACGTTTTAGTTGTAAAAAAAGTGTGGTTTTACACTTTAGAACGTATAATCAATAAAAACAACATTCTATGTATAGAAGCATTTGGATAACACACGTAAGCACATGGTATTGCGATTGTTGCCTCTCACAGACTAGGGTATCTGCCCCGAAGGCTCTCCGCAGCACAGGATTCATCCTTAACTCACTGCTGTATTTTATCAAAAGCTTACGAACACATCACTTACACTAACCTCGAAACATCACTACACACACCCAATTTATCTTACCTCTCTTGTCACAAAATTCCTCTGCCAAGGCCGGCCGTCCTCTAATAAAATAAATACATAAGTTGCACACACTCTCTGTTTTACATGGCTGAATAAACCACTGTCGCAGCAGAATAAATCGAGACGTAAAAACAGCTTCTAAAACCTCAGTGAAACAAAATCGCAGAGTTCCTGGTTTTGTAAGAACATCGTCTTGTTCGCGCTTTTTTTTTTTTTTTTGCCGACGCTTGACACGCTTATTGTTACGTCCACCACCGTAAGGGGAAATCTGATAGTCGCGTGGCAAGGGCGGTTTCGCCGTTCAACCAAATTGAACCCTAGAGATCAATATAAAATTTGTATGAAAAAGGCCAAACCACTATTTTCGTGCTGGCGAAAGCAATCACTGATTCCGCTGGCATAGGTGCGGAAATATCGCGGCATGAGGAGCTGTTGCAGGACTGACCTGATGGAGCCGGCTACGTCTGAAGTTTTACACCATCTAAACTCAGGAGAGTTGTAAAGTAGAACACACAAAAATTATTGTAAATGCTATAGAGCTTTCCAGTCAAGTAACAAAACATCAAAATAAAACTGTGCAGTCTGGTAGGTTAAGAAAAAGTCAGGATACTACCCCTAAGCAACCACTCTTTGCAGTTCAACTTCACGAACGCTGTAGAGGAGGCAAATGGACTTGCCTCCAGTATCGACGTTTCTCCAGCGTTCGCTCTGCTAACGTAGAAAGAGTGGACGGGTTTGCTAAACGAGCTTGGGCCATTTTCGTAACCTGCAACGGAGTATAAATATGTAGGAAGTGGCTGGGCGAGGCTAACGGAGTGAAGATGCTACGCTGCTTTCCAGATGTGAACGACAATCATTTCTGTAGCCTCAATCCCATGA
Source organism: Ixodes persulcatus (assembly GCA_013358835.2). NCBI lineage: Eukaryota > Metazoa > Arthropoda > Arachnida > Ixodida > Ixodidae > Ixodes > Ixodes persulcatus. The sequence continues at coordinate 140,766 of JABSTQ010009675.1, read as the reverse complement.
CTACTCTCACTCGTTGGAGAAAGGGAGCATTCGCCACACCTGCACTTTTAGCCCGACATACAAACGTTAAGTGCAGCACACGTTTGCAATAAATGTTGATCTTTTTTTACCGTGGCTTCAGACGCATGAGCGGTAATGGAGGGGAATGCGCTTGCTGCAACTTCGAGAACACATAAATAAAAAAAATGTATGATATTCAGGTATAGTCGTGTGTGGCATACCCGCAATCCATATAGTGCAGTTGGAATTAAAAAGCCGTCGATAAAAAAAATATACTCGATAGGCTGTCAGGAACAACATCCGTGTAATGTTTCTGGTGTCCCCTTATTTTATTCGTTTTCATATTTAATGGCAGAAGCTGCAATATGTAACTCTTTAAGCAACAAATCAATGTTTATGAATAAAAACGATTAGAAAATTTCTTTGAGATCAGCGACAGGAAGCAGTTCCGAGGATTTGTGACGCCATATGTTAGCACGAGCATAAACCCGGTGGTTTCCGTGATTATATTTATTTATTTATGAAGAGTGACATGCTCTTTATGTGTTTTTTTTTTCTTTTTCTTTTGAAATTCTATACCCCCGAAATCTTAGTATGATGAGTGTGTCGCATCGCGTAGCACAATACATTTTAGTAAACAACGACCTCTCTTAAAACTAATGTACACAGTCTATTGGAAAAAAACAAGAAAAGGAAATACTATATACTTCAATCCGCCATATCATGTTTGGATATGTCGGATCACTCTTAAAGGGGTACGGAAACAAAAATTGAAATATTCAAATTTCGTTCGGAAATGAGTCAAGCATGACGGATAATAACCGTAAATGATAATCCCACGTTTGTATTTTGAACGATTTGCTATATTTTTCGTTCCAAACGGTGCACTCGAGCAAGCACTCGAAGAGAACCGAACGGAGAGCGCGATGCGTCATGGGATATCCGGCGCAAACAAAAACAGAAAGAAAAGATTGCCCGCATTCGTGACGTTGCAAGGCTGGCGGGGTTATGAGCTTTGCCCTTGGTGGCGTTGTCAGCGTTGTGGTGGTGCCAATAGCGTCAACGCGTTACAACCGAGCCGTTCGAAGTACCCGTGGGGTGACGAGCGTGTGGCTGGCCCAAGGAGCACGTAGCTTCCACAGCACTGTCAGCTTAGGGCTGAACGGGGTGGGGAAAGCAACTTTTGTCCGAGTTTTGAGCGAGTGGCTAATCTTCTAGGGGGAGATTGGCTGTAACCGGGTGCACAAACGAGGGTCCGAGAAAGACGGGAGTCCACCCTTTCCGTCTACTTGGACTGTTTGGTTCAATGCGTGATTTGTGGGTTGAGGAGGAAAGCTAAGAAGGAAAATGTTGAAATGCCAAAGGGCCCCCTATTGGAAAAACCAGCATGAAAATCAAACTGGCCAAGCTGGTAACTAAGCTGGTCAAACTGGTCAATGTGGTGTTCAAACTGGTTTAACTGCCAATCAAGCTGGTTTCAGCTGGGCAAGCTAGAATTTAATGTGGTCAGTCTGGTTTAAGTAAAAACCAGCATGAATCTGGTTTTAGATTCAATCTGGTGTAGCTGGGAGCCAGCCTGGTCCTAACTGGTTAGACTGGTCAAGCTGGTTTTCCATGGAGCCAATATGGTCAAGCTGGGAGACAAGCTGGTCATGATGGGAGTCAAGCTGGTGAAGCTGGTCGAACTCATAATCGTGGTGGCCATGCTGGTCTTGCTGGGAGCGCGCACGCCAAGGTCGTCTAGAGATAACGAACTGGCATTGCTGGGAGCGCGCGCGCCAAGGTCGGCTTAGGCTGGAACGAGGCTACGTCCTGTTCTTTGTCCTCTCGTTTTTGGTAGACGACCGGGCGCGTCAGGCGCACTGCGAGATTCCTTTCTGTGCGAGAAAAGAGAGGGAGAGAGTGGTAGGAACGGAGAATTTGAGACGCGTTTTGCTAGCTTGGGCAGATTTTCGAAGGGACGGCTGTGTGTGCGTTGTTTGGAGACTACTTGAACGACGGTGCAAGCGAAGCGGGTATTGAGGAGACAGCGAGCGGCAGTCCGTTCAGTGCGGGAAGAGGTCGGACGTCCCGACCGGGGCGTCGCTTCGTGTCTTCGAACGTGCATGTGCTCGTGAATGACGGTGGTGCCGAGGAGTATCGCCAATGCCAACCAAGCCACACGGATTTCCTCGCCTCTGCCGACCACGCGAAAGGCCGCTTCGCCCCCATCACTGGCGGGACCCAGGTTCGCTTCTCTCATCCGTGTAATATTTTCTTTTGCTATTGCCTGTTTTCGGCGTGTGTCTAGTATTTTTCGTGTTGAAAGATAAGCAATCTGGTTTTATTAACATTGTTTGCTTTGCACCGTGAACCACTCACTGTCTGTGCGTCAGTTAGTACTGTGTCAGCGCCGAGGATATGTAGCATCTGAGCTCATGTGAGCCGGCCGCAAGTACGAAAATAATAAATTGGATGCTGAGTTGGCTTTTCTGAAGAGCTTGGCTTGTCTATCCTGTGCATTAATTTAAAGAGGTTAAACTGGTTGGGAAGTCCACCAGCATGACCAGTTTAACCAGCATGACCACGAAGCCAAACTGGACTCGCTGGGGCAATAACCCAGCTTGAAGCTGGGACCAGATCAACCACCATGACCAGCATGCCAAACTGGGCATGCTGGGGCAATAACCCAGCTTGATGCTGGGACCAGATCAACCACCATTACCAGTATGACCAGATCAACCAGAATGCCAAGCTGGGCATGCTGGGGCAATAACCCAGCTTGATGCTGGGACCAGCTTAAGCTGTTTTTTCTCAATAGGGCGGCGCTGCTCCGAAGGAATCTGCTACGTCACGACTACGTAGCAAGTTCCCCAACGTTGCTAGATTACCTCCCAAATAGGCTCCGCATGCATCCACCAGGTGCACATTGAAAGATCGTTTAATTAGCTTTAAAATTAGTTTTCTTGTGCCTTTCAACGGAAGACTGGTGTTTTTGAGGTTAGGGTGCAACATGCAACACATTCAAGCTCTAAAAGGAGCGCTGTAATTTCGTTTCCCTACCCCTTTAAAGAATAGACGATTGAACTGTAAAACTGGTGCTTTCATCAAGTCTTTTTCTGTATACATCTAAAGAATGAAATTGGTTATCGAGCGCTATTGTTTTCGTGCGTTCAAGCGACTGATTTTATTTTCTTTATTGCTAAACGAAATTTACTCATGTTTCTTCATGTGCTATAATTAAGTGCCTGTTTTTTGTTTTTTTTTTTTTGTAAAAAATGATACATCGCGAAAGGGATAACGCCAAGCTGGATTTAACAAAATAACAAAAACCCGAAAAAACTCCAATTTGAGCTGCCCTTAATTATGGGAAATCATCATCACAGGAAAAAATTCTTTGTGTACGGGTTTACATTGTGTTAGCCCAAAACACAAATCCCACAAAACTGTCCGCCTGGCTGCTTTTTTTTTTTCGGCACAGCATTCCTTATCTTATTCCATTCTCTCATCGCTACCCTGTCGTTTGCCACGCATTATGGTACGCGCATCTTACCGGGAGGTTGAGGAATCCTGAGTCTACATCCTACTTGCTTAAACATAGGCAATACTAAAAACCTATTTTTGCCCAACAACGAAATTCGACACCCCTAAACACACCGGATATGTCGTACAAAGTAAATCCCGAAAGAACACCCTTTAATTTGAAGACAAATAAACCCCGAGGGCACATAACGCTAGTTACGATTTTGTCCCCATGATGATCAAGTTTAATATTTCTTGCATATTTTTCAGTATTTCGATGTGTATTTCTGCGTATAACTTTGTGTGCATTCCTGAGTTTCGTTTCTGCGTATATTTTTGCGTATAATTGTTGAAACAGTCTTGGCCCTGCAGATTATTAAGTATATAAATAACTAAACTGTATTTAGCTAAGTGACTCGATAACGGGTCTTAATCGTTTGAATTTTCATGCCTTTCACGTACATGTTCGTGTTTGATTGCAACTTTAATCATGTCGTAGTATCAATCTTAAAGGGGCGGTGCAACGATATTCAATTGGAATGTTTTTCACTTTACACGAGCTTCCTGGCACTAGTGGGACTCAAGGTTACTCCCACGCAACACCACATGGCCAAGAAACTCCTTTGTCGCGGTGTAATTTCAAAGACAAAAGCGATCATTTTCATTCAATCTCTCCTTTGCAAAATTTGATGACGTAAAGTGGGGATCGCAGTACACCCATATGACGATATTTGAATTCTGTTCATAGATTGGACCCGAGCATTGCGTGAGCACTCGATTTGGGCTCGTGATAATTACTATAGTAGGTTACAAGTCAAGAAGGTAGCGGCAAATGCCCCTCAAAGGGAATCATATATCCCTCCGCCACCTCCGCATCCAATAGCGTCCCATCGTTTTCGTGACGTTGCGGCCAACGCGCGAGGAGAGTCTTGCCTTTCTGTACATATTTGCTTTATCTTTGGACTTTGACTTAGCATTGTGGAAGCCACGAGAGGGAGATTAGAGTCTTCCCCCTCCGATGGAGACAAAGACGACTTTCGGGGATTAGCTTCCTTCTCCGAGGCTGCTTTCAGGGGCTCGGTTCCTTCTCGGATGAATACAAAGGCCGCTTTCTTAAAAAGTGGGGGTCGGAGACAAGTTGGCACCACTCTGTGTCCATTATCTATCCATTGAAGCGGAACAAGGAGCGTTTCCAGTGAACTCTTCTTTCGATTGCGGAGGGATTTGAAACCGGCGCACCACGCTTGTGGGAGGAGCTTCTCCTACCTTCTTAACTTGTAACGGACTATAGTTCGAGAAGCATTCGGCCCGTGTCCAATCGCTGTAACGACGACAATAGCCGAGCCATAACAATGTCTGGAACTCAGCGCGTGTCCTGTGCTTTGCCAACCCCAGCGCGTGGCTATGATCGACGTTGGCGGCATATAATCGGCTTCAGATCAGGTGGCCGCTTGTTCTGGCTGCGAGTTGAGGGGGTGAACGCTGCTCGTTTTTCTTTAATTGTTTACTGGGACTTCTATTGCGTAGGGTGAAAAACGAACGCGTGTTTCATAGGTCATTAACGTCAGGGATTCGTCCTAAGCGGTATTTGCGCAAAGTACAAAAATTGTTGCATCGCCCCTTTAAGTAGCATTGACCATATTTTGTTTTTCAAGGGCACGACACCTCATCAAGCAAGAGCGAACTTACTTGCTTGTTTGAAGAGATTTTTTCTTGCTGCGAGAACCCTCTTCCCTGTGAGTTTAAGGATCATGTTGCGGCTTATACAATCTGGAAAACAAGGTCAAGTCGCATGTTGTGTTTCTATTCCTGAATGGGGGACCCAACCACAATAGCGCAACTTTGACCTGATGCCTATGCTACGTTTTGCATTAGGTGCAACCGGAGCCGACGCTACGGTTTTATGGATTCAATGATGCAGCGTAAACAATTAATCATCTCGGCGCTCGAGTTCTTTGAAAGTTTGATATCACCGGCTGAACTTATCACCTACAGAAAAGGCGCATGATCACTGCACATTCACTTTGCTTGATTGTTGAAGCTCATAGAAAACGCACCAGAACGATGAGCGCCAAGACGATGCATTATTGCTGTAGCTTGATTGAATTCATAGAGCCCTAGCGTCGACCGCGGGCGGGACTTAGTGTGGCACGGAGTACACTTGTCTCTGGGGCACGGCGCTTTTCTGTATAATACTGGCGCCAGTGCTGTTTGCTTCAACATTCGCACCCGGGTTGGTCAACCTTGGGACTCATGCTTTAATATAACAGTGTGATGCGAGCCCGATCAATTGTGTTGTTAGCGTAAATCCTATATGGTACCACCATTGCAGAAGAAACACATTCATGCTATAAATTGAGAAGCACCGGGAATATTTCTATTGATGGGATCACTGGCAGGCACGAGATACATCGGTGTTTATAAGCCCGCTTGCTTCTTTCAATATTGAATTCCTCATGTTTGTCAAAAAAACTTTTTTAAAGTTTATTCAGCAAATAGGAATCATGCGATAAGCATATTTGATACAGAAGTTTTCCCATAAAAAAATGAAAGCCGTCTACAACTTCATGTAACGCCGAATTAGAGCGCAGCTCTTGAGGAAGGGGTTGTAAGGGTACTGAGGGGAGAATATACCCCTCCCCCCTCCTCCTCACCTCCTCCTTCTGCGTGACCCCCCCTGAGGTCACATGCCCCCTGAGGTCCCGTGACCCCCCTCTTAGGTCACGTGACCTGTGACCTCGGGGGGGGGGGAGGGGTCACGTGAACCCCGTGACGTCACGGGGGTCACGGGCGCCTAAGAGCTGCGCTCTAAAATGTTCGTATTTGGATTGTTCCGTCACAGCTTCACTAATGGAAGGAAACTAGGAGTGAAGTCAATGCTCTAACTTCTCAAAAGAACGCAAATTTCCTCTACAGTAAATTTTTCCTTATGCACTTGGAGAGCAAGTCAATGTACACTGTTCGGTGTAAATCAAGAGGAACAGTTAATATTTCTAAGACAAATTAGGATGACCACGTTATGCCAAGCAAAACGGTTTATAGATTCATTGTTTATGTCAGCTCCATGCAAGCATTTCCTTGAAGTAAAGATGTGCCTTCGTTTATCACCATAATCATTTTGCCAAGCACATTCGATGCATCGGACGATGCCAGCTCGATGTAGAATTTGGTGCGCAGAAAATGTGTAGAGTAGGTTAGGTGATATTATTTATTACTGATTAAAGGACACTAGAAATTAGAAGTAACTCGCTTTCGATCTTTCAAACCTACGCAGAATTTTGAGAAGAAGTACAACGTGAATGTTGAAACTGTTATTCAAGACTATGATGTAAGTCTCAATTTCTTATATCATTCGATACGCTAGAAAGCGCTCGAACTTTTTATCTCCAATGAAGTGTTATGGTGAAGAGCGCTCCTCATGCCACTTGTTCTGAAGGGTGTATTAAATTATATTAGAGTGCTGTATGCAAGGCGTCAAAGCCGTGGCGTTAGGGAAATGCGAAACTGTCACATCTCCTTCTCGGACTCGAATTTCGTCAAAGTTTTTAAATAAGAGCTATTCACTCGCGGGATGCTTTTCGGGGAAGATGTGCGTGATGTCAGTAATCAGCAGAATAAGGGGGAATCCCTACACGATTTAAGCATACACACGAACGGAGGATAGCCGAAGGGCGTGTGAGTGTAATCAGACGCATTGAGCAGTCACACTCCAGACAACCGGTCTCGTGCGCAATAACCAGAGTAGAAAAATGAAGAGGTACTTGAAAAGACGATACCAAAGTATGGCAGCAGCGCTGTTACATGAATGACACGACGAACCACTACTAGATAAAAGTATGATGATTCTTGATTAAATGGATGCAACACTATTGACGGGGGATCTAAAACTATGTGTACGATGGGCTGCTTAACGATGGCGTTGATGAATATCGAAGGTTTCATCGGGTGCCTCGGACAATCGGTTTGCCTCGGCAAGCCAAATCATGTTAGGCGAGCCTGATGGCACCGCAGGTATCTCGATAAGCGAAATCGGTAACGTCACAAGACACACAAACAAAATACCGCCAAGTGCACAGAGATTCCACGCCATCGCGGTGAATGTTTCTGTAGCCCGAGCTAAAAGCACCACATCTTTGAGAGATATCTACATCAGTGCAGCTCCGCGCAATAGCGTGACGTTGTTACCACAGGATGCGCATCGCGGGAAGAAAATGGTGGGTTTTCTTGCCCGTGTGCATACCCATATACCTGCGTTAAAAAATTGTAATTTTGTTATAAAAAAATGGCTTCTGAACGTCAAAATACTTTTAAAATTTATTACGTTTCCGTTTGATTATGTTATTACTGTTTTAACATGCGAATTACTGAAAGGTGTGCAGAAGGAAAGTTCAGGTGCCAAGGGACCGATATCAGTGACTGTTTCACGCATACGTGACGCCGCCATAACTAGTCCAAAGGGGGCAGATTGCCGTGACTGAAACAGCTCGTGCCGACTTGTGCTCTACTTGCAAACGACCAAAGCGGAGTTGTCGCACATACAGTAAAATAACGCCGCACGATGCATGCCGGCAGCGATGGCCTAACAAAACTGGCTCGTGAGTTTGGTCTTTTTGTTGTACTGAAACCAGTAGTGGTTATTCTGCCTTCCATGCTGCGAATGTATAGAGAAGCGGGTTAGTTACACCCGAGCGTTGGTTCACGTGTCGGTGTAATGGTATTCACTGCCGGTCATAGTTGAGTCCGTCGCTAATGAGCGTGAGCGTATGATGAGTTTCCTCTACCCTCTGCAACGCTTTGCAACGTTCATTTTAGACCACCAAGATTGTGGCATTTCCTAGAAGATAAGTGAGGCTTGTTCTGGTGCTGTACTGTGAACACCACACTCAGTTACGTCGCCAAAGTATTATAACTCGTTAAGGTGTGGTGACTGAACAAATAAGATTATAATAAATATTATATCCCTGGGCACTTTAAAAAATCGCATGTAAATTAAATTAGGTCTCCATTTTATTCTCGGGAAGTTCTTTATAATTATTCTTTTACCTATTTTGCTTGCTTCTAACTTAGCTAGTTGTAATTTTTACCATAACTTTCTTTCATGCGGAATATTGCAAGTTTCCTCCACTGTCCTAATGAAAGGGGAAACCGCTCTTTTTTTAATTACGTCTCCAGCAATTTGGGTTTTGAAGCAGCTGCAGAGGAAGCAAAATTAAAATGAAACTAGGAACTCTGAAACTTTGTTATTACTTTTTTTAATACTTTCAACGTATGGACAATTACAAAGGTGGAAACTATGCACGTATTCAATCCTATTATATATATATCTATATTATTATATATATATATCTATATATATATATATATATATATATATATATATATATATATATCTATATCCAAAGTTGTACTCCAGATAAGTCAAATCCATCCTGCACACAACGTACGAATCTTTCTTCAAGCACTTTTGCAAAAGCACAGCAAACGCAGAAAAAATGTTTAGGGATGTACGGCAAAAAATAAACATTCGCGCAGACAATTTCTTCCGTGCAACCCCTCAAATTTACATATAGGCAAAAAAAAAAAAACAATTCTTATACGTTTTGATTGTCTAGAAGATTAAGTAAAATAGCACTAAATGGACACAAACACGATAAAGACACGCAAACACAGCAATGACTCTTGCAAAGATTACGTACACCTAGCCAAGGTCGATGATTCCGGTATACAATTGCATTTAGTGCGAATCATGAGCCCCTAAAAAGACATTTCGGTAAAGCGAGACGTTTACACTGGGTGCACGTAGCGGCCGGCGTCCTGATAATCAAAGTCTAACCCGAGCGGAGTCATCGCAGGTCGACCGAGCTCACACCGCTACCCGTCAGAGCAAACGTTTAATTCAGAGGTTTCCGCAGACGGACTTCGATTCAGAGAAGGGAACTCCGAGTGTGAGATCCCTGGTTATCGCTAGTTGAGTCATCGTCGGACGGACGCGCTCAGGCCACGACTAGATCCGTTTCACGAAGTCCAATTTACGTAGTCCCCACCTGTCGTCTGTAAGTACACGCAGAGAAGGGACGTCGAGTGTTCCGCGCGATCTGTCGTGCGTCCGCCGAAAAGGGAGACGCCTGGAGGTGAGCGAGTGAGTAGGCCTGCTGGGTGGCGATTTCTCCCCGGTTTAATAACAAAACCGTGTTGCCTAAAACAAAACGCATGTTAATTTCACCCTCGTGGTCTAATTCGGATTTGCAGGACGTTATTAGGACACTGAGCCGTGCACTGTAACTATTATAGCCGGTTTCAGGCTAAAAATTGAGTGAATTTCCACCCCCAAAACGCGCGTGTTGCCTTTCCTTGGACATCCGTTGCGCGTGCAACCAAGTGTTACGAAAGGCATAAAGCTCGGGAGCGAAGTGGAGGGCGCAATTCATTCATAGATATAAGGTTTTTATTTTGAATTTGCGACTCTTGTCATAAGGCATCAGTGAATGCTATCATTGCTTGTTCTTGTAGCCCCAGTTGTTTTAAGGTTCTCAGGCAGGGTCTATGGTGTCGTTCATGAGATTGCCGGCTGAGTCCATCGAAGGTGTCAGCGTCACCGCTGGTGCGATTTCTTCTGCTTCGTCGCACGCCTAGCAGCCGAACGGGGTATTCTTCTCCCAAGACAAACTCCGACAGCCGCAAACAGGGGGGTGAGAAGTGTTTCTTTTCGGCAGAACTGGGAAGCACACAGTCGACCAACGAAGCCAAGAGGTGTTCCCCGTGGAGAGGTTGCAATGTATTGGTGCGCAGAACTTTGAAGGCGAGACAGTCCCAGACTCGTCTCGTTTACGCGAGTGCGTAAACGCACTCGCGGTACAAGTCGTCGTCTGGGTCGTCTTCGTAAAACCTTTATCGCAACGCAGCTGACATCGCTGTGTTGGTGGCTAGGCGGCGGACGAGCGTCTGGGCGCCTCGTGGTAGGTTTTTGGTCATCGGAGAGACAGGCCGACCGGAGAGGCTCGTCCCGGTGGCTCGCATCGCGCAAGAGGCGCATAGTTTGACGTCTTCTTCGTTCGGGCTATTATTCCGTTCTGTAGGGTATTTTGTGTATTGAATAACGGTCATATCTGGGTTATACGGTGGGGTGGTAGTAGCAGAGAGGGCGTTGTTGTTCCTGCTTCCTTCCGATAGGCCTTTAATGACCATAAAGGCATCGGATAACCATCGTCGGAGAAAACAACGGCTTTGACAACGTCCCCCTGGGGGCGTGCGGCGCGCTTGTATTATTTCGTCCAATCGCCGCTCGCGCCTCGCTGTCGGCCCATTCACTGCTGGCAATGCCTGATTGTTCAAGAATCTACAATACACTCTCACGTACGCCGCGCGTCTCCGCCAGTGTTTGAAATGTTATACTCAGCTTTTGTATCGTGCCCTTGCCTGGGCCCAAGGAGGATGAGGTGAAGAACGGCGTGTAACGTCGGCATTTCTTGTATGCCTCTACTGACTCGGTGTAGAACGTGATGGAGTCCTGGAGTTTCTACTGCTTTTACTGTTGTAATTGAAGCGTAGCAATGTGGCCTTACACCAACATCGCTGCGGGGATAATCGCCTCCAGCTCGGTCAGCGTAGTGTCCATTCCGCTGGATGGTTCGAGGAGGGTAGACCCGACTGCGTTGTTTGTCGTGTCGACCGAAGCTGGTACCCTTGTGATAGTGGTTCGGCCGAAAACGTCCGGCCCCGACAATGTCCTTTCTGCCATGTCGGTGTACAAGGCCGTGTACATCTTTGAATCCTTGCTCGCCACGCTTCTTACATGGGCTAGGGAGAGTCGCGTTCTCGTCTCTATATGCAGTCGCTCTTGAGGTACGGGCGGCCCTCCGTGAGCACAAACCTTGAATACAAAGGCATTGGCGCCGGTGTCGTCGTCGTCACCGTGTTGTAATCTGTTCGTCCAGTATGGTTCGTCCGGCGTCCGTCTCCCGCAGTCGAGCGTACTGAGCCGTCAGGCTCTGCACGGCGACCGCAGATATCAGATTGACTTTACTGTGCTTGTATTGATCAGTAACTGGCGTGAACTTGGGGAGCCTCGTCACGATGTGTATCGCTCAGCGGTTCAATGTGCCGATCCATTCGAGTTGCCTCTTTGTTAGCTTGTGGTAGTTATAACCATAAAGAACCCTCGAAACAAAAAGCGCAATGATGAACTGCTTCGTTCCCCTCTCTGGTCTCCGATAGGAGGCGGATGACAGTTATTAACGTTCGCCCATGAAACAGTTTTTAGCGTTCGTAGGTATAGACCGACACGCGGCCCTGACGTCACGCAGCTGCGGTAGCGCTGTCAACGCCACTGCGCAGGCGCAGATGCTTCACTTTACGCGAATTCGGTTTCTGCGCACGCGCAGTGCCCACACGGGGTGTGGGCAAACGCGGGCTTGTTTGTAAACAGCGTGTCGGTCTATTAGCGTTCGCTGATGAATGAAAAAAGCGGTTGAGTCACTGATAAACTATGCCAAACAACGTCCGCTCTAGTTCACGTGCAATGTGCAAATCATTTGCCGGCAATGACGTGGGCACGGAGCCCACAAAAAGCGATGCCGAAATCGAAACCCTTTCCATGCTTTCTGCGGGGAGTAGCAGCAGAGCTGAGAACAGCGCACGATCCAAGCGCTTAATCTCGACGAAACGAGCGATAAGAAAGCGAGCCGCCACGGCAGCCGCGTCATGGCGCTGATAGCACGCACCGGTCGACGGTCCGGCGTTTACCTTCACATCGCCGGCGGGTGTACTCCGTATTCTTCGTAGACAGCTTCATGCCCACGTGGTCGAAGAGTCGAGGAAGTGGAGCACTGCGTCCTGGCCACACTGAAGAGTGTGTTCTTGATAGCCCGCGGAGTCTTTGGTTATCCACAAGGTTAAATCATCTGCATAGACGGCAAAGTGGATAGTGGGCGCGGTTACTAGGATTGTTGGAGGTCTCGCAATTAGGGGATTTAAAAGCGTTAGTGAGAGGACCGCGCACGGGTGCACCCCCGTTTGATTGGGATGCAAAGGGTCAATAATGAGCCCCGCTTTTTACCTTGTAGGTGCGGTTCACAACAAAACTGCGAATGACTTTGAGAATGCGGCCGCGCACGCTAGCCATTCGAGCACTCTCGATGACCGCTTCTTGTGGGACCAAGTCGAGATCCCTGCGAACATCTACCGCCACCACTGTCCTGCTATGTACCTATGACTGCGAGTCTAGAGCCTGACGGCAGTAAAAGAAGGATGATCTGCGTGCCGATTCTGTGGCGGATTCCCACCTTGCTGGGGTCAAAGAAATTTGCCTCGTGCACCAGGGAACAGAAGAGTGGCCCCACAACCATTATTTTTATTAGTTTTGCCGATTGCTGGTAAGCGAGATTGGGCGAATATTCCCGAATACCTCCGTTTTCTGGCTCGGCTTAGGGATGGGTATCCTGATTCATTTCTTCCAGGATCTCGGCAGGCGGCCATCCGTCCTTACCTCGTGGATTTGGTTCAAGATTATATACGTAGAGTTGTGATCTGTCGAGGTTTTCTTTATTTCGGCCGTTTTTACCTGGTCTGCTCGGGGTACCCATTACGGCGTGTGGGGTTCAGTGATTTCAAAAAGAGAGTCCATGCAACACCCTCCTCTTGTGCTTGCATGGCGTGCGGTGATCGTGGAGGAGACAGTGACTGTCGTTGCAGGAGCTTTTTGGGTTCTTCGATCTCGGATTTTCCTTCCAACCTTAGGACTTTCGGTTCCAATAAGAATACATCACCCGCTGGCCACACCATGTTTACCGGCGTGGTCCGGAGGCGGAATGTGGCCGCTTGGGCTGTCGTCTTCGTCTTGGCTTTGCCGGTACGGCAGCACAGAATGTTCCGCACGTGCGGAACTTGCATCCTGCCCTGAAAGCTTCAGCACATATTCAGCCAGGGCGTTTCCGCCAAACTCGAAGCGGACTTCCAAGCGTTATGCGTAGCTTTGTGCAGTCTGGCACACTGGGCGGGTGCCTTTAATTCGACGGGTATTGGTCCAGTACGTCGATCCGTCTTGCTATAGGTCAACCAAAAAGATATCGAGTTTCGGCATATCTGGTGGCACCAAGAAAGTGCATGTGGCCCGGCCTTTGCCCTCCTGCAGCGCCTTCATGACGCTGCAGGAAGCCAAAGCTTTTATCTATTCCTTAAACGTGTCCCAATGTACCACTCCCGCCGTGCGTCTGTCTCCGCAGTGTCAAAACGTGTGGAGGATTTTCTGGCGAACCGCATCTCGATAAAGACCAGGAGGTGGTTGGATCCCCACGTGTCTTCACACGGGTTGCAAGTGATGCCCTTGGGCCCGGTCGTCCACGTGAGATATATGATGGTGAATCTCTGCCGTGCGTTCTAGCTTGGGTAGATTGTGCTCGTTAACGACGTGTAAACGTCCGGCTTCTGCATCTTTCAAAACGGCCCTTCCCCGCGGGATGTCGTTCTAACCACCAAGGTGGGTATAAGGAGCGTTTAAGTCGCCTCCAATAATCACAAGGGTGTCGAAGTTCACGGGCTTTAGTGAACGAGGCCATGTCCAGTCAATATTCGGGGTTGTCTTCTTGGGTCCTTGTTGCACAACCCTCGCGTTTCTTGAGAATCGTGTTCGGACGAGCATAGACCAATATCACAAGCGCCTTTTGGTGGTAGGGTATTTGTATAATGGCACTCACCACTTTACGTTCTTCTTGTAGCAGTGAGCGAGATCTCCCTCGGCCTGCGGCAGGTGCCTGTCAACCAGAATAGCAACCTGGCCCCTTGTCCCCATTTTTGTTGCCGTGACAGTTGAACCGGTCGTGGTGGCACCGTCGGCCTTAACAGAGGACAGCGCCATTGTCCTATTTGTCTTCGTGTTCACGATCACAGCGATTACCGTGGTGTGGGTTGTGTTATGTGAAGTATTGTGTGGTTCGCGTGCTTATCGCATCCGGGAATCGCCAAGTCGGGGATGATTGTCTCTTAGAAGAATACGAAAAAAAAATATCGTACTTCTCATTTTCGTTCGTAGGCGTTGAGTCTCTAGATGTTCAGCTTTCTTGTGAACCAAGGAGAGGCAATTCCACTAAAGTGTCCACTCGCATCCACCTAAAGTCACACCATGTCCATCGCTGCGCCCGACAACGACGGCCTGGCTCTCTCCTTTTGCGGAACTCTCCATCAGCGAAAGCCGCAGAGAGATGCATGAGCTCGGCGAGGACATGACGTATGCTCGATAATGGTTGCCATGAGGGTACACTCCATTCGGTTTATAATCTGCTTGAATCAGTCCGGGCAATTTTTGACAGCTAGGTGTAGTTTGGGTGGCTGACCTCGCCGCGCGTTGAACGGGTTTCCTTTTGGACTTATTTGAGGCAGACATCCCCGGTGGGAAGGGAGGGAAGGTGATTGTAAAATTTTTGTTGTCGTTGTCGTCGGCCGTCAGTGTCTTTGTAGACAACGCCTACGCCGACGCCGATTCTGCTGTTATGACGCCGGTTAGGGCCGAGAACTCGGAAGCGTTCTGCAATGGCTTATGTAGCTGCTGCCGCATCTGCTGCGGCTGGCGCTGTTCTCGCTGTTGCTGTTGCTGCTATTATTGCGGTATTTCTCGTTGAAATTGCAGCCGGGAAGTTACGGCGTTTATTTTTTCTTGATTTGGGGTGGCGTTTGGATCTGCGGCTATGAGGGTTTGGTGTCACCGAGGTCTTGTGGCGACCCCGCGGTGCGTTTACCTCTGTTCTTGCTGCTTCTGCGCCGTCTCCTGCGCCTTTCTTGGTGTCGGTTGCCACTGCCGGGATGTTTTTCTTTGTATTGTGTTGAAGTTTCAGTTCTTGTATTTGAGTGCACTGTTGCTGTCGCTGAATACACGACAACGACTGGGGCCACGTGGCTACTGCTAATGCTGTCGGCGTGCTCGTGTGCCGCACGGTCGCCCGTTTGGTGCGTAGGTTCTGGGTAGTGGCCCTTTGCGTCGCGCACCTCGGGTCCGTCGCGAGGTGCATGCCGCCGCAATTATAGGATGCGGCGTGCCCTTTGCGATGTATAGGTCCGCCGGGTCTCTGTAGTCATTTTGAGCGTGCCCGCACTTATTGCAGCGACTCGGTGCGTGTGGGGACATATGTGAATTGGTACATTACAAAACTTATCGTTGGGGAGATGGTAGTGCCTTCGAACTTGACCACCACTGTACCGCAATCGCACATGGCTCTCGTAGCGAGAATGAGGCACGTCTCGCTGTAGGGATAATGCAGAAGACGATCCGATTCTCGCACGTCAATGCCGTAAACGACGCCCTCTGAGTAGTCCACCGTGGTGGGTTCCTACGCCTGAACATTCACAGTGAGTGTTTGCAGTATTCTGAGTTCCCTAATGCCACGGGGGCGCTGCGAACGCGACAACTCGCGGTCGTCATCACTGTCGTGTTGGACCTTCGCTGTACTCGGCAGTCGATTTGTCCGAGAGATTGAAGATTTTGAGTGGTAGCCTTGATTTTGCGTTCGAGGTCCACTGTGGGAATGCTGGCGAGCGGGAAGCACAGCATCGGTCGAAGGATGACGATGTGTTTTTTCGGACATGGTGCACTACCCCTTTGCGGTCAGAGCACGAGTCGTCTTTCCCTCTAGCATACGTTGTTCCAGTCTTTATCGGAGCCGTCCATGTCCACGGCGTGCCCGGCATCTTCGTCTTCAATGTATTCGTTGTCGGCAACATCGTCGGCGATGGGATTGACGCCTCCTCGCTGTACAGCTTGCGTACGTTTGTCAAAATGGTTCCTTCCAAGAAAGAGCAATGCCCGCGCTTAAGCGGTCATAGAAAAACGCGTTGAAAATCCCTGGACCCTGGTTGCTGGGGCACCATGGCACAACAGCAAACGACAAAACACGACGTGACTAAGCAGCATAGTCAAAACAGCACGCATCAAAACAGCATGGCGTCAAAAGAGCACACCGACAGTACAGCACGCGTCGAAACAGCATAACGTTAAGAGAGCACACCGACAGAAGAGCACTTACCGGAAAAGCACTGCGTAGAAACAACAGGTGAGTAGTTGCCTGCTGGTTTTCGGTGTTGTTATATTTTGTTACCTATAATATAAATCCTTCCCACCCCATGCCAATGAAGTTGAATTCCTTGTCGTCCTCTTGATACTGATTGTCAATCCGTTGACGTTAGTTTAAATGTAGGGTTCTGTGTTTTTTGTACTTATTTTTATTCACAAACCGGGGGTTATTTATCGATGTTTATTTTTTCCCGAATTCGGTGTTTTTTGTGTCTATTGGTGATATCACAAATCTGGGTCTATTGCGGCTTATATGGCAACATCAAAAGTATATCTGGCGCGCTGTAGAAGACACAAACTCATATGTTCTATTTACTATTAAATAAATCACATAAAAAACCTTCCAAAGAAACAAGTAGAGTCATGGACAGTTCAGTGGGGTCAATACTTGGATTGCACACAAATAAAGTTATTTATAAAATATTTCTGCCATGAAACTGCGGTTTTTCCACTTCAACGCAAACTTTATTTCGGGGTTTTTCGTTTTTTTTTTTAATTTTGGAAAGTGAAATTTTTTTTTTTTCGTGGATTAGGGTATATATTGAAAACACCGAACCCTTTTTATGACCATACAAATGCGGCGCCCTATTTACCGACAGCAACTGGAATAAATAATTAACATCACAATAGACGAAATTAGAGGGAAATCTAAAAACGCTTTTTTTTTTACATGAGCGCTTGTTTTACGTATATCTTACATGTAGTAAGAAAAGCGACAGCCCAGAAGCGTCTCGGCGAGGGGCTGTGTGTCATACTGAGACAGAACATTCCGTAGTCTTAGCTACATTCTAGCGTACGACTTCGCACCCGACGGGATCCACCCTCGTTTGCCATCGATGATCTTCTGCTGAGCAAGGCTCTGCTCGGTCTTCAAAGCTTGGATGAGCGCTAGGGGTGTGGATGTGGAAACCCGAGCGCAGACTGAACACTGCTGTGCTATGCTTCCACGCTGTATTTGGTATTTGGGAGCTCGTCCACGACGCGTTCATGGCAGCTCCAGAGCAACGAAGGAAAGGACGGGTCCCGGCGGTTTCGGTTATTTCCAAAGGTCACCCCAATGTAGGTACGCTCGAAGTCCTCGAACACTTATAATGTGGTATCATCCTGGTTGCTTACATGGTCCTGAATGTCTTCGAGTCCTGCGATAACCAATCATTTGTGTACCAATTTTAACGTGCCACCCAATTAAACGTTAGATATATAGAACATTATTGGCACCTGCTTGTTGGGACACGTGCAGGTACAGATACTGTTGCGAGCGCGGACGAGTGGTTAACGCACTTGGCCTCTACGCAAACTCCCATGTTCGATACGTGGGTTCCACACATCAATTTTGTTAATTTTTTAGAAAGTGTTTCTAGTTTATTCGAGAAGCTTCGCGATTGTTCTCGTTAGTTTCGGGTCAAAATGTTCAAGGGCCGAACAATCCGGACGGAATGTTCGCGACACTTCCTTCTCAATAAAACGTGCTCCGCGTGGCTGTGGGCTCTCAGTTTTTCGCCAGCGTTTAATCCTGCCACTTCGCCGTCATCCACGCCGGTTATTACTATTTTGTTTTGGCACAAACGCTTGGCTACTGCGTAAGTCCCCGTCTTGCCAATCCATCGGTGATAATACCATAAATAATTTCACGGGCAAGTTGCTCAACGCATGTAAAATGTCGGTGTCGGATACTAACATAATACTCTGCAAAATAATTCTCTGAAATTGTACTCACAAGCTTATCTGTAACCGAAGAATCATAATAGTCTCTACGTTTCTTACGTCGGCAGCAACAGTCCTAAAATGTTAAAGCGGTTGGAATGAATATAATCTGTACATATTATATTAACTAACGAGCCGAAAATGTCTTAATGTAAAATAGTATACACTTGAGAGGAGTTGGTGATGCAAGGCGAACGACGGCAGAAGAAAAAAAAAACTTTCCTTTTTTTCTATTTTGCGCAGTTAAATTTTTGTGTGACTGATGCAGGTTTATTCTTGCAGAGTGAGCGATTCATCAACTTTAATGTTTGAACTAGCATTTCTCCGCACGCTGAAATGATGATTAAAAATACTGCTGCAGATGATCTCACCTTGTGCAGCATCTGTGGTCTTCAGGGATGCTAATAACGGCAACAGCTGCACTGTCTCATAACAACGAGGACCCTCTCTGTTGTCTCGAATGATTCCAGACTCGTGAATGTGGCGCTGAATTGACTGCTTCGGGTGTAAAAAGCAAGCAGAAAAAGTCACTGGCGCGAAGACCAACTTGGAAGCATGGATGGCCGCCTCCTCGATGTTTAACAGGATTCTCTCCGGTGACAAGCCAGGCTTGTTGAAAACCCCCATGTTGGTGTCTGCGCTCTTACGCTTCAACAGACAGTAGACAATTGCATCGCACTACCTGATGTCAGCGCGTGAATACAGAGCCGTGTATAGAGAGAGTTTGGTCAATGGGAGGAGCGGGCAGAGCCAGGGCCTGCGCCAGACACGGAAAGAGGGCTTGGCTTGCTCTCTTGACTAACCAGAAGCCGAAAAGAAGCCCTAGCGGTGGTAGCGAGAAACAGTTCTGATCAAAGGTATATGTTCGTTTATGGTTTTAATAAGCGCGTAAGAGTGAAGTGTAGTAACTCTTTGTGGTTGGAAATAGAGTGCACGTGATGTTTCCATTATGATCATGCAGACAGATGTAAGAAACGAATGCGCCGCTCAACTCAGTTTTGCTCGGACAGAGTGTGATCGCTCGGATGGCAGATTCCCGACCCTCGGCGCTTGGCGTAAGGATTTTGTCGATCGTTCTGCTAGTCACACTCTTACACTTTCATTTTGAATGAGCGTGATTGAAACATCACGTGTACCATATTTTCAGTCACCGAGAGTTAGTCCGATGCATTTATCAGGTTTGTTTCTCGCGACCACAGCCAGGGTATTATTTCCGGCTTCTGGTCGGTCACATTCGAATTCGTGAAGACGCCCTGGAACACGCCCAGCCCGCTTTCGGCCAATGGCGCCTCCTCATTTGTCTCCTATACTTCCCAACGAATGGCCAAACTCTCTACATAACCGGCTCTGTGTGAATAGTGTACAGTTGATAGTTGATGCACGGCGCTATTTTAAATTTTCCTCCACAAACCAGTCGAGGCTGTTTTTTAGGGTCACAAGATTTATTGTAGTGGCTAGCATGATCAAACGGTCTGGATCAATCAGGTCAACAAGAGAAACTCAATCAGTCAACAATAGAAACTCAAGGCCATCGGCAAGCCGAACGAATGGATGGATGGATGGTAATGACTACACCCTTTGTAAAGGGCGGCAGCTTGCGCCACCTAGCCTAACATTTCGTCATTCGTTTCTTTTTTTAATTTGTATAAATTTTGTTTTAACACAACCCTCCCTCCCTTTAAAGTGTTTTCATTGCTTACTTTTTTTCAGAATTTTTTTCTCCTCCCTAGATCGTTTCAACCCATCCTCCAATCTCCTCTTAGTTACCGCTATTCTTTCCTCACCCATTCGTCCATCCATGTCTGCGAATCCCTGTGCCCCCTCCAAATCCGCAGTAATCCCTCCAAGAGGGTAGAAGGAAGCCTCGTGCACCTTAAAATTACATATTCTAAAGTTTCTGTTTCGCGGTTGCATATGTTTCGTAGACTGCCTATTTCCTGGAATTTAGCACTATGCGTTTTCGTTCTTAGCACCCTCGTTCTAGCTTCAAACAGCAATGAGCTCCTCAATGAATGATAATACAACTGTTCCTTCTTTATTTCTTGTTTTTGTGCCCTGTATATTTCTAAAGCTAATTTCCCCAGCATTCTCTCTTCCAACAATTTTCTCTCTGTTTTCTTTACTCCGTTTTCTACTGATATGTTCTGATCGGCCCCATCTCGTTGAATGTATTTAAATCCACGCTTCAGGGTTCGGTTTGTCCATTTAGTGCTTGGACCTTTCAGATATTGGTACTTCTATAGTTTCGCTGCCCACCGTGAATCCTCGATTTCAGCTAGACTTTGTTCAAATTTTGCTTTACTGATCACTTCTCTATTCTCGAAAGATGCCCAACCCATATCCCCCGTACTTTCTCATTTTTTTTGTATTCTCATGTGCCCCAATGCCAACCTACCGACACTCCTTTGCTGTATCTCTAAACGTGCCTGGATTTCTGACCTCATACACAATACCGCATTCACAAATGAAAGTCCTGGCACAATGGCCCCCTTCCATGCACCCCTAACGACTTCATATATATTTAAGTTCCAGAGTTTCCTGTGTTTCAAGATAGCTAAATCTCGTTTCATCAAAACTCGGCGTGATTAAGATGTCGCTAGATTTGTGTGGCGCTGCTGGGAGAGCTTCCTTTCGTCATCGTTGTCTCTGTAGAGGCCTTGTCATTGCTGGCACAGATGGCAATTTAGATCTCTTGAATTTTGAGAAACAAAATGAAGTTTTATACCAGACATTTCACTGTCTCGGATACTTATTTGGCCATACAAATGCTGATTTTAGGCGATAAATTGAATATTAAAAAAATTAAAATCATGATGTTCTGGACCAGAGAGTTAAAGACGTAACCTCGCATTAAATATCACTCTTGAGAGTTGCCGTACTCTCGGCAATTACTGTTCGGGCAGTATCCCTAGAAGTGGCAGATTTCATCTTCATTGTTTGCAACACAAAAGCTGCTACATAATTTTTCGTTAGGTAAATAGCTGATGTGGTCCTTCGCTGCCTAATGTAAAATAATGAAACAACGTATCAATCTTGTACCTTTCTTACACACGGGACACTGTAACTCTTTTATTATCCAAATGTTAAATAGTTTCCATTTAAGCCACATGAGAGATATTGTCAATATAATAAACCCGTCATTTGCCCATTTTGTTTCAGTTTCAAAACGCGCTAGAATTCGCAGCATCAATAGACATAAATATCTTACTATTTAAAACTTACTTTAAATAAAATTTGAGTCAAAATCAAGCGTGTTTTTTTATAAAAACTAGTATGCTCAAAAAAATTCTTGCGGCATGCAAAATAAATGTTTTATGGCGTGCGTTTAATATAAGCATGAAATGTAAAGAAAAAAACATAAAACCATACATTTTCTTCCCCCAAGTAGTCGTCACATCCATGAGTTGCTGCTGATCCTCACACCCGGTGATACAACATCTCCATAGCACGCGATAGCAAATTATTTGTGCAACACGATACGAATATCCTGGTAAATTAACTCCTCAGATCGTCTCTGAGTTTGCAGGATAGTCACTATGAGAGAAGACCGGCGGCAATCCACAGTAATAGAACATGCGCGTCAGGTGCGCTGTTATAGACGCTAGGCTGAACTCAACTCTGATATGTGAAGCAAAGCAACGGTGCGGTGAAAACTTTCGTTCGACGAAAAAGGAGGGGTTTGGTGGGAGAGCTTTGAAGTTTTGTGTTTGGTTTAAACAAAATGATTTCTGTACGCAGAGTTTCACCTCCTTATTTCAGCAAAGGATTCATTCCGAAAGAGACGAAATGGGTTACCAGAGCTTTCACAACACCTTATTGGAACAATAGTATTGTCCTCATCAAGCTTGAAAACAACGGAGAACAAAAACATAAAAGGATGTATGAATCTGGTTCTCCGAAAACCATGGTGAACCAAAAAAAAAAAGAAATGAATATGTCGTCAAGTATCTCAGATGAGTAAGTCGAGCAATGAGACGCAAAAAAAGGGTGGCAGCCACGGGGACGATACTGACTCTCTAAAGAATGAAAATCTTCGCTAAGATGAGGAGTTCCGAAATTCGTAACCCCTACCCACAAATCTTTTGCGTGTTTTTTTTAATTTTTTTAGAGAGTAGAGGAGGTTTTAAATCTACGCATTTGTGTTCTTGTTGTTCTCCACGGTTTTGGGGTTTCATGGGGACAACGCCGTTGTTCCAATTGAGTGTTGAAAACACGTTTGTAACCCTTTTTTTCTTTCAGAATGAATGCTTTGCTGAGATAACGAGGTCCATCTTTGTGTACACTATTCCTTTTTTTACACCAAACACTACACTTCATAGCTGCCCACCCCCCTCACCCTCTCCTATTTCGTTGAACCAAAGTTTTCACCGAACCGTTGCCTTGGGTCCTATATCCGGGTGGGGTTCTGCCTGGGGACTATGAAAGTGCACCTGACGTGCGTGTCCTAGTACTGAACTTCGCCGCCCGTCGTCTCTAAGAAGAGATTGGATATAATAATTTACTAGGAATATTTGTTTCATGTTACACGAAGCATTCACAATAGCGTACTATTGAGGTGTTGCGTCTCCGGGTGTCGCGGGGTCAGCAGCGACTAATAGAAGTGGGACAGCTTGGTGGTGGAAACGGCACAGTTTTATTGTTTTTATAATTCATATTTATATTTCACATCCGTAAGAATTTTATTATCTTAGATTTCATTAAAATGTGCATGCTTGCCATGAGCAAGGATTTGATTTAAATAAAAAAAAAAATAGTACAATATGAATCTGTATTAAGGAGCAAATGTTAACATTTGCTGATTACCTTTTACTGAAACCAAACTTCAAACGGACTTGGTTTATTAATTAACGATATTTGCAATACTTCTTACAAAAAATTAGTATAAAATCGCAGTGCCCTTCGCGTAGAAAAGTAATGTTCATTAATGCGTCATTTTCTTCGATTGCAATATACAATGGAGGTCAGCATCAGCAATCTGCCAAACATGGAAACATATGTAGCAGCTTCTGTGTTGCAAACAGTAACGATAAAATCTGCCATTTCTAACGTGAATGAATTAAGAATCTATCAGAAGAAGACGGCAAGGGATTCAGTTCCAATGGCATGGGGTGGGAACGTTTTATATTATAGGTAGCAAAATATAACGACACCAAAAACCAGCAGGCACTTACTATGTGCTGTTTTGGCGCTGTGCTGGTTTGACGCTGTGCTATTTCGGCACGTGCTGTTCTGTTACTGTGCTGTTTTGACGCCGTACAGTTTTGACGCTTGCTGTTATTACGCGTGCTATTTTGTCGATGTGCTGTTTTGACGCCTTGCTGTTTTGTCGCGTGCTGTTTTGTAGTGTGCTGTTCTGTCGCCTTCCCGGCTGCTGGGAGCCGAACGTTCGGGTGAGATAGTATTCGTGGTCTTGCTTGACATTGCTACAACTCCCGGTGCCGTGGCTCCCGGAGAAATCGCAGAAAAAAACCTAAAAGAGTTAAAGGGTAACTGTAAAGAAAAAAAAAGTGTTTTTTTAAACAGCCTAATTGGGACAGGCATGTCACAAAACAAATTTTCCGCGAAAAAAATAATTTGTTTAGCAATATGTACGTCACAGGATGTAATTTAGTCGGAGTGAGAACCTCTCGACATTTGAAACCCCCGCTCTTTCGTCCCCCGCGGAGGAGAAGTACGCCCCGCCCCTCACTCCCCTTGCGATTGCGGAGTTGAACGACGCAGCGTCTCGACTTCTGGTAAGATCTGGCAACAACGCAAGTTAAACATGGCGCCGGTATTGTTTTGGTTTAACGGGACACCACGAGCTGCGCGGTTTGCGAGCTCATAGCGAAGACGTCACCGGAGAAGTGCCCCTGTGATGCTCGCAGAAGTCGGAAAGTATCATTCGTAATCGTCGTGTGTGCTTTGAAAGCGAAGGGAGTCACAGGGTCCACGAGTGCGCAACCACAAGCCAAGGTCACGACAGCGCTGCGTTGACTTCGGCGATCTCGTTCTGTTTGGTGCAACACGGTGATGCGACAAAGAGCTGAAATGTTCGTGGTGTGCGTGGTGCGGTGCTTGGAAGTAGACACCCACACTAACACGGAGCGCAGATTGGTTTGTTTTGTGGGGTTGATGTTTAACGGGTTCAGTCCCGTCGTCGTCAGCTGATCCAGTCAAACTGGTCCGGGAAAACGCGGCGAGCGTTCTTAAAAGTAAATCTTCCTTCGTTCCGTTTCAAAATGTGGAAGATTCCCGACGCATACCGTGAGTAAAAAGCTGCGGGCGTATTCAACAAAATTACGTCGTTTTAATTGAACAATGAACTCCGAATTGTTGTCCTAAATCTGCCGTTTTTATGCTTCGTGTTGGACTGCGTTTGCACAGCGACGTGTTGCACTCATCGTGCGGTGTGAATACATCTGGGAAAGATTTCCTACCTGCCCACAGATGCATGCACTGAGACCATATTTTTACGTAGTGAACATAGTGTTTTTGTTTGTTTTGGGAATGGGCGTTGTGCATTTATTACGGTACAATCACTTGAAAGTTCAGAAACTGGGGAGGGCGAGCAAGCTTTCCAAACTTTGTCTCTTTGCTCTCTGGCACTGCCCCTATTTTCAGTAGACATACCTACTAGTAGGTACAAACTGCTCTAAAGCAGGTAAAAGACTGGGAAGTCGGGACGGTGCGGACTCCCGTGTTTCGCGCTTTTCCCAAGGTGACTGGGGAAGTGCCTTTGCAAGGTATGCGGAATATACAACCGATTTTGTTATGCCCGTCGTTTGCGTCTCACCAGCAAAACGAATAAAATAATCTACAAAGCCGCGATCACAAGCCAAGATTTACACTCGATAACAGTACACATACATTCAAACAACTTTACGTGAGATAATTCAGAAGCCGAGAAAAAACATTTGTCGGCTAACGCAGAATTCGGAAGTCCGAAGGCTTCTGCGGACAGCTATTACGTAATAACCTGGCTGTGCCAGTCTTTTTTTTTTTTACGTAACAGCTGTGTCTAGTCACGGACGTTCAATGCACCCGGTGCGAATCTCGACGGCCTCCGGAACGATACGACGAGAACGTAACTGGACACGTTTGTCGCTACGCGAACTTCCGATTGCGGCCAGCCAAATAGCATTCCTTTCGGGGCGACATGGCGGCTGGAAAACTCGCTGTCGGGATCACTTATCTGACATATCCGAAAAGTCAAAAATTGCACGCGCAAGCGCAAAAAAAAAAAAAAAAAACGAACGCTGAGCAGGCAAAGAGGAAAACGAAAGTACCGCGCTATGAAGCCAAAACCCCGCGCCGCCTCCTATCACTAACACCTGCGACAGCTGCTAAACACACACTACTTCACCTCAAACAGTCTCACTCAAGCACCTGGGTCAGCACGAAACACTGATCACTTCGGTGAAACGATTATTCGAGGTAGGCGAGACAGGCGGAAGCTGAGACTTCGGTGGCCATAAAAGAATTCCGAAGCTTTTGTTTGTTATGGTATGAATCCAAACGGAAGTTCCCGTTTTGTAAACCTTTTGTAAAGAATAGTAACTTTCATCACATGGGTTATTCTTTAAACGTAAAAATATGCGGCTCAAAAGGAAATTGCAACATATAACAAAGGTTTAACAACCAAGATCTAAGCTGTCGATCAAACTCTTAGCCAATGAGAAGTATTGCAGCCGATTGGGATTGACGTCACGGAATCCCAACTTCGTGGCGCGCGATTTAAAACGGACGAAATAGCCGCAAACTAAAATCAGTCTCACGCAATAAATAATGGTGTGAACATTTTTTTTTCGCGGAAAAATTGTTTTTTGACATGCTTGTCCGAATTAGGCTGTTTAAAAAAAAAAAACTTTTTTTCTTTGCAGTTACCCTTTAAGCTAAATCTGGTTGCGGCCTGCCTCGTCTGAAAAAGAAAGGAAGCCCGGAGTGCGCAATGTCTTTTTAGCTCGTGACCGATGTAATGCGGTTGTACTAAAAATATTAATATTATTCAAATATGAACAAAGCATCTAAAAAAGACCGATCCGTTTGTAACAGCGTTGAATGCGTAACTGTCCGATGAAGCATTTTTATTGATTAATGAATTTAACTGATATCTTCGCTGGATGAATGGAGGAATGCCTTGTTTTGTTTCCTCTGTTTCTTAATAAATTGGGTAAAATATTTTGTTATACAAAAGAACTAAATCTAGTGATAACACTTTTATTTGTTTGTTTTATTTGTTTTATTTGTTTTCACTATGCCTGGACTTTCGGAACCACGCACCTTGCTGTATTTTGTAGCTTCCATTTTCTGGAAATCTAGTAAATATCCGGAGGTTCACAGTTTAATTGTGCATCGTCAGTTGTCAGTCGTAATAAAAAAAAGTATCATCTACGTTGCACAGTAAAAAAAAAAAAGCTCAATGAAAGGAAGTACTGCATTTATTTATTATCCAGGATATGATTTATCTTAGAGTTTTGGGGTGCAGAAATGTAGTTGATTGCTAAAACTCAATAAACTTTATTATTGTAGTTTGCGTGGAGCTGTACAATTTAACTGCCTGAAGGTTGGAATCTGAAATAAAATGTACCATTTCCTTCTGCTATTTGGCATGAGCATGCTAGGTCCCACGCCGTTCTTGTCAGTTTTTCTAACAACTTTTGCCCTTTGAAGTACTGCTTCCGGTTACTAAAACATTGTTAAAACTACCAAAGTGCACCGATCTGAGTCAATTTTTTCTTTTTAATATGACAAGGTTGTATTCGTAATTCAAAGTTTTTTTATCGGAACGAGTGAGAAACTGAAAGGTTCTATATACAGCTATATTTCAGTAGATGTGTAGCAACTAAATTTTTTCAAGCTAAATACCGAAGCGTTAAGAAAACAGATGCTTTAAGCCTAAACGTTTAGAAATGTGCGACCGTTAGAATGCCTCCTTTATATAAACGTTTGTCGAAATATCAATGAAAACGAAATACACAAGCATATAAGAAAAAGCGCCGGCCTAAGAATGAAGAATCCCTTCCGTAATTCCCTCAATATGATAGAGGCCTAAGGTTAAAATATCGCCATATTACCGGGAGTCTGATTTCTTTTAAAAGACTCCTAAAGTAGCCTAAATTAATCGTCACCCTCTACTGGGGCCTACCAGATTCCCCCCCCCCCCCCCCCCAAGTGTTAACAGGTACAATCGTCAAATTTGACTTTCTGTCAACTTGAAATCGAAATCGGTTTACGCTTATTAAACCCATTTCTTATTGTTCTTCACAGAACTGCACAGCCAACATTTACACGCCGCATATTCAATATATGCTATACAGCGTCGGATGGATCAAACATTTTATTACAGGGTGAATAAAGAAACAAAAAGTGCAATAAAAGAATATATCCTTGGAGGTAAGAAAATCGTATTTTATACGCGTGTTTAAATGTATAAGCAAGCTCATGGAGAAAGCATATTACGCCAATCGCCTAATGCTTTCGATATTTATTTATTTATTTATTTATTTTCAGTGCCTACCAACGGCCAGAAGCCTAGGAGGGGTAGAGCACCAAGTCACATTAAAAAGGTGAAAGCGACAAAACAAATCCAGAACACAACCCGACGACAACGCACTAGATCAGATTGTCAACGCTTATCTTGAATGATATGATGTCGTCATTAAAAAAGTCAACAAGGCGCGTATCAAGATGATTAAAATAGTTCTGTATGCGAACTACAGGAGAGAAACAATGCATGGGATTAATGGCAAACGTGCGGTTGTTGCGAAAATGTCTAACAGGCACATTTAGATTGATGCAGGACACAATGAAAGGACAGTCATAATACCCATGCAAACACTTGAACAAAAATATGAGATCACATCTGCCGCGTCTTGTTTTTAACTCCACCAATCCTAAGCGATTGAGCACATTCACATATGAGTAGGGCTCGGACAGGTCTTGTCTTGCGTGAAACGTTCGTGCAAATCGTTTTTGGACACGCTCTAACGTCGCTGCAGCAGTGGCACTAAGGTTGTTCCAGACAACTGAAGCAAAGTCTAATTTGGGCAAAATAAGGCTTCTATACAATACAAAGAAACATAAAGGATCGCGAAACACAGAACTAAGGCGAGTAACAATGCCCAACACCCTAAAAGAGGCTGACAGGATCATTCCAACATGACTGTTGAAGTTCAGCTTCTCGTCTAGCATAACGCCAAGATCCCGCACAACCGACACACGTTTAATAAGAGCGTTGTTTAGACAGTAATCAAAAAGAACAGGAATGGTTTTGCGTGTGAACGAAATGACCTGCGTTTTACGAAGATTTAGGTCAATCTGATTATCTACACACCATGTACATATAGCATCGATGTCGATTTTCAGCAAGGCGCAGTCATGAAAACATTGAACTTGGCGATATAGCTTCATATTGTCGGCGAACTGGGACAGGGTGGAGTGCTGTATCACCTCATGAATGTCATTAACAAACACATTAAAAAGCAAAGGACCTAGATTTGAACCCTGCGGCACTCCGGAGGGAACCGAAAAAAAGTGCGACTTGGCTCCCCCGTGGGAAACGCAGTTTAGTCTATCTCGAAGATAGCTAGAAAACCACGAACAGTAACAGACACTTAAACCATGAAAAGATAATTTACGAAGTAAGATTTCGTGACTAACACGATCAAAGGCCTTACTGCAATCGAAATAGACTGTATCAGTTTGTTCTCGACAGGAAATGCTTGGCACCACGTCACTCAGGAAAGTGACAAGGTTAGTTGCAACGGAACGGCCACTCATAAAG
Source organism: Ixodes persulcatus (assembly GCA_013358835.2). Classification (NCBI taxonomy): domain Eukaryota; kingdom Metazoa; phylum Arthropoda; class Arachnida; order Ixodida; family Ixodidae; genus Ixodes; species Ixodes persulcatus. Next base: position 111,739 of record JABSTQ010009675.1, on the reverse strand, counting down.
CCATGCTGATTCTCAACTATGACTCGTTTGAAGATGCTAGACAGATGCATGTGAACAACTTTTTCAAAAACTTTAGAGAATGCCGGTAACAAAGAGATTGGTCTGTAGTTAGCCACAGAGGTAGGGTTTCCTGACTTCAGTAATGGAATCAAAACGCCTTTCTTCCAAGCGCTCGGAAACACAGAATGTTTAAAAGACAATGTAAATATGTGAACGAGCAAAGGAGCGAAAACATCCGCACAGCCTTTTACAATGAACGAGGGGATACCATCGTGACCACAAGACTTCTTGGGAGGAAGCTTCATAATGGCGGCTAAAACATCATCAAGCGTAATGAGAGGTGGTGCGAAATTATTACAGAATGGTGGAGGTGTGTCACTTAGTTGTTGATTTTTAGGCAACGAATAAACGGACGAAAAATGACTGGCAAAGAGATTGCAAACGTCGGCGGGATCAGAAATATACTCTGTGTCATCGAGCAAGGTGATGCCATGTCCGCCATGTTTATGCTTAGTGCGACTGCGCGCAAAGTGCCAGAACTCCTCAGGGCGCCGAGTCACGTTCTGCTGGACAAATGAATGGTATACCTCCCTGTCACGATTGATAAGACGTTTGGCAGGGCCCTGCATTCTCGGTATTTTTCGCGTGCATTGCCGGCGTGAGACCCCCTAGACAACCTGTGCAGATGCAGTTTCCTACGTAGGACTCGTTTAAGTTCAAAGGAAACCCATACAGGATATTTGCGAGAGCGACAAACTTTCCTAGGTATGTAGCGTGTCATGCCTTCAGTTACAATATCGGTTAATTCAGAAACTGCTATGTCGACAGAGGCAGCGCTATAAACGCCGTCCCAACTGCCAGCCTCCAAAAAGCGATAAAGGCCAAGATAATCGCCTTTGCAATAATCGAATCTTTCAACTGATCTATTCCGCACAGCAACCTTAGAAATATTTAGATTAACACTAAACGGAACATGCCAAATATCAACAGGAACTAGCGGTTTGGTGACTGACGCAATTGAATGTTCGTCCATGTTGCTAAAAAATACGTCTAATACATTACCGCACGCATTTGCCGGTAAATCGCCCAGCCCGAATCCATTGAAACTGATAAAATTAACGAGGTGCGAAGCTTTGCTTGGTACGTTCGATGTGTCCTGCAGCTCCCACCAGGTTCCAGGAACGTTAAAATCACCAAAAATAACGATTTCATACTTTTCAGGATCAAGCTTGCTCGATAAGTCGTGAAGAACGACACCGAACTCGACACTAGACATGGAAGGCGGCAAATAGTAGTTTCCTACCAACAGGTGCCTGCCACCTGCGATCTTAATCTCTATCCAGACACACTCGCTGTACACTTCAAGATCAAAACGTCGTAAAACCGGCACTGCATCGCTCACAGCAATCAGAACGCCTCCACCATACCGCTGACCGACGGCTTTATAGTCTCTGTCGCTACGAAACACATTGTAGGCTTCCGGAAAATAATCAACAGACTCGATATCGCTGTGAAGCCACGTTTCGGTAATACAGTACGCATCAAAGTCCGAGGTCACCACACCTTCGAAAAAGTTCTTAGACTTTGTGCGTAAACCGCGAACGTTCTGATAATAAAATGACAGTTTTTCACTCATCGGATGAATGTGCGGGCTCGTCGTTCCTCAGGGTGCCACGAAAAAGACGGAACAGACAGCCTTCAGGCCACACCGATGGGTCATTGATGCGGTCAAAATTGACAGCACTTACGGAAATGTGGAAAGACGCGTAAGATGAATACTTGCTTTTGAGCCTGGTACATGTCAGTTCTTTGTCGGTCACCACGCCACTCAGAAGGTTGGTGATGTCGTCACTGGAAGTGTCCGGGTGGAGTCTAGACACAAAAAGGGCCTTTTTGACGGGTCCGCGTGCGACAGTTGCAATCTTGGTCGACTTGTTGGCGCCGACGAGGGCATCACGATTGCCAAGTCGTCCCACTCTGGTCCATCCCGCCTCTGAAGAAGGAAGTCGCGAAGTCGAGTCGCTTCCGTTTGGCAATCCAGTTGGTTGTACATCGGCTGGAGGGGCAGTGTAGCGATGCGTCGACGGTCCGAACCTCTGTGCGGGCGGAGCACCGCGACGAGGAACCTCGACATGCCTCTGAGCTACCTCGGAGTAGTTGGGGCCACGTTGGGCGGCTTCGAGGGAGCCGCCTAGCTGATTGGCGACGTTTGCGTTGACCGCGTCGGAACGCTTCGAAAGCAGGGCGTTCGTCTTGGACAGTTCGTTCTTCATAGAGGCGTTTTCCGCCTTCAATGACTTTACCTCTGCTGTCAGGTTGTCGACTTTCGCAACAAGCGTATTGAGAAGGGTGACGAGTTCTGCCGACGCGGCGGACTCACCCACGACGGGTCCAGACGAACCCATACCGTCCGCTGAAGACGCCCCTTGAATGACAACGAGGCTTGCATCGGGCGAAGTTCGTTTGTTGCAATCCCCACACTTGTAAATGCTTATACCGTCGCGCATAAGAACATCGTGGTCATCAGGGCGAATGTTGAGGCATTTCGAATGAAAACTGCGTTTACAAGCACTTGCGCATACGACGAACGACTGCTTCCCGGTTATCAGGAGAGTGCATGCTGCACACAACCTACCCATGCCGGCGCAATCGTTGAGGAGCATTCGATACATATGATACATAAAGGTAAATAGGAGAGCGTTTTTGCCAAAAGTTTCGAGGGTCAATCACAGCGTTATTCAGAATTTCAAGCCAATTCGGTCTAAACACAAAGAACGTGTGGCCCAAAGGCAATGCTTAAAATAAAATAGTGAAAAACAAAACGCTCCCAGTTGCCACGCGCTCTAAAAAAACGAATAGGTTTAGACTTCAAATTATTTGCGAAATATTTCTTGTGTCCTGTAGTTGGTTAACCCATTATCCTTCATATAACAAACATCGAAAAATCTACTGATACATGCGCGGTGATTTGTCAGACACAGGCATTAAAGCAAGAGCTATGCCAGCATGCCCGCAGCGGGTCCACATAGCAGCTTACAATAAAAAAGAGCACCGGCGCCTCAGCTACCGCGCATTTTCAAAGTTATGGTATTATTCGGGGTCCGCTTTAAAGCTACCTGCTTACCTTGGTTTTTCATGTGATACGACAATATTATTTCTTCGACTGATCAAACTAATTTATGATAAATTATGTGTTAAAAACTTTGATCCGCGGAAAAACTTGCTAGAAGATAAATCAAAAAAAAAAAAAAAAAAACTCACCGAACAAGTGTTAAAGTACAGATCCTCACCAACGTTTTCAGAAACCCCGACCAGCTACTTCTGCTTTTATATATAAACGTAGAAAAAACTATTTTTGATTATTACTTTACATAAACTGAGATAGCATAATAACTGCCCAGGAGCAGCGCTCTATCAATAGGAACTATATAAGAATTGTTCAAGGTACTTTTGGTTCATTGAAAATAACGTTTATTTAGTCGAGCCCCGGAAACCACACCGTTCTGCTGCCTCCACCACTTGCGGCATGCCTTTGTGAAGCTGGAAGTCAACACTGGAGTCACTAAAGTAGCTGCGCTTCTATCGAGTAATATTTTAAGCCCCCACACTCCGTTTTTAATTGATTCTGGAGGTATTTCGTGAACTTTCGTACTTTTTTACCGTGAAATTACATTCCTTTACCAGCAGAAGAGTTGCTGTGTTCAATATCTGATCTTCCTGACGGCAGTCATTTGGATTTGTTTTTTCTAAGTTCTAAATCTTTTGTTCTTGAAAACCTTCGACGCCTATCCGTCTTGATCGCAGTTTAGTATGAACATTTGTACGCCGGGTGAATGTTTGACCAGGTTACCGAACAGAAAGGGGCTTCTTTCCGGGTACGCTGAAAAATGGGTGAACATTTGTACAGAGAGTTTTCGTCTGGGGAGCAATCGCTCGTTGAGTTTTTGCACATTGCGCTGTTGCATGGTGTGATTTCACCCGGTGTTTTTTATCTTCTGAGTTTTTTTTATTTTAAGCTTTTGTTCAATTACAGAAACCACACGGTGGAACGCTTAATCTAGACGAAGTGCAGCCTCTGTTTAAAAGGGGTACATCCGCTGGCCACAACAGAGCTTTGTCACTTCGTTATATGTGTCTGCTTAACTCTAGGATCATTTATGTATCGAAGTAAAGCAACTGACACTCACTAAACAGGTCACAGCGGATCCTTTCCCTCTGTTTTTTTAAACTGCCTTCAGCCACCCGTTTCGATACTGCAGTCCTAATGTAAATATCGTTTATTTGTGGTACGTGGCGGATGAAACTTAGTACTTCTTTTTCTACCAAACAGTCGTTCTTTTTTTAATGCATATCAGGAATTGGTCTTGATGTCCCCGTTGGATTATCTCGCGAAAGAACATAATCGCTTGACGGAAATCAACTAAACCTCATTTAAAAAAAAATGACCGCATCTCCACGTGGTGAATGATGCTGATTGGGACGGGGCTCTGGTGGTGCTGATGATACTGATTTTATTGTTCATTGGTAGTGCTGATAGTGCTGTTTTTTTTATTGCTCATAGGTAGTGCTGAGTTCCGGGTTGCGTTTCGACTTCATTATTACAGCTTTATGGTCGGTGAAATGCAGAGCCATGCATGCATAGTTTAACGCGATTATATACGCATTTGACCGCAGCGCCCTCTCCTGTGTCGACGTTGAGCAGCTACATGCAGCGTTTCATCCATGACATCCCCAGCTCTTGAGTTACTACCACATCTCAGAGCCCTCTACTCTTCCCGCAGTCGTGGCCGAGTGGTTAAGGCGATGGACTAGAAATTCATTGGGGTCTCCCCGCACAGGTTCGAATCCTGTCGACTGCACAAACATTTTTTTTTCTTTTTTTGTGAGCACGGACGCCGGCCGGACGGACGGACGGACGGACAAGGCTAGACCCTAAGGAACTTCGCCCTAAAACAACCCCGTGGTCAGTCCGCGATCGGGCATCGAGGTTTGATTCAATGGGGTGCCCGGTCAGTATGCCAGCAACGGGAAAGTGGATGCTGCCGGACATGCCACAGAGACAATTCTTGCCCACCCCTCGGAGAACCCACCCTGCATTCCTGCCCCAACACCCATAAACACGAAAAGCAAGCCCATGTCACAAAAGCCCAAGTGGCCATTTATGTCACCAAATCTCACGAAGGGGGCGAATTTTCTTGTTAGCAAGGCGACCACGGGATTCGACAATGCCGACGATCTTCGCCTCAAATGGCAATGTTACCTATCCCAGATCAGCCCCCCCCCCCCCTTTTCTGAACCCAGCGCAACCCAACCTCTTCTCCCTAGAAGCAACCGATCCTACCTCTTATGGGACACCTTATCTTGGACTGTCCTGAACTGCAGCCCCAACGGGATAAGAACCGACCCGCACTTATTCGCTCATACAACCAGTGTATTCGTCTACAACCCAATATATAGAGCTACCCCTCTCTGGGCATGTGCACTCGATGCCAAGATCTTAAAAGAAACCTACCCTCCTTCCTATTTCTTTCCTCCTACCCTCCATATTTGGCCAACCAGTCTACCTTAAAAGACAATTAATGATGATCATTATAAATTAAATCTCGTGACTTTGCGTGTATTAGTCTGCATTATTGACATAGCTTGAAATTACATTTTTAAAATATTAATTACAAACAAAAAGATACCTCTATTCCTGGTTTGTTGCAAAATGGCAAGTTAGTAGACAGTGACTTGGCAAAGGCAGAATATTTCAATTCATATTTTAAGTCCGTTTTTTCGCTTCCTGCACCTAACTATGTCCGTCCCTTGTCTGACGGGACCACAGGAGTAGTTATGGCCGAAGTGAATATCGTAGTAGATGAAATTAAGGCCTTATTACGAGACATTGACAAGTCAAAAGCGTACGGACCAGACGAACTTTCACCCGTAATTTTCACAAATGAAGAGAAGAAATAGCGGAGTACCTTCAAGTAATTTTTTGCAAAATCGTTAAACACTGGTTTAGTTCCGGCTGACTGGCAAAGAGCAAATGTAACTCCAATTTTTAAGTCTGGGTCTAAAAATCTAGTTGAAAATTATCGCCCGGTTTCACTTGCATGCATTGCTTCCAAGATATTTGAACACATTTTATATAGTTCACTATATAGTTTCCTATACTCTAGTAATTTCTTTTCCCCCTTCCAGCACGGCTTTCGTCGAGGTTATGCATGTGTTACACAGCTTGCAGAATTTACCCATTTCGTTTCAAGTACCTTAGACAAAAGACAGAGTGTTGATTGTGTATTCTTGGATTTCCGCGAAGCATTTGACACCGTGCCACATCATCTATTGTTAAACAAACTTGTATCTCTGGGAATCAACGATAAAATTGTCAACTGGATCGCTGACTATCTTTCCTATAGCGAGCAAAGTGTGGTACTTAATGGTAAAATATCGTCACCAGTGAGTGTGACCTCCGGAGTACCACAGGGAAGTGTGTTAGGGCCCTTGCTATTTCTTATATTAATTAACAATATTTGTGAGAACATACAGTCTCATATTAAGTTATTTGCGGACGACTGCATAGTATAGAGAATTTTTTGGAAAATGGCGTGGACGCCAGTGTGCTTCAAAAAGTTTTAAATGTGCTTGAAGACTGGTGTGACCGTTGGGAAATGAGCTTAAATATCTCCAAGTTTAAACACGTGTGTTTCTCTCGCAGTACATCTTCCCCGACCGAATACAAACTGAAAAATGTGATCCTTGACCGTGTAGAAACTTACAAGTACCTGGGAGTTCATTTGTCGTCCAGTTTAAAGTGGAATGATCACGTGGATAACACTGATGCTAAGGCTAGTAAAATGTTGTATTTTATTCGCAGAAATTTTAAAAATACGTCTCTCAGTTTAAAACAAACATTATATTTTTCTTTCATTCGACCAATTTGAGAATATGCTTGTGTCATCTGGGACCCGCCACAAAGTTACCTTGAACAAAAGTTGGAACGGGTTCAAAACCAGGCATTACGGTTTGTTACAGGGGAGTACAGCCGTTATACAAGTTGTACAAAAATGAAAAACACTTTAGGTTGGGATTCACTCAAAGAGCGAAGAAAGTGCTTGAGATTGAAATTCTTTCAAGCATATATTATGGACGGACTGGTATTGAAAGAAGTCTTTATATTTTTGAACCACACTATGCATCTGCAAGGCGAGATCATTTTAAAAAAGCCGAGGAATTTCGTTACAATACTGACTGTTTTTCATTTTCATTTTTTGTTCAAACCACTAGAGTGTGGAATGCACTTAGGGAATAAATTGTATATATTACTGATAATGATCTCTTTTATGATAAACTACAAATCTGTACCCGTGATTAATAATTAATGTTTTAATGTTCCGTTTATCTATTGTATGAATATGTATTGCTATTGCAGAATGTTTCCTGTACCCCCCTGCATAATGCCTAACGGCGCTGCAGGTATTCATGTAAATAAATAATAAATATTAAATTTTTCGGAGTAGCACAGGTTTCAGATAAAAAAAGGAAAATGTGACATGAATGTGACCACTCCCCAGAAACATATACTGAAAGATGATTTAGTGTCACACTATATTGTTAAACGTTATTGATTAACAGCTACGTATATGCAATGAATATAAAACAAAAATCAGTATTCTAATGACAAGTGCGGCGTTTCGCATTGTTTATGCGCATTAAATTTAAACCGTTCGGGTAACTACGAATTTTGGTCCCCTGATTTCTCTAGACATGAGATTGGGGAAATGAGCTCGCCACGGGCCGAACGAAGGTTCGAGGGACAGCCGTTGCGTAAGAAAGGGTTTCGATGGCTTTGAGAAAAAAGTACCCTATTGGAAATACCAGTTGAAACTTGTACCAGTTTCAAACTTGATTATTGCTCCAGCTTGACCAGTTTAATTTTTCATAATAATTGAATTGGTCAAGGTGGTTCGAACTGGTCACACTGGTTGTTTGGTCATGATGGTTCGACAAACATATTTTCATTTGTTCACGCCCCACTGTGGCATTTGAAGGCACTACTAAATACATCCCACAACCACACATTTGAAACGAACACAAACACAAACACAATGACGCACTGGACACCTGAATCATAGTCGCATTGACTGCTCTAGAGCCTTATAAGCCTACATATTGAAGGTAATCATTAGGCCGGTGACCCCCTCTGCATTTATTAAGGTTCCAAGTATGCGATTTTCTCCTCAGGAGTCTGTCAAAGGAAAAACAGTGTTTTGAAGTTCGTGGACGATATCTCTTACTAAAATGCATTGGTACAACTAATAATAATTCGGCGCAGTCGCTAAACCAATATCCACAAAACGGCTCCTAGAAGAAATGTTATTGCTCCTTTGCATAGCACCACTCAGGACAAAGCGAGTCAAGGCAGTTTCTTCACTTTAAAATAGTTATTTTACTTTTCTTTACTAGTTGACTGTTTAATATGGTCGTTAACGTCACAATATTAAAGTCACTACTCACATCACGTACAATGGTGAGTATACGCATTCAGTGAATTAACATTGTGCTAACACAACACGCCAAACATATCTGCTCACAGCACTTTCTGAAGCTTTCCAGCATCAGCAAGTGTTGTGGTTGTAGTTCCCGAATCCCGTTTGTGACTCGTGTGCAAGAAACTCATCAGGTGTGTTCTTGATAGAAAAATGTAAACAATAACATAAACTGGGCTGATTTATCAGTGCGATGCTGCACAACTCAATCGACAAACCAATCAAATGTTGTATTTAGGCACTTCAGCGTACTCCAAATCTGCTTGAAGTGAACTTCTGAAGGGCGAGCTTTTCAATACTTTGGCAGTTTAAGTCAAACTACCAAAGTATTGCAGTCAAAAGATACTTTGAGTAGAACACAACAGTATTTACGATTTCCAGGTATTTTAAGAGTATTCTGCACTTATTTTTGATCGCTGCATTTTTATTAGGGCTTTAGTATATTTTGCATGAAATAAATAAATATTTTAAGAAATCTATGTGAAAGGTATCCACTGGTTGTTTGGTCATGATGGTTCGACAAACATATTTTCATTTGTTCACGCCACCACTGCGCTTCGGAAATCTTTATTATACACAAATGTAGACACAATACGCCTACTACTAGCATCAGCTGAACATAAATTGAGCGCATACACATACACAGCACATATAAAAATCAAGACAACAGCACACTAACCCGATCACTACTTCCAAGCTCTGCGTTTCCGTTTTTTATACTGATCGTTTTGAACGTACGAAATTTCTCGGTGACCGCCTAAGCAATGAAAAATATTCCCAGGATGTTGATATTTTCCAGCAATGTCATAAATTTACGAGTATTTTGAACGGCTCAGGGGATGAATCTCAGCAAAAAACAAACGCTCGATCATGCCATAATTTTTTGAAAGCCAAGAAATAAAGTGAGGAAGAGGGTCAAACTAACCAGTTAGACCAGGTAGGCCAATCTGGTGACCAGTTCGGTCAATATGGTTACCAGTTGGACCAGTTCGGTCAATCTGGTTACCAGTTGGACCAGTTCGGCGAGTCTGGTGACCAGTCAGGCCAATCTGGTGACCAGTTATAAGGCAATCTGGTCACCAGTTAGATCACTATGGTTACCAGTTAGGCCAGTCTGACTACCAGTTGCACCAGTTTGATTTCCAGTTAGACCAGTCTGACCAGTCCAAATACCAGTTTGACCGGGTCCAAATACCAGTCTGACCAGTTAGATTTTCAAACGTCTTTCCAGCGGGGTATATTCCACATTGCCACCTCAAAAGTGTAAAGCCCACAAAATATATCACGATAAACCGATAAACTTTTGAGCACAAGTAAAAAAATATATGTTTAATTCACACTACTTCTTTTTATGTAAACTACTAAATTAAATAAAAATAAGCCTTTAAGAAACACGCTTCTTTTTTCCCGAGACCATCCTCCAAGCACGGCATCTGCTTCTCCTTGCTTTTACGGCCTGTTGCAGGTCTTTTGCGATACGTGCCGTGGCGCACCTCTATTGTTCCGAAGTTTTGTTCGACATTGTGCGGCAGTTCGAAGCTTCAGAAATCAGATTCAAAAACTTTCTATAATTTTACGTTCCGCAGTTGCGGAAGGGGATCTTTTTGACCTTGCTTTCATTAATGCATTTACATAAGAAATCAATAATTTATTTAATGTATTCTTATAGCCCCCCCCCCGCCCCCGCCCCCCCCCCCTCTGGCTTTTACGAGTAAAATAAACTTCAACAAGCCAGTCGCGCAGCTTAGTATATTATATCCCATTTTATGTGCAAGCTGTACCCCGCCCATTACATCTGGCTAACGTAAATAAAGGCGTTCATACGTTCACACATAAATGAGTTGAAGTCATGTCCCAACGTCTTCCTCATTATATATCAGTGGTGTAGGGGGCATTACGTTTGCTGATCACCATTTTTCAAATACTTATAGAAAATGATAACCCAAGAACTCTAAGTTACATGTAGACTGCAGCTCTTCGTTATTATACGGAATAAAAACGAAAAACTTAAGACCCACATTTTAAACAATATCGTGATTCGAACACTAATACTAATCTGCATGACGTCACTTTTCCCGCTAAAGGACACTCATCGCATCGAGACTCAGCGGTAAATATCTAAATATTGCAACAAGAAGTCCCCAGAGAATGATAAGAGCATCTCAAAGTACGGCTAATGCAACACTTTAACGTAACATTAACACATCTAGAGTGTGAAGTAACTAATGCATTTCTCTGTATCAAAGAATCAAATGAATTGACTGAGTTATCTTGAGGCCATATAGGAAGGGGCAAGAGGGTCATCCCTGGATATAAAGACAGGGATCAATATATATACGAGCAGGGGTAAAACGACAGAAGAAGATAGGAGAAGGTGACCCGACGCTGGAGCAGTCCGTCACAAAGAGGTTTTCCGTAAGGCAAGAAGTCGAAGCAGACAGCATCCAACGCTTCGTGCCTGTCTCGTCAAAGACCACGGCCCATGGTGATGGAGTTGCGCTGATGTATTTGTAAACTGCACGTCCAACTGGGACTACCCGTCAGATGAGGGTGGCACGAGGCTGGAGCGCTGATGTTTGCTTCGCTTCCAGACAGGTATTCCTCTTGGCCGTGTTGCCCAAGGAATGATGCCCGACGCCGACAGGTCTTGGTACCGCTTGCGGCTAGCACTCCAAATCAAGTAACCCTACGTATCGGTGTTACTAAGAGGTCTGACTTTCTTTTTTCATCGAAAAGTAGCAGCCAAGAAACAAAATCCTTCCCAAACGTGACGATTGTACACAAATATTGAAAACAAAGTAACAAAATTAACGTATCCAAATATGTAAATCACACTCCCTTAGGTGTCACCTATTCCCTAATTTGTGTACTTCCCTCCCTGTACGGACCTCCCATCCGCGACTGAGTTGATAAAAAAAAAAAAAGAAAAAAAAAAACGTTCTACGGCGGGAACACAGCTAGTGTCCCCATCAGGCCTCTATCAGGAGGGCATTCGCTTTGACACATTTTACAATGAGGAAGTCGAGTTCCCCTTTCGAATATAAGAAACCGAATTTGGAAATAACGCGAAGTTCACTGAATATAAAGAATACAAAGGGTGGAATTAGCGACTTGAGTGATGAATGTAATGGTTTAATGTGCACCAATGCATTTTGATGTCCCGCCAACTATATTTGCAACTAACCTTTTAGAACGATACAATAAACAATATCTATCGATTTTAACAAAATATAGATAATAATATAAAAACTAGTCGCTTTTCTAGCGCAGTATTTTAAATAGAATTGAGCTATGCGCCCAAACAATTTAGGCCTGAAATTCAGCGTCTTGAACTGGTGCGAGAATTAGCCTCCGTAATTATTTTCTGCAAAAGTTGGACATGCTGGACGCTCAATATTTGTGCTTAATATTTAATTTGACTAAAATAATAAAAACATCTGCGCGTTTTGCCACGTTCTAGAGATTTAATGTAGTTTAAATCGTGGTAGTTGAAATAACCTCTACTTAATGTACTAAACTTATAAAGATCTAGTTGTGAGGGGGTATCTTGTATCACGCTGGTTGTCGCTAGACGAGGTTGCCGAGTTTCAGAATTTAAGATATTACGTGGAACCCCTCAGGAGTAGGTAAGTAAGCCACCAATTTCGGTGGAAAATTTAGACCAAATAGAATGGAGACTCAATGTTTCTAAGGGCGTTAAATGTATTGTAATGCTTATTACTGTAACTACTCTACATTTTACATCACCTTATATTGCCACGGGCAGTGACCAAAAGAACCATAAATAAAAAAAAAAGATATAAACGTTTAATGTGACTTGCTTCCAAAACAAAAACGGAATAAACGATAAAAACAGAGCGTTGAAGTCTGCATAACAGCAGGATCGAACGCTGGGGCGAGACTGAATGCGGCTCGCCACCTCGAACAATCAACAAGGTTCGCGACTTTACCAGAAATCTAAATTAAAATATTAAATAAAAGACACACCACGCCGCTCCGAGGAATCGAACTCTGGGCTTCCGCACGAAAGTCAAGCGCGCTAGCCACTCGGCCACGGACGTGCTCGCTCGCCGACACGCGTGGAATTACTCCGCCCTTTAAGAAGGCATCGTCTTGATGCCACGTGAAAGGCAATAAAAAATAAAGCAAGAAAAAACAAATGAATAAGAAAATATGGAGGCTGGCAACACACAATCCTATCAAACGTTGCACAATATCACAGTTCACAGTCTTATAGCGCGTAGTACGGCTCGAGCCGCACGACGTGGACGACTTGCGGTCGTGGAGGGAGGTGTGATGAAGTCCGTGTTCCGTCGGGCATCAGCTCGTAGTTCAGATCGCCGAGTCGACGAAGCACTTTGTAGGGTCCGAAGTAGCGCTTCAGGAGTTTCTCGCTTATATCGCGTCGTCGTATCGGGGTCCAAACCCACACACGGTCTCCAGGCTTGAACCGTAAATCATGGCATACCTATAGAGAAATTACGAAGATATGGCTCTCGAGGCTTTTTACTTGACTTTTCTAAGAGTTATTTATCGTCCCGATCTCAGGTCGTTGGTATAAAGCAGCAATTCTCAGCTAGTGAGTTTGTGTTGACGGGGGTTCCGCAAGGTTCAGTGCTAGGACCAATCCTTTTTTCTATTTACATAAATGATCGAGCTATTGTTACGACCAAACTGCAAACGATAATGCATGCAGATGATACTGCTATATTAGTCTCTGGAAACTCGCTGGAATTAATTCAGTCTGAAATGACACACGAACGTAAGCAAATAGAGAGATGGTTCCTAGACAATAAATTAGCTTTTAATTTACAAAAGACAAAACACATTCTGTTCTTGTCGCCCTCTAAGGATACTTCAGCTGGTGTGAGTGATATTAAAATCGGAAATAAACATAATCAAAGGGTTGTAAGTATTAAATACCTTGGAGTGATACTTGACTCGCGTTTTAATTGGAAGGTGCATATAGAAGAATTGTGCAAAAAACTACGATATTCAATATACACCCAAGTCAAAACACGTCAATACTTTGATTATAAAACGCTTAAAGAGATATACTTTAGCATCTTTCACACTCACCTCCAATACTGTGTGGAATCCTGTGGTTTCACCTATCAAAGCTACATACAACCAATTATGACACTTCAAAAGCGAGCAATCAGAATATTAGCCAACACAAAATATAATACTCATTCCGTTCTACTATTTCAAAGCCAACTGATACTGCCATTTCACCTGGTACGAGATTTCAAAGCTTTGGTTTTTATGCACAATATTTTGACAACAAATACACCACTACCATCAAGCATTTTCTCACAATCGGAAAGAGTCGCTCGAAATGTTTTCGTCAACAATTTTAACATTTCATTGTCTCGTAATGTGTATTGTCAAAGGATGATATTGTATACTGGAACAAAAATATGGAATTCCTTATGCACCCCAATAAAAGAAAGCAAAACGTTTAAAAGTACACTTAAAACATTTTATTGGGAAAAAATGTTTCACTGACCAATATGTATGTACGGCACATGCATGGGTGCCAGGTAACCGCCGCAATATTTATTTTTGTATATTTGGAATGAAGCCAAGACTAGCCAAATAGGCTACGGATCCAGATGGTTTATGCAGTGTGATCTGTGATTATTTTCAATTTTGAATTGAATTGAAATTCGGCGAAGGTTGCACCGGGCAGCGTCAACACGTCGTTGATCTTGAATTCGGAGTCGGGCGAGCTGGCGAATTTCCTCGGCTCGTTGAGCAACCCACCCGGGCGTCGAGGTTCCCATCGTCAGCTGGTTCGTGGGGTAGCATCGCGTCGAGCATGGTCGTTACTTTTTTGCCATGCACCACCTGAAACGGTATACACCCATCGTCTCTTGTACCGCCGTGCTGTAAGCAAACGTGACGTAGGGTAACACCTCGTCCCAAGTCTTGTGCTCGACGTCGACATACATGGAAATGATGTCGGCGATAGTTGTGTTTAGCCGTTCTGTTAGGCCATTTGTTTGCGGATGGTAGGCAGCGGTTCGATGGTGGCCGGTGCCTTTCGGGTGAAGGATCTCTTGCGTCAGCTGGGTCATGAAGGATGATCCACGGTCTGTAATGCGTACTTTGGGGGCGCCGTGCCGGAAGACAATGGACAATGGATTGGTTTTCCCTCGGGCAAAGCCCGAAAGAAGGGCCGGTGCAAAAGGCTAAAAAAGCCCGACGTGGCACCGGTCCCTTACAGTCCACACATGAAAAACATAACATGGAAATGAATTCCATCTAACCAAATAATACAGCATGATAAAAAACAACTTTTACAGAACAGAGGCACACATGCATAACACAGATGCAACAATAAAAGCCATGTATATAAGGATAAAAATGCGTACTGGATGCAAAAAACGAGGATACAGATTATAATCAACGTGAAAGGATAAAACAAGTCATCTAAGGAGCACACAAATAACAAACATCATTATCGCTCACTTTACGGAAACTGAACAGTATATACCCAGCCAAATATAACAAGGCGAGTCATGCACATAAAATAAAACAAGGATGAACTTTGAAGGTATAAAGTATAATACAACGCTTTATTAGATTAAGAAGCTTAGATAAATTTTATATCGCTGCCTACCAGCAGTGCTTTACATTATTTTTTAAATAAAGGGAACGATCTTGCATAGTTCCTAGAGGGCATGTTATTTAATAGACTAATTGTTTGATATAGTATGCTTTGCCTTCCGTAATTTGTTCTTGTATAGGGTTCCCTTCTTTTAACATGACGGAACGGGTACAATTCTTCTGTTGCGACTGGGGTGGCGTATAACCTTTTTCGATAAATGAATTGAAATAATTTGAAGTAATATACTTGATTTGCCTTTAAGATCTTGTATTTATTAAAAAGTGGTTCCGTCCGCAGTTCTCTTACTCTCCCCCATGGTTTTCCAATATGCGTAGAACCTTTTTTTTTGTAGGATTAGTATTTTATAGCAATCGGATGCTGTAGTTGTGCCCCATATAAGAATCCCATAACACATTTTGGAAAAATATAAGGAGTAATACAATGTTTCCACTAACCACCCCGGCACAAGGCTTGCCACTCTATAAATACAGCCAAGAACTCGTGATGATTCTGACTTCAGTTTACTTACGTGTGTATTCCATTTTAGCTCTTGGTTAAACCACACACCCAGAAATTTTTGCTCAGTTACTTGATCTATTAAATCACCTTCAAATGTAATCTTAAGGGAGTTTGTAAGATGTTTTGTTGCTGTTTTAAAAATCACATATTTTGTTTTGCTTGTGTTTAATTGTAACCCATTGGAACTCAGCCATTTTGAAAGCTTTACAAGATAGGCGTTTGCCCTTTCCTCGAGGCATTCTGGAGTTGCTTCACTAAACAAAATATTAGTGTCGTCTCCATACATTATTAACTCCGGGGAACCAGAAATGCTTACGATATCATTTATATAAACTATGAAAAGTAAAGGGCCTAATATAGAACCCTGTGGGACACCATGACGCGTTTTTTCCTTATTTGATTCTAGATTGTCATTTTTTACGTATTGCTGACGATTTGTTAAATAGCTTTTTAGTAATGCGAGCGCGACCCCGCGGATGCCGTAATGTTCTAGTTTTCTGAGTAAAATAGGATGCTGAACAGTGTCGAACGCTTTCCTCAAATCTAAAAACAGTCCGAGTGTAATTAACTTGTCTTCAATATTTGCGACCAATTTCTCTTTTATGTCGAGAAGAGCTTGCTCTGTAGATTTTTCCTTTTGGAACCCGCATTGGGCGGTGGAGATTACACTATGCTTTGTGAAAAAAAACTTTCTAGGCGGTTTTTTATTACGCCTTCAAATATTTTAGAGAATATTGTTAGTACAGAAATGGGCCTATAATTTTCGATACTTTTTTTACTACCGCCCTTGTAAATAGGAGTAACTTTAGCTAGCTTCAAATCAGTCGGGAAAATACCGCTTTCTAACATGCTATTCGCGAGGTATGATAGTATAGGGCTAATAATTCTAGCTACGTACTTGAGTGGTTGGGCCTTCAACTCGTCGTCCCCCGCTGCTACGTCTTTCTTTATTTTATCAATCAGCGTTTCTATTTCATACATTGTTGTCGGGAAAAACATTATTGAATTTGTTATCTTCGTTATTGTCATAACGTCGGCGTTTGTATTGCCTTCTGATAAAATACTTTCGCCGATATTTATAAAATGCTTGTTCATTTCGTTTACCATTTCAACGCCCGTCACCTCGTTCCCGTTGATTAGAATTTCCTTCACCGCGTTTTTCTGTTCTTTCAGGTTTGCCACAGTATTGAAAACTTCCCATACTTTCCTTTGGTCATTGTGAACAGACAAAAATTTATTTTGGTAATACTGACGTTTGGCCGCAATCAAATCCGAGTTTACTTTATTCCTCATTTTTTTAAATTCTCTTAGTACGTTCAGATCATGCGAACGCAAGAATGCGTGATATATTTTATTCGTTTTATTTATTTTCTTTACTAAACACGCGGTTACCCAGGGTTTCCTCTTTTGTTTACTTTTCTGTTTTGATTGTTTTAAAGGAAAGGATGCGTCATAAGCGGCTTTATACTTCCGATGAAAGATATTAAATGCTGAACAAGGAGTTTTCTCTGTGAACACTTCTCCCCAATTTGTTTCTTCTAAAAGGCAACTAAAAGTTTCAGCGTTTCATCATTTATATTTCTATAAAAAAGTGTTTCAGTTTGCTTTGGATTTTTTTCATGCATGAAAGGGCACAGGCTAAAAATGGGAAGATGGTCACTGATGTCCTCTATGAACGCACCAGATACAAGCTTATTTGCAAGCACATTTGTAACACAGATGTCAATTGAAGTTGCACTCTTTTGACTCACCCTGGTAGGCAGCGTTATTTCGTTGCTACAGGCGTATTTATTTAAAATATCCCAAAACTCTCTGGCGTGTCCATCATTAGCAATGGTGTTAAGATTGATGTCTCCAAGTATCAGAAATGGTAGAGAAAAGTCACCCAAAAATTGTAGCAAGTTATCAAAAATTTCTAAGAAGTCAGTAACATTACCAGAGGGTGGCCTATACACAGCTGCAACATACACAGACTCTACTTTGGCAACCAGACACTCAATATTATTATTCATTAATTTAAAATCTTCCAGTACGTCGTAGTTTAAATTTTCTTTAAAATACATGGCTATTCCACCCCCCCCCCCTCTTTGTAGTTCTGCATAAACTTTCAAATTTGTATCTTTCAAAATAGGGCGGAGCCTCGTTTGCAGAGAGCCACGTTTCTGTAAATAACATTACGTCAAATTTAACTGATAGTGGTTGAAAAAAAAGGTCAAGCTTGTCCTGTTTGTTTCTAATGCTTTGTGTGTTTAAATGCTTGACAGAAAAATGATTCCGGTAATGTTTGTACATATCATTGAAGGATGAACAGTTATAATATTTGCACTCCTGCTGGTGTTCCATTATAAAAAGCTCGCCAAAGCGAGAAATTCATGGGAAGTCTAATTGGCTATTTTTTCGACGTCACTTTGACTGTTGATTTGTATTACTTGCGAAGTTACGTCCTTACGTGCAAATATTTTCCCGCCTCTAGTCCACACAAACTTCCACCCCACTACTCGTTTTCGTGCGGTGGCTGCCCCAAGCAGCTGTTTGCCCAAGCCTGTTAGATGTTCGTTCACGTAAACCGGGGTACCTGGACCGCCGTAGTCGAGAGCCGTTGTCGTTAGCCTAGTAATCTTTGATTTCGCCAGTATTTGATTTCTCTTTGCGCGTCGCACGAACCGAACAACAATATTTTTCTGACCTTCTTTGAATGTTGGAACACGGTGACATATGTCAATGTCACCTTCCGTAATAGGCTCCTCTATGATGGTGCAGATTCTTTTTACTACGTCTAGCGGATTTCCTTCTGGAGGCACTCCTTTGATTTCCAGATTATTGGAACGTTGGTATATCTCCATTTCCTCAATCTTTGTTTTCATCATAGCGTTCTCCGTGTCGAGCGCCTGGTTTCGGTTGGTTAACTGCTGAATTTCCTTACGCAGTTCTTTTACCTCATCTTTAAGTTCTTTGACGTTGTCGTGCGTGTCGCTACTGAATTTTACACTCTCTTTTACGCCCCGAATCTCGGCTCTAATCTCACGTCGCAAATCATCAATCGCTTTAGCGAGTTCCTTGTTGTCCTTGCACATGCTTGCAGTTCTATTTTTTTTTTTTCACATCAGCACAAAAAACACTCAGCTCCGAAGCAGTGCACTCTAAGGCTGTATGGCAGCAGCAGCGGCAAACAATTTGCAGAGCGGGGCCGTTTTGTTTTCGCGAATTATAAGCTAAATAATTGTATTCCAGATCAAAGTCTCTTTTTGCATCAGTTATACTCACCCATTTTGCAAAAATAAAAGAATTAATACATATAAAATACATGCCAAAACTAACGCTCAAAATGTTTGGTGCTGTGCGGCAAAGCCGCTATGACGAAGATGTCGGCTCACTCCGAGTGGAGGTTTGTCGTAGCTTGTCCCTTTCGGAGGTCATATGTTACTCAATGTTTTTCCATCACAGGTTAGTTCAAGTCGCTGCAATGAGCCGAGGGAAGTTTAAAAAAAAAATAAAAGATGGAGTCTTTTTATATACCGACGCCCAATCTTGCCACATTTATAGAAATGAGCTGCGTTTCCGCGTTAATAACAAAACGACAATTAATGGGGGGCATATCATTTTTGCATAGTCGTAAAAAATATTTAAAGACGCGCATTTTGATATGTTTTGTGAAGTATCATGAAAGATGATTTTTTTTCCAAAAAAAATTGTGAAATTTTCTCTAAACGCGTTTTTATACCAAGTTTGATTTGTTTGTTTTCATAGAAATAGTTTATTGATACTTTTCATTTTTGTGTATGTGTTGTTTATCTTTTTTAAATTGTATCAAAAAAGTTATGGTGACGTGAAAGGTTCGATGATAAAATGACGAATGTGCAGAGTATACCATCGTGGAATCTTCTCAATTTCCACGCCTCGAGATTCTCTATTTTTTATCTTAGCGAAAAGAAAAGTTACGGCGTTCATATATAGCTGAATGTTCCTCCCAAGATCATGGCTTTCATATATATGTTTAACAAAAATATCTAAATTATGACCCGGATAATGATTGCATGAAGTGACGTGGAATCACCCTACTGATACACGACCTCACGCCGCGGTACGATGCTCATCCAGATAGAAGCGGCAAACTACCCTCACCTCATGCCCAAACGACTTGCTCGAACGACTGAGTTGAGAAGGAGAAAACAGCGAAGGCCCATGGAAAGGTAATTAAAACGAAAAACGACAAAAAATACAACGGGCGACTTGCTGTTTCTGGAAAAAACACACTCACACATACACACACACACACACACACACACACACACACACACACACACACACACACACACACACACACACACACACACACACCACACATACACACACACACACACACGCAAACACACACACACACACACACACACACACACACACACACACACACACACACACACACACACACACACACACACACACACACACACACACACACACACACACACACACACACACACACACACACACACACACACACACTCACAGGAACACACGAATTTCCTTGAGCAGCGTCCAGGTCTCTGCTGGCCTCCCGGTGACCGGCGGCGCGGTGTCGCGCTCGTCGCGGCTTCGCATCTGCTTCGCATCTTGCGCCTACAGATTTCGCCATCGCGGAACAAACAAGCCGACAGCCGCGAACATTTTGTTTTTATTTTCACGTTTATGTTTGCTTTTTGTTTCCTTCAAGTATTTTGCTTGACAGCAAGAAAAGAACACACACACACACATGCGGGCGCACAAACACACACACACACAAATACTTCTTTATCCTCTAGGCCACCGTTCTCAAGGCATAGTCAAATATACTCGGTTTCTCACTTTATGATGTACCGCGACGGACGCTACGAGCTACACAAGCAAATCTGTAGTTCGAAACTTGTCTCGTGACTTCGCGCTCTCCGCGTCGCTCCTCCCAACAGGAAGGACACGTGACGCCCTCCGAGCTATGAATTGGCCCGGGTGGCTCGTAGCCATCTTTACGGTTCGTCGTAAGGTGAAGCCAAGTATACAATTGTACGCCTCTAGTCAAAACTGAGCCGCTAACGCCACCTTGGCGAATATTATTGAATTCGCGCTGCCACCCGCAAGAAGACGGGGCTCACATTTCATTCCGCCGAACCGTTTCAATGAATCGGAAACCGCTACGCGAGCTTACGGCTTCGTTCCGGTTCGGGTTCAACATCAAATGTTGGATTTAGGTTACAGTCTTGTTCAGGTTCAGTTAAAAATAACAGCTTTGCTTAGGTGTTCGGTTCTGTTCGAGACCCTGGGTAGCAACTACATGCTAATCGCGCATGATTACAACAGCCGATTTGTCGCGACTCGCGGCACCAGGAAAGACACTTGTTCGTCTACAACTATTCACTTTTGGTTGCCTCGCTAAGAGGGCGCCATTTTCATCCTTGAAGGAGCATACACCAGTGGACAATCAAGCCGACAGACACCTCCAGTTGAATTACGTTGTTTCAAGAGCCACTTACAATGAATTAACAAATTGCGCCATCAGCACGTGTGCTCTAAATAAGAATCGGCAGAACTTGCATAAAAATCGAGCCCATTCAATTCCCACTCTATTCCGAGCAGAAGGCATCTAATTCCATTCCCGTTACATCCCCCCAGCGGTGCTGCCATTCCATTCCTATTCCATTCCGGGGTCGTGAAGTTGCGGAATGATTCCAGAATCGTTTTAATTCCGGAGTGGCAACTCCGCAACACCGAAACACGGTGAATAGTAAGTAATAAAGATGTGCACACCCAACATTTCTTCCTCACGACTTAAATTACTTTCTCCGGTGATTTGGTATTGCCTTAAACCCATCTCCTATGTTAAATTTCTAGAGCAATTTTGTGTTGTGAAAAGTGGTTCTAGCCTTGATTCTTTACGTATTCGTGGAAGGCGGGCCTCCAGGGATGTACCTAGCCCTCTTCCCCTTGGAACCAATGCCACTAGATAAGAGAGGGATCGCATTCCTTAAATTACGTATTTTCACTCACTCACTCACTCTTAATATCAACGGAAAGCAAATTTTAAAAATTGCACAGGCAGGTTGGGCACGACCACGCGTTAGCGCCCTGTGCCCCCCTATGTGCTAACTTTTCCCTGTTTATCCAAGGTGAGACACATGAAGGCATTGCGTGGACATGCCCAAGTTGGACATGCCCACGCAGGTGCCCCCGGGGTGCTAAGCACTCTATGTGCTAACACTGCCCCCATGTGGCCAAGGTGGAACCCCCGAAGGCATTGCATAGCTAGCCCAAGATGGACATGCCATCGCGGTGCTCTCTTGGTACCCACATCTGTGCCAACTCTTCACCTGTATAGCAGAAGTGGGGCCGCGGGGGCATTGCGCGGGTAGCCAAAGTTTGGCATGGCCACACGGTACCCCAGTGCTGTGAGACTTTGGGAAGGAGAAAAATTAGAATGAAGGAAAATAAAGGGAATACTAAAGCAATGGCTGAGTAGAGGCTGATGGCTCGTCATGGCTGGCTGGCGTTCTTTGACTTCTTCCTTTTTGCCTATCTCTGACGCCATCTGAGGCCAGTTCAATGCTGTGAGCAGGCGCTGCTCACATCCGACTCTCTTTTATTTTCAGGATTAACAAAGTTCTTTTTTTTGTCACTCATTTAAATGCTGGGACTAGGCTTGGCATGGAAAGAGGAGTTTGAAACGTGGAGCGGGATCCAAGAGTGCGAAATTCGAGGGGACTGAGTCCGAGAGAACAGCCGGGGTACGGCCGGGTGGCGTATGAGTCCATCTCGGGCTCTGTTGTTGCATTAAAATGTTTACAAGCACAAATCGTATTCCTGTAGTCATTTCGGTTGTATCCGATGGCGTTGTGGTGTCTGGTCTGTTGGGAGGGCTGTTGAGTTAGTTTCAGTCAACAGCACGACGGGGCGTTCAGCGGCAGGCTCAGCAGGATCTTGAGTGGCTGTATGGTCTTCAACTGTGGGATCGGACATCATTGGATCTAAATACGATGGGCGTAGTACTTTTTCATCTGGCTTATAAGAGCAACTCGAACGTCTCTTGAGGACGTTGTGGAGTTTGTTACGCGTCGAACATCGTACGTGACTGGGGTTCTTTGGCGTGTAACTTGGTATAGACCCTTGAACTTCGGGGCTAGCTTTTCGGATATCTGTAGAATAGGATGTTGTCGTCGTATCCACACAAATTCTACAATGTTGAAGGATGCATTTCTGTTTGATCTGTCATATATTGTTTTCCGAGTTTCCTGAGCTTCTTCGAAATTACACACTGCTTTACTTCGCAGGTTCCGAAGTATACGATGCCTATCGCTGGTGTCAGACGCTTGGTGATGGCGCATTTTCTGTCGGGGAAGTTTTGGTATGAACCCAAACAACAGCTCGAAAGGAGAAAATCCGGTGCTTCTGTGGCACCTGGTATTTACGGCGAAAGCAGCTTCTTCTATTGTTGTCGCCCGAAGTGACTGGTCACCATTGCACAGTTTCCTAAGTACTGTCACAGGATTTACATTACCCGTTCAATAAGTCCATTGCTCGCTGCACTGATATTCCATTGAAAAATGCATGTGGAAACCATGCATATGCATGAAGTTCTTGAATTGGCGCGACTCAAATGACTTGGCATGATCGGAGAGGCAGTCGTCAGGAGCTCCAAATATGTCGAAGAGTGTGTGCATATGTCTTAGCGCATCTTTAGTTGATGTCGTAGGCACAGCCCTGTTGGAAACTCTTGATGAGGGAAAGATGATGGAAAAAGCCTCAAACAAGCGTACCCGTAATATCGGACATCCTATACCAGCAAAAGGCGGCTCCAGCAGAGTAGATTAAGGCGGAAACGAGACAGGCGGACGGAACCACACAAGCGTGTCGTATTATGGGACATCCTATACCAGCGTAGTAGATTATGTCGGAACCATGCACACGCACGGAACCACGCAGAGGCACGGAACCATATAGGCGGACGGAACAACACAAGCATAACGTTATATGGGACATCCTATAGCAGCGAAAAGGCAATACCAGCATTATGGAGCCATATGACTTCACCATGCTGATATCGCCTTTTCACTGTTATACGGGGCGAATTTTTAAAGCTTTACACATTTGTTTAAAAAGGTCCTGAAAGCTATACTTATGCGGTTCGTGCAGGTGAGTTATATGGCCAGGGATACGCAGTATATGGGCCTCATCGTAACGATCAGTCGGATAATTAAATGCAATTTGTTAATTAACTCTTTAATTAGTGAAACTTAACATATGATTTCAATAAGAAACTTGCTGGGAGTCATCGAAAACCACTAAATTAACTCTTTTTAGAATGATATACATGCAAGAGTAGCATTTTACGCGTTCTGTGACAATGATTCGTTTAGATGCGTTTCCAGGTTTCGGTTTCTTATCGGAGCGTATCTCTCCGCCCACGGTCCTGTTCCCCAGGGGCTTAGACGCACAACACACGTGCCCTCTGCTTCCCTCCATCCTACGAGGCAGTCGAGGGGGTGGCTTCGCACTGCGGCCACCGGGCAGCAGGATCGCGGGCGCAAATATGCGCTCTGATAAGAAACCGCAGTCTGGAAACGCGTCCAAACTAAGCATTGTTTTAGAACGCCGTAAAATGCTGCTTTTGTCTTATATCTTCACAAAAAGAGCTGATTTACTGTTTTTCAATGATTCTTAGCAAGTTTCTAATTGGAACCATGGGTCTATTTTCACTAATGAAAAATTAAAGAACATATTACACTGAAAGGGAAGCTGAAGCGGTTTTGTATTTGAGGAAACACATTTAAATCTTCTTCATTTGACCTCCAGGATCTCAAATATCAAAACTATCTCTTAATTTGGTGAATTGAGGCTGCATAGAATCATTTTCAATGTACCGCTGAAGGCACTCTTTCTCAGAGAGTGACGTCACAAAAGGAGCTTTCGAAATCTCCGCTCACGCATCTTCAGTGCCTTTCAAAGCTATGCACGCACACGCTAATTTTAAAAAGGGCAGAAAAGACGTCACGGCTGGTGCCCGTGCGGGAGAAGATACCTAGAAAGCTTCCGATTGGACGCGCGGCCGTCAAGCGATATACGCTTGGCGGCCGAAAGATCCTCTTACGACGTCACTACTGGTCGAATGTTTTTTGTTTATTCTCTCGTTTAGTTATATCTTTGGGGAAAATGAACGTGATATTCAGATTCACGGGATCAAACTATGCTAGAATCAACCTCCATCTAGTTTTCTGAAAGACGTCTTGCACTTCCCTTCAATAAGCCGACTCATCATTACAATTAGCCTTTTATACTACGCCCTTCTGGCCATATAATTCACGTGCACAGACCGCGTAAGTGTAGCTTTTACGGCTGTTTTTCAACAAATTTGTAAAGCATACAAAAAACACCCTCTCGAGAATATCCCCTATTACGATATGATTGTATGGTACCTTCCCCGCTTGCATCGTTCGGGAGAGATTCGCGGACATCCAGCGTTCCATGGGAACGCTGGATGTCAGCGAATCTCTACGTCAGCCAGCGGTTTCAAACAAGCATGATGTTTTCACACCAATAAGTTCTCGTCCGAGGCCCTTGAGAAGCACTAATAGCAGTGGTGAAATGCAGTGACGTGGTGAATTTGGTAGCAAGTATTTATTTCTACAAGAATTGCATGTAGCAAAGCTTAACTTTGCTCAAAAGATGATAATTATAAATTTAATACTGAACAAAGGTCTCCCTTGAGCTGTCAGACCAACCTCCCACTCTTGCCGCTCAGGAGTTCCTAACTTGTGCTTAGAGGATCAGCACAACCCAGATTTGTGCTGCGAGCGCACCTGCGATATAAAAATTGCAAAAAAACATGAGATAAAAAATGAAAGTTGTTTACAATTCTTTGTAATGCGAAATTAGAGCCAGCTCTTAAAGAGGAGGATGGGAGGGTATGCCCCTCTTCCCCCTCCCCTCCCCTCTTCTGCTCGCTCCCATTTAGCGGAAACATTTCCCCACTAAATTTAGCGTAATCTCAACATCAAGTTAGTTTTCCCGCTAAATGTAGCGGGGAAAATGACGTCACAAGACTTTGTGTTACGTCACCCATCAACAAATTCAGTTTCTCCGCTAGATTTAGCGGAAAAATTTACATCACATGACCTTGACATTGATTCAATTTCCTGCTAAGTTTAGCGGGGATATTACGATGACGGCGACGCCGAAAAACGCGGAAACGGGCGCCCAAGAGATGTGCTCTAAAAAACTAAATGCCACACATAAATAAAGTCCTCAAATATTTTTATTTCAAAAAATATTTATCTCTTTATTCATACCCAGAAAACCCCTCCCAGTTTCACCATGAATGCAATAAATCAGTGCAGACTAGACCTTGTAAACCATGATGCACATTAAAATGAATGTTTGCCACATAGTAATACATGAGTCGGTGGCTCAGATCTCTAAATACATTTGTAGTGATGAATGTTGTTGAATAAAACTTCTAGGCTTTGAATTTGACAGTTTTAACATCCATAAGGAACACTGTATGCCACTGATTTTTTTTTCTGACATATAAGAAATGGCGCAGCACTGTCATCCTTGCATGCTTAATAGAAGTTTGCATTTTTTTAGCATGGCATGTGCTATTCTGATGCCCATACAACCATCTTTAACAAAATTGCCTCTATAAAGCTTTTTCTTGGTTCTTAAGTCGCATGACAGATTTTATATATTGATGTAATAGTGAAAGACAAGATGTATGGGCTTGAGTATGGCTCAACAAGCACAGATGTGTAGAAAATTATTGTCGAAAACTCAAAGGTAAAAATAAAAATTATTAAATAAAATGTGGATACAATTATGAATATGGTCATGAATGCAGTTAGCACATTCAATATGAAGAATATGTGTCGGACCCACACTGAAAGAATCCTGTTGCATCTATATTCATGCAAATTACTTCCGAGAGTCAAGCGCTGCAGTCCCGGGAGGGAGTTCGGTGAATGAGTCAACCGAAAATGCGTGTAGACAAGAAAGCAGTTTGATCTGCGACTATGAGCATTACAGAAGTAAGTGACATGTCATTATTACTGTTAGAGTACTGACTCTTTCTTATAGATTTAAACAAACTGTCAGCCGCGTCATTCGGTGAGTTTCCTCCGTACATTACAGGGTTTGGCTCTCTCGAATGCTTTGCGAGAAAGTTGATGAACTGGAAATAATTAGCGTAGTTCCAGAAAAACTAATTCCGGAATTTTATCTCAGCATCGTAAAGAATATGAAACGTTTGCTAGAGACATGGTTAGGGCAGGCGTTTAATAAGAGAAATACTTAGTTTTGCGAAACCATCTTGCCGTAGTAAACGTATAAAGTTCCCCTAGGTAGAGCTATTCATTACGGATGATTGTGCTCATTGTATAGCATAAAAATTTAATTTGTGACCTACAATATTTACAGGCTCATCCAACTCTGAACAAGTGGAACACTTGACATTAAAGATTGGTCTCACCATGACTGTCTGCAAACATCCACATGATATATGATATGAACCTATGTATTTCAAGAAAATACTTAGTGCGAGCTGTGTGAAACACCATAACACATTTTAACACTAATATAAAGCCTGTAGTGGGCCACAACTTAAGCAGTTTCCACGTCATTATGAAGAGCAATTACACATATGTGAACCTTAAAACTAGGCCTGCACTGAATTGTTTTCTTAATTTGAACGTGCTATGCTCGGTTCACTATATAAATCTCTGCAGAGCTGACAATGTGCAAGTTCTGTTTTTTTAATTCCTGCTGGGCGCGATAGGTACATAAGATTGATGATACCAACGTAACACAATAATTATTTTAAGAATTTGTTGGGGTATAGCACGAGTGAAGCCATCTGCGGGAAGTTATTTCTGTGGCACCGTCGAACTTACATCCGCGGGCTTTAAGTTCACATTTTAATCATGTCTGCAGACTCCTTTTTGTTATTGGAACTCCTTCCAACCCAAGATTTGAATATGTATTTTGCATTTTAGGCTTAGTAATGCTTTCGCTGTTTCACTTAAGGAATAGGAAAGAAGATTGCTTATTTCGAGTGGCATACCTAACACCTGGTGGCACGAGAACTCCCCTGTCGTGCCGCTAATCAAAAGTCACAGGCAGGGAGATGCTGCGATGTTCTTTTTGCTGGGATAACCCCCCCCCCCCCCCCCATGGTCGTGGCCAAACCAAAGAAGATTTAGTCCAAGCTTGTGGCCACCAGGATCTCCAGATCTCGAGGCACCCAACTAGCTGAAAATAAAAACAAATCACACTCCAGTACTTGGCACGGATACGTTACAATGACTAGCACATTCTTTCGTGATCAGCACATATATCCTTTTATTTTTATTTTTTGTACTTGTACCTATTAAAAAACTGTTCCTTCACTGCCACAGACATAGTCACCCCCGAGGACAAGGCCATGTTGGCCTTGAAATAATGGGTACCTTATTAAGGTAAATGATTAAACGCGTTCATTTAACCCTCTTTCGCCCCAACCTGAGAGATTTCTGTCGAATATTCACATTCAACTGTAAAGATTAAAAACAAACTACTACTGCAATGAAACGCTTTTTCTACCCTCATGCTCAACAAGTGTTGACTGAGGATACAACTGCAGTTCATACACTCACTGAGCATGAAAGTAGAGTGTACCAGCATGATTGTTGTTGGTTTTATTCTTGCAGACGAACAAACGTGACCTCCTCATTTCTCCAATATACATTAAAACCCCTTATCTTCGCGTCCCCTATTTCTTCTCGAATTTGTCAGAGGACATAATCGCGGCCACTAAATTTCCCGAGTTTAAAGGCCGCATTGAAACTCTTAAGGATCGAAATTTTCCCGCGCCGTTTTATTTTGCGAACTTTACGATTAGCGAAAATAAAGGGCTCGCGAACATTAAGAGGTTTACGGTACTTCCGTTTATCACATGATGTGAACTTTCCAAGGAGGTTGGACATATCGATGTAAGAAACAAATTGTGCTAGGTAAGAATACGCCCTTCTCCAGGTTAGGCACGCGAGGTTCTTTCGAACTACCTATATGGTGGCAGATTTGTTTTGGCAGAGCTTTTGGTAAAACGGAGTCTCAGTCGGCCTATACTTGGCGTCAACTATTTTGTGCTGCACTGTAAAGGCCAGAGTAGATTCCACAGTGTTTCAGCCCAGCACTGTTGCGAGAGCATGTGGTTTAGGTTTGCATCCAATTTGCATGGTCTAGAGAAACTAGCGCTGAAAGAGTTGGAGCACTGCGGAATAATAACACGCCAACTATAGAAGCATCGAGAGACGCGCTCATGCAAAACTGTGCATTTCTTAAAAGAAGTGGATTCGGGCAAAGGTAAAACAATATGTGTACTTACGGGGGCCATACTTGCCTTTCTCAAGCATGGTCACTTGTCTCTCGGTAGCACCATCCGGTAAGAAGCACCAGCAACACGCCCATGAGACACCGCCGACTCCTGGATTGAATGACGAGCCGCTTCAGGTCTTGAAAGGAGATCCGAAATACTGCTTTATGCCAGATGTTGTATGTGGCGGGGCAGGGGCTAAAAGTAGAAATTAACGGATTTATCAGAAGAAATAGATACCTATAGCATAAACTCTTGGATAGGAGAATTTATTAGGTCAGTGATGTGTTTTAATTAAACACAGAAATGGTTGATTTATATGATGAACCAGCAGCCCTCGTTTTGCATCAATGCAGACATGTACAAATTACTAAAAAAAGTAATTAAGTGAAGTTATTGAGTATTGACGTCAAAAGTAATTTGAGTAGAGTAGAAGTTACTCAAATAGAAAGTAATTGCGAAAATTACTCATTACCGTAAAAGGTAGCGAATTACTTTTGAAGTTACTCTTGAAGTTACTTTTATGTTTTTTATGGTAAAAAGAAAATACAGAGGTTTTGATCCGTTACCGAAATTGTACTAGCAATATATGAATCGTCTTGGTTTTGTCCCAGAAATGCTTTAATAGCTGGTTCTGCTTCTGCGTGCCTTATTGTTTGGTACTTTCTTGTTTGTTTGATCAATTATGTACTGCGATTGTGTCATTTTTACTTTGAGATTTAGCACTGTCTGAGCTTGATATTTTAGACAGTGTTTGCTTGTTTACAGTGTTACGTGAAGTACACCTAAAAAGTACCTGAAGTAGAGTACAAAGTAAATAATGAGAGGTTATGTACTTCTAGTAAAGTAGTAAGTACACCGGGGGCAGCGTAATTGAAGTTACCTACGTAAATACAACATATTTCAAGGTAAACTGCACTCTTTTTAACACAATCTTTCATACTTCCCCTTCATTCCCTATATAGTGTTTTTTTAACTGGTATGCATTGCTCCAGGGGTGATCGGAGGTGCATCACGTTTTTACG
The DNA here is from genome assembly GCA_013358835.2 of Ixodes persulcatus. Classification (NCBI taxonomy): domain Eukaryota; kingdom Metazoa; phylum Arthropoda; class Arachnida; order Ixodida; family Ixodidae; genus Ixodes; species Ixodes persulcatus. The sequence goes on along the minus strand of JABSTQ010009675.1, from coordinate 81,682 downwards.
GAAATGGCAGCAAATATTGTATATGGTCAAGTCGCCGCAGAGTAGTTGTTTTACTCTCGCTGACGAGCCATTTGACACAATCAGCTTATAAGGCACTTATTTTCATTGGTCTTACAGCCGTCATTACTCCACTCAGAGAAATGACCAGATGAAGTCTCAAAAGAGCGCGTTTTCACACGACGATACCGGCATTTGTTGTTTTGCAAATTCGGGGAATGAAGTTGGGAGTTTTACTTTCCTCGGAAAATACAAGTACATGTTCACAGAATTTACTTCAAGTAAAGTGAAATTTTTCTAAACAGTAGTACTTTAAGTACCATGCACTACATAGTGTACTTCCCAACACTGCTAGTTTATTTTTTTTTATATGAAAACGTTGGGGTAATTGCTACAGGTTTCTCGAACGATCTTTGAATCTTTGAAGATCTGCATATTTTGAGTTTTGGGAGGAAAGGCAACGCAAAAAGGTAATCTTTGCGTTGTCCTTTAGCACGCGATTGTTCGAGTAGAGCACAAACTACGGGAGCACCAGATGGGTTTCAGAGCAGGTGCTGCATTTTGTTGCCTCCTTTGAGTGAGGATGCAGTGTGTGCACCTCATGTGGTGGGCGAGAGTTTTTACGTTGTGGAGAAGCGGGGACCAGCCCTTTCTTGAAATGAGTCAAGTCTCCTTGAGCTTCGGGACACAGAGAAACGCCAGTCTTTGGCGCTAATCCCCCAGTTACTCGGCCTCTCTAGCGTCATGTCTGTCCGCTCCCCGCGCCTCGTAGCAGTGTTGTTGCAGGGTGCGTGTGTGTGTGTGTGTGGGGGGGTGGGGGGGGGGCTTGTGAACTTTTCGGAAGGGGAGGGGGGGGGGGGGTTTCGGATTCTCCAAGCCATTTTCTCCCTGCCCCCCCCCCCTTCCTACGCCACATGCTTCCCACTCTTTTCAAATATCAGCCGATCTTCCAAAATCTGATGTTCTTTGGGCAGAAATGTTTGTTGATAGGCAAAACAACCACTAAAATTCGAAAGTAATTTGTAACTTGAGTGAAGTTACTCAAAAAAGTAATTAAAGTAAACTACTAATTACCGAAATAAAAATCTAAGTTAAAGTTACTAAACTACTCAGGAAAGTAGTTAAACTACAGTAACTTGAGTAGAGTAGTTGAACTACGTACAAGTCTGCATAAATGTAATCGACACGGTGAAAAGAATCACTAGTATGATCATGATGTAGAAAACCCGAGAGTGTGGTAAAAGCAGGGAAACTTGGTCGAAGAAGAAAGACAGGGGAAAAGAACGCCCCTGTTTTTCTTCTTCGACCAAGTTTCCCTGCTTTTACCACAGTATCGGGCTTTCTACATCATGATCAACATCCACCAGCTCGCCTGCGCACTCACTGTTTTTTTTTCATCTTTTCGCTAGTATGAGTTGGTCAAGAAAACGCTCGCGGTGTATAAGAGCTGTGTTCAATTTACATGCACCTCCTGCACCGGTACAGAAAAGTGTAGGGTGGTGTAGAGGGTGTAACAAGCAAAAAATTTACACGCTAAAATGGTTTGCGAAAATGAAGAAAAAAAAACAAAAAAAAACTTGACGGATCTTTTAGGAACTGTTCTCGAAAATGTGTTTAACTGGTCACATTGTTGTGCTAAAATTTCAAGTCGGCATTCTGAGTATAAAGAAAGTAAAAAAAAAAAAAAAAATAACTGATCTTTTCCAACGTCGGAGCGGCAGCTGTCGGGGAGACACCGAACGACGGCCATGTTTCTTTGGCTTAGCCAGAGATGGCGCTACGGATTTAAAGGAGCTGACTGAACGAAAAAGCGCGCTTTTATTCGAGTTTTTGGTTGTGCGGGATATTTGCCAAATAAAGTTTTTGGTTTTCAGTTACGTTTCACCGTGCAGAAGGTGTCACGCCATAAATAAGAATAAATAAAACCGGCAATGTCTGCTCCAGAAATGACGTACCTTCGTCTGCGACGATTCTTGTTTCGTGCATCGCTGCTTCCAGCCATAAGCACAGCTTTTGTTTTTAAGCCGCTTAGGTACAAGCTAACATCATACATCGTTTTCAAGCATGGCACCTAGTTCATCGGTTCGATTTACATTTTTGGTAAATGAAAAAACGTGATTAAGCACAATTATTCTAGCTCAAAATTGTCACGAACACTTGGCACACATATTTATATTGAAGCGCACCTAACATAGTTTAAAAGTAGAACGAAACGGGGACGAGATTCGCTTACCGCTTCACGGAAAGCCTTCGCCGGCGGGACGCCGGCGGCGGAAAAGCCACGAAAAAGCGCCGAGTTCGCCGATTACGAGCAACAGCCCGTTCGCCGCTGTCAACCGGTGATGGTGTATCCTCGGCTTGGTGTCACGATCGGTTTGTTGCCGTGCACGTTGGCTTTGCTATGCCGTACGGCTGGTGCGGCTGACGAATACTTGTGGTGCACATTATTCAAGACAGTCGCCTCAAGACGTCGCCGTGAAGAGTTGACCGAGGAATTCGTGTGAGCTTAACGTCAATGTTCCGTTTCAACATGTATAGGTATATGTAACGACACCGGTGGTAAATTATGTGTTTTTCTTTTAAGATGTCGGTCGCCTTTCCACATGTATGATTTGGTGATACCGGTGGTCCTGTGGTATAAGCGTTTTGTTGGAAAGATTTCGGTCGGCTACGTAATCGGCCGCAAAATCATACCAGCCACACCGAATCATATCGGCAAGCAAACTGGCTGCCAGTGGAGTCAGACGCGGAGCCATATCGGTGCCGGTGTCTCCAGTTATGTAGAACGCCAAACCAAACTAGCTGCATGGATAATGACAAGGAATTATAGTGGTGTCACATCAGAACTGTACAAGCAGCTGGTATGTTTCTTGTACGTTTTTCCAATAAGAACGGCTGGGACAATGTATCTAGTCGTGAAATCGATGACGTATAGGAAGTACTTTTTTCAGTTCCGGACTGTGTAATGTAGTCGATTGCTATGGCGCTGAAGGGAACTTCTGTGGTGGGCATAAAGCACATAGGGCCAACTGATCGGGTAGTTGGCCCTATGTGGGGCGGTTATGCACTTGGTAAACTTGGCAACTATGGACGTATTCTGTGGTTGTAGAAGCCATTTTTGGCCACCAATAGCGATCTCGCATCTTAGTGAGGGTGCGTGAAGCGTCCATGCGTCCATTGGCATCATGGGCAAGTTCGAGGGACCTGCTGTTGCATCTTGCTTAGGACCACTATTTCGAGCATTTCTGGGCTCACGACCTTGTACAAGATGTCGTTGATATCAATGAAGTCCCGTGACTTCTGTCCTAACAGAAGGTTTTTTTTCGGATGGCCTTGCATTGCTCATCTTCAGTTTGCACAGTAGCAAGAGTGTGGATCTGAGACACGGTGGCGCACGAGTATCGTGAAAGCATGTCAGCCACATGGTTCAGATGACCTGGTCGGTGTTCAACCGAGAAATAAATTTCTGCAAGGTCTAGCAGCATTGCTGTAGAGCGTCGAGAAGTTTTGAAGCTTGTGGTTAGGCACGCGACTAACCAGTTATCAGTGTAAAGATGGAACCTCCGTCCCAGTAGACAATGACAAAATTTCACTGTCACTGCCCAATGAACAGCCAGGGCTTCCCGAACGTTTCTGTGGAGCATGCGTTCCGGTTCAGTGAGGTTACGGCTGGCACACTCAATGACAATCTCTTTGCCATTCTGCCTCTCAGACAGGACAGCACCAAGGGCTGTGGCTGAGGCATCTGTAGCAACAGTTGTTGGCGCAACTGCGTCAAAGTGTCCAAGGATTGGCGCCGAGGTGAGGGCTGCACGAGGGGTCTCAAATGCTTGTTTAAACTCCGTAGTCCAGTGAAACTCAGGGCGTCGAATAATAGCTTGCAGCGGGGCAGCCATCTTAGAAAAGTTGCTAATGAATCTCCTGTAAAAGTTGGCTGTCTGAACCCATGACAGATGTTGCTTTGAGGTCAATGGTGTAGGAATGCGTAGCATGGCTTCAACTTGGGAAGTGTCTGGCTCTTTTCCTTTTTCTGAAATCAGGAAGCCAAGAAACTTTACAGAGGAAATGGCAAACTTGCATTTCGCTAACGAAATCTTGAAGTTGGCTTGTTGAAGAAGATTCATAGTCTCATCCAAAAGTTCCATGAATTCCAAGAATTCAACGGCAAACACAGTGATGTCGTCCAGGTCCGTCTGACTCCTGACTAGGTCTGTCTAGGTTTTAAACTTGTAAAAACTTTGTACATGGCCTGTTGGAATGTTGCTGGTGCGTTTTTTTTCAATCCAAAAGGCATTCGGGTTCATTTGAAGGTAGCATGATGTGTAATGAAAGTAGTACTGTCTTGGTCGGACTCCCTGACACGAATTTGCCAGTAGGCAGATCACAAATCCAGGACCGCGAACAAAGAACACCCCGCAAGATTGTCTAAGATGTCGTCGGCCCGGGGATGTGGTTGCAGGACATTCATCGTCATCTTGTTTAATGAGATGTAGCTGACACAAAGTCTCTTCTTATTTTTTGTGTGACCACAGTGGCTGGAAACTCGCGTGGTCCCGAGGATGGCTTGACGATACCCTTGTCGAGAAGCGTGACGACCTCGGTCTCGAGGAATTGTCGATCAGTCACCGTCCAACGATACGGCTGTCGTCCATATGGTTTTGCGTCAGGCAAAAGGTCAATTTAATGTTAAATGCCTTCATAGAGGCCAAAGTTGAGGAGGTCAAGCGGAAAGAGTTCAATGTGATGGAACAAGATGCGTTTCACATGATGCTGTTGTTTAGTAGTGAGTTGGGAGCCGATGGAAACGCCATCAAGAGCAGTTTCGCTTGATACAGAAGCACATCATTGTGAGCATGATGTGAGACTTTGATTTGGTTATGTGGTTGCCGCTAGTTGTGGCGGAACAGAGGTTGTGGGCTCTTGACAACTGGCTGCGTTGTTCAGCTCACTCCATAGTGATGCATCCTCGTCTGGCTTATGTTTGGTTTGCAGAGGCTCGACCGTAGAGTGCGGAGGTCAAACTGCGAGAGAGCCGACCAGTGAGAGGATCACGGCGTTGGACATCCTTGGTAAAATTTATTCTCAACATTGCACAACCATGTTTTTGTTGGGTTGGCAAATGATAGGCAACTCTGGGGACCTAATGTGAAGCTCGGCTTTAACGATGCGAAACCAGTCTTCTCCCAATATGAGAGGTAAGGCGTTTTTTTCGAGGACTGCGGCTTCGACTGCGGCTGACATTGGTGCAATGTCAGCCGGAGTGGGACCCGTTTTGATGCATCGGCGAAATGGGACGCTAAAACATCAGTAGGAGACGCGTCCCAGGCACAGTAGTCGTACCGCACTGTCAATATTTCTAATCTACAACGGAGACACGAGACACCCAATGAAGCTGACTAACTGCAAACAACACAATTACTTCTAACTCATGTGCACTGATACACGCAGTCGAGACTTATACTACGTGTCACTAGTTGCGTGCAGTACAGGCGAAGGCAACGCCAGGGGACAGGAGAACGGGCAAGCGCTAGAAAGGCTGGGGACGAGGAGAGAAACCTCCTCTCCTCTCTAACGTTCCTAGTGCTCATTCTTTCTCCCCTCGCCCTCTATTGCCCTCCTCTCACGTCCCGCCTTCCTAGTGCTCGTCCTTTCTCTTCGCCTGGCGTTGCCTTCGCCTGCACTGCACGCAACTAGTGACAAGGAGTATAGACACGAATTCGTTAAAGCTTCGCTTATTGTACTGACAAAGCTTGGGAGCGCACATCTGGTAAAACAATACACGAACTACACAGCGTCGCTATTCTTAAATGCGATGAGCTGAAAACCAACCGTAGTAGACACGAAGAGCACACTCCGCCCAAGAGCGCGCGCGGATGTTAGATTTACCACGAAAAATGACACAACCTAATCGTAGACGTAGTCCTTCACGTTGATTATTAACACAAAGGCGGATAACTCAACCAAATAATTCACAAAATGACGTCACGAAAGGCGGGGTGTTACGCTGCCGGATATCACGATACTCGTTGTTTGCATAGAATAGCTTACTAAAAGCTCGAGCGAACGCGAGTGCCCCTGTCGTCACGGCGTCCCAACTTCGGGCTGATGAAGCTTCCGTGAATTGTCAAGCTGGACAGGGACATGCAGCAGAACAGGCTTCTGCCACATCCACCACCGCTGCAGTGACCACGCCAGGATCGCGACCGAACACAGTGGCTGTGTTCCAAATCTTACCCAAATTGATCCGAGTTACTCCGGCGGGTCGTGTCACGTGAAATCACAGATTGAAAAACGCTGAACGCGGGTAGGTTTTGGAACGCCAAGGTACAAAATCCTCACCCTGGAGTAAGATCGAGTAAATTTTGGAACACAGCCAGTATGACACTTTTATGACGTCATCCGGCGGAAATGGAGGGACCACTTTTTTGGACGCGGGAAACACAGCAGTCGGAGACGTGTTTCAGGCATCCTACTACGATTGCTAGCCTGGGACTTTACCATGGTATTGATACGCGACCGGACGACGGTACGTTGAAACGGGATGGGATGCAGACGGAGTGTGTATTATGGGACACGATTGAACCAATAACCAATCAATACTAAAACGTGTTCCTATGACCGGTAATGTTTCTGATATTGATATGTTTCCAATATCAGGGTATCTAGTTTCTGACATCGATCTATCTACTCGGATATTTCTGACATCGATCTATCTATTCGGGTATTTGGATATATAATATCCGAATACCCGGATATTCGAAAATTGGGTATCCTGTTTCTGACATCGAAACTAACTATGGGGATATCTAATAGGCTAACTGGCTGCTAGGTCTGACGTAGGAGCGCGCGATTAAACAAATCCTATCTTATCCAGCTATCAGAAACGAATTTTTGGTAATTGATAATTGATATAATCGATCTATAAATGTATGATCGACTTCGGACAATGATCGACTATCGTCCGATGATCGCTCTATGAATAGATCCATGGGTAGTCGCCAATGTCTGACGTCATTTCACGTGACATCACGTCACGCATGACAAGCGACAACTGCGAATTTTAATTTCCGCGAAAAAAAACTTTTAGCTCTTGTCCCTCGAAACTTTCGTTCAGTAGCCGGACGCGGTACCTCTCTGACACGAATGCAAGTGTCTCTTTCGTGATTGGACGTCCTGTGCGATCGTAAAAAGCGCGAGGGCTCGCCGCTTTGTTACGCTATGTCAAATTCACATTATAGTTGGTGATACTCACTACAAGGTGGCGCTTGAGTGCGCGCCAAACCAATCAGCGTACTCCCCCTCTACCTCGTTGACTCGTGGGAAAGTGTGGGGACTCGCAGCTGGATGTCGCCATGTCCAGTGCAGTTGGTGATACTCCCACAAGATATCGCGAGTAGCGCGACCAATCACGTCATTTGTGCGGCGCCGCCACACCAATAGGCCTTAGTCAATTCTGTATATATATAGATATCTTCTCAGTAAAGACTCCGCTCTTTTGTTATGGAAGTGACACGACCGATCGTCAGGCATCAAAGAGCTGGCACCGTGCTTTCCCTTAAAATCGTCTACATTATTGTCTTCGGACTTGACACGGCTCAACCGAACCCGTACGATCACAGCACACTCGAGAGAAGCTTGACGGAAGACATCAAAGTTCATCGATGTTCAGACTTTGTTTTTGCAATATGTGCATGGTTGAAAGTGTACTTTCCCGAGAAACTAGGCGTAAACTTGGGCGAAGAGCAGACTCGTAACCTAAAACAATGTCTTAAAGAAACTGACGTTCATGTCTTGCGGAAACATGACCTACAGTGCGAAGAAACTTGCCATATAAGTGAGTCAATGCATCTCCGTTGGTGTCTATTCAATGTGTATCAAATTAAACAATTGGTCGGCGGAAAACCTTCCATGCATGGAATCGCGAGGCAACTTTGCGCCTCTTGGAATTTTTGAATAAAAAGTAATAAAACACGCTACGACTGTGTGTGTGTTTTATACAAATCTGCAGAGTTTATTGAAAAGACTCAATGTAGTGTGAAAAACATGATTACATACATTTTTTTTTTATTTTAGAGTGCAGCTCTTAGGCGCCCGTTTCCGGCTTGAGCGGCGTCACCGTCGCCGTCGGCGTCTCCGTCGGCGTAACCGCTAGGTCAGGTGACCCCCGTGAGGTCACGTGACCCCGGTGACGTCTAGTGACCCCCGTGAGGTCACGCGACCCCCGTGAGGTCACGAGGGTCACGCGACGTCACGAGGGGAACGTGACCACATGGATACGCCGACCGCGACGCTGACGCCGCTCGGAGCGAGGAGTAGCAGGCAGATTGAGGAGGTGAGGAGGGAGGAAGGGTATACCCTCCCCTCAGTACCCTTCCCTCCTCCTCCTCAAGAGCTGTTTGCGCTCTAATTCGGCGTTACAGAAAGTTGTAAACGGCTTTCATTTTTTGTTTGTTTTTCAAAATCACCTGCCCTAAACCAACTGTTGTGAGAGGAATCGTCGCCTCTCCATTTCACAAGGTACTGGAGATCAGGCGCACGTCGTTTTCTCAAAATCTTCTCGATGATCCAGGCCTTGTTTTCGGAGATGGAAACAGGTTGCAACGGGGCTCTTTCTCACAATATCGACTAGATTATAGGTATTTGGCACATCTAATCGAATTTGGTCTGCAATAAACACCTCGTCCGTGAACGACTGCCTGTACTTCTTCAAAAGAACGTGACGGTCTTTCGAGATGCGCACATGACTCACCCAGGTGAAATTTAGGTTTGTTTCACCTGTCCGGGCTCGGGGAACAAGTGAAAGAAACATTTCGGTCTTGTTTTCTTGGGTAACATCGACCGGAATATGTGACTTAGTCCGATTCAGAGGAGCCAATCATGGTTATTGGCGCCAGCGTCTGGAACTTAAATTTGTGCAGGTCCGGAGACATACTGACCTCAACTGCGCTTGTCGACAAATCAAAGAAAAATATCGCAGACGCCTTTCTAAGTACTCGCGATAAATACTGTAAAACCCTTTATTTTCGCGGCTCCCTTTTTTTTTTTTTTTTGAATCGATCACACACGACATAATCGCGACCACTAAATTTCGCAAATTCCGGATGCCTGCATTGAAACTCACAAGGACAGAAATTTTCGCACGTCCTTAAATTTTGCGAAATTTTTTAATTCGCAAAATTCGCTAAAATTAAGGGCTCGCAAACATTAAGGGTTTTACAGTGTGCAATAAAAATGAGCGGGGTTCTCCAAGGTCGGAGCAGATCGCGCAATACAAGACCCTCCAGCAGGAAGAAGTCTAGGCAGTTCTGGAAATATCTCAGCAGCTCGAAATGTGATAGTCTTTTATTTTTTCATGTTCAATTCAATACGCTGTTTTGAGGCTGAGCTCGCTTACTTTTTTCTGTCTCGGTTCTTTTTTTTCACATATAGATTAGTTACGCGCGTGTTGATTTCACAGCAAGTCGTCATTTTTGTAAGCCACTTGGTATAAATGCCGAGGGAGGTGTTTGTCTCTTCACTGGTTTCTCTCCAGAAAAAAAATGGAAATGCTAGAAGAAGCTTTGTAGCTCAAGGCCTGCTGTAAACTAATGTCATTAATTTAAGACTGCTATCTCATCACGCTCCACCGTCTCCCCTCCGGTTAACTCAAAATCGACAGGATCCTGAACATGCTGTCTTCACTGCAATCGTCGTCATCGTCTGTTTTTCTAAACATTTACTCAATCCCGTGCAACGTCAAAATATCGGTGCATGAGGTGAGTCGAGTGGGCACTTGCTACGAGCCACCCTCCAGCTGGAGAACAAGGTGGTTAAAGTACTTTTGTCGAAGCGGTTCTCGGAACTGACCGAGGAACGCATCGATAGCATGAGGGCGATGAAGGCACTATTTCTGTAAAAAAAAAGCGATGACGAGCGGTCACCAGTCATTACTTTCTCGCACTGAAACGAGGATTGTGAGTCGCAGAACAATTTAAAATAGTAACCTGTCATTTGTGTGATGTGCGAGTGCCGCAGCAGTACTGCTCCGCGGAGGCGTCACAAGTTCACCTGGCCCAAGTTCACAACATTCCCCCGAAACGCTGCCTTCCGTTCAACAAATCATTGTGCGCCTTCCAAAACATTACTGCGCGTTTTAATATGCATTTGCACGAGCGCGACGACGAATCTCACGATGTATCCCCACTTTTTCGTATTCAGTCCGACGCAATGGCCAATGTTTTTAGGCATTATGAAATGCCATTGCGTTTCTTCAGAACCTTAACCGTGGAAATGGCTCGTCTGGATGGCGACGACGAATTCGAATTCAGCGTGCACTACTTTCATTCGTTAGTCCACACGGTCTGGGCCGAAGTTAGCATTTTCGATGCTCTACACTCTGCATGCGCCGACATATCCGCTCGCCTCGAACAATATCAAGAACGTGGATGCGCGTTTGTCGTCGTCGCCATTCACACTTGCACCATCACCACTGGGCGTTTCATTCCACTAGACGGTCGGTTGTGCAAGTTTTGTGTTACCCAAGGAATTCCCAAGCAGAAAGTGTTTAGAGAATGTGAACGAGCGACTGAATGACTCGGAAAGAAACATGTGCATTGTGTTCTTTGTGCTCGCCGGTCTCCATCCCGCGCCCTCTAAATGATCGAGAGCTTCTTGGTACCGAAACCGTTTGATCAAGTACTGGTTCCCCACCAATTATCTAGTGACAGTTTCCGCAAGACGTGCAGGCTTTCGAGAGTAAAAAACTCCGCGTCCGTCAACGTGTACGTTTACGATCGAGAATAAAGTTTCGTCGACCCACTCAATATCAACGATAGTGAGTTGAAGAGGCGCGAGAATTTGCGCCTAATAGACGATCACTTTGTTCTAATCACCAATTTTGCCGGACTTTTCTCGAACTGGAAATGTCACCGTTTTCGTTGTAAAAGGTGTATGATGAGCTTTCGCTTTCACACTGCGCTAGACAGTCATTTATCGATGTGTAAATAAAAGATGGCAGTCCGAACAGTGGGTCCAGCAAAGGGGGACGCGCGTTTCTAAAACATTTTTTTGACTTCAACCGAACCCTCCGAAAACAGGCGACAAATGCTTTTCAAAAGATCTTATCTATGCCCCAATATGAATTCAATTTATTTCAAGACAATCGAAGACCCATCGTTTTTCTCCTGTTATTGGCGCTATAATGTGAGCAAACTAAAAGCCTCGCGTTTTTCTTGCTAATAAGACATTTTGTTTCAGCATTCGGTCATCAAGAGGAAGGAAAACCACTTCGGTTCGACATCACACCCTTGCACAGCAAGGTGAGCAGTCTAAAAGCCTAGCGTTCTCATCGCTAACATGATTTTTTGTTTTGTATCTGAAAAAGTCACTAATATCTAGACGACCCAGATCATCTAGCCACCTCGTCAACTAATCGTCGGCTATCTACGAATATCGTCCAGCCACCTCATCCCCATCATGGTTACTTGTCACCTGTGCTCTCCGGACGACCGACAGCATTATTCCAGTGCAGACTTGCTGCAAGTTCACTTAGCCTTGGTTCACAATTTGCCTCACTCGCCATGCATTCCGCTTTAGGAAAGATTGTGAGCTCTTCATAATTATGTGGCTCAGTACGAGATACACTAACACGAAAGAGACACAGAGGTGTACGATGTGCCCACCTTTGTTTGAGGCAGCATGCAGAGCATAAGTCAAAAGTGCTCAGACATTTTGGTCTGCCGCTGCGTTTTTTCGTGACACTCACTGTCGAGCTCGGACGTCTCCTTCCTGACGACGACATTGATGTGCCTGTGCACTTTTTTCATAGTCAGGTCCAAACCGGATTTGTGGACGGTAATATCAGTAGTTAGATTTAGCGAGCCTGCACTGAAATAGCCGCCCGGTTGGAGCATGATCAGGAACAAAGCTCGGGATTCTTTCATGTCGGGATAAACGTTTGTACTATTAGTTTGGGACGATTCCTTCATTCGACCGTTGGTTGCAAAACATTTTCTCTGCGGAAGCAACTCGCCTCAATGCAACACCTCGTCAGTGTCACTGAGTGTCTTTACGAATCTGAACGGGACATGTGCTTTGTGTTTGCGGTGCTCGCCGTTTTGCATCCTGCGAACGGGATTCTTTCTTGTCGGGATCAAAGTTTGAACTATAAGTTTGGGACGATCCCTTCCTCCGACCGTTGGTTGCGGAAATGTTTCTCTGCCGAAGCAACTTGCCTCAAAGCAATGCCTCGTCAGTGTCAGTGTGTGTCTTCACGAATCTGAACGGGACATGTGCTTTGTGTTTGAGAGGAAGAGCATCCGCGTATTGTGAACACATGTGCAATTATGTGTTTCCGAAAACGTTTCCTGTAACCTTCCCACAGGACGTGGATGCCTTTGGGCGAAAAAATTGTGTCTCAGTGAACGTGTTTGGATATGACAGCGAGAAAAACTTTGTCTACCCACTGAAGGTAGTTGATGACGAGTTGGAGCAGCATGTCGATCTTCTCCTTGTTGAGAACCATTTTGTGGGCATTACAAATTTGCGAGACTTTTTTCAAATGCCAACATCCTAGGCTTTGGTTGTAAGACGTGTCTGACCGGGTTTACGAGGCAAGAAACCCTGTCTGACCATCTCGCTATTTATGGGGACAAGAAGCAGGGCAAAACCGTCTTCCTAAACAAGGGTGACGAACTCTACTTTCGGAGCAGGCATGTCATGGAACACTTACCCTTTTATTTGTTTACGACTTTGAAGCGATTCTGGAACCGACTCAGTTAACGGGAAATGTTTACGACTCGATCATTATTGAGGAATACCTCTTTCGCGGACACGACTGCGTAAAAAGATTCATGCTGATTCTGAACTTTCTAGCGATGAAATACCCGGATTGATTAGGTCAAGTAAAATGCCTCTTATATGACTCGAGAAAACGAGGCTTCCCTCGCGAACTCTTCAGGCTGGGGTATTTGCTACGAACGCTTCAACAAGAAAATGAAAACTCGCAGTCACGACCACATGACGGGAGAGTATAAGCGGCCGCTTTGCTCCCAGTGTAACCTAAATCATCGAATCAACAAATATACCGTTCCACGCATAGCGCATAACCATTCCTACGACCTCAGCTTCATTCTAGGAAAGCTTAATTTGTTTGAGTACAAGGACATTAACGTACTCGGAAGCTCGTGCCAGAATTTTAAACTGGTAGAGATAGTCAACGCGTTATTGACAGCTTCGCATTTCTTCATGCAAGCCTGGAGGCACTCGTGCAAAATATCCACTCTAAGGGCACAGAGCATTTTTGTTGCCTTCGGCAGTCCTTTCCCGACACCATCAACCTCCTTGCCCGCAAGGGAGTGTTTTATTTTAATTTTATTACAAGCTTTGAGAGTTACGAGGGGCAGAGCCTCCCGCCATGAGAGGCCTTTTTTAACAAGTTAACTGGAAGCGGGGTGAGTGAAGAGGACTACAAACATACACAGGTCGTCTTCGATACCTTTTGGTTTGAAGAACTTTGGAGAATACAGCGACCTTTAACTAAAGACGGACTGCCTCCTACAGGCCGTTGATTTCCTAAGCTTTAGACGGTGGACGTTGGAAACGTACGAAATTGAGGCTTTACATTTCGTATCGTTACCGTCCCTAAGCGTGTCGTCTGCGCTCAAAGAGTCGAAAGTAAAACTGCAGCTAATTGACGATTCTGACGCTTATCTCATCATAGAACAGAGTATTCGTGGAGGGATTACCCAATGCACGAGCCGCCATGCAGTCGCAAACGTTCCGGGAACGGATACGTTAAACCCCCAGCAGGAACCGTCTGACATTTTGGACTTGGACGTAAACGGTCTGTATGCGTCGGCAATGAGAGAAGCCCCGCCAGTGACGGACGTTGAGTTGATGACGGAAGACGAGATTGCCTCCTTGAACATTGATGAGGTTCCAGCCGACGCTTCAACAGGATACATTCTGGAGGCAGACCTCAGCTATCCTCACAACTTGCAAAATACTCATTCTGACTTGGCCTTGGCCCCGGCTAAACAAAGCGTTCCCTACGAGTGGTTTTCCGACTATCAAAAAAGTCAGATTGACAAGTTTCAAATGCCCAAAGTGGAATCCACTAAGACGCTGTTGCTCTACGTCGACGTACATGGAGATCATGTCGGCGATCGTCTTGTTGAGCCGCTCCGTTAGCCCGTTGGTCTGCGGATGATAAGCGGTTGTTCGTCGATGGCTGGTATGACTGAGCCGAAGAACTTCTTGAGTCAGCTGTGCCATGAAGGATGACCCGCGATCTGTGATCAGCACTTCAGGTGTGTCGTGTCGAAGGAGAATAGACTCGACAAAAAACTTGGCGACTTCTACCGCTGTTCCCGATGGCAGGGCTTTCGTCTCGGCGTATCGTGTAAGATAATCGGTCGCGACGATAATCCACCGATTTCCTTGCGTCGATGTTGGGAACGGTCCAAGTAAATCCATTCCGACCTGCTGGAAGGGCGTAGTCGGTGCAGGTATCGGCTGCAGGAGCCCTGCTGGCTTCGTCGGAGGCCTCTTACGTCGTTGGCACTCATGACACGACCGTGTGTACAGGTGGACTGTTTTCGGGAGTCTCAGCCAGTAGTACTTGTCACGAATCCGGGCGAGCGTCCTGCTGTAGTCCAAGGTGTCCAGCCGTCGGGTCGTCATGGCATGCTTGAAAGATTTCTTCTCGCAGGCTGGCCGGAACAACCAGCAGCCTAGGCAGGGTTGCTCGTTCCGAAGTTCTTCTTGAAGAGCACGCCTCGCCGCAGAACGAAGCTTGGAAAGTCTCGGGCCAAGACACGCGGAACTGAACTTGCTTGACCTTCGAGGTGGTCGATCACGGCGCGAAGGTCGGGGTCGTCTCGTTGAAGTGCTCCGATGTCGGTATCTGTAATTGCTCCGAGAAAACGGGCGTCATCATCGTCGTTGGTGCTGTCGGGAGGAGATTCGACTGGGGCCCTTGACAAACAATCGGCATCATTATTCCTGCGGCCAGACGTGTGCACAATGGTCACGTCGAATTCTTGCAGTTTAAGGCTCCAGCGAGCGAGGCGTCCTGACGGGTCCTTGAGGTTGGCGAGCCAACAGAGAGCGTGGTGGTCCGTGACAACGCGGAACGGGATCCCGTACAGGTATGGGCGGAACTTGGTTAACGCCCAGACGACAGCGAGACATTCCTTGTCGGTTGTTGAGTAATTTTTCTCTGCCTTGGACAGTGCCCGGCTTGCGTAAGCGATCACCCTCTCTGCTCCGTCTTGTTTTTGGACGAGCACCGCACCTAGCCCGGCGTTGCTGGCGTCTGTGTGAACTTCTGTTTCCGCTGATGGATCGAAGTGTCCGAGGATAGGGGGCGACTGGAGTCTTTCCTTCAGTTCGTTGAACGCTTGTTCTTGCTCCTCCCCCCACTGGAAGTTCACGTCGTTCTTCGTCTGACGCGTGAGCGGTGCAGAAATCTTGACAAAATCGCGAACGAAACGTCTGTAGTATGCGCACAGCCCAAGATATCTTTGTACGGCTTTCTTGTCTGATGGCTTCGGAAATTCGGCGACAGCGGATGTCTTTGCAGGGTCAGGACTTACACCTTGAGCACTCACGACATGGCCCAGGAATTTGAGCTTGCCGTAAGCGAACCGGCATTTTGACGGCTTCAGTGTCAGTCCGGCATTCTGGATAGCCTATAGCACGGCTCGCAAACGTCTGAGGTGCTCGTCGAAGCCGCTGGCGAATGCCACGACGTCGTCAAGATAGACGAGACAACTTTGCCATTTCAAGCCGGAAAGAACGGTGTCCATTACGCGCTGGAACGTCGCCGGTGCTGTGCATAGTCCGAACGGCATCACTTTAAAGTCGTGCAGCCCATCCGGCGTGACGAAGGCAGTCTTTTCACGATCTCGTTCGTCGACCTCAATCTGCCAGTACCCAATCTTCAGGTCAACCGACGAAAAGTATCGGGCGTGGCGCAGCCGCTTCAGGGTGTCTTCGATGCGTGGCAGCGGGTAGACGTCCTTTATTGTTACGGCGTTCAGTCGGCGATAGTCCACGAAGAACCGAAGAGTCCCGTCTTTCTTTTTCACAAGGACTACCGGTGAAGTCCACGGGCTGCTTGAGGGCTGGACAATGTCGTCATCGAGCATTTCTTGGACCTGCTTCTGGATGACTTCTCTCTCTTTCACAGCGACACGGTACGGCGACCGATGAACAGGAAGCGCGTTGTCTTCAGTGACAATTCAGTGTTTCGCAACGGTCGTTTGGCGCACCTTTGACGACGTGGAGAAGCACTCATTGAACTCGGCGAGAAGGTCACTGAGTTGTCGTCGTTGTGGGGTAGGCAGGGTTGGGTCGATGTCAAACTGCGAAGGCGGCGTTGTTTTGGGTGGCCACGAAGAGAGGTCTTCTGATGTTCCGGCGATTGCGGCTGTGTCCGGGAGTTCCTCGGCGTGACCCACGGCGGTGCCTTTCGTAAGGTGCTGGGCCTCATGTCGCAAGTTCGCTACGAGTGCGACAGTGTGTCCGTCTTGGAGCTCTGCGACGCCTCTTGCGATGCCGATCCCTCTTCCAAGAAGCAACTGGAGGCTTCCTTCAAGCAAAACGTCACCGCATAAAGTCTCAAAAACCCCGACGGGTACGAAAACACTTGACCGCGGCGGTAGGTTCACGTGGTTTGCGAGGACTCGTACCGCGGATGACGTCGCTTTGGGTTCCTCCGGTGGTGGAGCAGGTTTTCGTAGCGTCAGCCGGTCGATGACGGCGCCACACTCGCAGAGAACGTCCATTCCGAGGATAACGTCCCTCGAACAGTCTTGCAGAACGACGAACTTGACAGGGCACGTCTCACCGTGGATCTCGACGCGAGCAGTGCATCTCCCAACCGTCGTGATGAGGTGCCCTCCGGCGGTTCGTATTTGAGGTCCATCCCACGGCGTCGTGACTTTTCGAAGGCGGCGGGAGAGCCTCCCACTCAAGACTGAGTAGTCTTCCTTGGTGTCCACGAGTGCCGATGCGTCGAGGCCGTCGATAACAACGTTTAGGTTGTTGGACACCGTTGCAGGAGCGTCGGTGCGCTGGGGGGAGTCGGGAGAGTGGGAGTGCTCCGGCGTTCTTGGAGGCTCTTTGCTTTCGTCGTTTTCGGCAACGTCACCTCCAGGCGTTGCCGCACTTAGTTTTCCCGGCGACGCAGGGGAGACACGCTTTCTCGGCGGGGTCGTGACGCTGGGGACGCTGAACGTCGTGGCGATGGGGAGCGGGCTTCACGGCGGAGAGACGACGCTGGGGAGGGCGAGCGTCGGAGGTACTCCTCGATGTCGCGAGGGCGTTCGCCGTACCTCGGGCGTGGGTCGTTCGGGTGGAACCCACGCAGGCCCATTTGCCGGTAGGGACAACGGCGGTAGATATGGTCGGCCTCCCCGCAGTGGTAGCAGATGGGGCGTGGATCTGCTGTCCTCCACACGTCGGTTTTCCTTGGCGCCGGCTGTTCTCGGCAGTCGTACTGACGTACTTCGTCGTTGCGTCGGGGGTACGCCTGCGTTGGGGGGGGGGGGGGGGTCTCGTCGTGGCGCCACCGGGTAATGTTGAGCAGTTGGCGGCGGTCGTCGGGCCACTGCGGCGTAGGCCAGCGTCGGCTCATTGGCTGCGGCCACGCTGGCAGGAGCCTCCGGTTGAATTGCCCGCTGAACTCCTTCGCGTACCACTTCGGCTATCGACAGCGAAGCCGGCTGGTTGGCAGCAGGCAGCAGCTTCCTGAGCTCTTCCCGGACGATGTCGCGGACAATTGCACGAAGATTGTCGGCGCTGGTGCCGCCCTCGTCGAATCGGGAAGATATCAGCGTCGATGCAGCAGGCGTGCCGGCGAGTCGTTTGTAGTGGCTGGCTCGGATTGACAGGGCCCGCTCGATGTTTGTCGCCTCGGCAACGAATTCATCGACAGTAGTTGGTGGGTTGCGAACAAGGCCACCGAAGATGTTTGTCCTCACTCCTCTCATCAGGACGCGCAGCTTCTTCTCCTCGGTGGACTGAGGGTCGGCGCGGCTGCTCAGGCAGAGGACGTCTTCAACGAAGCTGGTGACCGTTTCGTTGGGCCCTTGAGTTCGTACTTGCAGGAAGTCTTTCGCTCGCTGTCGTCGTGTCTGGTTCGTGAATGTCTCCTTCAGGCCGGCGATACAGGTGTCCCACGACTGAAGCGACGCATCGTGGTTCACGAACCACTGCCTCGCGGAACCCTCCAAGGAGAAGTAGAGGTTTTGGAGGCGCTGCTCAGTGGTCCATCCATTATGGCGTGCTACACGTTCGTAGTGCAGAAGCCAGTCCTCCACGTCTTCGTGGGTCTCGCCATGGAAGGTCGTCGGGGTTCGCTGGGCAACGGGCAGGTAGATGACGGCGGCGGCGGTTCGGGTCTGCGATTGCTGGTCGTCCATCGTCGGCCTCGTTGGCTGCTTGGTCCTGGGTGGCAGAAGTCCGTATTCCGGGTGTAGACCTTGGGTGCGGCGACTTGATCGGGTCTCGATCTGGTCTTCGTTGGGTCCTCGGGAGCTTGGGTTGGGACTTCTACCGCGGGAACTCGGAGGGCTGCGCTGCACGGACATGCGGTACCCCGCACATCCACCAAAATGTCACGAATGACAAGTGATGAGGCGGCGAGTGACTGAGTAAACTGAACGTTTAATAGGGCGAACTTGTGCCCAAAAGTAAAAGGAAAAAGAAAGATAACAACAGTGCGTCGCGGGCGTCGATGGCGGCGAAGCAGTAGGATCGAACGCTAAGGTGAAACTGACTGCGGCTCGCCACGCGGAGCCCCTTATGTACATGCGTGGGCTTCTGGAATAATCGGCGTAAAACGTTCGACGCTTAGAACATTCGGACCTCAAACAAGCAACAGGATTCTCGAATTTACCAGAATACTAGTTTGCAGGAATAAACAAAAGAAGCGTCGCTCCCAGGAATCGAACCCTGGCTTTTGGAGTGGGAGACAAGCGCGATAACCGTTAGGCCACGGGCGCGCTTTTTTTTTGTTTTTTTGTTTTATTGTGTAAAAACACACAAAGCACAACAAACACGACAAACAAGGTTAAAACACCAAGGACCCCCACTTGGACCCATTGGTGGCGCTAAAACTCTCTCATGACCATTAACTTATCCAGCAGGCCAATCCACTCAGGCGGGGTCTCAGTTTTTTCAAGAACACTTTTTACCTGAATTACAAGGTCAATAAAGTATACGCGCGCCGATTTTGGGTGAAGCTCAGCGTGTCGCACCGCTAAGCATGATCGCCATAGACTGTACAGCCCTAGCGCCATAAACATGTCATATGGCACGTTATCTCCCTTTTCTATAGGAAGAAACCTAATTGTGAAATGGTCAACGCATAGATCTTTTTTCAGGGTACGCTGTAAAACATCCCAAAAAAAGACAGCGTCCCAACAGTGCACGAACACGTGTTCGATCGTCTCCGGCTGTCGGCAAAGCAGGCAGTTTACGCCCCAAGGGACGTACAACCCACGCTTTTGAAGCCTGCCCTTTACTGGCAAGGTAGAGCTGTGCAGCCGAAAGAAAAACGTTTTGACTGCCGGCGGAACACACATTCTCTTAACACGGGCTAGTACATCTTGTCCAGGCCCTGAGATGTACTGCAAACGGTACAGTCCGTATTGAAAATCGCTCTGATGGGACTTCAGGATTTTTTTAAAGGGTGTGAAGGGGACTTCAGGAATTTCTGAGATGTTTGAAGGGGGCACCAATATTTCCTGGTGGGTTCGCTAGCCCCGTCAGAGGCTCTCCTGAAATTTCTGAAGTGCCCTTTACAATGCCTTGAAATGTCTGAAAGCCTGTCAAGAACTTTTCTAATGGGTCGGGAAAACCTTCAGGCTTCTTGAGATGTCTGTGGGCAACGGCTTAGGTGGAAAAAACACATTTCGGAGAATTAGAACATAGCTGCTTATTGTACGCGACGGGAAAAAAATAAGTACTGTAAACGACTTAATTTCGCGGGCTCAAGTTTTCCCGAGTCGGGCCAAAGCTGAGAATTTGAAATTATTCGCGGGTTCTAATTTTCGCGAATTGAGTGTGGCTTCCGTAGCGTTCACATATTGCCCGAATTGTTCGCGGGACGTATTTTTCGCGAAATGTAAGCGATTCGCAAAATTCGCGAAAATTAGGTCCTCGCGAAAATTTAGTCGTTTACAGTATTTGGAGAATGCCGATCGTATGTGTGTACGGTCCTATTTTTATTACTGTTCTTCTATCAAATACGAGTGGGCTCCTGGACCTGTCTGCCACTGCCGGCTCAACAAAGCTTGGGTTTGGGCTAGTTGGTTACTCATTGTATTTGTTCTGCGCTGCTAAGGTTTACGAACTTGGACAAAGGAGACTAGAAGGACTACACATACACACGAAGGCGCAACTAACAACTGGTTTATTTCTCCTTCCACAGCATGGATGAAAGAAAAAACACATAGAAAAGAAAAAGTACAAAGGGAAAGACATAAACAGATCCAAAACAGTCATGCAAGGGTCATCTCAAGATTAGATGTTGTGTGCGGCGGCCCCTACACTTGCCCGCTACTCATCATGATGTGGCATCTTTTTTAGCAAAAAAGAAATTGACTTGCTAAAAAAGATGCCGCATCATGATGAGTAGCGGGCAAGTGTAGGGGCCGCCGCAGACAACATCTAATCTTGAGATGACCCTTGCATGACTGTTTTGGATCTGTTTATGTCTTTCCCTTTGTACTTTTTCTTTTCTATGTGTTTTTTCTTTCATCCATGGTGTGGAAGGAGAAATAAACCAGTTGTTAGTTGCGCCTTCGTGTGTATGTGTAGTCCTTCTAGTCTCCTTTGTCCAAGTTCGTAAACCTTAGCAGCGCAGAACAAATACACTGCCGGCTGTTCGGTCGCCAAGGAGGCCACTGAGGGCGACCGCCCCATGTGGAGAATTGATGAGGCGCCGGCCGAGTAGTGTTGGCCGAGCGGCGTTTTGAGGCGAGTGGAAGTCAACAGCGGTGAACCGATGTAGCACGAGTAACTTTGAAACTCTAATCAGACAGCACGGTAAGGCCGGTAAGGCGGCGCAAAATGCCCTAACAGCGCTTGCAGGTTTCCTCGTCGAGACCGGGCTGGCCGGCGAGATCTAGGCTGCAACGGACGCGAGCGGTCGGGAAATGCTATAAAAAAAAAACGACGGCCGCGGAGTTGCGGGGAAATCTCACCCCACTAGAAAGGCCTGGCCTGGCGCTGCGACCCGCGCGCCGAAAACTTGCCTCCTTTCCCCGCTCCGGGGAAACACGCTCAGACCCCGCCCCGGTCACGTGATGGGGAACGCGCGCAGCTTGCATAGACCCGAGCAAGAGATGCTCCGCATCTAAAAACAAGCCAAACAGCGCCTCTCCCCGCCCGGCGATGGGGAGAGGGTGCAGGGCTGCCTGGTGCCTGGCCAGCGGCCGGCGGGAGAGGGTGGTGTGAGGAAGCCAGGATGCCGCTATAGCCATTTTCTTTCTATTCGTAGGCGGTTTGCTTCTTACCGCTGTGGATATCTGGAACGGACCTGCTTCCTCCAGAAAGGTGAGCATGGCTTTGAGAGCTCGCCCCTTGATCTGTTTTGATCCGTGCAGTTTCTTCCTTGGTTACGCAGGTGAACTCCAGTTCGGCGTTGGCCGCCTTCAGCACCGCTCGAGCGCCATCGTGTTCATCTCATTCAAGGAGATGGTAGCCGGTGTCGGCTTACTCGCTGCAAAGCCTGGCAGGCGGGGTCAGCGTCCCACCGCATGTTGTGCCTGCGCACCGGGATTATGGCAAAGTGGGTCCTGAGACGGTGGATGACGGCCGCTGTCCGGACTTGTTCCTTGCGCCTCTTCGTCCGTTCGACCTCAGAAGCATCCAGCGAGCGAAAAATACGCCGAAGACGCCGGCGCGACGTCATCATGGACGAAACCGTGACTGTGCTCAGGATTTCGCACCGGCGGCGAGTGCTGCTTGCGAGTTCGTGGTTTTCGCTAAACGTGCTTACTGAGACTGTGTATGTGTCCGTGAGGTGCACTTGCTTGGTTTTATTAGCTGAACTACCGTACATCAGGAATATACCCAGCGGCATTGTGACTCGTGAGTACTTTGAAAGATATTTTTCTTTGTGATAAAGAAGTCAGTTGTTCCTAATTGATATCTGTTTCGTCTACCGCTCCTTGCGCCGGGTTTGAACAAACGTTGCTTTTTATCGCCTTTTTGAGTTATAATATGCATGTAAAACTTAATGTCTGCAATAAATTTTCAATATGTTTTGAACTGCATTTTTGTGTATGGTTCACAGTCATTTGGGCGTCTAAAGGGTTGACGGGTTGAAGGGCTGTGGGGCTAAAGGGTTTTTCTATGGGGTATCCCTGAAGGGTTTTTCTGTAGGATATTTTTGAAGGGTTTTGAAGGCCTGTGCGGTCCCATACTCCTTCAAGGCTGACGGGCCCTTTAGAAATATTTTCAATAGGGGTGGCACATGAAAAAGAACATCAAGAAGGTCTCGCGTCAGTCTATTACGTGTGACAGTCGCCAGGTACTCACGCGAAAATCTTACATTCAAAAAGTAAAAAGAATCAACAACCTCATTTACGAAACCAACTAGTTTTGCCGGGGGGCCAAACTCTGAAGTTATAACAAATGACGGTAGGGCTTCTGCTAGTCGGGTCTGTATCATAACTTGCAACAGTGGGTTCTGTTGATCCCTCAGAAAAAGAAAACGAGAAACAGTTTTTCGAACAAAAAGATGGCCAAGCCCGACGCCTCCTTTGGATACACGGCGGAAAAGGTTATCACGGCACATGGGTTCACTGCCCCGCAACCAAACAAACAGCACAAAAACTTTGTGCATCTTCTGGATGCAGCTCCTCGTACACCACATGACTTGCAGAACATACAATATCTTTGCAGTTAAAAATACATTGCATACAGTCGCGCGAGTAAACATGGACAAATTGCGGTTACGCCAACAAGAAGTCTTTTTCCTAAGGTCTTCGACAACACTCTCACAGTACCGTGTTGTGCTCTTCATGTGCTGCAAAGGGGCTCCTAGATACTTGCACGGAATTGTGCTCCATCTTATTCCTACAAACTGTGGTGGCGTTGTAGCCCACTCACCGTGCCATAAGCCAGAGCATTTCTCTAGGTTAACTGCAGCCCCCGTTGCCGCACAGAACGTAGAGCACAACGTTAAAACTTCCGTAACACTTTTCTTGTCAGCACAAAATAGCGCGATATCATCCGCGTTTGACAATACTTCCATTTCAACACACCCCATAAAAAACCTCTCACGTTCTTGCTTTGAATGACACTTGAACAAAGTGGCTCTAAATACAACGAAAACAATAAAGGGGACAAGGGACATCCCTGCCTTACAGAGGACAACACAGGTATTTTAGAAGTTAAAGAATTGTTTAAGACCAGTTTAGTGGTACACCCAGTGTACGCCATACGTATCCCCTCATATAAAACTTTCCCAACATTCGCCCTTTTTAGAACAGCCCAAATAACATCATGGTGAACACGATCGAATGCCTTCTGCATATCTACTTAGATCATTGCTACTTGGCCGCCTTCACTGCTAACTCACTCCAATATTGACCGCGTTACATGAATGTTTGACTCTATTGATCGGCCCCTAATCCCACATGTTTGGTGCTCCCCAACTATAATCTCGAATAACATGCTGCATCCTACTAGTTAAAACGCGCGCGAAAATTTTGTAGTCAACATTACACAATTTAATGGGTCGATATTCAGTTACACGTCTTGCCTGCACAGCATCGGGCGTCTTTGGTATCAACACAGTATGCGTCTGTACAAAAAAAGGCGGCAAAGCTTTAAGGGAATACGCTTCGCGAATAACCTCTAAAAGGAAAGGGGAAAGTACATTTTTAAATTCCTTAAAAAATTCTCCGCTTAATCCATCAGGCCCCTGTGTTTTATGAGACGACAAGCCGTCAAAGGCACGCTCAAGCTCTTCGAGTGTGATTGGCTCTTCCAACTGTTCTCGTACGTCATCCGATAGCTGCATACTCTCTCCAGTAACGCTGCGAGCTTATCCTTGTCTAAAATAACATTTACACCACCAAATAGTTGCGAGTAATAATCAGTGAAAACGCGTTCAATAAACCCTGTATCACTGCTAGTGGCTCCATCATGGTAGATAGCCTGGATTTCTTTACTAATTGCATGTTTCCGTTCTTCCTCTAGAGCCCTCCGCGTAGGTTGCTCACCTAACAAAAACTTTTCAGCACGCGCTCTCACTATGGCTACGCGGTAGCGTTCCTGATGGAAAGAATCCAGCTTCGCCCTTAGATTCTTAATTTCTTCCTCCACTGCGCCTGGGCTACTGTTTTCAATTTTGAGAAGTTCCTTTAAATACATTTGCAGTCTTTTCTCCTCTCTTCTCGCCTCACGCTGTAAATACGAAGACCTTTCAATCGCTGTTTGCTTAACCTCTTCCTTAAAATACTCCCATTTTTCAAGGAGACATGTTTCTTTTCTTGAGTTTATATTGTTCAGAATATCGCTAACACCTCTGACAAAGTCGTCATCCTTTAGCAATATGTTGTTGATTTTCCAAAGCTGCCATTGAAACTTATTCTTTCGCGGTTCTTTTTTCCCAAGCGTCACGCTCACTAAACAGTGGTCTGTAAAAAAAATGGGCGTCACTACATAATTTGCTGTCCTGCTGATAACCTCAGTTGAAACGTAAATGCGATCTAATCGCGAGTGGGATGCCCGCTGATAATACGTAAAATGAAGACTGCCTCGGGTTGCCCTTTCGCGCGCAACATCTTCAAGACAGTGCCCTTGCAACAATTCGATCAGCATTTCTGCGCTGATATCTCAGCTTTCCCTCGTCGATGCCCTATCCTTCGAGCTGCAGACGCAATTGAAATCCCCCATAAGAACGACGACCTTATCGCACTGCAAGTACGGTTTTAAGAATTCAAAGAAAACTGTTCTTTCCTTAGTTCTGTTGGGTGCATAAACACACATAACACGCCACTCGCGATTAAACAAAATAAAATCACACAGTATGAATCGGCCTCGTTCGTCCAAGACTACGCTCAAGTCTCGCAACGGCACAGACTTTCTAAAAAACAAAAAGCATCCCGCCGACATACCTACTGCATGGCTTACACACACCTCATAGTTGCTTAGAAGGGGGCGTAGCGCTTGTTCTATGTCACTATTCGAGCACATTTTTGTTTTCTGCACAGCAAAAAAGTCTATTTTGTCGTCAGCGAGTAGACGTTGCAGCTGGTACTGCTTTTTTAGCGAGTTTAAGCCGCGAACATTTAATGTTGCGAACCGAATCGGCTCGCGAAATTCCAGCGTGCTCGAGACGTAAGTACGTCATACGACGTGATTGAAATAGAAGCCCTCCAACAAGAGCTAATGAAAAACAAAAGAGTATCGCCTAATACACGTTTTTACAGCAAGTCACTCACTGTGAGTTGCCTTTCCGACGGTCATCAGGCGCGATGCGAGGCTTGACCTGGACACGAAACTTTTTTCCTCCAGCCTCGTGTTCCGTCGACGTGCCGGTCCCTTCTGGTTCGGTATCTTCCATGGATGGCGTTGAGTCCCTCATTTGTTTGACAACCTGGCTCATCTCGACATCGACGTTTGGCACCGGAACCGCGGGGCCTTGACTTCCGCTGCCGTCGTTGCCGTCGTTCGGTGGACTTGCGTCAGGTGTACCCTTAGTTTTCTCGCCCGTTTCTTCTGCGTCTTGCAGCGCTGCCTCGGGAGTACTCGTTTGCGCTTCAGGGACTGGGCGACGGACGGCCGCTGGGCCATCTGACCCCGCTCCCTTAAATGGTTGAGGCACGGCCGGCACGGACGCACCGACTGCCTCCTCCGCTTCGGCGTCTTCCATCATGTAATCAGTCTGGTCCTCTGTCTTGCGGTCACGGGCCATTGTGGCATAGGTCTTGATGCAGAACCGCTGCCTCGTGGCCATAACGGTGACAGTCCGCGCAGCAGGGAACACAGCAGTCCCGGCGAATATGTCCCGTACGACGACACCGAAGGCAGAGGGGAGCGCGTCCTGGCACCACAACGAGCACCTTGCACCCTTCCAGGCGGATCTCGTGGGGTAGGCTGTCGATGGTGTAGCCTTCTCTGAGGGTCAGGCGTACACTACGGGTGTTGGATTCAACGGCCTCGAATCCCCTTTCCCGGAAGAGGTCTCTGGTGATCTCGGAGACCTTGCCATAACGCTCCAGCTCCTTTTTCACCTGGCAATTCGGGACGTCGTACGGGACCCAGTGAAGCTTGACCTTCACGGCAGTGTTCGCCGGGTCGATGACGAGGCACCGCCCCCCCCCCCCCCCCCCTTGATGGTCAGTTCCTTGGCGACGATCAGTTTTTGCTTGGCTGCCAGCGAATGCATCCTCAACATCCAGACGTGGTTCATCTGGTGGGGCCCGGCACTTGCCAGGTCTTTCATCACACCCAGCCGCTCGAGTTCCTGACGAAAGTCTTGCACCCGGTAGGGCCTTCCTTTTACATCGCAATGCAGGAACACAGGGTTGGTAATCACGTACTCGGCTGGCAGCTGAGGCAGAATAATCTGATAATCCGCAGCGGTTCCAGGGACAGACGTACCACGGCCTGACGCGGCCGTTATCACCGCTCCGTCGGAGCTCATGTTATCACAACCGTCTCGTTCGAGCGCCGGAAGTGGAATCAGGCCACGGGCGCGCTGCCTACTTGGTCAGTTGCGCCCGCGGCAATATTAACGACACATCACTGTATTTATTTTCCCGCGCTCTGCTTTGTTGTCCCGGCGAAGATTAATGCTTCTTCTCATGTTGTGAGCCTCTGAAATTGGTTATTTAATATATTTGTGTATGTTGTGGCAGTTCCAAAAGCTTAAAGCTCGGTCACACTAGCAGACCGACAGCTCGCCCCACTCCGCACAAGCCAGGTACTGCCGGAGAATGACGAGATTGTTCTGCCGGCCGGCAGATCCTTTAGTGCATGGTCTCTTGCGCGCCGCACAAATAAATGCGGCCAATCAAATGAGGCGCCTGAAGCCATGATGGTATTGGTGCCAGGGCAACGCTCAACACCTCAACGCCGGCACAATCGCAAGAAGCATAGTTCAGGGAATCAGCGTGGGTATGTTTTCTGGGTCCATGAGTACGGCCACACTACCGGAACGGCGGCTTGTGGCACGTGCTTTTTTTTTTTTTCACCCGATAACGTCAAAATCTGTTTTGAAACATAACGGCAAGATTTCTCCGCCTTAGGGAGAACAGCGCTGCGTATGAGTGTCTTTCCTTTGTGCGTGTAGACTTGAGGGACTGTTTTGCGAGTGCGCTCTTCCCCTAGTTCATCGGGAGAACGGTCTATGTGCAATCACTGCCTTCTATGCAACCACGAAAAATGGGACCAATGATAGGCGCCGGCTATATGACATAGTTATGTCATGCCACGGCCGGACTGGAAGCGCGCGCTCTCTTTCTCTTCTTACGGCCTTTGCAATCGCTCGGGAGTCAATGGCATTTTTTCTCCGTATATAGTTCACTTGCTTGCCGCCAGGGACGCAACCACCTCACCCCACTTCACCCCACTCGGAGAGTCCCTTCGAGCTGCTTGGCGCTGGTGTTCGAGCTTCGTAGGTTGTTGTTTTGGCAACGGTTTATTGAACTTCGCTCCGATTTAAGTCATGCAAGGGCTGTCACAGCAGCCCTTGATCACATTGTCAAAGAAAAGACCACTTCTAAGCAAATGCAGATGTCAGACACTGATTCTGAGCAGTTGGCAGCGGCTGTGCCCGACTCGGTTACCACTGACCTGAAAAAACTGAAAGAGCCTTGCGCTCCATCTCCATCCGTGACATACTCTGGTCTGGTGTACGTCGGTGGCTATCTGGTGAAACTCATTAGTGAGTTTGGGTGCGCCGCCTGTGTTATGCTGTTGACTACGATTAACAGAGGTGATCCTCTGTTCGTCTTATTGCAAGGTCAGGATAAAAGCGGACTTCATTATCCAAATCCTAGGTTCCTCGCACTTCTAAACAACATTGTTGCTTTTTTTAAGGCTGTTAAGCACCTTCCGCGTACAAATGTGCACGAAGTTCTGCAACTACTCATTGCACCCTATCTTGAAGACGCGCCAATCCTAAGTTGCCCAGAGGGCATTGACAACAGTCACTCAAAGCGATTGGCTGGTTTAATTTGCAACAAGTCCCTCAAAATACTTATGATTAACCATGCAAAGTACAGGTCACGGACAGAAACAAAAAATCGGCTGGATATTTGCACAAGCCCTCGAGGAAGCACTTTAGGCCGTATAATGCACTGTGCGAAAATTATGCAGACTACTACACCCTCGTCTAGAGCAGCTGACCGACTTCATGTGCGGCCTATGAAATGATGATGCTGACCTCGGCAATAGATAGATTGGGCCTGCTTACATTTCACGAGAATGTACGAATTATTTGTCATTTAAAGTTCCTCCATGTAGAAGGGGTCCGTCTCCTCCTGTTCTTGAGTTGCAACAGAAGTCCTGGAGGTAAAGACGAGTATAGTTTTTCCGCAATTGCATTCGCTGTCTCTACTTGCTACTTTTTACTCCCGAATTTCTCGGAGATCTGCGTCAAATATTCACTGTTTTGGGCTCATCAGAAGCGCATTAGATAGTGGCTGAGGGTCTAACCGTAAGGATCAGGTGTCAAAGGCTATAAAAATCTTGGCCGCAAGTTGCGACAGCGCTGAGATACACTGTCAGACGCGCTCTGTGCAAACGGCAAAGGGTAGCCCAAGGGTGAGGTGACAGCGCCCCCCGCGAATTTCGGCGGGAGGTGGCGATTGCCACAATTGCAAAGGCCGTAAGAAGAGAAAGAGAGCGCGCGCTTCCAGTCCGGCCGAGGTCATGCAACGGCAAGAGCCACGAGCCGCGCTTTCACTTCCAATAGGAGCATGAGCAATCCCAGCCAATCCCGCGCCAAATCCGTACCATGTGACCTCGTGCTTTCCGAGTCACTAGGCCACATCGAGTAGTCACATACTTTCAGCGCAGGTTTGGCTTCGGTATAGCTTGTAGCGTCCGCCTGATATTTCGGCCATTTTCTAGTCCAGCTTGTGCTTGCAAAGTGCACGCGCTAGTGTCATCGCTCAGCGTGAACGCGCAGGCCATACGCTGTTTCATCGCAAGTACGAAAGTCCAAACGTTGTCAAACGGACGAGCACTGTGTTTCTGTAGTGCAAATCAATTCTCATTTTACAATAACTTGGCCCAACCAAAAAACCTGAATCGCCTAGCCATTTGATCTCTGGGACTTCGGACAGGCAGGGCAGAGTATAGGCTGATCACATTAATGGTTGCACTAGCCATTCATATGCAGATTTCACAAATACGTACGCCAAGGAGCAATTATAATACCAGTAATTCAGTGGCATTAACAGCTGTGCCTCCATCAATACCGAACACATGGATATAAATCATTTGAACGAGGACAACCCGAGAAGTCAGAAGGATTAAAAGCACGTTCATTTTTTATTCTTAATGATTTATTTTTAATGCTGCTTTTAGGGATTGGGAAACCACATCTCTAACCATAAATCATTGCAGGAGATCATAAATATTTTTTTTTGTCACAGTCGGAAAGGTAGCTTCCGCGAGGAGGTTCCAACTGGGTGTGATGTCGCTTCTCCGCACTTTATAGATATTTTTTCATATCTAGTCTATTGTAACTATATATAAACATGAAAACATAAAGTATATAAGGACGTGGAGATAAGAGATTATCGCACTTCTTGCGTATGTAGTTTATAAGCTTCTGTTGTATTAAAGTCTATAGAAAATTTAATAAAACTAATAGGTATGGCGTGACTGGATAATAAGTTGAAAGAGTCGTTAAAATGTGGATATTATTTTTGTTGTCTGCCTGAAATATTTTTTTTTCTTTTTTTGTAAGGTCGGTTAGCACTTTTCAAATGCACTCGCAATTTTGTGGCTTCTCATTGGTGGTGACTAAATTGATTGAGTTTCCACATGTGTTCTTGTTTTTAAAATGATAGACATATTAAACCGTTGGAATAAAGAGGTAATTGGTTTAGTTAAATACTAGCAGTTACAGTGTGTGCATTTTTGAAGCGCTTGTGCTTAGAACCACCACAATCAATTCATATGTAGACATATGATTTTATTAAATTGTCTTTTGTGAGAGATGATTCAAGCCTCAGTTGTCTATGAACCAGACAATATTTTCATTCATACACCGTCCACTTCTGCAAAGGCCGCCCCAATTGCGGAACTGAAAAGCAAGAAGGTTTTTGCGGTGGAATTAATTTTAATATTATGAGTTCACAAATAGATTGAATAGAGTTATACTCGTTTTTGAGCTCATGAAACGTACCAAAATATTTCGTCGCACGTTTTCTCTTTGTTAGCTTTTTAAGCACCCGACTGCGAAAATCCGACCTTTCCCTGTTATCTCAAAATTGCTAACTCAGCACTGAGACAGCGTTGACACAAGCACTGATGCAGTTCAAACTTTGGATTTCCTCAGCGTTGCACTGCCTGTGCCAACTGGGGTTGTACGCGGCTTTTAAAACAGGTATTTGTTAATTTTATAAAACCCCGCTTTAAAAAATCCCAAA
Source organism: Ixodes persulcatus (assembly GCA_013358835.2). Lineage (NCBI taxonomy): Eukaryota > Metazoa > Arthropoda > Arachnida > Ixodida > Ixodidae > Ixodes > Ixodes persulcatus. The sequence continues at coordinate 51,071 of JABSTQ010009675.1, read as the reverse complement.
GTAATCCATTTCTGACACTAAAACTGAGAAAAACGTCTAACCAGAATCGGTTATAATGAACTTCTTAAAAGAGGCTTTCTGATAGGACTTTACGATATATATGAGAGCACATGAAGAGTGCTTTGATTGCCTGAAACTTTAGTCTTTCATTGGAAAGTTTTAATCATTGCGTGATAAAGGATTCTATTGTTTCTCCTGGAATGTTTACTATTACCTCTCAAACGGGTTGTTTTTTCGGCTTGAGCATTGTCGGCGTCGGCGTCGGTGTCGGCGTCGTTGTCGCCATCGGCGTAACCGCGCGGTACATTATGGGCCATTTCCCATAATGCACCGCGCGGGAGGGAGGAGGATAAGGAGGGGGCGGAGGAGGGAGGAGAAGGAGGATGGGGAGGAGGAAGGAGGAAGGAGGGGAGGAGGGAGGTGGAGGAAGGAAGGAGAGGAGGAGGAGGAGGAAGAGGGGGAGGAGGCGAGGAGCACGGGAGGAGTAGATGAGAAGGGAGGAGAGGGTACGGATGAGGAGGAGGGGCATACCGTCTCCTCCGTACCCTCCCCTCCTCCTCCTCATGAGCTGCGCTCTAATTCGGCATTACAGGGAGTGGTAAACCTCTTTCATTTTTTTGAAAACGTTCGTAGTTGAAAGCAAGAAACGGCCGATGCCTCGTCAGTACCACTTCCGGGCTCAAAGTTTTGATATTTCGAATTCAGCGGCGCAATGTTACTAACAATTGTTACACGGATGTGAAATTTGCGACATCTCTAAATTTTCGACAAACGCCTTCGCCTTCTACAGCATCAAATAAATTTTTATAATTAGACGAAAACAGTTAAGACTGCCTACGCGAAGGAATGCGAAAGCATTATAGTCCCGCGGGTGAAATATCTTCGAATAATGTTTCTACACGTATTAAAGTTGTTTCTGCCGGTATTTTATTCGGTGTCTGTGTGTGTATCTCTTCCTTTTGCTTGAGCTGTCGTCCGGCAGTGACATCACGCTCCCCCACTGCGCAGGCCCGGCGCCCTTCCCGGCTCCATGGCTTCCATGACGAAGCATTTGCGCTGCTGTGCTTTTCTTTGTGTTTGATTTCTTTGGCGCGTCCGCTTTGACCTTGAGCACCCTGCCAGCTACCGTGACGAAGCATCTGCGTTTCTGTGCTTTTCATTGTGCTTTATTTCCTTGGCGCATCCGCTTTGACCTTGAGCGCCCTGCCGGCTACCGTGACGATGCATCTGCGTTTCTGTGCTTTTCTTTGGGTTTTAGTTCTTTGGCGCCTCCGCTTTGACCTTGAGCGCCCTGCCGGCTACCGTGACGAAGCATCTGCGTTTCTGTGCTTTTATTGGTGCTTTATTTCTGATGACGTGCTTGGTGACGTATATTTTTTTCTTGGGGCACAACGCCGCCGTCTTCGCGTAATGAGGCAAGTAAGGCTTTCGCCTTAATAAAAAAAGAAGCGAGTAGGATTCGGATTGGGGAAAATGGACGTGCATCCTTTACGGGCTCTTCCTCCCATTATAATTTTACAATTTTGTTTTCGCAATGACCATTTGTTCAGGATAATGTCACGTGCTTCTGGAGCGTTTGATACAATAAAAAACAAACATCGATGTTGTGGTTGCCAGTGGCCCTTTAAATCTATTTCACACTGTTGTGTTTAACTATTGCCGACTGCGTTCTGACTGCGTGTTACTGCTTACGACGAAATAAGATACTAGAGTCGTCTGTCGGATGCCCCCGGAACAATTCAGGCTGGCGTATATTTGTTTATGTTTACTCACAAATATTTCACCGCTTGAAATAACCCTGACAATGTTTTAAGCGACAATTGCTCATTAAGAGTGGACAGGTTTTGCCTCGTAAATATGGTCATGCATTCAGTCTAGTTATACGCATGTTGGAAGAGTTTCAGAACTATCTTATAGATGTTACCAGTGTGCAGGCGTGATCTTTCGTCGCAAGCGGTCAAAAGCGAAAAGAACGCAGTCAGCCACAATTAGACGAAAATGTGTGAAGCTGCCTTTAACGAGCTTAGCATTAACCGTATCTATAATACTATTTGGAACCATTCGCCTTGGCCCTCATCGGTACTTGTTTAATGGTACTCACTTTGCAAGGAGTATAATCCTTATATACGCCGTAGAAATACCCCGGTCCGCGGGCATCATCACTTTTCTGGCAGATATACAGGCAATGGTCCTCAATGTTACTCTGAAGAATGTGATTTAAAAGGCATCATGACGAACTCCACATTTTCTTCCTGACATCAACGGGCTTGACATACTGTGTGTTTCAGCTGAGTGGTGTCAAGACTGCTAGTGCATTGCCTCGAACAAACGCGTTAATGTGCACAGTCCTGTGCGGAGCACAAGTTTGTCTGCTATTTTGCGCAGGGGTTGCGGTGACTTCGGAACGCCGAGCTCTGATTGGCTCCGATTGTAAGGATAGTGGGTAGACCTAAGAGCACCTAGCATTGCCAGTGACATGTGCGCCCAAAGCGCAACTAACAAAAACGTCGATTTTATAATAAACATCGCTTCAAGAACAACAGCGCTATCGTTGAGCTCTACCCACAAGTCTTCCTATCAGAGCCAAACACAGCTAAGCTTTCTGACGTCTCTGCAACTCCTACGCAAGATGCAGACGAACGTGAGCTCCGCATTGAACTATTCAATATATATATATACATATGCGATAAACACAAGTTGCTAAATAGCAAATATTAATCTGCGAACTTTTTAAATATTAATTTGTGCACAATCCTCCAGTACAAAAGTTGTAGGGCATTTAAAAGACACCCCATCGTGTCGTTTCTATTAAGTTAGCCTTCGTTTGTCTAGAGATTTCGAGCTTTAAAGAATAGTAAACTTTGGAGAGAAAAAAAAAACATAAAAAAAACGGGACAGTCATGTGTGGTTTTTTTAACTTTCGGTCGAGCATTCCGAGTTTAAAACGAAGCTTCTGAAAAGTTAACTCAGGGAGGCTATCTTGCTGGAAGAGACCCAATAGGTTTTTCGACGCGCTCTAGATCTTTTGGTGGTAAAGCATCCTCGTAGAAGTTACTTTTGAAAAGTTAGTTAATTACTTTGTTTTAATTAGCCACTAAGGCACATCGCAAAAATATCTGAACGCGCTGAACAAGACTCTGATTAATTCTCCATTGGTTTGACTCGTGTAGTGTGTATAATATTCATTTACGTCTTGGTTCAAATCGCCTCCAACACTCAGCATGTGGTTTAGAAGAAAATGATTTTGACAAAATAATACACTTAGTTTTATAGCTTCATACTGAGTTGCCTGTTCAGTGTAGATTATAGCATTTGCTACGTAGCTTGTCAGTGAGCCGTGGTGCTTAAATAACGAACTGTTAAATTTTACGAAGCAAGTTTAATAGCGGACGCCTTTATACAGTACTTCTGACTTTGTTTACGTTTTATTAATATGTATTTGCTTTGATAACTCACGCTGTTTAATTGGGGGCAACCATGAAACTGGTCTTGTAACTGGGGAAGTTGGCTCCATACTTGTTCAATGTTCTCTGTCGGAATGCAAAAGTGAAAAATATCAATTTTTGCTCGTTATTGGATATATTTAAAAAAGCCTGAGATTTTGTAGTTCCTAACAAATCTCTTAAAAAGGAATTAAAAGCTCTATGTATGAGTAAGTCGTGAATCGATACTTATTGCTGGAGTTTCTACTGAACATTCTTGTTAATATAAGATCTTAGCGTGTTCCTTAAGAAGTTTGGCTAGTCAAACACACACTGTGAAATGTTTGTTTTGAAAATACTCTATATCATTAAAAAAGTTCAGTCTTTTCTGATCCCATTGAATGAGGTAATTTGTTTCGAAGGGAAATTCAAAGTATAAATGTGAAGAATTAAAAATACAATAGGAACTGGTTTTATGCACAATTAAATAGTTGTATGCTTGTGTTAGTAACGTTACAAAATTGTACCGAAAAACGTTTGCTGTCGTGGATAACAAGGAATTCAGCACTAGGAGCTACGTGAGAAAGACACTGCCAATATCTCTCCCAAACAGCTGCCGCATTGCGGTTTTACTAAATCAAATATCATCTGCTTCAATCGCACGCCACTGCATCTTTCTGAACCACGAGTTTTTTAATATAATTAACCGTAAGTTACGTGATTCTTATAAAACTACCTTATTTGATGCTCCACCCATCGGCTGCTCATTTGGCTAAGTTTTAAGTTTCTGATAATTACGCCCAAGAAGTGTTTTGTTGGTCAGTGAACGAGGCAATGAGAGGCAATCTTCTGATAATATTTAATTTGTGGGCCTTTACAGATAAACGCAGGTACCTTTAAGGTTTTTCATATAGCTATATCCTGTGGTACTTTATAACCGGGATTGTGTTACATCAGGGCCAGGCCTAACTGCACTGAGATTGACGCTATGCAGAAAAAACAAACAAAAAAACCTTTGACATGAGTTTTCTCACTTTTCCGAAAATGAATGCCATGATTGAATCTGAACAAGTATTTCTCTGGGACCAATGTTGCGTGAATTGTTACGCGCAACACCTTAACTTTGTTTTGTTGTGAAACACATTGGTGGCTCTCCATGTGACCCTCGGGGAGGAGCTTATTTATTGTACCCTTCTCAAATATTCTTCTCGAGGGGAAACGTTATTCTGGAATGCGCCATGCTCACAGGTCAACATCCCGTCTGAAGGGAAGACAACGAGAGCTGTTGATCAGGATAACACTGGAGTCACCAGTGTTGCATGTCGGACATGGTGTTTCTTTATTTCGTTATTCGTTATTCAAAAGTCACACCAAAATTCCCGAAGGCATTACATCAAAACGGTCACAAACGGGGAAAAAATGTTGTTGTTTTTTTGTTTGCACACTTGTTCCTCCTAGAAAGTGTGGTTTGTAGGTCCCAACGTTGCCCTATACAAGTCCAGCTGACTATATTTACGTGCCTGTTGCCCTGGGACAGCTCACCACGTGCATATTCGAGCTCCTTTCGCGCTCCAAGGCCCCGTGTATGTTGATGTTTCGCATCCCGTGCTCGTCAAATTAAATGAAGGTTTTTGTTCCTAAGCTAAAGTAGTAGCTTCGTGCCTTTCCTCCGAATGGGGCATGCAGGACAGAACTTCAAATAATAGCATAGCCCAGGATCTATGGATCAATACAGCATTCAACTTCGTGCCTTAGGACGATGTATTTCGTGTCGTTTGTTTCTATTTTGTCGCGGTTTTAGTCTGTATAGGTTTCACCTCGAAAAGATCTCCAATCTTATCATACCTTCAATCCTAGAGCATGTCTTAGATTTTTCAGGCTACATACAGTGGGCAACGATGGCTACAAAAAGGAGGTTATTACAATAACTCTGATTGAAAACGGTCCTGGCGTGCCTGCTTCAGGTTTGGGTCGAGGCAGTATGTTAGATTGGTATAGTGATACTTGTTAAAAAAACTAAGTGCAAACAAATTATCATAGAAACCGCAAATTTTGTTATTGTGGACATTTTAAATACTAAGTTTACATGCAAAGCCTTCTTACCGCCTTCATATTGAACACATTTTCCATTTTTGCAAGTCCCAATGTGTTTAAACTTTTCAGGGTCACCATTTTCGAGAACCTGCAGTGAAACCATTGGGGCTGAATTCGTACGGCAACGCAGAAACCCAACGTAATTCGATTATATTATTATATACCCCGGTCGGTCTGTATAAAGAAATAGCTTTTTACCGATAGCTAACACGGTTGCTGAAATACTTCTGGGTTACCGTGACTAAGGTATATAGTACTCGGCGGCGATGTATAAAAATGACGCTTATAGAGCACCTCCATAACTATGAGAATGGCGATCGTTTGGGTGACCGTTTCCGGAAATCCGATCAACATGTAGGTTTTCCATGAATATGCCCAAACAAATCTTTGCTTTTCTTCAGCAACTTTGTTTTGTATAACATGCACTTTTTCTTTAAGAGGGACGATAAATAAATTGAAGTACAATATCTGTTAGCAGTATACACGCACCCCAATTCAACTAGCGATGTCAATAAAGCGTTGAAACATGCCTTTGAATTTTTATTATATACATATTTGTGCTCAGGAACCTAGTTATTCAGTCATTAGTTATACCACTTTCGTTCTGATTCAGTCATGCTTTATGGAGCAGAATAAAGGACCTATAGATCAAAATGCACTCAGGGGCAAAAAAAGCTTTCCGTAATATATTGTCTTGAGTTGCAATATAGTTTGCGTAACTAAGCTATAGAATGTAGCGTGCATATCTATAATAAGTTAGATATCATATTTCAATATTAGTGGATATCACAACTGCAATGCTGGTTAAGTGTGCTTCAAAAACGTCTTTATTTCAGTCTTCTGCAACTAAATTCATTATCGAGCATATAAAGGAGTCTTAGGCGTTAAAACACAAACAGAAACGGAAGAATGTAGTTTGCAACTTAAATACGTGTGCTTCCTTTAATTATTTCGAAACAGCTAAAACGACCGGGACGAAACAGAAACAAACAACACGGAGGCACGCTAACATTTATCTGGTTTAATAAAATGTTTGTTCGAGCTATCCTCCCGCCTACCCTGCTACTGACAACAGAAAAAAAAACGTAACATGCTTACGCCCATTATAGTCTAGATCTCGGAAAGTTCGTTTGTAAAATGTAGGCAACAAGAGATAAAAGATCTTAATTTATTAAAATCGATAGCTTGCCAATGCAATTGTCAGGATATGGTACGATAAAAAGCTTCAATATTTGTTTTCAGTTTTAAAATAATCTTGTAAATTATAACTGCATTTCTCACCTGCAACGCATGCAGGGTATGAAAAAAGTCCCCAATAGTTGTCACAAACAGCTTGTCGACGCTCACGCATTCTTTTAGATGCGGAGCATCTCTTGCTCGGGTCTATGTCCCGCGTCCGCGATGTAGTCGGCACTCGAACTACGCACGCGCAACTCTCCTCCTTCCCTCTCTCCAACAGCTGCGCGTTACTCTCTCCGCTCTCTCTCTCTACCAGCTGCGTGCACTGCGCGTGCGTTGGCTTCTCTTCACACCGCGCGCGCACGCGCAACTCTCCTCCTCTTGTCTCCTCTCCTTCAAGTGTGAAAAAAATAAAATAAACGGCGAGCGGCGAGCGTTCCAACTTTCTCTGCCGCGAGCCGCGACGAAGGCTCGCGTAGGGGGTAACGCTAGGGCAGTCGGTGGCGCCATCTCTCGACGTCAGCACGCAACTGACTCTTTCCTCGGAACCAACACGATGCTCCGCATCACCCCATGGTTCCCCTCGGGAAGATGTTTAGCTTTTAATTGAAACATCTCTGCTTTGTACTAGTACACCTTCCCACAGCTTAGCGGAATTTCGGAAACAGTAATTGTGGGGCGCGTTGTACACTGAGTAAAGTGCTTGTCGAAACACTGACCGTGGTCTTACCCTGCCATCAAAGGACATATTTTTGAACGCTTGTAAGATTACAAAAAATACTACCCTGCGATAATAATTACAGTAACTTCTTGATGTTGAGTCAGACCTTGAGGGATATTCTCTGCATTTTTGATTTCGACTCCATTGGGTATTTTTATGTTAGGCTCGACATTATTTTATGTGTTTGTCAACAACACTGATAAACGTGGAAGATGATCTGAAGAACTTTCCTTAGAGACGAGTTATATTAGACTAAACAAATAAATACATCGAAGGATATTGATCTTATGTAACAATTAAGTCAGTTAAGAAATATCTGCGCTGAAAAACTATCGAGACTGAGGAAATTAGTTTTAGTCACCAGTTATATAAAACGTATGGATCCGTAACTTTACCTGCGATTTTCAAGGTAACTTTGTCAAAGACAACCATTAAGATAATTCCTTCTATTATCAGAAATAATACTCATAAATATCCTTTTTTGACGGAATGGAATAGTACACTCCACATTATGAAACTATCAGCTGAAATGATCTGCGCTCAGAGCGTTAGGACTGTGCAATAAATGTAAAATTTAAAGGTTTAAGTGTGCATATAAAATTATTACTACAAAGTGGTTAAATGAGTTATCGCACTACCTCTACGAGGTGAACAACATTTTTGATTTCATTATTGTTTGTATAAATGAACTATATCAACTCATTTGAAAAAAGAAGTTGCAATATAATTACTACATAAATACATTCAATAACAATGGAATAAATGTTATGCAGCCATCATGAACTAAAATATAGGGTGTCTGAAGTCACCAGGCTCAAACTAAAATAGTCCGTAAAAATCGGCGTCTGCACGAAGCAATCTAAACTTTTCGTGAAAGGTGTATTTCACAGTTTAGTTTTTCGTTGTAAGATTACAAAGCGTTGCTCCCTTTCAATAAAAATATATGGCAAAAAAACTTGCCAAGGTCAACGGCGGATCGCCACGCAGACGACCAAGTCGAGTTGCGGGGTGCGTTTGGCACGCGTATTAATAGATGGCGTCGGGAGCAGCGTCGGAAGGTGCACCCGAACAGCGAAAGAAATCAAACGACACGCAGACGAAATTCGGCGGCAGCAAGAGCGCCGTCGTTATGCAACCGCGACTTTTTTTAAAACTTAAAGATACTTTTATTGTCGGCAATTTTGTTTTAACCAAAGGTACATTACAAAAATATTCTGCTCATTTTAATAAACCCCGGTGGTCGGGAGCAGTGGCGATAAGGAGGTAGCGCAATCTATCGATAGGAGCGCCAAAATCTCCCGGCCACACGAATTGGTCGTCTGCGTCGCCGCCCAGCGTTGACCCTGGCAAGTTTGTTAGCCCTGTTTTTTACATAAAGGGAGCTACGTTTTCTAATTTTACAGTGGAAAAAACGACCAGATAAATACACCATTGGCGAAAAGTTTAGATTGCCACTTACCGGCGCCTATTTTTACGACCCATTCTAGATCGAGCCTGTTGACTTCAGTCACCCTATATGTATGGTGCGGTTATGCCTTGTACATACATTTAAAGGTTACAAATGAAGGGAATAGGAGTAAGCAAGATATTAGTAATTTTGGAGTGGTACTTACAACGCACACGGTAGCATCTACATAATTACCCCAATATGTTGTGTTATCTCGAGGATTTCCGTTGTTGCAGGTGTAAGTGCAGCCCAGCGAATATCCCGGCTAGTTCACATGAAAAACAAATTCTTCAATAAATATATTATATATTAAAATACTAGAAAAAAAAAACAAAAACAAGGAGAATGTTTTAATTTATCTAAAATAATCTCTATGCGTATTTGTCCTTGATACTTTGGTTTCAAGCGGAATAAGAAAAAGAGCAGTCGTTAATTAATCCACAAAATAATTGCAGCGAACACAAATGATGAAAATAGCTATAGATATTAAATACGCGAGTTTTGTTTTAGAAGTTCGATACTTTTATCCCATTTATTTTCATTTTAAGTTAACAAAACCTAGATTGACTTTTAGCTCGCTATTGCCATAAAGACAACTTTTTTGCAGGGGGTGTCTTTATGAGGTGAATAATTATGGTATTCTGCTATTTACTAGTGTTTACTTAAGTTATTTAATCTCTATTAAAGTTTTTTTGTACCCGCTGTTGAGTAGAAGGCAAATGAGCACAAAAGACCATAAACAATACGGCCAGCAAAATATTGAAAACCTTTTTATTTTATTATGAGTATAACAGGCTTTTACGACGATGTGATTGTACCACACTAAGCTCGAGAAGACTTGAGCGCGATCTTGTTTTTTTGTATAAATGCGTTCATGGTTGCATTGACTGTTCGACCCTTACATCAGCTATTAGCATATATGTACCGCGAGTGCTTTTGAGGGTTAATCCCACTTTCTCAGTTCAAAAAATCAACCTCTCCAGTCCCATGAACCGCATCCAACATTTTTATAACAGGTTCAGTACAACCAGCATCGACATCGACATTTTCAACTCAAGTGTTCAAGCGTTTAGGCGTTCTCTGGCTAATATTTAACTGTTACCTATTTCCTGTTCCCCCATAATAGATATTAGCTGTTGCATGTGCAGTTGATTTCTTATGTGTGTTTCTTTTGACTCTGTGCATCATTACATAGGCTACTCGCCGTTCATGAGCACGAAAAATAAATGAATGAATGAATGAATGAATGTCTCTTTGTGCGCGACAGGGGAGGCGAAAATCTTCGAGAGGCACTGATCACGTGTGCAACGAAGCACAGCCCCCTGACGCCATTGTTTGTTGTTGTTTAGCAAACACCTCGGCTTAAATTTTTTCAGGTCGTTCCTGATAAATGCTTGTTGACTAAAAGCAACATTCTCTTTGAACTAGTTTCTCTTCTCTTCTCGAATGCAGAGTTCTAGTTCTCAAAGTAGCGTTGAATTTGCGAGAGCCGCAAAGAAGACAAGGCAGCCACTAATACGGTAACGGACAGTGTGGGAGCTTAGAGCCCTGACGCAGCCGCATCGTTTGCGCAAAAAGCTGACAGTCTTTTGCCTCGTATACAAACATACGCAACCAACTGTATCTTAAAATCAGAGCTTGTGCTGTGACGTCACTGCACCGTCGAAACAAGGAGCAGAGATACTTACTTGGCGTATATAAACATACATAGTAAAACACAAGTTCTCACAAATATTTTCTTAAAAAATCAACATCTATAAAATATTGTAAAATATTTCACGTAACTTTAGACATAGCCGAAAAGATTACGTTTGCGCAATGTTGTAAGCTTGCAACGGGCTATTTAACCTAAATTTGTATGCCTCTATTAGTGTAATTGGGGCTGTTTAATTAGCTAAAAGTGTTTCACTTAAGAATTGCTCTCATATAGAAGTTTTAAAAAATAAGACTTGAAAATTATACATTGCTGTTGAAAAGGGGTTAGTACGAGCGTACACGCTGTAATATAAACGGGTACACTATTTCCTGAAAAGTATTGGAAGGCAATAACGTTTGTGACATATGTGGTGTAGTTATACAATTTCTCAAGGAGAAACAGGGAAATGTTAGGCCGCTCATATTAAATTCAGTGATATTAAAAAAACAAAAACGCCCTAATAAGAATCTTGCTGCTGTTGTTTGCGGTTCTACAAAATGAAGAAGGCATTCGGAGGCAATTCTTGAAGGTACAAGACTATACTTAATGCAAAGTCCGCTCACTAGAAGAGATGGAAACAGGTTGGATGATAAACGTTATAGAGAGGCAGCGATAGCGAGTTCAGAAGAGCTTGAGGTCTGGTCAGAGGCATTCTTTACCCATGACAGGGCCGCTACCCTTATGGGGTTTTGAAATTAATCCATCTCTACAGGCCGGCCGCCAGATTGCGCGCCTGCCGCCAAGGCGCGCACCGTGGCAACCGGCGTAAAGCTCTGACGCCGGGTGCCCAATATTATATGTAAAAATTAGTTATGTGGTTTTTTGAATAGTATGGATGAGATGCCGTGTGATTGCATTCTATTATACGGCATTTTGTAGTTAGCGCAAGTGAGACTTTTGCATTTTGCCCGGAAATATTTATTAGTCGGTTGGGCAATATCCCTTCTAAGCTCACAGGTAAAAATTAGCTCGTTCCCTTCTTGGCTATTTTGATTGTAGGTGAGATTGACAGATGTCCTAAGATATGTAGTTCTAATATACATAAAGAAGGCTGCGTTCAGATACGTATATTTAAGACATATAAGACGCAGCAGAGTAGTGCCATTATAGTGCGGTGTCGCGATGACGGACAAGCCAAAAACAGGGGTAGGCCAGAAAAAAAATAAGTAAAAACAAAGTAAACAGGTGGGCCCTTTGAATCAGAGATATTCAACGCAGGAGATCACAGGCAAAAAAGGCACAATACGTAGGGCGTTTCAAGACGTCTATTCTTTTTTTGTATTTCAAGTATGTGTAAATATGCTTATGCATTCGTTTAGGACTTTGATGACTGTATCTTAACGGGGATCAAATAGGCTCCTCGAAGTTGTCTAAGATTGGTAAATTGTTAATATAGAGTGTGTTATATTACAGGTAGGTAACCATTTGCGCTGGGAAACCAGGGACTGAAGTTGATAAGCTTACTGGCTGCCAAGCATTGAGGCAGCGCTCGTCTCACTGATTGGACATAGGTGTCAGCCGAACGCCTTCTACGTGTACATCCGTGTTAACCCAGGCGGGGAGAAAACATTACGTGTTCAGATGGACAGCGGTGCTCTTCTCCGCGCAACAAGCACGCTCCGGGCCTCTCGGAGAAATAGCGCAAGAAACTGACGGAAAAGCAGGAAAAAGAAAGCGGACGCTGTTTGGTTCTCTTTTGCCGCAAGCTGACAGATGTGTTCTGTCCGCGCTGCCGGGTTCCAATTTCTCTGTTTTTAGCACACTTCGTCTACTAGTAGTGTACGCCACTTTAGCACCCCCCCCCCCCCCCTTTTAGTTTATACTTATAAATTGCGGACGCTGCCATTCGCGCCAACCATTCTCCACAGGTGTACACAGTTTCTTCACACTAACATTTCACGTTCTGCGTAACCACTGCCTTTGTCAAGCTAGTAGTAAAGACAGCGGTTACACAGAATAGACAATGAATGCACACACCCTTCAAATTCTGCTTAGACAAGCTCCTCACCGATAATAAGCGTTACATCAACGGTCCAATAAAAGACGGCGTAATGGATTTTAGCGCATTGCTAAACGGTAATAAGGAGGCCCAGAACCCACCTCCAACCTGCTGTTATTGCAAAACTAAAAAATCGGAGCGTCATAATTTTACTTTAAAAAACCATCGATGTTTCATGCGATAAAGGAAATAGATGAGCAGCTTTGTCGACGATAGTCACTCGGAAATTACTATCTTTACAAAAAATGGTTAAAAAGGACGTTAATGACGATGAACCATTTTTTATCAGAATACCAAATTTTTTTTTATCAGTATATAAACTTTTTTTAAATCTTTCTTCTGCCCTAACACAATAGGCGAATGGAATAATCTCCCTACAAGTGTTTCCAATTCAGAATCACTCACCATTTTTAACGACGCGCTACTCAGACATTTCTTAGTCAATTAGTTTCCCTGTATTGTATTGGTATGTTTTGATTTAGTTTTTTTTTTTTTTGTTTTGTGTACTTTCTGCCTTGGCGCTTATATGAAAATGCTGGCAATATAGACAAATAAATAATTAAAGATCCCCATCGTTTATCTCGACAACATCTTAAGTCCCTTAGCGTACGTCGTAACCCTTGTTCCTCTGACTTTTAACAAGTTAGTTCCGACTCTTGCCAGAAAAAAAAATGAAATAATCTAGCAGACTATTGAATAATAAGTGATCCATATAGTTCTAGGAGTGCTGCCCTTCCCCAAAACCCATATATAAACTTTCGCTATTTAGATTATGAAACAAGAAATCTTATTGGATTCTATCTGGATTTCAGTTTTTGCGACAGGATTTCAGGTGTCCAAAAACATTTCGAGTTAGATTTCTTGTTTCTTCACCGAAATAGCGAAAAGTTTTATTGGGTGTTTGGGGTAGAGTCTAGTATCTCATATTATTTTGTATTCAAGTCACGCTCTCAAAAATGGCCACCGCTAGGTCTACACAAAGAATATAGTTGCTCTTGATTTTTTTTTTTTTTGCTCTATGCCAATGTTTTTGAAAAACATCATTTTATTCTACTTCAATTTATATTCGTAGAAAAATGTAGGGCGGTTGTGAAGGTAATTGACGTTTATATAGAACCGTTCTTCCAAGTCGATAAGTGTGCCTAGATTAGGAACCACCCTTTGATCCTCTTTCTGTACGCGAGAATATAGGGACTGAACATTTCAAAACGCCAAAAGCCAGACATATTTTAGAGCAGAATCAATTTTAAAAAAATGTTGAGGGCGTGGTCACTGTAATTGTACGGGTTACATTGAAGGAGCAGACATATTTTTTTTCCAGGGTAGGTGGACGTTATTTTACAAAACCAAAGTATATTGACGGTGATTCTGAAATAAAATTGGAATTTAGACGAGAAAGCGTTAAGAGACAGATGTATTTGAGCGTTCAATTAATGTGAGTCACGTAAACATAATAAATGTTTGATTACTACCTGCTGCCAAAAGAGTAAAAAAAGTTATAAAATAATATCACCAAGGAATTGGTATCAGACGCCCACTTGTTATTGGACTGTGCCTTTGAAAACAAAACGTCATTGGGCAAAATAAAATCTGACTTACAAATCATTCTTATGCTTTCCACGTTAAAAAAAGAAGAAACGAAGCATAAAAGGCAACGTAAAGAAAATGAAAATGTAGAAATGTTTGACAATATCCAGAAAAAAAACCCACGAGGTGTAGCTTCACATTAATTGTATTTTCATAAAAAAGAGACAAGAAAACTCTACAAGTGTATGGTTTTGGGCTCGTTGGAACTGCAAGCTTTGTAGATTAAACGGCCAAAAGAAATAACGGCATAAAGGAGAGGCGTCTCTGGGCTGCACGCCCGTTCTTTTTCAGCACTAATTCACACAGCGACCAAGTATACAGAACATTAAAATCAGTTCTAGAATTACGTAAATGCCCATGGACTCCGAGAGTTCTGTGTTACGTTTGAGATAAGAGGCCGTATAGCGTAAGAAACATGGACTCTTAAGCCCGTTTGATTTTAGTTTCAGATTACTCCAGACACTTCGAATAGAAGTGCGATGAGCTTGATACTGTGCTGTAATTATGATATCTTGAACCAGATTCAGTTATACAAAGAATACTGCTATGGTTTTCAAGTTTCTCCTGCATATAAAAAGCTGCCACAAACAAGCAGTGTAGTTGCGTCTGCTCATTCATTTTGCTCTAGAAGTAGTGATGAAGTCCCATCGACGTTTTTTTTCTCTATGAAAAGAAAGATATACCGTGCTCATACTGTCCTTTATAATAACTTTGTCGCTCAGTGTACAAGATGTACAGTAATTAAACACGAAGTTGTAGCTGACGCAGAAATATGCACTAAGCGACTTTCAAACACGGCTCAATAAAACAAGAAGTTCACTTCACTGCGATTGCTCATAAGCATTGAGAATGCACTTACATTGTGGAATTCTGCGTCTGGACATCTCTTCAAAAGAGGATCGAGTTCAGCGCACGTTATTTGACCTGCTGAGTGGAGCAAAAATAGGACAAGATATAACTCACGTGAAGCAATAATATATAATAGTTGAGGCCTTACCTAAACAAGCGACGATTACAATGAAAAGACTCGCGGCCGGCATTATCAGTTCTCGCTAAGTAGTGAAATATAAAAAACGGTAAACTAGTGCGATATCAGCCTAAGGTACGTGCCGAGGAAAAGGCTAGCGCTGTCTCTATCTGCAAGCGGTAGGTAATCCCCCTTTTTATACATGAGGTTGTGTATGTAGGTGGACTCATAACAAGAATGGACAAAGAGAGCGCGTCATTCGCTTTTAATATGACCTGCGAAAGTGAAGAGATCTGGAATCGGTTGACATTCAAACTCCTGCTATGCGGGATCATACTCTAAACAATTGAACTCCGACACTTGGACCTGTTGAAAGGCATGAGAACAATGGGTGTTTGTGAAGCTAAGGAAAATGCGCCTAAAAAGCGTGCTTGCTCAAAAAACAAGAATGTCGCAAGAGCTCAGTTAGTAAAAAGACCTTGTACCTCAAATTCAAGAGAAATGTCTCGTATGAAGAACTTTAATGCCTCTACGTAAATAATAATACAAAAAGTTTTACAAAATACAATTTGGAATAGTACCTGTGGAAACAGCGTTCTAGAAATACCGTAAGGAAAAACGTTTTTTCGTGCAAGAGCAGTGAGAAGGATTGATTGTTTGCTCTATTAATTTAGCCATACTCTCATTTGTGGAAGAATGTGCGATGAGAACTTATTCTGACATTCTTGTAAATATGATCAATTCATACATTTTCTGCATACAAAACCAAAGTTTGGCAATACTGAAGCCTACGAACCACTGGGTAAAATATTTCAATCCAAGTACGAAGCGTACGTATTGAACAGTCTCCCTCAAACGTAATGCTCTAGAGGGACCCTCTAGGCTATTGAGCAATTTTCTGAAACTCGGGAATAGACCTGTCGGCGAAGAAGCAGCTCTTTAAACTATGTTTGGAACTGTGACCGAAGTTTTAGATTGTAACCATGTACAGAGGACGCTGTTAAAATAGCGGAAAAGACGACACACGCGGGTTAACAAATGGCGGCACTTAGTCTTAGAGCTACTTTATTTTCCAACTGAAGTGTGAAAAATATTTGAATATTTACTTCTCTCACGAACATAGTAAAAAAAAAAAAGAAACTTGAATCTATGGATAAAAAAGGAGGCAACACAATACCGTCTAAAAACCGGGCTGCAAATTTTATTTTCACGCGACTCCTTTACACAGGGTGTGTTTTTTTTTTTAAGATTAACAGATTTCATTTTAAAACGATCCTTGAAAGTTACACTTATCGGTTTGTGCAGGTGAGTTATACAGCCAGGGCGACATAGTATAAAGGATAATCGTAGCGATCTATCGGCTAATTAGGTGAAATGTGTTAGTTAACTTGTAACTAATGAAAATAGACACGTGGTTCCAATAAAAAAAAAATAGCTGAGCGTCATCACAATCCACTAAATCAATACTTTTGAGACAGATTTTGAGCGCGTGAGAAGCGCAGTAGTGCGCTAAAGTTTTCGCTCGTGCGGCAGGATTAACGCTACCGGTGCGATGACGCGCCTGCCTGACTTTTTCCGTTTCTTATCATAGCCCCAGCCTTTTACTTGTTGCACAAGTGCAACCTTTCGTGCACTAGTACGCTTCCGTGCGCTCAAAGTACTCCTAAAATTGATTGATTTAGTGGTTTTCGATGACGCTTAGCAAGTTTTTAATTTGAACCATATCTATAGACTATCCCATCTCTGTAGTTACCTGACCGGTGGCTTCAATTGGGTTGGTTTCGATTTCAGCGGGATCGCGGCCGTGGTGGTGTATTATGTAGTTTTCGCTTATCTTTGTAATATAAATGTGAATCTTGCGGTACACAATCAATTATAAAGTGGTAATGAGTCACATTGTTAACTACAACGTAGTTACGAGCCTAAATTTCGCACGTTCTTACGAACACCTTTTTTTTAATTATGTCCTTCGTTCGGTCAGGTGCGGCAGCGAAAAAACTGGCATAATGCCTGGGGAAGACTAAGGATGTCTACGGTCTTACTGGACGTATTAGCTGATACGCATATTCATAAAAATAAACTAAGACTAATGTATGGAGGCACAGACAGAATGCAGGTCAAGGACCTGACTAACAATGTGCTGAATCGCAGAGAACAGACGAACTGGCAAGTTTAGCGCTCACCGTTTGGCTTTCGAGGACGCCAAAGTTTTGTTAAAATTGACGATAGGGAAACCCTCCTGTAATGACGATGGATTGCGAAAAAGAAGCGGCATTGCCACGTGCATCACCGAGTGAGCTGGTGCGTGGCCGAATCCACGAAATTATAGAACATGGTTTTCTGAACTGCTGGGACAAAGTGTTTTTATGGAATATCCTCAACGAACACTAAAAAAAGACCTGTCCTTAGCTCCTCATTCTATTCGTTTTCTATCCATTGGGGCAAACGAGGAACTTCCGCTAAACATAATTATGGTTCTTGGGTTGTTTAGCCTGTGGAAGTCGGGGATGACGGTGAGACACGCAGAGCAATTTTTCAGGTCGGCGCGTATTTTCTTTATGATTATTTTGCACAGGTAAAGAGTGTTTATGAACAGAGAGAATACCCGCCTGAGTGGATTGGAGTGCATGATAGCCTCACACGCATGAACTAATTTTAACCATCACTCACCCGAAAGCACTGGGCTTCTTCATTTTGAAAGTTTAAATAACGAGTAAATAATGTATGCATGTCTCTGTTTTCCGAATAAAGATATAAAAGTAAAATTGTGCGTGGTCGAATGGATAGAGTGCTTGGCTATCGCGCGGAGGCCCTACGTGCAAGTGCATAGAGCGGACAATTCTTTTATTTATCCTTTCAATTTAGAGTTCTCTTAAGTTCGAGAATCTTTCGGTTTGATTGAATTACGTATGTTCTACGCGCCCAACGTTGTGCGCCGAATGTTCAAGAAACCCTCGCGGGTACAGAAGGTGCTCCGCGTATCGGTCGGGAGTCAGTCTTTCGACTGCGGTCGGTCCTCCCGCTATACGCCGCCATCGACGACTGATATTCCTGCTAAAATTTATTTTGTCTTGGCACAAGTTCGCCCCCATAAACATTCGGTTTTATTCAGTGATTTGTCGCCTCATCAATCGTCATTCGTGGCAATATTGTCTCCATCTGTTTCTTTAAAGCTGCCATGAAACGATTTTTCTACTTCCGCTAAATTCTACTTAGAATCACTTTCGAACTTTAATACCTGAATAAACTTGCCTTCGTTTTTCTTTCTAGGCAATGGCAGTCTCCAAACAAAATCGAGAAATATGAGCATCGTTCATCTACTGAATTCGGAGCCAGAACAAGCGCCCACGTGGCCTGGTTTCTTTCGAAAGTCACGTGCCAATTTATAACAAAAAATCAGATCCACTGCACAATGGTGAAACAATTGACATCGCTGAACGTGCAAGTAGAGCGAGCGGGTAGCGTCGATTTGGACTACCATTGCACAAAAACTTGTGATCCGGGACACATTCGAACCCAAGAATCTCTCCCTTTTGTCTGCCCTTGTGCAGGGTTTACACAGCCTCCAATAAAATGTCCTCTTTCGAAAGGGGTCTATCACAGTCACGCGCTGTGTTTGGCCAATTAGAAAACGCGCGAGGAGCTCCAGGCATTGTCAGAATTCGGCGATTCTCACCACCGCAGTATTTGGAAAATTAGAAAACGCGCGAGGGGAGCTTCAGGCATTGTTAGAATTCGGCTATTCTCATCACCGCAGTGTTTGGACATGAGCTACTCACTACCCGACGGCCTGCAGAGGCATTCATTGTTACCAGCCGAAGTCTAGTGCTCACGCAGCTCTACTGTCCAATCCATGAGCCGCGCTTTACTATCGTTAGACGGGTGGTTTTGATCCCACAATTAACCCATCAAGCTTTGCGAACGCAAGCCTGAGAAAAATAGTTCCCTTTTATCCTCGCAAATTCTCCGCGACAAAAGAGCTTCTAAATCAGTGGCGGTCTGTTCGAGTATACTTGAGCTAGACTAGGACCAGCACGCCTCTGCAAAAGAATGAACATTCCAACCCGATATCGTTTCATGGCCCCTTTAGCGAAATTAAGTACTTGAGAGACGTTTTAATGGTTCATCCTAGTCCGAGTAGGAAATTTTTTTCAACTATCAGCCCTGCTAAATTATTAATTAGCAACTTCGGTGGCCGAGTGAGCTGAAGCGCACACCCAGCTCGACGCGCGTGGAGCGAAAGCTCGCGCTGCAGAACCCAGGGATCCTGGGTTCGAGCCCCACCCCTGCCCGTTTCGATCTGGATGAGCATCGTACCGGCGTGCGGTCGTGTATCACTACTGCGTGAGCACGTTAAAGACCCCAGGTTAGCATTACAAAGTTCAACTTAAGGAACTATTTGTTATACGTACATTTCCTTAAAACGTGTTGCGAATATGAGAAAACGAACAAACCCGTCAACTGAAGTCTGAGGTGTGACTTCCTTAGAATTTTGGAATTAAAATTAAATTTCGCAAGAAAATTGTCCTCCAGTAAACTTGGCTCAAGTCACATACCAGGCACCACTTCATGAATTTGTGTAGACAGATCTTTATTTGCTTAAACAGATGCGCGTTTTACTTTCAGCAGCGTCGAGAGTAGATCCGCAATTGAGGACGCTGCACTTTAGTGCAGTGGTTCTCAACCATTGATGTATCGCGGACCCCTTGTAGATCGGCGGAGATGGTGGAGGACCCCGTTTGTGGAGGGAAGGGAAATGTATGGAATAATTATGATAACTATTTAGTAAATTAATAAACCTAAGTGCTAGTGCGATGTAGACTTCTTTCATTGGCATACACATAATAAAACGCATCCGAAAATTGGAACGTTTCTTCTCAATCTACAAAAAACAACTTTTATTTCCGGTTTCGACTAATGAGGCAGGGCTTCGCGGACATCTTGAATGCCTTTGCGGACTCCCATTTGAGAACCAGTGCTCATGTTATTTCCAGGCATACGGCTTCTTTTTGGCGTCACACATTGCGTCCCTCAGCCGCTTTATTCAGGCCCTCACGAGCCGTATTTGACACATTTTCACCCAGAAAGCCCAATCCTTTGGGTCTAAATAAATAATAGAATTACATTTCTTAAGACAATTGAATGACAACAGACATGAGACCGAGCACGATATATAGTTAACTTAAATTGATAAATAAACATATAAAGCGAAAGTTTATACCACAAAAATTATTCTACCATATAATCAACATCAACTGCTTTGGATTTGTTAGAATGGCGGAGCATGATGTTTTCAAGAAACACACATGGTAACTCCTTGGGTTGACTACATTTGCCTTCTTTAAGATCATAAATGCGTGATCAAAAATATACCTTGCTCTTTGTATTTCGCCAGTATCACTTAAGCAAACTTGCGCTGTCATAAATAACTGGCCTCTCAACCTTCGTGCGTGTTAAGTTGGGGTCTCACTGCTCATACATCATGCAAAAGAAAATGCGGCCGTTCGTCGAAAGACAATTTGTAATAGGGCTACTGGTAGCAGGGCTTTTTGTCACATAGTGCGATTCGTCACTGAGACAACTTGTCGAAAAACCGGAGACAAGGTTTGAAGATCTTGTTTTCGCCGTACTAACTTTTTGAGCGTTCGATCGCTTTTGTTATTCAGCGGCTGTGTAGTGTTTCCTTGAGAAAGTTCATTTCTTTTTTAGCTGGGAAACACTTTAGTTCTCCTTGGAAGCAAGGACTATACAACTTTCAGGAGCGCGAAGGGTTACTGCGGAACACAAACTTCGCACACAGAAAGAATCTAACTCGTCCACGTGCGGCACAAAGACAGACTGCGCATGCACGACACAAACTGCGCATGCGTCTCCAATTCGTTTCACGTTAAACCCCGCAATAGCCTAGCAATGTTTCATTCATATCTTCCCTGTAATATTTTCTCTGTAATGAGTGAGAGAGGTTCCAAAAGTCTGGCGGACAAGACCTGATTAGTCAGTGATTAACAGAAATTAGTATGTTCGATTTCTTGTGTCGAGTTAATTTTAATTAAATCAAGCAAGGGGGCCGTGGTAATTGTACTCTCTTGGAAACAATACGGTCGATAAACATCATAAATGAGTAGGCGTCGAATTCCCTGCGATATCGCAGGCAATCAGTTTAACGCTCGGCGTTTTGTCGACAGATCGTTTCTTCGACAGACTGTTTAATCGATAGTTCGTTACATCGACAGCTCAGGTGAGCTTTTTCTGTAAGAAGCCGGCAGTAGACTGTAGCCGCGAAGCGGCGTGAACGGGTAGGCCGGATCAGAGCTGCCGAGTACGCTCGCTCCCGAGTGAAACACGCGCGACAAGACATCCCAACAGCGTGCGGTTTCCGTAACGAGTGTTCATGAAACTTCAGTGTTGACAAAACGCGTGTCGAAGTAACGATAGGGGTCTAAGTAAAGGCGATTCTTTATAAAAATATTTAGTTTACATGCACTGCACGAGCCTGGGTAACCTTATTAAAATCTTTGCGCGTTTATGCATTATATCTTAGTCCACATTCTTGAAAAACAAACGTGCGAGAAGGGGGTCATGATACATGGAGGACAACCTACTCGGAGTACAGAAACACGTCTCTGTTTAAAAGTAAGGGTTCTCGCGTAAGTCGTTGTCGTCGAAATGAACTTTTTTATGAGAATGGTGTTTCAATCGGGCGAGAAATGTACGCTATTGCTCCGATAGGTCATTTCATCTAGCCGAGCCTCATGCCTACATTCGCAGTCGCGCCTATTACAGTTGGTTGTGTCATCTAACGTAACCATTAAAAATAAGCAAAGCCGAATGAAGAACGCTGGCTTGAAAGTAAAACAAAATAGCTAACCTAGCCTGAATTTGCATACGACGGTACGGAAAGCACGACGCGAGGCTGCTCTCGATGCTACTGATTACCTATTCCTACTTAACATATCCGTAGAAGTAACTTCAGACGCTCAGGCATTCGTGACTTGACCCAGCAGCCGAGTAAGGTGGCTTGAATTGATCGGGTACAACACCCGCCCACGCTTCCGCAGCCGCCATGGTGCTGTGCCGCCTTCTCGCTACGAACCGGAACTTAGAATACCGACAGTGTTTTGCGGCTGCTGCTAAAGGCTGGTCACCAATTGGTGGTTTGTGAACTCCACAGAAAAAAACACATCAATCGTAAGGTCTCGCCCAGGTGAGCAAAGGAGAGGTTATAGAAAACTCAAGAAATCGTTCGTGCCTTTCCAAGTGTGCAGTCACCACCATGCTGCTAAACGGCCCTGCATACCTCACAGCGACGCACCCCACAAAACGATCGAGTGGAATTTCTACATGGCATCGCCCACCTAAACGCGGAAAGGATGTCCCCACATCGTAACATGCGTGTTCGTCATAGCCATATTCTTAGTTTAAAAGTAGTTATACTTTTGAAGAAACTGTGGCGTCTTCTAGCAGAGAGACTGAGAACAGACTGATCGCAATGGTACAACAGTGCGCCTGTCCAAATACGTTCTGGGCACTGCTTGCATGCTCTGCAAGAATCGAAAGCGAGTGTTGCTATTCCTTGTCGTTCAAGAGATGACTGGCGAGATCGTCACAGCAAACAGGATCCTTGTCTTCGTAGTGTGTAGCTCTACTATTCACGGCTTTTTTTTTTGTGAAAGAAACTGCCACGCATTTCACACTGGTGTAGAGGCCAATCTTATCCTCGGAATAGCGGATATGTTCGTCTCCTGCATGGGAGATTGAAGGAGAACAACGGTAGGAGCTGCTTGTCACAAAGATGATGTACAAAACGCGGGATACAAAAAAAAGTGGATGCTTGCGAGTGGAGGAGCAAATGCAATTTGATGCCTGTTGTGTGGGCGACTTTTGCACAAAATATTCACCCTGTTTCTAAAACGTGGCTGATCATTTTCGATCAAAGAAATATCCACCTCCGCCTAAGTTGCTGGTTCTATTCTTGCAATGTTTTAAATGGAAATGTACACATACAAATTTAACTTGTTTTTTTTCCATTCTGCTTCTTAAGCTACTTAGCTCCTAATATTATCTCTCTCTTTTTTAATTGCATACTTTCCTGCTTATATCGGGAAACAAAATTATCGAAATAACTTTTTAGCCTGAAACTTTTTTTTCTTAGAAACCAAAAAGGCGTTTGTTTGATTACAAATCATCTCATAAAGCACGACCTAATGGCCCGCTAACTGTAAGAAACAATCTCTTTTTTTATTGATATGAACATCCATATAACGCTTGAATCAGGATTCTACTGAGGAGTTACTTTTAGAGGTATTTCCTAATACACTATACGTTTTTATAATTTAGTTTAAAAAATAGTTCTACAATTTCATAAGGAACATTTTCCAAACACACGCACGCATTTTTTCATAAAAATTTCGAGAGCTTCATTTACTTTGCGTTCATGAAAAACATATGGCCAATGCTCTGTAAGGCGATGGACTACTTTTCTTGCCCTTCTCTCCACGTCTCATCCGTTGACATTTTTTATTAAAACGACTGCCATTCTATTACGCACCACTCAGTCGTGTCGGAAAGAGACGCTAGTCCCTCTAAACATTTTAGCGGTTTAGGAACAACACAGGTACAATCGAGACGAAACCCGGTATTATAGTCCAACGACGTGCGGACATTCCGTTCTCGTTAACGTCACTTCGATCGCAAATCTAACGTTCTGTTCCGACAGCAAGGGTATAAAAGGGCTGGAAACTAGGTTTAAAATTATTCCCAGTATCATTTCTTTTCTACATTTTTTTGAATAAACAAAAAACGGGAAAGGATGATGACCAGCCGAGAATTCCGTCTAAGCGATATTCGACAAAGCGTTAGTTCAGAAAAACAAAGCAAGGTTCCTAAAATGTGAAACAAGTAATGAAATGGATCCTAACGGGTGCAGTCCTTCAGTTCGCCGATTCTCTAAGGGTTTAATACCGGTTCGAACTTAAATATTATCCAGGGAGCATGCAAATCATTAATTCGTGCGTGTGTGTTTGGGTGCGTGTTGATTCAGCCGGAAGTTAGTCTCCCTCAATCGGCCACGAGTTTCTCAGCTGTAGATGAGCAATTTAGTGCAACTACCTGTTGCACTTTCACCAACCTTTTTGTTTTTTAATTATATCTATAGCCCACTCATGGCACGATTAATTGAAACGCTACTTGTTCCGTTATCAAGAGTGATAAATGGTACTTTTTAGTTTTTAATCTTTAGTGCGCTGCAGTGAAAGTTTGACTGCACTCCTGCAAAAAACAAAAACAAAAAAAACAATGCATGATGATGGAAGGTGGGATGTTTTTATTCAAAATTTGGCAAAGTAAAATAGTGCAACTTAAAACATTCGACGAAAACACACATAAATGGAAAGCCCCCTTGTCACAAGATATTTCTTAGCGATTTTTTTTAAATTTGAGCAAACATAATTTGCCTTCAATAAAATATGTTTACACCAAGTAAAAGAATCATGTATTTTTTTTAGTACCAAATCCAAGTATACGGGAAGGCTGCGTTTTGACGTAACAATAAGCAACGTTTATTTTTCCTAAATGACTAAGGCTACACAATCGTAAGAAATACAATGATCATTCTTCATACCCCCTCCCTTTCTTGTGCAAAATAAGTTGTTTACGCGAAGCATAGTGACTCGGGCATCCCCCCCCCAAAAAAAAAAAAAAAACATGCCTATTGTTTCGTGGCATTCTGTATACCAGTGGTTCTCAAATGGAGTTCCGCGGACCCTTAGGAGTACGCGAAGGTATTCTGAGGCTCCGCGAAGCCCAGCCTCATCAGTCAAGCCAAAAAAAGGAAAGTTTTTTTTTTTTTTTTTTCGATTGAGAGGAAACGTTTTTTTTTTGTGTATGTGTCAATAAGAGAGGTCTTTCCTTGTTCGATATCGTCACTGATAGTTCAGTGATGCTGTCTGTCCAACAGATGTAGATGTAGTACGCCTCGAGTAAATCCCTGACCCTTTGTACTTGTGCTGGCCCAAGGTAGCTTTGTTCTTGAAGCACGGTTTTCCACGGGCATTCCTTACAGTGGGCCGGTAGGTATCCTAATTCTTCACTCTAAAAAAATGTATTCTGGAATATGGGTCGTTCCATTCAGAAGTAATTAAGAGGGGTATTGATCTATCGTGTCTAGGCTCCGAACTTAAGAAGTCGTGATTTCACATTCAGCGGATCAGCTTTTGAAAACAAGCAGACCGGATTACAATATGAATGTATCAGTCTGACCTAATGCAAGACGTGTCATGTATCCTGTCTAAAATAGCAAAAGGTTTCCAGACAAAAAACACTAACAGGGAGGAAAGGAGACCGGTCCCAGGCAGCACACAGTATTGGGCCAACATTGGATTGGATTTGGCAAAGAATGGCCCAACAATGACCCAACTGAGCCATATGTTTCCCAATATTGGAATCACATTCGACAATATTGGACTATCAAAGCCAATGGTTTTCCAATATTGGTGATACGTTGACATAGGCTGGTCAACATTGGGCTGTCAAAGCCAATAGCTTTCCAATATTGGATATACGCCGGCGTAAGTTGTCCAATATTGGACTATCAGAGCCACTGGCTTTCTGATATTGGCTATACGCCGGCATAAGCTGTCCAATATTGGACTGACAAAGCCAATAGCTTTCCAATATTGGATATACGCCGGCATAACCTGTACAATATTGGACTGTCAGAGCCAATGGCTTTCCGATATTGAATCTACGCTGGCTTAAGCTGGTTAACATTAAACTGTCAAA
This sequence comes from Ixodes persulcatus, assembly GCA_013358835.2. Classification (NCBI taxonomy): domain Eukaryota; kingdom Metazoa; phylum Arthropoda; class Arachnida; order Ixodida; family Ixodidae; genus Ixodes; species Ixodes persulcatus. The sequence goes on along the minus strand of JABSTQ010009675.1, from coordinate 25,180 downwards.
GCCAAGACATCACCAATATTGGTGATGTCTTGCTATAGGCTCTTCAATATTTTACTGCCATTGCCAATGGCTTATCGATATTTGGTCGCCTAGGCTATAGACCCGCGACCCTCTGTTTTGCCTTGCAGAGGTAGGAAAGTGGAAAGGAGTCATTTATGCACTCGCTCGGGGCGAGAATTTTATTTAGCCAACTTCATGTGGCGTACGTCGCCGGTGCTTTGTAACCGCGATTACAAATACATCCTTAGCTGCCTATAGGACTATTGCATTTTCTTTGCCGGCTGCTCTCCCTTCGCATTGTCTTACCTCGGCGTTGCCAACTTAATTCCGTTTTTTGTTTTAGATTTAAATATTTTTGTCTTTTCCAGTGTATTTTGTATGTATATGCATTACGTAGTGTTAACGTCTTCTACTTTTTCCGTGCCCCTGCCACGTTTGTACTTCTTTCTGCGTGCTCTATTTCTTCTATTTAATGTTTCTGTGCATATTTCGTCATTGTCGACGCAGGTGTCAACAAACATAAAGCCACCGCTTACGCCGCAACCGAAGTGACTTCTACCCTCAGTTTTACGAGAGTCTATAGCGCTATAAAGTCGTCGGTTGGATTCGAATGAAGTCTTGAGAGGGCTGCTTCGACTGCCAGTGCACATGTCATCGGTGTAGGCAGAGCAATGACGTAGCATTCGTGACGCCAGAGCATACTGCGCCTCGATCTGGCCGACCGCGCTCGCTGAGCTGCGGAAATGTGACCGTGGGACTCTAGAGCCCCGTTAGCTTACTGAAGTTGCAAGACGCTACTTTGTCGTCGCGACTCCTTTGCCCTTCGAACGGTCGCGAAGCCGTTTCGCCCGGCGTATACCCTACGCAGCATCTTTCAGAAACCGTTCGCGCAGCATCGCAACCTTCTGTCCGCGAGCGTCGGCGACTCATCGTGTGTTGAAGTCGGACGATGTGCTGTCCGTGGTGTCTTTTATGTGTAACTCGTTCGTGAAAAATTTTGAAGTTTAAGAACGCGAACCTAACAGTGTACAAATCATTCTAAATTTATTGATAAAAAATAGATATATATTTATATTTATTTATTTATTGATTTGTGGACATCGTGCGCAAACAATAGTCGCGCTAAGTTCTTCATTCTACATAATAATATGGGTTGTACGACGTAAAGCATAGTGTCTTCAAACTTGCCCCGTTTAGAATCACTTTTGGGCTGGACAGCTTCTTTAGAAGTTCAAAAGCTGGCCTTTAAAGAGCTGTCCTGTTCAATCGGTATTGACAGCAGGGTAGACGCTATGCCTGTTTTAGGCCAATCGTGTCTCCGGTTAGGGTCAAGTGACTAACGTCTCGAAGCTGGTGATAAGGCAGAGGACGGAACCTGCCAGCCCAAGGCCACGCATAACATCCACTGCACTATCAACCTTGGATACAAGTGACAAACCTCTCGCTGAGTTCATTGTTGAGATGCCCCTGAAGATTAGCCTTTGTAAGCGCCTGCTTCATTTCTAATCCTTCTCTCGTTTTCTCTCTCTCTCTAAGCTGAAGGCGTGGTAGACGGTGCGTACTCGCCGGACCAATGAACCGTATACTTTTTATCGCTCGAATCCGCTCTCTGTGCGCGGGAAACGGCAGAAGCATGATCACGTGGTTTGACGGATGACGCATTAGCGGTTGACAAACCCGAAATGCCTGCGAAGACCGGCCCTATACTTCGTCTCACCTTAGCATGGACTATTGTTACCCGCGCGTGCCAAAAGCCCGAGCTAGTCGCTTTGGATGAAGCCTCGGCGACTGCGCGAGCGTTCGTGCAGCGAGTGCTCCAGTCAAGGCAGTCGAAGCAAGCCGCTCGCGCTTGCACAGCCTTCGCAGTTAGTCCGTGCTAAGGTGAGATGAAGTATAGTTTCGCGTGCGCTGCGGCCTGTGGGCCTGCTGTGGATTTCGCATCTGTGGTAAATGGTATCTCGTTCGAAACGTTCGGCTAGGGCACTGTAGTTCGGCAAACGGCAGCGTGTGCTACATCGTGTTGAATCTTCACGGATCACGTACTTCTAGTTTTTGTGCTTGAGTGGTTGGTCTGCAGTGCCCGTGTCGACATCTACCCCGGATTGCTTCTTTCAAGTCCGGTATTTTCAACGTAACTGCGCTGCCACCTACTTGGTGATCATTGTCCGTTCTTTTACGGGTGTTCTTCCAGATAATCTCTAGAATTAGGCAGTGCATATCTCCTGGCAGCCGGGAGAATAATTTTCCCGCAATCTTACCGATAGTTGCCTGCCATTATATGTCTGAAATAATGTCACAACTGCTGGTAGAATACTGACTTCCTTATTCACCCTGCGTTTCGCGAAAACACCTTTCGTGGCCACCTTTTCGTGAATACACGTTGCGTCGACATTCACGTTTCATTGACATTCGTTAGTGAATTGCACGCTGTAGGGGCATTTCGTCGCGCGTGTATTCCTGAGGCGCAACGTTTCCTCGACATTCGTTACACAAATTGCACGCTGTAGGGGCATTTCAAAGCGCGTGTATTCCTGAGGCGCGTGCTCACTGAACCAGCCCACCCTTTCACGCCGCTTCATGTTAAGTCTGCAACAATTCTTTTCAAAAGAAAAAAAAATGCTATTCTGAGTTTTTTTTATGAAACATCGCGTGTTGATAAAACGATCTGTCGATGAACTGATTGCACCGTCAATGAGGGGCGACTACCGGTAGAATTTCGGGGAAAAATTCTGCCAGCTGTCTGGAGACTGGACACTACCCAACAATTACCCCGGTTGTTGTTTGCTTTACAATCTTCTCAGTTGTATAACAGCTGAGTAGTACCTCTTCACATATTACGAATTGCTTAGTTTGTACTTGTCTACAAAATAGGCTCGTGTAATAAACTTTTAGGAGATTTCAAAAATATCCCTTGTGTCTGTGTACCTTCCTTTTTGCAAACAACTTGGCGAGTGCACTTGTAAACAGCTGGGCGAGTGCAACTATGGCCAAAAATGAGCACCAATGACGGCCAACATTCGATCGGGTCGCACTTCCAGTATTGTTCAATGTTACGCCGGTCTTTGCCAATGTGGGACCACCATTGGCTGGAACCATGGTTTAGCAATGGCCCAACATTGGCACCAACGATGGGGCCGACATTGGCTGGAAGGATGTCTGAACAGTGGCCCAACATTGGCATCAATGACTGGGCCAACGTTGGATGGGGTAGCGCTTCCAATATTGTCCAATATTGAGGCCACTGTTTGCCAATGTTAGGCCAATGTCGGACCAACATTGGTGTGCTGCCTGGGGTGGTAATTTCATACCAAAACAGAGTGCCCTCAATTGTAAAGAAAAAAAAATCCGAAAGCGTTGGGAGTAGTTTTTGCATTTCAGTGGTATTTTCAGCACCAAAACATTTAGCTAAATTTGCCCAAGTGTTAACCTCAAGGATGAAGGAAAAACTTGAAAAAGAGTAATATGCAGGTACTGCCAGATGTATATACGGCGTGTGCGGCCGTAGCTAAGTCAAGTTAAAGGGATTGTCCGGTCAAAGTTTATATTCGAGAAAAGAATTGAATACCATTCTGGTGGACTAGTTCACGCTCGCAGGTGTGTGACACAGTGAGACGGAACACGAAGACAATGTTGTTGGATACGATAAATACAATTAACGATTTAAGACATTATATACAGATTATTACAAAAAACAACACAAAGGAATGTCACTGACAGCATGGAATAAGAGTCTTGCAGGCCTTGCCGGGGAGCGATGCGACAGTGTTCGAAGCCTGGTGAGCGTTGCAGGGATGGCTTGGTTGGATGTCTCAGCCCGTCTGTTGATCTGTGGCTAGGTGGCGGCGTCTTCGTAGTCGGGTCTTGCGTGTAGCTGCAAGACTCCGTCGACCTGCCGACGGACGACCTTGCGTAAAGTTGCAAGGCACAGCCCACCGGCCTGATGCTGTCCCGTCGAGTTCCACGCCTCTTCTTCTTCGCCTTCCTTCTTTTTCTTCTCCCTCAGTGAAGGCTTTCGTTCTTGCCCGTTGAAATCACCACGCTCACCCCAAATCACCACAATCACCCCCCACTTAAGATAGTTGTTTGGTTCAAACAACTTCTATTACGTTCACTGTCACTGAGTACGCAAGCTATCATATGCTATAAATTATGTCCGTTGACCATACACACACACACGCAAAAAAGAGTTTCTACGCGAAGGATAAGGCACCAATAGTCACGGCCTAAACACTGTGCGTTAAGGAAAAAAAAGTTTTACCACAAACAGTGGTATATACGTCAAAAGTCACTGAATAAGGACCGTTGGCCACACATGCACTTAAAAAAACTATTTACGCACATAAAACCGTGAATTACCTGGACAAATATTTTTAAGCAACAGAAATCCGACTCATGTAATCAGCTCCAACATTTTCACTACCTTTGATATACTCAACGGTAAAGTCCTATTTCATTAGAGCTAAGCTCCAGCGCAAGACTCGGTTGTTGACGTGCTTTGCGAAATTCATATAAACAAGCGGCTGGTGGTCACTCTGCAAAATAAATGACCTTCCGAACAAGAATACATGAAATTTCTTAACTGCCCAGGTAAGTGCCAAACCTTCTCGTTCGATTGTTGAATAGCCTGCTTCACGCGGGAGAAGTCGACGACTTGCGTAGGCGACAGGGTGAAGAACATTATCATGCCGTTGCATGAGAACGGCACCCACGCTGGTGTTCGACGCATCGGTGCGTAGCACGAAAGGTTTCGAGAACTCCGGTGCTTTTAGAATGGGATCTTTGGACAATTGTTCTTTTAGCTTGTCAAAAGCCACTTGTTCCTTTTTGCTCCAATTTACCCTGTTTGGTGCCCTCTTTCGCGTCAGTTCGGTTAGCGGATGAGAAATCTCAGCGTAATGAGGGACGAACTCCCGATAATAGCCCGTAAGGCCGAGGAACGATCACACCTCTTTTTTCGTCTCTGACTGTTTAGCAGCTTGAATCTTCTCCAGTGTCTCGACCTGCGGCCTCAGAAGGCCATGCCCAACAATGTGTCCGAGGAATTTCACAAAGGAAAAACCAACTTCGCTCTTTGTAGGTCGGATGGTTAAACCGGCATTCTTTACCCACCGGAAAAACAACTCGAGCGCCTCCAGGTGTTCCTCCCAGTTCTCAGTGGCAATGAGGACGTCGTCGAAGTAGTGGTAGACCTTTGGGAGGCCCTGGACCACTTTTCTAATCAGCCGGGTGAAAATGGCCGGTGCGGTTTTGATGCCAAAGGGCATAACACTGAACTGGTACAATCCCAATCTGGAAGGGAAGGCCGTCATCGGTTTTGCTTCCTCGTGCATTGGAACCTGCCAGTACCCCTTCGAGAAGTCGAACTTTGAGAAGTACCGGCTTCGTCCTAATTGTGCAAACATCATGTCCACCCTTGGTATTGGTTCGTTGTCGGAGATCAGAACCCTGTTCAGTTGTCGGAAATCAATGCACAGCCGCATTGACTTGTCTTTTTTCTTTACCACCACAACAGGTGACTGGTACGGAGACTCCGATGGCTCAATTATGCCTTGCTGTAGCATTTGCTGGATTTCACTTTCCACAGCTTCTTGTAACGAGAATGGTATCGGGTACTGGTTCACTTGAACAGGAGTGTCGGTTGTAAGCTTCAATTTGCACTCCACCAAATCGGTCTTTCCTGGAACATCAGAAAGACTCCCCCGGTGTGCCGCCAAGAGGGTAGCAACCTGAGTTCGTTGATCGCTAGTTAATTCGTCGGAAAATTTCACGTCTCGGTAAGTTTCCTTTTGGTGCAGCGTCAGCATTGGTACATCCTCTTCCTCCACTTCTTCGTGTTGGAATGGGGCTGACGCACGTTGTGGTGTCTGATTGGTTAGCGGCCTCTCTTCATACTTCTTCAGCATGTTGATGTGGAACAAGCTCGTTCTGGTCCCTAGGTCGATGACGTAGTCGACGTCGTTTCGTCTTTCTAAGACGGCGAAGGGACCTTTACAAGTCAAGATAAGTTTGTTAGCGTCAGAAGGAAGGAGTAGAAGAACCTTGTCTCCAACAGAGAGTTGGCGCACTCTTGCCTTTTTGACATAGTATCTCTTCTGTACGGCCTTCACTTTTGTGAGATGTTCCTGGGCCATCCGGCATGTTTCCTCTAACCGCTGGCGCAGGTCAATCATGTAGCCATATGAGGTCTTCGTCTCGTCGTCTATCCGTTCCCCTGTCCAGAGCTCTTTCAAGATGGCCATGGGTCCTCTGACGTATCTGCCGTACAATAAGTCGAAGGGCGCAAACGCGAGGCTAGTCTGTGGAAGTTCGCGATATGCGAATAACAAAGGCGCTAAGTACCTGTCTCAGCTTTTAGGGCAATCCTGACACATCCGGCGTATCATTTGCTTCAACGTACCATTAAAGCGTTCTACAAGGCCATTGGCCATGGGGTGGTACGGTGTCGTCGGCAGCTGCCTGAACGAGAGCAGACGACTGAACTCCTTCATGAATCCAGACAGGAACGATCTCCCCCGATCGCTAATGATTTCGCGCGGAAACCCCACGCGTGAGAACATTTCGAGGAGAGCTTCGGCTACCTTCTCGGTCTCAATGCTTGGCAGAGCAATGGCGTCAGGGTAACGTGTCGCGAAGTCCACCATGGTGAGGACATAGCGGTTTCCCTTCTCTGAGGTTGGTGCTAGTGGGCCCACAATATCGATGGCTACCCGCTGAAAAGGTGTAGCAATGACTGGCATGTTTCCGAGAGGCACACGGCCTACTAAGAGCTTTGGCACAGTTCGCTGACAAATGTCACACGACTTTACGAACCGATTGACATCTCCCTGCACACCCGGCCAGTAAAACTCCTCGAGCACCCGATCTCTTGTGCGCTTAATTCCCTGGTGTCCAGAGAGAATCCCCTCGTGTGCCATTTTCAGCACGAAGCTTCGAAAGTTGCTTGGAACGACGAGCTGTTCCATTTGCTTAGCCGATGGTAATCTGTAGTGACGGAAAAGAATTCCATATGTCAACACGAACTGAACATCAGCTGCTCATGACACCACCTCGCGTCCAACAGCTTCAAAGCAGCCGTTTAGCGAAGGGTCTTCTCTTTGCTTTGTTCGCAGCTCCTCTGGATGAATGTCCACTGGATTGACCGTTGCCACTGGTAGCCGGCCAGCTGCACCCTCAAGTTGCTTGTCGTTCGGATCCACAGCAGCCAAGAAAGAGGGCGTCTTAGTACGAGTTGGTTGACTCGTCAGACTATTGTGGCTCTCATTCGAGGTCTCTGGTGCAGGCTCTTCTTTCTGGGTTAGAGCATTCTGCTCTGCTTTCCAATTGATATCAGGAGCAGAAACATCCCGTACGCCAACAACGTTTCCTAATACGACATCGTACAGCGTATTTTCCATGCACGTTGCAGTCACTCTGCCCTTGAAATAAGGAGAATCGATGTCCACCTCCGCTTCAGGTAGACACCTGACTGTCCGGTACAGCAGGTATAGCATTCGGCTTTTTCCTGTCAGTTTGCCATCAGGAACTAATGACCGCTTTACTATTACGGAGTTACATCCGGAATCCCGGAGAACAGTGACAGGCTGTCCCTCAAGCAGTCCTGTAGCCGTCGACATATCTTCCGCTTGAACGTCGGTCCCCTTTGTCCTTGCCGTGCCCACCGGATATTGCTTCGACAAACAGGTGTCGGAGCCAAAGTCCTCAGAACTACTCCAGTGCTTCACTGAGCACGACGCTTTACCGCCAACGTCTGACTTTTTGTTAGGACAAGCCTCGGCTTTATGCCCATTATCGCGACATTTCCAGCAGAAAATCGCATTTTGTTTAGGATCCTTTTGAGTTGGACCAGCAGTCTGCGGCCCGATGGCCCAGTTTGTTACAAAGGAAGCACTGCGGCTTCCTCTTTTCATCTCGATGGGCGGGAATTCTAGATAACCCCGAAGGCTTGCTAGAATATTTTTCTTCTTTATTTTGTCCAAGGTTGGACAACCCCTGGGCCTCGAGGTAGTGGTCTGTGGCCTCCGCTAGCTTATCGAGGCCCTGGCAGCCCCTTTCCTTTAAAAAGATCGCGAGCTTCTCGTGGCATTGTTTCAGGAACTGTTCGGAGACTATTTTATCTCAAAGGGCGTCATAAGTGTGTTCCGTTTTTGCCATATTTTGCCAGTGGTCAAAATACCATAAAAGGCGGCCGGAAAATTGCCTACCCGTCTCCGTGTCCTCCGGCCTCGCGCTCCGAAACCTAGTGTGGTACCCTTCCTCGGTGTACCGAAAACCTTGAAGGAGGGTCTGCTTCAACTTATTATAGTCCATGGCGTCGTCAGGAGCCATGCGTCCGACCACACTTAGCGCCTCTCCTGTCAGGCATAGGCTGAGGGACAAGGCCCATTTATCCGGGGGCCACTCCTGACTAGTTGCCACCCGCTCAAATCTTTGGATATACGCATCAAGTTCGTCGCGCCTCTCGTTAAATGCCGGTATTAGCTTGTGCGGGCTCCGATGTCCATGCACAGCGCCAGTTGACGTACCCTCGCCAGCCGCATCTGGAACAACCGCTCCTACGATGCCCTGCCGCTCCTGTAAGCGTAAAGGGCTGTTTATACTCCGACGTTGAGCGCAGTGAACGCAGCGTACCGCAGAACGCGCGCCTTTTATTGGCCGGCAACCAGGAACTCGATATCTGCGACCAATCAGTATCTGTGCGCGCTGCGCTACGCCGCGCCCGTCGACGTTACGTTGGAGTATAAATGTACCTTAACTTCAGCTCTAGTACTGCGCGTTCTGCATCTAATCGAGCGCGAGCATTGGCTTCCGATTCTTTGACAGCCTCGCGCTCTGCCACACGCTGATCTCGATCGCGAGCACGTTCATCGTCCATCCATTGTTTTAGCTCTGGCCCCGAAAGCCCCAACTCTTTGCCAACCTTCATTAACTTCTCGAGATCCATTCTTGGTCGTCACACACACACCAGCGAGGTGAAGCTCTTTAGAGTGGAAAACAAGAGCAAAGTCCTGTCGCGGAGACGCCAGATATGTGGTGGACTAGTTCACGCTCGCAGGTGTGTGACACAGTGAGACGGAACACGAAGACAATGTTGTTGGATACGATAAATACAATTAACGATTTAAGACATTATATACAGATTATTACAAAAAACAACACAAAGGAATGTCACTGACACTATGGAATAAGAGTCTTACAGGCCTTGCCGGGGAGCGATGCGACAGTGTTCGAAGCCTGGTGAGCGTTGCAGGGATGGCCTGGTGGAATGTCTCAGCCCGTCTGTTGATCTGTGGCTAGGTGGCGGCGTCTTCGTAGTTGGGTCTTTCGTGTAGCTGCAAGACTCCGTCGACCTGCCGACGGACGACCTTGCGTAAAGTTGCAAGGCACAGCCCACCGGCCTGATGCTGTCCCGTCGAGTTCCACGCCTCTTCTTCTTCGCCTTCCTTCTTTTTCTTCTCCCTCAGTGAAGGCTTTCGTTCTTGCCCGTTGAAATCACCACGCTCACCCCAAATCACCACAACCATTGTTATTGCCTCGTGACCCATCGCACGTGCAATATCTGAATTTTATATGCCCCTCTGCATAAGTAATTGAATTTATACTGCTCCAATCGCACTCTAGCGTAAACGCTGCTTTCGGTGGCAACATTGGAGCTCTGACGTCATACAACACAAAGTGAGCATTTCTGTCTCGTCGTTTACCCGTTTACCTGAGAGTGAACGCCTCAGCGTGCTTCGTTTTTGTTGTTGTGCTCGACTTGTTTCGTGGTTGGGTGAGATTTTTGTTGCGCGGTTGGGTGCCACAACCAGCGGGCAGGACTTGCGAGCCAAGACATGACGTTCCGCACTTTTCCGCGAGACATGCAGTGACGAGCAAAATGGAGCGTCGCCGTGCGTAGGGACTGGGTTCCCGTCAAGATCGAGATCCCGCTTATGCAGCAATCATCTCACAGAAGAGAGCTACGAGCTGAGCTCTAACCGGACAGAAGGCTCGTAAGATGAGGTGTGATGCTGTGCCAACGATATTAAACTACGTCCATACACTCCTCGCCCAAATCGAATCAATCAATTTGATTATGCAGCGAAACCGAAATCAACAGCTAGACCACCTGGAAACGATACCAGAAGTTGTACTTAGCACGCATGCAGTCAAATTCTCTTTGACCCGCAAGTGAAAATAGAGCGTGGCCACGATTCACCAATCTCGTCCAACTCAAGTGGCGACATGCATTTTACGATTCGCCGTTTGCCATTGACCCGCGGACATCGCCTCTGAGGGAACGACCCGCAGCCTCATCACCGATCCAGTGGATCCGCAGAAATGCGTACCCAGATGCCGCTTCGTGTACCTAGTTGCCGCCTCAGAGGGATCTGCATCCTTTGCTTTGCAAGCGCTCCTAGTTCGATCGGCGGCCGTCGCAGTTGTGTTTGCGCGAAACGGCATACTTTTGATCGAAGCTTATGGCTGTTTTAGATTAATATCCCGCTAAAAGGCGTGACTTTTTTTACACACGCTTGGGAACTGCATTAAAAGAACCCTATATCAGTAGGGTACAGCCTAGGAGACTATATAATTCGAAACAAAATACAAGACATCCATCGACCAACGCTTGTTATCCCGACCATCCGACAAACCTTTGCGTATTGTGACGACACGCAGCAGCTACAGATGTCAGCCATTGACACTGGCGAAATTCGGGGTGCAGTTTTGTACATACGCTCATGAAATGTTTAATTAATAACGGGAGATCATATATCAAAATAAAAATGACGTTTGTGTACATGAAGGCTTCCTCGACGTAACGAGCACAAAAACTTAAGTACTTCCGGTTTCGACCGGACAATCCCTTTAACGAGACGGTGTGTGAACGACAATGCATCGTGGGTTCAGCTACTCGTTGAGAGTTATACTCGGGGGACGCCTACCGATCCCCTGTAAGGAATGCCTCTGTCAACTGTGCTGCAGGGACGCAACCATCTTGGTGAAGGCATAACGACAAAACGGCCTTTAAGGTACTCGAGGAATTATAGTCTAATATCTGGAGACAGACTGCATCAGTAACCATCAGTGGCGTTGTCGAGCAAGGAAATAAATATCCTGAAGTTAACAATGTGGCCCCTGCATGCGCAAGCCATTGAGCTATCAGGGTACAGGGTTGGGCAGGGAGGTGGATGCACGTTCGAGTCTGTAGAATGCGATGTTTTCTTATGTTTTCCTTCGCGGCGTATAGTAAAAACTTCAAAGGCGAGTCAACGCCCTCTGTTCTCTCCCGTTCTTCTTCCAATATTCCTGTTTGCGATATTTCGCTTCAGTATGTACATATAATTTTTATAGAAAAATGCACGAACTCTCAAACCGAGCTAAAAGCTACCATGTTGTCTATATTGTGTTATCCGAAAGCACGTATTTGTTTTAACTGCTACATTTAAACGAAACGTATGTTAGTAAATCATGCTCTGATAACCTTAGCATATTGTTAATTACCACTGGCGGTACGCGATTAATCGACACATATAACGTAAAATCACCTTTTACAAAACTAATATATATCTTCAGATAGATATAGAAACCACATTCAGCTATCCTTCTCGTCTAGAGCTTGCAGCGCGACATAACTGGACACTCATATTTCTGAAATAGTGTTTATCAGAACTCAGACAAGCGGATTGACGTGTGAGTTCTCTCTTGTGCCCAGGGAACCTAGACGTGTGGGGTCCTTCTTAACACGAACTTTCTTTTGCGGGTGTGTACATGAGTGATTGTTTTGCGAATCCGCGGTTCCCCCTGTACGTCGCGTGGGGTCCCTCCTTTTTTATGGCCTTGGCAAACAAATATCAGTCCCATGACACATCCTTCGCAGGGTATAAAACTCCATTGCCGTGGAAAGCCACGGTCGGTGGGTGCCACGGTCGGTGGGTGAAATTATAGCCATCACTTCTCCGGGCCCTGTTTCTTCTGGAGGGTCTTTGACACGGGCCCGAATTCCAGCGGCGGTTCCCATGAGGGGGCGATGGCAGCACAGCTGTTTTGACTGTCTCAGTGACTGTACACCCGCCGGCGATATGAAGGTGAACGCAGGACCGTCGACCGCTCCGTGCTATCAGCGCCATGGCGCGGCTGCTGTGGCGACTTGCTTTCTTATCGCGCGCTTCGAGCGCTGTTCTCAGCTTTGCTGCTACTCCCCGCAGAAAGCGCGATGACTGCGGAAGCAGCCTTTCAGACGCTATCGGTAGACAATGTGATTTAGTCGTTTTTTAGATGCGGAGCATCTCTTGCTCGGGTCTATGTCCCGCGGCGTCGTAGTCCGCACTCACACTACGCATGCGCAGCTCTCCTCCTTACCTCTCTCCAACAGCTGCGCGTTACTCTCTCCGCTTTCTCTCTCTACCAGCTGCGTGCACTTCGCGTGCGTTCGCTTCTACTCACACCGCGCGCGCATGCGCAACTCTCCTCCTCTAGTCTCCTCTCCTTCAAGTGTGAATATAAGCAGCGGTAGCGCGCTGCGCGCGTTCAGTTCAGCGCTGTGGACTCCACTTCACTCCGTTCTTCCGATGAAGTGTGATGGAAGCAACAGTCCCGTCAGTTAGTGGATTAACGCAAGCAAGCGTCAGCACCACCCCACAAACTAACAGCAACGCTACGTCCACTGAAGACAAAAACGTTACAAACAACGTTACTAACACCGTTAATAACGATCCGCGATGCTCCGCATCACCCCACGGTTCCCCTCGGGAAAATGGTGTAATTTTTTTTGTTGTGATTTGTGCTTAACCGGAAGACTGCGGAATAAATAAAAAAAGTAACTTATACTTTCCGCTTCTTAAAGAAAAGAACACAATATTGTTTCATTTGTGTTATGTCTCAGCAACCGCGTCGCACTTGCGACGATGACGATGTTATATTAGCCATGCCCACAAAAAGAGATGCCGAAATCGAAACTCACTTCCACGCTTTCTGCAGGGAGTAGCAGCAGATCTGAAAACAGCGCTCGATCGAAGCGCTTAATCTCGGCTAATCGCGCGATAAGAAAACGAGCCGCCACGGCAGCCGCGTCATGACGCTGATAGCACGGACCGGTCGACGGTCCGGCATTCACCTTCATATCGCCGGCGGGTGTACCTCGAACAGTATTGCAGTACACCCACCGGCAATATGAAGGTGAACCTTTTACCTGGTTCCTTGCCTGTTTTACGGCTCCCTAAAGCTATATCAACTCTCAACGTCTCAAATGGTACGTGGTCAAGGGTCTAAACTTTGCGTTCTAGCCCTCTTCTGGAACAGAGCTTGTTCCAAAACTTGCCGGAGCGTAAGAAACAAGAAGAGGGCTGTTCACCTTCATATCGCTCACAAGTGTACATACAGCAAACATTATAGCGCCTTCCTAAGATGAATGACCGAGAAGCGAGTTTGACAATGGGGGTTATAAACAAAGAAAGATTTGATGTTGAAATATGTGCAGCGTAGCTGTTGCGTCTGCATCGCCCTACTTATTTCCTTGCTCCTCCACGATAAAATTTGAAGTCACTGGTTATATTATAAAAAAATTAAGAAGCACAAGGGTATTCTGGGATTTTGATTTATCACGGAACGTAACCTTCAAATAGGTTGATTTCTTCATCTAAATTTCTAGGACGCACGCTGCTGCATGTCGCATAGAATGCAGCGTGTACTGTCTGCCAGAGCGAAAAACGAGCGGATCGAACACGAAGTGCGACGACACAGTATCATCCTTCATTATCTTAAATAATGTTCTAAGAGCTTCGGTTTGATGCTTGCAGCTAATTCCCAGCATTCCGATGCATCTTGAGCAAAAGGCAACGTAAGAAGCAGCAAGGTAGAACGACGAAGGCACAACAGGGAGACACATAAAACAAACAAATGAAGTAAGCTCAATCTAAACTTTGGTATATTTGTCTTCTACCTTTTCCTGCGAAAGAGGTATCCTAGTACAACAAAAAAGTGCAAACCTTACAATATAAATCACTAACTCGCCTGAAACTCCACCTGAACTGCATCGACCAACAGCTTCCACTTTAAGAGGGTTCTAACAAGCCCGGCATACAAATCTGTGTTAAAAGCGACTCCTGCAACGTATCAAAAAGCATAAGACAAAAAAGAAGCACTAATCGTCGGCGAAAAATCTACAAAACGCACGTGAAAAGAAATATACTAAATTGACTTCATATCGCAACAGGCTTCCCAGTATTGCTTCAGTAAAAACCGTCTTGCCGCTCGCTGGGAAGCATGCGATTTTATTTTAGACAACAGTTCTTGAAGGAGTGTCGGTGTCCCTTTGAATTTATATTTTGGCTATGGCAAACTCTACATGGTAGCGGACCCTTTTTTTTTGTTTCTATCCTCCTGCGCATTTGACCTCGTGCATGGCAATTATATGTATCCGCAACAGAAAATCGTTCCTCAGAGGGCTCATTGTCGGCCATTCTCAGATGTGAGAACAATTCGAATATTGGTGACGTATGATAGTTAAACCAGGTTTAACCCGCGCAAAAATATAAAAAAATAAAAACAACCTTTGTTGCATCAGTAATATTTTTATTCCCGGGATATTTCTTCGGCCATTTTGTTAATCTGGGAGTGGAGAATCTTAATCCAATCTAAAATATGTTTACACCACAGGAAACAATCATCGTTGTTTCTAATGGAGCCCATGCATAACAAAGGTTGATTTCTGACGGCAGAATAAGACGTGTATATTTTGTGCAAGAAGGATAGTCACGCATTTATAAACAATACTGTTACAGTTCTTCGAAAGTGACAATTAGTTATATCTTTCCCGACACCGGTTGCGGTTGGGTATGTACAGCGTGCCACAAAAAATTGTGATTTTTTTACTGAAAAAAGAAATTGCATATCACGGAGCGCATATTCTTTACCCAAATATGCCACTAGCGGTAAAACAAGATGCTAAGGTTTCAAAACTAGACGTTGTCTCGTTAACTTATCATCGATAGAGCTACATTTTGGACGAAAAGAAGCGTTCGGCAATGCGTACTTTTTATATTTTTTGCGGTAAACAAACAACGGTGTAGAGTTTTTCTGTACACCGGGTAGTTCTTTAATAATAGTCTAAAAAATAATTTTGAGTAGAGATTAACGCTTGTTTCATTCTGACCACAGGGGAAATTGGGAACCCTACAGAACGGCACACGACAAAACAGCACGAGGTAAAACAGCCCGGTCAAAATAGCACGCGTCAAAACAGCACAGTGTCCAAACCGCACAGCGTCGAACGAGCACGGCGACAATAGAGCACGTGACAAAACAGCACGGCGTCAAAACAGGAGAGCGACAAAACAGCACGCAAGTGGCAGCTTCCCGAGCGCGCTCTTTACCTCTCTCTGAACGAATAATTTCGAACCCCCTTATTCTTTGCTTTTTTGTCGCTAGGTCATAAAGCAATTTATTGCCGATTTCAGTTCTTACCGAACTCCGCAAACCGGAGACCCCCCTAAAATATGAAATATCGTGCCACGTACTCCGCTTGCGCTTTTCTCGAGGCTACGAAAGTCAGTTTCAATGATGAGTACTAGTAGCAGTCCACATAATAAAATGTTTCCTGAAGATAACTAAACTGAAATCCCCCTCCCAGAAAAAAAAAAATGATTGCAGTAATTGATTAGTGACCCCCCCCCCCCCCCCCCCCCGGGATCTGTCGAACCCACAGTTTGGAAGGCACGGAAGTTGCTAGTGAACCAAAATTTCTAGCAAAACTGGAGTTACCGATCGGCATCCAGCGTAAAGCATTCCAGTAAGGTGATAGGCCGAAAGCTTTAAACAATTAAATGCAATTGTTCAAACCTCCTTTTACAGTGAAGCTGTTGTTGGTACGTTTATCGGACTTTTCCGTGTCGTTGATAGTCAGCAGAAAAAAAGGTCAAAGGTGAAATGTGCCGATAACATCATTTGCCATGATGTTCAGCAGCTTCGATGGCCAAACATGTTAGCAAGGATGAGTTTCAATCAAGTATCGTATCTTAATACAAATGTAGTAGGGATAAGTGTATCTTATTTGGCATCCGCTTAGTTTTACAGCAGCAATTAATTGTGAACCTCACGGATGATTACATTTATAATGAAAGGTGCAAAATGAATGAAGCCATATTTCTGACAGCTCTTTAAACTTAGTGATTAATCGTACGCTGTTAACCTTTTTGTAGTTATGACGCTGACATGAATGTCTTGCAGATAGTGCGCCGCGTATCGAGAGTTTAGGTATTTCCGCAGTATATCAGGAGAGTTCCAAAGATCCTCATTCGCTATATTGACCATCAGTTCTTCACTGAAATGTGCGAAATGTCCTTTTTTGGGTTGGCACGTAAATTCCCAGAGGTTAATTTAGCTGCATATTTAGACTGCTGAAAGTCTTCTGGCTAGCGATTGGCATTCACGATAAAATGAAAAACAAACTTGCAGACAGAGGCATGAGTAAAAATGGTGTCCTAAAGAATACATTTGATTTGACTCGCTCTCTCCTTTAACATTTAACTTACATGATGCAGGAAAAGCGGCACCCCCAAAGGGTATCAATGAGGGGCTGAGCGTGATTCTGTGTAAGATACTTCGTAGCTTTTGCGAAATCTTTGCATAGGGCTTTGAGCCCGACGGTGTGCCTCCCCTTTGGCTGTCTACCATCTTCTGCGGGGAGAGGCTCTGCTCGGGTTTTAGTGCCTGGATGAGTCGGTTTGGGTCTGGATGCTGGAAACCGAAGGCAGATTGCAGACTTCTGTGCCATGCCTCCACGCTGTTGTTGGTTTTGGGGAGCTCGTTGACGACGAGCTCATGGCAGCTCCAGAGGGACGATGAGATGGGTGGCTCCCGTCGGGTATGATTTCTTCCGAACGGTACGCCAATGTAAGTGCGCTCGAAGTATACGATGACAGACGAAGTGCTGGCGTCTTGATTAGTAACGTGGTCCTGAATGTCTTCGAATCCTGCAGTGAACGGAGATTCATGAGACGCTCCTTCACATCGTCTCGTGTTCATTGAATATTGAAAGACCAAGAGCAGTGTGTTCTTTATGTCCGCTTGCAAAAGTCGCGGCCGCAATTATACAACTAAAAGATTAACAAGAAATTGCCCATCTGATATTTCGTCGTGGTCTGAAATACACACTAGCAGAGGTGGTAGTAATGAAATTACTGTTATTAAATAACAGTTATTAAATTACTTTTGAGAGTAATTTCTAATGTATCTCATTACTTTTGGATGTAGTTAATTTAGTAATGTAATGAATTACCCTAGTGGCGGCGATTTTAATTAAAATATAATAACTTTTTGGATACTTCAGGCATGTTTTTATTTATTTGCCCGGAAATGAACAAACAAGAAAGCAGTTCTTGCATTTGGAAAAAAAAAATAAAACTTCTTTAAGAAATAACCAAGAAGAAACGACAACCCTATTAAAAAATCTAATTTATATGAGAAATTTATGTGTCTAATAAACACATTTGAATTATACAAGATATCTAAGAACACATAAAAACCAAATAAGAACCATATGCGAACAATATAAGAACTTTATAAGATAGATAAGAACATATAAGAACAGCGCTGCGTCCGTGTTACTTCTTCGTCTGGTCCTCGTCTTTTCGTGGTGTTTTTAATTCCGAAATATAAGAACCATATAAGAAACTTGTGAGAAGTTTTTTATATGTACATATATATGATATAGTTCTTATATGGTTTTTATATGTTCGTATATATCTTGTATGAGTCATATGTGTTTATTGGACACAAGAAATGTCTCACACAAATGGCTTTTCTACTAGGAAAATGCGGTTTTCGTTTGTGGCCGCTGGCTGGTGTGGCGGTGGGACTGGGTGCCTTTATGTGCGCATTGCTTGAAGGCACTCTAGGTCAGGCTAGAGGGTAATGCTGCCTAAATCCTGCTGGGTTTGTGTTGCTGTGACCAAGAATAGGCTTCCCCAAACATGGCTTTTGTCCCCTTTGAAGATTATCTCGCTCCGAAGTTCACACAAAAAAGACACAGCCCTCAGGAATAATCAATAGCAATGCAATCGAACCCAGACGTATCCGGGGATTGACAGAGTGCTCAGTAGGTATTTCGAAAAAAGGTGAACCCACAATACAGTCAAACCCAAGGTAAAACGTGGCCAAACGCGACAAAAACACGTCGCTCCTTTCTGCCCTCCGCGCCTTGGCGTGGAGGGCAAAGAGGAGCGACGAGTTGAAACCACCTTATGGTGGCCGCGTCACGCGACTTCAAGATGGCAGCGCCCGTGCGACGGACGGTGAAAAGTCTATTATTCACCTAAATAAATTTTCCCCGCCAAATATTTCGGGAAATGAACGGACAAACCAACGAACCAAATAAAACAAATGTGTTTTTTTTTTTTTTTGGGGGGGGGGTGGCTTTGAAAAGTATTTTATTTTTTACAAGTCAGGAGTCAATACTAAACATAAAGCAAAGTTACCAGCAATCTGTAATGTGTTGAATAAGGGATCAATATCTTTGTTCTATATTCACAATTATCATGAATTTGAAAGTTCTATGTTTTTGTGTATAAAATGATGTTTAGTTTTATTTTTTTTCAACTCAGGTTGCGGTTAGGGTACACATTTCCTTAATTATAGACGTAGTAATTCGCTTCTCAACCGGGGTTTATTTCAGGGTTAATCCGCACAGCAGGTAAAATAAAAAAAAAATATCTAACGTTCGTCGCAGGTTACAGCGTCGCAGGACACGGAGTGTCCCGCACGAGGAACCTTTCTTTTTGGTTATTGTTAGATTTAAGAACATTTTCCACATACGCGACTTTTCGATAACTGAACAGATACGACAGAAGGAAACGCTTGTTTGGCGCGAATGTAACCCCCCTTTGTTCTGGGCATTCTTATTTATTTCTAGTGTTGAGTAAGGAGAGCTCCTTGCTTGCATCATATACTTGTTCTTGAGCTCTATTCTTTTACTGACGTGCATGCAAGCGTCACTTGCATTTTTAAGTTGTTTATTTCAAAACGGTAAAATAAACAATGCGAGAATATATTGCATTCTTAAGTTGTTTATTTTAGGACTTAAATAAACAATCTCCATTGTATATCTAGCTGAGACAAAATGTATCGCGGAAGCATTGTTCGTATTCCTACGTTGAAGCAAGCGTGCATTGTTTTGCTAAAACAATATAGTGGTAAAGCCGTATTTCATACAATGATATTCTTAGAAATTCTAGCGGTCTTTTAAAAAAGAAAACTGTTGTTCACAGTGTTGAGTAAGTTTTACCTAAACCCCAGCATGTGATTGTTTCTATCACTCTAATAAACCGGTGTAGTTTTACACCTTTTGCCACATAAACTACACCCGAAAACTCAGTTCGACGTGCAGCGCTCTGACGTCGAACTCACGGCCCCGAATCTTGCGAGGGATTCGATAACGGTGCGTTATAACTTATTAAACAGCTAAAGTATGTAGCAAAAACTAGAAAAAAAAACCCCTGAGGTTTCGCAGTAGGGCTAAGAAAACCCCGATTTTTTTGTTTTGTAGTCAGTCACACGTACATAGCTTTTTTTTAATAAGTTGTACCACTGGCTTGTTAAGCCGCCCGTAAAAGCTGGCAACGCCGTGTAAACGTCAGTGCGCTGTACGACGAACTTAAGTTTTGAGGTTTAGTTTATGTGGCAAAGGGTGTACACTCTAAAACAAAAAGGAGGAAAAAGCAGCAATGGCGTGTTTCCCTCCCTTCTACTGACGCGCCCCCAAGCGGACACGAGAAGAAAGGAGAAACGAGACGTAGTGCTCCTTCTTTAGGCAGACGCGGGAAAGCTTCCGCCCTGCAGACTCATCGCCTTACGGTTTCGTTTTTCGAGCACGTCACGCACGTTGTTTAATACATGTTGTTAAGTTGATTGAGCTTCAGCGGCAGGGAAGGCCTCCAGTAGTTCCATCTCCCAGTCCAAACGTGCAAAACATTTCGGTTGCATTGACGTTTTTACCACTTATTTTATCAAACGAGCAAACGAAGCCGCTAGAAACAGCAAAGTTCCGAAGCAGTGCCAGCAGCGCTACATACACTGGGTAAGATGGCCGTTTCCGGATTGCGAAACCCTCGCGGACATAGCGTAGCTTTATTTAGTGACTCTACGCGGACCACGCGGACCGATGTGTCGACGTTGACGGCGTTATAGAAATCGCAGACTCTGCGTCCAAGACAGGCAGATTTTGCTGCCAGGTGCCTGGGTGCCATTCTGTGCTGAGTTCGGTTCTATTTTGTGATGCCGAGTGCAAAACGGCAATCAACGTGGTTCTGTATTTTTGCGTGTCAGGAACACATCAGCAACACCGCGATAGCAGTGTTGGGCGTTGTGAACAGAAGACTAGAATTATAGCCGATGTGACCGCGTGTTCGCGTATCAGTGGTGTAACAACAAGATGAGATGACGTAAACTGTCGGGAATTGATGCCGCCGGTCGGGCCGTGTTCAAGGGGGGAGGGGGGGGGGGGGGGCGAGTGTCGCAGGTTGACATTCCAATTTACATTAAAGAGTTTAAGACCGCCTGAGGGATTACGATGCAATCGATCGACCTGCGAAGAGTCATGTTGGAACGCTGGTCTGAAGCGTAGCACCTATCGTACAGTGGTCAATGTGACTGTCGTCTGCGATGTCTTGTTGTCTCCTCACCGAGAGCGATTGCGCTCTAAAGAAAGGACTCAAGAGTATGGAAATATGACGTAAAGTACGTATATTTATAGTTTTGAGTTTTAGCATTAAGGCAGGATAATAAGTAAAATCGTCACGCACACACACACACACACACACACAAAAAGAAAAGCTATTTTTTTTATTTTGCGATTTAAATATACTACGGTTTGGAGAAACTGCCCTCCAAGCGGCGCGCTAGATGAGCTCTGAAAGTTTTCAAGCTCGCCAGGGCGCAGCTCCGTACATTGAAAACTTGCCGCAAGTCGCGGCTTTGACTGCATTCAAGTTGATCGAAAAGCTATTTCTCTGCCCTTGAAGCTTCTCTTACACCTGAGCCGCGAGCGAACAGCACAGGTAGGAAAACAAACACTACAATCGAAATACTGGCTCCGACGTGCCATGCGGGGATGAAAACACATGGCTTTGAGCCGCATCGGAGCGGCTTGATTTATTGGCGTTCAAATAATTACGAATTTAGCGTTTACATTTTATAAGGGATTCATCCCCTGGGACCTTCAAAATACTCTCAGAGGTATGACATTGCTAGAGAAAAAATCAACCTGCTGGGAATATTTTTTGTTTGCTTAGGTGGTCACCGAGAAAATCCGTAAGTTCAAAACGACATGTATAAAAGACGGAAACGCAGAGCTCGGAAGTAATGATCGGGTTAGTGTTTTGTTGTATTGATGTTTGTATGTGCCGTGCATGCACTCAATGTATATGTTCAGCTGATGCTTGCATTTATGCGTAATGTGTCCACATATGTCTGTAATAGAAGTTCCCGAAGATCCCGAAGTGCAATACTGCTGTGACGAAATAAAAATATTTTTGTAGAACATGAATCTCGCGGTGCCTAGCGCCGCCTAGCCTGACTACTTTTAATTACTCTGCTTGACACTGCCAACGAGCGAGTTAACCTTCATTCACGCTATGCGATAATTTCTGGTTACCGTGCAAGCTGCTTCGAATTTTCGCAATGAGAGCGGCTTTTGGTTTCGCGAATGGTTTACCACTCCTCCGTGATGTGCGGTTCAGGAAGGAATTGTGGCTCGAGGAATAGCAAATGTAAGACGTAAAGTGCGCGAAGAAAGTGGGTATCGGTTGTCTCCGTTTAACGTCGCAGTGCTGACCTAGAGAAGACTGAGTAACTGCTTTCGAAACGCAAGTTTCATCACCTGCGGGGGGAAGGTGTCCTCAGAGATAAATACAGCTCGGGGAAAGCTCGTATTACGCTTTTATTTACCGCTCATCTCGCTCCGTAGAAGGGACGGAGCGTCCTCTTTTATCCTTATTGCGCTCGATTTGCTCGATTCGGCGCCGCCATAATGAGATGCAGGCGACGGAGGAACTTTGCTACCCTGCTTCCCAGGACGAAAGTTTCTCCCTTTCGAAAGGAGCAAAGGTTACAAGAGCCTTCATTTCTTTAGGGAGGACTATAGATACCCTTTTGTCTAAGAGTGTAAGACTACGCCCTTTTTTTTAGAGTGATAAGCTGTCCACATTGGCTGACAATCTTTAATTCATACCAAAATTACTTGATCACTTAGCTGGACGTAGTCCAAAACTAACAGTCAGCTTCATTTTACCTCAGTACCATCATACAGCTGGTGTCACCGCAGCGATAATGAGCACATACAAATATTTTCTCAAAGCACGCCACAAGGGAGGGCGTCTTTGCTTACTTACAGTTGTTGCCATTGTCACTGTAATAAACTTTTTCTTTGACTTTTTTTTGCATATCCCCTTGCAATTGTCTTGTCGCTTCAAGAACTGAATTAGTACGTAACGCATCTCCGGTTCCACTGACACATAAAAAAATATCATTCCGTAGCTGTAGTAACCCAGGCGCGCGCAGCGAAGCAGCAAGGGTCGGGCAGCCAACAACCGTCTTTATTGTCCGCCGCGTGGTTATATACATTGGCATAAGAGAGGGTGAAGGGAGGGGGGAAAGAGGGAGAATGACGGCGCACCGGGCCGAAACGAAATGGTGCGCGCGCAGCTGGGTTTGCTGGCGGTATAAACAAAAAACAAATACAACATTTCTTTCCTCTTAAAAGCGGAACCGTTGTACCGGGTTCCTAACTCTTGTCGATCTCCTCAGCGTGGGCTGATGCAGGATCGCTTCAGGAGACTGTTCGTCCGTAGCGACTGGAGGTTCCGTAGCAGCTGGTGTGGAAACCCCACTCCGACCATCCGCGGCCGGTAGCTCTGGGCTTCGGTCTTGCTCATTCCGCCTGGACGTGCGTTGCAACGCAGGAGACGGGACAGGAGTAGTCACGCTGGCAGGTTCAGCTTCAGCGTCCGCGCCTTCAGTCGTTCCCGCAGGTGCAGACCCCGGCGTCGATTCGCGGCGTCGGCGGACTTGGTCGATATGACGCTGCACTAACCCTCTTGGTGTGTCCACTGCTATCATTCTCGCCCCCGACGCAGCTTTTACGCGTCCAGGCGTCCATCTTTTGCCGGCACCGTAGTTGCGCACGTAGACGCTGCTTCCTGGCGAGATGGTCCAGTCGTCAGCACCCGGCGACAAGTTCTCATCCCTGGGCGGCAGGCAGGTGTCAAGACGGGACCGCAGCTGGTAACCGAGAAGCAACTCCGAGGGTGACTTTCCTTCTTTTTGCGGAGTTCTCCTGTAATGGAATAGCAGGCGCATGATGTTATCTTCTAGTAGGCCATCTTGCATTTTCCGCAAGCCATCCTTGAGGGTTCGCACGGCTCTTTCCGCTGCTCCATTTGACTGAGGATGGAAAGGCGCTGTACGCAAGTGCACGATATTGTTTCTTGCTACAAACGTGGCGAACTCCTGGCTCGTAAATTGCGTGCCATTATCGGACACGATTGTGCGTGGCACTCCGAACCGACAAAACAGACTTCGTAAGCAGCGAATAGTACCCGCTGTGTTCGCGTGCATCATAGGTATTGCTTCAATCCACTTCGTGTGAGCATCTACCACCACAAGTATCATCTTGCCGGCTAATGGGCCCGCAAAATCGATGTGGATCCGGGACCACCTCTCGGCTGTTTTCGGCCAACTTACCGGTGGTGCTGCCGCAGGCATGGGCAGGTTTTCTACACAGCTTACACACTGCGCCGACAATTCCTGAATTTCCCTGTCCATCCCCGGCCACCAAAACAGTGACCGTGCCACCGCTTTCATTGACGAGGCGCCCTGGTGTGTTTCATGTAGAAGTTGCAACATTCTTTCCTGCGCCTTCCGTGGTATGACGACTCTGTTGCCCCAATAGATTAGCCGGTGAGCCATCGACAGCTCCATTTTACGATCAAAAAAAGGCAGCAAGTCGGGCGCCATTCCACTTGTTGTTCGAGGCCAGCCATGCAAGATGTATTCTGCGACATGGGCTAACAATGAGTCCTTGGCAGTGAGCTCCTGCAACTCGTGCGTCGTCACTATACCTTCGTCCAGGGCCTCCAACGACAGGACGTACTCGGGAGGGTCCCCTTCGGCTACTGGTTCCGCTGCCGCCGGGGCTGGTAGTCTGCTGAGGGCATCTGCTGTCAGTAGTTGTTTCCCCGGAACGTACTGTAGCTTGTACTGGTAGCCTCCCAGGAACAGTTCCCACCGTTGAATGCGCGCAGCGGCCATCGGCGGCGTTTGGCGGTCAGGCTTGAGCAGTCCCAGCAGTGGCTGATGGTCGGTTACCAGGGTGAATTGCCGACCTAGGAGGTAGTCACGGAAACGAGAAACGCCAAAAATCAGTGCCAAGGCTTCTCGCTCCAGCTGCGAGTAGTTTCGCTCCGCTTTTGTTAACGTTCTGGAACGAAACCCGATTGGTCTGTGCTCATTTCCCGCCGAGTGAAACAGAACAGCACCCACGCCATACGGGGAAGCGTCACATTCTAGCTTCAGTTCTTTGTTGGGATCAAAATGAACGAGAAGCTGGGCATTCTTCAACATTTCTTTCGCTTTCTCCAACGCTGACTGCTGCGGTTCCCGCCATTGCCAACGGGCTCGTTTTTCCATGAGCTGATACAAGGGGCTGAGCACGGTCGACATATTGGGCAGGAAACGGGCGTAGAACGTGAGCATGCCAAGGAACGAGCGCAATTCGCTAACGTTACGGGGGCGCGGGGCTTGCATGACGGCGTCTACGTTCTTTTCAATGGGGTGGAGGCCTTGTCGATCTATACGATGGCCAAGGTAAGTCACAGAAGGTTGCCGAAATTTGCATTTGTCAATCCTAAGTTTAACGCCGTGCTCTCGGAACCGCTCCAACACTCTCTTGAGCTGCTCTCCGTTATCACTCTTGCCTTCTGACACTAGCACGTCGTCAAGGTAGGCTTGAACACCCGGAAGTCCGCCGAGTACTGCATCCATCTTTCTTTGAAAAATGGCCGGTGCGGAAGCTATTCCAAACGGAAGTCTGTTATACCGGAAAAGCCCGCGGTGCGTGTTAATGACACATAGCCCGCTGGACGCTTCGTCAAGGGGCACTTGATTGTATGCATCTTTTAAATCCAAGATGCTGAAATATTTCGCCTCCGTT